>JAKELP010000008.1:15538019-16949519 GCA_029929735.1 Mimosa pudica | reverse complement strand
CCAAATTTAATCGAAATTTCATTGTTGATTGTTGATTAAAGGGTAATAGTTGGGTATCATTGTTAAACATAGGTATGTATCATTATTGTTCCTATCACAGTAGTTGAGTATTAGAAATACACATTTGTCATTTTTTATTGAGTTGAAATGCAAAAATGATCACGTAATTATTATGAGGGTGAAAAAATACTCACGTATAATTTTTTGGAGCAAAACTACCTATGAAATTTCAAAAATAGGGCAAAATTGCCCATCCCTATTAAATAATGTAACTCTTGTTTCTCGTTTTAGGGCTAAAGTGCAAAAATGTCCATGTCACTGTTACGAAGGTGCAAAAAATGTTCATGCAAAGTTTTTTAGTGCAAAACTACCCGTGAAATTTCAAAAGTGAGACAAAAGTGTTCATCCTGTTAAATAACGTAACTTCCATTTTTCATATTATATTGAGTTTCAATCTTCTTCCTCTTCTTCCCACCCACGAAATCTCAGTTCCCCGACGACTCAGCATTAACACATAAATCTCGCCCATCATCTCCTCTTCATCCCAAGCAACTGTAATTGCCGCTTTATCCATATGAAACCTTGGTCTCACACTTCCAAAAACAACGATGACTTCCCCTTCATTCCCCCTCTACAGTCCTCAACTTTCTACAAGTCATTATATATCTCTTTTCATATATCAATACTAGTTCATTATTCAATCATCTTATTTTTACTTTCTACGTGTTATGACTTTATGTTGAGATTTTAATGTGAGGACCGTCGTGGCGACCCACAAACAACAAATCTGAACTTGGAGTTTATGATCTGAGAAAGGTGCCAGATGAGATGACGTTGTACAAGAATTACATAAAGTATCATGAGAATCCATTTTGTAATGCCCAAGCGGCTACATCAAGACATGGCAGAGATAATGGGTCGGAGAATTGGGATTTGGTGGGTGGAAACTAGAAATAAGAAGAAGGAAAGTGGGGCCCAATATAATATAACAATTGAAAGTTACATTATTTAATAGGGTAGACACTTTTGCCTCACTTTTGAAATTTCATGGTTAGTTTTACTCGAAAAAAAAAATTTTATATGGGTATTTTTGCACCTTCGTGATAATTACATGGACATTTTTGCACTTAAGCACTAAAATGACAAACGAAAGTTACATTATTTGACGGGGATGTGCATTTTGCCCCACTATTGAAATTTCATGGGTAGTTTTGCTCTAAAAAGTTTCACATGGGTATTTTTCCACCTTCGTGACAATTAAATGCGCATTATTGCAATTAAGCCCTTTTATTTGATGTATGTCTTCTTAATTAATATTATCAGGGACGACAACGATGACTCAAACTTCAAAAGTCATTATATAAAAAACACAATACATAAAACTCCCAAAATTGTCCTTCAACTTCTGTTATGCTACATTATTATCATCTTATTATTATCGGTTTGTTACTATATATTGATGTTAGAAAATCGATAGCAAAACTAACAATACAAAAGATCAAGTATATTACGAAAGTGACTAGGTACATTCACAGAAAAGTAAAAAGATATAATAAATGCTTTAGAACAAAAGTATATTAGAGCATGTAAGTATATGAAAAGCTCAATAGTTGCGATGTCCTTCCCTTTGTGTGTACATGTTTTTATAGTGATGTGTATGAATGCTACATTAATGACCATGTAGAGAAGTTGACGAGGTTCATTACAATGAAGTGTAACTATCATTGTGCCGTCATAATATTGTCCATGGTACTAATTAGTCATTTTGAGGGAGTAACTATTGTTGTATCCTTCGCCTTTGCAGTAAGTGCATTCAACATTGGACTCCTGCCTTCATGTGGGCTGGCCAGACGTTGTTCTTGGGTCTGACAAGTGAAGGAGGAAATGCATTTGAAGGAGACGAAATCGAGCCATGTATTGGCTACCGGAGTCATCACATTGAAGGAGAAAAAATTTATTTAATTTATAAGGGTATTTTTGACTTTTCAAGTCTAATGTTATTGTCATATTAGTGAAAATATCATTGTTGATCTCATGGTAAAAGTTGAGTATCATTGATGTACATTGGAATAGTTATGTATTATTTTTGTTCTTTGGCCAATAGTTTTGTTGAATTGGGCATTCGCCCTATTTTTTAACTACTTTAAACCAAGTAAGTTGCATTAACACCTAAGCAAATAACCAATGCAATTATAAGATTTTAGTTTATAATTTTAAAGATATGTATTTCTCGATGGAACAATTTTTATCCAGCAGAAAGCATCCATGCCAATCAACCATCAATCATGGACCATATACAAACATGTAAAGGAATAGTTCTGTCATTACTTCTACCACCTATGTGGCCTATATACTTATACGGAATTGTATGGTTTGATGCTATGAGTAGTCACTGGTAAAAATGTTGAACTGCATGTTGTAAGTCAACAATGACATATAATATCCATATTAATTGTGGTTGATGGAATAGTCTTTAATTTTCTACATTAATGGAATGGCCATTAATAAAATATATGTGTTTACATTCTGTCTTTTTTTTAGAAAATAATAAATAGACGTAATTATTAATTTTAACTTAATAAATCTAAATTGCGAAAGGCTTTAATTGTTATTTTACCATGAACTTAGCTGATTATGGAGTGAGAGTAAAAAGTGAATGAATTTGTAGGTTTTCCATGTTAGAGTAGTAACTTCATTGAAGAAGAGTACGGAGTATGTCTTTTGGCTATTGATGTGGTTTGCCTGAGAGTATTTGTTGCAAACAAAGTTAAACAGCAACGATAACAGTTTTTCCCCTGATCTATTCAAATGGTCACATCCTTTGATCAATAAAGTCAATTAAAGGTTGCTGTGAATTTAAATATAATAAGTACTCCCTCCGGTCCTATTTATAAGTCACCAACCTCCTCTAATTTTTGGTCCTTAATATAAGTCACTAACCGCCGCATTAAATGCTTTTTTCCCACTTTACCCCTGTCATTAATGAAGATTCAAAGTTGAAAATGTGAAACATATCATTGAATGAAGGGTGAAGTTGGAAAAAGTAGAAAAGTACACATGAATTTCAACACTCAACTACCATTCATTGGTATGTGAGAAATGAATAGTTGATGACTTATAATTAGGACCGGAGGGAGTACTGTATAAGAAAAGAAAGGTCAACAGAAAATTATTATTTATGCATTGATTTTACAAATTGTTAAAAAATTGTCTCTCGGTTAAAGGTTGAAAAATTATAAACCACAGCTACAACTAAAATTCAATTAAAGTAGCTGGAGTCGACAATAAATTGAGTCAATCAAATAAATGAAAGAGAATGATAATAGCATTATCCTGTGGATGAGCTGTTTTCCTCTTTCCTAAGCACAATGTTCTACTTACATATAAATTAATTGCGTACTTCATTTTGTAAGTATAGTTAGTTGTAGTACAACAAAAACTAATTGCCTAACTGATACAACTGTGTTTATGTTTTTTTGTTTCCTTTATATTTTATAAATCATTTATTATTACTTTTTGCAACACTTCTCGAAAAAAATTGTTGTGATAATAGACTAATTAGATACAGTGCATAACACTCTGACCAACATAATTTGGGAGCAAATATTTAAAGAGTCTTAGTTATCAATGATCAGTAATATTATTAAAATATTCGAGTCGCAAAAGTAATGGGTGTTTGAAAATGTTAATATTTTCTTATAATTATCTGTGATTTACTTTTATGTTTTCAATTTAAATTCCATTTATTTTAAAACAATAAATAATTTTAGATAAGGACTAGGAGATTAATAATGAATGAAAAGGACTTTGAGGAAAAAAATGCATACTATTTTTTTTTCGTAGTATCTTCAGCAATTATATGAAAATATAAATGAAGCGAATTATATATAAATTAATTCAGCACTGCTTTTAGTCTAGTATAAAAACTGTTTTACATCACGCGTAAGGCATCCTTCAATGTGAAACAACATCATGACAAGAAAGTCAAAAAGGGACATATATACAAGTGATAAGATGGACCCACTCCATTAAAATTATCTAGCAACAATTATTATCATTTCTTTTTTTTTTTTGATAAAACAATTATTATCATTTCAATCAATAGGATTACGTTTTACATCCAACGACTTAGGAACAATAAAAAATACAATAGCCACATTCAATTTAGCTACTCCCTCCTGTTCTTTCTATAAGTCGCCAACTACCTCTAATTTTTGGTCCTAATATAACTCACTAACTGTCGCATTTAATGTTTTTTTCCCATTTTACCCTTGTTATTAATGAAGATTCAAAATTAAAAATGTGAAACACATCATTCAATGGAGGGTGAAGTTGGAAAAAATGGAAAAGTAAAACATAAATTTGAAGACCCAACTACCATTCCTTAGTATGTGAGAAATGAGCAGTTGATGACTTATAATTAGGACTAGAGTGAGCACAAATGAGTGAGCTTAAAAACATACTATCCACGAGAAAAACAATGCAAAACACATAGACCTCACCACTAAAAATTAGAGCCGGCTTTATTGACAGTTAAACTTTAAAAAAACATCGGCTCACACGAGATTTATATGATACATTGATAAGACTGATTCGGTTTTGATTCCTAAAGTAGAGTGTCCTGAACAAGTGATTAGCGTCCTATTAGTCTCTGTAATTTTTTTTTATCACAAAATTTTAGGAAGGGGTTTGGGCTTATACAAAAAGGAGAAGGAAAATAATAATTACATTATATAGGCACTAGGAAGCCCAATAAGGCCCAATAAGGCCCATTACTAATTAAACCCTAACTACACATATTTACAACAAACCTTAACACTCCCCCTCAAGTTGGAGCATATATGTCAATCATGCCCAACTTATTACAAAGATAACTAACCTTGTTCTCATCTAAGGCTTTAGTGAGAAGATCACCGAGTTGATCACTAGATCGCACGTGTCCCGTAGAAATAAAATTTTCCTTTAGCTTATCACAAACAAAATGACAATCAACTTCAATGTGCTTAGTACGTTCAGGGAACACTGAGTTTGAAGTTATATGTAATGCTGCCTGATTATCACACCATAGCTTTGCAGGGAGAGAGGTTTTAAGGCCAACCTCCTTTAACAACTGATATATCCACACAATCTCACGTACAGTGTAACATCCTGAAAATTTAATATAGGATTAAAGAGTGTTTTGAGGAATGATAAGTGGAGAAATTAGGAATTTTGGGAATTTTTAGGAATTTTTTGGGATATTTGGAAATTTTGAGTAATTAATATGCATATAACTAATTAAGAAATGAAGAGTTTGAAATATGAGAGAATGGTAAAGCTAAAAATATTTTGGAGGTTAAGAAGATTGGAGGCTGGTTTAAGTGGTTTTGAATTAAAAAGAGTACATTATGACAAGTTTGGGTTGCAAATTATCACAAATCTCCCTTATTGCACCAACCAAACACGCCCCTTCTTTCTTCACTTCTTAAATTTTTCGGACTCCTCCTCCTTCCTTGCGCGCGACCGTCCCCCCCCCCCCCCCCCCCCTTTCACCATTTTCTCATTTTCTCTCTTCACCCACTCACTCATTCGGCCACTTATGCTCAAAAAGCTTCCTCATTTCCATTCTTCCTCTCTTCTTCCCTGCAAATCGGGGAAAAACGCGTCCGATCTGTGGCTGGTTGAGGTTCGTCGGCGGCACTGTTTTTCCGGCGACGGTGGGTCCGTTTTCTGGCGAACGTTGACGCGGGTGGTGAGCTGGGCTTTGTTCTGTCATTTTCTTGAGTTTTTCTCTTGTTTCAACTTCATTTCCTCATTTTCCCTTTCCTTCCTCTTGCTTTAGCTCGGTCACCAACCAAGGGAGATGTTTTCCGGCGTCCTAGGCGGCGGCCGGCGGCGGCAAGGTTCTCTTTCTCATCTTTGAACTCCGTAAGTCCTCCGATCATCATATGACTTTGATTTTTGGTTAAAGTTCTCTCTTTTAAAGTTAGGGTTTTGAATGTATTGAGATTTTTAGAATTTTAATGTTTAAAAACTGAAATTAGGATATTGATTTTGGGAATTCTTGGGAGAAATTGGAATTTTTGGAAGAAGTGAAGCAATTGGGAATTTTCGGAGTTGGTAGTGGTTCTTTGAAGTTGGGTTTTACACATACTCAATGCCATGGGGCTTTAAACAAGAATTTATGAATGTTGAACTACTTAAATGGAGATGTTTGGAAAGTAATTAAGTTTTTGGTAGTTAGAAATTATTTTGGGAATTTTATGAACATTTTTGGACTCTTTGATGTTGGGATTTGTTAATGAGTGATGTTTTGATTTAATTGGTGGGAGGATAATAGTTGTTGAAGTTATTTAATAATTTGGAATGTTGAAACTGTTGGAAATTAAGTGGTTTTTATTTATGCTAGTTGGAGTTGTTTTAGGATAAAGGGTTGATAATCTTTGTGAGATTGGTGTTTGGGAAGAAGTTGGTGATTGAAGTATTGAATGGAAGGAGTTGTTGGGGGTTTAAGAGGTTGTCTAGTTTATGGTGAAATGATAGATGTTATGAAGGTTATTTTAGGATGTTGAAATGTTGAGTTTGATTGGATTAGTGCTTTGGAGAAAGGTTGGTAATCAAAGAGTTAGATTAAGAGGAAATTGATTAGGTAAAGGTAAGTATGGACTGTGGCTAAGGTTGTGAAGTTAGGAAATTACTTTGAGTTGTAAATTTTGAAATGAATGAGGTGGTTTTGGTGGTGTTTAGATGGTTGGTTAGTGTTGCCATGTACAATGAGAAATGGTAAAAAGTTGAATGTTTTCGGAATATAATCAAAGGGGTAAGATAAAAAGAAAGGTATGAGGATAGAATTTGAGTAATGAGTATTCCTTGAAGATTTTGGCAAGTTGTTTTGAAATTGTTAGCCTTTAAAGTGCTTTAAAGTTGGAATTTGTAAATGTGAAAGGTTATGACAATGAAATTGGTGGATTGGTAATACTTATGAAAGGGTTACGAAAATATTGAAATAGGTAAATGTGTGTTTGGAAAGGAGTGTGATTATTAAAGTATTGAAGGAAGGGAAATATGTTATAATATAGAATGTGAGAAGTGTGAAGGAAGTTGTGTGAGATTGAGACCTCCTTAGTGTCAAATTGATATTAATAAGCGTAGTTTGATAGGTTTTGGAAGTGTGTGACGATTTTTGACAAGAAATTGTAAAGTTTAATACTGTAGAATTTAAAATTGGTTAGGGGAATTATAGAGGTTTAAAGGATATAGTTTATTTCTGATATTGGAAGTAATTATTATTTCAATAATTGTTTAGGATTAGTTTGGATTGGTGGTCAAAGTCACTGATCTTGTGTCTTGACCATCAACAGCTCATGGTGCGATTGTAGTCGGCAAAACTTCGGGTGGAGCTCGCAGAAGGCAATGACTAAGGATATATATATAGTGCTGTTTTGGAGCTTGAACAGGTAATCACGCTTAACTGACTGTGATACTGAGGGTGACGGTAGTTGAGGATTTCTAAAATCCTCTTCTACTCATATATATATATATATATATATATATATATATATATATATATATATATATATATATATATATATAAAAGAAATGTGTTCTGATTATTTTATGTTTAAACGTGGGCTATAGGGTGCCTTTCTAAATGAACTGTACTTCATATATATTCATATTTATATAAATCTTTTGTATGTTGCATGACACTGATTATTAGTACCGTCGGCCGATGTAACCATCAATTTGCGCAAATCGATAGGTTAATTGTACGGGTTCCTCGGATTGTAAAGGAACCAGGGATTTTTCACATTTTAGAGTGGTCCCTTTTTCATGTTTTCAGATTTGAGACTGGGCACAGTGTCAATCACGTTTATTTTTGTCTATTGAGAGATGGATGTATCTGTGCTGTATATATATATATATATATATATATATATATATTACGTGGTTTATGCAGGTTTTGAAAACTGTGGTACCCTGTAGACGCTCCACTACCCAATTTCTGAGTCTCACAGTGAGTTAAGTAGTGATTACTGAGACATTGTTTTGTCTCACCCCATTCCCTTTATTTTTGCAGGTGATCATGCCCAGACAGAGGTAGAAAGGAAGGGAAGGGATTGGCCTTCTCACATTAAGGTAGTGGGGAGGTGATTTATTAGGAGTATATATATTGCCATTGAATAGGCTGCATCCGCTTCCGCATCTGTTTGTATGTTTTGATTGATTGTTTTGTTGATGGTTGCCTCAACTTTTTCTGATGGTTATTGATATTGTTATAGTTAAGGTGTAATTATAACAGATGTAATAGTTGTGGCTATGCTACGTATTCTGATTGGTAATGGTTGCTATGATGCAGAATTATGTGTACAAGATTATTGGTATATGAGGATTGCCTGTTAATGGAAAGGCAATCTTTGTTCCTGATCAGGGACTACATGTGGATAATTTGTACAGGGTAAAATGCCTGATAATGGAAAGGCAATCCCTTTTGTCGGATATGGACTTCTTCAATGGTTGAGCTATGTAATATTTGTTATTGTTGTATTATTTGTACAGATGTTTTAGAAATAACTATGTGAAGGAAATTCTGTTCCTAACATGGTTATATAGTATGTTGGTGATGCATGACTGATTGAATGGTGTTCTTATATATAACCATGTTAGATGGGCCCCACTCTAATATGATTATCTTTTATGTATTTGGTTGGTTTCTTTTCTAACTATGTTAGGTGATTCTTTTTTAACATGGTTGGATTTAAGTTATTGTGTTGATTGTGTGGTCTGGTTTAAATGATGGTAATTCCTTTGCTAACTATGTTAGGAAATTCTCTTTTCTAACATAGTTAGGTATGTGTTAGGAATATGCTTGCAATCTTTTCCTAGTAGAGAGATTCTCTTGCTAACCATGTTAGGTGAATATTTTTACTAACATGGTTAGACATCGTTTATTTGGATTGTTTTGATTATGTATTAAAATAGATTAAAGTTAGTATGTTAATAATGTATTAGTAGGAGGTATTTTACATACAGACTGTGACATAGCTCTATATTCTGCCTCTGCACTAGAGTGTGATGCTACCCCTTGTTTCTTACTTCTCCATGATACAAGATTCCCACCTACAAAAACACAATATCCAGTAGTAGATCTTTTGGTTTTCTTACATCCTGCATGATCAGCATCACAAAAACATTCAATGTCTGTGTGACCATAGTTTTTATACAAAATACCACGAATTGGAGACCGCTTAAGATAGCGAAGGACATGCTCCAAGCTTCTCACTGACCAACAGTTGGATCTCCCATGAATTGACTAAGAAAACTCACTGAGAAAGTCACATCTGGGCGAGTTATAGTCAGATAATTAAATTTACCAATCAGTCCGTGATATCTGTCAGGATATTCAAATGGCTCCAGCTTCTTGGGATCAACTTTCTTTTTTATATGCTCAGGGAGCTCTTCAAATGGTATTTTATTATCAAGCTTTAGGTAAGGATTGGCAATCATTGGTGAATTGCTTGGTGCAGCTCCTAACTTCCCTGTTTCTTTTAACAGGTCAAGGACATATTTCCTCTGGGTGAGAAAAATACCTTTCTTGCTTCTCATGACCTCGATACCCAAAAAATACTTTAACGGCCATAAATCCTTCGTCTGAAATTGAGAGTTAAGGAAGGCCTTAAGAGACGATATTCCATCGACATTACTTCATGTAATCACAATATCATCCACATACACAACTAAAAGAATCAAGCCAGCATCCGAGTTCTGGTAGAATACCGAATGACCACATTTACTTTGTATTAGCCCAAACTTCCGAACAACAAAACAGAATCTATTAAACCAAGCACGAGGACTCTGTTTAAGACCATACAAAGAGTTATGAAGAAGACAAACTTTCCCATTCTCCCCTTGAGCAACAAAACCAAGTGGTTGCTCCATGTAAATTTCCTCATTTAAAGTACCATTGAGAAAGACATTTTTGACATCTAGTTGATGAAGAGCCCAATCATAAGTAGCAGCCATGGAGATAAACAATCTGACTGATGAGAGTTTAGCCACTGGAGAGAAGGTTTCAGAGTAATCAACCCCATAGGTCTGAGCATAGCCCTTAGCAACAAGACGAGCCTTAAGACGCTCAAGAGAGTCATCGGCCTTAGTTTTGATAGTAAAGACCCACTTACACCCAATTGCCTTCTTCCCTTTCGGTAAATCAACAAGAGTCCAGGTACCACTTTGTTCAAGGGCCATCATCTCCTCCTCCATTGCCGCACGCCAACCCGAATGACTTAAGGTTTGGTGAAGAGTGGTAGGAATAGTAATGGAATCCGAGGAAGCTATGAAAGACTTAGAAGTAGGAGATAAATGGTTATAGGAAACATAAGACGAAATAGGATAGGTGCAACTACGTTTACCTTTTCGAAGTGCAATAGGCAATTCATCAGAAGAAGCAGAGGAAATATCATTTTCTGGCTCAATGGGAAGGACAAAATGTTCCTCATCATGCGGTTCGAGATCCGACGAAGAAGTAGAAATGGGAGGGTTACCATCTGGAATAGCCACATTACTCTATTTTTTACGCTTCTGATAAACGTAGTGGATTGGAGGTCGTTCCGGTACCTGTACTGGCAAAGGTGTACTAACAACTTGATAAACCAAGAGGTCATCATCTTCATTAGGTGAAGACGGGGAAGATGCCATGGGAAAAAATGGGGTGGACTCGTGAAAGGTGACATCAGAAGATACCAAATAACGATTTAGAGTAGGAGAAAAACAAGTATATCCCTTTTGAAACCTTGAGTATCCAAGAAAAACACACATTAATGTCTTAGGATCCAACTGAGAAATAGTCGGCCGAACATCACAAACAAAACAAACACAACCAAAGATTTTTGGATCAAGATGGAACAGAGGTTTTGAAGGAAAAATTGTTGAAAAAGGAATATTACCATCAAGAACAGCGGAAGGCATGTGATTGATCAAAAAACAAGCCGTAGAAATAGTGTCTGCCCAAAAAGGTTTAGGAACATTCATTTGAAACATTAGTACACGAGCTACTTCAAGTAAATGACGATTTTTTCATTCAGCAACACCATTTTGAGCTGGAGTATCAACACAAGAGGATTCATGGATTATACCTTTTTCAAGCATGAAGTTCTGAAAATTTGAGGAAAAGTATTCCTTAGCATTATCACTACGCAAAGTGCAAATAGAAACACCAAATTGAGTTCGAATTTCAGAACAAAAATGAGAAAAATGTGAAAGTACTTCAGAATGATTTTTCATTAAATATAACCAAGTAGTACGAGAATAATCATCAACAAATGTTACAAAGTACTTGAAACCAGATTTGGACTCAATATGACACGGACCCCAAACATCAGAATGAACTAACTCAAAAGGGGACGCAGACCGTTTATTGACTCGAGACACAAGTGGAAGACGATGATGTTTAGCAAACTGACATGACTCACATTCTAAAGTAGACACTGAATTAAAATGTGGATAAAGTTTCTTTAAAGATGCTAAAGACAAATGGCCCAAACGACAATGCACTTCAAATGGGGTGGAGTCAACAGGACAAGCAACCGAACGATGCACTCGATCATCAAGAAAGTAATGGCCTCCAGACTCGTAACCTCTACCAATTATCTGCTTCGTCGTGAGATCCTGAATCAAACAATAATTAGGAAAGAGTGAGATAAAACAATTTAGTTGTTGTGTTAGTTTACTAGGAGAGAGGAGATTAAAGGCAAGGTCAGGCACATTTAAGACAGAAGATAAGTGAATAGATGGAGTTGGATGAACGGAGCCAGAACCAATAACACAAGAATTAAATCCATTTGCAATCGTGATTCTAGAAGGGTTGGCGTACGGAGCATAAGAGGAGAAAAGATGATGGTTACCTGTCATATGATCAGTGGCACCTGAATCGATGATCCACTTGGAGGAAGAAGAGACCAGGCAAGTGGCATTATTACCTGTATCAGTAGGAACTGGTGAAGCAGATAGAGCCATGGATTCCTAGTATTTAGCCATCAACTTGGCATACTCAGCTGCTGAAATAGTAACTTCTTCTGTAGAAGATGCTACATTTGCAGATCATGTTCGCTTCTGTTTGTTCTGTAGCTTACGACAAGTACGCTTTGTGTGACCGGGCTCTTTACAGTAGTAACAGGTAATAGTACTGGAGTCAGATGAAGCTCCCCTAACTTAGATGAGTTCCAAGCAGGTGGTCCACGATTATCCTTATTATCCCACGAACCACGACTAGCAAGAGCACTAGCAGGAGCAATAGGAACAGATGAGGATTGAGAGTCAACTTCAGCTCGAAGAACACGAGAGTAAACCTCTGGAAGGGAAGCAAGAGTATCACTAGATAAAATTTGATACCGAACTGTCTCATTCTTTAGGAAGACCATGAAGAAAACTCATGATTGCTAACTTTTCCTGCTGAGACGCCTGCACCTTAACATCAGGCGTTAGAGGCATTAACTGCTTCAACTCCCCATAAATCTAAGTAAAATTCATATAATAAGAGGTCAATGAAGAGTCCTGCTCCTGCTTCTGAGGATTGAAAAAGGCTTTGCACACCTCATAGATGCGTGAAATATCTCCTTTACCAGAGAATAGAAACTCTAAGTATTCCATGAGCTCCTTCACATAAGAGCAATGGGTTAAAGAAGGAGTTATCCCACTATCAATCGAATTCTGAATCTGCAAGAATAAACGTGCATCATCTCTAATCCATGTCTTACTAGAATCACCAATTGGAGGAGTCTCAGTCAAATGACCCTCTTTTCCAATACTCAACAGATACAATTGAATTGTCTTGTTCCAATCATGGTAATTCTTACGAGTTAACTTGTGATCAGAAATCCTACTAATTACTGGAATACCATCAGACAGAACGACCACCTTCTCTTTAGCCATTGAACACAATCAACAGCTGAGTATGCCAAGTTGATGGCTAAATACCAGCTGAGAATGGGGAATATTGTCCCTCAGCTCTTAGACAAGGTGACCCGCTATCCCCTTATTCATTATTGTAAATAATGTTTTGTCATGTATGATAAATGAGATGTCGAGGAGATGCTTGATTAAAGGAATAAAATAGCTAGAGGCTGCCCAATAATTTCCCATTGTTTCTTTGCTGATGATTCTGTGCTCTTTATTCAGGCTGATTTAAAAATGTGTAGAATCGTTAAAAACTTATTAGAAATGTTTTGTAATGCATCAAGAAAGAAAATAAATATCCACAAGTCATGTTTATATTTTTCCAGGAATACTACAACTGTAGTGAGGGAGGAAATAGGACACATCTTCCAAATTTCTTCCACAAACCTCCCTGGTAATTATTTGAGGCTACCGATCATTTGGGGTAGGTCAAAAAAGCAAGATTTGGGTTTTGTGGTTGATAGATCCAAAAGGAAAGTTTTCAAGGATGACAACAAAAATTTTGTCTGATGCTGGGCGAGAAGTGTTGATAAAATCTGTAGCGAATTCCATTCTGGTGTACCCTATGTCATGTTTTCTCTTTCCTAAAAGTGTATGTAGGCAGCAGGAAAACGTAGTTAATAATTTCTGGTGGAAGTAAAGTGGAGGGAAGAGAAAAATTCATTGGGTTGGTAATGAAAAGTTACAGAAATGTAAAGATGAAGGGGGACTAGGTTTTAAAAACTTTGAAGCTTTTAATTTAGCCTTGATTACAAAACTCAGTTGGCGCAATTTACAGGAACCGAATCAGTTATGGGTGAAGGTGTTAAAGGCCAAATATTTTCCCAAATGTAATTTTCTTGATGCCAAGATAAGCCCCACATCTTCTTGGTTGTGCTCAAGCATCATGGAGGGACGTAAAGTGCTGAATGACAATGTTCTTCTAAGTATCAGTGATGGTTGCTCGGTAAGAATTTGGGGGGACCCATGGATGGCTGATCTTCCTGGTAAAAGAATTTTTTCACCATGCCCTGATGAATTACTAGAAAATTTAACTGTATGTTGCTTAATTAATGATAAACAATGGGATTTGACTTGGGTAGATCAGTGGCTGACACAGGAACATGAGGCGATTCTTAATACAATACAATAATCAGGCCTAGATGTTCACATGATAAATGGGTATGGACAGTGGGTAAGAGTAGTATTTACTCTGTCAAATCTGGCTACTTAGTTGCCAAACAAATTGTTGAGTGTGAGACAAATTCAGGTGCCTCATCTTCTACATATAATATGACGCAGCTTTGGAAAGTTGTTTGGAAGCTTAAAGTTCCCCCGAAAATTAAATATTTTGTATGGAAAGTCCTTTCAAATGCTATTCCTTCTTTTGAGAATTTATTTTAAGAGAAATTGTATGAATTCATGTACATGTCTTATATGTGGAGCAGCCAAAGAGAGTACTTATCATATCATTTTTGCTTGTCCTTGGACAAAACAGGTCTGGTTTGGTAGCAATCTGAACCTTAATATCAGTGAATCTATGCAAGTAGATATTAAGGATTGGGTTAGCATGTGTCTAATGAAATCTTTATTACATGATGATCAAAGAGCACTTTTTGCAATATTGATGTGGCAAATATGGAAAGGTAGAAATGTCTTTCTGTATGAGAATACACAGTCTGATCCAATTTTTGTTTTCACTCAAGTAGGCAAAGTTTCGAATGAATTCTGGGATGCTAATGGATGGGGTCAACAATGTGTCCTCTTGGATGACTCATCAAATGGTGAATCTGGAGTGATGCAGTCTCATAAAAAATGGCAACTCCCACCTCCTTGGAATTTGAAGATTAATGTGGATGCTGCCTTTAATGTGGAAACTAATGAAGCTGCCTTTGCTTTTGTGGTAAGGGACGAAAATGGATGGCTATTTGATGGTTCGTCAAAGACTTTTCAAGCTACATCAGTATTGGAAGCGGAATGTCAAGCAATGCTAGATGCTGTTTCTTTTGCGGTGGAGAATGATCTTTCATATGTCATCTTTGAATATGATAATCAAAAGCTTATTTCATGCATTTCAAGTAGAAGCATGAATCCTGAATGGATATGTGATCTTATTATCGATAAGATTCTCTATACTGGACACCAAGGAAGGAACTTTTCTTTTAGATGGGTTCTGAGAGAGACCAATATGGTTGCTGATTGGGTTGCCAAAGCGACTATGAACAAGTCTTGCTCGTCGAATTGGGTCTACAGACCAACCGGCCAATTATTACAGTAGTGAAAATGGATTTGAATGATGAAATCAACGGTGATCATGGATGAGTTTTGTCCTTTTCTTTTATGTTCTACTGATGATATGTTGATGTGTGTTTATATATTATCCTATAGTTTGGTGGTTTTTATAGACTCATGTTTTATTACATAGAATCTTTTTCTTTGGCAAAAAAAAAGATAGTGAAGAGAAAAAGAGACATTGCATTAACCACCGCGAGTGAGCAAGAGTGTGTTTAATAATGAGAAATGGCGTAAAACAAGGTGACTTGCAACCATCTCTTGAATTATTTCTGTTTGAGATTGTAGGCGGGTTTTTGTACCGAAATGCTGCACCAAAAAATAAATATTACCAATATACTACATAAAAAAACACCAATATACTATAAAACATAGAAATCGTTCTTGCCAAGAACTACTTCCGTTCTTCCCAAGAATGACTCGCTTCCCGAGGTGAAATATATCATACACACATACCTTACTACATCCTCCGGATCTAAATATAAGACTTAACTGACTTGTTAGAAAAATTAATGAAGTAAAATAGGTCATTTAACTATGATATATTTGATAAATTTTTAAAATACCTATTAGTTTATATGTCAAATAAATTAGTTTAAGTTAAAAATTAGGTGAATCAATTTATAAAAAACTTATTTTGCTTTCTTAGGATTTTTCAAGAAAGTCAAATAGGTCTTATACTAGAACCGGATGTAATATTATTTAAACTCAAACTATCTCATATATTTATGGGCGAATGCCCAAATATGATACACAACTATTGCCTAAGGTACATATGTGATACATAACTAATTCGAGGGACACCAATGATGCTCAATGTTGCCATTAGACCAAAAATGATACATCCGTTAAATTAAACGGGATTGACTATTTGTTTTGCACATGTGAGAGAGAGTTTGACCGTTTTTGCCACATGGGAAGCTTATTGTGTCATACACCTGACCCCAATTTTAAAAATTTAACGTTTCCTTGCTTCTAGAAATTGCTTGTTCCAATGAAAAACCTAGTGAGTCAGATGTGCTTTACAGTTTTCTAATTTCAATTGGGTTTATTGATGGGAAGAACATTTTTGTTTTCCTTTTCGGTTTTGTGAGTGCATTGTCAATCTCTATGCTTAAGGTTTCTTCGATGATTTTGCTTCCAGCTTCTGTTTTGGTTTTTGCCTTTGGTTTTGCTGTTGGTTTTCTCGCGATGTTGCATTCAGTTTTGATGATGGAAAGACTGTTAGAAGTAAGGAAAGGAATAAAGATTAAAACTGTAGCTTGTTTGCTGAGAAATTGATGGTGGTGATGGTGGCGGAGGTGGCTTCGGTGGTGGTCCTTGTGCTGACCGGAGCTGATTTGAGGAAGAACATATGTGTGGGGAAGAAGATGACGTGGGACCCACATGTTTCTTTTTGTTTGGTTTAATAAGGGGTAGGATAGACTTTTCACATTTGAATTATATTACTCCTAAGTTCTATTGGCCAATGTGATACTTTTATTTTGTTTATTAGTCAAAATGAGACCATAAATTGTTTGTTGGTCAAATTGATACATTACAAATTGTTTGTTGGCCACAATGATCTTTAACCCATTAAAAAATAAAACCCCAGAAAGAATAAAAAAATTAAAAAATAAAAAAAAGCTAATGACTCAAAACACACACTTATATCTGATAAAAAAAAAATTGGAATGCTGAGGTGTAAATCTGACCAGCCATGTGTTCTAAAGAATCCCACATGTAACTCATTCATTTGTCATATCAGCAATTATTAACCGACGTCAGGGAAAAATAACAAAATAACGAATGTATCATTTTTGGTCTAATGGCAACGTTGAGCATCATTGGTGTCCCTCGGATTAATTATGAATCACATCTGTACCTTATGCAATAGTTGTGTATCATATTTGGGCCTTCGCCCTATATTTATTTAGCTTAATTAGAATTAAGCATATTAGACCTATATCATCATTAGTTTTCTCCATTCTTGTTATTATCTTTAGAAACATTTATTTAAAAAAATAATGATACATAAATTTATTAAAGTGCATGTTAGTTTAAATTTAAATAGCATATAAATAAAAACTAATAACCAATTTTATAGAAAATAAATTAGTGTACTCTATAAATAGTGACCGCTCGTACGACATCTAGTTCTAAATTATTTGCATGTGATTTATTAATCAAAGATACAATGTCTTGAAGGGGAGTGATTTTTTTAATTTTAGAAGGGTATTTTAATCATTTTTGTACCTCTAAACTGTTTTGTATTAAAAATGCTCTTATAGTAATTATTGGGTATTAAATCTACACCTTTACACTAAAAACACACCATCCAAATTTAACGTAAAAAATCTAAATTTAACGGCAATATAAAAAATGCTCTTAGGGTGATAGTTGAGTAATATTGTTAAACTGAAAAAATAGTTGGGTATTAGAAATGTTTCTATGACAATAATTAAGTACAAAAAATGCACATTCCCTCTATATATTATCGGGGATTTGCAGTTTAGTCCCTGGTAAGAGAAATTAATACTGGAAGGTCCCAATACATTCCAAAATAATTATAAAGTCCCAGGAGCCCTTACTTGCAATTGTTTGTTTATCTTCAATGACCATTTTGCCCTCATAAGATGAAAGCATAGTCCCCCTGTAGGGACCAGTGAGATGGCAACCATCTTTAATGAGGGCAAAATGGTCATTGAAGTTAAGCAAACAATTGCAGGAAAGGACCCCTGGGACTTTATAATTATTTTGGAATGTATTGGGACCTTCCAGTATTAATTTCCCTTACCAGGGACTAAACTGCAAATACCCCTATATTATCATGTTAAGCGGAAATAACTCCATGTATGTTGATGTTTACATCACAAATGAGACATTCACAATAGGGCTCAAAGTAGAAACATTTTAGATGTGAAAATTGACCAATTTTCCAAAGCCACTTTCCTTTCATAAGCATGAAATTGTAGGCCAAAAATGAGTGAACGCATCAAACTTGGTTTTCCTCAATACATAAACTTGCAGACAAGCTGAAGGTAAATTTATAATAACAGATTCAGGACTTCAAAACTTGTAAAGTGCAAAGTCTAAAACCACATCCCGAATATAAGTTTTATTGATGAGTAATATTATATGGTACAGTCTTGTTTAAAAATTATATAACAGTGCCTAATCCCATTATATGGGTTCTTGAAATGTTAAGTATAATCAACACACTTATTAAATCAATGGTAACAGAGTAGATAGACCTCAGTTACATTTCTCAATACTAACCATTAAAAGCCAAATGCATGACCAGGTTTTAAGATATTATCCTTCACACCGGCCAATTTTGCTCTTGCATCACTAAGTTGTTCTTCTAAGGCACCAATCTGAAACTCCAACTGATCTACCTGCTTCAACTTGTTAATATGATCAGCTTGCATATCCATCACTCTTTGGCGGATAGATTGCAGCCACATCTTATCAAAGCCGAATAATTCCAGTTCATAATATAGATTTTCAAATTCCTCCATCTTTGAATCATCCATTGTCTTTGGTGTCTCTGATTCTAAAAATGCCAACATGTCAGCCAAAGACTCGAATCCCACTTTGCATATCCTGAGAGTCTTTTGTGAGAGTTTCCATTCCCATAAATGTGAATATTTCAAAAATGCCTCTTCAAGTAAGCCAGCCTGCCTTGTCTTAATCTTAAATAGACCATGAAAATCAACCAATTCCTCTGTGGGAGGGTGTTGATTTGCGGAAGATGTAGTCAGTGCTTCTGCAGCTAGGGGAGTGGTAGTGATGGAAGAACTTGGTGAAAGCACTGTTCTTGGATCTACAGGGAGAGGGAGAGGCACTACAAAAAACAATGATACCAAGTTTGGTTTAAGTATTTGAACTAGAGAAAATTGGGAACTCATAGCAATAAGATGCGATTTAGTCTACACTTAGAAACATCAAATGACATTTTAGAGTTGCTAACAAGTATGTGCAATTTGTAACGACGTTCCGGTCCTAAATTTATGATCTATTTACGTTATTTAATCAGATTAAGGATGCTAGTTAAGTAAGTTCATATTGTAAATTTTATTTTCTAAAGCACCCAAATCATATCTCTCTCACTCTCTCTCTCACTCTCTCTCTCTCTCTCTCAATCATTATTGTCAACTTAGGAAACAACAATAACAACAAAGCTTTATCCCAACTGTCAACTTAGAAACAATCAACAAAAATTAGAAAATCGATTCCCTATATAGGTCCTACAAAATATGAGTGACATGGGAAGGGAAGATATATTAGTTTTTTGGCTCAATTTAAAAGATACCTTTGTGATCTTGAAGAGAGTGTTGTGAGTCCGTCACAGCCTGTTCTTCTTTGTCTATCATTACCTGCGTATAGAACCAACAATATTAGCATCTTTGCTTTAGGCTGTCTTCTATGTACTTCAATCCCACAAAGAAATAGATAATGAAACCCACTGTTGATTCCTCTGAGATGGGATCTTTACGAACACTTACATTTGCTAATTCCAAATTACTCTGTGCATTAATTGAAAATTGATATGCATTAGTTTCTATGTTTAGTTTCAGGGATGAATTTAATTATATACACCTAAATGAAAGCTAATTTACTGATTCAAATGAAAGTAACAGGCCTCAAAATACACCTCTCTGGAGTTCTTTGAACCAACCAAGCATAAATTTTGCTCTTGAAGGACTTTTTGAGAGTCAACTAATACTTCAAATTCTTTTGGTTGTGGATGAGCCTCTGTAGTGTCTTGAAGCTTTGCAACATTTGCATCAAGTTCAACTTTTGGTTGTTTATCAATCAACTCCTGTATACCACCAATCAACTGTTAGAATCTTAAGTTTTGATGGTGACTAAGGTATGATATGGTCTAGTACTTAAAAGAACATAATTAACACTTAGGAAGGATTAGATGACATGGTTAGAATCCTGAGTTAGATCACTTGCGAATGCAAGATCATTTCCGGTAATATTAGCACTAGAGCTCGCGGATGGAGTACACATCCCATAGGACGCAAACGGAAGCAAGTGAGACACTTGGTTAGAATCCTGAGTTAGATCACTTGAGAATGCAAGATCACTTCCGGATAGATTAGGACTTGCGCACGCGGATGAATGCTTTCATCCCCCAGCGTCAGCAAGTAAATCACTGGGGAAATAACTTAGTCCATGAGAATTAGTACACAACCTTAAGACTAAGCTATGTTTCAATCGGAAGTGAAATTGCTTCCTGTTAGATTTAGACTGGCGCAGGTTGATAAACTAGATATAACCCCGAGCGTCAGTGAAAATGCAACGTCAAGTGAAGTTGCTTCCTGTTAGACTTAGACTGGCGCAGAGCGATAGAATAGATATTACCCCAAGCGTCAGGGAGTCTACTTCGCCAAGTGAAAACACTTCCTGTTGGATTTAGACTGACGCAGGCTGACAGAATAGATATATCCCCAAGCGTCAGTGAATCAGCCTCGTCAAGCGAAATTGCTTCCTGTTAGATTTAGACTTGCACAGGCTGATAAAAGAAGTATAACCCTAAGTGACAGCAAGTTCACCACGACAAGTAAAAGCGCTTCCGATAGCTCAGTGACTAGCGCTGACTGTTGGAATGAAATACACTGAGCGAGAGTAAGTGATGGTGAGCTAGATCCTTCATCAAGTGAAAGTACTTCCGGATGTAGAAGTGCTTCCGGATACATCCTAGACTAAGTAAACTCCCACTTCATGTGATTGTGTGTTGACTTAATATACATAGCATGAACAAATGACACACTGAGTCACTTAGGAAGACTTAGAGTAAACTAACGAGACTTAAGCTGACTATTGGAATAGAGATCCCTTAGAGTCAGTAGACATTACACTAAGTCAGAACATAGTCTAAGTAAGACTACTTCCCATAGCAAACTTCCCACAACATGTATAGTTTTACTATATCTGATTATATATATTGCTATGTTGGACTAACCAGTATGTGCAGAACTTAATCACACTTCCGGATGCAACCGAGCTTCCGGATGCAAAGACTCTTGGCATTGGATTTCAGAGATTAACACTTGCAGAGCAAGATTGCCACTTCCGGATGAACGATGATCATCCGTCAGCAAGAGTACAAGAGAAAATGTCACATACTCAGAAGTAAGAATGCTTTTGTCAGAGCAGAGGTGTCAGGACTACTTTTCAGTGATAAAGCAAGTCAACCCTGCTGAGCATTTAAGAAGATGTTCCTTCCAACGGTAACAAGAGGATAACAGATATTCAAACAACATTGTTACCTACCAAGCATGAGGAGTATGAGAGATAAGGAGAATATAATCTGAAGATTCATTCAAAGTGTCAAAGCTCATACTGCCCACAAGAGTCAGAGTCCATAAGAGAGCTTCTGATAGCAAGAGAGCATCCAATAGCAAAGCACTCTTATCATTCATGGACAAGTGCTTGGAAGACAAAGTTCCTCTATGATAGCAAGCAGAATGTTAGAGTCCACGAGCTTCACTTCAGTTAGCAAGAGAGCTTCCGATAGTAAGTCTCTTAGCATCCTGGACTTATGCTTGAGGAACGAAGTCCTCATCTGACAACAAGCAAGAGTCAGACCGTACAGTGTATAGATGTCAGAACGACTTTTGCCAGAACAGTGTTGTCAGAACAGTGTTGACAGAACAGCTGGACAAAGCACCCTATTCAGATAAAGCAAAGTCAACTCTGCTGTGCATTAATGAGGACAACGTAAACAAGGCCCAACGGCTATATTCAAACGGCCTTATTGCCTCTCCAACGGTTGGATATTCAGAGGCTGGTATAAAAGGAACATCTACATTCAGAAGAACTAAGAGAGAGAGAGAATAGAGATTATTGTCTGAAACATTATTCTACATTCCTCTCATCTTCTACTCTCGGACTTAGATATGTAATATTCTTAGAGAGTGATTCTTTTGTGCTTAAGTGAGTAACATCATCTACTCTTAGAGAGAGTCATTCGAGCTTAAGTGTTTAGCACAATCAGTTCATAGAGTGAACATAATTGTAATCTTACATTTTGTAAGGGGGAGCATTTAGAAGTTTTCTAAATCTCCATAGGTTGCAAGTGAGCCCGTAAAACTTGCGTTTGTAAGGTTTGCAGGTGAACCCGTTGTAAAACCTGTGGGTTGTTAGGTGAACCCGTGCTCGTAAAACCTAAAGTGTAAAGGCTTCTCTTGTGCCTGGTTTAAACAAGAATAGTGGATTGAAAATCTCAGGTGGAGCCTGGGGACTGGATGTAGGTCTGGGTGACCGAACCAGGATAAATTTATGTGTGCATAAACTTACATTTAAACATTCTATTTTTGCATCACATAACATACTGACTTGTGCATACCATTACTCAGTAACATCATCACCAAGCACAAGCAGTCTTTCGAAAAGAAATAAAGTTTTTATTCCCTCACCCAATTCACCCCCCCTCTTGGGTGACAGCCACGCATTTCATTTGGTATCAGAGCAGGTCACTTGTTTAAAGGATCCAACGATCTCAAGTGTAAAGACCTTGGCTGATTTGGGTTAAAATGTTTTCCAAAGGCTTTGATCATACCATTCCACCTGTGTTAGAAAATATTGATTTTTGTTGGTGGAAGGCAAGAATGGAAAGTTTTATACAATCCACTAGTTTGAAAATGTGGGATATTTTTGAAAATGATTTTGATTTCAAACCAAGAGGAAACTGGACTGAAAAGGAGAAAAATTTGTTTTCCTTAAATATTAGAGCAATGCAAATTTTATACAAAGGCTTAACTGAAAATGATTTCCAGAAAATCAAACATTGCTCTAGTGCTAAAGACATTTGGAATACTCTTGATGTGATATATGCTTCTAACCCATCTCTTGAAAGCGCAGCTGTCCAAAGCTCAACTCGTGCTCGTTGTGGATCATCTACTGATGAGCTTCTGGAAGCTGATATTGAGGAAGCAGGCTTCAGTGAGGAGAGTATCCATTTCTGCCTAGAAGATTCAGAAAGTGAGGTATCTGGATCTGAATTTGAACTTTCTAAATTGCAAGATGCATACAATGAGTTATATACCGAATATTGTAAACTTGCAAAAGAACTTCTAGGCTTAAAAGAAAAAGATAGGAAACTTGAAAAACTAATTTCTTCTTCTACGTCCAAAGTTTCCAAGGTTTCTTTTAAAGAATTAGTGGTTCCGATAGTTAACCCACGATCGGCAGGGAAAACTTCAACATGTCTTGAAAAATGTTTTGATTGTAAACACTTGTTGAAGGAAAAAGAAGAGCTTTCAAAAGAAACTGAGATTTCAAAGGAACAAAAAGCTTTTCTAAAGAAAACTAATCATGATAATGATAGAAAACCCCATTTTGATTATCATTCCATTATCTGTCATTATTGTGGTAGATTAGGACATATTTCTCACACATGCAGTCTTAGAAGAAATCTAAATGTGAGAAATAAATTTGTATGGATTCCTAAAGGACAAGTAAGGTCCAGTGCTAACCAAGTAGGACCCAAGTACAAATGGGTACCAAAACATCCTCCTAGTGCCTTACTTGTGCAGGAAAGATCAAGAGTTTCTCTTACCCCATAGGAGAGAACTCGTGGCGATGCAACTGCTGAAAACCCCTGGTACAATCATAAGAAGCAATGTGCAACCACCAGGAACAATGGTTCTGTCTCAAGGATGAGCTATCACAAAGTTCCATTCAACTATCCTGAGAAGAACAAGAGAGAGTGGACTCCTCGATCAACATTGAAAAGGCACTTGAATCCTAACTCTCAGAAGAAAGTGCTTCGAACCAAGGATAAGTATAGAAGATCTTCTTGGGAAAGGCAATTCCGAGGTTCAGCAAGACTCAGGACTTTATCTCATCTGAACAATCAGTCAAGTCTTGATAAGCATTCGTCACGCATAGATGGTGATATCATTCCTACCTTCCTCTTTACTCGAACAATCACTTGGGTAGTAAATGCATGATGGGCTTAACAGTTTTACTCATATATGCTTAGCGAATCTTTTAAGGGCGTCTTTCATGAAAGAAAATAGTTTATGCATTCACCTTGATTTTTGAAAGATCCTTTTGATATACAAACTTTCAAAACAAATTCTGATCCTCTTTAAATCTACATGACAACCATACCTCATGATAGCACTCAAAAGTTATTTCTGATTTTCCATTTCATGTGGTATCTCTTGCATCAAGCTTTTCAATGCATAAGCAGCTATGGTTTCGAGAACAATACATCCCTCTTAATTACATCTTTAAGTTCTCAATCTACTAATGATCTCAGTTCAAGTTTGTGGTTTAAGAATGTTGACACAGATTATTGAAGCTTGAACAATGAATATAACCAAGAGAGAATGACAACGAAAATGTCTCTTATCAAGATGTGTGGAATGGCTATACCAACCCTGAGAAACTCTCGCCAATACACATGAGCATTTCTATCCCTTACATATTCTGTTGTGAAATTAAATGGATAGACTCTCTCTTGTCTGACATGCATTAGAAATCTTAGGAAATGCCTTGAATTGAACTCTGCTAAGATCTGTAAAACATGGCATAGAATCACAAGCATGCTATAATCTGTATTAATTTCAAGCTTGTTGATATCCTAAGAACAAATGAGATCACACTGAGCATATCTAGAAGAACTTGAGCAAAAATTTGGAAATTATTCTCGTAATCATATGCTGAAATTTGGTTGTTTTTGTAAACCGAATTTAGTCTTAAAATCAAACTATTCTGTGAGCATGAAAATTTCCAGTATTTCATTTTTGAGAGGATGAAGATTTTTTCAAAATTTCATTGTGTTAAAAATTCACATGTCTTCATGATCTAACATGAACATCCTTGAGGCATACTTATTGAACTATACTTGCTTATGAAACTCTGAAAGTATGCCACCTGTTTGATACTCTTTGTACTATAACATTGATATTTATCTATGAGAGTATAAATAGAGTTCATGTCTTGATAGTGAAACTATGTGAACGTATAGACAATTTCAAAATTAGTTTTCACATAATCATTGTTCATATTTTCTTAAACCAACTAGCAAGCATGATTTCTTAAAATTATTAACTTGTGGTGATTAACACAGATTGACTTGAATGTCCAGAGGATGGTCTCCAATGTTAAATCTTAAGTTCTTTCACTAACCATCAGAAAAGCACTTGTTTCCTCAAGCACATGAAGGCCCAATCATCAAGTTTGAGCAAGGATGCTTTCGCAACAATCAGCGCTCTCGATAGCAGGCCAACTATTGAACCATGGGAAGAGTAGAGTGACTGCCCAGTCATGTCTGCTTTTGGTTGTAGCTCAGCTTGCCGAAGCGAATCATCAAAGCACTTGCACTAGGGGTTTCCACTTGAGATAGCGCATCTCTTGAAGATGTCAGGAAGCATGCTTATCTGCATATGATTAAGATTCATGAGTCCAATAGAGTCTGGAGATTCCTCATCTGTGGTAACATCTACACCTTACCATCTCTTATATATGATGCATACATGGCATTGGTAAGGGTGTCAATTTAGGATTTCTTTGCTCAATCTGCATTGACTTCAAAATCATTCACTGCTTTAGAAAATCATCCTAGCTCACACATCTGTATCCTTTATATGACACGCTGGAAAGTAAAATTGATAACATACCTCTCTTATATGCTTCCTTTCTTGATTCAGTAATGATTAATCTTAATATAGAAGAGAAGTAAAGGACATTACTCGATAATGATCCCTTGAAAATAGAGAGTTGCATGCTGTCATAGATAATAAACTCTTGAGATGCTGTGATGCAATTATTTGGAAATTATTTTTGGCACTTTAAACTCACAAATTTCATTTGACTTGATTTCATTTTTCACATGGTATCACAAATTTCACTTGGCATTCAATCATTTCATTTGATATCACAAGTTCAAACTCACACATTTCATTTGATTTCATTTGGTATCACGAATTTAAAAATCACAAATTTTCAATTGATATCATAATCATCATTTTAAACGCACCAAAATTATTTTGATATCATGTTAATCATTTCAAGAGGGTCAAAATTACTTTTGATGTCTTTTATATTTAAAAAGGAACTTTCACCTTCAAAAAGAGAACTGTTTTTGTATGTTTTGATCTAGACTTAATTCTTGCAAAACATGTTCTGTTATCTTGCATAATGGTTAGGGAGAGTAAACACACTTAGAATACTGAATCAATATTTTCTTCCTTCTGTCTCACACTGTTTAGTTATCCTACATAATATTTAGGGAGAATAGGGAGAAATATTAGGTAGAAAGCCCATTCCTAGGAGAACGATAGAAGTATCCCCATCCCTAAGGCTAGCTTGCACTTGTTGAATTTTGATGAAGCCAAAAGGGGGAGAGAAATGAGAAGAGATGAGACATGAGATGTCTAGAGCTGAAAGATAAGATATCTGGGGAGAGAACTGAGAATGAAATATAGCTCTGGAAGTGATCTAAGTTTAATTATGTTCTCTAGTCACCTATGGGTTTGTCATCATCAAAAAGGGGGAGAATGTTAGAATCTTAAGTTTTGATGGTGACTAAGGTATGATATGGTCTAGTACTTAAAAGAACATAATTAACACTTAGGAAGGATTAGATGACATGGTTAGAATCCTGAGTTAGATCACTTGCGAATGCAAGATCATTTCCGGTAATATTAGCACTAGAGCTCGCGGATGGAGTACACATCCCATAGGACGCAAACGGAAGCAAGTGAGACACTTGGTTAGAATCCTGAGTTAGATCACTTGAGAATGCAAGATCACTTCCGGATAGATTAGGACTTGCGCACGCGGATGAATGCTTTCATCCCCCAGCGTCAGCAAGTAAATCACTGGGGAAATAACTTAGTCCATGAGAATTAGTACACAACCTTAAGACTAAGCTATGTTTCAATCGGAAGTGAAATTGCTTCCTGTTAGATTTAGACTGGCGCAGGTTGATAAACTAGATATAACCCCGAGCGTCAGTGAAAATGCAACGTCAAGTGAAGTTGCTTCCTGTTAGACTTAGACTGGCGCAGAGCGATAGAATAGATATTACCCCAAGCGTCAGGGAGTCTACTTCGCCAAGTGAAAACACTTCCTGTTGGATTTAGACTGACGCAGGCTGACAGAATAGATATATCCCCAAGCGTCAGTGAATCAGCCTCGTCAAGCGAAATTGCTTCCTGTTAGATTTAGACTTGCACAGGCTGATAAAAGAAGTATAACCCTAAGTGACAGCAAGTTCACCACGACAAGTAAAAGCGCTTCCGATAGCTCAGTGACTAGCGCTGACTGTTGGAATGAAATACACTGAGCGAGAGTAAGTGATGGTGAGCTAGATCCTTCATCAAGTGAAAGTACTTCCGGATGTAGAAGTGCTTCCGGATACATCCTAGACTAAGTAAACTCCCACTTCATGTGATTGTGTGTTGACTTAATATACATAGCATGAACAAATGACACACTGAGTCACTTAGGAAGACTTAGAGTAAACTAACGAGACTTAAGCTGACTATTGGAATAGAGATCCCTTAGAGTCAGTAGACATTACACTAAGTCAGAACATAGTCTAAGTAAGACTACTTCCCATAGCAAACTTCCCACAACATGTATAGTTTTACTATATCTGATTATATATATTGCTATGTTGGACTAACCAGTATGTGCAGAACTTAATCACACTTCCGGATGCAACCGAGCTTCCGGATGCAAAGACTCTTGGCATTGGATTTCAGAGATTAACACTTGCAGAGCAAGATTGCCACTTCCGGATGAACGATGATCATCCGTCAGCAAGAGTACAAGAGAAAATGTCACATACTCAGAAGTAAGAATGCTTTTGTCAGAGCAGAGGTGTCAGGACTACTTTTCAGTGATAAAGCAAGTCAACCCTGCTGAGCATTTAAGAAGATGTTCCTTCCAACGGTAACAAGAGGATAACAGATATTCAAACAACATTGTTACCTACCAAGCATGAGGAGTATGAGAGATAAGGAGAATATAATCTGAAGATTCATTCAAAGTGTCAAAGCTCATACTGCCCACAAGAGTCAGAGTCCATAAGAGAGCTTCTGATAGCAAGAGAGCATCCAATAGCAAAGCACTCTTATCATTCATGGACAAGTGCTTGGAAGACAAAGTTCCTCTATGATAGCAAGCAGAATGTTAGAGTCCACGAGCTTCACTTCAGTTAGCAAGAGAGCTTCCGATAGTAAGTCTCTTAGCATCCTGGACTTATGCTTGAGGAACGAAGTCCTCATCTGACAACAAGCAAGAGTCAGACCGTACAGTGTATAGATGTCAGAACGACTTTTGCCAGAACAGTGTTGTCAGAACAGTGTTGACAGAACAGCTGGACAAAGCACCCTATTCAGATAAAGCAAAGTCAACTCTGCTGTGCATTAATGAGGACAACGTAAACAAGGCCCAACGGCTATATTCAAACGGCCTTATTGCCTCTCCAACGGTTGGATATTCAGAGGCTGGTATAAAAGGAACATCTACATTCAGAAGAACTAAGAGAGAGAGAGAATAGAGATTATTGTCTGAAACATTATTCTACATTCCTCTCATCTTCTACTCTCGGACTTAGATATGTAATATTCTTAGAGAGTGATTCTTTTGTGCTCAAGTGAGTAACATCATCTACTCTTAGAGAGAGTCATTCGAGCTTAAGTGTTTAGCACAATCAGTTCATAGAGTGAACATAATTGTAATCTTACATTTTGTAAGGGGGAGCATTTAGAAGTTTTCTAAATCTCCATAGGTTGCAAGTGAGCCCGTAAAACTTGCGTTTGTAAGGTTTGCAGGTGAACCCGTTGTAAAACCTGTGGGTTGTTAGGTGAACCCGTGCTCGTAAAACCTAAAGTGTAAAGGCTTCTCTTGTGCCTGGTTTAAACAAGAATAGTGGATTGAAAATCTCAGGTGGAGCCTGGGGACTGGATGTAGGTCTGGGTGACCGAACCAGGATAAATTTATGTGTGCATAAACTTACATTTAAACATTCTATTTTTGCATCACATAACATACTGACTTGTGCATACCATTACTCAGTAACATCATCACCAAGCACAAGCAGTCTTTCGAAAAGAAATAAAGTTTTTATTCCCTCACCCAATTCACCCCCCCTCTTGGGTGACAGCCACGCATTTCATCAACAATTTGAGCCTTCTTGGGTGTATTCAACAAATACTTTTTTGCTATAGTGAAGAGTGTATTGAGCCTACCGTTGTTGATGTTCCCACTTCTGTTCCTTCTATTTCAGTATCTTTGTGAAGGCTTCCCTTTCCCTTTATGCTACCCTGTGCAGTAATTTCCAAATGGTATATTTCAGTTTCTAAGTTTGCAGGAAAAAGTTGATACCAAATGTCAATACTCGGATAGATGCTTGATTTGATATGGCCCCAATAGTTAAATTATATATTTCAATGTTAACTATCATACTTCTTCTAGCTGTAATTCATTAAATTTTCTTTACAATTCATACATGATTCCATCTTATTCCTATATAAGTGTGTCTGTCATCCAATCAAATTAACTCGAATTACTCTTCTGGTTGTATTTATAGGGCCATGAGAGAAGATTTTATTATTCCTATATTTAAGTCACTTCATTTAAATATACAATTTCGCCCTTTATTTATTGTATGTTGACTCTATTTTCATGTGATGTATTGAATATTAAATATGGGTTGAACAAGAAATTTGTTGAATTTTAGTACAAAGTTAATGAAATTTAACGTTTTTCTTGGTCTGTGTGAAATATGACATAAGTGACTTATAAATAGGACGAGAGGAGGAGTATTAACATAGTGTCCATCACAAAGCATGTATGTTCAATTCACCTCATTATCTACTTTTGCTCCTTTTTCTAACCCATGTCAGGCATATACATATAAAATTCAAAATTCTATATAGCAATAGGAATCAGGATACACCTCTTGCAGGTTCATTGAATCAACTGCACCGAAATTTTGCTTTTGTAGGCCTTCTTGAATTTCAAATGCAACTTCTTGGGAGTGGGGAAGATCTGCTGCAGCTGCATGCACTTCATAGAGTAAACAATAAGGAAGCATTCATTGATATGAGTTGCAGTACAATATGTAGATAAAAAGTAATAAAAAAATATGGACGCCAGGAAATGATCCATGAAAAAAAAAACAATTTTGAAATTCACACCAGTATCATCCTTGTTCAGCGAGTGGAAATTTGAACCAGTTGCAATAGGTCCACTTGGAATGTCATTATTGCCCCCCTTACTCTCTTTATCTATATCATCATCTTGAACATTAGCAGGGACAATTGCAAAGGCTTTTTCTTCATTTGGATGTGTTAATCCAGTAGTATGTGATGGTAATTGTTTGACTTGGTGGATGGCAACAATTTCACTTGAACCTGATGCATTTCCAACATCTGCCTCATCAACTTCTTTGCTTTTTTCTACACTTTGCACAATAATGCCGCTGCTTTGTTTTGCTAGAAGTCCCGATTCCTAAAATATTAGCCACATTATCAAAAAAATAAAATTATAATCATGGACATAAATAATTAGCCATTTAAGATTTATTCTTCATATGTATGTCTCTATTCACAAATTAGCATTACCTGTTCCCTAGAATTGCCACCACCTTGCTGAATCTGAATCACTTTTGAATCTAACTCAGATGGGATGCTCAACAGTGGACATCTATCTACATATAGTTTGACAATATTTGGCCACCTTATGTGATAATTTTGAAGGAAGATGTTTGTGATTTTTGGCAGGTCAACAAGTTTAATTATTTTCAGAACTGGAAGATAGATCCTTCTGATAGATTCACTGTGATTTTGACCTTTTTCACATTCATATTTACCAAATACATGCTCCATCATACCTGCATCTTTTATTTCAAGTCTCTCTAGTTGTGAAGTGTCACCAAGAAAAGATGTTGGCACGATGAACTCCAAACGTGGACATCCCTCAACGTGGATTTGTTTCAATTTTGTGAAAATAGGCATCACTAGAGTAATCTCATCTTCCTCCTCATCTTTCACTATTTGCTTCAGGGAAATGCAGTCTCGTAGTATCAGAATTTCCAACAACACCATAGTTTGAGCAGTGGAATATGTGAAGATAGATGTCAACTTTGGACAACCTTCAAATCGTAAGCGCTTCAGGTTACAAAAATTCAGCTTGCCCACAGAGACAATACAATGCAATTGGATGCACCCCAATATAGATAGCTCTTCTAATATCTCAAACAGATCTAAAGGAGGGGGACCTTTGCAGAAGGCCTTGAAGTTCTCCATGTGTATGATTCTCAGCTTTATCAACCTGGTGAAAACACTTCTAGCTTGATGCGGTGGATGATTTGTGGTGTCAATCAAGCATTCAATGCTATCAGAATCATAAATTAAAAGTTCTGTCAACACATTCATACACTCTCTTTCTATTGGAATCATGTCAGGGAAGATGTTTTTGCAATCTCCTTGGGCATTTTCCAGGAAAAGAACCTCTAACTTTTGAGCCATATTCTTCATTTCTTCATTGGAGGGAGGGATGTTTAAGCCATTTATTGACATGAATTTAGTGATATAATCATTTTTCAAGTGATGTTTGGAATTTCCAATTTCAAGATGATACCTACGCAATACCTTAGAGGAGCCAATCTGGTGAAGTAGTTGAAGAACATGTTGATCATTTGACACCATCCTTGGAAGTTTGTTTTCAACAAAATATAGCTCTTCAAGTTGGGAACATCTGGTTAGCACCTGAAAAGGATTGCCTCCTATTTCGCACTGTGATACTTCCAACAAACGTAACCTTCTTAGTTCTGCTAATGCTATAGGCAGCTCCTCAATTATACAAAATAATAGTTCAATAGTATCAAGCATCTCCAGTTTTCCCAAAACAGACATGTTCTTTACGGTCCATCCTCTCAAACAAACAGTTCGGAGCATTTTTAACCCATCCATTGATTGAGGCAATAGTAGATTAGGGAATGCCACCATGGATGTATGCCTTAAGGACAACACCTTGAGCTCCATCATCTCGACAAAAAAAGTAGCTTTAACATCTAGTAAATATTTGTCATCGAAGGCAACAACCAGAAACTCAAGTTTGGGGCAATTTAGTTGATATGGGCATTCCACTATATCATGACAATATAATCTCGTTAAATCTTTCACATCATCATCATTCATTGCTTCCAGGGGCTTTTCAGAACTCAAGATCAATTGATTTTTGCGGCCTCGCATAGAGGCAAATTCACGCAGCAAGTCGTGCATGCAAAAGTATTGTCTTTCTTTATGTACTCGTACCAACAAATAAGAGCCGATAAGTTCTTCAATGGCGGCGCCCACTTTGATTCTGATTTTTTCATATGAGTCAACATCCTTAAACATGCCTAAACCAGTTGCGAATCTGATCAAAACTTCCAGACAAACGTTTGAATAATGTGGAAAGAGAGCACATAAAAAGAAAAGTGACCTCACTTCATCTCCCAAGTTATTAATACTCAATACCAGAATTGCATAAAGATGATACATTTCTTCTGCGTCAATTCGATAGAAACGATTAAATGTCTCGAGTGCTTCCCACCAAAAATTCGCTGGTTTGTCTTTCAAAGCACTAGCCAGGACATTAATTGCAAGAGGTAACCCAAAACAATCGTTCAAAATCTGCAGCGCCGAATCTTTAAAATTATCTTGTATTACTCCAGCGTTGTTTTGGAATAAAGTCCAAGATTCCTCTTCAGATAGAACAGATAAATAGAACATTTTTTGACATCCCATCAAGGCACATACATGTTGACTCCGTGTAGTCAAAACAACCTTGCAATTTTTACCCAGGGGAATCCCTGCATCCTGAAGTTTAACCACTTCCCATATATCGTCCAAGATAATGAGAAATTTCTCCTCTCCATTATTTAATACCCTGGATAGTATTTGAGACTTTTCAGTCTCAGTGTCAAAATAGTTAGATTTCAACCCTAAACATTCTCCAATGTCATGGTGAATTCTTTTGATGTCTGCATCCATGGAAACCACGACAAAGGCCACCATATCAAAGAGTTCCAATCTGTTTACTTCATCACACACTTGAAGTATCAGGGATGTTTTACCAACACCCCCCATTCCATAAACACCAATCATGAAAGTCTCATCATCTTGCAAAGACAATAGGATCTCATTGTACAAGGCTTTTCTAGATTCAAACATAAAGAAGTTGTTACTGGTGATGCTGGGTTGAAATGATGCAGGGTTTGGTGTGACTGCCAGCTTTTCATTGAACAGTTTCACTTCCTTTGTCACTCGTTCTAAGCGCTTGCGTACAGTATATCGTCCCATCCAATTGGGAAAAACACCATTACAACAATTCTTGCTTGCTTCTGCTCTCCGTTCCAGCATCTCAACTTTTTCTATGAGTTCTCTTGCTTCTTCCAATAGCATCTGCTGCTGAGGGTCTCCAGATGGTAAGCCTTCTAGTTTGGAAATTAACAAGTCCTTCTCCTCACTGAGCCTTGCAACAAAAGTATTGAATTGAAAAAAACAGCAAGCTTTTGTTGTTGTTGCTTTCACCAAATCTTTTGCAGTCCTGCCTTTATTATTGTATCTCAAGTCCTCATCGCTGGACATTGAAAGCAAGTCAACCTGAATATAAGTAAGAATAAATATAAATAATTAGAATGTGATTGAGCAATTTTTAGACTAACTCATAATTATGCCATTGAAAGAATTACCTGATGCCCCATATACATGTCACCATCTTGCTGTTTCACTTCAGGTTCCAACCCTGGGCATCCCTTTACAATTGCTTTATCCCATGGCAAATTCTTTATATCATAATTTTGTGGGCAAATGCTGATGATAATTGGCAAGTTAATGAGCTTGACCATTTTTACAGCTGAAAGGTCAATGTTGATCTGCTTCTGATTTTGATCTTTTGTTTGCTCATCATCACCAAATACATATTGCAACTTAGCAGCATCTTCAATTTCTATGGTCTCGAGTTGCAAAAGACCACTGGCAACAGAGACTGGTAATGTGCATATCAGACTATCACATGCTTTGACACTGATTCTTTTCATGTTTGGGAGCATAGGCCCTTCTGAAATATCTTGGTTGTTGTCTTCAACTTTTATCATATGCCTCAACTGACCACACTCAATTACTTCCAGCACTTCCAACATCACCATTGTTTGAGCAGTGGTAGCCGTGAACAGGAAAGACAATCTGCTACAGCTTGTTATAAATAGCTCCTTTAATTTCCCAAAAAGTCCAGAAGGAGGTGGACCATGGCATAAGGCTTCCAGGTTAGGCATGGCTTGAACTCTCAACTTTTGCAACCTGGTGAAGAGGATTCTATACTCATGTTGTTTTTCATTTGTCATATCAATCAGGAAACTTATGCAGTCAGAATCACGAAGTACAAATTCTTTTAACTCCTTCAAACAGTCACCTTGTATTGGAAACATGTCAGGAATGATGCTTTTGCAACCTCCCTTGATTTTTTCAAAGAAAAGAACCTCTAGTTTCTGGGACAATGCCTGAAATGCATCATTTGTGGTAATGGAGGCATCAAAATTTTTTATAGATATGACCTTGGACGATGAATAATCCTTGGAAGCATTTATGATGGAACCTCCGATTCCTATATGATACCTTTCTAACACCTTAAACGCACCGATTTGCTGAAAAAACCTGGCAATGTTCTGACCACTGAGCTGCTGCAACATATCTGTAAATTCGTTGTCTACAAAATACAGCTCTTCCAAATGTGAATATGTGGCAAGCACCTTATAAGGATTACCTCCTAGTTTGCAATTGATCACTTCAAACAACTTCAAAGCCTTCCAGTTTTCTGATTGTTTAGGAAGCTCTTCGATTACACAATCTAATAGCTCAATAGTTTCAAGCATCTCAAGATTTTCGACCATAGAGATATTCTTTAATGTCCATCCTTTCAAGCAAAGGGTTCGAAGCTTTTTCAGGCCTTCAATTGGTTGAGGTAGCACAAGATCTGGTTTTGTCCCAATTGATGTATTTTGTATGGCCAACACTTTCAACTTTATCATCTCTTTGAAAAACATATCTGGGAATTTCGATGAGCATCCACCATAGGTCACAATTAGTATCTCAAGTTCTGGACAATTCAATTGATCAGGAAATTCTTTTATGCCTTGGCAATACAATCTGGTCATCTCTTTCATATAATCTGCCTTTGTCAGGGGGAGAATTTGTTTAGGCTCCATAAGCACTTGAGTTTTATTATTTGCTTCCCATAATGCTAAAGCATGAAACATGTCATGTAATTTAACATTCTGTCCTTCCTGCAGTATCAGACAGTAGTTCTTGAATTTATCAATGGCCGTGCGTACTATAGACCTTGCTCTTTGATATGAGCTAGCATCCGGAAAGATGCCCAACCCAAATGCGAATCTGATGAGAACTTCAATAGCAATTTCTGAATCGTTGGGAAATAGAGCACATAACAAGTAAAGTGATCGCTCTTCTGCATCCTTCAACTCATCCAAACTAAATTTTAAACACCTATAAAGATCTTCCATTCCTTTTTCAATTTTTAGTGGCCGTTTTCGATCTTTCAATGTTGCCAGTACTTCTGTCCAAGTATAATCTTCTTTGTTCCTCAAACTACTAGCCACAGCTTTGATTGCAACAGGCAATCTGTGACACTCATCAGTGATCTCTCGAGCCACTTGATGGAATGGTTCTTTTATTTCGCCAGCATGCTTTACAAACAGTTCCCAGGCTTCCTCTTTTGTCAAAAGTGACATATAAATGACAGCATCAAATTTCATCAAGTCAAATAGATGTCGTTGTCGAGTACTTAAAAGAACCTTGCAATTTTTACCAACAGGGATACCTATTGATTTGAAGTCAAGCATTTCCCACACATCATCTAAGAAAATAACATATTTCTTATCCTTTTGAAATGCCATGGACAATCTTGCGGCTCTGTCATGTACATTTTCCTCTGTCTCAAATTTCAAGCCAATCCAGCTTGCAATGCTGCCTTGAATCTCTCTGTAAACGGGAGGATTGGACACAACTGCGAATGCTGTCTTGTAAACTTCAGAGTCTTGCAGTTCCTTAAGAATTTCCATTAACAAGGAAGTCTTGCCGCAACCCCCCATTCCATGAAGCCCAATTCTTATCTTCTTTTCATCTTTTACTGCCTTTAAGATTTCATTATGTGCCTCTTCTGTGCACTTAAACATAATGAAATCTTCTGATGGGAGTATGTACTTAAGTGAATTTCGATGAGCACGTAACAGCTTTCGTCTCAACTCATCATTGACTTCCTTCATTGCTTTAGTCTTCTCTTCAGCTTTCTTCCCAACAAAATATCGGCATATCCAGTTTGGGCAGACCCCATTGCAACAGCTTTTCTTTGCTTCTGCTTTCCCTTTCAGCTTTTCCACTTTGTCTATGAGCTTATTTGCTTTCTCCAGTTGCAGCTGAAGGTCTCTTGAAGGCTCTTCAGTGTTAGCTTTGTCTTTGTCAAACTGGCGTTGCATGCCATCTCTAGCTGTTTTCAAGTTTTCATGTCCATCATCAAGATCTTCAACAAGTTTGTTGAATTCATAACAATAACGAGCTTGCCTTCCTACAGCCTTCACAATTTCTACTGCACACCCACCCACAAAGTTGACCCCAATGTTTGTACCCACCGACATTGCAAGAACTTCAAACCTGAACAGATATTTAGAAAAGTAAGCAATTCATGCAATGGCAATGCATCACAATATAAAAAACCAGATAGATTTATTATCATAATTAGGTTGATTCTATATATATTTTGCATGAATAAGTGAAACATATAACCTTTTGTTTTGATGATCCATGTATGTTAGCATTAGTTTAGCTGTTTTCATTTTTTTTTTCTATCATAAATATCTAAACTTATTTTAGTTAAACTCTTTCCCAACCATTATGTGTGTTACTGTGTTTTGAAAGTCATCTTTTCCTAATATGGTTCGTTCGTCAGATTTTGTATCAAATATAATGTAGGAAAGTTTTTTTTCACTATTATGATAGTGATATATTAGTCCATTTTTTTGCTAACATAGTTAGCACTTGAATTTTAAAATTTTACACCAATTCTAATTCTCTCCATAGGAGTAACTACTCACACGTAGGAGGAACTACTCACATACTCAAACACTACTCCACATTTTCCACGGGCAATCGATCCCACAACCACCTCTATAAGGGAGTGGGGTACAGGATTTGAGGTAAATGTTCAATGGCACTTAGCACTTAAACTGTTTAGGAAGTACTTGTTACATTATATGTGGTTATATATACAAGAGAGAAAGGATAAGATATAGAATGACTATAAGCACACACGAAAGAAGTGTTACCTATTAGTAAACAAAAGTAGAAAACCATTCAAGATAGTTTGGACATGTCCAAAGAATTGAAGGCTATTGATGTGCTAGTGAGAAGGGTAAATCTAAAACTCAATGAAATTATGGAGCGAAATATTTTTTAGTGAATAAGAAATTTAAAGATTTAGTTATAAATAGAGTATAAGAATATCATATAATCCCTGTATACATAGCCAATCTACATAGTGAGACAAGACCTTGTTGTTCTTGTAAAGGTTGGGTCCAAATATTACCAAGTTATGAACAAAAATATATAATAAACAAAAACAGATAATATGTATATATATCAGATGAGAAACAATGATATGTAAAAAAGAAACAATGATATGAATGCAATTAAAGTACATGCTAACCTTTTTTTTCAGAGTCTTCTGCGTCTTCTGTCTGAAGGAAGAAGTCTCCTTTTTTTATGTTTTGTTTTTTCTCTGAATTTTTGTGAGTTGGAGAATATCAAACAATCAACCAAGGGGGAAGCTAAAATGAAGAACTAAAGTACAAAGCAATCAGGACGTACAAACTGCAAAGAAATAATGAACAACATAAGAAATTGAACAAGTAAAAGTATGTGGTTATATATACAAGAAAGAAAATATAAGATTTAGAATGACTATATATATACACACAAAAGAAGTGTTACCTATTACTCTATTAATAAACAAAAGTAGAAAATCATTCAAGATAGTTTACACATGTCCAAAGAATTGAACGCGATTGATGTGTTAGTGAGAAGGGTAAATCAAACAATCAATGAACTCACGGAGCGAGATATCTTTTAGTGAATAAGGAATTTAAAGAACTAGTTTTTAATAGAGTATAATAACGTGATACAATCCACACACACATATATATAGTCAATCTATCTCAATGAGATAAGACTTTGTTGCAGTTAATATCACCAAGTTATGAACAAAAGTGTATAATAAACAAAAAAAAGATAATATGTATATACTCCCTTTGTTCCTAAATATAAGATCATTTTGGGGAAGTGGATAAGTTCCTAATTATAAGATCACTTCCTATTTTATCTCAAGTTTTGCCCAAACTACCCTTATACTCCCTCTTTTCGTTGAAAACCCCTCCTCCTTTTAAAGTTAAGTAATTGAGGGGATTTTGGGAAGATCATGTAATTTTATTGTCTTCCTTAATTTCCCCAAATTAACCAAAGTGATCTTATATTTAGGAACGGAGGGAGTATAACAGATGAGAAACAATGTACTACCTCCAGTCCTAAATATAAGACCTAATTTACTTTTTCTAGAAAATCCTTAAAAAGACAAAATAAGTTAATTATAAATTGATTTACCTAATTTTTTTCCCTTAAACTAGTTTATTTTACCTATAAACTAATGGATAATTTAAAAATATATCAAATATGTCATCATTTAATAACCTATTTCGCAACCTTAATATCTCCAAAAAAAAGTTAATTAGGACATATATTTAGGACCGGAGCTAGTATGTTGTAAAATAAAGAAACAATTGTATGAATGCAATAAAATACATGCTAACCTTTTTTTCGGAGTCTTCCGTGTCTTCTTTCTGTCTGAAGGAAGAAGTCTCCTTTTTTTTGTTTTTTTGTTTTATTTTTCTGAAATTTTTTTAGTAGGAGAATATCAAACAATCGACCAAGGGGGAAGCTTAAATGAGGAATTAAAGTATAGAGAAATCAGGACGTACAAACTGCAAAGAAAAAGGGAAATAATGATTAACGATTTACTTAAAAATCACAAGAAATTAAGAAATTGAGCAAGTAAAAGATGATTTACTAATTTTCACTCCCTACTGTCTACACTACTTTAGAGATAATAAAAGGAAATAATAAGGAAATTATTGCAGTGAAGCAACGTAGAAAATCTTAATGATGATAAAACCTTACTTGAGGTGATGAGTACGAGCTAGAGTTGTTGCGTGAAATGGTAATGGCAGTACAAGGAAGGTGAACGAAGGAAGTAAATGAAAGAGCCGAACTAGAGAGAGAGAGAGAGAGGATGGCATATTGGCATGGTCAAGTTGACATAAAATAATAATGCCACATCTCCTACTTTGTCCCTACAAATGTAACACGCCTCTGTTTTTATTGGGCAACGGTCCATTCCTAATCAACAATAATACTGGAAAAGATTATACGTATAACTATGGAAATAGTGAAGGCAGGAATGTTATATGTTTTGCAAAAAGAATAATAAATTGTTGGGTTTCAAAGAAAGAATAAGAGATTTAGAGAACCCCAGAAACAGTAACAGTAAGAGTAAGTAACAGTAACCATCGACAGAATCAGAAGGAAATGAGGAGACTGAGCAGCCTCAGCTCATGCATGGCCTTTCACCCTTGAAACAGAAGCTGCGCAGTACCTCAGTTCATCAAAGGCGAAAATTCCAAAACTCCATTCAGGAGTTACATGCAGAGTTGTCAGAAAAGTAAGCTTGTTTGTGTAAAACAAATGTAAGTTTTGGTGGGGTGGAATGATGAAGGTCGTGGGGTGTTTGGTGAAGCTGAGAGAGAGAGAGATGGGAAAAAGAAGCAACGTTCGTTGATTGAGCTTGAGCCTTGAACTGCCCCAATGGCCTAACTCGACGGCGCCGGAGATGGTGGGAATAGGTGGTGGTTGATGGGTTGAGAAGAAGCCATGACAAGAAGAAGAGGTGGATGGGTTTTTTTGGACTGAAGAGATGGATGGGTTTAATGGGAGGGGAATGGAGAAAATTAGACTGAGGGAGGTCGGGTTTAAGGGTTAAAGATCAATATTTGCCCCGAAAGTTTTAGCCAATGATCAAATTTGCCCCGAAATTTTTAGCCAATGATCAAATTTGCCCCTTAAGATTTTTTGAGATTAATTCTGCCTCTAAAGTATATAAAATTGATCAATTTTGCCTCTGCATCCTACGTCTTGACACCTCATCATCCATGTCAAAGTTAGGAGGGATATATATTTTTGATTTTTTTTAGAAGGGTATTTGTCATTTTGATTTTACTGACTAGTGTCAACTTAACGGAACTATTCCAAATTTATTTTAAATGAATTTTATTGTTGATCTCATCCTTAAACATTGAAATGTTTATGTATATGTTTCTGTACAATAGTTGATTATTAGAAATATACATTTTCCTTTTCATTTGATGTATCTCGTCTAAAAAATAGGGCGAAGGTTCAAAAATGATACATAACTATTGACCAAGGAACAAAAATAGTACATAACTATTTCGAGGTACAAAAATGATACCAAATTTTTACCATGTGATCAAAACTGATATTTTTACTAATATGACAATAATATTAGACATGAAATATCTAAAATGCCCTTATAATTAAATAAAATTTTACTGTGCAACGATTAATTATAAGAGCATTTTGGACTTTTCATCTCTAATATTATTGTCATATGAGTGAAAATATCATTTTTGATCACATGGTAAAAGTTGAGTATCATTTTTGTACCTTGAAATAATTATGTATTATTTTTGTTCCTTGTCCAATAGTTAAGTATCATTTTTGGGTCTTCGCCCTAAAAAATATATTATCAAGGACAACGATGAACTTCCAAAGTCGTTATATAAAATACACACAGAGTTATGCATAAAACTCCTAAAATTTTTCTTCGGCTTATCCACCCTATCATTGAAATTCCGTATTTTATCCTTGGGTGATATATGATATACCTCTCTTTGCTTTGATTTCATTTTGAAATTGTGAAACCTCTTGCATAAATCAAAAGTCTACAAGAATCTCTTTTATAAAATATGAAAAATGTTATGAACGATTCATGTTAGATTGATCAATATTCCCAGACGAAAAGTCGATTGTCTTTCGTGTGAGAATATCTCCTTTGGAAGTTCAATCAAAAATATTGGACAGGTATTTTATTAAGTATGAATAATATACAACTTTTCATAAAAAAACAAAAACCAAAGATAATTTTTTCTTAAAAAGTTAAATAAAGATTTTCCAAAAAATGCAAACCAAATGACACACAGTATTGCCTCATTGAATTACGTGAGTTTTGATCCCATAAAAGTTCGTATGTCATAGAAAGTAAGTCCATTTATGTGTGTGTATGTGTATTATTTTTGCTTTTTGTTTTTATTTTACTTTTGTATATATCAATTTGTTTTAGTGATTAACATAAAATTAAAATTAAGGTCATATTTTATTTTATTAAGTAAATCAGGGTAACTGTTCTCTTGAATGAATGTCGTGGGTGCATAACACCTTCTCCACGCACAATTGATTCCTGAATCCAATTTGGTTTTTAAAAACCATTATTATTTCGAAAGGATTTCCAAAATTATCCCTTTTACAAAATTTGTTGTGGCTCCATTTTAACTAATTTTCAAAGGCTTCACAATATCTCAAACACTAACTTCATACTAATGCTGATATTTTTTGAAAAAATACATGGGTTATTTAGATGCGTCATACAAAGTCATTGTGTTCTATCATTAACAAATTTTTGGGTATATTATTCATCAATAGGCTACATTTATAAGTTTCCTTAGCATTCGTAGTGGTCCCAATCTTCCTATTTTAATTGGACTCTAAGTTGTTTAATCCACCCTCCTCAACAACGAATATATTGACATTCATTGGACATATCCAACTCACCTCAAATGATTTTCTATCATTCTCCATTAATGGGAGTTACTCCAACTCGTTCTCGTATATGATCTTTCTGAATCTTATCCTTTCTTGTATGATCACACATCAATCTTGACATACTTATTTGAACTACCTCAATTTTATGTTTATGTTGTCCCTTCATAATCCAACAATCATTACCATATAATAGTGCTACTCTCGTAGCAATGCTAGACTCTGCCTTAAAATTCTTGGACCCAAGTTCCTTTTGTACTTCATGTTCTGTTGGATTTTAGAATTGTCACGTCATTTAATGATGGTGGGGTCCACGTCTAAAATAACATCCTTTTAACTCTTCTTAATAGAGATGTTACATTAGTCCCATTTTTGTTTACTTTGTACAATTTTACACCCTTGAATTTATCAGGGTGTTAGGTTTCCTTTTTGAATAATGTTGTGAAGGGTTCTCTTCGGTCTTCCTCTCCCTCTTTTGTGAGGACTCCATGCCATTTGATCAACTATTCTTACTGGCTCATCTAATTCTCTTCTTTGAACATGCTCAAACCATCTTAAGCGACTTTCTACCATTTTCTCTGCAATAGGTGCTACCCCAACTCTTTCTCGAATATGCTCATTGCGGATCCTATCTTTTATTGTATGACCACACATCCATCTCAACATTCTCATCTCTGCCATCTCCATCCTATGTTCATGTTGTCTTTTAATAGCTCAACATTCACTACCATATAACATTGCTGGTCTAATGGTTGTCCTGTAGAATTTCCCTTTTATCTTATCTTGAACCTTACGATCACATATAATAAAAATGGGCACCTATAACTCTGGTAAATTTAAGGGGGCAAAACCGTACACTGTAAACCAAAATGGGGCAAAAGTAACCTCTCTGTTAGGCAGAGTTAAACGGACGTTTCCCAGATGTTGCCCCACCATCAGTAAATGATGTTTCATACATTTAAGGATGCAATATGTTGATGAGACTTTATTTTTTCAAATGATTACGAAGAAGTAAGGTGGATTTTACATGATTTGGGTCGGGGTTCTATTTGCTTTCTTATCAAAATTATTTGGGGGTTTAGGGTTCGTTTCAAGTGATTTAGGGTTCAGCTGGATGCATTTCAGCTTCCACGGTGGATTTTGGAATTGACACATCATTTACTAATGGTGGAGTCCACGTCTTCAAAACGTCTGTTTAACTCAACCTAATAGAGATGTTACTTTTGCCCCATTTTGGTTTACAATGTTGGATTTTACCCCATTTTTGTTTACATTGTACGATTTTGCCCCTTAAATTTACCAGAGTTATAGGTGTCCATTTTTTAATTTTACGGTACTTATTTTTGCACCTTTGCCCTTTCTCAAAAATGCGAGAACAAGGTTGACCACGACATAAGGATTCCAAACTCCTCCATATTAAAAAGCCTCAGCTTAATCAACTTGGAGAAGAAAGTTTTATTATGAGAAACATGACCATTCATTTTATCAATCAAGCATTCCATATCGCCACAAATACTAAGTGAACACTCAACTAACTCATTCAGGTATTCTCCTTCTGCAGGAATCATGTCAGGAATTATATTATGAAAATGTCCCTTGATAGTCTTTGTGGCAGAACATTCTTGAATGTTCCTGAGGTTAGGGTATCAAGATTAAAGTTAGTTAAAGATACTACTTCCGGTCCTAAATATAGGACCTAATTGACTTTTTTTTTGGAGAGATTAAGGTTGCAAAATAGGCTATTAAATTATGACATATTTGATATATTTTTAGATTATTCATTAGTTTATAGGTAAAATAAACTAGTTTAAGGGAAAAAATTGGTAAATCAATTTATAATTAACCCATTTTGTTTTTTTAAAGATTTTCCAGAGAAAGTGAATTAGGTCTTATATTTAGGTCCGAAGGGAGAGTATCACTTTTGAGATTAAGTCATTCCCTAAAATAAATTTAGAAATTCCAATATATAGAGAATACATTTGCAATAGCTCAGAGGAGATAATTCTCCGATGTAATATGACAATATGAACATCTGACACCATCTCATGAACATTCTACAATGACTTGAAAAGGATCATGTTCTACAGAGCTACATGATACTTCCAGAGATCTGAACTTGTTTAGTTTTGCTAATTCATTAAGTAATTCCTCAATTATGCAGTATGAAAGTTCTTAAGTTCCAAGCCTTAATTTCTCCAATATTGATACGTTGCCCAATATCCATCTATTCAGCCAAAGAGTTCAAAGGTTTTCTAACCATAAATAGGTTGGAGTAACACTAGACTAAACAAAGTCTGCATTTATGTCTTTACAATGGCCAGCAACTTGAGCTCTGTCATTGTAACGATACTAGATCTCAAAATGATAGTGATTTATATAACACTGATAAACTGAGATGAAACATCCATGGAACAATACAATAGATTGACAAAATTCAGCTATAAGCAACTATAAGAAACAATGAGTAGTATCTAGAAGAAGAGAAAGAGGATACAGAGGGAGAATAGCAACAGAATCACAAGAGGGAAAGAGAAAGAAGATGTCAGTGGGAAGAGTAGAAAATTCCAGAGAGAAAGTCTTGATCACAATATTCTTCACTGCCCTTGTGTTGCTTTATTACATGTATATATAGCTTAATAACTCTTTCCATGATAACCCTTTTGACCCAAGCCCAATAATCATACAATCCGGCCCATTTATAATAATTGCATCTGTTACATTGCCCACCCCATGAAAATTGACCTTGTCCTCAAGGTCAAAGTAGTGCTGAGCAACAAGATATTCCCTACTAGTTTGTAAAGTCCTTAAACCTTGACTTGTAAATGAGCATAATTCAAATAAATGAAGACCCAAATCAGTCCAAGAATTAAAAGGATAAGAATGTCAAACGGGTCTGGTATTAATGCAAGTGAGAACACCCTCCTGGACAATGATGAATGACATAACAATTATCTTGAAAGTAGTTGGGATCATATGAACTTGATGCTTAAACATGGTGTATGAAGAATTTCTGGTAGTAACAATTGCGCCATCCTTCAATAAAAGAGTAACACTAGCAAATGCACAAGAGTGATACCTTGGTTCAATTGCAAGTAGAAGCAATGTCTTCCTGGACATCGATTCCCTTACAAAATCATCCACTAGCTTCCTGTCAACAACATCCAAAGATTTCTCTGAAACTTTCTCTTGGCTCTAAAAATTATTCCACACTGTCATTACAATTTTTGTTTGCAAATCAGAGAAAAAATTCAACTCTTCCCTATATCTCATGATTTTCTGGAAAATAGCAAGACAAGTCAAATGAATATCAGAGCTTTCCATTGACCCACATTTATAGAACCGAATATAGTGGCACCAAACAGAAACCAGTTGCAGCTCCATTTTTAGAGTGTCGTATAATTGTTGTGGGGGTTCCAAGTATGCTGAAGCATTGATATAAGTGGAAGAAGAACTCATGATCTCTATTTCAAAAGCACCCATGGAAATCCACAACATTTGGATGTAGAAAGCAATATCAAGAACACAGAATATATTCCAGCCATTACCCTTCAGCAAGATGTGGTTGAAATCATGATAGGTGTTGAGGGGAAAAAGATGAGATTTACCAAGACTGAATGGTAGAGTATTTTGCTGATTAATTGGCAAGTTTAATGGAGCAAGCTGTGTAAACCAAGACTGAATTGGCACAAGGAAGAAGGGTGCAGCATGTGATAGCACACCATAGTCCCGAAAACCATCAACACAATACAATGGGCTAGCCTCAACACAGTTGAAAATAAGGAAAAATGAGGCTATAAAACAAGGGTGCCCCAATTGCATAAAACCCTTAGAATTATATGAAACCAAGAATTCATTGCAAGATATCCATTTAGAGGTAGTGCTGGCATTAAAAATGAAGGTGTGTGTCCAAGACAATGTAATTGGAGAGCAGGAAACACACAAGGCACATGGAAATTTAATCACCAATATACCCCAATTTAACCAATTATTATAAGAAGCAACAACCTCACACATTGAAAGCTGAAGCTGTCCGTGAGGCAATTTAATCAAAAGCAGCAATGATACTTTGGCCATAACAGAATCATCCAACCAAACATGCAATTGGCAGTGTTTGTTAACTTGCCCAGGGTCAAATAACATAATAATCATCCATGGAATTCTTAGAAGAACATGACACGCATCACTAATTGTAATGAATAAGCCAGCCAAGTCAATAGAGAAATATATCAAACACAAGATATGCAAAGCCTCAGAGACAACTAGGTAGCTTCTTGGGAAAAAGAATTGTCTAGAAATTAATGAGGCCAGAATTCTCGTGAAACCATGAGGACATCTATGAGCTAATCTGTGACCAAGCATGAAATCCCTAGGAAATTCCCTACTGAGAACAATTTCCTTCTTGCTGTGTAAGAATGATTGGTCGAACATGCGAATGGACTTTGGGACCACTACAGAACTCTCAAGTACGAAGTCAGCACTGGGGATGAGCATTTGGAACTTGGTAGCTGCCTCTTGGTTACACAAATGAATGCCATAGCATTCTAATACAGGGTCGGTTGACTCACTAAGTTTTTGAGAAGCTAATTGTGTCTCCATATTTAGATCTAGTGAGTTCTCCACTGCTTGTGAGTAGACTTGCTCAACGTCATCCGCACCGTCTTTGGTGGTGTCATGTGGATCATCATGGAAAACCACCCAAATTTCCCCTTCGACCACAGTCGGTTCCTCGTGAACCTTCAATTTGTCTTCAAATATGGTGGAATTAGGGTTCACATCCAACAAGTATAATAGATGATCGAATTTAGCATTTAGTGAATCCATTTTGCAGGTGATGGAATCAAAAATAGCGTCCATACGATCATAGCGGCCAAGATTTTCAGAATGACGCGACTCCATAGAATTCACAAAATGTAAAAGAGAATTTGTCATGGTAGCAGAAGTAGAATGAAAGCACCAATGTAACGATACTAGATCTCAAAATGATAGTGATTTATATAACACTGATAAAATGAGATGAAACATCCATGGAACAATACAATAGATTGACAAAATTCAGCTATAAGCAACTATAAGAAACAATGAGTAGTATCTAGAAGAAGAGAAAGAGGATACAGAGGGAGAATAGCAACAGAATCACAAGAGGGAAAGAGAAAGAAGATGTCAGTGGGAAGAGTAGAAAATTCCAGAGAGAAAGTCTTGATCACAATATTCTTCACTGCCCTTGTGTTGCTTTATTACATGTATATATAGCTTAATAACTCTTTCCATGATAACCCTTTTGACCCAAGCCCAATAATCATACAATCCGGCCCATTTATAATAATTGCATCTGTTACAGTCATCTCATCGAAAAATCCATCTTCAAATTTTGGTGAGCATTTACAAAATTTGTTAACGATGAAAATCTCAAGTTTTGGAAGATTTGACTGACATTGAAATTCATATACTACTATATTATAGCAACATAATTTGGTAACTTCCCTCTCATTCTTTCTTTAAAAGGCATCTTCAGCCACTTTATGTGACACATGAGTTTCACGTTTTACCAACTTGGCTGCAAAATGCACCATGTTGTGCATGTGAATATATCTTCCTTCTTCAGCAAATAGCAAAGCAGAATCCTCGAGAGTATCATTCAATGCATGAAATTCGCTTCTAGCTTTTTCATACAAGTTCACACCCACAAATATACCTAATCCAAATGCAAATTTTATCAAAAAGTTTGGGACTATTGTTCAAATACTTTGGGAATCGAGCAACCAATACGAGAAGTTATCAAGTTCACTACTCAACAAGTATTCAATACATATTCTCAAACATTTTAAAGGACCCTCGGTTATATCATCTACATCTGAGGCATACTTTCCCTTCAACTCTACCAGTGCTTCTTTCCACTTAACTTCTAGTTCATGCTTCAAAGATCATGTGACAGATACAATTGTAATAGGTAATCCTGGAAATTATTTTGAAAACTTTAATGAAAAATCTTTAAGTCTATTTTCTGCCACGACAGCATGTTTTTGAAATAAATCCAAGCTTCCTCTTCAGATAGAAGTGACTAATAAATTTTTTTCTTGACAATACATCATGGTACTTGTATGATAGTTTGAGGACATTCCATATATTATCCAAGGGGCAAAGGCACAAAAATAGCCACCGTAAATTTAAAAATTGGCAACTATAACTCTGATAAATTGAAGGGGGCAAAACTGTACACTGTAAACTGAAATGAGGCAAAACCATACATTGTAAACTAAAATGAGGCAAAAGTAACCTCTCTGTTAGGCTGAGTTAAACAGGCATTTTCCAGACGTGGGCTACACCATCAGTAAATGACATATCAATTCCAAAATCTAATGTGAAAGCTAAAATGCATCCAGTTGAACCTAAATTTATCACTAAAAACAAACTTTAAACCCCCAAATCATTTCGATAAGAAACCAAATAGAACCTCAAATCATGTGAAATTCACCTTACTTCTACGTAATCATCTGAAAAAATAAAGTCTCATCAAAAAATTAAAGTCTCATCAACATATTGCACCCTCAAATGTATGACACATCATTTACTGATGGTGGGGCCACCTCTGGAAAACGTACGTTTAAATTTACGATGACTATTTTTGCACATTTACCCAATTTTGCCCCATTTTAATTTACAGTGTACAGTTTTGCCCCTGTTAATACCATGGAATTCATGCTTTTTAGCATGATTCATGTTCTTTTGCATACACTTTTGAAGTAATTATACATACTTTAAAGGCTAATTGATTCATGATTTTTGGTAGCACATGTTTTTAGTGATTTTGAATATTTTGGTAAGTTAATCATATAAGTTAAGTGTTTTGCAAGTCAAATGTTTTTAGGAAATTAAAGCCAGGTCAGGTGAGAAGTCAAGATGAATGAAAGGATGTCAAAACACATTGGAGTAACTCATTTGCTTGGGAAGAAATCAATTTTCAGCAAAAACAGAACTGAGCCACGGCATGATTCCATGTCCACTTTACTGGGCCGCGGCATGAATTGAACTTGAGTTACAGAGAAAAAGTATGCCGCGGCATGATTCCATGTCCACTTTACTGAGCCGCGACATGATCGTGTAAAAATTGCCACCTCATCATTTTTCACTCAAAAATGAGTGTTTAAAAGGAAAGAAAGAAAAATGGCAAAGGGTTCTGACTTTTGGAGACTTACAAGCTTGTGGGTGTGCTAGGGTTAGAGTTTTTGAGGAGATTGAAGCAAAGATTGGAGCTTTGGAAGAGATTTGGAGCTCCAACCATTTGGTTTTTTTCTTCTTCATCTTCCTTTCCTTTCTCATGTCATTTATTGCTATACATTCACCTTGTATTTGTGCTTTTATATTGCCTATGAGTAGCTAAACTCATTTATCTAGGATTATTTTGAACCCTTGTATGGAGTAACTCTTTAAAACTCCTATCCTTTTGTGATTAATGTATATATATGTGTTTATTTTACTCTAGCCCTAATGTCTCTAAGTGATTGATCACCATTTAGTTGCTATGTTCATTTGACTTGAGACTCGAGAGAGCTAGGTTAAGTGTAGGACTTGAGTAAAATAGTGTGAGAACTTGAAGTTTGCATGACAAATGAATGGTTTTGTTAATAAGATAGACATATACTTATTAGCCTCACATAGTCACATTAGGGTTGAAACTAAGAAATTGGGTTTTATTAATTGTGACAAGACATTGCATGATTAATGAGATTAAACACTTGTTCTAGGTTAACACATATATAAATATTAAAGCAATTAGGGTAGGAGTTGATTAAAGGTTACAAGATACAAGGGGGAGAAATAATCTTAGGTTTCATTTCAACTTTAAAGTCAAGAATCACTTTTAGCACCTAGTTTATATTTTCAAACTACAGTTTTAGTTGTTAATTTCTCAACCAATATTTGATTAGCTCAACTTAATTAAATGACAAAGCCTCTTGTTTGACCGAATTTGTATCCCAATCCTCGTGGGAACGATCTTTACTTACTACTTTATTACTTGGCGCGGCCCGTGCACTTGCGGAGCGAACAAGTTTTTGGCGTCATTGCCGGGGATTTGGAAACAAATCCTTTGGTCAACCCCAGGCTTGGTTATTAAATTTCGATTGAGCATAATATATATAATTAATTTTTCTTTTCTTTGTCTACTAATAATTTTGTTAGTGCATTACTTGCCTTGTGTTGTTTGTCCTCTAGTTGTTATACAGGTTTATGCAACAGGTGCATCCGGATAGCTTGGAAGTAGTTCTGGAGCTTGAAAACTTTGTTGACGCGACAGACACTGAATCTGAAACCATGGCTGATGATGAGTATGATCAGGCTACTGTAAATGACTTTGCTACCAGAAACATGGGTGGTGTTCAGTCTTGCATCAGGATGCCAGAGATGCGAGCGCACAACTTTGAGATTAAGCCGGTCATGATTACTATGCTTCAACTGCACGGTATGTTCCATGGGCTTCACAAGGAAGATGCAAACAAGCACTTGCTGTATTTCTTGGAAGTGTGCAATTCTTTCAAGCAAAATGGAGTTCCTGATGATGTTCTTCGACTCCGGCTATTTCCTTTTTCTCTGCAAGGGAAAGCTAGGGAGTGGTTTGATAACTTGCCAGAGGGATCCATCGAGTCTTGGAATGCTCTTGAGAATAAGTTCAGAGCAAGGTTCTTTTCTGATGATAAGTCTGTTGAAGCAAGAGATGAGTTTCTGAGTTTCAAGCAATATCCTGATGAGCATCTCTATGCTGCTTGGGAAAGGTACAGATTGCTAATGAAACAGTGCCCTAATCATGGGGTAGACAAGTGGGTCATCCTTCAGATCTTCTGTAACCACATTAATCCTCAATCTCAAGCTATGCTCGACTCAATGACAAATGGAGGATACAGACATGTCCCTGTAAATGAGATGTTCCGACTGCTTGATCAGCTAGCTGCTAACAATTCTCAGGGTACAGACAGGCGTTCACAGCCTCTTACTACTCCAAAGGAAGACATTACTTCTTCCGCACAGATGGCTACTATTCTTTCTGCTATAAACAAGCGTTTTGATATGCTTGAATCACAGGCTCAGAGAAGTAAATCTCAAGGTGTTCATTCTGTGCATATGACCCCAATTGTGTGCGATCAATGTGAAGATGTTCATCTCCCAGACCAATGCCCTCTGTACATGGCTCCTGAGTCGGTGAACTATATGGGGAAGTTTCAGAATCCTAACAATAACCCTTACTCCAACACTTACAATCCAAGGTGGAGAAATCACCCAAACTTTAAATGGAGTCAAGGGCAAGCTGTGAATCCTTCGTCTTCTTCAGGTGTTAAGCCTTCACATCCACCGGGTTTTCAAAGTCAAACTACACAAGTGCCTCAAAAAGAAGAATCCAAAATGGATAGGATGGAGAAAATGTTGTCACAACTCTTGGCAGGGCAAGAAGCTGTGAGACTTCAGAATGATGCTAGGCTAGCGGGTCATGACGCCTCTATAAAGAATCTTGAGATACAAATGGCGCAACTCGCTTCGCAAATGAATGTGTTAACAAGAGGAAGTCTTCCTAGTGACACGATTCCTAATCCAAGGAATAAGGGCAAAGAAGAATGCAAGGTGATCACTCTAAAGAGTGGAAAACAAGTTGATAATGAACCTAAGCCTCAAGGAGCTAACAAAGAAGCTCCTAATGAGATTGTTCCTGATGAGGGTGCCAATGTTGATGAAACCATTCTAGTTGATGGAAGTGTCTCTAGGAAGGACACTGTTGTTGAAAGCAAAGACAAAGTGCAACATAAGGATGGTGGTGATGACAAGGCGAAACCACATGAGGCAAAACCAAAATATGTGCCTCCTCCTCTTCCTCAAAGACTTAAAAAGCAACATGATGATGGGCAATTTAAGAAGTTTCTTGAGATGTTTAAGCAATTGCATATCAACATCCCTTTTGTGGAAGCCTTAGAGCAAATGCCAAAATATGCAAAGTTTATGAAAGACGTGCTTTCTAAGAAAAGGAGATTCAATGAGTTTGAGACAGTTGCGGTGACTACTAGTTTCACTGATGCTATCAAGCAATTTCCGCCCAAGCTGAAAGATCCTGGTAGTTTTTCTATTCCGTGTCACATTGGAGAAAAATTCTTGGGTAAGGCTTTGTGTGATCTTGGGGCAAGTGTGAACCTTATGTCTCTCTCTGTGTTTAAAAGGCTAGAATTGGGTGAAGCTAGGCCAACTACTGTGACCTTGCAACTTGCTGACAGAAGCATCTCTTATCCTCGTGGTATAATAGAAGATGTTTTGGTAAAAGTGGAAAAGTTTATCTTTCCTGCGGATTTCATTGTGCTTGATTTTGAAGCAGATAAGGAGATACCGATTTTGCTGGGAAGACCATTCTTGGCAACAGCAAGAACTTTAATTGATGTAGAGAAAGGTGAGCTCACATTGAGAGTTGCAGATGAGCAGGTCACTTTCAGTATGCATAAGTTGTTGAAGTCTCCTGATCAATCAGAGCAATGTTTCTTTGTTGATATCCTTGAGCAAGTGATGCAAGAAGAGTTCAATGAATCTGTGTGTCATGACCCAGTTGAGGCTGTGTTACTTGGTGTGCAAGATGGTAGTGAAGACATGCAGGAATGTTCGGCCATTATGGATGCTCCCATGTCTTTTCCGAGAAGTCGTGTGCCATTTGAATCTTTGGATTTGGCATCTCTTGATAGGCCAAAGCTCAAGCCATCTCTTGAGGAGCCACCATCTGTGGAATTGAAAGCTTTGCCTTCACATTTGTGCTATGTTTATTTGGGTGCTAATGATACTTTACCGGTGATTATTACTTCTGATTTGACAGTTCAGCAGGAGGAGCAATTGGTGAAAGTTTTGAAAGAGCACAAGAAAGTCATCGGGTGGACTATTGCAGATATAAAGGGTATTAGTCCTTCTATTTGTATGCACAAGATTTTTCTTGAGGATAATCACAAATCCTCCATTGAGCATCAGCGTAGGTTGAACCCCATTATGAAAGAAGTTGTGAAGAAAGATATCTTGAAGTGGCTTGATGCAGGCATTGTGTATCCTATTTCCGACAGTTCTTGGGTGAGCCCAGTCCAATGCGTCCCTAAAAAGGGCGGTATGACTGTAGTGGCTAACACCCGCAATGAGTTGATTCCTACTCGCACTGTCACAGGTTGGAGAGTTTGTATGGATTATCGCAAGTTGAATGCCGCCACTCGGAAGGATCACTTCCCGCTACCTTTTATTGATAAGATGCTTGACAGGTTGGCAGGGAAGGAATTCTTTTGTTTTCTGGATGGTTACTCTGGGTACAACCAAATTGCTATATCACCGGAAGATCAAGAAAAGACTACTTTTACTTGTCCATATGAGACTTTTGCGTTCAAGCGTATGCCTTTTGGTTTGTGCAACGCACCGGCTACTTTTCAGCGGTGTATGATGGCTATCTTTGCTGACATGATTGAGCATTCTATGGAGGTTTTCATGGATGAGTTCACTGTCTTTGGAGATTCTTATGATGAATGTTTGGAAAATTTGGCTAATGTGTTGAAAAGATGTGAAGATACCAATTTGGTCTTGAATTGGGAGAAATGCTACTTTATGGTGAAAGAAGGGATAGTGTTTGGCCATCGTGTGTCAAAGAATGGTTTGGAAGTGGATAAAGCTAAGATTTCTCTGATCGAACAACTTCCTCCACCAATCAATGTCAAAGGTGTGAGGAGTTTTCTTGGTCATGCTGGTTTCTACCGCCGGTTCATTAAAGACTTCTCTAAGGTTGCTAAGCCTCTATGTGCCTTGCTTGAGAAAGATGTTGAATTCAAGTTTGATGATGCATGTTTGAAAGCATTTGAGGAATTGGAGAGGAAACTGGTGTCTGCACCTATTATGATGGCTCCTGATTGGGCTTTGCCTTTTATTGTGATGTGTGATGCTAGTGACTATGCTGTGGGTGCGGCTCTTGGTCAAAAGAATGATAAAGTCTTTCACCCGATTTATTATGCTAGCAGAACTCTAGATGATGCGCAAGAAAATTACACCACTACTGAGAAAGAATTACTTGCGGTGGTGTATGCTTTTGGTAAGTTCCGATCATATCTTGTGGGAGCTAGAGTGACTGTGTACACCGATCATTCCGCTTTGAAGTATTTATTTAGCAAGAAGGATTCAAAAGCACGGTTGATTAGATGGGTGCTTCTTTTGAAAGAGTTTGATTTAGAGATTGTGGATAGGAAGGGTACAGAGAATCAAGTGGTTGATCACCTGTCTAGGTTGAGTACTGATGCTCAACTAGAAGAAGACAAAATTATTGATGAGACATTTCCAGATGAGCAACTATTTGCTATTAGTCAGGCTATGACTCCTAGGTATGCTGATATTGTGAATTTTCTTGTTTCTGGTATAATCCCTTATGATTTGCAACCTTACCAACGGAGGAAGTTTTTGCATGATGTTAAGTACTACTATTGGGAAGATCCATTTTTGTTTCATCAGTGTGCTGACCAAATTCTTAGAAGATGTATTCCTGAGTTTGAGCAACAAGAGATTTTGAACTGTTGTCATGCCTCTGACTATGGAGGCCATTTTGGTGGTAACAAAACTGCGGCCAAGGTTTTACAAAGTGGGTTTTATTGGCCTTCATTATTCAAAGATGCCTATGAATTTACGTTGAAGTGTGATCGATGCCAAAGGTTGGGTAACATCTCAAGAAGGAATGAAATGCCTCTTAACAATATGCTTGAAGTTGAATTATTTGATGTTTGGGGCATAGACATCATGGGACCATTTCCCAAGTCTTTTAACAACCAGTACATCTTAGTCGCTGTTGATTATGTCTCAAAGTGGGTTGAAGCGGTGGTTTTGCCTACTAATGATGTTAAGGTGGTGGTTAAGTTCTTGAAGAAGCAAATTTTTACTCGCTTTGGCACTCCTAGAGCCATTATAAGTGATGGTGGTACTCACTTTTGCAACAACAAATTTCAAGCTCTTTTGGAGAAGTATGGTGTCAAGCATAAGGTTTCTTTGCCATATCATCCGCAAACAAATGGCCAAGCTGAGATTTCCAATCGTGAGATCAAGAAAATTCTTGAGAAAACAGTGGGTATAACAAGGAAGGATTGGTCCATGAAACTTGATGATGCATTATGGGCTTATCGGACTGCTTACAAGACTCCAATTGGTATGTCTCCATACCGGCTTGTGTTTGGAAAAGCTTGTCACCTACCGGTGGAGTTGGAGCACAATGCTTATTGGGCTATCAAAAAGCTCAATTTTGATGCCAAGACTGTGGGTGAAAAGAGACTTCTGCAATTAAATGAGCTTGAAGAGTTTCGGCTCAATGTCTATGAAATCTCAAGGTTGTACAAGGAGAAAACAAAGAGGTGGCATGACAAGAAGATTCTACCTAAGGAATTCGTGGTTGGGCAACAAGTCCTCTTATACAACTCTAAACTGAGGTTGTTTCCGGGAAAGCTTAAGTCCCGTTGGTCTGGACCGTTCACTGTGGTCCAAGTTCTTGATCGTGGTGTTGTAGAGCTTGAGATTGATGAAGGACGAAAATTCAAAGCTAATGGTCAGCAGCTGAAGCATTATTGGAGTGGTGAGATAGATCGTGCATCAGTCTCACTACCCCTCTCTGATCCCTCTTGAAGCAGAGAAGAGTCTAGCTAAAGACTATAAATTAAGAGCTTCTTGGGAGGCAACCCAAGTTCTCAACTCTTCTCTTTTATTTGTGATTCTTGTGTTATTTAGTTTATTTTGGTAGATTTGCACTTGTTTTTCCCCTTGTGTAGGAAGAAAGTTTTTCTTGATGCTTGACTTGCTTTTGGTGGTGACTGCTGGAGCTTACGGTTGTGGAATGCAAGAAGAAGTCTACAAAGAGGAGTAAATCTTAAACCTCTTCTTGGATTAAGTTTTGAGCATCATTGTGGCTAATCACATGGATTTGTTTTAATGGACTGATATTGTGGTGTTAGATATGTTTCTTCATCTGTTTAAGTCTTATGAACTGAGTTTTGATGTGATGAATGCTTACTTGTGTTGAAGTGATCCACATGGTGCATGTATGAGTGATTTTATTTGCCTGTGATATGGAAGGTGCATATGGCGATTTTTGCTGTTGATGAGCTTTGACTGATAATGAGAAAAGTTCTGTGTGGATTTGGGCTAATTTGTCATAAAGGAATGTGTATTTGAATGAAGCTTGATATGTGTTTTGATTGGAGCATATTTTGACAATGAGTTCATGTGGTTGGATCTTGGAGTAATTTTCTGGTACTAGCTTTGCATGAAGTAATGAGTTGAGATTATGGGTGATTTATGGCATGATTGAACTTGATTTTTGGTGTGAACTATTGTTGATAGTGTGTGTGAGAAGTGTGGATGTTTTAGCATGGGAGTGTACTGATTTTGGTAAGTGTGAGTGATTTTTGATGGATATGCATGAATTTTTGTTATGAAGATGCTTTTGAATGAATTGATCTTCATTAAAATAAAATTGTGTTTCAAATGAGCTTTAAGACATGTGTTTGAGGGCTTAATTGACTCCAATTTTGGTGAAAGTGTGCTTTTATTGTGTTTCATGTGAAATTTATCAGCAAATTCAAAGTCATTTTGTGCTGATATAAGTTCTGTCATCATGCCGCGGCTTTAAATGTCGGTGCCGCGGCACGTTTTGCGTCATTTAGCCAACTTAAGTGGCAGAGAAATATTATGCCGCGGCTCACATTGCTGGCCGCGGCATACTAATTCTCTGCCAATGAAAGTGCAAAAGCATGTCACGGCTCAATGTTCATGTCGCGGCACACACACATTAAAAAAAATCTGATTTTAATAAAACTTCACCCCTACACAACCTACCTCCCTCTTCACCTACCTCCCTCTTCACCGTCCCAAGACCCTAGCGCACACCCCACCCCTTCTCGTCGCCTCTCCCCTCACTAGCGGCCGTCTCCGCCAAGCACCGACGGCGGCCACCGCCCCCATAACCTCCGATCGTCCGTCGATCTCTTCTCTCTCTTTTACCTTTTCCTTTCTCCCTCATTCCTTTCAGTTCGAAAAACTACCACCCGCCGGCCTTCCTCCACTCCTCCGTTCTCCGCCCCTCTGTCCTCGCCGTCTTCACCTTGTCTAGGCCGCCGATTCTCATCTCCTTCCCTTTCATCTCAAAACCCTAAATCCAACACTCTCTCCAAGACCCCAAACCTCCGTCGCGCCGCCATACACCTCCGGCCACCGTCATATTCCCCTCTGTCTTCGTCGCCGTCGAAGCCCCTGTTTCGGCCACCACTTCTTGTCCCTCTTTGATACACTCAGAACACACCTAATCACCATTTGCAAGATCTTAGCCTTCACCAACCACTCACTCCTCCGGTCACCGCCACTGTACCTCACCGGAGCTCACTTGTCACCAGAGCTTACTTCTCTCTCCACCGCTGTCAACATTCACGACCATCTTCTTCCACCATTGCTCTTTCCTCAGTTCAGTTTCTCACTTCATTGACTGTGGTAAGAACAACATACCTTTGTCGCTGTCCTACTTTGGTTTAATTTCAGATTTAGGGTCATGTTTTCATTATGTTGTGAATTTGAAGTAAGATGCATTTTTGGTAAAATCTGAGAATGAGGGAGGGTGGTCTTTGATGATAAGTGTCTGCTTAGGTTTGAGTCATTTTCTGAATACTGAAGGAGATGGTGGTGAATAGCTTAGTTTTGATGTGAAATAGCCTGAATGTTCTGGTTGGAATATAGATTAATCAAGAGTGAATTAAGCTGGAATTTTTGTTGTCTGCATTCAAAGGGAGATGAATGATATTTTAACAAATGGGCTTTAAATGTCAAGCTGAAAGTTGTGCCTATTACCCTTGCAGTGAGAATGTGGTTGAATTGAATGAGAATAGCAAGTGAGAATTGAGGATATAGGTGAAACAATTTGTGAGATTTCAAGGCAAATTTCTGAATGTTGAAAGTGCTTGAGTTTTTAGCCTATAGTATGCCTTTGAACTGTTTTGTTAAAAATGATCAAGTGAATTGCCCTTTTGAGAAAAATGCTGTGAGTAGGTGCTGTGGGATGGTCACTGGTGTAATAGTTGAAAACCAGTGATGAGACTTTGTTATTCTGTTGTGGCTGAGGTTAAATGATGAGTGTTTAGTCATTAATTTGCACAACTAAACTTTCTGAGATAGTTGAGTGTTCCATTTGCTGTTTTGTATTAGCATGGAGAGTTGTGGTGAAGTTTTGTGAGCAGGGGGGCTAGGCAGTGCGCTCCTTTCATTTGGTTACCAACTGAATCTTTTGGAAAGGTCTCATTTGATGTTACATGTTAGGCATTGCATATTATTAGTTTAGGATAGCATTTAGGATATTTGCCCCCTCTCGACTTATAATACCATTTTTGTTGGTTTGGAAGTGTTAGCCCCTTTAACACATCATCCCACAGATTGGGCTCCGGGATTACCATCTTCAGAGGATGAGCTGAACAATGATGGGGAGGAGGGTTAATTCGTGTCATGTTTGATATGTGTGTCTCTCTTTTTGGATGTAGCTTAACTTAAGCTGACACTTGTCTTTTGATTGAAAGTGCAATCTTGCACTCCCTTCTTTTGGTTGCATGCTTTGTAGTTCTGTTAGATCGCTGCAAGTTTCATCTTTGGATTATGCTGGTTCTTGGTAGATGCTTTTTGTAAAGAAAATGTGTTAACTGACTTGTGCACATACTTGACTGCAATGAATTATTTGGTTACATCTGTGCATTTTCTATGCTTTTGCTTTCCCTTGTGCCTTCTTGCAGTGAGTTCCAGCAATTTTTGTACCTCTCATGAAGCACAGACTTTTTCCTTTTGTGACTATACTGCTGCGTGAGAGAAGGCCTTTAGTCTTTCCCTGATGACAGTGAGGACACTGTCCATTTCAAGTTTGGGGGTAAGGGCAATTTTGAGTTGAATAAATGAACTTGCTGAATTGTCATGGATTCCAGTGTTAGACCCTTGAAACTTAGACTTAAATGTTCAATTTTTTTTTGAAAAACATGTTTTAGATTGATCAACTATCTGCTGAAGTTCATGCATGATCCAATGATAGGTGTTGCTTAGACTATATGCTTAATTGGAAATTTTGGGATATTTTTGAATGTTTGAGGAACAATGCAAGTCTCGTTTCTGGCAATTTACCCTTTTCTGCACTTAAGCTGGGATGATAGAAATTCTCTTTTTAGATGACAATTATAACAAATTGGTATGTGTGGGCATTTTTTGATAGATAGACTTTATAACCTTCCTTGGAATCTCTTGAAATTAGGGAATGATTCACACAATTTTAAAAAATGATTAGGGCCATCTTTTAAATGCGTTTGAGCCTTTTAAAGCCAACCCATGAAATCATTTCCACTTGCACCCTCTTTGAGCCTTATAATGAAAAACCATGATAATTTTCTTTTGAACCCCACATTGGACGTAACCTTTTTAGCCCGAAAAACCATGAACTACCTTGATCTTGAGATAATTGACATTTCATTATAGTGAGGATTGGTGTGGTTATCAAAGGTGAATGTAAATTGTAAATACAATGTGGAAAGGGAAATAGTGGTTGTGAAAAAAGGAAAATTTGTACTCCCAAGTTCCAAAAAGAAAAAAAAATGGTGATGAATGAAATGAAGATGTTCTAAAAAAAAAAAAAAAATCTTGCACCAAGACTTGAAGTACAAAGAATCAATATGAGATAAGTTTGGGGGAATGTTTGATCTCTTTGAAGAAATTTTTGTACATGAGTGAATATAGTGAAATGTAATTTATCTCAAGGTATTTGAACTCCTTTTCCCCATTATTTCAAATAGCTACAAACTTAAACCCCTGGCCCCATTACAAGCTTCAAAAGTCCCTTTGATTTTGAAATTGTGTTGTTCCCTAGTAGAGAGAGAGGAAAAGGTTAGGGAGTAAAGTCTTGATATTGAGGATGTTTCACACATATTGAGTTGTTACTTTGAATTCTAACTAGTGCATGGACATCATCTTTAAGCTTCACACACACAAAATTGTTGGCAACTTGTTCTTGAATTGTGAACCATGCATTCATCTTTATCCCTCTTCTTTCCCTTTAAGCGTATCTCTTAAGCAACCAGTGATGATAACATCTTGCATTTATGTTAAGTTGATAATTGATCAATCTTGTTCCATTTTATATTGATTTACTCGAGGACGAGTAAAAGTCTAAGTTTGGGGGTGTGTTAATACCATGGAATTCATGCTTTTTAGCATGATTCATGTTCTTTTGCATACACTTTTGAAGTAATTATACATACTTTAAAGGCTAATTGATTCATGATTTTTGGTAGCACATGTTTTTAGTGATTTTGAATATTTTGGTAAGTTAATCATATAAGTTAAGTGTTTTGCAAGTCAAATGTGTTTAGGAAATTAAAGCCAGGTCAGGTGAGAAGTCAAGATGAATGAAAGGATGTCAAAACACATTGGAGTAACTCATTTGCTTGGGAAGAAATCGATTTTCAGCAAAAACAGAACTGAGCCACGACATGATTCCATGTCCACTTTACTGAGCCGCGGCATGAATTGAACTTGAGTTACAGAGAAAAAGTATGCCGCGGCATGATTCCATGTCCACTTTACTGAGCCGCGACATGATCGCGTAAAAATTGCCACCTCATCATTTTTCACTCAAAAATGAGTGTTTAAAAGGAAAGAAAGAAAAATGGCAAAGGGTTCTGACTTTTGGAGACTTACAAGCTTGTGGGTGTGCTAGGGTTTGGGTTTTTGAGGAGATTGAAGCAAAGATTGGAGCTTTGGAAGAGATTTGGAGCTCCAACCATTTGGTTTTCTTCTTCTTCATCTTCCTTTCCTTTCTCATGTCATTTATTGCTATACATTCACCTTGTATTTGTGCTTTTATATTGACTATGAGTAGCTAAACTCATTTATCTAGGATTATTTTGAACTCTTGTATGGAGTAACTCTTTAAAACTCCTATCCTTTTGTGATTAATGTATATATATGTGTTTATTTTACTCTAGCCCTAATGCCTCTAAGTGATTGATCACCATTTAGTTGCTATGTTCATTTGACTTGAGACTCGAGAGAGCTAGGTTAAGTGTAGAACTTGAGTAAAATAGTGTGAGAACTTGAAGTTTGCATGACAAATGAATGGTTTTGTTAATAAGATAGACATATACTTATTAGCCTCACATAGTCACATTAGGGTTGAAACTAAGAAATTGAATTTTATTAATTGTGACAAGACATTGCATGATTAATGAGATTAAACACTTGTTCTTGACTCGACGGAGCGTTTACAAGTATGTTAGAACCCTAGGTTAACACATATATAAATATTAAAGCAATTAGGGTAGGAGTTGATTAAAGGTTACAAGATACAAGGGGGAGAAATAATCCTAGGTTTCATTTCAACTTTAAAGTCAAGAATCACTTTTAGCACCTAGTTTATATTTTCAAACTACAGTTTTAGTTGTCAATTTCTCAACCAATATTTGATTAGCTCAACTTAATTAAATGACAAAGCCTCTTGTTTGACCGGATTTGTATCTCAATCCTTGTGGGAACAATCTTTATTTACTACTTTATTACTTGGCGCGGCCCGTGCACTTGCGGAGCGAACAGCCCCTTCAATTTACCAGAGTTATAGTTGCACATTTTTAAATTTACAGTGGCTATTTTTGCAAATGCAACCTTATCCAAGACTATAAGAAATTTATGACCACTTCTTATTTTCTTGGTTAGTCTTCCGATGTTTTCAACATTGTCTTCATTGCTGCTTAATCCCATGCCAACACTACTTGCAATCTCGTTTTAAATGGTTGTACTTATAACGTTCGGATCCCCTAACACATTGACAAATATCACATTATCAAAAAGCTTCCTGTTATTTGCAACCTTGCAAATTTTTAAGCCCAAGATTGATTTACCACAACCCCTCATTCCCCAAAGCCCAATCATATTAATGTTATTATCTTCTTCTGCAGAAAATGTCTTCAAATTCCATTTGTCTATATTTGTAGAAAATGGTAGTTCCTGAAGAGCTATTTGTGATCACTGGTGGAGTGGGGCTGCTACAATTCTTTTGTAATCCTTGCATAATTCTTGCCTTCATTTTATTGATTTATCCACTTTGGACAAACCCAAAAACTAAAGCTTTTGCTTATTTTGGCATTTTCTTCCAGCTTCTCTTCAATTTCAATTTGACATCTTGTGCTTCCTTTAACTGATGTTGAAGGTCTCCTGAAGTTTCAACATCAGTGGCTTCTTCAAGTTATTTGATTTTAGCAAGTAACTTACGTTTTTCCATATGAAAACTTCTGGCACAAGAGCTGAAGTAGTCTCTCCTTGATGATGAATCACACAAATCCTCTGCATTTCCTTTCCTAAAGTTTTCACCACCTGACATTAGAACAATTTGAGCCTGAATACTACAAAATATACCTACGTAGTAGTTGCTGCAATAGCTAAGCTGCATACACACTCACAAACTAACAAAAGAGCATTACCTGCTTCATAGCCTCATTACCATCTTGGTCTTTCACTTCAGAACATCTAGTGTTTTGGGGAAATTCCTGGAATGTTTCTTTTGAGATAGAAGAATCAAAACTACTTATAGACATCAACTTAACATTAAGTCATCCTTGGAAGTGTTTATGGAAGCACCAATTTCTATACGATACGATTGCAGTTCCTTAAAGGAACCAATTTCGTGAAAAAATGTGCTGACATTTTGATCAACATGCTCCATTTTAGAAGATAATATTCACCAAATTATACATCTCTTCATTTCACAACCCCACCATAGCACCAAAGTGTTTAGCTTCTTAAGTGTTTCAGTGATATATATCATTCAACGTCCATCCTCTCAAGCAAAAAGTTCTACGATTTTATGATCCGTCCATTGATTGAGGTAGCGAAAGATTTAGTTTTGTTTAAATCATTTTATGTCTGGAACATTTATAGACAACAAATATTACAAGTTCAGGACAATTCAAGTCATCTGAAAATTCTTGTATGCCATGACAAGATAAACTGATTGTATATTCCAAATAATATGACTTTTCTTGGGCCAAAAGTTTTGCATTCATGGCAAAGACTTGAGTTGTTTCTTCGCATCCCAAAACGCTAAAGCATGACAAATGTTATGTAATTTAATCAACTCAAATATATGCTACTTGAGAATACTCATAACAACATTGTAATTTTCATCAACAGGGATCGCTATGTCCTTGAAATTAAGCATCTGCTACACATAATCTAGGATTACAACATATTTCCTGTCCTTTTCATATTTTCTTCCCTCTTCAAATTCCATGGATAATCTTGTAGCCCTGTCTAGTTCATTTTTCTCCGTCTCAAATTTAAAGCCTATTCAGTTTGCAATGCTGTCTTTAATAGCTTTAAAATTTGGAGTAATAATGGACATAACTACAAATGTAGTCTTATAAAGTTTAGAGTCATCAAGTTCACATTGAGTTGCTTCATTGCATATGTCTTCTTCTCATATTTCTTTCCAACAAAATATCTGGATATCAAATTAGGACAAACCCCATTGAAACATTTTCCATTTACTTTTGCTTTCTGTTTCAGCTTTTCCACTTTGTGTTAGAATTTGGATCAATTATAAATAATGCAAAGAATAGTCAATTCATCACAAAACTTTGTTAATGTTAATTTAAACCTTTTAATTTGTGTCATATTTTCCTTTCTTTAAAAAAATGAAAATGTTAAAAAAAGTTGTTGATAATACACACGGCCCTAAATAAGGAAGCAGCCGCAATCACCAGTGGATTGCAGCTATTGAAGTGAGAAATAATAGATCTATGAGTAACAGTATAGTTTCGAACGTGTTAAATCGTCCATATATTATTACTATTATCGAAGATGAAGCTTGACTTTGTTATTTACCATTTTCAATGTCCAACATTTATTTTATTTTAAATGTGTTAATTCTCATACAAAAATTTTGGTTTAGACACTTAAAGTTATATTTTTAGTTCCAAGTAATTTAATATCATATATAAATTACTAGACTCGTTCTATTTATAGAACAGAGAAAATATTTTTTTGCCCTATATATAAGTTACTCCTTCCGTTCCTAAATATAAGATCACTTTGGTTAATTTGAGGAGATTAAGGAAGACAATAAAGTTATATGATTTTCCCAAATCCCCTCAATTACTTAACTTTGAAAGGAGGAGGGGTTTTCAATGAAAGAGGAAGTATAAGGGTAGTTTGGGCAAAATTTGAGATAAAATAGAAAGTGATCTTATATTGAGGAACTTATCCACTTCCCCAAAGTGATCTTATATTTAGGAACGGAGAGAGTATTTCATTATACATGTACAAATATTAAATATGACTAGAATGAGAAATTTGTTTGATTTTATTGGGAAATCAATTATGTTTAAGTTTTTCCTTGGCCCCGCGCTTCTCGGGATTTGAACTCAAGTTCTCTTCTTTATGAGGTGAGCTTATTTAACAACTCATTCAACTACGCATTTATACAGTTATACTTATATCTCTATCTCTATTTGTATTTACTAAATGTTAAATAATATTCTTCTATTCCTAAATATAAGAGTTAGTTCACGTATTTTTAGAATCCTAAGAAAGCTTAATAGATTATTTAAAAATTAATTTTCATGAATTTTCTTGAAACTATTTTATTTGACTTAGTAATTCATTTCCACTTTTTTATTTTTTTTTAAAAAAAGTCAATTAGCACCTATATTTAGAAACGGAAAAAAGTAATAAAGAAGGAAAGATTTTTTTTTTCGTTTGGCTTGGGGGAGGGGATTAAGGCTCTGAATGCTGACTGAACAATTTCGACTAAAACTGTATTAATGTCACACATTAATTTTTTTTGCCAGACAATGTCACATATTATTCGATGGAATAAAATAAAAGTGAGTTCAAAAGCCAAAGATGCCTTGCTCAACAGCCTTTAAATCCAAGTTATGGTTCAGTCCCAAAAAACACCCATGTTATGAAAATAATAATTCTTTGTTTGTCGTGGTACATCCATTTGCATGCCCAAGAGAATCAAACATTGGTGCATGCCCAAGAGGATCAGTTGGGCTTGTTTGGTTGCCTTGGGAAAGTGATGATGAATTAGAAAGTATCGAAAGTTTAGGTTTTTGTGTAATTTACATATATCCTTGGGCCCACAAGCTTTCTCTCTCCATCTCACACTTTTTTTGGGCCCCACAAACTTTACCTTACCATCATTACTTAATTTACCTCTACTTTCCATTTTCACCCTTTCATTTTCTATTTCTTCACTTTCCTTCCTACAACCAAACGGACCGTATGTTAGTTTTAGATACTCTACTTTTCAAATCTTTATAGTAGATATCTGCTTCTCCTTCTTTGTGAGTGAAGTTAAATATTGATGAATACATATTATCTATATGCAAATTTATTGTACAAGGACTTTTCGTTTTGCTTATTATTACTTATTTATGTCTTCATATTGAAAATTCTACAGTATGGTTGGGGGTGTTTGTGTGCAAGTATATAGTTTCTTGAGGTTGGTTGAAGTGTGATTAGACATAATAAGTGTGCTTTTTTATAGAAGTGTCTTAATGAAACCATCTCTAATATTTAATTTAATATATAATTGATCATTTAATGAGAAAGAAAAGGGAATCAAACTTTGGGAGCGAGGTTTCCCGTAAAAGGTAACTACTTTATCATTAGTTTGAGATCTAGAGAGGATCTTTCTACACTTATCAATTATTACTACCACAAATTACCCCATTTACATGCGCTTATTTTGGCCTTTACATGCGCTTATAAAGCGCATGTAGAGGGGGGCGCTGGTAAAGGCTCTACATGCGCTTTTTAAAAGCGCATGTAGAGGGGGGCTATACATGCGCTTAAAGCGCATGTAGAGGTATGTACATCTACATGCGCTTTAAGCGCATGTACATCTACATGCGCTTAAAGCGCATATACAGCTATATATTTTTTTTTAATATATATTTTTTACATTTGCCACACAATACATTTGCACCCACTCCTATAATAATATATAGCCAAATGATAAATTAATATGAAGATACATCTAGATACATCTAGATCACACAGACAACACAAATAGAATAGAGCTGGAATTCAAGCATAAAACCCATGAAAAGTGAAGAAAAGGAACCTGCAAAGCATGAATATCACATATAAAACTTAAAAAATCCCAGAAATTCATCAAGCTACATCAAATGAAGTGCTATTAAATGAAGTGCTTTTGTCAATTCACCTCAATATTGGCAAACATTTACAACCTGCTAAGAAACAACAGAAACAACATCTGTCAAACATCCCTTGCAAACTAATAAAAAGTAGAGTATAAGTGGTAATATTGTCCTATGTTTCTCAATAATGAAGAAGGAAATCATTTACAACCTGCTAAGAAATTAAGAACTTATGAGCATACATTAAACATAAGGTAACATAATCATACAAATAATTAGAATCATTCTCTTTTGGTCAGAAAATAATTATAATCAGTCAAAAAATATTCAAATAAGACACCAATAGGAAAGTATTTAAAACCTGACTATTTGGTATATAATATCTCGAAGGCTTGCCAAATGAAGACAACAATGCACCTAAGAAGTGGATACAACATATAGATTGAGACTTAATGTGAGTAGAATGTCCTGCAGCACCAATTAACAAAGCAAAAAGAAATTATAAAACCTTGCTCATTTTTAGAAATGATCAATGAAGCAACACTCATGACTCTTTCTTTCATTCTCCCATTTTGTTTCTTTCTCTCTATTCAAGAAAAACAATGAGATCAATTCAGCAACATCAACACCTCGTGCCTGCATATAATGCATGATATAGAGCCATTAGGAAACACATGATAAGAACATGGGAAATATAAAAATCAAGGTGTAAGAGCAATTTCTTGCCACCGATAGGACAAATGTTTGAACAATCAAAGTAACTCATTATTTAATACCTCAGAATTAGAAATGTATTCTTTGATGATGTATTAAAGCTGTGCATTTGTATCCATAATCTGTAATTTACAATGATGATTATGCATGTCATTGGGGAGAATCTTGTCAATGAGTGTGAAAGAATTAAAATCATTTGACATATGACAAAAATTGAAACCCACAGATGATAAAAGACCACAATGTTCTATCTTAAACATAACTATGGTATCAAAAAGCTTAATCTTGCATTACTTGAGTAGACTTGCTAAAAAATTTCTCTAAGATCTTGAACATAAGCTGAGCTGACCTTCCAAGTCACAAATCCCTATACTTCAGTCTTAAGGAGGAAGAGGAATATACAGTTCAAAACTAAGCAAAGAGGGAAAAAACAAAGGCAACTACACATGACAATAATCACAAATACCCATTTAATGAAACATAGCATCCATTGTGTCAAACTATTCACATAGCCTACTTAATGACACAAAGCATACAAGATCACCAGCATCAATAACAGCATCCCAATTAGTGACTCCATTTTTGTGAAACTGCTTCAAATCCCAAGTCCCTCCAACCCATTTAGGATCCTCAAAAGTAGGAACCACCTTCACTTCCTCAGCCACAAAAACAGCAACAGCAACAGCAGAGCCATTATCATTTCCACCACCACTAACTTTCTCTACTTGGGGTTCCACTTCCACAGCAGAAACTGAAGCTCCAATGCCATTTTGAGCAACAAAAGCTCTAAAGTTTCGATTTTTGAGGGTGAAAGGTGTGTATGTGAGATGGGATTTGGTGAGTGATGAAGGAGTGGGTGAGAATGGAGTTGGAGGGGAAAAGGAAGCCATGGAAATGGACATGTTAGCTTGATTGAAGAAGAAGAAGAAGAAGAGTATGGTTATCAGATGATGGTACTGTTTTACAGGCTGGGTAAGATTGCTTTTGACTTTGATAATAAAATCAATCAATTTCACCACATTCACATATGTATTAATCTAAAGAAATCAATCCAAGACATAAGAAACAAGAAATCAATAACTTTATTAACCCAAAACTCAACCTTAAATACCATTTTATAGCTTAAAGAAGTTTATATAATCAGAATTTTCAAAGTTCAAGCCCTACAGAAACCCCAAACAACAGGACAAGGAAAAAGGGAAAATGCCAACATCAAAACCATTAAAACCAAATCAAACAAACATGTCGTTCTTAAATCAAATTATAAATGGGTTATTATAACAACTTATTAGATGTTTTTAAGTCCCAATTTCCAAAGAAAACCTTTTGATTGAAACCCCAAAATTCAAAAGAATTTAGCCAATCCAACAGAAAACAACCATGTAAGGCCATATTACTCAAAAAATGTTCAAATCTTCTTAAAACATCAAAATTCGAAGTCTGAGCATTTGTTTACTTAATTATTTAACCCAAATGTCAAACCCTAACACTCAAATCTCACCAAATCGTAGAAGGAGGGGTAAAACCGGGATAAAGGGAACTACCTTACTCATTTTCGACCTCACCACGTCTGGCAGGAGCTTCGCCGCCGCCGGAAACGACCAGGCTCGCCGGAGACAAAGATAAATAGAGGGAAGACTCGGATTTGGGAAAGGAAGGAAAAAGAAAGTGAGAAATCAACATTAAAGGTGGAATAGTTCGAAAGCACAAGAAGGCTGAAGTGTTACCATTAAGTTCCGCCGCCTATTTCACCGGAGATCGAAGAAACCCGCCGGAAAAACTAGGAAAACGAAGGGAGGATTCGAAAATGAAGAGGCATTGAAATTCCGATTGTGAGGGGAAAACAAAGGGAGAGAAGAGGAAGATGTGTTGGTGAAGGGGGGGCCGGCGCCGCCGCGCCGCAGGCCGCCGTGGAGAAGGATGAAGAAGTAAGGAGTTAGGGTTTGAGGGAGGGGGTGTCGGGTTTGAGTTAGGGCGAGGCCGTGTTTGGTGTGTTATAAGGGAGGAGGTTTGGTGTGTTATAAGGGAGGAGAGGCTTTGTTTGGTTGGAGGTTTATTTTAGTTAGGTTAACAAATAGGGAAATTACCATACTACTACTTTCTTTAATCCCCAAATCACTAAATCAAAGTTCTTATCTCCTTAACTTTCAAAATAATTTAATTTCAACAAAACCTTCATATATCCTAACTTTCTAACTCTTTTTCTCAAATTTCCAAAGAAAATAGACATATTATCTTCTTAAAATGTATTTATCCCCAAAACTTCCAGAAATCCCTAATAAAAAAATACTAAATACTACAAATTTTCTAATGGTCCTTTACTAAAAATATCTCTAATCCTGTATTAAATTTTTGGGATGTTACAGAGGGGAGTCCGACGGCTAGGGTTTAGGGGAAGGAGATGTGAATATATATATAAATACTTTATGGAAAATTAAATTACAATTAACTACTTTATTATTCATCCTTAATTATATTTCTATCCCAAAAGTTTGTACATATTATTGTTTCCATTAATTTCCATCATAATATTATCTAGGTTTCCCAATATTTTTCATGAAAGCTTCAAGTTCCAAATGATTTCTTTAACTACAATTTTTTCACTTTAGTATAGCCTTTACATGCGCTTTAAGCGCATGTATAGGATTTTTCTCACATGGAAAGCCTCTACATGCGCTTTAAGCGCATGTATATGTAGTATTACCACATGCAAAACACCACAATGTGGTTCTCTAGCTTTTAAACACCTAGACCACAAGCATGAGTAGCTTATAACAACTGAGGATAAACTCTTATGCATGACTTCAAGTTTTTCACTCCAATACTACCTTTACATGCGCTTAAAGCGCATGTAAAGGACCCTCTACATTTAATTATATGGATTTTCATATAATTTGGTGCTTTTCAACTAAATTGTTTCAATACTTCATCTCAAAATGCTCAAATCTTGTGCTTGACAATGTTATAGTGAATTCCATTAAAGCGCATGTAGAGGCTCTACATGCGCTTAAAGCGCATGTAAAGGGTGTTTCACCAATCCCATAGCACCCAAAAGTGGTAATGGAGCCTTGAAACACTAAGTCCACAAGCATGGACACCTTATGAGGTATGAGGAGGACCTCTTATGCATGACTCCATGTTTTGCACTTCAGTAGTGCCTTTACATGCGCTTAAAGCGCATGTAAAGGGTGTTTGTGCCTTTACATGCGCATGTAAAGGGTGTTTCCATATAATTTTGAGCTCTTCACCTAAGTTCATTTTATATTTTATCTCTAAATACTTAAATCCTTTTCTAGTCATTGTTTTAGTGAATTTTAATTGATGCACATTTCTATACATGCGCTTAAAGCGCATGTAGAGATAAGGCCTCTACATGCGCTTTAAGCGCATGTATAGATTCTTACCTGTACATGCGCTTAAAGCGCATGTAAAGGACCCTCTATACATGCGTTTCTTCTAAGCGCATGTAAAGGTGCGCTGGTAGAGGGACAATTTGTAGTAGTATGCCCTTTTGTCCTTATTGTATACTCCCTCCGGTCTCTAATATAAGAGCCAAAATTTTAATGGTTTTGGTCCCTAATATAAGAGTTTCATCTCACATTCTCTCCTCATTAAATATGTTTTTCCTACTTTGCCTCTAACTCTCTTTTTTATTTATTAATGATTTTGTATTTCTCTCTCTATAAAGTATCATAATAAATATGAGTAATATTGGAAAAGAAGCATTAACTTCATACACTTAACTTACATTCACATGTTTTATTAAGAGACTTTTTTTTGCACTAACTCTTGTATTAGGGACTGGAGGGAGTATTATTCTGTTTAGATCAAATCAAACAAACTTATTATGGTCCACACTGTTTTTAAATTTTGACAGGTTTCCTTATATAAAATATTTTTTAACAGGGGATTCTTGTGTATTTTCCCGATCCATTTTAATCATTTATTAATTTATCTTTTCTATCGAAAATTTATTAATTTATCTGATAACTTCTCTTGATCTATCATTTTTTGTTATTAATATTCTCGCTCGGCCTTAAATAGAAGCACTTTTTCTTTAAAAAAAATTCTACCTTTTTATCACTATTAATTCGGTTAAAACTATACACCCACGTGTGTGTGTGTGTGTGTGTTTCAATGGCCATGTTAAAAATTTATTGTTAATGAAATAAACATACATCATAGATGCGGGAACTTGAAATTTCCAACATGGAATTAAAATGTATATTCATGCAGTATTAAATTAGCTATGTATGTAGATGCACAAAACCATTAATATGTGCAGACGTAATAGGATCAATTGGATGGTGAAGCAACGAAACCAAACGAAGGTTCATATGAGAATCTTCAGAATGACCATCTCCATGTTGGTACATATATTGAGCCATTTTTGCAAGGTTCATCGCAATTTCTGTGAAACTTTGAGAGAACTCGGAAGTATTATTAAGCATTGCTTCATTCAGCTTCTTCCACGTTTGGCACATCAAATTGTGCACATACTCATAGGCCTCTTTTTCTGAAGCTCCCGTTTCTTTCATGTAACATTTTAGTGACTTGGGAACGTTACCATCAAACTCATCATTTGATGACTCTAACGCATCACTTTTAATCTTGTATGATGCAAGGTCATTTGCAAGTCGTGTAATAGTCGAAGAATGGCGAATAATATTGGGGTATTCTTGTAAATACTTTAAATCCTGGGACCTAATTGAATCCTGATTCTGAAGGAAGTAGCCTTGAATAAGAGCCACAGGCCCTCCCACTGAAATCCATGCATTATCCAAATATTCTTGCAAGCTTGGCACGTGGCCACTGTTGTACCACATTGCCTCCTTCATATATGCGTCACACAAATCACCCCACTACAAACAAACAATAAAAAACACACAACATTACATTATATATATAGTACTCTATCATTTTTCAATTGAAAAATGAAATGAATATTTACACTCATATACATACCACTTTCTTGAGGTAAGGAATTATGTCGATTCCTGTACGTTTGAGGATAGTAAAAGCTACCTCATTCACAGAATTATACAGTCCAAGAAAACATACTTTCATGTAACTTGGAAGAATATCCATAGAATGTATATCCCATCTACATACAATAAACAAAAACACATTAAATTATTGGAGATGCACTGTTTGTGAAAAGGAGTTACAAGCACTTATAGTACACTACCTCCAGTTATTAATATAAATAAATAACTTATATTTCGTTGATATTAAGGAAATTAACACAATTAATTATTATAATAAATATTTGTTGGTTTCACTATAATATCCTCGGTAATTAATCACATACATATTTGATTTACTATTTGATGGTAAAATTCTTAATAAATACAATCACTTATAGTGATAATATATTGAAAAAAGATAATTTCAAGGACGAAAAAGTGGATTAAGGAATAAAATAAATCTGTTTATTTATATCATTCTTATATTAGGCATATCGGAGATTGCAAATGTGTGCGTAATGTATTAACGACAAGAATATAATGCTAGCTAACCTGCGGACCAAATGAGTGAAGAGTTCAAGTTCTTCCATTGTGCCATAAACGTCATAGATATCATCTATTATGGTTATGAAGGAAGTGATCTTTGTCATCTCTCTCCTAAAATAAGAAAGCTCAGGTTGATGAGAGGCCATTCCCACTCCCCAAAAGAAGTTCTCTGTTGGCATGTCCCTTACAAAGCTCAGCTTCTCTCCATCTCTCATTTCTTTCCACCACCTTCATTGTTTAATTTGTACATAAGATTAAACCAAGCACCATTATATAAGCCACATTATATCTTCATACATATATAAGTCACAGTATTCGAGGCTAGCTTGTCTCGAACAATAATTAATATGAGTTCCTTTACATTTATTAGAATATTAGAATATATATAAATTTTATTTCCCTCAAGTGAAAATATTATATTTGCACCTGGATACTAAGTTTACCCTATTTTTGCTTCTTGCGAAATTTTAGTATTAGAAACGCAATTTTGCATAAAGTTTAGTATCATTTTTGCACATTTGCCCTAGATATATGTGTGTGTGTGGGCGCGCCAATAAAAGACAGAATGAATGATTTCCTTTACCTTGATGTATATTTTAAGTCTTGTTGATGTGCGACTTGCACTACATTGAAGTCCAAACAAGCAAGCTTAATCAAGAGAGGGCTCACGTCATTACTTCTTTGGTACAAGTCAATGAACCATGAAACTTCAAGTCTGGGTATCCTCCAATGTAGGGGAAGCTCCAGGGCATGACTTATCATTCTTGATAATATCTCATCACTATCATTGTTCTCCTTCACAAATTTTTTCAGATAATGGCTGCAAAAATCTCTTGCTTCATCAAGTATAGTTTCACCCTCCATTGAAAGAAATGATGCTTCATACAATGATAGCATCCCCATGATATCATCCGAATTAAAATTCCCTTTCTCATCCTGATAACTTGTGAAAACCCCTAAGAAAAACATGCAATTCAAAGTATTAATCAATACCCCATCTACTCCTTAATTTACGATCTAATAGATAAGTAGATCTAGATCCTACATATATGACATACATTTTTTTCAATTACTTTTATAAATTACATAAGTTGATATCCATCAACAATAATTAAGTAACAAATAAAGAAGTAATTATAAAATATTATTTAAGATATTTCAAAAACACTTTATACATCAAATTAATTTAGCCCACATTGATAGTGTTACATGAAGTGATAAAAATAGTATTGCATTATAGATAGAAAAATGGGGCCCACATCCATAAGATGGAGAAAAAACAAAGGAAAAAATGATACTACCTCCGGTCCTAAATATAAGACCTAATTGACTTTTTTTGGAGAGGTTAGGGTTGCAAAATAGGCCATTAAATCATGACATATTTGATTTATTTTTAAATTATATATTCATTAGTTTATAGGTAAAATAAACTAGTCTAAGGGAAAAAATTAGGTAAATTAATTTATATTTAACTTATTTTGCCTTTTTATAGGATTTTTTAAAAAAGTCAACTAGGTCTTATATTTAAGACCGGAGGGAGTACTATACAGGAAAACTTAATTTTGTACTATTTTTGACCAGTTTCCTTTTGATTCTTTCTTCCCAAATATTCGAAAGTGCCCATGATATAATATGGTAGAACAATTCATTAAGTACCTGATGACACATCAAATCCATGATGCCTAAAGATTCTGAATTGAAGAGCAATGGTGTGCAAGTCATAAGACTTGGCTTTTAATCTGCCTTCTTCATAATTCTGGGTGTACACATGTTGCAGCACGTTTTGAATTTCAAGAACGAAATGATGAGACAATCCCAGCTTTTGCAACACATCTATGAATTCAATTTTTTTCAGATCACTTAGTAGGGAAATCATCATTCTAACTTGCGCTTTCAGTTCATCTCTTTCATCAACAAATATTTTTTTCTACAAAACAAAAGCAAGAAGCTTATCACGCTATTCTTATAAGCTTCGAATATTATTGGATTATACAAATGAGAAAAATAGCTAGGAAAGAAGTAATTAATAGAAATCAGAAATATTTACGTATGTACCTCATATTCACTAGTGATTGTCTGAATATGTTCATAAGTCCAACTTGAAGGTTGATAATTTGCAGATCGACGAAGATTGGTCGTCTTGCTTTGATCAGAAACAATATGAAGAGTATTATTAGAAGCTTTACATTGAACCATGAACATTGAGGGCTTTGATTGCGGTGGTGAAAGCACTTTGAGGAGTCTACAATTTTGGAATGATGATGAGGCAAGTCTGAGAAGAGCCATTGGTTTTTAGTTTCACCCAAAAACTCTTAGCTCTCCGGTGGAGTACGTTCATCAATGCTCAAGAGTTAGTTATATATATAGGCAAACAAAAAAACACGGTTTGATGACTTGGATATTTTATGTTTTTAAGCTTAGCAAATAGGTTGTTGGTATAATTTATTATGAAACAAGATGACATATGTGTGACAATTAATTAACTAGATTTCTATAATTTATTAGTTTGTTTTCGAAAACGTTTGTATAAATTATAAAAAAGAAAAAATTGGTATTAAAATGTGGTCATGGTGTGATGTACCTTTTGTTGAAAATGCTAGCTAGCTAGATATTCCCTTCAATTCGTAATATAAATAAGAGTTTAACCGTCAAATATGTTTTTAAAAACATCTAAAAATTAGTTATGCGCCTGAAGTTATTTTTTTTTTCAATTTTATCCTTATTTATTACTCCCTCCGGTCCTAAATATAGGATTTAGATAGAGACTTTATTTTGGTTCTAAATATAAGACCTTAATACATTTTTTGTCACATTTTTCCTAAATTACCCTTCTTCTTCTTAACGAGTCCTTTGATAGGGGAGAAAGGGCTACTATGTAACTAAACTAATTAAGGAGGGTATTATTGGAAAGACATCTAAAATTAAGTCTTCCTTAATCTCCCCAAAAAAAGTTATCTAGGTCCTATATTTAGGACCGGAGGGAGTATAGTTTTATTAAGAGAGAGAAATATGTAAATATTAATAAATATGAAAGAGAGTTAGAGGTAAAGTATGTAGAAAAATGCATTAAGTAATGAGAGAATATAAAGGTGAACTCTTATATTTTAACTCAAAACTATTCAATTTTAATTTCTTATATTATCCACTTTAGGGGATAACTTCAAAGTCTTGGTGTGATGTGATGCGTGAGAGAAACGTAATAGATGAATGTTTTCAATTGAAGACGTGTTTTAGGTTTGCACATTTTTACATCTAACTAATTTTTTTTCCTTGATTCTAAATCCCCTTTGAATTCTATCCAAGTATCTGAGGATCCCATTTTTCGATGCGAGATTGAATCGAAGAAAGACTGAAATACCCTTGATTAGTTAATACACCCTCCATCCTATAATATAATATAAGGTGAAGTTTTTCGAATAATATTGTCCCAAAATATAAGGTGATATTTTGAGCAACATAATAAATGTATATTTTTTCTAACATTGTCATTATTAATATATTTAAAAAGTTGTGTCATCTTTATTTTTTGAAATGATGAGAGAAAGATATGTCACTCCAACAAAATTACATCATTTATTTTCTCACATATTCTCTATATAATCATAGTTTTATAACTAAGAATGTGTTTGGTTGTGTGAAAGAAAGTAAAGAATTAGAAATGGAAAGGGTAAGAGATGGAAAGTAGGGGTAATGATGAGAGAGTAAAGTTTGTGGGCCCCACGATAAGTGTGAGATAAAGTGAGATGGAGAGAGAAAACTTGTGGGCCCCGAGATATATGTAAATGACCATATTACCCTTAACTTTTCAAATTATTTACACTACCATTTCATTACTTTCAACGAACCAAACGTACCATAACTTTGACCAATTTTTATGAATCCATTATTCAGTTATCACTTTATATTAAGAGATAAGGGAATACTACAATAGAAAGGGAGTGTCTAGCAGCCTTGGGTTCAGTGGCGAGTGATGAGTTGCCACCACGTCACGAGTTTGATTCCTGGAAAGGACATTCAGTAGTGTGAATGTCTCCATTGAGGCTCTGGGTAGGCGATCTCGGCTAGTGATGAAGCAGTGTTCTTGGGGATGTGCCAAAGTGCTTCTTGCCGTATAGCCAGGGGAGGCAAAGTGGCATGTGCCCTCTCCCACTTGGTCTGTAGTCTCGTGGAGCTGCAAGATACCTTGCCCTGGCCTGGGATGGGTTAAGGCTGGACCCTACCCCAAACTTTTTTATAACCAAAAAAAAAACAGAAAGGGAGTAATACAGTAGATAATTGAAGACACAACGGTCACTTGCTTGTCTCCGTCTTGGTGTTTGAAGTGGGATTCAACATTATTATGAATGGGTGGGGAGGGGGTCAGGTTTCTCTCATTGTTCCCCTCTCATTGTCTCTCATTTTCTTTATTTTCCTTTTGACACCATTGGATCTTGGACCATTTTTGATCCAATGGTCCATAATCAATATTTTCATAAAATGAATATAATTATAAAAATACTTAAAATATCATATATAAATTTAATCTGTCAAAATTTAATATCAACAGTTCATGAATGTATTGAAAAATGAAAAATAAAATTTAAATTTATAATAGTAGTCTACAGTTCTGGACAGTTTATATAAAACTGTCATAGATCAAATTTATTTATTACATTTTAAAATTCTATTATAAAACTTTTAATTTATAAAACTATTAAATCTGAACCATTGGATTGATCCAATGGTGTATAGAAGGGAAAATGAGGGATTACGAGGGGGTGAGATTTTGAGGGGGATTTGAGTTGACGTGTGACAATGGCGGGTCAAGCTGAATTAAAGGTGTAGCCACAAGTTGAAGACATTATAATGAAGTTTGAACTTGATGTGTGATCAATAATGGTACGGAAAAGTTGGGATAGAGAAAGAAGAGAGAGTAGTGATGCTCCTGATTTTTTGTGTTCTTTTTTTTTGGACAGAAGATTTTGTTGTGTTCATTGTTAAAATTTTCTCATACAATAGTCTTCTTAGATTCTACTTCTTCTTTTGATTGTAGAATAAATAAGATGGATTTTACCCAAAAAAAAAAGAATAAATAAGATGGAGATTTATATCTTATGAGTATTGTTTTAATGGCCATATTTCAGCAGCACTCTCATGCTCCTTTTGCAACAAATTTGATTTTGGTTCAAATTTGATTTTAATCGAAAATTCAAATTTGATGCATTAAATTCAAATGTCTATATTTATATTCTTCATTAAATAGAAAATATTTAAAATAATTTAAAAAAAATACGTATTCATAATAATTATATAACTTCCCACATAGCACATAATTGATTATCCTATAGTTACTTATTGATAGTGTCTGATATTTACTTGATGTTTACTTAGATAACAATTAGTCAATTTTGTTGTTTATTTAATCTTATTATTGTTTTCATCATTGTTACATAACCCACAAGTTTTAAAATAAAATTTATATTAAAATTGTTAGATTGGGTTAATAATTGAATAACTTTAATATAAATTTATTAATTAATAATATTAAAGAAATAAAATGGTTATTTTCATTTGTTTATTAGTTTCCTTACAACCATTTTTAACAAACCAAAAATGGAAAATAAAATTTTCATCATGTCATTATTCTTTTCATGTGCATATAAAATAATTCATTTGAAAAATAAATATAACCAAACATACCAAAAACATAATCTACTTAAAATATGCTATTTTTTCAAAATAAATAGTTTATTTTGGCAAAATAAGTTAAGTCAAATACACACTTTACCTCCGTTCATCCATCTAACTGTGAATAGCTGGATTGTGGTATTTAAAAAAAAAAGTCAATCATTTCAATTAAAAAATAAAAATAATAAATAATTGTGTAAAAGAATAAAAAATAAGGCGTTCTCATTTAACTAACTAAGGGACTAATGATAATGATAGTACTATAAAAAGTCGACAAAAATTCAATCATACAAGCATCTTATGGAGACGCGTGGGTGATTAAAAAACACGTGCATGCCCGGTACACACCACATGGACACGGGAGACATATTTCACTGTTAACTGACTGTACTCTATGTTATCGTTTTTGACTTTTTGTTTTCACTTCTCCTAGCTAGTAGTCATATTTAGTGTACATTCTCTACTTAGACACTTAATTTGAATTTCGTATTAAAAATATTCAAATTATTACGGTCAAGGAAGGTGTTCCGGAAGTTTATTAATTTCAACCAATAAGCAAGTACAAAATGTCCCACCCCAACGCATGGGTGTGAACCACAAGAAAAACGTGGTAATCAGTTAACGAAATATCGTGTTTACTATTCTGAATTTCCGATCAAAAAAGATAGAGCGAAGGTACAAAAATGATACTAAATTTTACTTAAAATTACGTTTCTAATACTTAAGTTTCGTGAGGTGCAAAAAAGAGTACCCAACTTAGGGTTTAAGTGCAAATATAGTATTTTCACTTGAGTGAAATAAAATTTAGATATGAAAAAACTCTTACACCACTCATTATATTTTTATTTAATGAGGGAGGAATGGGGGCATAAGAGTCTATCATATCTAAAATTTATTTCTATTTAGTGAAAATACTATATTTGCACTTGGACCCCAAGCTGGGTACTATTTTTGCACCTCGCGAAATTTTAATATTAGAGATGCATATATTAGTTAAGTTTAGTATCATTTTTACACCTTCGCTCAAAAAGATATGCCGAGTTTAATATACAAGTAATGTTACACATGTCTTAATTACAAGACTCCCTTTTTTTCTGGAAATCAAGGATATAAAATTTATCATTTTAAATTTTTTATAATTAACCTTTTTTTCCTCAAAACTAATTGATATTACTTATAAACTAAGTTATAATTTAATTACATGTTATATGTGTTATAATTTAGTGGTTTAATTTACTTCTTTAGAATCCACAAAAGATTCAATCTGATTCTTATATTTAAGACTAGAGGAAATAATAGTTAATTGTGATATTTAAATCAATTTTATTCCATTTTTTGTTATTTGACTATACATGAGATCCGCTACACAAAAAAAAACCCAATTACTGATAAAGTATTGATGAAAATTCAGCCAATAATTGGAGTGCTTTTTCGTTGTGGAGAGTTGTAGATCGAACTATGAGAGAACATATGACTCCCCATTTTACATTGATTTATGACATATTTAAAATATATTTTTGGAGTCCTCAATTATAATTAAACCATTTTAATGTTTTTAAGAGAATCTATTAGAAAATCAATTATAATTAATTTTGAGATAAATAGGATAACCTATTAGAAAATTCTATTAGCATGTTTGCTTCACTTGTATGCATGTCTTTTATAGGTAAAGATGAATATTTTTGGTAAGGAAGGAGAAAAAAGCTGAAGGAAAAGAGTGGAGAAAGCTGAAGATTAATTGCTTAAAGTTGTCTTTGGTGTGAAAAATACCCAGCATTATTTTCTATGATATGAAAGGATCTTGGACACGAAATTCCATACATATTTAACCCCTTCTTAACCCTATAGTCCATAGGAACCATTACACTCATCAGAATAGACAATTTGGAGCTCGGGTGTCACAAAGTTTAAGGTTGTGGAACGTAATCAGAGGAGTTTCTTACCCTATAGTCCATAGGCTTTTCTTTTTCTCCAAACTTGGTGCTATTTTCTTGAATTGGACATAATTTCAATATATATTTGCAAGTTTATTCCATTAATGATTATTTAAATATTTGGACAATTGCACCTTGATCCCAATAAAATACTAATAAATTTCAAAGAAGTCTCAAGGAGTTGTTACCACTTGTTAATAAAGACTATTGTAGTAATTGTTAATAGTAGTTATTAGCAATTCCTTGAAACCTTTTTGAAATTAAGTTTCTTATTTGATACATAGATGCAATTGTCTCTTTATTCCATATATGTAGTTAATTTCCAACTTGTATTTGTGGTAGTTTTTCACTTGATCACATAACCCCGTATTCATGATATATAGTTTAGTCACTTGTTTGCACAAGTTAACTCACTTATTCACCCTAATATAATTAACCACTTGTTCTTGATAGTTTAACAATTATTCAAGCTAGTTGAATCACTTGTTCACGCATAGTATTAAATTTCTATGGACTCTTAATTGAAGAAACCGTTTTTTCAAGCTAAGGAGCATATCGTAGTTGTGGTTTCTCATATCCATTTCCCATTTTAAAAAAAAAATCATCATCTCTAAGAGATGGACAATATATTAAGCTTATATTGTTATGCAATAGACACTCAAATTATGTGTTTCCATTCACTCCATAGTTTCCACCACCACTCTTAATTAGTTGTTCTCAAATTCCTTGCTTCAACAATATTCTTCTCTTCGCACTTCTGTCCTCAACATCTACCACTCCTTCCTCTTCCTCAATCATCCTCCTTTCCGTTGGCAGCTTCATTGTTATTGAAGGTGTTTCAGAGGCTCTTTCTCTCTCCCCCTCCCCTAATAAGGCATTGTTCCTATGATTGACAACAATTGCAACAATTTCTTCACACTCTTAACCCACACAAAATTGACCACCGAGAGAATGTCATAGATTCAACTCAATCTCCTTCAACCTCTACCGCTTCCAACACATTTTCTCAGTTTATACAAGTGTAATTGGGTCTGTTGTCATTCAAATTTAATCTCAGTTGCCCCATACAAGAATTAAATGATCGATGTCTAAGAATCTTGTAGTCCTTCTTTTGAATTAATCAATTACAATAGTGGTCCTTAATTGAAATTCTCCCAAAATTATATACGCATCTATATGTTTGGGATGCTATTTTTTTATAACAGGCCAAAATGATATTAATTTGATAACATTACAAAGTTCTAAGTATATCCTAAAATACAAAACGAATAACATTAAATTGATACCAAAATAGAGGAGGTGTTGTATACTAGTAGTTGGGTGAGAGAGACATGCCTCTCCGTCCAAAACTCATTGTTGTAAATGTTAGGGGAATAAATTTTCTCATAAATTGATATTTCAATAAATTTTCTCAGTTTATACAAGAGTTGTGGTTTAACGGTGGTGGAGATTGGGGTTTATTGGGGGGGGGGGGGTGTTGGGCTCTAGCATATTAAGATCATAATCTCTAAAGGGACATATACATAAATAGGGAGAAGGGACAAAAATAGCCACCGTAATTTTCAAAATGGCCAACTTTGGCACCCGTAATTTCGATGGTGCAAAACCGGACATTATAAACCAAAATGAGATAAATCTAGCACTCTTAAACATATGTGTTGAGTTTGAGCGTTAGTTGACTGGAAATGATGATATGACATAATGATGTGGCACCATGAGACATTATGTGTCACCCCCATGCTGATATGTATATGACATGGCAAAAATGAAAAAATATGGCATTGCCCCTTCGCCCTACTTATAATCTGATTGTATATTAAATTAATAAAATGAAAAATAAGAAAAATCTCAACCCCTCTTCGTCTTTCTTGCTTCAGCGCACCCCCCTCTGCAACTTCCCAGTTCCCATAATCATCCTTCCTCTCTCATATTCCATCCCATATTCCCTGTACTTCTAAAAATTTTATTCATCACTCTCATCAAAGCCTCCATTGTAGCAACTAAATGGAAGAAGATGAAATTTGGGCAGAAAAAAGAAGATGGACTGGTGATGAAGACTGAGGGGAAGCAAAACGTGAGTTTCAATACTGAAAATCGCAGAAGAAGCTCTCCAGCTCAGCTTACAAATTTGGTTATAACCGAATATGTTTTTCCCCTTTTCATTTTCAGATTCGTTTCCTTTAATAATTTCAAACAATAAATTATTTGTTGTATTTGATGTGCCATTCAAATTATTAACACTTTATGTGATTCAATATTTATTTAAGTATACCTGCATTCATCTCCCATACTGATAGCTCATCAAAATACAAGATATTTCCATATTGGGTTTTAAATGTTTAAGTTATATAATTGGTTGTGATACTTTATTTTGGCATAGATAAAGTAAAAATAATTTATTTTAAAAATGAAAAAAATTAACTGTGTTAGTATAAATTACTTTTCTTAAAGAGAAAATTTCAAAAGAATTTACTTCTATTTTTCAAGATATTTTATAAGTTTTTCCCATTTTATTCATTATTAAATTACCTTTTAACGTACTCTTCCATATTAATTTCTATCGTAATTATTATATTTGATATTTCTCTCTTAAATATACTTCATAAGAATAAGGGTTGACTTGAGAAAATATTTTTTTTCAATTAATATTTATTTGCAATTTTATTGTTGTAGTTAATAATTAAATAAGACTCTTCTTTTAACTTGATTTGTTATTTCCTTATTAACTTGATTTGTGATTTCCTTAAAAAATAGTTAAAATAATTTTTTTTTATCCGGATCAAATGAACAAGCGCGCACAGATAATAGTAATACACAAAGACACACACACACAGGGGTTTAAAGGGTTTAAACTTGTGGCTTCTCCCCACCATCGAGAAACGTGTGAGAAAAAGCTCACAAGCTCTCCAGCTCAGCTTACAAATTTGGTTATAACTGAATATGTTTTTCCCCTTTTCATTTTCAGATTCGTTTCCTTTTTTCAGTTTCTATCTCTCTCGCTTTTCTTCTTCAGTTTCTTTTTTACCCGCTCCTGTAGTTTGCCGCCGCCAAAGGCTCCTGGAAGTCTGACGACCTAGAAGCCCATCACCATCGAAGCCTCTGACTCGGAGAAGAAGACAGTCTCTGAATTGATTTGAGAATTTAGTTTAGTTTTTTTTATTAGTTAAATATCCAGTCATATTATAAGTATGACTGGATATACATATCAGATTATACATATCAGATTAATTTTTTTCATTTTTGTCATGTCATATACATATCAGCATGGGGGTAACATATAATGCCTCATGGTGCCACGTCATTATGCCATATCATCATTCCCAGTCAACTAACGGTCAAACTTAACACCTATGTTTAAGAGTGCTAGATTTGTCTCATTTTGGTTTATAATGTCCGGTTTTGCACCATCGAAATTACGGGTGCCAAAGTTGTCCATTTTGAAAATTACGATGGCTATTTTTGCCCCTTCGCCCTACATAAATATTACACACCACTTAGCTTGTTCATATAAATAAGACATATTTACCTAATTTGATTTGATTAAAAATGTTAGTTTAGTTAGTAAATCATACAAAATTACTAAAACACCCAAACAATATACCTTCATTCACATACTCCTCATCTTAGCTTGTTCATTATTATTGATCAGGAGTGTAAATAGGAACAATTTAGGTAAAATGTGGGAAAAAATATAGAATGTATTATAGTTGAGAGAGCAAACTTATCTCCATATATATATATATATATATATATATATATATATATTGATTTAACCTTTTTGTCGCCTAAAAAGATTGATCAAAACAATTCAATACTCTACTCCACTATTTAGATAGCGGTGAGTACAGGTCTTTCCACAGTTCAGGTTATCTTGCTAATTGAAAGTATATAAGTCACGCAAATTAACAAACAGTTTGAGTGTGTGTTTATATCTACGATTAAAATATAAAATGTACCGAAAGTATGAGTGTAAAGAATCAATAGGTGGAATCTCCTCCTTCAAGCCTCGATTTGTGCATCTCAATTGTTAGGCCTCATGTGACAATTTCCTCTTAATTAACTAGCTTAAATCAGCCAAGACCTCTTAAAACTAAGAAGTGTTAGCTAGTTTAAACTGATTAATCAAGATAGTCTAGCCTTGAACTTGATGCATATCCATAGGTGAGATAGAAATCAAAACTAACTTCTATTTAACATTCACTTCAAGAATCAAACAAAATGTACTCACATATGCTTAATCTCATGAAGCTACACATTGTATATACCTAACACACATGAAAGTTCAAGATCTAGAAGTTAGGTTTACAAACTTGAAAGAATAAATGAACTCTACACAGAAATCTCTATGCAGAATCCTAGATCTAACATACCTAAAAATCTCCAGACATGAAAGGTCTAAGTGATTACAAGCTTGAAAACCTAGAAAAGGAAAATTCTCACAATAGGCCAATTACATTTAAGCTCGAACACAAATCTGGACTTGAAGGAAGGAGAAGAACGCTTAGCCGCGCATGGAGATGGAAAGATCGGAGGATTTGCGAGATGAAATGGCCATGGCGGAGGTGAAGAAGATGAAGATGAAGTTGAGAGAGTTTGTTAGAGGAGAGAGAAAATGAAAGTGAAGTGAGAAGAGATATTCAGATGTTAGTTATGTTTGGGGTTTTATAGTGGTGAGTAACTTTGGGATTATCGCCCAAAGGGTAGTTTTGGTATTTGGTAAAGGTTAGGATGAATGTGGACTAGATCTCATCTCCATGCAATTCCAAAGGTTCCTCCTTTTTCTCCAAGTGATTGTGCTTCCCTTTTTGCCCTTAATGAGGTCTCCAGACTTGAATTTGGCCTTGGCGCCAATTTTTGCCTCATTTAGAAAGCTGCAGGGCTGACTTTGCCTTAAATTAACTCTGCACCAAATACTTCTGAAAAGTAGTTGACATTTCTGATCATTGTGCAGTTTGGCTCATGTACTCGCTGGCTGATGGACTTCAGCTTCCGGATGTGAAACTTCATGTTGCAAGCGCAAGCACATTTACTTCCGGATGAGAATCCACTGGATGAGAATCCACTTCCGGATGTAGCTCTTTGTCCGCCAGCGCCAGCACGTTTACTTCCGGATGTAGCTCTCTGTCCGCCAGCGCCAGCACGTTTACTTCCGGATGTAAATCCACTTCCGGATGGAAGTCCGCTTCTTCAAGTAGCTCAGCTTCCGGATGTGACTTTGAGTACTCTCCATCTAGCCTTCCTTCTTGCCAAATTATCTCCATTGAAACTCCACCAAGGGTGTGTGGGGCCCACTTGGGACCCCCTACATGAAAAACACATCTCATAGTCAAAATGACCAAAATACCCTTAGTTCCATAAAATGCAAATAATAAGGCTATTATTCTTCAAATATTTATACATAAGCATGTGCATGAAAATGTATCAATAATGATCAAATATAACAAATAAACCATACTAATTAAGCTCAAATGCACATGCTTAAAGGTATGAAATTTGGTCTAATCAAATCCCCCACACTTAAGCTTTGCACTCCGGGCAAAGTCATGTAAAAGATTAACTTAATCATTAAGCATAATGAAGGCAATTGGAATTATCATAGTGTTCAAGTTGATCTTCTTGAACCTTTCCCTAAAGCTTCGCATAGGCCAAATCTAAGAATACAAAGCGAATCCAAGTTTAACAATCCACTAAAATTTAGGAGGAGTGCCAATTGAGATTTTTCCTCACCGGATAAAGTGTTTAACTCATTCGCTCAAATTAGGAAAAATGCCTAACTAGGGACTTGTGATCACTCTTTGGCTCAATGCACTTGACCATCACCATAGGCTTGTAATAGCTCTAAGTTCTCCACCCATAGTATGCATAGCACAACCAAATCTAGGGGACTTTGGGGTTAGATGGAAGGCTAATAATGAATGGTGAATGATGGAAAGTAGTCAATGACCAATGACATGAACAAGTAATCACCACATATGCATGCAATACAATGAAATCAATCCTCGCAAAGCACGCTACATCTCTCTTTTCTTTTTTCAATCTTATGCCTTTGGCATACTAAAGCACTTTGTGCTTTCTTTTTTTTTTCTCTTTTGATAGGCCTTTGGCCTTATTATTATTTTTTTTTTTTTTTCTTAGGCCTTTGGCCATTTCCTCTTTTCTTTTCCTCTATTGTGGCTCTCGGCCATCTTTTATTTTTCACTCATATAGCTTGCTTTCCACAAGATACAACAATACAATACTAATATGAATGCAAGCATATGCTATAATCACTTATTCACACTTCGGTCAAGGTGGTAGAAAAGAAAAGTGAATGGCCCAAAGGGGTTAATCAAAGGATAATATTTGGTTGGCTTAGTGTTTGGGTCATGAGGGTTTAGAAAGAAACGCCCCTTTCATTTTCAATCATGCCATGCATTGTGATCTCGAACAAGAGCTAGGACAAGTTCTAGGAGGTCAAGTAACTATTGGCCCACTCAATTCGGTTGAAGGCTTCTCACATTTATAGCTTACTCTAATCAGTCACTTCCTCCCTAAGAAAAGTTAAATGAGAAACTTACACCCTCTTTATACCTTAAAAGTGCCCCATGCAATGCCCTAAGTAATCATTCCAAAAATTCTACTTACACACTAGATGAAAATTCCATTTGCTTTCAAAAGCCATAATCAAGTCAAATTTTCAAGAAAAATCATGCCAAATAAGTCCAAAAATCAAGTGTGAAAGCTTCGAATCAGACCACTTTAAAGCACATAATACACCTCCCCCACACTTAAAGCATGCATTGTCCTCAATGGACCAATCAATTCGAGTAGGAAGATGCATTTTAAAGGCAAAGCAGCAACATTAAAGGCAGGGCAGTTCAAACAAACAAATGGCCAATGCATGTATTATTCACAAACTAACACTAAACACAACCTATCAAAACAAATTTTATAATTTTTTTACTCACTGACGCTTAGGAAGCCTAACTAGATGTCATCTCAAGCTGCTATGCCTCCGGAAGCAAAAGTGCTACCGGAAGCAAAACTGCTATAGGAAGTCACTCTAGGTTCAGATTCTAATCTCACCCCTAGCGGAAGCAAACTTGCTACCGGAAGCAAAATTGCTTCCGGATGCATTGACGCTTATGCACAATGAACTCATCCCCTAGCGGAAGCAAAATGAACACAATCTGATCCTGAGTAGAAAAATCTAAGTGAGAGCTTCCGGAAGCAAAAACACTTCCGGATGCAAATCCTATATTTCCCAGTGACACTTCCTGAAACAAATAGCCATTCCCCAGCTCTAGTGAAATTTTTCTAACCTACAACAACACTCTAAAACATAATCCTAAACACATTCCTAATTTTTTTCTAAACAAATATCTTCCCCCACACTTAAGATATTAACTAAACAAAGCAAGTGAGGAAAGGATAGAAACAACCTTTAGGGCGGCTTGAAGTTCTCCTTATACAATTTTAGCAAATGGCCATTAACCTTGTAGATTCGGCCATCTTTGCTATGCTTGATCTCTACCATGCCAAAATCATGAGATTTGGTCACCACATAAGGGCCTTCCCACTTGTCTTTAAGTTTGCCCCCTCCACTGAACTTGAATTTAGCACGGTAGTAAAGCACAAAGTCACCCGCCTTGAATTCTTTCCTCAGGATGCCACTATCATGAATAGCCTTTGTTCTTTCCTTAAAGATTCTGGAGTTCTCAAATGCCTCATTCCTCAACTCGTCAAGCTCACTTAAAGTCAATTGTCTCTCTTGCGCCGCAGCATCCATGTCATCAATACAAGATTTGACTGCCCAATAAGACTTATGTTGGAGCTCAACTGGAAGATGACAAGCTTTGCCATAGATCAACCTATAAGGGGACATTCCAATTGGAGTCTTAAATGAAGTCCTATAAGCCCAGAGAGCTTCCTCAAGCCTCAAGCTCCAATCTTTCCTGCTTGGCTTCACAATTCTCTCGAGGATATTTTTGATTTGTCTATTAGACACCTCGGCCTCCCCGTTGGTTTGAGGGTGATATGGTGTAGAGATCTTGTGATTGACTCCAAATTGGTTGAGCAAAGAAGTCATGAGCTTGTTGCAAAAATGTGAGCCCTGATCACTCACAAGTGCCTTGGGCACTCCAAACCTACAAAAGATGTTAGATTTCAAGAACTTCAACACAGTCCGAGCATCATTTGTCCTAGTAGGCACGGCCTCCACCCACCTTGAAAAGTAATCCACGGCCAAGAGTATATAGACATAGCCACAAGAGGGTGGAAAGGGTCCCATGAAGTCAATGCCCCACACATCAAAAACATCACAAAAGATCATAGGAATTTGACGCATTTCATGCCGCTTAGTTAATCCTCCAAACCTTTGACAACGATCACAAGACTTGCAATAATCATAGGCATCTTTGAACAAAGTAGGCCAATAGAAACCAGCCTCCAGAATTTTCCTTGAGGTTTTCCTGGCACCGAAATGCCCACCACAAGCAAGAGAATGACAGAACTCCAAAATTGAAGAGATCTCATCATCATGCACACACTTCCGGATGATTTGATCATTGCATAACCTCCACAAGTGTGGCTCATCCCAAACATAATAGTTTGCATCTCTCTTCAATTTTTGAGCTTGGTGTTTGTTTAATGAAGGAGAAATCATCTCGGCCACCATATAATTCACCAGATGAGCATACCACGGATCCTTCTTAGCATTCAAAGCACACAATAAAGCATCTGGGAAAGTATCACAAACAAGAGAAGAGTCATCAATTCCTCCCACATCCACTGGCAGACGGCTTAAATGATCTGCTACCAAGTTCTCTTTTCCAGCCCTGTCCTTAATCTCTATCTCAAATTCTTGTAAAAGCAAGACCCATCTCAAGAGCCTAGGCTTTGTTTGTGGCTTAGATAACAGATAACGGACGGCTGCATGATCCGTAAATATGATTACCTTAGAATGTAGTAAGTATTGTCTAAACTTGTCCAGACCAAAGACTATGGCGAAAAGTTCCTTCTCAGTTGTTGTATAGTTCCTCTGAGCTCTATCCAATGTTTTGGATGCGTAAGCAATGACTCTAGGCAAAGATTCTTGCCTTTGGCCAAGCATAACTCCCAGAGCCTCATTAGAAGCATCACAAGACAACTCAAAAGGTAATTCCCAATTAGGTGCAACCAGGATAGGAGGAGTAGTAAGCCGTGTCTTCAACTCAACAAAGGCCTCCTTACACTCATAAGAGAAATCAAACTCTGTATCCTTTTGTAGTAGATGAGACAGTGGGGAAGCAATTTGGCTAAAACCCTTGATGAACCTCCTATAGAAACCCACATGTCCAAGAAAAGACCTCAACTCCTTCAAGCAAGTCGGAAATGGTAGAGAGGAGATTACCTCAACCTTCGCTTTGTCAACTTGAATACCCTCCTTTGAGACTAAATGTCCCAACACTATGCCCTTGTCCACCATGAAATGGCACTTCTCAAAATTGAGTACCAAACCCTTCTCCACACATCTAACCAAAGCTTTCTCAAGATTGACCAAGCAAGTGTCAAAACTGTCTCCATAGAGGGAGAAATCATCCATGAACACCTCTATGCCATCCTCCAGCAAGTCATTAAAAATGCTCATCATACAACGTTGAAAGGTTCCTGGAGCATTGCACAGACCAAAAGGCATTCTCCTGTATGCGAAGGTTCCAAATGGACAAGTAAAGGTTGTTTTCTCTTGGTCCTCAGGTGCTATCGGAACTTGGAAATACCCAGAGAAACCATCCAGAAAACAATAGTGTGACTTGCCAGCTAGTCTTTCCAGCATCTGATCGATGAATGGTAATGGAAAGTGGTCTTTTCTTGTGGAGTCATTCAGCTTCCGATAATCTATACAAACCCTCCAAGAGTTCTGAACCCGTGTAGGCACTAGCTCATCTTTGTCATTTTTCACCACAGTCAGCCCACTCTTCTTTGACACCACATGAATGGGACTCACCCATTCGCTGTCGCTAATTGGATAGATGATTCCAGCACTTAAGAGCTTTTCTACCTCCTTTTTCACAACATCAAGTATCAAGGGATTGAGTCTCCTTTGTGGTTGCCTCACCGGCTTAGCATCATCAGTCAGCAAGATCCGGTGCATACACGTGGTAGGACTCATGCCAGGAAGATCGGCCAGAGTCCACCCAATGGCCCCCTTGTATCGTCTGAGCACCTCAAGCAACTTCCCTTCCTCAAGAGAAGACAGAGCACTAGAAACAATCACTGGGAGCTTCTTCTCATCAAGTAAGTAAGCATACTTAAGATTGGGTGGCAAAGGTTTCAGCTCCAGCGTAGGTGGCTCAATAATAGAAGGAACCAGAGTGTGCATCTCAACTTCTAGCAATTGATGTTCATAGAAATCATCATCAAACTGCGGCAGCTCATCACGACAATTCGGCCTCTTAGATTGTGAGGCCTCAGCATTCTTATTCAAGTCTGCATCCCCACTGCCGCTCAGGGTAGAAACATGTGGACCGTCAGTGAGCACATACTCTTTCAGATATAGCTTCTCCCTCAGCTTATGTAAGCGGCTTCTTCTTACGGCTTCATACTTTTCATGGTCAAACTCTTGTGCACTGGATTTCTCAATTCCCTGGGTGAAGTCACATCCTCCCTTCTCCTGTCCTACAAAATTAAACAAACTTCCCTCTTCCAAGGGGTTGTAGCTTGACAAAGAGGAAATAGATGTGCAATCATTATCAAAATTATAATGCACATGCAGTGAGTCACTGAATTCTGTCACTGAACTTCCTATGCTAGATGAATCATTAGGCATATCATACAAGCATGTATTTTCAATTAATCTAGCACAAGAGTCATGATAACACATATGAGCATCTTCATTATCAATTAGGTTCAACTTGAAGGTATTTACATGCTCATCACAAACTATATGCATCAGAGAATCAATCACACTTAGTCCAAGGAGAGAATAATCCTCGTGAGGATGTTTAATTGCTTTCCCCACATCAAACTTTATTAATTGATTTCCTACTTGCATTGTAACATAGCCCTCTTCTAAGCTTATCATCATCTTGGCTGTTTTCATAAATGGCCTTCCCAAAATCAAGGAGTCATCCATCCTAGTTTCACTGGTCATGTCTAGCACATAAAAATCCACTGGAAATACTAGTTCCCTAACCCTCACAAGAATATCCTCAATAAATCCATAGGGTTTCTTAATGGACCTATCTGCCAATTGGACCACAACACTAGTTTCACTCAAATTCTTCAACCCTAGTGCAAGGTAGGTGGCCTTAGGCATGACGTTAATGGCGGCTCCTAAATCAAGAAGTGCTTTCCCAAAGCTAAGTTTCCCTATCTGACAAGGGATAGTGAAAGAGCCCGGATCTCCACACTTTTGGGGCAAGTGCCCCTTTAAGAGAGATGAAACATGAGTCCCAAGTTGGACTTTGTTACTTGAATTAGTAGCTCTCTTGTTAGTGCAAAGATCTTTAAGGAACTTAGCATACTTAGGCATTTGTTTCACAAGCACAAGCATAGGCACATTAATTTCCAACTTAGAAAATAAGTCAAGCATCTCCTTTTCCAATTCATCCTCATGTTTCTTCTTAGCTAAAGCATATGAATTAGGAAATGGTAAATGCTCAGGATCAAGAGACTTACCTTTGGGGGATTCATCCCCTTGTTGAGTAGGATGTTCTTGCGAAGGAGATTCACCAACTTTCCGCTTTCCCTTTGCAATCTCCTTCTTCTTTTCCTCCTGTGAAGTCTCTGCTACATCACCTTTCATAGGAAGAATCTCAGCTTCATCAAGAAAACCATCAAGAGGAGGATTCAGTTCGGCCTCACACGGAAGTTGTGTCTCCTCCTCTTCCTCCTCATATTCATAAGCATCGCCATACTGCCTTCCACTTCTCAATTGCATAGAATGCATATTTTGCGGATTAACAACCACATTTGACGGCAATCCCCCTTTCATTGCGTCCTGCTCAGCTTTATCATTAAACATTTGAGAAACTAAGGTAGTTACATCTTTCTTTAGACTTTCTCCAAACTTTTCCATTAAACTTGACATCATCTGGTACATAGTATCTTGTTGAGATGTCGAAGAACCAGATGGAGGAGCATGAGCTGGATCATTATTCTTCATAAATGGAGGAGGAACATTGGCTTGTTGATTCGGCCTGTACCTTTGGTCATTAGAGTTAGGCCTCCCTTGATATGAACCATAACCTTGTTGTGAGGGATAGGCATTAGCAGCTTGGTAGTTACCTCCCCCCCACTTAGGCTGTTGCTGTGGTTGGAAAGAGCTGGAATTTGTGGCTTGGTTTGAACCTCCCCCCACTTGAAGTTCGGATGGTCCCTCCATCCCGGATTGTACGTGGAAGAGTAAGGATCATATTTGGTCTGAGGCCTAGCATTGTTATACATGGCCGCCACTCCCGCTTGGGATGGACAGTCTGAGGATAGGTGCATGGGCGAGCCACAGTGATCACAGGATGAGGCCACCAAGGCCATAGAATCATCAACACTAGGAGTAGGCTGAACGAAGCGTCCGTCCATCCTACTGAGGCTCTCGGTCAGCCTCTCAATAGAGTTGTACAGCTTGTCATCCCCACTCAGGGAGGCAACCTTTTGCGCAGCACCATACACAGCATCACGACCATAAAAATTCTGGTGATTAGAGGCCATGGTTGAAAATAAGTTCCATCCTTCATTGGCTGATAAGTTGAAAAGTGAGCCATTAGAAGCAGCATCCACACTCATCTTGAGCTGTGGCACCAGGCCATCATAAAAGTATTGCACCAGATTGCCCTTGGAGATGTTATGGTTGGGGCACGAGTTCACCAAGGTGTTGAACCGGCTCCAATATTCATAGAATGTCTCCTGAGAGAATTGCTGAACACCTGTGATGTCTTTCCGCAACTTTGATATCTTTGAGACTGGAAAATAGCGGTCTAAAAACACCTTCTTAAGTTGCTCCCATGAAAGAGTGGCATAATGAGTAGGCAGGTTCAAGAGCCACTCCTTGGCTTTGCCTTCTAAGGAGAATTGAAACACTCTCAACAGAACATCATCCAGGTCTGCATTGGGTGGCTTCATGGAGGAGCAAGTGTGGTAGAGGCCAAGCAAGTGCGTGTGAGCATCCTCATGGGGAAAACCTGTAAACTTAGGCAGATGAGCAAGAAGAGATCCTTTGATCTCAAAGTTAGCGGGGTTAGCATAAAAACCTTGAGGTGCAAACGATGCATATGACTGTGTGAACTCACGCATTGGTCTATCATCATCATGTAAATGCCTACCCCCCTCAAAATGACGTTCATCCTCCTGCTCTCGCCTGTCATGTCGCTCACGCTCATGTTCATGATCTCTCACCTCTCTCTCATGTTCTCTATGGTCCTCTCGTCTTTCTGCCATAATGAAATGCTGGTCTAGGAATGTGTTATTGGACGCTACAGATGAATTTTGTGGATTTGATGTGGATCCTACAGGTTGCTTACGAGCTTGTTTCTCGTGCTTTTTCTTTTTCTTAAGTTCTCTCAGAGTCTTATTAATCTCTCTATCCAATGGCACTAATGATGTGGTAGGGTTCATACAAAGCTACTTAGTGCAACTATTTGCAGTAAAATCCAACAAAATCCAGCAGAATCACAGACAAAACACCAGCAGAAATTAGTGCAGATTCCAGAAAAGTGTATACAAGTTCAATCAACACAGAACAGCAAGAAGAGGCTAACTAGAGCAGCCAAATACTTCCTAAAACACTGCTAAAACAGGCTTAACTATATATAAAGCAATTCAACCTAAAAACTTAAAACTAAAACTAACTAAAATATCACACAAGTTACACAAATTAAGATTGTGACTACGAACACCTAAAACTAGCAAGAAATAGCCTAAGCCGGCAACGGCGCCACTTGATTTAACCTTTTTGTCGCCTAAAAAGATTGATCAAAACAATTCAATACTCTACTCCACTATTTAGATAGCGGTGAGTACAGGTCTTTCCACAGTTCAGGTTATCTTGCTAATTGAAAGTATATAAGTCACGCAAATTAACAAACAGTTTGAGTGTGTGTTTATATCTACGATTAAAATATAAAATGTACCGAAAGTATGAGTGTAAAGAATCAATAGGTGGAATCTCCTCCTTCAAGCCTCGATTTGTGCATCTCAATTGTTAGGCCTCATGTGACAATTTCCTCTTAATTAACTAGCTTAAATCAGCCAAGACCTCTTAAAACTAAGAAGTGTTAGCTAGTTTAAACTGATTAATCAAGATAGTCTAGCCTTGAACTTGATGCATATCCATAGGTGAGATAGAAATCAAAACTAACTTCTATTTAACATTCACTTCAAGAATCAAACAAAATGTACTCACATATGCTTAATCTCATGAAGCTACACATTGTATATACCTAACACACATGAAAGTTCAAGATCTAGAAGTTAGGTTTACAAACTTGAAAGAATAAATGAACTCTACACAGAAATCTCTATGCAGAATCCTAGATCTAACATACCTAAAAATCTCCAGACATGAAAGGTCTAAGTGATTACAAGCTTGAAAACCTAGAAAAGGAAAATTCTCACAATAGGCCAATTACATTTAAGCTCGAACACAAATCTGGACTTGAAGGAAGGAGAAGAACGCTTAGCCGCGCATGGAGATGGAAAGATCGGAGGATTTGCGAGATGAAATGGCCATGGCGGAGGTGAAGAAGATGAAGATGAAGTTGAGAGAGTTTGTTAGAGGAGAGAGAAAATGAAAGTGAAGTGAGAAGAGATATTCAGATGTTAGTTATGTTTGGGGTTTTATAGTGGTGAGTAACTTTGGGATTATCGCCCAAAGGGTAGTTTTGGTATTTGGTAAAGGTTAGGATGAATGTGGACTAGATCTCATCTCCATGCAATTCCAAAGGTTCCTCCTTTTTCTCCAAGTGATTGTGCTTCCCTTTTTGCCCTTAATGAGGTCTCCAGACTTGAATTTGGCCTTGGCTCCAATTTTTGCCTCATTTAGAAAGCTGCAGGGCTGACTTTGCCTTAAATTAACTCTGCACCAAATACTTCTGAAAAGTAGTTGACATTTCTGATCATTGTGCAGTTTGGCTCATGTACTCGCTGGCTGATGGACTTCAGCTTCCGGATGTGAAACTTCATGTTGCAAGCGCAAGCACATTTACTTCCGGATGAGAATCCACTGGATGAGAATCCACTTCCGGATGTAGCTCTTTGTCCGCCAGCGCCAGCACGTTTACTTCCGGATGTAGCTCTCTGTCCGCCAGCGCCAGCACGTTTACTTCCGGATGTAAATCCACTTCCGGATGGAAGTCCGCTTCTTCAAGTAGCTCAGCTTCCGGATGTGACTTTGAGTACTCTCCATCTAGCCTTCCTTCTTGCCAAATTATCTCCATTGAAACTCCACCAAGGGTGTGTGGGGCCCACTTGGGACCCCCCTACATGAAAAACACATCTCATAGTCAAAATGACCAAAATACCCTTAGTTCCATAAAATGCAAATAATAAGGCTATTATTCTTCAAATATTTATACATAAGCATGTGCATGAAAATGTATCAATAATGATCAAATATAACAAATAAACCATACTAATTAAGCTCAAATGCACATGCTTAAAGGTATGAAATTTGGTCTAATCATATATATATATATATATATATATATATATATATATATATATATATGTGAAGTATTTGCTTGAGGACGAGAGGTAAGCATTTGTGAACAAATAAATCTCATATTAATTTGTATGAGAAACAAAAAAATATCCATCCGGCTAATCAAGTTAACTAATTTTTAGATTAAAAAAGTCAAATAATCGAATATAAAATATTTATTGTTGTAATTCTTTTTCTGCAAATAGGTTTAACTGATCGTAAAATTGATATCTGACATAATAATATTTAACATATATTACGATTAAGTAGTATATCTAATTTCCTTAATCTATAAAAAAGGGCTAATTTAATATTTATTATAAGGACCAGAAGAACTAGCCAAGCGGAGGAGTTGACGTGATGGAAAATACGGCTCACACCACTAGGCTGCGCTCAAGATTGCCACTAGATTTTAGCTACCAGCCCATTCCACTTGGAGAGTTGAAAACCATGGCTCAAAACCTATGGGGCTTTAGGCCGATGGGTCCTAACTATAATATGAGAGGGCGAGAGGCCACATTAGCTTGTGGATAGATTATAGCCATGAAAATGACTTTTTTAAGACTGAACCAAGAAAAGGTTTTTGGATACTCAATATAATGATGATGATGCATATTTTGTAACACAAAGCTATGTTAACATATCAGGTTGAAAAAATTTTACATGCAAGAAAAAGTTTAGGCGAAACAAACAAATTAACATGTTTAACATGCATTTAACTTTACAAGAGTACATAAGTCATAAGGGTTACAATCTCTACTGACTAACACGTCAATGTTATACATATCTTTATTCGTCCTTCACAATATCCTTATTATTTTCCACAGTATCAATATTTGTAGATGTTATAATGTGAATTGAATGGTGAACGAAAAAAAGTATACGGAATTTTGTGAGAGAATATTCTAGAGGATCATCTCTATATATGTTGGTTATATACACCGAATGCATTATCGCAAGGTTCATTGTATTTCTGTGAAACTTTCAAGGAATTCAGAATTATGAACTGCTTCATTATGCTCGTGTTTCATTCATGACACATTTTTGTGATTTGTGGAACGTCACGATCAAACTGATCAATGCTATTAATTTCATGCGAAATATACTACATCTGTTACAATATATAAGGTCATTTTAACCGAATCTCATTGGTCCAAAAAAAAACTCCTTGTTCCCTATATATATATATATATATATATATATATATCTATATATCGATACACTACCTCCGGTCGTAAATATAAGACCTAAATAACTTTTTTTGGAAAGATTAAGGTTGTGAAATAGGTTATTAAATCATGACATATTTGATATCTTTTTAGATTATCTATTAGCTTATAGGTAAAATAAACTAATTTAAGAGAAAAAATTAGGTAAATCAATTTATAGTTAACTTATTTTTTGCTTTTTTAGGATTTTTCATAAAAGTCATCTAGGTCCTATATTTAGGATCGGAGGGAGTATATGTGTCGTGTGTGTGTGTATAAACACACGATGGGTGAATTGTAAATGTACATCATGCTTTTGATAAGGTCATGCTGATATAAAAAGGGGAAAACTAATTACAAGTCTCATATAAGTAAATTAATTGAAATTACGTAATTGATGTCAGGTTCCACAAAATTGTTATAATATACTTATCAAGTTGTTATTGGTAGTTAAATTTTTTTTTTGGCCAACAGTAGTTAAGAAGTTGTTACTAAAGAAGATTTAAAAAGTTTTCATAGTTAGGCTTAGCTTGTAGTTGTTATCCATTAGACAAAATGAGCAAATGATAACACCTTTTTTTTATGAAAGCAAATGATAACACATTAACACCTTATGAGTAGGGACCTAAGATTAATTACATCATTTCATGGGATTGCATTGATCTTAATTAATTTCTTTACACACGGGATTGTAATTAATTTTTTCAAATTGAATTTGGAAGAAAGAATGGAAAATACTGACCCAAGAAGTATGTAAATGCTCTGAGACTTGAGACCTATCCTGACCGAGGGAGCCCCAGGATCCAAGTCAACTAAACTTTTTTCCTTATATAAAAGAATGGAAAATCAAAATCTTTATTTTTTGCCAACCAAGTCTATTACTCCCTCTTTGTTCTTAATATAAGTCACAAACTACTAATTTTTCTTGGTCCTTGATAGAAGTCATTTCATGGTTTCTAATGTGCATTAATTATCTTTTTTCATATATAATTATATTTAATAGGGGTAGTAGGAGAGAGTAATAATTAATAGTTTTGGAAATAAGTGAAATTATTAGGGGTAGTATTGGAAATTACTTAAATTTTAGGACAAATTTGATGCAGATGTAACCAATTTTATTGGTATGTGAGAAAAATTAGTTGGTGATTTATAATAAAGACCGGATGAAGTATTTAATTTTGGTTAAAGGCCCTAAAATAATTAGTCAACTCTTAGAATACATGCACCTCTAATCTGATGGGTGGGGAAATAACCCAAGTAATCTCATTTTAATTTATAATATGAATGTACATTGTTACACACACACACATATAAATTATAAGTTTTCATATTTTTTATTAATCCTTTTCTAAATTTTGGGTGTGTTCCATATATTTTGTTAAAATATAATCCTCTAATCTTATAGAAATACTACTTTTTAATATGAAGTTATGTTTAATTATTAATTCCTTTTGTCCTAAATATATGATCTATTTAGGAAATGAATTTAGTCCTAAATATAAGAACTATTTCTAGTTTTTACCAAGATTTTCCAAAGGTCAAATACCCAAAAATATACATAACTATTGGCTAAGGAACAAAAATAATACATAACTATTTCAAGGTACACCAATGATACACAATTTTACCATGAGATCAAAAATGATTTTTTCACTAATATGACAATAAGATTAGATATGAAAAGTCCAATATACCCTCATAAATAAAATAAAAAGCACATCTCTCTTTCTCTCTTCTCTTCCTCTTCCTCTTCTTCCTCCTCCAATCATGGCCTCCACTCAGCATCCCAACAATACCAACAGCTCAACAGCTTCACTACCTCCATGGCCATCATCATAGTCATCCTAATAACAGTAATTGATACAAGACTTTAAGTGTTCAATAGACTTGAAAATCCCACGTGACATCCCAAATTCCTACATGGCCGTCGGTCGCACTCAAATCACCGCCAAAACATTATCAAGTACTGTAAAATGCAACAAGCAATGACAATATGCACCAATGGAACAGCTAGTGCGATCAATCGATGAATTTAATTAATTGTGTGTTTGGAAGGACCTAGAGGGAATCGGGGAAAGTGAGGGCGACGACATCGCCGGGGGAGATGCCGGAAGGGAGAAGGTGAGAGGCAGCGAGTTGGACAAGGCGGAGGAGTTGGGAGTCTGAGATGTCGAGGGTGGCGCGACGGCGCACGGTGGGAGGGAAAATTGGCAGCAGTTTGGTGGAGTAAGCCGATGAGAGTAAGAGTGTCAGCCTCCATGGAAATTGGGATTCGGAATTGGTAGACTTATATTTGAATTGATTATGATTATGTGAATGTTTTGTGTTGGTGTTGTTGGGATGCTGAGTGGAGGCCATGAGGGGAGGAGGAAGAAGAGGAAGAGGAAGAGATGAGAGAAAGAGAGATCTGTTTTTTTATTTTATTTATGAGGGTATTTTGGACTTTTCATATCTAATCTTATTGTCATATTAGTGAAAATATCATGTTTGATCTCATGGTAAAGTTATGTATCATTGGTGTATCTTGAAATAGTTATGTATTATTTTTGTTCCTTGGCCAATACTTATGTATCATTTTTGGGCCTTCGCCCTTTTCCAAATTATCCTATGAATGCTCTACAATAATAGGCAAAGAAGAGAAAGATGGTAGGTAAAAGTAGGTGGTTCTCTTTTTGGCCATAAAAGTAGGTTGTTAGGGTATATTTAATGTTCTTTTAACTAACTCAATTAACATTATTAATATAATCAGATTAGGTAAATGAGTCTTATATTTAAAACCGGAGGGAGTATTATCTTTTAACTAATTTTGAACGCAAAATTGGTACTCATATCTGTTCCTAAATAAAGGATCTAATTGACATTTTTCTGATATCCTAAAAAAGCTAAATAATTTACCTCTAAATTGATTTTAATGATTTCTCCTTCTAAACTAGTTTATATATATATCCAAACAGGCCTAAGTGACTTTTTACGTTTCGTTGGTATCTAAAACGGTGAACAAAGTCTTATATATTTAAAAAATCAGCAAGGATAAAATTATGACATCATACATGACGTCGTGTATAAGAGCCAAAATTTGAATGATTTTGTTCCCTAACATAAGAGCTCATCTCACACTCTCTCCTCATTTAATTAATGTGTTTTTCCTACTTTGCTCCTAACGCTCTTTCCTATTTATTAATGCTTATGTATTTCTCTCTTATAAAAGTATCATAATAAATATGGACAATATTGGAAAAGAAGCATTAACTTCAGAGACCCAACTAACATTCACATTTTTTCTTAAGAATCGTTTTTTTGGCGGCTAGCTCTTATATTAGGACAAGAGGGAATAACATTGATTGCACATGTATAATATAACATTGATTGTCGTTAGCTATAAGAGGAATTTTGGAGGATGATGCGCGAAAGACTTTAACAAGGTTGTGCAAGTTTCTTAATGCCATTTGTAGTAAGGTAATTGACAATGAAATACTCGATGAGTTGGAAAAGGAAGGTTATGTTATTTTGTCGCAATTGGAGATGCATTTTCCTCCAGCTTTTTTTGATATATCAGTTCATTTGATTGTTCACTTGGTTCGAGAGATAAGACTTTGTGGTCCGGTTTCTCTAAGGTGGATGTACCCTTTTGCGCAATTCATGAAAGTTTTGAAGGTTTATTCAAAGAACCCATATCGGCCGGAGGCCTCGATTGTTAAGAGATATCTTGTTGAAGAGGCAATGGACTTTTGCAAACCATACCTACGAAAACCTGACGACGAGGAAATCAACCTGGATGAAGATGAACTTTCTGGTAAAGGGGTGCGGGGCATGAAAGTAAAGGGTGTAGCGAGAGTGGAGTTGTTACAGGCACACCTATACATCTTGAATAACATGAAAGAAGTGCAACCTTATTTGGCTGAGTATAAAAGGCTTTTGAAAGAGAATAACCAGAAGAAGAGTGATATGCAGATTTCAAATGAGCATAACAAGTCATTTATTGGTTGGTTCGAGGAGTATGCTCGAAAACAGAAGGATGTGTCTGACATGGTAAGGTTGCTAGCTGTGAAGCCCTAGTTTCTTGTTTTTTCTTGGGGTGGTTATGAAATAAATGAGTATTCTTTCTCTACTAAGGTCATTGATGGCAAGCGCACCACACAAAACAGCGGGGTCATGGTTGAAGCTGAGGCAACTCATTTTTCTAGCTCTAAGGACAAAAACCCAAATTTGGCTACAACTCCATATTATGGGGTTATTGAAAAAATTTGGGAAATCATCTACGCATCGCATTTCAAAGTTCCCATATTTAAATGTAAGTGGGTACATAGTAATGCAGCTATGATTGAGCGCCAAAGTGGCATGATGTCTGTTGATCTTAATAGGGTCGGCTATAAGAATGAACCATTTATTCTAGCAAGTCATGCGAAGCAAGTGTTCTATGTATAAGACCCCTACAAATGTTAAGCTTTCCATTGCTTTGCAAAATAGAAATCAAATGGATTGTGCTCTCACAGTAAATGATGGTGATGATGATGAGATACAATTATTAGGCACAACAACAAGAAGTTTGCTAGATGATGATGATGACTTCTGTGCGGTCAGGAATGATCACACTGAGGGTATATGGGACATATGGGACGACAACACATAATACTAATGTATTGATTATTGTTATTGTTTTTCATTTAATAGTCTATCTAATATTATTAATTGTTCTGTGCTAATGTATGTAATTGTTTCTCTTTCACAGGTTAATGGCAGAAAGTGACTCAGATCGTGAGCAAGAGCATTACGAGGAGGCCCCACCACCCCCTGTGAAGAAGAAGAAAAGAGGGCCTACCAAACTTGCAAAAGTAGTTGCTCTGACAGTTGAGCACAAGAAGAAAAGCCATTTGGATCTGAATGCAAAGAATAGGCCTATAGGGCGAACTGCGAAGCCATTTGCAAGTTATCTTGGTGCAGTGGTGAGAAACAGACTCGACATCACGATAAATGAGTGGAAGCACATTGATGGCGACGTTAAGCAATAGTGTTGGTTGGATGTATTGGTATACACATATTAATTAACATTCGTACTTTTACTCCATATTCGTGAGATATATTGGTGACTAATCATGTTTGTGATATCATTGCAGCAATATTGGGATGTGCCGAATACCCAAGATTTCAAAGAGTACATATGGAGGAGACTTTCAAAAAGGTTTAGTGAATTCAAATACAGGTTGGGCGAGGACTACATATTCGGGGGGTCTAAAGTGGGTGAGGATCCATGTATAGCATATCCCAATATTGAACCAGAGAAATGGAAGAAGTTTGTTAAATATCGGAAGTCTGATGAGTTTCAGGTATATCTACTATACATGTAGAGTTCATAACTTGGTTTTAATCTATGTATCTGCATTATTAATATTTCATTATTGTGGTACATAGGAGATAAAAAAACAAGAGCGCCGAGCTAAAAATGAGTATAATCATACCATGTCCCGTGGGGGGTATGATTGGATGATTGAATATGTGGAAGCGGAGCGGCAACAAAAGTGGGAGGAGCAGCGAAAAGTCATGGAAGCTGAGTCATCTTCGGCCATCTTAGACCCTTTACCTGACCTCCAACGGCATGTAACATGGGCAGCGGCCCGGAAGAAGAGATCAACTGGAAAATATACCAGTGACAAGGCTGAAGTAGTGGTCAACCGAATTGTGAGTACTATATATATTTAATTTAAACACTTACGTAGGGATTGAAAGGATATTATTGCATCTTAATTAATGTTTGTTCACTTTTGTAACAGAATGAACTGGAAGAGCAATCTTCTCAGGGGTCTTGTGTTAGAATCTTAAGTTTTGATGGTGACTAAGGTATGATATGGTCTAGTACTTAAGAGAACATAATCAGCACTTAGGAAGGATTAGATGACATGGTTAGAATCCTAAGTTAGATCACTTGAGAATGCAAGATCACTTCCGGATAGATTAGGACTTGCGCATGCGGATGAATGTTTTCATCCCCCAGCATCAGCAAGTAAATCGCTGGGAAATAACTTAGTCCATGAGAATTAGTACACAACCTTAAGACTAAGCTATGTTTCAATCGGAAGTGAATTTACTTCCTGTTAGACTTAGACTGGCGCAGAGCGACAGAATAGATATTACCCCAAGCGTCAGTGAGTCTACTTCCCCAAGTGAAAGCGCTTCCTGTTAGAATTAGACTGGCGCAGAGCGACAGAATAGATATTACCCCAAGCGTCAGTGAGTCTACTTCCCCAAGTGAAAGCGCTTCCTGTTAGACTTAGACTGGCGCAGAGCAATAGAATAGTTATTACCCCAAGCGTCAGTAAGTCTACTTCGCCAAGTGAAAGCACTTCCTATTAGATTTAGACTGGCGCAGGTTGATAGACTAGATATAACCCCGAGCGTCAGCGGAAATGCAACATCAAGTGAAGTTGCTTCCTGTTAGATCTTGACTGGCGCAGACTGATAGAATAGATTTCACCCTAAGCGTCAGTGAATTCTGTTAGAATCTTAAGTTTTGATGAAGACTAAAATACAGAGGATTAGACCAAGTGCCTAGGAAGCAATAGGATGACATAGGATCCCAAGTAAGAGTGCTTCCGGGTGAAGATCTACTTCCGGATAGATTAGGACTTGCGCATGCGGATGAATGTTTTCATCCCCCAGCATCAGCAAGTAAATCACTGGGAAATAACTTAGTCCATGAGAATTAGGTACACAAAACCTTAAGACTAAGCTATGTTTCAATCGGAAGTGAGTTTGCTTCCTGTTAGACTTAGACTGGCGCAGAGCGATAGAATAGATATTACTCCAAGCGACAGTGAGTCTACTTCCCCAAGTGAAAGCGCTTCCTGTTAGAATTAGACTGGCGCAGAGCGACAGAATAGATATTACCCCAAGCGTCAGTGAGTCTACTTCCCCAAGTGAAAGCGCTTCCTGTTAGACTTAGACTGGCGCAGAGCAATAGAATAGTTATTACCCCAAGCGTCAGTAAGTCTACTTCGCCAAGTGAAAGCACGTCCTATTAGATTTAGACTGGCGCAGGTTGATAGACTAGATATAACCCCGAGCGTCAGCGGAAATGCAACATCAAGTGAAGTTGCTTCCTATTAGATCTTGACTGGCGCAGACTGATAGAATAGATTTCACCCTGAGCGTCATTGAGTTCACTACGTCAAGTAAAAGTGCTTCCGATAGCTTAGTGACTAGCGCTGAGTGTTGAGATGAAATACACTAAGTGTGAGTGAGTTATAGTGAACAAAGATCCTTCATCTAGTAGTTTTACTTCCGGATGTAAAAATGCTTCCGGATACATCATAGACCAAATCAGAACACAGTCTAAGTAAACTACTCCCCATAGCAAACAAGCTTCCCACAGCATGAACAATTCTTATATATATTGCTATGTTGGACTAACCAGTATGTGCAGAACATGGTCACGCTTCCGGATGCAAATGAGCTTCCGGATGGAAAGACTCTTGACATTGAGGCTCAGAGCTTAACACTTGCAGAGCAAGATTTCCACTTGCGGATGAATGATGATCATCCGTCAGCAAGAGTGCAAGAGTAAACATCACATACTCAGAAGTCAGAATGCTTTTGTCAGAGCAGAGGTGTCAGGACTACTTTTCAGAGATAAAGCAAGTCTACCCTGCTAAGCATTAATGAAGATGTACTTCTCAACGGTAACATAGGATTAACGGCACTATTCAAACGTTCATATTCAACTTGCCACCGAAGCCTATGAAGCCAAGTATAAAAGAGACATTCATTCAGAAGAGAAGATATGGAAGAAAGAGAGAGAACAGAGCAAAGTATCTGATATATCATATTCTTCATCCTATACATCTTCTACTACTCTCAGATCCAGATTTGTGATATTTTTCCGAGAGTGATTTTATTGTATTTAAGTGAGTAACATCATCCACTCTTAGAGAGAGTTAGTTTTAAGCCTAAGTGTTTAGCACAATCAGTTCATAGAGTGAACATAGTGTAAACTTACAATTTGTAAGGGGGAGCATTTAGAGGTTGTCTAAATCTCCATAGGTTGCAAGTTAGCCCGTAAAACTTGCATTTGTAAGGTTTGCAGGTGAACCCGGTGTAAAACCTGTGGGTTGTTAGGTGAACCCGTGCTCGTAAAACCTAAAGTGTAAAGGCTTCTCTTGTGCCCGGTTTAAACAAGAATAGTGGATTGAAAATCTCAGGTGGAGCCTGGGGACTGGATGTAGGTCTGGGTGACCGAACCAGGATAAATTTATGTGTGCATAAATTTACATTCAAACATTCTATTTTGCATCACATAACATACTGACTTGTGCATATCACTACTTCGTAAATATTATCACCAAGCACAAGCAGTCTTTCGAAAAGAAGAATCAAAAGATTTAATTTATTCTCTCACCCAATTCACCCCCCCTCTTGGGTGACAGCCACGTTTATCATTTGGTATCAGAGCAAGGTCACTTGTTTAAAGGATCCAACGATCTCAAGTGCAAAGACCTAGGCTGATTTGGGTTACAAAATGTGTTTTGAAGGTTTTGATCATACAATCCCACCCGTGTTAGAAAATGCTGATTTTTACTTATGAAAGGGAAGGATGAAAAGTTTTATACTATCCACTGATTTCAAAATGTGGGATGTTTTTGAAAAGGACTCTGATTTCAAACCAAAAGTAAATTGGACAGAAGAGGACAAAAGCTTATTTTACTTAAACCTTAGAGCAATGCAAATTTTGCACAAAAGTTTATCTGACAATGATTACCAGAAAATTAAACATTGCTCTAGGGCTATAGATATTTGGAACACTCTTGATACTATGTATGCTTCTAACCAATTTCTTGATGATAAGGCTGTCCAAAGCTCACTATGTGCTCCTTGTGAATCCACCGTTGATGAGCTACTGGATGGTGATGTAGTAGAAGCTAGTATCAGCAAAGAGAGAGTGGATCTCCGCCTAGTAGATTCAGAAGCTGAAGAAAATGAGGTACCTAAACTTGAAACTTCTGAATTGCAAGATATGTATAATGAGCTACATGTTGAATTCTGTAAACTTGCAAAAGAAATTCTAGGCTTAAGAAAAAGGAATAGGGAACTTGAGGAACTTATTCCTTCTTCTACAACCAAGGAGTCCAAAGTCCCAATCATAAAAGAAGACTTTTCGAAAGACCCTGAGATTTCAAAAGTTAATAAACATAGAGTCTTTGAAAAGAAAACTGACCACCATAATAGTGATAAGAAATCTGATTCTGAACATCATCCCATTATCTGTCATTATTGTGGTAGAACTGGTCATATTTCTCACACATGCAAGTTTAAGAGAAATTTAAATGTGAGAAATAAATATATATGGATCCCCAAAGGACAAGTAAGGTCCAGCGCTAACTATGTAGGACCCAAGTACAAATGGGTACCAAAACTCTCTTCTAGTGCCTTACCTGTGCAGGAAAGATCAAGAGTTTCTCTTGTCCCAAAGAAGAGAACTCGTGGTGATGTCACTACTGCAACTACCTGGTTCAATCATAAGAAGCAGTGCGCTACCACAAGGAACAAAGACCTTGTCTCAGGGATAAGCTATCACAGAGTTCCATTCAACTATCCTGAGAAGGACAAAAGAGAGAGGATGTCTCAACTCACATGGAGAAAACCTGCGAATCCTGTCTCTCCTAAGAAAGTGCTTCAGGCCAAGGATAAGTATAAAAGATCTCCTTGGGTAAGCAAGGGATTATTTAAGGTTGAAGCATGCAACAGTAAAATCTCCTATGCAAATGTAAGATGGACTTATTGAGATTTTACATTAAGCATCATAAGCATGAACATGATATGGCTTATAAGATATTTCACACAATGTTCATACTCTACATGCTATCTATGACTATCATTATCAGAAGCCATGTGCATATAGTCATAGTTGATTCGCAATGCTATATTCATAGTGAATATTTCTTAAGTGCATAAGAATCACATACTTCCTACAAACTGACCAGTCAGATCCAAGTTTGGAGACTGAAAAATGGGGAGAGAAATCATTTGCTATTTTGTAGGAAAGAAGGTACGAAGGAACAACAATTTTCATAATCATACCTGATCAGAGCAATGTATCAAATCTGAATGAGTTGTTGTTCATACTGGGCTCCGAGAGCTACTGCTCCTGAAATTGAGAAGATCAAACAAACTCTACTTGATGCAAATATGGCTTTAGTTATGAAAGCTTGATCGCTGTGGATGCACAAGAGAGAACATCAACGAGTTACTCAATGTTAAATCTTAAGTAAGTACCATCGGAAGCAAAACTACTTCCGGATGCTCTCGTGCTGACGCTGAATGACTACTCAAGGCAACCAGGAGCGTCTGTCCGACCAGAAGCAAAATCACTTCCGGATACTCTTTGGCTAGCGCTGGATGATAATTCAATATGATCAAGAGCGCCAGTGTCAGATCAAGGGACACATCACTTCAGAAAACGTTTCAACTTCCTCTATGAAACGCTGTGCCTTCGCTGAAGCAACACGTGTCATCAGGTGTGTCGTTCCAACTTAAAAACTTACATTACCCAATGTGTGAAAATTTGAAAGAGTATGCCCATTCTATCCTCAGAAATTTTACCTATAAATAGAAGTCATTTTCCATTTTCACTTTTTACTACATCTTTTCATTCTCATCATTTTCTCTGAAAAGTCTTTTCATCTTCTCCATTGTGCTCTTTATTTTTCACACTTCTTGCATTTCATCTTTATTTACACAACATTCATACAAAAAAATTATGGCCGGTACGAATGAATCCAACCCAGTCATCCAGAAAACCTCTTCTTCCAAGAAACATAAATCGAAATCTGGGAAATCCACTCACAAGCATTCTGGTAAATCTGGGCACCATGAAGAACAACATGAAGAACTTCATGAACGCCAAGAAGGTTCTGGGCAATCACGGGGACAGGGTGAAGACGTTCAGGGTCAGCCTGAAACCTCTGGTAGAATAGAACAGGCAGTGAGTTCTGAACAAGAGCGAGATGCTCAGGGAAAGGGAAAGAAGAAGAAGGTTCATTTTTCTGAGGAGCCTTCCACCAAGAGGCAGAGGGTTGAGGAAGAAGATGATCCCACAGTTTATAGAGATGGGGCTTTGGAGAGTGTATCCGCCAAATTTGAGACATCCATTCCCATCTTCAACCATGGCCTGTTCATCAATCTGGACAAGTTGGATGAACTAGGGTTTGCTCATCTGCGCCCTTACTTGGAAAAGTATATGCCTTGGCTGGGCATCAACCAGGACTACAACGTCAACGTCCTGCGAGTCTTTTGCCAATCCCTCTCAGGCAGAGCTAAGTACAGGAAGGTGGATGGGAAAGAGCAAGTCCACAAACTCTCCTTCACTGCCACTGTAAGAGGAAGAACCTTCAGGTTCACTTGGAGAACCTTGAATGAGATGATGGGAATCACAGAAGAGGATATGAATGAATGGATCTACCCTGAGTCTCACAAGTACAGCAAGGAGGAACTCGAGGAGTTGTATGGCACCAACAGCAAGAAGGTGTCCAAGATGTCTGATTCTAACAGGCTCTTGTACTACGTCTACTCCCGGATAATGACTCATAAGGGAGGCAACTTCAACGAATTCACACTGCTGGACAACCCTTGGTTCCCTAGACTCCTCTCGCTCAAGCCTTTCAACCCTGGGCAGTTGATATGCCTAGAGCTTCAGCGCTGGTTAAGCAATGACAAGTCAGGGTATCTTCCCTATCCCACCATCATTGCCTTCCTTCTTGAGAAGCATCTGATCAAGGCTACATCTGCTGTGGAAGAAGAGAATGTCAAGTGTAGGCCTGTGGGAGCAACCAATGTGGCAAGGATGGGGATCAAGTATTTCAAGCCTCCTAAGCCCACTCGCTCACGCTCACAAGCCAGTAGTGCTTCTGGTACTTCAGCTCCCTCTGCATCTGGAGCAGGCGATCAGGAAGTTGACTCTCATGCTGGGCCAAGCCGTAGTGCAAGGGTTCCAGCTTCTGTTAGGGCCTTTGCAGAGGACATAAAGGAAGAGCTTCTGTTTAGACTGACTGATTCCTTGGTGGGTCCTCTCCGTGTTGAATGTGAAGCTGGCTTCCACCACCAAGGGGAGCGAATCCAACGACTTGAGGACAGAGTAGGACAACTCGAGAATCACCTTGCCAGGGTGGATGCAAAATTAGACCTCATCCTCCAGCACCTACAAATTCCCCAACCCTCATCACAAGGTAACTTACCACCTCCTCCTCCTCCTCCTCAAACCCTCCTCCTCCTCCGCCCAACACTCAACAACCTCAGCCTCCACCACAAAATGACCAACAAGCCCCACCATCACCCAACAATGACCAACAATCCCAACCTTCACCTACCCATGACGACCAAACCCAAGACTCACCTCACAACTCTCCACGCCATTCTCCTAGAAACTTCTCATCCTCACCTTCCTCATCCTCATCCTCACCCATTCCCACACGACCAGGTGCCCCTACACGCTCTCCACTCCGCTTCTCCAACCCTACCCATCCAAGCCCTAGACCCATAGGATCTGAAACAGCCATTCACCCCCTCAGCCAACCATACGGCGAGTATCCCCGCCTTCAACCACTCTCCGATGACCATTTACCCTTTACCCCTGACTCCGCTAACTACAAAGAATACTCCTCCACTCATCCTTATGGGGATATCTTTGTCACCACCAGCTGCTTCCCCGACCCTCCTCAAACTCCTGAACACCTATCTTCTCCCACATCCTCCACCTCTACCCTCTCACCCTCCCCTCCCAAGAAATTTGGTCCTGAACCACCTCCATCCTCCTCCACATCCACTCCATCTGTGGCACTCACCCCTGTTGATGATGACAAAAGGGGGAGAAATGTTATGTCCACTCTTCGCCTAAGCATGGCCACAAGGGATGCCCTCAGCCAGCCTTCACTCTGGATTGATGAAGATATCACGGCCGCCCTGCGTCGTGCATATGAGTCTCAGAGGCTGAGTGGTGCAGAGAGCCTTATAAGAGGAGAGGCCCTCCGTCTCATGGAGCAGAAGAGAACAGCTGAGCAAGGATCACATTTGGAGATGGTTGTGTTTGGACAGAATGAACAATCCTCACAATCTGAGTCATCATCAGAGCCTCCTCCAAATAAAACAAGTAGAGAGATGGTTGAGGAGATCATAATGAAGTGGGGACTGAAGAGACCCAACCATCCTCCCATTGTGATAGCCAGGCCTGTTCCTACATCCTCTGGGCAAGAGTCTGAGGTCCCTTCATCTGAGCAATCCTCTGATCCTCCTCCCTCGTCTGAGCCAGCAGCCAGATTCAGTGCACCCAGAAAGAAGGCCGTTGCTAGGAAACGTGCCAGGAAGTTAATTGCCATCACTGAATCTGATGAGTCTGAGGAAGAGACTTCATCTGACCTACCTGAGCAAGGAACTTCATCTGCTCAGGTTGTGCAAGAAAATCCAGTGGTCCAAGCGGTTCCAATTCTGAAGGAAGTCAAATTGGAAATTGAAGACATGACTCCTGAAGAATTTGAGAAGTATGGATTCACTGACAAGCTATCCTTTGGTCAGATGGCTTGCCTCGATGCTGAAAGAGCAAGTGCCATGCCCACTCCTCCAATCAACAAGAGCAAAGGGAAGAGCAAAGGGAAAGGGAAAAGGAAAGCCCAGGAAGTTGAGGAGGATCCCAACTTCTCTGCATGGAATGTGAGAATCAGGGCTGTACACTATCCCAATGGAGAGGTCTCCTACTTCGACGATGCTACAGGTTTCCCTGGGTATGAAGAAGTGGAGAACATGAAAAGGGCATACGAGGAGTCCATTGAATCAGAAAGACTCAGAAGGGAAAAAGAGGAAAAAGAGCTTCAAGAGATCATTGCCCAGATAAACCAGAGTGAGCGTGAGGAAAATGAAGAGAGACAGAAAGAGAGGGAAAAGAAAAAGAGACACAAACTCTAACCCCCAATCCAAATATTTTTGGTGATTTTGTTTTCATGCATATTTTCATTCATACTTAGTAAAATTTATTTGTATACATTCTTTACTTGTATATGTTATTTGATTACATAACTCTGACTTGTAACCTCTGCTTGTCAATAATATTTGTCTGAGTTACTTGTTGCTATCCATTGCTTTTATTCTCTTGATAATCCTTCCTTAGGAACTTAATCGATAAAACTAGGTTTGTCATCATCAAAAAGGGGGAGAATGTTAGAATCTTAAGTTTTGATGAAGACTAAAATACAGAGGATTAGACCAAGTGCCTAGGAAGCAATAGGATGACATAGGATCCCAAGTAAGAGTGCTTCCGGGTGAAGATCTACTTCCGGATAGATTAGGACTTGCGCATGCGGATGAATGTTTTCATCCCCCAGCATCAGCAAGTAAATCACTGGGAAATAACTTAGTCCATGAGAATTAGGTACACAAAACCTTAAGACTAAGCTATGTTTCAATCGGAAGTGAGTTTGCTTCCTGTTAGACTTAGACTGGCGCAGAGCGATAGAATAGATATTACTCCAAGCGACAGTGAGTCTACTTCCCCAAGTGAAAGCGCTTCCTGTTAGAATTAGACTGGCGCAGAGCGACAGAATAGATATTACCCCAAGCGTCAGTGAGTCTACTTCCCCAAGTGAAAGCGCTTCCTGTTAGACTTAGACTGGCGCAGAGCAATAGAATAGTTATTACCCCAAGCGTCAGTAAGTCTACTTCGCCAAGTGAAAGCACGTCCTATTAGATTTAGACTGGCGCAGGTTGATAGACTAGATATAACCCCGAGCGTCAGCGGAAATGCAACATCAAGTGAAGTTGCTTCCTATTAGATCTTGACTGGCGCAGACTGATAGAATAGATTTCACCCTGAGCGTCATTGAGTTCACTACGTCAAGTAAAAGTGCTTCCGATAGCTTAGTGACTAGCGCTGAGTGTTGAGATGAAATACACTAAGTGTGAGTGAGTTATAGTGAACAAAGATCCTTCATCTAGTAGTTTTACTTCCGGATGTAAAAATGCTTCCGGATACATCATAGACCAAATCAGAACACAGTCTAAGTAAACTACTCCCCATAGCAAACAAGCTTCCCACAGCATGAACAATTCTTATATATATTGCTATGTTGGACTAACCAGTATGTGCAGAACATGGTCACGCTTCCGGATGCAAATGAGCTTCCGGATGGAAAGACTCTTGACATTGAGGCTCAGAGCTTAACACTTGCAGAGCAAGATTTCCACTTGCGGATGAATGATGATCATCCGTCAGCAAGAGTGCAAGAGTAAACATCACATACTCAGAAGTCAGAATGCTTTTGTCAGAGCAGAGGTGTCAGGACTACTTTTCAGAGATAAAGCAAGTCTACCCTGCTAAGCATTAATGAAGATGTACTTCTCAACGGTAACATAGGATTAACGGCACTATTCAAACGTTCATATTCAACTTGCCACCGAAGCCTATGAAGCCAAGTATAAAAGAGACATTCATTCAGAAGAGAAGATATGGAAGAAAGAGAGAGAACAGAGCAAAGTATCTGATATATCATATTCTTCATCCTATACATCTTCTACTACTCTCAGATCCAGATTTGTGATATTTTTCCGAGAGTGATTTTATTGTACTTAAGTGAGTAACATCATCCACTCTTAGAGAGAGTTAGTTTTAAGCCTAAGTGTTTAGCACAATCAGTTCATAGAGTGAACATAGTGTAAACTTACAATTTGTAAGGGGGAGCATTTAGAGGTTGTCTAAATCTCCATAGGTTGCAAGTTAGCCCGTAAAACTTGCATTTGTAAGGTTTGCAGGTGAACCCGGTGTAAAACCTGTGGGTTGTTAGGTGAACCCGTGCTCGTAAAACCTAAAGTGTAAAGGCTTCTCTTGTGCCCGGTTTAAACAAGAATAGTGGATTGAAAATCTCAGGTGGAGCCTGGGGACTGGATGTAGGTCTGGGTGACCGAACCAGGATAAATTTATGTGTGCATAAATTTACATTCAAACATTCTATTTGCATCACATAACATACTGACTTGTGCATATCACTACTTCGTAAATATTATCACCAAGCACAAGCAGTCTTTCGAAAAGAAGAATCAAAAGATTTAATTTATTCTCTCACCCAATTCACCCCCCCTCTTGGGTGACAGCCACGTTTATCAAATTCACCACGTCAAGTAAAAGTGCTTCCGATAGCTCAGTGACTAGCGCTGAGTGGTGGAATGAAATAGACTAAGCGAGAGCAAGTCATGGTGAACTAAATCCCTCATCAAGTGAATTTACTTCCGGATGTAGAAGTGCTTCCGGATACACCTTAGACTTAGGATCACCCACTGCATGAGATTATATGATTATATTGCTAAACTAACGTTCAAGTGCAGCACTCTCAGTAAGGTTGCTTCCGGATGAGAAGTTGCTTCCGCAAGCAATCAGAATGTCTGAACGTTCAAAGAGATGCAGTGTCAGAATGCTTTTAACAGAGCAGAGGTGTCAGGACTACGTTTCAGAGATAAAGCAAGTCAACCCTGCTGAAGCATTTAAGAAGATGTTCCTTCCAACGGTAACAAGAGGATAACAGACACATTCAAACAACATTGTTACCTACCAAGCATGAGGAGTATGAGAACATAATCTGAAGATTCACTCAAGGTGTCAAAGCTCATACTGCCCACAAGAGTCAGAGTCCATAAGAGAGCTTCTGATAGCAAGAGAGGATCCAATAGCAAAGCACTCTTATCATTCATGGACAAGTGCTTGGAAGACAAAGTTCCTCTATGTGATAGCAAGCAAAATGTTAGAGTCCACGAGCTTCAGATAGCAAGAGAGCTTCCGATAGTGAGTCTCTTAACATCCTGGACTTATGCTTGAGGAACGAAGTCCTCTCTGACAGCAAGCAAGAGTCGGACCGTACAAAGTGTTCAGATGTCAGAACGACTTTTGTCAGAATAGTATTGTCAGAACAAGTGTTGACAGAACAGCATGGTCAGAGCACCTTTTTAGATAAAGCAAAGTCAACCCTGCTGTGCATTAATGAGGACAACGTAAACAAGGCCCCAACGTCTATAATCAAACGGTCTTATTGCCTCTCCAACGGTTAGATATTCAGAGGCTGGTATAAAAGGGATGTTCTTCATTTCTGAAGAAGGGGCTTGAAAAAGAGAGAGAGAACAGAGCTTATTGTCTGAAACACTATTCTACATTCCTCTCATCTTCTACTCTCGGACTTTGATATGTAATATTCTTAGAGAGTGATTTATTTGTACTTAAGTGAGTAACATCATCCACTCTTTGAGAGAGTTAGTTTTGAGCTTAAGTGTTTAACAAAATCAGTTCATAGAGTGAACATAATTGTAATCTTACATTTTGTAAGGGGGAGCATTTAGAAGGTTGTCTAAATCTCCATAGGTTGCAAGTTAGCCCGTAAAACTTGCATTTGTAAGGTTTGCAGGTGAACCCGGTGTAAAACCTGTGGGTTGTTAGGTGAACCCGTGCTCGTAAAACCTAAAGTGTAAAGGCTTCTCTTGTGCCCGGTTTAAACAAGAATAGTGGATTGGAAATCTCAGGTGTAGCCTGGGGACTGGATGTAGGTCTGGGTGACCGAACCAGGATAAATTTATGTGTGCATATACTTATACTTGATCATTCTATTTTGCATCACATAGCATACTGACTTGTGCACAGCATTATTTATTATCATCATCACCGAGCACAAGCAGTCTTTTGAAAAGAGTTTAAGTTTTCATTCCCTCACCCAATTCACCCCCCCCTCTTGGGTGACAGCCACGAATTTCATTTGGTATCAGAGCAGGTCACTTGTTTAAAGGATCCAACGATCTCAAGTGTAAAGACCTTGGCTGATTTGGGTTAAAATGTTTTCCAAAGGCTTTGATCATACCATTCCACCTGTGTTAGAAAATATTGATTTTTGTTGGTGGAAAGCAAGAATGGAAAGTTTTATAAAATCCACTAGTTTGAAAATGTGGGATATTTTTGAAAATGACTTTGATTTCAAACCAAGAGGAAACTGGACTGAAAGGGAGAAAAATTTGTTTTCCTTAAACATTAGAGCAATGCAAATTTTATACAAAGGCTTAACTGAAAATGATTTCCAGAAAATCAAACATTGCTCTAGTGCTAGAGATATTTGGAATACTCTTGATGTGATATATGCTTCTAACCCATCTCTTGAAAGCACAGCTGTCCAAAGCTCAACTCGTGCTCCTTGTGGATCATCTACTGATGAGCTTCTGGAAACTGATATTGAGGAAGCAGACTTCAGTGAAGAGAGTATCCATCTCTGCCTAGAAGATTCAGAAAGTGAGGTATCTGGATCTGAAATTGAACTCTCTGATTTGCAAGATGCATACAATGAGTTATATACTGAATATTGTAAACTTGCAAAAGAACTTCTAGGCTTAAAAGAAAAAGATAGGAAACTTGAAAAACTAATTTCTTCTTCTACATCTAAAGTTTCCGAGGGTTCCTTTAAAGAACTAGTGGTTCCGATAGCTAGCCCACTATCGGTAGGGAAAACTTCAACATGTCTTGAAAAATGTTTTGATTGTAAACACGTGTTGAAGGAAAAAGAAAAGCTCTCAAAAGAAACTGAAATTTCAAAGGAACAAAAAGCTTTTCTAAAGAAAACTAATCATGATAATGATAGAAAGCCTCATTTTGATTATCATTCCATTATCTGTCATTATTGTGGTAGATTAGGACATATTTCTCACACATGCAGTCTTAGAAGAAATTCAAATGTGAGAAATAAGTTTGTATGGATTCCTAAAGGACAAGTAAGGTCCAGTGCTAACCATGTAGGACCCGAGTACAAATGGGTACCAAAACATCCTCCTAGTGCCTTACTTGTGCAGGAAAAATCAAGAGTTCCTCTTATCCCAAAGAAGAGAACTCGTGGTGATGCAACTGCTGAAACCCACTGGTACAATCATAAGAAGCTGTCGGCCACCACAAGGGACAATGGTTCTGTCTCAAGGATGAGCTATCACAAAGTTCCATTCAATTATCCTGAGAAGAACAAGAGAGAGTGGATTCCTCGATCATCATTGAAAAGGCTCTTGAATCCTACCTCTCAGAAGAAAGTGCTTCGAACCAAGGATAAGTATAGAAGATCTCCTTGGGTAAGCAAGGGATCACTTAGCAACGAAGCATTTGATAGTAAAATCTCCTATGCTAATGTTAGATGGACTTATTGAGATTTTATATTAAGCATCCTAAGATGTGAACATTATATTCATCATAGAAGAAAGCTTGAAGAAATAAGTAATGTTCATAATCTACATACTGTCCATGACTATCTTGATCAAAAACCTTGTATATCCTTGTGCATATAGTCATGAAAGATTCACCATGTCATACACATAGGACGTAATCTAAATGCATGTGAACTATATATAGCCTACAAACTAACCTTCAGATCCAGACTTGGATACAAAAGGAAGGGACTATCTGATATTTTGTAGGAAGGGCAATCCGAAGGTTCAGCAAGACAAGGGTGAAGAAGACCCTTGCTAAAAGGAAGATCTCCTCCCCCCACAGTGAGCCATCTGATTCATGTGCCCCCAACAATCTGCTAGCTCAGAGGCAAACTTGAGATAGCGCTGAGTGATCAACCTGCGAAGATACCTTCTGCTGAACCTGTGTCTCCCTCTGCGCCAGCACCCAATCTGAGTGAAGAGCTGTGTATGAAGTATGGGTTCAAGAGGCCAGAGATGCCAGTGGTAGTGATCACAAAGTAAATTCATCCCTCTGCACCAGCTCCAATCCATCCTATTAGCCTCAGCAAGACTCAGGACTGTACCTCATCTGAACAATTAGTCAAGTCTTGATAAGCATTCGTCACGCATAGATTTTGGTACTGCTCTAAATATAGATTCCATGCATTGCCAACCAAAATCAAGCGAGCTACTGCTAGATGCGAATGGAGCTATGGTGATATCATTCTTACCTTCCTCTTTACTTGAATAATCACTTGGCTAGTAAATGCATGATGGGCTCAACAACTTTTATTTCTCTGAAACTGATATGATTTCCCTTATCTGTGATGAACACTTATTTTCTGAAAAAAATGACCCTATCATATCAAATTCATTTTCTGATATAATGCAAACAGATTCTGATCCTCTTTAAACCTACATGACAACCGTACCTCATGATAGCACTCAAAAGCTATTTCTGATTTTCCATTTCATGTGGTATCTCTTGCATCAAATTTTTCAATGCATAAGCAGCTGTGGTTTCGAGAACAATACATCCCTCTTAATTACATCTTTAAGTTCTCAATCTACTAATGATCTCAGTTCAAGTTTGTGGTTTAAGAATGTTGACACAGATTATTGAAGCTTGAACAATGAATATAACCAAGAGAGAATGACAACGAGAATGTCTCTTATCAAGATGTGTGGAATGGCTATACCAAACCTAAGAAACTCTCGCCGATACACATGAGCATTTCTATCCCTTACATATTCTGTTGTGAAATTAAATGGATAGTCTCTCTCTTGTCTGACATGCATTAGAAATCTTAGGAAATGCCTTGAATTAAACTCTGCTAGATCTGTAAAACATGGCATAGTATCACAAGCATGCTATAATCTGTATTAATTTCAAGCTTGTTGATATCCTAAGAACAATGAGATCACATTGAGCATATCTAGAAGAACTCGAGCTAATATTTGGAAATTATTCTCGTAATCATATGCTGAAATTTGATTGTTTTTGTAAACCGAATTTAGTCTTAAAATCAAACTATTCTGTGAGCATGAAAATTTCCAGTATTTCATTTTTGTGAGGATGAAGATTTTTCTTTTCAAAATTTCATAGTGTTAATAATTCACATGTCTTCATGATCTAACATGAACATCCTTGAGGCATATGTATTGAACTATACTTGCTTATGAAACTCTGAAAATATGCCACCTGTTTAATATTCTCTGTACTATCACATTGATATTTATCCATGAGAGTATAAATAGAGTTCATGTCTTGATAGTGAAACTATGTGAATGTATAGATAATTTCAAAATTAGTTTTCACATAATCATTGCTCATATTTTCTTAAACCAATTAGCAAGCATGATTTCTTAAAATTATTAGTTTGTGCTGATTAACACAGATTGACTTGAATGTCCTGAGGATGGTCTTCAATGTTAAATCTTAAGTTCTTTCACTGACCATCAGAAAGCATTTGTTTCCTCAAGCATATGCAGGACCAATCATCAAGTTTGAGCAAAGTTGCTTTCACAACAATCAGCGCCTTCGATAGCAGGCCAACTATTGAACCATGGGAAGAGTAGAGTGACTGCCCAGTCATGTCTGCTTGTGGTTGTAGCTCAGCTTGCCGAAGCGAATCATCAAAGCACTTGCGCTAGGGGTTTCCACTTGAGATAGCACACCTCTTGAAGATGTCAGGAAGCATGCTTATCTGCGTATGATTCAGATTCCTGAGTCTAATAGAGTATGAGTACCCCTCATCTGTGGTAACATCTACACCTTACCATTTCTTACATATGATGCATACATGGCATTGGTAAGGGTGTCAACTTAGGATGTTTCTCTCAATCTGCATTGACTTCAAAATCATTCACTGTCTTAGAAAATCATCCTAGCTCACACATCTGTATCCTCTAAATGACATGCTGGAAAGTAATTGATAACATACCTCTCTTATATGCTTCCTTTCTTGATTTAATGATGATTAATCTTAATATAGAAGAGAAGTAAGTGGACATTACCTGTTAATGATCCCTTGAAAATAGAGAGTCACATGCTGTCATCGATAATAAACTCTTAAGATGCTGTGATGCAATTTGTTTGGAAATTATTTTTGGCACTTTTAAAAAAAAAATTCACAAATTTCATTTGATTTCATTTCATTTCATATGGTATCACAAATTTCATTCGGCATTCAATTATTTCATTTGATACCACAGGTTCAAACTCACAGATCTCATTTGATTACATTTGGTATCAGATTTCATCTCATTTGAATTTAAAATCACATATTTCATTTGATATCATAATCATCATTTTTAAACACATCAAAATTATTTTTGATATCACGTTAATCAAATCGAGAGGATCAAAATTACTTTTGATATGTTTTGTATGTTTTGCTCTTGACTTAATCCTTGAAAAACATGTTTAGCTATCCCACATAATGATTAGGGCGAATACAATCATTTAGGATCATGAATCATTATTGTTTTCCTTGATAATTCTCGTACGTTGTATTGAATAGTCTAGAACAAATCCTTATTAACGATACATAGGGAGAAATATTAGGTAGAAAGCCCATTCCGAGGAGAACGATAAAAGTATCCCCATCCCTAAGGCTAGCTTGCACCTGTTGGAATTTGATGAAGCCAAAAGGGGGAGAGGGATAGAGATGAGATGTCTAGAGATGGAGATGAGATGTCTAGAGATGAGATATAAGATGTCTAGCGAGAGATGAGACATGAGATGTCTAGAGCTGAGAGATAGATAAGATATCTAAGTTTAATTATAGCTCTGGGAGTGCTCTGGGAGTGATCTAAGTTTAATTATGTTCTCTAGTCATCTATGGGTTTGTCATCATCAAAAAGGGGGAGAATGTTAGAATCTTAAGTTTTGATGGTGACTAAGGTATGATATGGTCTAGTACTTAAGAGAACATAATCAGCACTTAGGAAGGATTAGATGACATGGTTAGAATCCTAAGTTAGATCACTTGAGAATGCAAGATCACTTCCGGATAGATTAGGACTTGCGCATGCGGATGAATGTTTTCATCCCCCAGCATCAGCAAGTAAATCGCTGGGAAATAACTTAGTCCATGAGAATTAGTACACAACCTTAAGACTAAGCTATGTTTCAATCGGAAGTGAATTTACTTCCTGTTAGACTTAGACTGGCGCAGAGCGACAGAATAGATATTACCCCAAGCGTCAGTGAGTCTACTTCCCCAAGTGAAAGCGCTTCCTGTTAGAATTAGACTGGCGCAGAGCGACAGAATAGATATTACCCCAAGCGTCAGTGAGTCTACTTCCCCAAGTGAAAGCGCTTCCTGTTAGACTTAGACTGGCGCAGACCAATAGAATAGTTATTACCCCAAGCGTCAGTAAGTCTACTTCGCCAAGTGAAAGCACTTCCTATTAGATTTAGACTGGCGCAGGTTGATAGACTAGATATAACCCCGAGCGTCAGCGGAAATGCAACATCAAGTGAAGTTGCTTCCTGTTAGATCTTGACTGGCGCAGACTGATAGAATAGATTTCACCCTAAGCGTCAGTGAATTCACCACGTCAAGTAAAAGTGCTTCCGATAGCTCAGTGACTAGCGCTGAGTGGTGGAATGAAATAGACTAAGCGAGAGCAAGTCATGGTGAACTAAATCCCTCATCAAGTGAATTTACTTCCGGATGTAGAAGTGCTTCCGGATACACCTTAGACTTAGGATCACCCACTGCATGAGATTATATGATTATATTGCTAAACTAACGTTCAAGTGCAGCACTCTCAGTAAGGTTGCTTCCGGATGAGAAGTTGCTTCCGCAAGCAATCAGAATGTCTGAACGTTCAAAGAGATGCAGTGTCAGAATGCTTTTAACAGAGCAGAGGTGTCAGGACTACGTTTCAGAGATAAAGCAAGTCAACCCTGCTGAAGCATTTAAGAAGATGTTCCTTCCAACGGTAACAAGAGGATAACAGACACATTCAAACAACATTGTTACCTACCAAGCATGAGGAGTATGAGAACATAATCTGAAGATTCACTCAAGGTGTCAAAGCTCATACTGCCCACAAGAGTCAGAGTCCATAAGAGAGCTTCTGATAGCAAGAGAGGATCCAATAGCAAAGCACTCTTATCATTCATGGACAAGTGCTTGGAAGACAAAGTTCCTCTATGTGATAGCAAGCAAAATGTTAGAGTCCACGAGCTTCAGATAGCAAGAGAGCTTCCGATAGTGAGTCTCTTAACATCCTGGACTTATGCTTGAGGAACGAAGTCCTCTCTGACAGCAAGCAAGAGTCGGACCGTACAAAGTGTTCAGATGTCAGAACGACTTTTGTCAGAATAGTATTGTCAGAACAAGTGTTGACAGAACAGCATGGTCAGAGCACCTTTTTAGATAAAGCAAAGTCAACCCTGCTGTGCATTAATGAGGACAACGTAAACAAGGCCCCAACGTCTATAATCAAACGGTCTTATTGCCTCTCCAACGGTTAGATATTCAGAGGCTGGTATAAAAGGGATGTTCTTCATTTCTGAAGAAGGGGCTTGAAAAAGAGAGAGAGAACAGAGCTTATTGTCTGAAACACTATTCTACATTCCTCTCATCTTCTACTCTCGGACTTTGATATGTAATATTCTTAGAGAGTGATTTATTTGTACTTAAGTGAGTAACATCATCCACTCTTTGAGAGAGTTAGTTTTGAGCTTAAGTGTTTAACAAAATCAGTTCATAGAGTGAACATAATTGTAATCTTACATTTTGTAAGGGGGAGCATTTAGAAGGTTGTCTAAATCTCCATAGGTTGCAAGTTAGCCCGTAAAACTTGCATTTGTAAGGTTTGCAGGTGAACCCGGTGTAAAACCTGTGGGTTGTTAGGTGAACCCGTGCTCGTAAAACCTAAAGTGTAAAGGCTTCTCTTGTGCCCGGTTTAAACAAGAATAGTGGATTGGAAATCTCAGGTGTAGCCTGGGGACTGGATGTAGGTCTGGGTGACCGAACCAGGATAAATTTATGTGTGCATATACTTATACTTGATCATTCTATTTTGCATCACATAGCATACTGACTTGTGCACAGCATTATTTATTATCATCATCACCGAGCACAAGCAGTCTTTTGAAAAGAGTTTAAGTTTTCATTCCCTCACCCAATTCACCCCCCCCCTCTTGGGTGACAGCCACGAATTTCATCTTGGACACCGCAGAACCCCAGAATGGACATCCTAGCAACTTCGCTAGGGAGATTAGACAACCCTAGCCGAGTTGTAGGAGTTTCTGGGACAGTTGGGGCAAAGGAATTTTTTGGGCCCAAAAAACGAGTGGTGTCTCGTAGTAGTGTGTCCAATGAGGAGAATGATGCACGGGTGGACGCACGAGTGGATGCAGCGGTGAGCCAATGGAAATCACAGCTTGAATGGATGACATCACAGTTAGAGGCTCTTCAAGCTTCCCAAAGAACAACTTCAACAGGGTGTGAGCCAAGTGCACCTGATCCTGATGACTACCACGAGGAGTGCTACTTACATCTCGATGAGCCTCGCCTACACCCTGTTGTTAGGGCTCACAAGTACCCAAATCAAACCACCATTCACAACACGTCTATCCGGGATGATCAAGTAAAAGTGACAGTTATTTCCGTGATGTAGGGCCAGGATATGACACGTGTTCCATTCTGTACTGAAGAGATCACTACTTTAGGCCAAGCAGTGAAAGGCTATATTGTTTGGCCTAAAAGGCTTGTGTTCGATACTGCTCAAGAAGCTCCACCACCAATTCTTCTCCCAAAGGTACTAAAGTTGTCTATGAATTGACCTTTATTAACAATGTTATTGATATATGTGTGTAGTGTTGATGTGTTTCTTATTTTCAGAATTTTGACGGTGACAAGTACCCATATCTCAATCTGCTGTGGACGATGCAACCCGAAATGGTGCGTAATCTTTTAATACCTGTTGGAGTCGTCAATCCACTAGTAGAGGAAAAAATTTGGCTGCAAGGTTCTCAAGACGTGAAGGAGTTCTTGATGATGGAGGAGCTTGAAAAAAGCTGGCTTGATTTGGCCGTCTGGTAAGTTTCTCATATTTTTATCAATATAGTTGGTTATCGTCATGAGTCTTTAAATTTTAATCCATTTCGCCATGTCTAATAGGTACTGCCACCGCTTATGCCAAAAAAGCCCAAAGGAAAAGTTTTGCCGGTTTCTATGCCCTTCTAGACTGGCTTTTGATTAAAGAGCTTTGAAAATGCTTACGAAGAGTAAGAAAGCTCATTTTTGGGAAATGCAATCTTACGTCGAGCTGCAGATGGGTCTTGATTGCGGCACTCTTTATTTCGCGCCTGTTTTGAATTGGTAGTGGGCTATCTTTTACACAATATTAAATGTTATGTCTTAGTTTAATTAACATTTATTTTGAGTTATTTCTTTCAGTGGACATTGGGCTCTGGCTGTACTTTGCCCGAAAGAGTTCAAGATATTTTGGTTTGACTCTATAGGGCGAACTATTAGCTACGATCACAGAACAGTCTTCCAAAAGTAATTAAGTTTCTCTTTTTTTTTTTTACTTTTATAGTTGATAATAATATATCTTTATACTATATATAACATTATTGTTATAATTTTATCTCTTTTTAGTGGAATATCAAAATGGCATAATGCTCAAGACACTGATTATTACACAGCTAGTCATACTTCGATTCGTGTTATAAACGTTAAGGTAAAAACAATTTTTATATTTATTTTCATTTATATTGCTTTTAGCCATACCGGAACTACTATGATATTGCTGATATTATCTGTGATTTATCAGTGTCCAAACCAGCGGGGCACTACAGAGTGCGGATATTATGTCTGCAAATACATGCTCGATATTGTATATTAAGATCAAATTAAACCTGGGAGGAAATTCCATCCGGTACGCTTCTAACATATCTCCAAAAAAATAGTGATTTATAATTGTAAGTGGTACTTGTATTGTCTTTTTTAATATTGTTTAATTATGTTGCAGCTTTTGGAGGGACTATATGGATTCTGTACCGACCCGTTTAAAAAAGATGATGATATTGACTTGGTACGAAACCTACTTTCAGAATTTTTAATCACTATGTGAGGCAGAACTTGTATAGGTTTGTTATACTTGTTTAAGCAGTCATCTTAGTATAGACATGTGCTTGTCTTGGCTTAGATTGTGCCTTTTATCATCTTTGTTGTAGCTGAATTTTGAACTTATTACTAGTAAGGCAAAGATATAGAACTTAGATTATACCTTTTGTATTTTGTTGTTTAAGTATGACAATATTTATGGGATTGATAGATGAGATACATTTTTGCAATTGCTCTGGTATTCTGTATTGTGCAGTAGTATATGATTTGTGGTCGCTGTATTGAAAATGGTTTGTAAATGATCTGCAAGAATGCAGATGACTATACAATGCATTCACAAAATTTAAAAAAAAACATTTCATGACCACAGTTACAAAACTGTGATCATAATAAGTGTATTTGGTGCCTCCTAAGAGGTTATCACGACCACACTTTGTAAAGTGTGGTCATGATAGGGCTATCACGACCACACTTTACAAAGTGTATTCGTGATAGCCCCTTACCTGTCACGACCACGCTTCTTCAAATATGGTCGTGATAGGGCTATCTTGACCACACTATACAAAGTTGTGGTCGTGATAGCCTCTTAGGAGGCACCTAATTTGGTGCCTCCTATACACCTATCACGACCACAGTTTTGTAACTGTGGTCGTGATAGGTGCTACTTATCACGACCACAATTATATGGTCGTGAAAACACACTTTTTTATGACGAGCGATTCCACGACCACCAATTTGTAGTCGTGAAAAGCCCAATAATGTGGTCGTGAAAGACCTTATTTCCAGTAGTGATAATAATTCTTTTTCGGTCAAATGTAGTATAATATAATAATTTCATTATTTATTACAAACATTGATTGCACATGTATTCTTTCTTTTATTTATAATAAAATATAACCAACTTGTTCGAGTGAAATTCAAAGCATAATAAATAAATAGCCCCACGAGATCCTGTTCCCATTTGGGATGAGCATCCTTCCAAAATCGGTAAGTAAATAAAAGAGTAGTAATATCTTGTTTGGCTATAAATCTTGACTTTGATGAACTCCTCTGAAGCTAAGGCTTTTCTGGTTTGACAAGAACTGATGACTACTCGCCGGTCTGCAAATTATCAACCTTCAAGATGGAATTATGAACATATCCAGTCAATCACTAGTGAATATGGGGTACATACATATATATATATATAAAATACATCTTTTTTATTTCTATCAATCCCTTTTCCCTAACTATCTCACTCTCTAATATTTATTCAGTAATATGGAATATTCCGAACTTATAATAAGGACAACATAACCTGTTTTTTGTTATTGTTTTATGCAGGAACAATCATATGTAGAAGAAAGAGATGAGGTGAAATCGCAAGTCAAAATGATGATTTCCCAACTCACAAGTGAATTGGACAAACTTGAATTCATCGATGTGTTGCAAAATCTGGGAGTGTCATACCATTTCTCCCTCGAAATTAACAATATTCTGCAACATATATACGCCGCCAAGAGTTTTGAAGACAGAACATTAAGAACCAATTCTGACTTGCACACCGTTGCTCTTCAATTTAGAATCTTAAGGCAACATGGATTTGATGTGTCATCAGGTACTTACAAAATCGAATCGCCATATTATATGCAAAAGGATATGTAATTTCTGAAATTTGAGAGGAAAGACATAAAAGAACAATCTTTTCCTTCTTTTTCTCTTATTTTCCGGACATCAAAACATGAACATAGTTTTGAGGTTAGTGGTGGGCTCCATTTGACGGAACCAATCTACCAATAATTGACTTGACCCATTTGTTTATATATCTCTCCTCAAGTTTACTTCTTTAGGCAACACTTTCCATGTGGGCTAGGTTAATTAATAGTGTGTGTGTGTGTATTGTTTTTCTAAAAAATCTTACTGATATTTCTTAATTATTTTTTTCCTTTTATTTGATTAATATTGATAGATATTATAAATCAATGTTATATTTAAGATCTAGATCAACCTCCTTGTTAGGTTAGTTGTACATTAAGGATTGGAGCAGCATTGCTAATACTTCTATAACATGTTTTGTTTTTTATAGAGGATTTTATGAGTTTTCAAGATGAGAACGGGAATTTTGATTCAAATGATATGAAAGGGATGCTATCATTGTATGAAGCATCCTTTCTTTCAATGGAGGGTGAAACTATACTTGATGAAGCAAGAGATTTTTGCAGTATTTTTCTGAAACAGTTTTTGGAGATCAACAAAGATAATAGTGATGATATATTATCAATAATGATAAGTCATGCGCTGGAGCTTCCCCTACATTGGAGAGTACCCAGACTTGAAGCTCCATGGTTCATTGACTTATACCAACAAAGTAACGATGTGAGCCCTATCTTGATTAAGCTAGCTTGTTTGGATTTCAATATAGTACAAGCCACTCATCAACAAGATTTAAAGTACACATCAAGGTACGAAACAGATTAATTATATGTCTTCATTTTAACAGCAATTAACAAACTAATAACACACACACACACCCATCTAACTAATGTATGTATAAGAAGCCTTATTGTTCACATGTTTAAGATGTGTACAATATGTGGCGTTACTATCCAGTTCAAGATGTGGCTTTACTATCCCGTTTAAGATGTTCTTCTAAATATTAATGAAAATCCATATTTCTTAATTGTTAGACAAGTTTGATGATAGAAAGTTTGCACTAAATTTCAGTCATAGTTTGTAAATTGTACATAATACAATCTCATTAATTGTAATGTTGACTCAATACTTTTATCAATTAGAAATTCTGCTATTAAATGATGACAAAACACATGTATAATTTAATAAGTACTTCTAATATCATATTTTATATTGTGAAGGGCGAATACCCAAAAATGATACATATCTATTGACCAAGAAACAAAAATAGTACATAACTATTCGAATGTACAAAAATGATACTCAACTTTTACCATGTGATCAAAAATGATATTTTCATTAATATGACAATAATATTAGACATGAAATGTCCAAAGGGTAAAGGTGCAATAATGGGTCCAAACAATTATGCCAGGAGCACATAGGGGCAAGAAGTATTTTCGGGTTCAATTCTGGGTCTGAAGAAAAAATATTGGTGCAATATAGGGTACGCCGTTAATGTTGACCGACGTTGACCGTTAAACGCTGACGTGGCGGGGAAAATAAGATTTTTTGCTGACGTGGCATGCTTATGTGGCAATATTTTTCTGAGTGTGTGGGGCCCACATAATTTAAATTAATAAAAAAAAAAACACCCCCCTCCCCCCTACCACCCCCCCTTCTTCTTCTTCCTTTTCCCCGACGCCCCCCACCCCCTCCCAACCACCACCACAACCCAATCCACACCCCCTCCGGCCTCCACCACACCCCCACCACATCTAGTCTTCCTCACTCCTCACACCACCATCGCCCTCCCCTCCATTCCCCACACCACCTCGCCCTCCCCCCTCCCCTCCCTCCCACCCTCCATAGCCAACCACACCCCGTCTCTGCCACTCCTCACTGTCCCTCCTTCCGCCGCCACCACCCCGCACCAGGCAAGAGGAAGATACGAAGCTGGTCATTGAGGTTGTGTTTTGGAGGCAGCGAAGAGTTGGGGGTTGATAGTGGTTGCAACGACAACGTCGAAGGTGGGTGGCCAGCCGTGGGTGATTTGGAGGTGGTGGAGAAGCTTCGGTTGGCGACGGTGAACCGAGGCTAAGGTCGAAGAAGATGTGGGTTGGGGTTTTTAGTTGGTGGCGCGGTGGAGGAACGGTGGTGGTGGACCGGTGAGGGGTACGGCGAAGCGGGTTCAGTGAAGGTGAGCGATGAACTGAGGCGGTGGAGGTGGCAGTGGAAGGCGGTGAGGTGTGGCAGACCCGTGGTTGGCCATGGAGGGAGGGAGGGAGGGGAGGGGGGAGGGCGAGGTGGTGTGGGGAATGGAGGGGAGGGCGATGGTGGTGTGAGGAGTGAGGAAGACTGGATGTGGTGGGGGTGTGGTGGCGGCCGGAGGGGGTGTGGATTGGGTTGTGGTGGTGGTTGGGAGGGGGTGGGGGGGCGTCGGGGAAGAGGAAGAAGAAGAAGGGGGGTAGGGGGGTGGGGGGTGTTTTTTTTATTTTTTTCATTAATTTAAATTATGTGGGCCCCACACACTCAGAAAAATATTGCCACATAAGCATGCCACGTCAGCAAAAAATCTTATTTTCCCTGCCACGTCAGCGTTTAACGGTCAACATTAACGACGTACCCTATATTGCACCAATATTTATTCTTCAGACCCAGAATTGAACCCGAAAATACTTCTTGCCCCTATGTGCTCCTGGCGTAATTGTTTGGACCCATTATTGCACCTTTACCCAATGTCCAAAATGCCCTTATAATTAAATAAACTTTTACCGGGTGACGATTAATTTATAAGGGCATTTTGGACTTTTCATGTCTAATATTATTTTCATATTAGTGAAAATATCATTTTTGATCACATGGCTAAAGATGAGTATCATTTTTGTACCTTGAAATAGTTACATACTATTTTTGTTCCTAGTCCAATAGTTATGTATCATTTTTGTACCTTCACCCTATTGTGAAAAATGACATGAAACTGGAAGTATAGATAATTCAACATCTTCGATCATTAATGAGACTAGCAAAGTTTACAATAAGAATCCAAAATGTGTTTTATAACCATAAATATTACTACCTCCGGTCCTAAATATAGGACCTAATTGACTTTTTTTGGAGAGATTAAGGTTGCGAAATATGTTATTAAATGATGACATATTTGATATATTTTTAGATTAGGTAAATCAATTTATAATTAACTTCTTTTGCTTTTTTAAGGATTTTCTAGATAAAGTCAATTAGGTCTTATATTTAGGACCGGAAGGAGTATATTAATGTACTTGATATGAATTAAAAAGACCAAACATATATACATTTAACTAACAATCGTATTCAAGCAGTTTTTGTTTTAATTTTATACTTTTTGTTATCTACTGTTACTATACTTGATTTATTGAAAGTACATGTATTTTTTTTTACTTCGTACCGTTTTCTTTTAAAAATATTGAAATTATAAGCCTATTTGATAGCTTGTTTAAAAAAAAAGGTTTATTTATAAAATAGAAAATAAAAAAATTTGGAAATTGTTTTCACTCATGCTTTATGAAAGAATAAGTTAAATTTTTTAAGAACAAAAATCAGAACATCATTTTATGTTTTGTTACTCTGATCTTTATTATAATATCACCTTTCATGAAGACATAGAACTATAAAATGGATTTTACATCAACGATTAAAGTGATTTATATCTGTAGTAAGCCTTGTCTTTAAAAAAATATTCTTATCTTGGTGCTTTGTTTTATGACAAAATTAAATTATAAAGATGGTGGAAGGAAATGAGGGATAATGGAGATCTGAGCTTTGCAAGGGACATGCCAACACTCGACTTCTTTTGGAGTGTGGGAGCAGCTTCACAACCAGAACTTTCATATTTTAGACGAGAGATAACAAAGATCACTTCCTTCATAACAATAATAGATGATATCTATGACGTTTATGGCACTTTGCAAGAACTTGAACTCTTCACTCATGTTGTCCACAGGTTAGTGTTTTAGACATCATGCTACATATGATCTTGATAAACATTCTTATGCTTACTTAAACATTTAACATAGGGTTAAATCAACTTTTAGTCTCTATAGTTTTCCCCCAATTTGGGTTTTAGTTCCTAAAGTTCCAAAACTGAGGTTTTAGTCCCTATAATTTTAGTCCCTTATCTTAGTTTCAAAAGGACCAAAATAGGGTATTAATGGTGTTAAATATGATTATGTGGCGTTAACTCCATTAGTTTTTCCTACGTGGCTAATGACTGGATTATATTACATGGAAAAATAATCTGAGGTGGATAAATTGTTTGTATCTATGAAAGAATATATTTTAAAACTAAAAACACCCTTTAATTCCAAATATTTTTTTATTATCTGTTTTTGGAATTGTGGGGTATTACAATATTCTTAATAAATATTACTCCCCCCAGATTGTTAATATAATATCTACTTTAAAGAGTACATTTTAAATCACAAATTAAATTTTATATTTAGAATGAGAGATAATCAATTATTTAAATATAGACGTGCGTGTTAACTCCATCTATGCAGTAATTAAATCTCCAATAATGCAGTATATGTTTTTTGTTTTTTTGTAGATGGGATATACATTCTATGGAGATTCTCCCAAGTTATATGAAAACATGTTTTATTGCGTTATACAATTCAGTCAATGAGGTAGCTTTTTCCATCCTCAAACTCACAGGCACGGACATCATCCCTTACCTCAAAAAAGCGGTATGTACATATGTGCACGATTTTTCAGTTCAAACATGTTATCAATCAAATAAAAATAGCTTAAACAAAGGAAGTCCCTTAACTAGCTATTAAAAGTTGGCAAAAAAAACTTGGCAAGTTTGGCTATCAAAGGTTCGCAAGTTTGGCTCACCATTATTTATATTATAGCGATAAAATGTGAAAATTTAGAACTCAACAACGGTACAAATCACACACAAAATAAAATCATATCATACATTTTGCACTCCACATGCCACCTGTATGTCATGCATGCATGTTTGTGGGCCCTACTTCACAATTTTTAATGGTTCTCAGGCTGCTTAATATATAGACTTCCTTTATTTACAAAGTTTTTTATTAGATTAATTGATGCTACCAAAATTTTGATAAAAATATCCGCAAGTGGTAAATCAAGGTCGATCCCACAGAGACTCAGACAATTAATAACTAGGCATTAGATCTCCTATTTTCATTCAAGTTGAGTAAATACAAGAAAATTGATTTTAATTACCTAATATTTAAGAAAATAAAATAAAACAAATATTCACACAGAAGAATTTCACGAGTCAAAAGAACAACCTAGAGCCAATAATTCCTTATCTGCTTCTTATATTTTATTCCCACTAAATTAATTATGAATTAATCCAACTAGCTAATTTAGAGTACTAGTGTCTATAAATATCTTCCGGTCCACTTACATCCTTGCCTAGCTTAATTACACAATGTCTTGCACTAATTTACTAGGCCAATTTATAACGGTACCGCTCTAATGTGACTATGTAGGGCTTCTAGGTATATTCCTATGCTAGTCGCAAATCAGATTAAAAATCCAATCCTACACTATTTAATCTCATGGTCTATTTAAAATTTCCTCTTCTGAGTCCAATTCTAAATTCTCTAAACATGTCTAATGGTGATCAAACACTAAACAAGTTAATCAATAATAGCAAGATTAAATAAACTAAATCAAATTAACCATGACTAAATAGTGGAAAATAAAATACTTTACAAACAAGTTCATAGTACTCTAGGTTGTAAAAGGAAATTAACCACACATGATGTCTATCAAAAGCATCACAAAAATTAATTCAAAATCTATATTCAAACCCATTTGCAATTGTAGTGAAGATCAAATCTCCTCCTTTACTTGTTCGTACGCAACAGACTTGATGGTGATACCCAAGAAAAGACAAAATGGTGCTCCCTCGTTGCTTGCTTGCCCCGGTTGCCTTCACTTGCTTATGTGTCCTCAAAAATTGCCTTGTGCTTGCTTCTTGCTCTCCGTGTTGTTCAATTCGCCCAAAATTCTTTCTTCTCGTGAATATGTGTAGGCTTTAGGAAATGGGAAGAATTGTAACTAGCCTCCCCTCACAAGCTCCTCTCTTCCCTTTTTTATAATGAGTGATCTCCTTAGTCAATTAGGTCACCAAAGATCTAGCTCAAACCCAAGAAGCAATTCTTTCCTTTTATTTAATTTGGAAATCTGCATCAACATATCATAGGAGAAAGGAAATAGGAAATAATCACAATACACCAATCACATATTTCTAATAATATGAAACTTCCTTTTAAAATATTTCTTTTATTATTGCAAGTTTCCTATTTAAATTAAATTTCATATTTTCCAAAAAAAAATCACTCATATACTCTCAAATTACTTTCTTTCCAATTCACATCAAAATCACTTAATTATTTAATTCATGACTCCCCAAATACAACAAAATATTTCCTAAAACCACTAAATATGGGAGTAATCATTAATACCATGTTCACACTACAAAATTGTTTCTTATATTTGCACCACAACATTTCATTCTATTTTATCAAAGATTTTCATATTAAAATTGATATATTTCAATGTTTAAATCTTAACACTATCAGAATATAATTAATGTAGTGGAGTGTGTGTATTTGTTTGTTTGTTTTCAGTGGGGTGATTTGTGTGATTCATATATGAAAGAGGCAACATGGCACAACAATGGGCATGTGCCAAGCTTGCAAGAATATCTAGACAATGCATGTATTTCAGTGGGAGGGCCAGTGGCTCTTGTTCAAGGTTACTTTTTAATTTCAAATTCAAAAATTAGGCCCCATGAGTTGGACTATTTACAAGCGTACCCCAATATTATTCGCCTATCTTCACTTATTGTGCGGCTTGCTAATGACCTTGCATCATACAAGATTAAAAGTGAGGTTTCAAAATCATCAAGTGATGAGTTTGGTGGTGACGTTTCCAAATCACTAAAATGCTACATGAATGAAACTGGAGCTTCAGAAAAAGAGGCTTATGAGTATGTGTACAAATTGATGTGCCAAATATGGAAGAAGCTGAATGAGGCAGTGCTTAACAATTCTAAGTTCTCTCAAAGTTTCACACAAATTGCTATGAACCTTGCAAGAATGGCTCAATATATGTACCAATATGGAGATGGTCATTCTGAAGATTCTCAAATTAACCTTCGTATTTTTTTGTTGCTTCTGCATCCAATTCCTATTACATTTACTTAAGTGTGCTCTTTACCAGGTTAAATTTATGCATGCTTGTTTGAATGTTCGCCTCAATTTTTTCTTGTATGCCATATACTTTCAATCTAATATGTTTCAATAATATCTTGTACTGCTAAATATTCGCGTGATTGATGATTAAACGAAGTCTCTATAAACTTCTTCTCTTCTATATTGGCACTTGCCGGTCTGTCCCCATTTGATCCACAAAAAGGGTAGAAATATTCTCATTTGCCACGTTCACTTCTCATTGTCTAAATTCTGCAAGTGCAAAATGATATGTTAGTAGAATTCATGGGAAAAAAGTCAACTAGGTAGTAAATATAGGACCTAGTTGACTTTCAGAAAAGGCAAAATAAGTTAATTATAAATTGATTTACCTAATTTTTTCTCTGTTTTTTTTGCCATACCAAATTTTTTTCTCTTACACTAGTTTATTTTACCTATAAGCTAATGGATAATCTAAAAAGATATCAAATATGTCATGATTAATTAACCTATTTTGCAACCTTAATCTCTCAAAAAAAAGTCTATTAGGTCTTATATTTAGGACCGGAGGTAGTATTTAGGAACGGAAAGAGTAATTGATATCAGATAATGTAATATACTACCTCCGGTCCTAAATATAGGACCTAATTGACTTTTTTTGGAGAAATTAAGGTTGCGAAATACGTTATTAAATGATGATATATTTGATATATTTTTAGATTATCCATTAGTTTATAGGTAAAATAAACTAGTTTAAGGGAAAAAATTAGGTAAATCAATTTATAATTAACTTATTTTGTTTTTTAAAGGATTTTCCAGAAAAAGTCAATTAGTTCTTATATTTAGGATTGGAGAGAGTATTTATTATTGTTATATAAAACAATTTTGAAGTACCGACCTGACTCAAGGTACTCTCGCTTGTCGTTGGGTCTGAGGTCGTGAGTTCAAATCAATCTATCTGCAAAGCAGGGGTTATGATGCTTAGTATATTTCCTTCCCTATTACCCTCACCAAGTGGGGACTATAACTAAGTTAACCCCTTTGTTATTTGAAATTTATTTATTGGGTTAAATATAATTTTGGTCAATAAACTATTTTGAAAGGGTCAAATTGGCCAAAAAACAATAAAATGACTCATTTTGGCCAATGACAATAAAAAAGGCTCATTTTGGCCAATTAGCTACTGAAAAATACTAAAATACCCCTTGAGACCTAATTAATATAAATTTTGAAGATGTAGGTCCCACGTTTAAAAATGAAAAATTTCCAAACCACCCCTCTCTCTCCCCCTCCTCCCTCCTTCCCTCCTTCACCACCACCGCCCACACTCCTCTCTCTCTCCGCCCCAACTCACCCACCTCCCCCTTAAGCCACCACAACCAGACCCTCTTTTTCCACCTCCCCCCTTAGCCACCTCCTCCTTCCCTCTCTCTTCCCAACCCACCTACATCCCACCTCAGCCTCCCCATCTCCGCCTGTGTTTGTTCGTTTTGAGTGGGGTGATGATTTGTGTGATCGATATATGAAAGAGGCAAGATGGCACAACAATGGGCATTTGCCAAGCATGCAAGAATATTTGGACAGTGAATGGATTTCAGTGGGAGGGCCAGCGGCTCTTGTTCAAGGTTACGTTTTAATTTCGAATTTACAAATCAGGTCCCATGAGTTGGAGTATTTACAAGCGTACCCCAACATCATTCGCCTATCTTCAACTATTGTGTGACTAGATAATGACCTTGCATCATACAAGATTAAAAGTGAGGTTTCAAAATCATCAAGTGACGAGTTTGGCGGTGACATTTCCAAATCATTAAAATGCTACATGAATGAAACAAGAGCTTCAGAATAAGAGGCTTTGAGTATGTGTACAGTTTGATGTGCCAAATTAACCTTGCAAGAATTTCTCAATATATGTATGACCATGGAGATAGTCATTCTGAAGATTCTCAAATTAACTTATCGTACTTTTTTGTCGCTTGAGCATCCAATTCCTATTACATTTATTTAAGTGTGCTCTTTACCAGGTTAAATTTATGCATGCTTGTTTGTATGTTTGCCTCAATTTTTTCTTGTATGCCATATAGATTCAATCTAATACGTTTCAATAATATGGTGTTACGCTATAAAATATTCGCGTGATTAATGATTAAACAAAGTCTCTATAATCTTCTTCTCTTCTATCTTGACACTTGCCGGTCTCTGATCCTTCCCCTCATTTACTTCTCATTGTCTAAATCATGCAAAATGCAAAATGATATGTTAGTAGAATTAATGGGAATACAGAAATGTTATTATTCAAACAGCTCGAGCTCGCCTGATAAGGAACCCATTTAATTTCTTATTAAGTACAAATCTCAATAGAGAGAACTAATCAAATATAAACCTTCAATTTTGATTTGTTTGGCACAGATATTGATTTTGATAAAAAAAATATCCTTATAAAACAACATTATTATTTCTGGAATACATAATAGCTACTGATAATAGCTATGTGTGAGTGTAAAGATAATCTTTTAAGCATTTTTATTAATATCATAAACAAATAATAGGCTACTGATTAGGTCCAAAAAATTCAAGAGAAGATAAGCACTAAAGTAATGCTCTAGTTAAGTGATAAGTTTCCACCGCTTCCTTTAACACATTTCTATATATAGTAATTGATCAATATCTAACATGCTTATGAATAAATCAACGAAGAATATGTATTTTGAATTCAAGGGCCAATTATATGCATAAAATATAACAAGAGTCCAGTTTTTTTTTCATTCTTTTAATTTATATTTTTAAAAAAATAAAAATTATTTCACAATATTATCTTTAGATAATGAATTTAGTAACATTATGAAAAGTAATGGAGAGACCAAAGTACAATGCACAAATAATAAGAATCAGATTTGAAATTAAAATTCTCTTAAAATTTATTTCCTATCTTTTGTATCTCTATTTATTCAAATTTCAAAATTCCTATAATAACTACAAATTTTTTTGGAATGTTACACTTAATTAGAACTGGAGGTGTACAAGACATCAATCATTTTTTTTTCTTAAATGTACAATTTTATTCTTAATTTTTCATTTGATAGCACATTTTAAGGTGTTCCATCAAGAGATAATTCTAACATACTCTCTCCATACCAAATTCGAATGTGCACTATTTAAGGTTTATCCAAATTTACCTTTATCTAAATTCGAATTTATTAAATATCTAAACTCGGTTAAAAACCTTATATAAGGTCCTATTTAATCTTTCTTCCCAAATCTCTTATAAAAACGAAAAGAGTTTTCTCTTAAAGTGACAATGATTGACCCATGGATGTTCTTTTCTTCGATCAGATCTCTCTCATATTCGGATTTCAGAGGCTTATTCTCTTCTTTTAACCATTGTTCTTTTAACCATTGTTGCACTTCTTTTATTTAATAATTCAACATCTTTCTGAGTCCTTCTACAGACCATCAGATCTGCTACTAATGTTTGTTTGTATTTAGGCGAGATAGAAAGATTGAAGAGAAGAGGAGTCGTTGATGCTGGTTGAGTGGAGAAATGAAGAGAGAGATGGATGAAAATGGGGCTAAAGGACAAGAGGAAGAACATGTGTGAAGGGTAAATTGGATTCATGTCGGGATCCACCAATGGGCAGGAAGCTAGCTACTGTCACATCTTTAATGGATAGTGGCAATTCTGTGAGAAATGTAAACTGAGAGATTCGGCTAACCCAATGGCTCACCCTGCTTGAAAATGCTCACTTTCCATTTCCATTGGCTTATTTTCCTTCAATCAAACGGACATTAGGGTCGGTTTGCTCGAAATGAATTGATATTAATGAAATTGGAAATGAGTGTAACGGAGTAAAGATGAAAAGTAAAGGAGATTATTGAAGTAAAGTTTGTAAACTCAAGAAAAGTGTGAGAGAAAACTTGTGGACCCCGGAATATATGTAAATTATCATTTTCACTTTTCAATTTCAATTTCATTTCTCAATTTCCACCTAAGCAAAGGGTCCTAAGGTAGGGTAAAAGGAGGGGAGAGGGCGTCAGGACTCAGTGGGGTTAGTCATTGGAGCATGATGTTTGTGTTGAGAGATGGGATGTGAGAGAAAATATGTGTTGAAAAAACACAAATTTTCAGATAAACAATTAAAATAAGTGGGAAAGAGAGTGTGTATAATCTTATTCACTAGTGCACAGATTTGCTGGTATTTTGGGACTACCAAAGAATTCCTCCTACGATGAAATGGTCAACTCTCTCCAATGCTTTCCCTAACATAATTGATCTATGTGCTGAATAGTGAAATACAAATGATTGCGCAAAAATGGAAAACTTACGAGTATGAAGATGCAATAGCAACTGATATAAGACACTTAAATTAATGCGAAAATTATGGTTAGTACCTTTTATAAAAATTAATCACATCTAAGTCTTAAATAACTACCAAATTATATTGAAATCTTAGGGACTTGTTGATATTAAATGACTTGTCACTGAGTTGTCAATATATACCATCTTCTTGAGTTGTCAATAATAATTAAATTTTTCAATAGCTGAATAATTGACAACTCAAGCGGTTGATATTGATGACTCTATGACAAACCATTTAATATCACTTCCCTTGGGACTTCAATATGATTTGATGATTGTTTGGGACCTAGTTGTGATTAATTCTCTTATAAAAGATTTGATAGTGAATTTCCCTTAATTCACTTTAATTTTGAAGTCTAAATTAGAATTTTAAACGTTTATCTTTTTTTTTATTACATTAAAACACTAAACTCAGAGCATAATATGTGGCATCTCTTGTCTAACTTTAGCAGCAACATGAGCAGACACTTCCTTAAACTGCACAACTCCAGCACCCACTGTCAGCGCATATCTTGCAAGCAAGTCAACAACACTGTTCCTCTCTCAATCACCACAATATTTGGACATCCCATGCACGCCTACACAAAGTCAGAATCTCTTCCATCTCATTTGTTCTATCCCCATTCATCTCAAGGTATCGCTCAATATCTTGGACAAGTTCAAGACAATCAGATTCAAGTATGAGATGTCCAACACCAAACTCCCAGCTCCACTTTAATCCCATGAGAATAGCCCACCGCTCCGTTACGTAGCAGTCTCCTCTTCCCATATTGAATAAGAAGCCTCCCCTCACCTTTCCTTTATAATTCCCCATAACCCCTGCACACGCCGATGCTCCTCCATCTGGGTTACATGCTCCATCCACGTTAACCTTCACATATCCTTTCCAAGGAGCTTCCCATCCATAAGTATCCCTACCACGATTCAACCCATGAGGTATACACTCTCCACTCCATGAGGCACATGCTCTAACTTTAGCAATAATAGTTCTAGCTGTTACCTCTTCATCATTAAATATCTTGTTATTCCTTGTGAGCCATAATTGTTGACAAGCTAGGGAAAATATAATTTGCCACGTAATATCATACACTTTAAATTGGACCTTAAGATTCCATTCCATACAATTTTTTATTTCTCCATAACTAAAAAAGGTAGAGCAATACCTTCCTGATACCATTAATAATCAAACTTCCGTCGCCTTGTAACAGTCTTGTAGAGCATGTAAGACGCTTTCAGGAAATCTTGCACAGCATCCACACTCCTCTGAAGTAGCTATATCACGCCTAACACGTTCCATATTTGTTAAAAGATTGCCTCTACAAGCAAGCCACATAAACATTTTGCATCTCTGTGGCACATTCAATTTCCACACCTTCCTCCACTGTCATTCATCTCGCCTGCTATTATTCTCCACCTGGCTCATATACGCTGATCTAGTGGAAAAGTCCCCAGAAGCAGTATACCTCCAACTCGGTGAATCCTCCACATCCACATGAAGTCTCTGGTATAAAATTGTACGTACCATATCTGGTGTTAAGTACGGTACAAAATGATCTAGATTCCATTCTCCATCCTCAGTAATAACATTAGCAACTTTAACTTCCAAATACTCCTCTGGAAGATTATTTATAACCACTTCTGCCAATTTAATTTGACCCGGAAGCCACCCATCTTCCTAAAATCTTTAGAATTTCCATTTCCCAATTGCCAAAAAATTTCATTCTGGACTTTTGGCCGTATATTCTTCACTCCTTTCCATACTTGAGATCCCGCTCTAGACGAATTTATATGTGGCATCACCCCCAGTCCACACCCATATTTCTCCCTCATTAATTGAACCCATAAGGCATCCTTTCTATTAATTAAACTCCATCCTAACTTCATCATAAATGCATTGTTCTGTAACTTAGTTTTCCTTAATCCCAACCCTCCTACCTCCTTCCTCATGCACACCTTATCCCAAGAAACCAAGTTAACCTTCGAACGAGCTTCACTCCCACCCCATAAAAATTTCCTGCAGCGTTTATCAATTTCATTGCATGTTGATGAGCGTAAAGACATCGTTTGCATATCATATGAAGGTATAACAGACACCACCGAATGAACCAACGTGTGACGAGCTGCAGTAGACAGGGTATTTGCCTTCCATGATGACAACTTCTTATCCATTTTCCCTAAAATATACTCCTGAGATCGCCTCGTAACTTTCTGATGAATCAACGGAACACCCAAGTATCTCCCCAAATCAACACATGGGCTAAACCCCATGAAATTACTAATTTCATTAGCCCTGGTGTGATTAACATTCTTGGAGAAAAAGATCCTGGATTTCATGTTATTAACTTTCTCCCCTGAAGCTGCACAAAAATCATCTAAACAGGCTTTGATAATAGCAGTCTGGTCCATATCTGCTTCAGCAAACAACATCAAATCATCAGCAAAGAATAAGTGAGAGATACATGTCCCACTTTTCTTTAGTCTAAAAGGTTTCCAATTATCCTCTTCCACCTCAGTCTGAATCAAATGAGCAAACTTTTCCATAATTAAGACAAAGAGATAAGGAGATAAAGGATCTCCTTACCTTAATCCTCTTGACGGAGAAAAAGTTTCGACCTTTTCACCATCCCACATAATCTGTAACTTAACCATGCTGAGACACCATTCGATAATTCTAATCACAGTAGAAGGAATCTTTAATTCATTTAAACACTTCAACACAAAATTCCATCTCACACGAACATATGCTTTTTCTAAGTCAATCTTTATGGCCATAAAACCATTCTTCCCTTTTCTATTCCTCATGGAACGAATAACCTCCTGGGCAACAATTATGTTGTCTGTCCCTTGCCTCCCTAGGACAAAACTACATTGATTGGGGGATATTATTTTCGGCATAACTCTCCTTAAACGGGTAGCAATCACCTTTGTCAGAGTCTTGTAAACAACATTACACAAACTAATTGGTCTAAAATCCCGTATAGTCTCAGGATAATCAGTCTTAGGAATCAAGACAATATTAGTTTCATTGACACTACTAATCTCCTCCTTATTCTCAAACATAAGATCAACTTTAGATAAAAGAGACATACCTAAAGTTTCCCACTCGCTTTGGAAGAATAAGGGGTTTAATCCATCCGGACCTGGAGCCTTCATTCGCCCCAAAGCAAAAAGGGCTCTCTTCACCTCCTCTAACCTTATCCTCCTTCCAATAGATTGAATATCTGCCTCTGATAACTCGGGAAACCGGTAACCGAAATTCACGTTTGGCATCACATCGTTGTCATCCATATATAATGACGTGAAAAAACTTGTCTCAATCTGCCTTATCTTCATTGGGTCATACTCCTACTCTCCATCATCTCCTTTCAGTGCCTCTACGATTTTTTTCTTCCTACTATTAGCCATAGAATGAAAATATCTCATATTTTTGTCTCATTCATTATACCAGTTACATCTAGATCTCTGAAACCACATAATCTCTTCCTGAGCAAAAACCTCTTCCAACTGGCCCCACACATTTTTCCTCTCACCCTCCAGACTACTATCAAAATATAATCTCTCCAACTTTCTATTAATCGAATCAAGTTTCCTTAACAAACTTCTCTTGAGCTGATTAACATTCCCAAAGACCTCTTTATTCCATTCCTGAAATTCCCCATAAACGACATAACATTTTCATGCCAATTTCTTGACTCAACCCAAGATCTTTTGACAACTTCATTAAAGTCATCATGGGTTACCCAAGGGGCAAAAAATCTAAACTCCTTCCTCTTCCTTATTTTTACCCTTCCCCCTTCCATTCTCAACAAAATAGAGCAGTGATCGGATTTAAATTTAGGTAAATGAACAACACTTACCTCTGGAAACTTAAACAAGTATTCCTCATTCATCAACACCCAGTCAATTTTACTATAACATCCTTTCCTTGACCAAGTGAATTTTGGACCTGCCGCTTGTATCTCTTTCAAACAAGAATCAGATACCCATTCTCTGAACCATTTATCCGGAGGAGCAACATTCCTTGCATTAGATACCCGGTCATCATAATTTAGTGTAGCATTGAAATCTCCACAGAAGCACCACCTAACTACACCTAAATTATCAACTCTCTCCAATTGTCTCCACAATTCACATCTTCTTTGTACCTGTGGACTCCCAAAAATAATAGAAAGACCACACTCATTGCTAGTCCTTTTTTATCATTCCATGTCACACTTGCTCATGCTTCTCCACAACTTCGAACTCAGTCTCCTTCTCCCAAAAAACCCAAATACCTCCACTAAAACCTGATGACTCAATGATAGCTACCTCATCAAAGCCAAGCCTTCTTCTCATTTTTTCTGCCTTATCACCCTTCTGTCTTGGTTCTAAGATAGTTATTAGACTCAAACTGTACTGACGTCTAAGTTCTGTAAGAAGCGGAGTAAGCGTTCTCCCCTCCGCTCCTCGTGAATTCCAAAACAAATAATTCATCATTATTAAATAATACTATTTAAAATAATGAACCAAACAGCTCGAGATTTTAACACTCTTCAAACTAACGACTTATTTGTAGTTTTTACGCCCATCATATTGTCTTGCACCAAAGAAAGAGTATTCTCCCTTATTTCCAAAACTCCTTGCCCCTTCTTTGAACCCGGATCCAATGGATTATCAGCATACTTCGAAGGCCCAAATGATGTATCCTTCACCTCTCTTTGTACAACGTGGATCTTCTCAGCCTTTGATTCCATTTGTTGCTTCATTTTCGGCCCCACAATAATAGTCTCCTGATTGACAACATTAGTCTCAGATTTCGCAATCCTATTTTTAATAGCCACGTAATCATCCATGGGATTAGGAACAACTTTATTCTCTTTCTTTTGACCCATAACCTTCGGCACATTCACTTCCTTATTTATTGACTTTTTCAGAAAAACTTTAGGCTTGAGGTGCGTATGATTTGTTGCCACCGTTTCAGGAATATTATGATTGCCCTCCTCATCATTATTTAAAATATCATAACGGGATCCCTTAAATTGTGGAACTGAATTTGCGCCTTCTCCCCTTATTCCATGCACCTTCCCTTCACGCCGTCCGCCAAGCCTCCCCTTCCGACTCCGTTGAACCAACATCCAATCACCATATTGCTTCTCTTTTTCCCGCTTCTTTGGCAACACATCATGAGACTACTCCTTACCATTACTTCTATCTTGATCAATAATCATATTAGAAGCAATACAATGATCCTTATCATGCCCATACTTGCCACACCCAAAACAAATCAAATAGAGGCCTTCATATTCAATCCTCTTTTCCACTCCATTAATCATGATACTCGGCATCAAGGGCTTAGTTAAATCAAGCATGATACAAATACGAGCAAATCTACATTTAGTTCTTTCTCAAGGTAGTGTTGTCAATTTTTACCACTTGACCAATTTGATTTCCGACCACATATAACATCCCCTTATTATAATAATCAAGCGGTAGTCGGGAAATGCGAACCCAAGCAGCAATCTGTGACACTCTTTCTCCTTCTGGGTTAAAGTCTGATCTCCACGGTTGAACACTAATATAATGATAAAAAATGAGTCATGGGCCTCCGGCTAAAGCCAAGTCATAAGTTTCTTCCCTCCTACAATTAACCAAGAAGAACCCTGAGCCAATATCAATCGTATCAACGTCACCCCATAGTTGTTCAAGCTTCAGTATCATAATCTCCTCTCGAACATTCATTCCCAATACCGAAACAAATAGGGATCGTTTCCATCTCCTAGCCATCCTCTTACGAAGCTCCTCCGAGACAACAATATTAGGAACTTTCCCAGACCTATCAACGGTGATATCCTTCTTCTACCCCTCATTCCTCCACCATTCCTCATCTTCCTCATACGTATCAATCATCCTATCATCAACCTTAGTACAAGCCTCTTTATAAGAACGGATGGGTTTAGCATCACCCCCTTTCATTTTGTCATTATTCATCCAATCTTCTACTCGTGGAATGAGAGTTCGTTCATTAGAACTACCCTCTGCTTCATGCAAACCATCTTTGGAAGACTGAACTTCTTCCCTTTTACCATCCTTCAGCCCCTCAGTACCTCCTTTGTCCACCAATGAATTGACGGACCTCTCCCTGCTACGAGATCGCTCTCGTTCCCTGCTACGTGATCGCTCTCGTTCTCTCATAGCGTTCATGATTTTGTTAATTATTGATCTCGTTCTTTATCTTGTTTCACTTTCTCCTTCAAGAAGAAGGAAACTTTTCTCTCAGTTTTTTAAAGTTTATCTTTCTATCTAGGGCAATGGCCCTATTTTATACCCAAAGTAACCACCCTAGACCACCCACCACTATAAACTAACAGGTGGTACAATATTACACCCAAAGTTGAACGTAATGGATGCACAAGAGGGGGGGGGTGAATTGTGCTTCAAAATAAATACTCGAAATAAACAACACAGGATTTATACTGGTTCGGTCTACCTGACCTACGTCCAGTCCTCAACCACCCAGGCTGAGAGTTCCACTATAACTCAGGTTTTAAATCGGGTTCACCTGAAACCTTACAACCGCAAGTTTTACGGGCTCACTTGCAACCTTACAACAAGTTTTACACTGGCTCACTTGTAACCTATCTAACTGTCTCCCCCTCACACCAAGCAAGGGTTTGAAGTTTACACTTGAAGGCTTTTCTGACTAAGTTCTCTTACAGAACAAATGATGTTACACACTTAAGTTCAATAAATGCTCTTTTAACAAGAAGAGACTTAACTACTATGAGTACAGAATAAGTACGTGAAGAATCACTCAAAGTGTTAAATGCTCTTTTCTATTTCTGGGCAGCCTTGAATGCTTTGAAGATTTCTTGTGTTCCTCGCTCTAACTTCTCTCTAGAGTATTCAAGGATAATTGTTCTTTTCATAAATGAAGTTGAGCTCCCTTTATATAGTCTTCAAGCATTTGAACTCTTGGTAGGTGGGAGTCCCGTTTGAATTTGGCCGTTTATCCCAAGTTACCGTTTGCCCAATAAATGCTCCATTAATGCATAGCAGGGTTGACTTGCTTTATCTCTGAAAAGTAGTCCTGACACCTCTGCTCTGATATAAGCATTCTGACTTCTGAGTATGTGATTTTTACTCTTGCACTCTTGCTGACGGATGATCATCTTTCATCCGCAAGTGGTAATCTTGCTCTGCAAGTGTTAAGCTCTGAGTCCCATTGTCAAGAGTCTTTCCATCCGGAAGCTCATTTGCATCCGGAAGCGTGACCATGTTCTGCACATACTGGTTAGTCCAACATAGCAATATATAAGAATTATACATGCTGTGGGAAGTTTGTTTGCTATGGGGAGTAGTTTACTTAGACTGTGTTCTGATTTGGTCTATGATGTATCTGGAAGCATTTTTACATCCGGAAGTAAAACTACTAGATGAAGGATCTTGGTTCACTATAACTCACTCTCACTTAGTGTATTTCATCCCAACACTCAGCGCTAGTCACTAAGCTATCGGAAGCACTTTTACTTGACGTAGTGAACTCACTGACGCTTAGGGTGAAATCTATTCTATCAATCTGCGCCAGTCAAGATCTAACAGGAAGCAACTTCACTTGATGTTGCATTTCCACTGACGCTCGAGGTTAAATCTATTCTATCAGTCTGCGCCAGTCTAAATCTAATAGGAAGTGCTTTCACTTGGCGAAGTAGACTTACTGACGCTTGGGGTAATAACTATTCTATTGCTCTGCGCCAGTCTGAGTCTAACAGGAAGCGCTTTCACTTGGGGAAGTAGACTTACTGACGCTTGGGGTAATATCTATTCTGTCGCTCTGCGCCAGTCTAATTCTAACAGGAAGCGCTTTCACTTGGGGAAGTAGACTCACTGTCGCTTGGAGTAATATCTATTCTATCGCTCTGCGCCAGTCTAAGTCTAACAGGAAGCAACTTCGCTTCCGATTGAACCATAGCTTAGTCTTAGGGTTTGTGCACCTAAAGTTCATGGACTAAGTTAAATCCCTAGTTATTTACTTGCTGACGCTGGGGGATGAAAGCATTCATCCGCATGCGCAAGTCCTAATCTAACCGGAAGTAAATCTTCATCCGGAAGCACTCTTACTTGGGATCCTAAGTATACTATTGCTTCCTAGGCACTTGGTCTAATCCTTTATATTTTAGTCTTCATCAAAACTTAAGATTCTAACATTCTCCCCCTTTTTGATGATGACAAACTTAGCTTTATCGATTAAGTTCATATGAAAGGATTAGCTGAAGAATAAAAGCAATAGTTCAGAATAAGTAACTTAGACAAATATTATTGATAAGCATAGGTTACAGGTCAGAGCATATAATTAGATAACATTTACAAGCAGCGAGCATATAGTAGGCAGATATGAGAACATGCATGAAAAGATGAACATTTCTAAGTAAAAAAAATTTGGGCTGGGGGTTGTTTCTTCTGGGGGTTGTTTCTTTGTTTCTTCTTTCTCTCCCTCTCGCTGAAGCTCTTCTTCATCAAGGAACTCCCAGGGTAGCAAGGCTAGTGGTCAATGCATTTCTCCCCCTTTTGGCATCATCAAAGAGTGTTTTCCATATTTGATCGCCGCAGCCTCCTCCTTAGGGATGGACTTCCTCTTCTTAGAACCCACTAACAGTTCTGCCATTCTACCAGAAGTTTCAGGCTGACCTTGAATATTTTCATCCTGCCCTAGGGCTATTTGCCGAGAGACTTCATGATGTTCTTGATGTCTTTCACGATGCCCAGATTTTCCAGAATGTTGATGGCTTGATTTCCCAGATTTGGACTTGTGTTTCTTAGATGAGGAGGGTTTCCTCGAAACTGGGTTTGCTTCAGAGGGTTCGGCCATTTTTTTTTTGTGGGGTTGATGAAATGTTTATATGAAGAACATAGATGAAAATGAAGAATGTGTGAAATGAGATGTCCCTTTTATAGGTAAAGTCACTAAGGGCAAAAAGGTCATGCTCCTTCACATTATCACACATTTGGTAGCGTAAACGCCTTAAGTTGGATCGATATACCTGATGACACGTGTCGCTTCATATTGTCAGAGAAGTCGAAACGTCTCATTTGGAAGTTGAAGCGTTTTCTGAAGTGACGTGTCTTCTTGGACTTGTGCTGGCGCTCTCTTGGTTTGATCATCCAGCGTCAGTGTGTAATCATTCGGAAGTGGTTTTGCTTCCGGTTGTACTTACTTAAGATTCAACATTGAATACCTGCAAGGACATATATTGGCACTCCGATGCCTAAGTTAGTATTGTTTGAAGTATTTTGAAAAACAATTAAGTACATGGAATTTACACTTCATTTGGGTTTACCATTCCCAAATCACCTCTAATAAAAGTAAATTGGTCAACCCCCAGAGGCTTGGTGAAGATATCAGCAAGCTGTTGTTGTGTGGGGACAAACTGTACTTTGACATCTTTCTTTTGAACATGGTCTCTGATGAAATGATGTCTGACATCAATGTGCTTTGTCCTAGTGTGCTGAACCGGATTCTTGGCTAGGCTGATTGTGCTTGTGTTGTCACAGAGGATGGGTGCCTCAGGGAATTCCAAGCCAAGATCTCTCAACTGGTTCTTCAGCCACAACACTTGGGCACAACAACTGGCTGCTGCAATGTATTCTGCCTCAGTGGATGACAAGGACACGCAGGTCTGCTTTTTGCTCGCCCAAGACACCAGACAACCACCAAGGAAGGCGCATTGTCCACTGGTGCTTTTCCTATCAGTTTTATAACCTGCATGATCAGAGTCAGAATAAGCCCACAAGAACTCTTGGTTACCTCTGGGATACCAAAGACCAAGTTCTTGTGTCCCCTCAAGGTATCTTAAGATACGTTTAACACATGTTAGATGTGACTCCTTGGGGTTGGCTTGAAATCTAGCACACATGCCTACACTAAATTGAATGTCAGGTCTGCTGGCTGTTAAGTATAGGAGAGAACCTATCATTCCTCTATACATGGGCAGGCTAACAGATTTACCCTTTGCGTCAGCATCAAGTGCGGCAGTGGTGCTCATGGGAGTGTCATACTCCTTGCATTCATCCATCCCAAACTTTTTGAGTAGTTCTCTGCAGTATTTGGCTTGGGAGATGAATATTCCATTCTTCTTCTGCTTAATTTGCAGGCCTAGGAAGAACGTTAGTTCTCCCATCATTGACATTTCAAACTCACCCTTTCCATTATTATGCACGTAGCATTTTGATCCAAATATTCTGAGGTGGCTGATGTTTGGCTTCCTTCCTTTGTATAGCTCGTATGGAGTCTTATCCAAGCCTTTACGAACATAAGCTCTGTTGGAGATATAGCAAGCAGTGCTCATAGCGTCCGCCCAGAACACTTGAGAAACCTCTTTCTCGTTGAGCATGCTTCTAGCCATCTCCGTCAGAACCCTGTTCTTTCTTTCAACTACTCCATTTTGTTGAGGAGTCCTCGGAGCTGAGAAGTTATGTTCAATTCCATTTTGCTCACATAGCTCAGAGAAGCTATGGTTCTCAAACTCTCCTCCATGGTCTGTCCTTATGGCTGTGATTTTGAGATCCTTCTCATTCTGCACTTTCTTAGCCAGGACAATGAAAGCATCAAAAGCATCTTGCTTAGAGGCAAGAAACAAAGTCCACGTAAACCTTGAATAGTCATCCACCACCACTAAAGCATATAGGTTTCCTCCCAAGCTTTTTACTCTTGCTGGCCCAACCAAATCCATGTGGATTAGTTCCAAGGGCCTGCTGGTGGAGACTCTCTTCTTGGTTTTAAACGAGGATTTTGTTTGCTTTCCCCGTTGGCAGGATTCACAGATAAAATCATGCTTAACCTTAAAAGAGGGAATACCTATAGCTAGCTCATTTTTAATTAGCATGTCCAATTGAGTAAAGTTAACATGAGCTAGTCTCTTATGCCAAAGCCAACTATTCTCGTCACTAGATATTAAACATTTTTCCTCTAGCTGTTGACATAAGTCTAAGGTATATAAATTCCCATTTCTGTTTGCCTTAATCTTGCATTTTAAGTTGGCCTTATCTATATTTAGATCCTGCTTATCAACTATTAAGCACTCATTTGAATCAAATATTACCCAATTTCCTCTGTCCGTGCTCTGGCTCACGCTCAGCAGGTTGTGACAGAGACCGTCCACAAGGTAGACATCTTTTACTGGTCCGACCTCTCCAACTCCAGTGATCTTGCCACTTTGATTTCCTCCAAAGGTTACTGTGGCCCCATCTTTGATCACCAGAGATTTGAACTTGTCTCTGTCCCCAGTCATGTGTCTTGAGCATCCACTATCAATATACCATTTCTTGTTCTTGGATGCCTTGAGACACACCTGTAAAATTTAAGCAAACTTAGGTACCCAACTTTTCTTGGGTCCTCGATCATTAGTTTTTAATGCCCTTGGTTTAGAGTCATCCTTGATCTTGGGCTTGTGACTTTTCTGAGCCTCTGGCCGAGTGCTGGCTCTGGACTCTTGGGTTTTCCCTTTGGAATAATTCCAGGCTTGGGATCCTTGTCCTCTCCTAGTTTCCTTTGCAGGAGGAGGATCTTTTGTTGCCTTGGTTCTTTTAGGGACCCATTTGTAGGAGCTGTTAACTCCATGCTTCTTAGCATTACAGGTGGACGTGGAGTGTCCTTTCCTGTTGCAGTAATTACAGAAGCTAAAGGGTGAGGAGCCATGATTGGTGGCTTTATGGAAGAACTTCAGGTAAGGCTTTACTTTTGGTTCTACCCACCTTTTTACCTTAGGGGTATATCCCAAGCCAGTTCTATCCCTATATGCCCTTTGGCTCATTAAAATTACTTTTAGCATTTCTGAACCATTGGTGAACTTCTCCAGGGCATTTTGCAGCTTATTATTTTCCTCTGAGACTTTGCTGCAACTAGAGCAACTCTCAGGTGTTGGGGCGTTGGGTTCTACCTGTGGAGAACCCTGGCCATCCACTATCGGAAGTCTTCTAGCTTCCGCTAGTTCCTCACTTAGTGAGTCCACCTTGGACTCAAGTGATTCCTTTTTGGTTTTCAACACCTTATAGGCTTTACATAGTCTAGAGAATTCTTCATGAATCTCATTGTAAGCCTCTTGAAGTTCAGAAAAAGTTACCTCATGATCTTCGTTGGTGAGGTCAGCATCTGAAGGTGCTTCTTCATCCTCCTCTCTAGCTACCAGGCAGAGGTTGGCAACTTCTTCTTCGTCACTTGCTTCCTCATCTGAGCTGTTAACCCAAATAGAGGAAACAAGAGCTTTTCTTTTGTCCTTGCCTTTTGACCTCTGCAGGCTGGGGCACTCAGCCTTGAAGTGACCAGGCTTATTGCATTCAAAGCACACAGGGACCTTCTCTTTCTTGTATCCCTTCTTCTCACTGGTATCACCTCTCTGATAGCCTCCCTTCTTTCTGAGGAATCTTCTAAATTTCCTCACCATCATAGCCATCTCCTCATCGTCCATCTCATCATCATCATCTTCATCATTGTCATTGATCCCTTTGCTGGGAGCAACGAGAGCAAGATTTTTGTTCTTGGGTGAAGGTTGAGGAGCTCTCATAGCCAGCAAGGTAGGTTCATATTCAGCAAGAGAGCCAAATAGTGCGGTGATGGAGCTGGTTGATTCACCTTGCACTTCTTGCAAAATAGTTACTTTGGTGATCCAGTCACCCTTCAAGATCTTTAGGATCTTGCTCACTTGCTCTCTTTCAGGGATATCCTTACCCAGCGAGGCCAAATTATTGATGAGATGAGTGAACCTGAGTTCCAGCTCTCTGATAGGCTCGGTAGGGCTCAGCATGGCGAATTTATGGAATTCTTCAACCAGCATTTCAATACGTCTCGCCTTTACTCCCCTGGTTCCAGAGTGTGCAGCCTCAAGAGCCTCCCACATATCCTTAGCAGTTTTGTGGTGGCTGATTCTGTGAAATTCTTTGTGGGTGAGAGCACACTGGATGTAGTGCATGGCCCGATGGTTTAGTTGGACTAGAGCATAGTCCTCAGCAGTGTATCTGGCTCGCACTTTTGCAAATCCATCTTCGTCCAGTGGAACATTATCCCCTCGTTCTATGACATCCCAGAGTCTCAAGTCGCTTGACTTGATATATGTCTCCATTCTGTACTTCCAGAACGTATAGTTGTACCCATCGAAGCCTGGGGGCTTATTGGGTTGAACGGCGACATCTGGTAGGCCATAATCAGGATCCATTACTTGATCTTTGCTTTCTGATTCGTTGGAATCGGGTGAGAAAGACCTGCTCTGATACCAAATGAACGTAATGGATGCACAAGAGGGGGGGGGTGAATTGTGCTTCAAAATAAATACTCGAAATAAACAACACAGGATTTATACTGGTTCGGTCTACCTGACCTACGTCCAGTCCTCAACCACCCAGGCTGAGAGTTCCACTATAACTCAGGTTTTAAATCGGGTTCACCTGAAACCTTACAACCGCAAGTTTTACGGGCTCACTTGCAACCTTACAACAAGTTTTACACTGGCTCACTTGTAACCTATCTAACTGTCTCCCCCTCACACCAAGCAAGGGTTTGAAGTTTACACTTGAAGGCTTTTCTGACTAAGTTCTCTTACAGAACAAATGATGTTACACACTTAAGTTCAATAAATGCTCTTTTAACAAGAAGAGACTTAACTACTATGAGTACAGAATAAGTACGTGAAGAATCACTCAAAGTGTTAAATGCTCTTTTCTATTTCTGGGCAGCCTTGAATGCTTTGAAGATTTCTTGTGTTCCTCGCTCTAACTTCTCTCTAGAGTATTCAAGGATAATTGTTCTTTTCATAAATGAAGTTGATCTCCCTTTATATAGTCTTCAAGCATTTGAACTCTTGGTAGGTGGGAGTCCCGTTTGAATTTGGCCGTTTATCCCAAGTTACCGTTTGCCCAATAAATGCTCCATTAATGCATAGCAGGGTTGACTTGCTTTATCTCTGAAAAGTAGTCCTGACACCTCTGCTCTGATATAAGCATTCTGACTTCTGAGTATGTGATTTTTACTCTTGCACTCTTGCTGACGGATGATCATCTTTCATCCGCAAGTGGTAATCTTGCTCTGCAAGTGTTAAGCTCTGAGTCCCATTGTCAAGAGTCTTTCCATCCGGAAGCTCATTTGCATCCGGAAGCGTGACCATGTTCTGCACATACTGGTTAGTCCAACATAGCAATATATAAGAATTATACATGTTGTGGGAAGTTTGTTTGCTATGGGGAGTAGTTTACTTAGACTGTGTTCTGATTTGGTCTATGATGTATCTGGAAGCATTTTTACATCCGGAAGTAAAACTACTAGATGAAGGATCTTGGTTCACTATAACTCACTCTCACTTAGTGTATTTCATCCCAACACTCAGCGCTAGTCACTAAGCTATCGGAAGCACTTTTACTTGACGTAGTGAACTCACTGACGCTTAGGGTGAAATCTATTCTATCAATCTGCGCCAGTCAAGATCTAACAGGAAGCAACTTCACTTGATGTTGCATTTCCACTGACGCTCGAGGTTAAATCTATTCTATCAGTCTGCGCCAGTCTAAATCTAATAGGAAGTGCTTTCACTTGGCGAAGTAGACTTACTGACGCTTGGGGTAATAACTATTCTATTGCTCTGCGCCAGTCTGAGTCTAACAGGAAGCGCTTTCACTTGGGGAAGTAGACTTACTGACGCTTGGGGTAATATCTATTCTGTCGCTCTGCGCCAGTCTAATTCTAACAGGAAGCGCTTTCACTTGGGGAAGTAGACTCACTGTCGCTTGGAGTAATATCTATTCTATCGCTCTGCGCCAGTCTAAGTCTAACAGGAAGCAACTTCGCTTCCGATTGAACCATAGCTTAGTCTTAGGGTTTGTGCACCTAAAGTTCATGGACTAAGTTAAATCCCTAGTTATTTACTTGCTGACGCTGGGGGATGAAAGCATTCATCCGCATGCGCAAGTCCTAATCTAACCGGAAGTAAATCTTCATCCGGAAGCACTCTTACTTGGGATCCTAAGTATACTATTGCTTCCTAGGCACTTGGTCTAATCCTTTATATTTTAGTCTTCATCAAAACTTAAGATTCTAACAAAAGTAACCAAAGTGGTCCAAAAATACCCTCAACCGACGGTCTTCAACGTTTGACTGTTAGTTGGATGATTTGGCGCCCACGTGTTATATTTTTTCCACGCGGCACCTGTGCAAATGCCACCTGGATGGGCAATGGCCCTATTTTATACCCAAAGTAACCACCCTGGACCACCCACCACCATAAACTAACAGGTGGTACAATATTACACCCAAAGTAACCAAAATGGTCCAAAAATACCCTCAACCGACGGTGGGAACATGACAGATCAGCCCTTTAATAATCCCAAATGTGACATTTGAAAAATCAAAAGATTCCTTACCTTATCTAAAGGCTCGAGCTAGACAATGGGGAATCTAACAACGCTCAGCTTTGAGGACGAATCTCTTCACTTCTTTCAATACACATGCATCCCACTTCAAATTCGCACTTGGATTTCGCAAAATGAACAAAGGATTTCGCACTCCCTCCTCTCTAAATCGCTGCCCTAATCGCTGTCGATGCCCTAGGCTTAAAAAAATTAAACAAAAAGCTTGTCATATATGCGTCTCTGCCCTGAGCTTGAAATATAACACGTGGGCATCCAAGTGCCATTTGCACAGGTGCCACGTGGGAAAAATATAACATGTGAGCGCCAAATCATCCAACTAACGGTCAAACGTTGAAGACCGTCGGTTGAGGGTATTTTGGACCACTTTGGTTACTTTGGGTGTAATATTGTACCACCTGTTAGTTTATGGTGGTGGGTGGTCCAGGGTGGTTACTTTGGGTATAAAATAGGGTCATTGCCCATGTGGCATTTGCACAGGTGCCACGTGGAAAAAATATAACACGTGGGCGCCAAATCATCCAACTAACGGTCAAACGTTGAAGACGGTCGGTTGATGGTATTTTTGGACCACTTTGGTTACTTTGGGTGTAATATTGTACCACCTGTTAGTTTATGGTGGTGGGTGGTACAGGGTGGTTACTTTGGGTATAAAATAGGGTCATTGCCCTTCTATCTATATCATTTTATACTCTTCAATTTTAAAAAGTGTACTCTTTATCTTTAATTTTGATTAAAATTGTTAATTACATTTAACGGAAAACTGTGACTTAACAAATTTAAACGGATGTTATCAGTATTCAACCACATAATTAGTTTTTAAATTTGTAAACTCAACATTTTTTCCTATATACAAAAAAGAGCTAATAATGTAGTTTTTCTATTTAGGGGATGAAAATGATATTTAATGTAAACATAACCAATCGATAGTAAACTTTAGATTAATTATAATGTTCCAATTAGAAAATCATGGTTTGATTTGGCAATTGGCAAATTCAAATAACTGCTTTTGCATTACGAAATATCAACACTACTAATGGCTTATCCTACTAAGTTAGAAAATTTCTTCATCAATCCATCTTCATAACTCAACTCTGTTCCTAGTTAGGGATCTGCCATAAACATGCCTAGAATTGAGATCTTTATCTAGATATGTTGTGTGGTGTATCCTGCTATGTTGGTTTTATAAAATAAATTCAGGGAAATAGTAATAATAATAATTATTATTATTATAATAATAATAATAATAATAGTGAACTCAATGAGAATATCCATATATATATATATATATATATATATATATATATATATATATATATATATATCGTAAACAAAGAAAATAAACGGCTGCCCCTCCAGTTTAATTATTATGCACGGATCGATTCTTTTCCCATTTAGCTTTAATCATGAGAGTTCAAAAAAATATATATTATATTTATATCGATTTACACGTTTCAAGAGTCTTTATGAAATATGATTATATAAATCATTTTATATGTGTGTGCGCGCACATGTATATTTATAAATCATGGGTTTTGATGACTAAGGTAGAAGCCAGAGGCTCTTAGCTCAGAGACTAAAAAGTTATGGTGGCTCTTGCCGGACTCACAGCATCATCATCATCTTGTTTCTTCAAAGTTCATTCACCACCAAAATTAAAACACTCAGCTTTCACCGTTCAATGTAACAATACTTCTTCTACTCCACACAATCTTGTTTCTGATCATCAAAACAAAGCCACTCTTCGAAGATCTGCAAATTATCAACCTTCTAGTTGGAGTAATGAACATATTCAGTCAATCACTAGTGAATACTGGGTACGTACATATTGCTACTAATAATCTTTTCTTTCCTAATTAACTAGCTAGTCTTCTCATCACACACATGTACATTTTCAATTGAAGAGGCAAACACTAGCTAATAGATAGCCTGCTATTATTTTTAAAAATCAGGATTGGATTCATGACCTCCGATCCCGTTTAGAGCTTACATGCCACAATATAATGTTACACGACCATTAGGGAACGTTATATAATGCATCTTTTTTTGTTACGCAGAAAGAATCATATGTAAAAGAAAGATATGAGCTGAAATCCCAAGTCAAAGTGATGATTTCCCATCTCCCAAGTGATTTGGACAAACTTGAATTCATCGATGTGTTGCAAAAGTTGGGAGTATCTCATCACTTCGTCCTTGAAATAAGACATGCTGCGACATGTGTACACCAAGAACTATGAAGATGGACTATTAAGAACCAAGTTCGATGACTTACACACGATTGCTCTTCATTTTAGAATCTTCAGGCAACATGGATTCGATGTATGGTCAGGTATGTGTATTTAATTGGACCACGATATATATTATTATAAGAAATATAGCTACGTGCTAAACAGAGGAATGAAAAAAAAAAGCCAAAATCGGTTAAGTTTTTTCAATTAATATTGCAAGTTTTGATGTATCATTAGGTATAAATACGAAAGTAGTGGCCATTTGCCACATCAAACTGAATTCAGTTTAAGTACTTGTAGTTGAATGTGTGATAATGTAATTACTTCGATTAAGTTTTTAAATGCCCTAAAAGTTTTATAAAGAAGCACCCAATGGTCGGATATTTTGATTATTAGATCTTAAATATCCTAAAAGTATTAGGGTAAAGGTGCAAAAATATGACTAAATTTTACCCTAAATTGCATTTCTATGACTAAAGTTTCGCAAGGAGCAAAAATACCACAAAACTTGGGATCGAGGTGTAAAACTATGATTTCCGTCAACTATGACGGTGTTGACCGTTAGTCTTCGACTTGTAGGATGCTAAGTGTACAATAATGACCATGTGACATGCTGAATAGACTTTTTATTGGTGTTATGTGGAATAAGGGGTAAATGTATTTAAAGTAAATGTACTTTGAGTGCAAATATGGGTCTGTTGTTAGAATAAAATAATCATATTTTTTGCATTATTTTAAATATATTTACCCCTTATTCCACATAACACCAATAAAGAGTCTATTCAGCATGTCACATGGTCATTATTTCACACTCAGCATCCTACAAGTCGAAAACTAATGGTCAACACCGTCATAGTTGACGGAAATCATAGTTTTGCACCTCGATCGCAAGTTTAGTGGTATTTTTGCTCCATGCGAAACTTTAGTCATAGAAATGCAACTTAGGGTAAAGTTTAGTCATATTTTTTCACTTTTGCCCAAAGTATTATTACATATGTTTATTATCAATTAGGTGTCACAAAAACATATCTACTTAACCCATTAACTTGTTACCATAAAAAATGAACAAAACTACGAAATAATACTACAAAGGCATTTTAGAGAAACAAACTTCCTAGTGTTACTAACTTCTTGGGTAAAATTTTCTGGTTAATTAAGAATTTTAACCCATTTTTATATAACAAATTTAAGTGAATTGGGTCATAAAAGGTCACTAAGACATGCCTATAGGCATCGAATGCTCACAAAAGTATTGAAAGATCGTCCACTAATAATTAAGGTCATCACATCATTTCTACTTGATCTCACTGTGAGTCAAAACTTTTCAGTTGAACCAGCCTGTTGATATGAAAAATATCGTATTAATTTAAGTTTCATCGGTAAAAGAAATGACAGTAGTGAAATGCCTATCTAGGATCAGTTACAACAATTTAGTTAAATTTGAGATTAAAAACATGCTAAATAAAAAAGTATGGTTTTTAATTAGTATCAACTAATTAATAATAATAATTCATTGACATGCATGTATCGCTCTTTTTAGAGGTTTTCTTAAGCTTTCAAGATGAGCAAGGGAGTTTTGATTCGGATGATATCAGGGGGATGCTATCATTGTATGAAGCATCGTTTCTTTCAATGGAAGGTGAATATATACTTGATGAAGCAAGATATTTTTGCTCTATATATCTGAATCGATTTCTGGAGAACAAAGATCGTGATGAGATATTATCATTGATGATAAGTCATGCACTTGAGCTTCCCCTACATTGGAGGATACCCAGACTTGAAGTTCCATGGTTCACTGACCTGTTCCAAAGAAGTAATGATGTTAGCCCCGTCTTGCTCAAGCTTGCTCGTTTGGATTTCAATGTAGTACAAGCCACTCATCAACAAGACTTAAAATACACATCAAGGTAAAGGAAGCAACAAACGTTTTTGTCCTTTTTTGGCCAAATTATTTATAGAGACCTAATTAATAAGTAGGAAGTCATAGTTTATAATTGAGTATTGAATAATGTGATTTATCTTTTTAAAAGAGAAAAAATATAATATTTTTGGACCCTTTAATAGTTTTAAGGGCTTAAGTGTCCATTTAATTGTCACGAAGGTGCAAAAATACTTATGTACAATTTTTAGAGTAAAAGTACTCATCAAATTTCAAAACTAGGGCAAAAATGTCCATCACCATTAATTTTTTGACTTTTTCACTTATCATCATTTTTCGCGTCATCACTCACCAAGACACGTGACAAGCTTATGTATTTATTTGCCCTTTTGGGCACATGAAAGGAAAAGTTTTTCTTCCTTTAGCTCCCCTTTTATCCATTGCTCTAACTCTTTTGCTTATCTTATGGTTGTCCACCTTTACCTACTCAACTAGAAAAAGGGTTCATGAGTTTTCTTCAAATACTCACATGTAATAAATAAGCAATTGAAACTCATAATTTCACATACATATGTATTTTTTATTGTTTTCTTTCCGCTATGAGTATTGCTCTACTTGTATCTTTTTATTTACAAATAACATGTGAAAAATATGGAAATTTAGATGAAATATATGTGAAATTATGGAGTTTATCAATAAGCTTTAAGCTTTAGTTTGTTAGAAATAACTAATTACTTATACTGGTCTTTGGTTAATTTTATGTGCAAATTAAACAATAAAGGTGGTGGAAGGAAATGAGAGACGGAGAAATGTTGAGCTTTGTAAGGGATATGCCAACAGAGAACTTCTTTTGGGGTGTGGGAATAACTTCTCATCGACCTGAGCTTTCCTATTTTAGAAGAGAGATGACAAAGATCATTTCCTTCATAACCATAGTAGATGATATTTATGACGTCTATGGAACATTGCAAGAACTTGAACACTTCACTCTTGTGGTCCACAGGTTAGTTATTAATTTTAATAATGATTTTTTTTTTGCCAGAATCAATTTTAATAATGATTACTAGTATACACACATACAAACACATTCACGTTATATATACACTCTCTACACTCACTATGATATAATAGCTAGATAAAAATTTCATTTTAATCTTAAATATAAGACATATTTTTATCAGCAATCTTAAATATAAGACATTAATCCACTTTCTTTCATCCTTTTTGATCTGTACCTCAAGATAATATTATTGATTGCATGTGCACACATTAAAGGGGCGTTTTTCATCAGTAGTGATTCTAGCTAATACAACATGATGAAAGTATGATATTCAAATTAAAAATTACGGTCTATTTACCATCAAATACCAAACGTAACTACATTTCCTTTATCAGAACGTAACTATATATATATATAGGGCGAAGGCCCATAAATGATACATAAGTATTGGTCAAGGAATAAAACTGATACATGACTATTTCAAGGTACACCAATGATACATAAGTATATAGGGCGAAGTACCACCATCGGATTTGACATATCTTCTTCCCCCAAAATCTCATCCTCCACCACCATTTTCGAAACCCACAGCCACACCACCTCTGCCGTAAGTGTCGCCAAGTCCGACAACGTTACGATGCCTCAAACCTTTCTATGCGCAAGCTTGGATCAAGGAACATGGATTTGTAAATCATGGGTTCTCGTTCTTATGCACGCAATGAGTGTAATTGAATTGTTTCCTTCTCTAGTTATTGAGAGGTCTGCTCTGTAAATCATCGGGTTGATGAGTGTATGAAGAAGGAAGAAGGAAGAAGGAAGAAGAGTCTATGTATAAGGGCATTTTGGACTTTTCATGTCTAATTTTATTATCATATTAGTGAAATATCATTTTTGATCATGGTAAAAGTTGGGTATCATTGATGTACCTTGAAATAGTCATGTATCAGTTTTGTTCCTTGGCCAATAGTTATGTATCATTTATGGGCCTTCGCCCATATATATATATATATATATATATATATATATATATATATATATATATATATATATATATATATATATATATATATATATATATATATATATTAATTATTGAGTTCGTGTATATTAAGTATTGGTGGTAGCATTTATATAGCTCCTTCTCCATAAAACATCTCCAACAATTTAATTTGCTTTGTTAATTGTAGATGGGATATAAATTCTATGGACATCCTTCCAAGTTATATGAAAGTATGTTTTCTCGCATTGCATAATTCTGTCAATGGGGTGGCTTTTGTCACCCTCAAACGTACAGTCATCAACATCATTCCTTACCTCAAGAAAATGGTATGTGTGTCTATATATTCATTTCTATATCATTATTTTATCGAAACTATCCCTTTGAGTTTTTGTTTAGTTTAAAGAAAGGGGGATGATTTCAAATGAGCTCAAATAAAAAGAATTGGAGAATTGGTGTTACAACTTTTCAATGAATTTTGTTTACTCTTTTATATTTATCTTAGATTTTCTCTTGGATAAAGTCTTATAACATCACTTATCCAATTTTATTTAAAATTAATGAATTTATTAAAAAAATTACTTGCTCCATTTTCACTTTTCCAAACAAAACCTTAATGATTAAATTTTTACATATCGGCCGCGGTGTGCGCACAATCAATGTAATCTCTATTAAATATTATGTTTAGTACCATAAGTACGTAAACATATTCAAAATATTATATAATTGTGTGTGTTTTTTAACCCCTAGTGGAGTGATTTGTGTGAATCATTCATTAAAGAGGCAAGGTGGTGCAACAATGGCACGTGCCAAGCCTGCATGAATATTTGAATAATGCATGGATTTCAGTGGGAGGGCCTGTGATCCTTGTTCAAGGATACTCTCTACAGGATCCAGATTCAATTAAGACCCAAGACTTTGTGTATTTACAAGAATACCCCAATATCATTCGCCTCTCTTCAACCATAGTGAGACTTGCAAATGACCTTGCTTCATACCAGATTAAAAGCGATAATGATCAATTTGATGATAATGTTCCAAAATCACTAAAATGCTTCATGAATGAAAAAGGAGCTTCTGAGCAAGAAGCTTATGAGTATGTGTACAATTTGATGTGCCAAACATGGAAGAAGCTAAATAAAGCTGTGCTTAATAATTCTGAATTCTCCAATAGTTTTGTAGAAATGGCTATGAACCTTGGCAAGAATGGCTCAATATATGTACCAACATGGAGATGGTCATTCCGAAGATTCTCATACTAACCTTCGAATGAGTTCTTTGCTTCACCATCCAATTCCTATTACAACATCTATCCACACATGTTGATGATGGATTTGTGCATTAAATCTAGATCACCACAACATATTCATAGCACGCGTTTGTGTCCACCATGATGCATGTTTTATTGAGGTTGATTTTGTTTTGTTCTGTTTTTCTTTTCGTATTTCTTTCTTTTATTACCTAGTACCTATGACCTAAAGCCTTCTAATAGGACCCATGGCTCAGCCATCCACTTGGAAAGTGGCCAAATGTCAGAGCTGTGTTCTATATCATATCGATGTTCCTGCTAGGGTTACAAACTAGTGTTATCGAGCTCGGCTTATATTGCAAATTTGTCAATTTTTTCCGCTTAAAAATTGTGTCAGTTCTTTTTGTATTATAACTTAAAGATTGTGTTTTATTCCAGTGAATGTGGAACTTTCGTTCAAGCTCATGCTTGTTCTTGAACTAAGTAAATGTATGCCTCCACCAATAGTTAATATTAATCGTGTTTGTAGGTTGAGGGACTATTTAATCATTTAATGATCATTCCAAACACGTATACACCTGTACAGTATACATATAGATGCGTCCAATCTTTACAAAGAAAGTCAAACATAGTCCAAACTTGTGAATACCCTTTTTCAACTCTCCCAAATACAATGGTATAGTTGTTGCTGCTACTTAAGATTCAATAATTACTCTCTTCAACCGTAGTACACTCTCTCGTCCTTATCATAAGGTACCAACTACCATTTTCTCAAAAACCAAGGAATGATAGTTGAGTCTTAAAATTTATATTAACTTTTCTATTTTTCCAACTTCACCCTTCATTAAATGACATGATCTACATTAATTACATGGGTGAAGTGGGAAAATATTTAATGCGGCGGTTAATGCCTTATATTATAAGGACCACATATTGTAGGTAGTTGGTGCTTATAATAAGGACCGGAGGGAGTATTAGTGCTCGTAGCTAAAGAAGTGGATAAACTACAAAAATCATAATGATAATATATATTCCCCTAGGCTCACTGAGTTGTAATTTGGGTCTGGTCCAATCTTGAGAGAAGATGAACAGGCGCTAGCCACCGTTTAACAGCATGTAGGAGATGGAATTTGAAATTGGGTGTACGTGGAACGAGAAGTATAGGAGGTGGAGTTCAAAATTGTTAGAACGTGGTTGAGTCAAGATAATTGTGCGAGATTCTAGGCAAAGATCTAGGATTGAAGACCTAGCCAAGCCAACGGCCTGGAGCCTAACGACTCTTTTGAGGAAGACACCTGACATAACTGTAAGGAGGAATAAGTAGAAGTGCTTAGGCTATATATGATAGGCCGAATTAGGAATTGGGGCACGAAATATCTGAGAGTAAGAGAGAGATTACCTTTTACTTTCTTGTATTTAGAAGTTCACAATTGTATTCAGCTATTCATCGTTGTATTCAGTTATCTAATTCAATAAAGCTCGCTAGGTTCTATCAATTATCTCTTGTTTATGTCTTATTATTCCAGCTCATATTTCATAACATCTTAATTATTCTTCACTGTCTATTATATGTTATCTCATCTCTGATTTATCTTTATTATTTCTAGTTCCTTTATCACAATCATTACATTTAATCCTTTCTTATTTACTTTATCGAATTTAGTTAACATGCTAGATAATCTTAGCTAGGTTCATAGCTCTGAACGAATAATCTTTATTATGTCACACGCTAATCAATCCTAGTTAAAATCATGACATATTCATTTTATCAAAGTTATTTAGAATAGGGCGAAGGCCCATAAATAATACATAACTATTGACCAAGGAACAAAAATAGTACATAACTATTTCAAGGTACACAAATGATACTCAACAATTAGACATGGATCAAAAATGATATTTTGACTAATATGACAATAAGATTAGATATGAAATGTCCGAAATGCCCTTATAATTAAATTAACTTTTACCGGACGGCGATTAATTTATAAAGGCATTTTGGACTTTTCATGTTTAATCTTATTGTCATATTAGTGAAAATATCATTTTTGATCACATGGTAAAAGTTAGGTATCATTTGTGTACCTTGGAATATTTATGTACTATTTTTGTTCCTTGGCCAATAGTTATGTATCATTTTTGGGCTTTCGCCCTATAGAATATACAAAATCTAGGTAACACAGTAGTATATGGATTTCAGTAGAGGAAGGTGTATGACATTCTTTGTCAGTTTACACAATGCAATAGTTCTGTAACTCCAACGTGTAAATGCTTAAGTCTATATATTTGATTTTTTTCAATGCTTAAGACAGGAGCTCTTTTAAAGATCCGTGTGAACTTGGCTTCAATCACCTAGCTCAAAGTTTTATATCAATTACAATATAATGGAATTTGATTGGTTCACTAATAACTTATGTTGTTGCTTGTTGGTTTGATTGAGTCAATATGTATTATTTTGAATGACCATGGTGATGAATGCATTATATATAATGGTGATTTTTCTTGGAGTTTGACAAACATTTTGTTCTTTTCTCTCTACAATTGGTTGAATCTACAACATGATTTGATAATGCTAAATTCTTATTTTGATAGTCATATGTTTCCAAATATCTTTGTTTAAATGTTGTCACAGTGTGAGCTCTCTTTACTCCTTCAAGTATTTTTGGTTGCTAATACGAATTTAGCTTCATTAACCAAAAATAGCTTTTTAGCTTCAACGACTTCACTTCTATGATTTCATTCAAAATCAAGTTAATCAACAAAAGCATGGGAATGGGAAAGGTTTGTGAAGTCGTTTGTGAAGTCACTGGCTGTATGGAAAATTAAAAGCCATTTTATAAAACGAAGCATTAGAAATTTAAACACATTCCCATTCCCAATACTATGTACATTGAACATTTCTCCCTGTTGATGAACATTGTGGAAGGTGAAAAGTCGATCATTGCATCATGTCGGCCAAGAAATAAACACACTCATCAACGTGCAAAAAAATACTAGTATTTTACAACCAAAACTTAGGAAAACCACATTTTATTCGGTTCCAAGTGTGAAAACCGAGGGGTTTCCCCACGGGCAACTACTTGATATACTTTTTTTTGATAAAAAAGAAACAAAACAAAATAACTAAAAAACTAACTAACTTCATCCACAGCTTGCTTTGACCGACCATGCCTGGCAAAACTTCCATAACCGCCCAGAAACTTCTTTGCCCGTGCCATACACCGAACAATACCTATAGCCTCTGTCACACCATCATCAACACTAGAGCAAGATCCATGATGAACAACTTAACTTCTCCTCCTCCAAATTAACCAACAAGCAACACAAAAAATAGCTTTCCAATTTTCTATATCTGCCCTGTGAGAGAGTTTCAAATTACTCTTCAACGATGTCTGAGCATCACTCTCCCAAAAGTCTAGATCATTAATAGAAATCCCCAGCTTGAGCCAAAATTCACGAGCCTTAGCACAATTTCGAAATGCATGACCCAAATTCTCAATATTAGTTTTACACACCGTACAAACACCATCAGGATTAAGGTGATAATCATATAAAGATTTATTCGTGAGTAATCTATCATGCAAAGAAACCCACATATGAAATTTACATCTTTGGGGAATATTAATCTTTCAAATAGCTTGCCAACTCCTTCCCTCCTGACCATTATTGGCAATAGAATTGTAAGCAAATTTCAGAGAAAAATACCGCTTTTATCTAGTTTCCATCTAACTTTATGCTCCTCATCCATGTGAACAACCTCAATCTCATCCATAACATTCTCCCAAACAGCTTTAATTCCACTCCACACTCTTGACTCTGGCTTCTTTGCTCGAATATTAGGGACCAAATCTTGACCACAATTATATTTACTTCTAATTACTCGAGCCCACAATGCATCTTTGTTATTCACCAACCCTCATCCCACTTTCATCATAAAAGCTTTATTCTGAAGAGAAGCATGACGAAGGCCCAATCCACCACACACTTTCGGAGAACAAACTTTGTCCCAAGCCACCAAATGAACCTTTTTCTTATCACTTGTTGGACCCCATAAAAAATTCTGGGCATTCCTCTCAATCTCATCGCAACTAGCAACAGGAATAATAGATGTTTGTATCACATGATTCAGAATAGACAAAGCCACTGAATTAATAAGAGTATTCCTCATTGCCAGAGACAAAGAATGACACTTCCAGCTAGCCAATCTTTATTTTACCTTATCCACCGTAAATTGATACATTGACTTAGAAACTCTTTCATGATGAAGAGGAACCTCAGATATCTACCAAAATCAGCAGACTTATTAAATCCCAAACTATGACTTAGTTGAGATTTAATATTATGGTTAATATTACGAGAAAAGAAAACTCTTGTCTTTCCTTGATTTACCTTTTGACTCGAAGCATCACAAAACACGTTAAGACAATCTTTAATCACTTGTACCTAGTCTAAACGAGCTTCAGCAAAAATAATCAAATCATTAGCAAAAAACAAATGAGATAATGGTGGCCCCCTTTTTTAAGACGAATTGGTCTCCAGTTTCCAAATGAAATATTTGACTGAATCAAATGAGCCAACTTCTCCATACAAATCACAAATAAAAACTTAGACAAAGGATCACCTTGTCTAATACCTCGGGAAGGATTAAAAACATTTGACTACCATTCCACAATAGTTGCATAGAGGGAGAAGAAATACACTCCTGAATCAAGAAGATTAAGCTCTCAGGAATTACCACCTCCATTAAACAATTAATAGCGAATTCCCAATTAATTCTATCATACGCCTTCTCCATATCAATTTTTACAGCCATAAAACCTTTCTTTCCCTTCATAGTTTTCATGGTATGATGGATCACCTCTTGAGCAACAATAATATTGTCAGAGCTCAAACGTCCCGAAACAAAACTACACTGATTAGGGGAAATAATAGTCGACATAACATGCTTAATCCGATTAACTATGATTTTCGTTATCAATTTATAAATCACATTACAAAGGCTGATTGGACGAAAATCTCTCATAAATACTGAGTGCGAGACTTTAGGAATAAGCACAAGAAAAGTTTGACTAACCTCCCTAATCAAACAAGGGTTTTCAAACACCTTTTGCACAAAATCAATAACATTTCCACTAACCTGTTTCCATTGAGCTTGAAAGAATAGAAGATTAAGACCATCAGGACATGGAGCTTTAAGAGGGCCCATACTTTTCAAAGCAGTCTCAACTTCCAACTCTTTCACATCAATATTCAAACTACTAATAAAACTCTCCGGAAGCACAGGATAAGATACATCAACATTCAACACATCCTATATCACACGATCTTTAGAAAAAAAACATATGATAAAAATTTACAGCCACATTCTTTGTCTGATCTACATCAAATATTCACTCTTCATCCTCACCCTTTACAGCTTCAATACGATTTACCCTCCTCCTTGCATTCGCCCTCCGATGAAGGTTGATTATCGATCATAGGAAGACTATCGAGAGAGGTATGTTCTAGAATCAACCTTCAATGTTCTTCCAACAAGATGATTATCGATCATTGGAAGACTCTCAGCATTAAAAAACTCTAACGGTAACACAGGAATACGAACCCAAGCTGCGACCTTACGATTATAAATTTCAGTTCAAGGGTCAAAATTCGGCATTCACCGCTGAACAAAAAGATAATGATCCGCTAACATCCAAGGACTTCCATTTCCATATAAACATAATCAAGGCACAAGAAAAGGACACTACAAAGCACCCATTACCCAACTTTTTTACTACTTGATATAGTTGATATAAGTTAGAACTTAGATGAGCCGTGAGCGTACTTTTTTTTGGTCCATGCCCATTTTCCCCTACTTTTCTCTCAACAATCGGAGAGATTTGGGGAACAAAATTGATTACCCATATCTACCCCTAAAACCCCAACAAATCAGATCAAATCATATAAGAGAATCCTGTGTTCCTTTCTTAATAAAAATGAATGCCAATTTTTTTCCTGAACTACCTCAAGCCTGTTCTTTTTTTTTTTTCCTTTCTAAAAGATCAATGCCTCATCAGTTCTCCCTTTTCCCTTCATGAATGTATTTATTGGCTCCTGAGCGTGGATGTATAGTTATCAGTTATAATTTGTTTTGGCCAAAGGTTATCAGTTATAACTTATAACTTGTATATTTAATATTCTTATATTTTACTAACTTTTAAAAATCTATTTACAGAATCATTAATATTGACTGGTGTAGCCGAGTAGGAGTGAATTCAATACTGTTGCCACTTGTTAGTGGGCAATGTAATATATTTTCACTTTGTATTTATCTAATAAAATATATATAAATAATGATTATATTTATTTAATGTAATTGCAATAGATGTCCAATTTCAGAGAAAAAGACAAATAAAACCTTCTGATTAAGCTGCTAAATTTTCATAAGGACAACTTAGGTCATAGACACTGAACTAATATTGTTAAATTTAATGAAAAGACTGAATTGCCCTCATAGGCATTTCCAATGGTTAATTAGAATGATGTTGTTAATTTCATTATTTTTGTTGTTAATATATATTGAGTTGTTAATCGCTAACCCTTCAAATGTGCATTTTGAATAGTTAATTTGATGCTTGTGTTGTTAATTTCATGACACAGTTATTAATTGCTACCCATTCAGATGTACATTTCTAATGGTTAATTAAAATGTTGTTGTTGTTGTTGTTAATTTTAATCTTGCTGTTGTTAATATATATGATCAATTTGTTAATCACTAACCGTTCTTCTGATACTCATTCTAATGGTTAATTAGAATATTTTTGTTGTTAATGTCAATGATTCCGTTGTTAATATGTGTGATTGTTTTGAGATGAGGGTGATTCATACTTTTCATTAAATTTAATAATATGACCTAAGTTGTCTATTTGGAAATTTAGCAACCTTGATTGTCCTTTTTTCATATTCAGAAGACTTTATTTATCATTTTCCCTTTATTTTTTATTTATTTATTTATTTAGAAAGATAAGTTTTTTTTTTGGGAAAAAGACAATAAAGTCCTCTGAATATGTAAAAGGAGAATCAAATTTACTAAATTTTTAAAAGGTCACTAATTTTTTTTATTCAAAAAGATCACTAAATTTATTTCTAAAATATATGGTTTTTTTCCTTAAGTGTTTTTATTTAGGGTATTTTTGTCACTCCAATATTTACCCATTTTCTTTTCTCCGTGTTTTCTCTCCCTCATCCAATCCGAGCAATTATATTTTATTCTCAGTTTTGCTTGCTCTTTATTTTCTTTCCTTCTCACTTTCTTTCCTATTTCATTTCAATGAGACACAACCTGAATACTCCCTCGTTCCTAAATATAAGATCACTTTTTAATTTGACTCAAATTTTCCCCAAAATACCCCTATACTCCCTTCACCCAAAAAATAGTGCTTTGAAGAATGTGATATTTTTATAACTTAGGTGAGAGGTATTTTGGAAATTTCATGTAATCCTAACTCATTGGAATGTCTTCCCTAATCTCTCCAAATTTGCTAAAGTGATCTTATATTTAGGAACGGAGCTAGTATTAATATTTAATACTCCCTCCAGTCCTAAATATAAGACCTAATTAACTTTTTCCGAAAATCCTAAAAAACAAAATAAGTTAATTATAAATTGATTTATCTTATCTTTTCCCTTAAACTAGTTTATTTTATTTATAAACTAATGAATAATCTAAAAATATATTAAATATGTAACAATTTAATAATAGTTCTTCTCTCTTCCATATTAGGATATTACCCGCCCTCACCGTTTTTGCCCCCGCCTACTTGCCCCTGAAAATAAATAAAGTCACACTAAAAAGTAAAAAAGTAAACTCGTCGGACCTCTGCGGCAGCTATGGCGTCTCCAACGGCAGAAAACGAAAACTCCAATCGATTCTTCCATCGTCTCCATGGATTCTTTGCGTTTTCCAGTACTAATATCGCAACCACTCTCTCCAAACTTGGTTATTTCTCTTCTCTTTTCCGATCTCGTTCTCGTTGGAATTGCTTCCCTCTTCCATTATCTTCCACCACTCTGTGTAGGCCTTCCAGAGTTCATCGCGCGTTGGATGATATCTTCCAACTCGTTTTAAAAAATCTGCACATCATCCAAAAGGATATTGAGTTTTGGGAGTATACAGCAAGGGTTAGCTTTATCTTTCTTCCTTTTTCATCTTTTGCGCTTCGTTTCATTTGGTAGATAAACTTGATTAATAAATTTCTGCCTTATTTATTTTCGCAGAGGTCAAATTGTAGTAAGACACGGTTCATGATTTTTGAGAGAGGTCCAAGGGCTTTCATTCACTCTTTGCGTGGATGTCCAGATCAGCCTGCGTTCCTATATATAAATGAGAGGTTAATTTTCTTAACAAAGTTTAGAAAATCACTTGCAATCTTCTTGGCTAAGGTTAGCAATTTTCTCTTCGTTTAATTCTTGTTAATACTCTCTGCTCGATACAATCTTAAATTAGTAGTTGTAGTTTAATTTAATTGTGTATATGAGTCCTTTTTTTTAATTATGAGACACGGTCTTAAAAAATAAACAGATTTGTAAAGCGGAATAAGCTGTTAAATTTGCTCTTATTTGTTTCAGGTTCATATTGAAGTTAATAACATTGGAGAGGAGTTAGCAAATGACACAGAACGAAAATTGCCCGCAGTATTGGGTATAATGAAAGATTTGTTCTCTGAACTGGAAGAATCTTTTGGACATATACATGAAAATTTCAAGGTTTGCATGGACATAACATTTATTCCTTTTCTCTTGTTCATTTCTTCATTTTTTTTCTTATTTTTAGATTAACGATTTGGTAATACTCCCTCCGGTCCTAAATATAGGACCTAGATAACTTTTTTTGGGGAGATTAAGGAAGACTTAATTTTAGATGTCTTTCCAATAATACCCCACCTTAATTAGTTTGATTACTTAGTAGCCCTTCCTCCCCTATCATTAAGGAGTTGTTAAGAAGAAGAAGGGTAATTTAGGAAAAATGTGACCAAAAATGTATCTAGGTCTTATATTTAGGACCAAAATTAAGTCTCTATCTAGGTCCTATATTTAGGACCGGAGGGAGTATCAAATATATTCTAAACAATTTTATCCTGCACTCAGTCCTAGAACTGCTTTACAATTCTGTTACCTTTTCTTTTCAGAGTAATTCCTCTGTTGATGGGACCTATTTTTCTCCGTCATTGTTTGATGATATGCCAGAAATAAATCAGGATGGATCTCAACTAACAGAACCTGAAATTAAGGATGCTATTGATTGGCTTTATAAAAGTCTGCACATTGTGGATTGTAATATATCCGTTCTTGTAAGAGCTTTCATCTTATACTCTTAATGTAGGAAATTGTTCTTTGTTACCATAATTTTCTAATAATCAGAAATTTTATTGTTTTAGGTTTCCCAATATAAGAAACCAAGGAAATTTACTAAGTATTGGATCCATTACTCGTGCGGTGCTGTTGGTTTGTCAATTTGTTCCATTTGGCTATTACGACATAGTAGATTGATGGGAAGTTCAGATATTGACAATTGGATCCGAGATGCCAAGGATTCAATGTTTGGATTTTATACAGAACATATTGAGAAACCGGTATACTACTCGCAATAGATTTTGTATAAAAGAGATTCTTGTGAAGTTTATTAAAAACCAATATGAGATTGTTGTAGATTTTGTGTCTTGCGTCAATGCATAGTAATTTGGATGTTTAGGTATATGCTGATACAATAAATTCGCAGCTTTTGCCTGTCATAGCGGAACTTTTTGTGACATTTCGGAAGAAGAACAAAGGTATGATGGAGCAAGAAGAGGTGCAGTTAACTTCTGACATAGTGCACAGGTTATTGTTTTTATTCTTAATATCAATATCAATTACATTTTGGTATTTATGTATTAGAGCACAACTTGGCCATACAATATATGTGTTAATATTACACGCTGCTGATTCTCCCGTAATAATTTTTATGCTTCATGTTGAATTTGACATTTTAATAGAGGTTATCCATACACATTTCATGAATGAGGGATGATGCCGTCAAATTAACTAGAAAAAAGTTATTATTATTGAATGAGTATTTGCTCCAATATTAGCAACTAGCACACATATAGGTGAACAGATGATATAGGGTTAAATAATAGGGAGAGAAGAAAAGAATGTCGATCTTATAAAGGGAATGGAGAGAGTAAATATCAAGAGTGTTTTATTTATGGTTGGTGGTGGAGTTGTATTAATAGCTACATAGTCTATGAGGTGGCTTATTTTATTTACTTAATACTTTATCTGTATCCCAAATGATAATATTTCAAATGCTAGGTAAGGAATTTCTTACAAGAAAATTAACGCATTGTATGGTTCAAGCAAGGGATATCGTCATATTTGTGAGAGTAATTGTGGAAAGTGGTATTGTAAGCATTATTATCGCATATGCACCTTAAGTAGAGTTTTAGACACATTTTTTATTAGGGAATCTTTGTGGACATGTTGGTGAATAGGCAAGACTGCATGAAAGGGCTCATGATGGTTTTGGTTTTGAAGAGTTGAATAATAAAGGATATCATTCATTTTTCCATAGCATACAACCTTATGATTAATACTTGCTTTAGAAAGCGGGAAGAACATTTAACCATATATAAGAGTGCAACTCACAAGTCTTAGGTTGACTTATTTTTACTAAGGAGGAGTTTTAATACTTGCTTTAGAAAGTGGGAGACATTTAAGAGAAAATTTATTGGAGGAAGGGGTATTGGAGTTACAAAAACAATGCTAAGACCGTGAGGAATGAAGGTTAAAATGGTCAAGAAGGTTGAAACAGTTGCTCAAGAAATGGTGTAATGAAGATGTCCAAGAAATGGTTGCTCAATAAATGGTGTAATGAAGAGATGTCCAAGAAATGGTGCGGTAATAGAATTGTTTTATAGCCATAAACTTGTATTATAATGCTGAATATGAGAGGTCTGAGAAACTTTTGCAAAAGTTTACGAGTGGTAGAAGGAGTTAAGTACAAAACCGAGGGAACAAAGATTTAGAAGTTTGCAAATAAAAAGGAGAGAAATTTTAAGATTTGGATCAAGTAAGATACATACTAAATGAAGAAGGTACGGTTTAGTTCACTGAGAAGATATATAAGAATTGATGGGAGGATTACTTTGGTAACATAATTTATGATGGAAGTGAAGGTTCAATTTGTGAGCTGGAAGATTTGACTATTAGTGAAATGACCTTAATAGGTTATTTTGTCGAAAATTTAGAGTTTGGGAGGTTGGGGAAGTTTTTAAGAAACTAGAGAATGATAAGGCTGTTGAATCAGATGGTTGATTGGTTGAGGTTTGGAAATGTTTAGGTGAAGAGGGCGGGTTGTGGATACCTTAGATTGTAGAAAAGGTATTTTAGTTCATATTGTGCAAACTATGAGGGAATTAAGCATTTGAGTCATGCACAATCAAACTATTAGAAAATGTGATAAAAGATTTGTTGAGATTAGAGACTTGTATTTTTGAGGTATTCTTTGTGTTCACACCAGGAAGATGAAGTTCCACAACAGGGGTGATATATCTCATGGGATGATGGAAAAGCATAGCGATAAAAGAACTGATTTACATATGGTTTTTGTGAGATAGAAAATGCATATAATCGTATGCCAAGAGATATATTTTGGGAAGTTTTGGAAAAGAAAGGAGTGTATGTTGCATATATTGAAGTTGTACAAGATATGCATGATAAGGTTTTGACTTAGGTTAGAATGTTGGGAGGTGAGATTAAAGAGTTCTTTTTAAGAATTGTCTTACAAAAGGGATCATCATTTGCTGTGATTTGTTCCAAGGTGGGTGGCACTAATGGCAAAAATATGTTTCCTGTACCATTTTTCTTTTGTAAACTTATGAAGTATGATTTTAAATTTTTTCAATAGTTCAAATTTCTGTGATTTGATCATTGAGGTTTAACATGTTTTGGGGTCATTACAAGATGCGATCTGTTCCCAGAAAAACATAATGGATGCATGTGTGTCAGGGCAAATGATGATTCCATATAAAATTTATTTTGTAAGATAAAATGCTCCCATCCAATTTCAAATTCATTAACTTCAAATTTGTTGAACTTAATTTCTATGCTATGTATATTAGGAGAATAATTAAATTTATACTATCTTGCATTTTAGTATTTTACATATTATCATATAGCATACATTAATGAAGTTACATGTTTTATTTATAGCACACAACGATTACTTGGGTCCTCTTGCAACTTTGAACTTCCTTTGTCATAATAGTTTGGTTCTGTTTTTTTTAAACTGTATGGTGAGAGTTCTTTGTCCTAAGTTTTGTACATCAGAGAAAAAAAAAATAATAAATTACTGTTAGTGAACTTTCTTTTTTCTATCCATTTCTGTTATTTTATCTATTCATCTTGGTGTTGAGGAATATAATACACTTAGCAACTTTACCTCTGTTTTATTAAAAGTGACTTATTCGAACTTACGACCTAAAACTCCATAGAAAGCGAGTTTATCATTAAGCCAAGCTAGCCATTCATATATCAATACATGTATAAGGAAAGGAAAAATTCACATAATAGCAGATACCTCTTCTAGATTTACTCACTTTTTCAGTTATATCATGTATGGATTAAATATCATTTTGATGAATGAACTATTGCATAAGTATCATTTGGCATAAATGTTAATAAACTGCATAATCTCTGCCAATTAAATTTTCAAATCGAACACAATGGCCACCACTATTATATGTATTTAAACGGTGTTATTTGTAGCATGTATCAACATGTCACTTGTCCACGTGGATTGCTATCTGATCAAAATATTGGTCTGGACTAACATTGTCTTGACACATGGCAGGGACAAAATTATGGATTGGCTACATTCGATGGCATTAACCATTTTTCTCAATTTAAAAACTTAGTTGGCATAAATATTGTCATTTATTAATAATTTTGTTAGATGATACTTGAAAAATAATACATTAGCCAAAATTTTGTAAAATAAAATATTTAAATAATATTAAAATTAAAATAACATTATTTAAGGTATATTTCATTATTGAACAACTTCATACGCTCAAACTAGACATGTATTAGACGTAAGTTCCATAAAGCCTGTTCTTTCTATGTATATTTCTTTTCTTTTAGTTTCTTAAGATGGTTATTTTTTTAAACAAACAGGGCAATGCTTGAGTTGGACCAAATGCGATGTGCAAATAAAATCCACTTTGCAGTTCTTGGTCTCTCTCTCTCTGGCTTACTTGTGATGGGATTACATGCATGGTTCAAACAAGTGAATGCATGGTTCAAACAGGTGAATAGCCTTTTCTTGTTCCTTCACGTGCCCTTGAAACAAAAAGCTTGTAGTTTATATGAAATATTGCAGCTCTGATATTTAATTAGGGATAAGGCAAGCGATTTGTTTAAGAAAGATTCTTTCACTTGTAATTGGGATTTCCAAATTACAATAGATAAGCTGTTTCATCACCTCACCCTGTTTTCTTGAGGACTGATCACTACAGATTACTCTGTCTCTCTCTCTCTTCTCTCTTCTCTCTCTCTCTCTCTCTCTCTGTGTGTGTGTGTGTGTGTGTGTGTGTGTGTGTGTGTGTGTGTGTGTGTGTGTGTGTGTGACCGTATATTTCTTAAGAGTTTTGAAAATTGTGGGCTGATGATTGACCAGTGTCTTGTTGTCTAAAGATGAGTTACAATTTTCATGGTGTATGAGAAGAGAAAATTTCGTATATTTATTATATACAGATATTTTGAATTTGAAACTTCCTGGAGTTATTATTTCATGGCAAGATTTATAATTTGAGGATGCATTAAAAATTTCAAAGAAGGTCTTGTAGACTTTTGGACTAATATCTTCAAGTTGGTAGTGGTAGTTGAAGGGCTAACTTGACTTAAAGGTAAGTTCTCTTGTCATAGGACCTTGGATCATGGGGTTCTAATCAGATTCTCTGCATAAAGTAGGGGTAAGGTTGCCTAGTATATTCTCTTCCCCAGCACCTTTACCAAGCGAGGTCTAAAATAAGGTTGACCCAATTTCTAGTATTAGTAGTGGTTTAAAGGTTGAGAGTATTCACCTCAGCAGACTGAAAAAGATTTAAGAGATTACTAATACGTATCGGAGTTCCAAATCAAAGAGCCACAAGTAATTTTTGTGATATACTTAAATAGTTTGATTTCTGTGCCATGTGATCTTTTTCCCTTGTATGCTTTTTGTATGTTTTTGACAAAAGTGTAAGAAGAAAAGGTTTTTGATGTCTTATTCTCAAGTAAGAAGTGCTATTTATACAAGTGACTTCCTACATACTATGAACAACTCTCTAGAATATTCTTACTTTACTAACACTCTCTAGAACAATCATACTCCAGAACACACACTAGAACCATCCTAGGAAATGATAGTACACTCTAGAAACTATTACAATGTATATTATTTAACAGTTTTAATTTTAGGGGAGGTCAAGTTCCTTTTATTAGCTTGGGTGTTTAGCATAAGCATCATCATTGAGTATTGAGTATTCAAATTAATATATTGTTTTAGGTTTGATGTTATAATTTGTTTTTAAATAACCAGGACAATTTTGCTTGGCTTCGAAGGAGGATACTTCTGGGGGAGATTAAGAAGAATATGATGCTATGTGAACGTTTTGCTAGGCTAGGGGAGGTAAAATGTTAACCCAACAATTGTTTATATGTTATTTGTGTGGTTCTAATAAATTGCTTTCTTGTCTATCATCATCATCATTCTAATAAATCATATTCATTTGCCTTTTATTAACAGTGTACACCTATTCTTGTTCCCCCTTCCCTGTTCTTCAGTTTGCTCATATTTAGAGAACGTATTGATCAAAATTATGAATGTGCTCATAGGATGTTGAATAAGCATACACATAGTTTGTCTGTCTTTCTTACAAGCTTTTTTCATGGGCTGATGGTCTTAATTAGTTTCTTGAGAGCACAGAGGGTAGTTTTTTCAAAGTGCATTTAACTAAATGATGAGCAGCCTGAAAACGATTGTTGAATTTTTTTCGTTTCTTTTTTCCTTATCAGGTGAATGATGCACAATACTTTTTTGGATTGTTGTTATATAAATTGAATCTCCTATGTCATTCCGTAAAGGGCCTTGCAGAAGCTTCTGGGGAATGGCAACTGTGAGTATATTTTTACTATATCTCCCCCCTTATGATGGCTAATTTCTTTATGTATTTGAACCTAATTATTATTCATTATTCCTTCCATTCTTTAATATAAGGTATAATTGATTAGTTTGAGCATATACAATAACAACAACAAGCCTTATCCCACTACGTAGGGTCGGCTATATAGATTATACAACGTCATTGTGCTCTACCAGTAACCATTATATTATTTATCAATAGGTTACCAATAGTTTGAGAATATATTAGAAGAATGGGAATTTTTTTCTCATTTTTTTCCTTGCTACGTGTGAAAGAATTTTCATTGCAACATAGTTGATGTTTTAGAGGTAAGAAAGAGGAAGTGGATTTTTGTATTTATCTCATAGAAGTGTCATCGATCAGTTTACAGGCTCGTATGGATGTTTTGGAGGAGAAACTTACAAAGTACTAATAAACCATATTACAATAAATTAATTTCATGCAATTTGAAAATTTATTGTGCTATGAAGTTCTTAATATCCAATCTATTTAAAGAGTTGATTTTTGATCTTAAATGTACGAATTCTTTCTAACTTTGATCAATTTATTTTTTAAATTTCTCCTATTTATACATCTCAACATGTTTAATAGGGGAGGGAGAGAACAATGAAGATGATAGGAGGAGTGTTTGAGATAAAACATTGCGTAGTATTCCAATTAACATCTTTAGTCAATTTAAATAATTAATTGATATATTTAGGACTAGTGCATGTAATTAATATTAGTTGATGCACTGTGACCGTAATTAACAAGTGATGTTATCATTGTTTGCAACATGATATGAATCTTTAATTTATATATTCAGGAATGGAGAGTGTAGGTAATTATATTTGTTGATGCACTCTGACATAATTAACAAGATGTCATGACAGCGTGCAATTAGGGTGTGATTCTTTGATTTATATATTTGGGACTGAAGGGCGTGTGCAATTAATATTAGTTGATGCACTTTGATATAATTAACGAGTGATGTTATGGACAGTTTGCGACAGGATATAATTCTTATGGCAAGCCCGAACTTGCCAACTATTCAAAAGGTAGGAGTGATGGAAGGCTTGTTTGAGTATGATTGTCTTCTTTCGTCATAAAATTTTTATTATTTTTTCTTTTATTTCGTTTTTTAATGACTATTGCCCTTGTGACTTGGACCTTCAAAACAAATTTAGTGACTAGAGGAGGAAAATTAAATATTACTTATAATGGTAGATTTTTTTCTTGTATTTTCTTTTTCTTTCCTTTTCCCCTTATTTAGTTAGATTAAGGATGTTAAGTTAAGTTAGTTATTAACACATATTATAATTTTTTTCTAACTATATATATTTATCCCTACTCCCTCTCTCTTACTTGTTATTAAAGATAAACATTATTGTTCTTATTTGGGAAAATATAGGAAAAAACTAGTGGCTTATCTAGTGCGTTGCATGTGTTCATTTTTTTAAGTAAATTAAATGCTATCTCATAAATGAGTTTGTTTTTATCAAAAATAATATTTTTTTAAGTGAATGAGAGTGTGTTGGGGGACATGGTTCAATTTTCACAGTACAATAGAAGAAAACCAATAGATTCAAACAATTGTTAACTAGGGTCAAGACAAAATTCTAAAATATTGACATAATTATTGGGTACAAAATAATGAAATCAATTGGTTGGGTTAAGTAAATATTTGAGGTGAAAATATTTAAAGGTTCTGTAAAATGATTGAAAATGAGGAATAGAAATTGTTAAATTTGTACACATTTACTTAGGAAATGTGAGTGCATTGGTAGGACAACGATATTTTTGTTATTAATCAGCTATATTTTTTTGTAAACTAGTTACAATGGTACATCAACTCATAATATTGATTCTCTCATATTTACCATGTTGATATTATATAGAACTCTTTTAAAAATGTGACCACAAGTCTCTCAAATCTTAAATATAAAATTATTCAAAGGCAAAATGCTATTAACTCCATTTTTTAAACAAATGTTTCATATTATTAGAATCTCCATTTACGAATATATTAAAATAACATGAATTATAATGTTTCAAAAAATAATATAGAAATCAAATTATAATTTTCTTCATTTCAAGCTAATAAAGCATTCAGTTACATGGGAGGTTTGTATTTGCCAATAAATCATTTTATTAATATTCAAACAAAATATACAAACTCTAATATCAGAAAAATAAACAAAAGTTTACCAACTGTCCTACTTATATTTGGATGAAAATAAAGCACAAATTATTTCAGAATAGTCTCTCTCCATCCTTGCCAACTCAATGAACTCGTCGGGCACTTGGCAAAATGTGACAAGTCCATTTTTGAGGATATATTTAACTTCCAAGCCAATTGCCAAGACCATTTTTCTTCTATGTTCCCCTCAACTTGACAAATATGCTAATCTTATCGAAAACTCTCCCGACACAGTATACTTTATAGGCTTTCTCATATCTTCTTGGCACCAGAGGTTGATAATGATGTGTTTGTGATCCTCAAATGTTGCAAAAGACAAAGGATGGATGTTATGGAGCAGGATTTAGATGGTCAAACATTCAGGAAAGATCAAGTTTTATTCCCCAACTCTTCTCCTTTAGAGAATTACAGTTTTGAGCTAGGTGTCACAATAAATTGTATCTCAATTTGGTGATAATTTATTGAGGAAAAGAAGCAGATCCTGTGTTTTGAAGATCAATTGTGTCACCTTCCCATCAAAGAAGCCCAAGACTGAAGGAATCTCAAGAACAATGTTGGAAGTCACATGTTTAAAGAGGAAAAAGAGACCATGGGAAGAGTGTTTCCCTCACATTCTGGGTTCTTACGGAGCTTGTGTCAAAAAGCTCTATGGCTGTGGATGATATCTGCAAGGATCTCTAAGTTCATATGCAGCCACTTAGAGATCCTTCTTGCAGAGCTGCAACTTTTTATTTTTTCATGTGCCTTTATGGCTTGTTTGTTATGTTTCGGCGCTAAACTTCCTATGCTTTTATTTTGCAACTCTGTTTTCTGTTTTGGACAACTTCCTCTTTCTGCACAGACTTCAATATGTCGTGTTGAATCATCCAGCTCTTTGTTTGTATCACATGTTTAGTGCATTGTAACTCCCAAGAATATTTCAATGCCCTTTGTGGTATATACGTCGTGAGGCTATGAATTTCTCTTAGCTCTCGTGGTGGCGTGTCTATCTGGTTCCAACCAACAGTTACTCTCAGTTACTCTCAGTAGGTCGCTTGTTGGAACTATCTCACTGGTTCTATATGACGAGTTGCAAGCAGGTGCAGGAAAGGAGTTCAACATTGTCTCTCTCCTATCTTTTTTCTTTCTTAACTTATGATTTATGTATGTTTCTTATATTTCTGTTATTATTAAACCTTTGTAATAGCTAGATTTTAATTAATGTCATTTTGCCTTTAATTAAAAAAAAAACAAATTTCTCTTCTCCAATTTACTCATTCATTTTTACTTATTCTTTTATCTATGATTTGGTAATTAAAACCAAATAAACTCGAAACAATTTTATCTTGCATTCATTTTTAGTAGTGTTTTTCAATTTTGTTAACTTTTTCTTACAGATTAATTCATCTCCATTTGCTATTTGAGAAGCTTCAATAAATATCACGAGTAGTCTCAATGGACAGATAGTGAGATTGGGGACACTATCAATTATCTTTATCGAAATAATGTGAGCTGGATAATCATATCTCCATTATTGTAAGAGTTTTTTACTTTATACTCCATAACTAGCACTAGATTAAGACAAGGATGAAATGTGCCTACTGGAAAACACAAAGCTCAACCCTTAAATTGATTAGATGTTCACATTATTTCCAATATCTTACCTTTCAGTCACATAAGATGAAGTGTTAGCTTTATTTACTCTCTAATACATATAATTCAATTCCCTCATGGAGAATTATTGTTGTAACTTACGAGTTAATTTCATTTGAAGATACGTGATATATTATAGTTTTATCATAGTTTCAACTATTAAATTGAAGGAAGAGAGTAAAAATAAAGTTTTATGGCCATACATTTCTGTTAAAAAAATTATGCCCATATGAACTTTTATAGTATTTTAAACTTATTTAAATGCTAATATTTTAAGTAAAGATTTAAAAGAGTTTCAAGACCTGATTGCCCGATCTTTTGAAGGTTCAAGCACATGTTGGAAAGCAAGTCTATATACGGGCCTTAAAACTTGCTATACTTTACATTTCTGTTACATGCATGTTTTACACCTATTTAGCCCATACCTAGCTCGGTCTAACATATTTCCATCCGAAATTGTAATTTTACTTAAGCCTCAATGACAAATCTATGATTTGTATGATTTTTAAATAGTGATTTTAACATACTCATTTGAATTATTGGTCTTTGATGACTCCCTACTTTAAAATAATAGCCTACCAACACTCGGCAGAAATCGTATAATCCCTCAAAGTATGTAAAATATCCTCATCAACAGCACCACATAAGCTACATGCAGGATCATCAATCAAACCAAAAAATATCCTATAGCTCTAAACGAGTTTGTCAATACTCTCCCCCTCACACATAATCATAAGAAAGTTCCAGCTCGCTGAGAAACCAAAAAATTCCAGTTTTCTCCAAGGACCCGACGGAGGCAGAACATCAAAATCATCAAATAAAGTGCAAATTATCTTCTAATCCTTAGTCATGTCAGCAAAAATATTCTTTACACAATTCTGTAATCTAGGGGCATACATATAAACTTTTGGTCTTTAATCAGTCAAATGTAATATTGTTCATTACTAATTAAAGTTAGGAAAATAATTGCCAACCAACATCTTGATCTGCGTTTACAAGGAAGTAATCAAATCATGTTAGTAAAATATATTAAATTTTGTTATGTTAACGTTTCTTTTTACATTGTTTTAAACTTTAACATGTATATATTGTCTCAGAAAGAATAGATATGAATCGAAAATCAAGGAAAAAAGTTAATACTTGTGGTTATTTATAATCCGTAGTCCAGAGTACAAGATTAAGTGAAGGAAACTAGATGTAAACTATTTAAAGGAATTACATTTATCATTTTTTCAAAATAAAATAATCTAATCATCATACATTGTTCACAAAAATACTTACAATTAGAGCACGGGTCGAGTTTAGTAGTATATTGATAGAGTAGAGTATTGATCCATAGAGATTATATTTTAAGCAAGTTCATTAAGCCCATTATGTTCTAAATTAACAATGGGCAAAAACAAGTGATAGGTTTAAACTGATTTAACAAAATTGGGAAAATTAATTAGAGGTCCCTCACAAGGGAGTTAATACTGGAAAAGTCCCAAAAGTTGAAAATATTAATGTAGGGTCCCAAGGGACCTCACATTAATATATTTGAAAAGTGAAAAGACAGTTTTGCCCCTAGCCTTAAAAAAAAATTACCCCTCCCTCCTTCCCCCCACCCCTCCCCCCCACCCCTTCCTCCTCCCTCCATCGCCCCCCCAACCCCAGCCTCCTCCTCCCCTGCCCCCCCCACCCCCACCCTCCTCCCCTGCCCCCCCCCACCCTCAGCCTCCCTCCTTGGCCCCCCACCCCCACCCTCCTCCCCTGCCCCCCCACCCTGCAGGGGAGGAGGCTGGGGGTGGGGGGCGATGGAGGGAGGAGGAAGGGGTGGGGGGGAAGGAGGGAGGAGTAATTTTTTTTTAAGGCTAGGGGTAAAACTGTCTTTTCACTTTTCAAATATATTAATGTGAGGTCCCTTGGGACCCTACATTAATATTTTCAACTTTTGAGACTTTTCCAGTATTAACTCCCTTGTGAGGGACCTATAATTAATTATCCCAACAAAATTTGCAGTAAAAATTAGAGAATATATTTTTTAAATTTACTTTAAACAAGAAAAGTCTAGGCCTATTTATCCGTTTTTATTTCATAATACCCAATTTTCCCTTTTCTTAATGCTAATTAATTCCTATTGTTTTGTTGTGTAAAGTATCTTATATTTAAATTAAATAGCTTTCTCAAGTCTATTCAAACATTAATTGACATTAATATGTATAATCTCTTACTATATATCATTTTAATTAATCCTTTTAAACAAATCGCTTCAATTTCACAAAGTCTAGTTAGTTCATATCTCTATCTCACTAACACACTTCCGATCCTAAATTATAATTACAAGAAGTTTGGATTCAATCTAGTTCTTTAGCTAACTAATGCTCTTTCAAGTCACTAATTAGAGCTATAGGGAATTGTTTTTTTATATGTGGGCCCACATGACATATCATACGTGACAAAAATTTAACCCATGTGGCGGCCACATGGACAGATTATCAGTCAAACGTGATTGACCGTCCACTCAGGGTATTTTTAAACACTTTGGTTACTTTGAGTGTAAATATAGGTCTGTTGTTAGTTCAGGGTGCCCAGTGCTCATGAATGGTTATTTGGAGGGTAGATTAGGTCTATTACCCTTAGTAAAAAGAGTAAGTGTTAATTAGCATGTGTGTAGTGGCTAAATAAGTTTTGGGAAATAAAACCACATTTAGTATAGTCGAAGTCTAATAAATAAGCACATACCTTGGGTAGGAATTGAATAGGATTGTGTCTCATGTCTCATACATACACTCAGTTTTTTGGTGGGACTAATGTCAAGAAGGAGTCGTTTGAAGCATAAATGACTGATATTATTAGAAATTAACACATTAGCAGGTTTGAGTCTAGGAAAAGTGTTAGAATCTTAAGTTTTGATGAAGACTAAGATATGAAAGAACAAGTTAAACACTTAGACAAAATTAGGTTAAAATAGAACCACAAGTAAGAGTACAACCGGATGTGGATTTACTTCCGGATGGACTAGGACTAGCGCTAGCGGATGAACGTCTCATTCCCCAACGTAAGCAAGTATTTCACTAAGTCATAACTCAGTCTAGGAACATTAGTTGTATAAAATCCTTGAGACTAAGTTAGGATGCAACCGGATGTGGATTTGCTTCCGGATGCTTAGTGACTAGCGCTGCCTGTTGGGTTAGGTAACACCGAGCGTCAGTAAATATAACACTAAGCCATAACTCAACGTCCAGTAGGAGTGCTTCCGGATGTGGATTTGCTTCCGGATGCTTAGTAACTAGCGCTGCCTGTTGGCTTAGACAACACTGAGCGTCAGTGAGTATAACATCAAGCCATAACCCAACGTCCAGTGGAAGTGCTTCCGGATGTGGAATTGCTTCCGGATGTAAGAGAACTCCCTTAGACTAAGTGAACTCCCACTGCATGTGACTATGTGTTATTATTGCTAGACTAACGTTCAAGTGCAGCACACTGAGTGATGTTGCTTCCGGATGTGGATTTGCTTCCGGTAGCAATCAGAATGTCAGAACGTACAGCAGTGCAGTGTCAGAGTGCTTTTTGGCAGAGCAGAGTTGTCAGAGTTGCTTTTCAGAGATAAAGCAAGTCAACTCTGCTGAGCATTAATGGAGAATTAATGAGCAACAGTAACATGGGATAAACGGCTAGTTTCAAACGGCATTGTTACCTACCAAGAGTGAGAATACTTGAAGACTATATAAGGAAGCTCATCTTCATTTATGAAGATAACTTTGACAACTTGAAGAAATCTAGAGAGAGAAACTGAGAATATCCTTCAAGCATTCAAAGCTACCTAGAAAATCGAGAGAGCATTTAACACATTGAGAGTTCTTTTCATCTACATATCTTGTACTCTTTGTAGTTAAGTCTCTTCATTTATTAAGAGCATTCATTGTACCTAAGTGTGTAACATTATTCGTTCTTAGAGAGAACTAAGTTTAGAAAATCCTTTATTTGTAAAGGTTGAACCCTTACAGGTTGTAAGGGGGAGTGAGTCAGTAAGGTTGCAAGTGAACCTGGTGTAAAACTTGTGGTTGTAAGGTTGCAAGTGATCCCGTTCTAAAACTTGCGGTTGTAAAGGTTCCAGGTGAACTCGTTTGTAAAACCTGGGGATAGTGGAACTCAACCTGGGTGGTTGAGAACTGGACGTAGGTCAGGTAGACCGAACCAGTATAAAACCTTGTGTGTTTTATTATTTAATTTTTATTTGGTAGCACAATTCACCCCCCCTCTTGTGCATCCACTCCTTTCATTTGGTATCAGAGCGGGTCTTTCTGACTTGATTTCAACGAATCTAGAAAGTAAAGATCTAGTAATGGATGCAGATCATCATTCCTTGCCAGATGTTGCCATTCAGCCCAACAAGCCCCCTGGCTTTGATGGCTACAATTATCCATTCTGGAAGTTCAGAATGGAAACCTACATCAAGTCCAGCGATATTCGTCTCTGGGATGTGATTGAGAATGTGAATCACGTTCCTCTAGATGATGAAGGTTTTGCAAAAGACCGATTCAACTTCACCAATGAAGACTATGCTCTAGTGCAGCTGAACTACAGGGCCATGCACTACATTTAATGTGCCCTGAGTCACAAGGAGTTCCATCGGATCAGCCACCACAAAACAGCAAAGGAGATGTGGGAGGCTCTTGAGGCTGCTCACTCCGGAACCAAAGGAGTAAAATCTAGACGAGTCGAAATGCTGGTGGAGGAGTTCCACAAATTTGCTATGCTTAGCCTAACAGAGCCAATCAGAGAGCTGGAGCTTAGGTTCACCCATCTGATTAACAACTTGGCGTCCCTGGGAAAGGATATTCCTGAGCAAGAACAAGTAAGCAAGATCCTAAAGGTGTTGAAAGGTGACTGGATCACCAAAGTTACCATCCTGCAGGAAGTACAGGGAGAATCAACCAGCTCCATCACTGCTTTGTTTGGTTCCTTGGCTGAATATGAACCAACTTTGTTGGCTCAGAGAGCTCCTCAAGCTACAGCTAAAGCCAAGAACCTTGCCCTTGTTGCAACCAGCAAGGATAGGGATGATGATGATGATGGGGATGATGAGGAGGACATAGATGATGAGGAGATGGCTATGATGGTAAGAAAATTCAGAAAGTTCTTCAAGAAGAAAGGAGGCTTTCAGAGAGGTGAATCTAGCCACAAGAAAGACTATAAGAAGGAAAGAGCCCCAGTGTGCTTTGAGTGTAAGAAACCTGGCTACTTCAAGGCTGAGTGCCCAAGCCTGCAGAGATCCAAAGGGAAGGACAAAAGGAAAGCTTTTGTGTCCTCTATCTGGGTGAATAGTTCTGATGAGGAAGCAAGTGATGAGGAAGAGGTTGCCAATCTCTGTCTCGTTGCTAGAGAAGATGATGAGGAGGCGTCCTCAGAATTTGATCCCATCCAGGATAGTGAGGTAACCTTTCCTGAACTACAAGAAGCCTATAATGAAGTTCATAGAGAATTTTTCCGCTTATGTAAAGCCTATAAAGTGTTGAGAATTAAAAAGGAATCACTTGAGTCCAAGGTGGACTCACTGAGTGAAGAGCTAGCGGAAGCCAAAAAGCTTCCGGTAGCGGATGGCAAGGGTTCTCCCCAAGCAGAACCCAAGGCCACAATACTAGAGAGCTGCCCTAATTGCAGCAAGATCTCTATTGAGAGAGAAAGACTGCAAAATGCCCTGCAGAAGTTCACTAATGGATCTGAAATGCTAAACATCATTTTAATGAATCAGAGGGCATATAGGGATAAGACTGGATTAGGCTACAAACCTAAAGGGAAAAAGTGGGTGGAAACAAAAGTGAAGCCTTACTTAAAATTCTTTCATAAAGTCACTGATCACAGCTCCACACCTTTTAGCTTCTGTAATTATTGTAACAGGAAGGGACACTCCACGTTCACCTGTAATGCTAGAAAGCATGGAGCTAACAGCTCATATAAGTGGGTTCCAAAAGGAATCAAGACAACAAAGGATCCTCCCCCAAGAAAAGAAACTGAGGGAGGACAAAAACCCAGAACTTGGAAACGCTTTCCAAGGGAAGCTCAACAGCCTGGAGCCCACACTAGGCCAAAGGCACAAAGTGAGCACAAGCCCAAGGTCAACACCAGACCAAGGGACATGAAAACTAATGATAGAGGACCCAATAAAGGTTGGGTACCTAAGCATGTCTAATGCTTGCAGGTTTGTCTCAAAGCATCCAAGAACAGAAAATGGTACATTGATAGCGGATGCTCGAGACACATGACTGGTGACCGAGACAAATTCAAATCCTTGGTGATAAAAGAAGGAGCCACAGTAACCTTTGGAGGAAATCAAAGTGGAAAGATCACCGGAGTTGGAGAAGTTGGACCAGTTAAAGATGTCTATCTGGTGGATGGTCTCTGTCACAACCTGCTGAGCGTGAGCCAGAGCACTGACAAAGGAAATTGGGTAATCTTTGATTCACATGAGTGCATGATAATAGACAAGCATGATCTGAATCTAGATAAGGCCAATCTAAAATGCAAAATTAAGGCTAATAGAAATGGAAACCTATACACTCTAGATTTATGTCAACAACTAGATGAAAAATGCTTAATATCTAGCGAAGAGAATAGTTGGCTTTGGCATAAAAGGCTAGCACATGTTAACTTTACTCAACTTGACAAGCTGATTAAGAAAGAGCTAGTTATAGGCATTCCATCTTTTAAGGTTAAGCATGATTATATTTGTGAATCCTGCCAACGAGGGAAGCAAACAAAGTCCTCGTTTAAAACCAAGAAGAGAGTCTCAACCAGCAGGCCCTTGGAACTAATCCACATGAATTTGGTTGGGCCAGCAAGAGTGAAGAGTTTGGGTGGAAACCTGTATGCTCTAGTTGTGGTGGATGACTATTCTAGGTTCACTTGGACAATGTTTCTTGCCTCCAAGCAAGATGCGTTTGATGCCTTTGTTGTCCTGACTAAGAAAGTGCAGAACGAGAGAGATCTCAAGATCGCAGCCATAAGGACAGACCATGGAGGAGAGTTTGAGAACCACAGTTTCTCAGAGCTGTGTGAGCAGAATGGAATTGATCACAACTTCTCAGCTCCTAGAACTCCTCAGCAAAATGGTGTGGTCGAGAGGAAGAACAAGGTTCTGACTGAGATGGCCAGGAGCATGCTCAATGAGAAAGAGGTTTCTCAAGTGTTCTGGGCGGACGCTATGAGCACTGCTTGCTACATCTCTAACAGAGCCTATATTCGCAAGGGCTTGGACAAGACTCCCTATGAGCTGTACAAAGGCAGAAAGCCCAACATCAGCCACCTCAGAATCTTTGGATCAAAATGCTATGTGCATAACAATGGAAAGGTAAATCTGGGTAAGTTTGATCCAAAAGCTGATATAGGTGTATTCATAGGGTATTCCCTTAGGAGCAAGGCTTATAGAATATACAACATGAGGACTAGAACTGTAGAAGAATCTATGCATGTTGTATTTGATGAAAATCCTACATGGGAACAATCCACAGAAGATGATGGGATACAAAGCTTTCCAAAACAACCATCATCTTCACCACCAAAAGAAACACCAGTAAGCATTCCCAAAGAAGAAGATGAACTCAGTGATGAACTTAGAGTGCAGACGGTGCCTGATGAGGTACAGCTGCCAACATCTAGGAGACATCACAGGGATCATCCTCTTGATCAAGTGCTTGGTGATGTTTCTTCTGGTGTCAGAACCAGAAGACAAGTTCAAAATGAGGTTGAGTTTGGAGCTTTCCTGTTACAAATTGAACCAACCTCAGTTGAACAAGCTCTTAAGGACTGTGACTGGATTATTGCCATGCAGGAAGAGATTAATCAGTTTGAAAGAAGCCAAGTTTGGGAACTAGTCCCAAGGCCATCTCATCAATCCATAGTTGGGACCAAATGGGTCTTCAAGAACAAACTGGATGAGACTGATCAAATAACAAAGAACAAAGCCAGATTGGTAGCCAAAGGGTACAACCAAGAAGAAGGCATAAACTATGAAGAAACCTTTGCTCCAGTTGCAAGACTTGAAGCAATACGGATTCTTCTAGCCTTTGCATCCATGAAAGGTTTTAAATTATATCAGATGGATGTAAAGAGTGCTTTTCTTAATGGTTATATCAAGGAAGAGGTTTATGTTGAACAACCTCCTGGCTTTCAAGACCATAAACACCCTAAACATGTGTATAGGCTAAAGAAAGCTTTGTATGGCCTGAAACAAGCTCCTCGAGCTTGGTTTGAGAGACTCAGCAGCTTTTTGCTGGGAAAGGGTTTCTCAAGAGGCAAACTAGATAATACACTGTTTATTCTGCACAAAGATAGAAACATGCTTATTGTCCAGATTTATGTTGATGATATCATTTTTGGGGCAACTAACGAAAAACTTTGTGAAGAATTTTCTAAGACTATGCAGGGAGAATTTGATATGTCAATAATGGGAGAACTAACGTTCTTCCTAGGCCTGCAAATCAAGCAAAAGAAGGATGACATCTTCATCTCTCAAACTAAGTATTGCAGAGAGCTCCTCAAGAAGTTTGGGATGGATGAGTGCAAGGAGTATGATACTCCCATGAGCACCACTGCCGCACTCGATGCAGATGTAAAGGGAAGTTCAGTCAGCCTACCTATGTACAGGGGAATGATAGGTTCCCTGCTGTATTTAACGGCAAGCAGGTCTGACATTCAATTTAGTGTAGGCATGTGTGATAGATTTCAAGCCAACCCCAAGGAATCACATCTAACTTGTGTTAAACGTATTTTAATATACCTTGAGGGAACGCAAGAACTTGGTCTCTGGTACCCCAGAGGTAACCAAGAGTTCTCGTGGGCTTATTCTGACGCTGACCATGCAGGTTATAAAACTGATAGAAAGAGCACCAGTGGACAATGCGCCTTCCTTGGTGGTTGTCTGGTCTCTTGGGCTAGCAAGAAGCAAACCTGTGTGTCCTTATCATCCACAGAGGCTGAATACATTGCTGCTGCAAGCTGTTGTGCACAAGTGCTGTGGCTGAAGAATCAACTGAGGGATCTTGGCCTGGAGTCCCATTCTTTGTGATAACACAAGCACCATCAGCCTTGCCAAGAATCCTGTTCAGCACACAAGGACAAAGCACATTGACGTCAGACATCACTTCATCAGAGATCATGTTCAGAAGAAGGATGTCAAGGTGCAGTTTGTTCCCACTCAGCATCAGCTTGCAGATATCTTCACCAAGCCTCTGGGGGTTGATCAATTTACCTTTATAAGAGGTGATTTGGGAATGGTAAACCCAAATGAAGTTTAACTCTTCAAAAATAAACCTGTGCTTAATTGATTAAAACCTGCAATTGTACTAACTTAGGCATCGGAGTGCCAATCTTTAGTTTTGCAGGTACCCAATGTTAAATCTTAAGTAAGTCCAACCGGAAGCAAAACCACTTCCGGATGCTATTTTGCTGGCGCTGGGTGATAACTCAAAGCGACCAGGAGCACCAGTCCAACCGGAAGCGAAACCACTTCCGGATGCTCTTTTGCTGACGCTGAGTGAGGACACAAGCAACCAGGAGCGCCAGTGTCTGGGTAAGAGACACGTCACTTCACCAAACGTTTCAGCTTCCTGCACAGGAAGTTGTGCCTCCTCTGACAGTGTGAAGAGCCACATGTCAAAAAGGTGCGCCGTTCCAATTAAATGTTTACGTTTTTCCATGAACCAGCGCATGTTTCAATAAAGAGTCATCATGAGCATTATGGCATTGCATAAATAGGAAGCGCCATTCATTTTTCCCACTTCTCACACAAATTACACCCACAAACTTCTCTGAACACATTCATCGCATCTTCATCAAGTTCATCACACTGTTCTTCATTTTCTTCATCTTCTTCTTCTACATTTCTGCCATTTCATTCCATACATTTCACTCAAACCCTAAACCTACCCAAAATGGCCGGCTCACACGAATCCAACCAAAACATTGAGAGAGCCACTGCCTCGAAGAAGTCAAAATCTGGGCAATCTGGGCATTCGCATTCTGGGAAATCTTGGAAATCGCAAGAACAGCATGAACATTCGGGCGTTCTGGGCAACAACATGAACACTCTAAGAAAAAGGGCAAGAAGAGGGTTCAGTTCAGCGAGGAACCTTCATCCAAGAGACAGCGAGTGGAGGATGATCCACTGGTATACAAGGATGGGCCGTTGGAGGCTGTTTCTAGGAAGTTTGAAACTGCAAAGCCCTACTTCTCTCATGGAATGTTCATCGACCTGGAGAAAATTGAAGAACTAGGGTTTGGCCATTTGAGGGAGCATCTCCAGAAATATATGTGCTGGCTGGGAATCAACAAAGAGTACAACATCAACGTACTCAGGGTGTTCGACCAGTCTCTCAGAGCCAAAGCCAAGTACAAGATGGTGAAAGGGAAAGAGACCATCCGCAGAGTCAATTTTAAGGCCACAGTGAGAGGGAGGGACATCAGTTTCAATTGGAGAGATATCAATGACCAGCTCGGGGTCACTGAGGAAAGTATGAACCAGTGGCTCCACCCTGAGAAACTCAGCCAGGCGGAGCTTGAGCAAGTTTATGAGACCAAGGGGAAAAAGGTCTCTGGGATGTCGGACTCCAACCGGGTACTCCAATATATCTACTCCCGGTTGATGACTCATAAAAGGGGGAACATCAACGAGTTCACCCTGCTTGACAACCCTTGGCTCCCCAGGTTCTTCACCCAGCAGCCGATCAACCCAGGGCAGCTGATTAGTTTGGAATTACACAGGTGGTGTGAGAACAAGAAATCTGGCAATCTTCCCTATCCAACCTTCATTGCCTTCTTCCTGGAGAAATTTCTGATCAAATCCACTAAGGAAGCTGACAATGTCAAGTGCTTGCCCATAAGCTCAGTGAACATCTGCAAGATGGGGATCAGATACAACAAGCCGGCAAGGAGCACTAGATCTGGATCTCAGGCAGGGAGTGCCTCACACACAACGACTCCCTCTGTATCTGGCGCAGGGGATCAAGAGGTCGACTCCCATGGCCCATGCAGAGCTCCCAGGCTGTCTGATGCACAGAAGACAATGATGGCTGAGCTACGAGAGGAAATATTTCAGCGGCTGCCTGAGACATTGTTGGCCCCTCTCCGAGCAGAATATGATGGTGCTCTTCAGCAGCAAGGGCAGAGGATCCAAGGTATTGAGGATCGCCTAGGACGGGTTGAGGCCAAGCTTGACCTTCTCATCAATCATTTCCAAATCCCTCAACCACAAGGTAATCTACCACCACCCCCTCCTCCGCCTAATGACCAACCTCCACCTCCTCCACCTAACCAACCATCACTCCCTCCTCCTAATCCACCATCACCACATCCTCAGAATGATCAACCCCAACCTTCACCCAGCAATGATCATCAACCATCACCTCACAACACCCCTCAATCCTCCCCTCGCAAATTACCACATAACTCTCCATCTCCTCACAACTCTCCCTCACTTTATAATTCCCCCAACCCTTCACCATCCTCTGAACATATACGGCCCTCCAAACCACTCCCTCACAACCGTCCCTCCATTCCCGAAACTCTTGGTTTCTCCTCTACCGATCACCCACTTCACCACATCTACCTCAGAGATTTACCCCGCCTTCAGAGGACCCCTAGGAGAAACATTGCTTCCACCACCTACTCCTCTACCTATCCCTTCGATGGCTTATTCACAAACCCCTCCTTCTTCCCTAGCTCTCCTTCTTTACCAGAAACCTCACCCCCTTCCTCACCTGACAATTCACCCCCAAAGCCATTTGGCCCTCAACCACCACCATCCTCTTCACCCAACCCCGCCTCCTTGGCCCTCGCCCTTCTTGATGATGCCAAAAGGGGGAGAGAAATCCTATCTCACATCTCTTTATGGCTCAATGAAGATATAACTGCTGCCCTTCGCCGAGCCATGGATCTGAAACAAATGGCGACTGCTGAGCGTTTTATCAGAGGGGAAGCCATAAAATTCATGCAACAGCAGCGATCAGAAAAGCAGAGGTCAGAATGGGCAATGGTATTAGTTGGGCAAACTGATGAGGTTCCACTGCCTGAGCCTGAACCAGTGCCTGAGCCTTCATCTCCAGAGTCACCTCCCTCTGTGCCTAAGCGCAACATCCTTGAAGAAATCATGATGAAATATGGGCTGAGAAGGGAAGAGCCTCTACCTGCTGTGGTTGCCACTCCAGTAGTCAGCTTGGGCGGATCAAGGAAGAAATCCTTTGCCAGAAAGGGTGCCAACAAGTGTGCTGCTACTGAGACACAGTCAGCCACTCAAGCATCTGTCCCTCTATCTGAGCCATCCGATGATCCTCCACCACTAGTGGAAGTAAAATATGAGGTTGAAGACATGACTGCTGACGAGTTTGAAAGATATGGCTGGACTGATCGCCTCAGATTTGATCAGGTTGTCCTTCTCGATGCTGAAAGGCCAAAGGTCAACTATCCTCCTCCAAAATTCAAGAGCAAGGGGAAAGGGAAAGGGAAGACAAGGGAAATTGAGGACGACCCCAATTACCCTGTGTGGAATGTAAAGATCAAAGTCGTCCACTATCCCAATGGCGAGGTCATCCCTATCTCAGATCCATCAAGCTACACTGTGATCTCTGAGGTTCAAGATCTGAAGAGAGTCTTTGAGGAATCCAAGGAGTCAGAGAGACTCAGAAGGGAGAGGGAAGAGGCTGAGCTCCAAGAGATTATTGCTCAGATTGACCAGAACGAGAAGGATGCCCAGGTAGCCAAGCTGCAAGAAGAGTGTAACCAAAGGCAGTTAGAGAGGGAGAGGAAAAGGAGACATAAACTTTGAGCCCATAACCCCCATGCATTTTAAACTTAGGAATTTTTCTCTTTTCATATTTCTCATGCATAGTTATCTTGCACAGTTTTTGATTACATGTAAATTTTGACCTTTGTTATAATTCTGACTTGTAATCTTTTGCTCATCAATGATAATTGTCTTTAAGTTCTTTTGTGCCTTTATCTGATTATTACTCTTAATTCTTTCATATGAACTTAATTAGATAACTTAGTTTGTCATCATCAAAAAGGGGGAGAATGTTAGAATCTTAAGTTTTGATGAAGACTAAGATATGAAAGAACAAGTTAAACACTTAGACAAAATTAGGTTAAAATAGAACCACAAGTAAAAGTACAACCGGATGTGGATTTACTTCCGGATGGACTAGGACTAGCGCTCGCGGATGAACGTCTCATCCCCCAGCGGAAGCAAGTATTTCACTAAGTCATAACTCAGTCTAGGAACATTAGTTGTATAAAATCCTTGAGACTAAGTTAGGATGCAACCGGATGTGGATTTGCTTCCGGATGCTTAGTGACTAGCGCTGCCTGTTGGGTTAGGTAACACCGAGCGTCAGTAAGTATAACACTAAGCCATAACTCAACGTCCAGTAGGAGTGCTTCCGGATATGGATTTGCTTCCGGATGCTTAGTAACTAGCGCTGCCTGTTGGCTTAGGCAACACTGAGCGTCAGTGAGTATAACATCAAACCATAACCCAACGTCCAGTGGAAGTGCTTCCGGATGTGGAATTGCTTCCAGATGTAAGAGAACTCCCTTAGACTAAGTGAACTCCCACTGCATGTGACTATGTGTTATTATTGCTAGACTAACGTTCAAGTGCAGCACACTGAGTGATGTTGCTTCCGGATGTGGATTTGCTTCCGGTAGCAATCAGAATGTCAGAACGTACAGCAGTGCAGTGTCAGAGTGCTTTTTGGCAGAGCAGAGTTGTCAGAGTTGCTTTTCAGAGATAAAGCAAGTCAACCCTGCTGAGCATTAATGGAGCATTAATGAGCAACGGTAACATGAGATAAACGGCTAGTTTCAAACGACATTGTTACCTACCAAGAGTGAGAATACTTGAAGACTATATAAGGAAGCTCATCTTCATTTATGAAGATAACTTTGACAACTTGAAGAAATCTAGAGAGAGAAACTGAGAATATCCTTCAAGCATTCAAAGCTACCCAGAAAAGCGAGAGAGCATTTAACATATTGAGAGTTCTTTTCATCTACATATCTTGTACTCTTTGTAGTTAAGTCTCTTCATTTATTAAGAGCATTCATTGTACCTAAGTGTGTAACATTATTCGTTCTTAGAGAGAAATAAGTTTAGAAAATCCTTTATTTGTAAAGGTTGAACCCTTACAGGTTGTAAGGGGGAGTGAGTCAGTAAGGTTGCAAGTGAACCTGGTGTAAAACTTGTGGTTGTAAGGTTGCAAGTGATCCCGTTCTAAAACTTGCAGTTGTAAAGGTTCCAGGTGAACCCGTTTGTAAAACCTGGGGATAGTGGAACTCAACCTGGGTGGTTGAGAACTGGACGTAGGTCAGGTAGACCGAACCAGTATAAAACCTTGTGTGTTTTATTGTTTAATTTTTATTTGGTAGCACAATTCACCCCCCTCTTGTGCATCCACTCCTTTCAAGAAGTACTCTTATCACCGCAACAACCATAATATTCCAATGGAAGTGATGTGTGCCAATTCGATATCAAAAAATTTTCAAGATGTGGAGAATATTCTTAAACCTTAAGAGACAGCTTTATTTGATGTCTTCTATGATAATAAGATTCCATGTCACATGAAAGGTCTCAAGTTTGGGTGCAAAAATATCAATGCCACTGAAGTGAGCACAATGGTTAAAACCCTAAGTGAGGAGCTTATGATTCTGATTTCAGGAGGAAACACCCATCAAACTCAGTTCTTGTAAATTAACAGAGCTAGTTGAAATCCAGTTTTGAAATCTATAGTTCAAACCATTAGGGTTGTCTTTTAGAGTAGTTAAGACTCCAAGATGATGACTATGCCTCTCGGTAAATAACATGTAATTCCAGGCCGGGTATGTCATAGTAAGCATAATTATTTATATATTCTCATTCTCCTCGAACTGTAAATGCAGGTCTTGAACATTCCCTCCCGTGAAATCTGGCAAAATTATATACATGATTTTAGTTGATCAAATTTGCATAACTATTGCATATAGTTTGTATTTAAAAAGTTTATTGAAAATATACTTATAACATACGTATACACTTCCTTCTCCTCCCGTCCTATTTGAGGAAGGCAATTTGTTCCTAAACAGACATTATTATGCATATCGTTTCTTCCCAACAAAATATCTTTTTCAAAAAAAAAAACTCAAATTTATTTTTACATAAAAATTACCTTTCTTAATTTTTTAATCATTTAACATTTATTTTACTTAACAATTGCTAAGCATTCATCTTTCCAATTCAAATAATTTTGATATATATTTTAGGGCAAAAGCGCTGATCTAATAATTAACTATTTCAATTTGGGCAAAAATAATAAATGACTATTTCGCGGTGCATAAATAATAATCAACTTTGTGATCCGGTGCAAAAATAATAAAACCGGTACTAAATATAAACTTGTAGTTTTGTGCAACCTTTCTGATATTGTTTTCTAATGTAAAAATACATTTTTATCCCTCACAATTAAAACTCAATCATTCTTCCTTCCGCCCTTCATCTTCCCATGCTAACTAGTATCAACAAGGTTTTGATTGGGAGGGGCAAAAATGTATTTTTCACTTTGAAAATAATATCAGAAAGGTTCCACAAAACTTTAAATTAACATTTAGTACCGGTTTTATTATTTTTGCACCGGGTCACAAAGTTAGTTATTATTTATGCACTGCGAAACAGTCATTTATTATTTTTGCCCAAATTGAAATAGTTAATTATTATATCAGCACTTTTGCCCTATATTTTAAGTTTTTATTATATTATTCAACTGATTGATTTTAATCATATTAATATAGTTATAAGTTGTACCAAAATACTAATAAGCTAACCAATAATAAAAATATCAAACATTGGGCCTTCATATAGATATTGATAACTGTGATGGTATATAAATAGATTAAGGTGTAGCTATACGTAAAATTAAATAGGCTAGGAACAAAAGAAATAAAAAGTTGGAGCGCCTTTTTGGTCTACACTTGAACCTTCAAAAAGCATGATTAATAAATTCGAAAAACATTTAAAAAACTACTTTATTTAAAAGTTAATTATTTTTATTAAATATATTATGCTTTAAATATATTAAAAGGTCTATATATACATGTGTGAAAAAAAGTTTTTCTATACTTTTCTGTTGATTTTATCATAAAAATGAAAAACTATGATAATCTCTATTCCAATTGTAATTATGGTATTTAATGTAGGCACAATTGAAATAAACTCAACAAATTAAAATTTAAATAAGAGTAATAACATTTGCCAATTGCAAGCTACTACCTCCGGTCCTAAATATAAGACCTAGATAACTTTTTTTTTGGAAAGATTAAGGTTGCGAAATAGGTTATTAAATCATGACATATTTGATATCTTTTTAGATTATCCATTAGCTTAGAGGTAAAATAAATTAGTCTAAGAGAAAAAAAATAGGTAAATCAATTTATAATTAACTTATTTTTTGCTTTTTTTAGGATTTTTCAAAAAAGTCATCTAGGTTCTATATTTAGGACCGGAGGGAGTACAAAAGAGGCTCACCCGTTCATCCGTGTGGCAAGTTTTCCACAAACACAAAAAACTTGCCTCTTTTATATGGTTTTATGTAAACCTTCAATCTTCCATCGTGCCATGGAGGTTATTTTTGTGCACATTGTTAGAAATATGCACAATGTAGAAAAAGAGCTTCACTTTTGGCCTTGTATATCATAGGTTAGGTTTGACATTAATTAGGTTTTATGTTCATTGCATTTCAATTAGTGTCTCTATATTTTTGTTCCTCTTTTCTTGCATTCATAGATTTGACAATGGTAAATGTCAGTTCATGGTTCTCCAGTGAGGACCCAAGACTTTGTTTATAAGACATCTAAGCTACTATGCGTCAATACAACAACTTTCCCTGTCATCTTATAATTTTGGGTAAAGGAGCATTTTTAGTACTATAGAATATAGCAAATAGTATTAAACATGATGCACGATATTTTGGTTCTTTTGTGATAATCAAGAATTTATTTGGTAGCATATGTAATAACTCCATTAATAAGGACAAGTTTGACCATTAGAGGTCAAAGTTGACCGTTAAATTGTGACATTTTTTTTTTGAACTGAAAAATTGTGACATGGAAACAAAATAATAAACAAACCCTCCAAGTCCCAAAATGCCACGTCACCATCTCTATGTCAACCCCCACCCCCTCAAGAACTTCCCCTGCCACCTCACTCTCCTCTTCCTCCTCCTCCATAACTTCCTCCCCTGCCATGAACAAGGTGGCATCTTCGTGGCCGTCGTCGGCTCCTCCGGCTCACGCCTTCAAGTTTTTCACCTAGAACCTCTCCCTCTACTACCATATCCCTTGCTCAACCACCTCACCCCAGTCACCACCGTCGTCACCCCCTCCATCGTCATCACCTCAAATCCCTCTCTCCCAATCCTTGTCATCGTTCTTCAAAACCCCCAATCATTCTCAGATCCACCCTAAACCACCAATCATGGCACCACTTGTGTTGGATTAAATCTATTGTTGTTGCCTATTGTCCTTGGATCTGTTGCATTTGCTTATGGGTTCACTGTATTTTTTTATAGGATCTGTGTTTTGATTTTTTTTGTATCAGATCTGTGTTTTGAAATATTTGGAATCAAATCGAAGGCATGGTAGAGGCTGTGAGTAGAGAAGAAACATATGAGAAGCAGTTTGATAAGAATCAATGGATGAATTAGCTATATAAATATTTTCGCGTTAGTGTTTCTTTCTTCTTCCGATTAAGATCAGATAATTCTCTGATTTCATGGATTGTTTCTTCACCCAAAAATTTCTAGATGGGTAAATCTCAAGGCAATCCACCAATAGATAAATCATCAACCTTATGTAAATAAACTGTTCTTGATGGAACAATCCCATTAAAGGAAGATTGCTTCTTAGGTCATTTTGAACCCAGTTAATGCAGATCCAATCTCTAAACTCCTCAGATTCTTCCAAGTGGAGTTCATATATGCGAAATAGAGTTGCTGCCAAATGCATATTCAATTTACTCAAGCTTTTTTTTATATAGATTTACTCAAGATTTTTAAATATTAGGCAGTGAGAAAGTTGGAAGATAGGTGAAAAGAAATCATGGAGATGGAAGTCGGAAGAAGAGAGGGTGACCTGCGCAAGGAGAAGGGAGATGAAACTTTAAGTGCCACATTTATTTTTTTGCTACGTCAACACTTAACGGTCAAACTTATCTTAATTAACAGAGTTATTACATATGCTACCAAAATAATTCTTGATGAACACAAATGCACCAAAATATTGTGTTTTATGTTTAGTGTTATTTGCCATATTCTATAGTACTAAAAATGCACTTTTACCCTATAATATTTATCAATGATAGGGTAACTTTATTAACTGGGTTGAGAAATTAATAAACTCGCTAAATTCTTGGCTCAAGCTACTTTATGGATTCTATTTATTTTGTTTTCACTTTGTGTTTTTGGGTTGACAATTAGCTATTTCCAGTCTATGCCTCATTTTATTCACTCATTGAAATATTTTCATAATTTAGTCCCATAGGCTTTAATTTCTAGCACAACATGATTTTATAAACAAATTAATCTAGAACTATGCTTGAAACTCAATGAGAAGTTGAGAGCCTACAATAAAAAAATAAACGGGCTCAATGTAATGCATATATGGGAAATCAATTTTGTTCATTCAAAGGCATTAAGTGCGTGATTGACACTACATCAATGTGAAATTCCAAATTTGTTCTTAGATTATATATCCCTTTATTATGTTTTGGAAAATGTTTTCAGGTTTATTTTGAAGTTGATAATATTGGAGAGGACTTGGTAGAGGATTTACCGATTTATAACAAAAAATGCCCTACTTATTGGTACAATTAATGATGAATTGCTCACAACATTGAAACAACCTATTGGACATCTACTTGCAAATTGTCAAGTCTGCGTGAACATATCAATTCCTCTTCTCTATTTCATTATTCTTTTTTTCCTTAACTTGCATTCAGTTTTAGTAGTGTTTTTCAATTATATTAATTATTTGCAGGGTAATTCATCTGTTGATGAGACATATTCTTTTCCTTTGCTATTTGAAAAGTTTTCAGGAAACAATGAGGAGGCGTTTCAGTAGACAGATTTTGAGATTAGGGGCGCTATCGATTGTCTTTATCAAAATTTAATCAAGCTGGATAACTATATATCCATTAATGTAAGAGCTTTTATCTTATACTCTTGTTTTATTTATTTTGTTGTTCTCCTTAGTCTACTTGCATGCACAACTTTTGCTGCTTTTTAATAGTTCAACGATACCTTTCAAATGAGAGGAAATTGAAACCCATAACTATTAAAACATAATTTCATTTTTTATAAGATTTATGATTCATCATGCATCAACACGCATGACTTTGAAAAGAATACAAGGCGTTTGTTTCTTTGCTTGCAATTAAACACTCACTATTTTATCAAAATTTATTTTCCTTTTAGTTTAGAAATCCTGAGCCCTATGTTAGTTTGGAGTCATACTTTTATAGTTGATGGCAACAACTTTTCTTTTCTAAACAAAGATGCTAAGGTGAAAAGGAATGATTTCATGGGACTATTTGTAGTCTGAATACGTATATATGATTGGTGTCTTATGTTAAAAGTTATGTTATAGGAGAGTATAAGGAACCACAAGTAGTATTGTTGAATTGCATCAATAAACTGTTTTTGGGTTATGACTTAGAAAATTTCTTGCTTTCTTTTATCAGATGTCTTAACTTTGTTAAAGGAGGGAGATCATCCTGATGAGATAAACTCCTAATTGTTGGTCAATCAGAGTGTGAAGTTCACTTTCCGATAAAAAAAAGTGTGTGAAGTTTGACAAAATTGTGTAGCATTATACCGACACAACCAATGATTCTCATTTTCCAACTTGTTATATATGGTGAGAGTAATATTTTGGGCGAAAGTGCAAAATTGATACTAAATTTTACCTAAAATTGTGTTTCTAATACTAAAGTTTTGCGAGGTGCAAAAAGAGTAGACAACTTGATGTTCAGGTGCAAATATAGTATTTTCACTAGAGGGAAATAAAATTTAAATATGAAAATATTCTTATACGTCTATTCCTCCCTTATTAAATTTTTATATAATGAGGGACATAAGAGTCTTTTAATATCTAAATTTTGTTTTCATAAAGTGAAAATACTATGTTTGCACTTAGACCTCAAGTTGGGTACTATTTTTGCTTTTCGCGAAACTTTAGTATTAGAAATGCAATATTGTTTACAACTAGCATATATTTATTTGTTGATGACGTACTTAAATATTTAGATGGAATTCTTTAATTGCCTTTTACTTTGATTTGAATTACATTACTTATTTGTTTAAGTTAACAAAAATAAGAAGGCAATGAATATTACTTGATACTAGATCTATTACTTATGTGGTGTAGTTGGCTTGTCAATTTGCTCTTTTGGCTCTTGTGACACAATAGATTGAAAAATTATCTTAAATCAATATGCTATTGAAATTGTGTTTTAGTATGAATATTTGATTATTTGTTGCAATAACTATACAAGTCTTGTCTTTTTTTTTTTGAATAAAGGCAAAATGACATTAAATAATACCTAACTATTACAACAAGTTAATATCCAAAGCATATTAAAACATACTTAAAATTAAACAAGCAGATAATTAAAACAAATAGTAGAGAGATAACATCAAACTCCTTCTGACCACCAGCATGCAAGTAACCATATAGAACCGATGCAGTAGTTCCGGCAACCAGTGACCTTCTGAAAGCAACAGGTGGATGGAACTGGAGAGGTACGCCACTACTAGAGCTAAGAGAAACCCAAAACCTCAGGACGTCTATACCACAGAGGGTATTGAAAGATTTTGTGGTGTTATAATGCACCAAAGGTGCCACCCGCAAAGAACTAGAAGATTCTACATGACACATTGAAGCTTGCGATATGGAGGAAGTTGTCCAAAACAGAACCCAAAGTAACAAGATGAACACCTAGATAGACTAAAGCTGAAACAAACCAAACAAACCATGAAGACGCATGAAGAAATAAAAGTGAGCAGCACTGCAAGATGGACCTCCAAGCGGCTGCTTGCGAGCTTAGAGGTCCTCATTGAAATCATCCACTCACGCGGAGCTTTTTGGCATAAGCTCCGCCAGAACCCAGACTTTGAATGTGAATATCAACATTCCAAGGACGCTTTCTTGAGGAACAGATGAATAACTTGTTGAGCTGAATATGAAAATCACCACCTAAATTCTCCAAAGCATCCCATGCTCGTTTCTTAGAATGAAAATGACAACTTCGGTGAATTCCCTTTTTCTCTGAATCACGCTCTTTTGTCATACAAGGAGTGCTAGGCACTGAAAACACGTATCTCTTCTTGAAAGGAGGAGGAAAGACAACTATTTCTCCCCAGTACCTCTTTCGTTTCTCCTTCACAATTTGAATTGAGATATAGTTGTCCAACCTGGATGATAAAGGATCTGCAACCTTTCTCAAGAGAGTCTTGACTCTTTTGTAAGAGACATCAGAAAGAATTGACTCTTTTTCAAGCTTCTGTTTCTTGATAAGAGACTGATGCAACTGAGGTCCATTACTAGTCTTAAAATCAGAATCAACCTTTTTCATGTTCCCCTTGTGCCTTTTCCCATCAACTCTATCCATTTCCTCTATCAAAAGAAGACTAGAAGTAGGTTCTTTTGGCAAAGAAATCTCAGAGTAACAAATAAAATCCAATTTTATTCCAGACTTGTGCAAATTATAATCATAGCATCTAGAGAACTCATGGTATTCAACACGAACAGATTTAGTGCCATTAATAGAGACTCTTGCTCGGGGTTTCAGTTCAAGAGAAAAATTACAAGATTGAGCCACATGACCAATGCACATACAATGTGGACAAAATCTTCCAACCTGTTCCAAAATAACTGAGAATTCCAAGGATTGACCAGCCAACAGTTGAAAGTCATACAGATTAATAGCATTGAGACTGAAATCTGAGAGAAAAATCTGAAAGCGCAGTCCGAAGTCATTGAAGGGGCTTTTTTCATCATAACAAATGAATTTCCCTAATTTATCACCAAAATAGTTTGTTGTCTCCCTATTATAATATTTCAAGGGTAATCCATGAATTAAAACCCATGTTGGAAAATGATGATCAGAATGCTGAGACAAAGAGATATTTAAATGCCAGGGAAGCAAGATGATAAAATAACCTTGAAGGAGCCATGAACCACGAGAAACCATAAAGGACCAGTCTTCTTCACATTGAAAATGAAGTAAAAAGGAATGATTAAACCTTCTTACAACTGAGATAGATTCTTGAAGCTTCCAATGAAGATTGATCAGAGATTGCAATTTTGATGTATGAATCTGTCGACTATCCACTACTTTAGCAAGGACAAAATTACCGCTAATGTGAGAAGCATAACCAGGTGAGGGGGACATAGTGACTCTGATCTTGAAGGATAGCTTGCATGCAAGACCAAAGGAGCTCAAATAAGGACAAGAACAGCGAAGACAGTGATGAATCTGAAGAGATTAATGACGGCCAAGGAGGAAGAGAACAGCAGCGTAGCTGGAAGAGATCGGTTGAGGCAGTGGAGGGAGATATCAAAGGAGGCAGTGGTGGAAGAGAGAAGCGTAGGCGGTAGTGGTCGGCGGCTGTGGTGGCGGAAATCGACGGCGGAGGAGGCTGAAATCGGCGGCGAAGAGTAAGAGAACGGTAAAGGCGGGAGAGACTAGCTTACGGTGGCAATAGATGTGAGGAGATCGGTGGCAGCGGAGGATGAAACAGCTTCCGGCGACGGAGAAACAACTTTCGGCGATGGCGGTGGCAACAGATCTGGGAAGATCGGTGGCGTCGGAGGATGAAACAGCTTCCAGAAATGGAGAAACAACTTCCGGCGACGGCGGTGGCAACAGATCTGAGGAGATCGGTGGCGGAGGAGGTTGAAACAGCTTCCGGCGACGGAGAAAGCAACTTCCGGCGACGACAGTGGCAACAGATCTGAGGAGTTTGGTGGCGCCGGAGGTTGAAACAGCTTCCGGCGATGGAGAAACAACTTCCGGTGACGGCGGTGCTCGACGGTGGGCTGCGATGGTCGGAGGTAGTTTGCTTTGGGGTGCTATGAAGGAAAGAGAGACAAGCTCTCCATGCTTGATGAATCCATGAACAGATAAGGGAGGTGATGAAGGAGATGTTGATGTGGGTAAGAGAAAAGATTTGCTTGATTAAAGAGGAACAAGTCCTCCTCCATGCATGGTGGAGCTTTCTAGTGAGAAGTGAGAGCTTCTCTCACTGTTGCCTCCCTTAAGAGTAAGGTACAAGTCTTGTTGAGACATGCAAGTATAATAAATATGTTTTTACGTTGTTTGCGTAATGTTAAAAAATTTGTTTCTTTGTGTATATCTTTCATCGTTTTAGTTGTCTACAATTGTTAGCGTTTCACACCTTTGAATTGCTGAGCTTTTGTCGATTGACAAGTATAAGTGTTATTTACATAAGGTTTTTACAGAAAACAGTATCAAATCATGCGAGAGGCGTGTGTAATATCATATTTTATATGATTTTGATAACATTCGCACTACATTTACATTCCTCTGATACTATCAAATATTATTAATATTTATTAAATTTTATAACTCTACTATAATTCTATAAAATTGAACTTAAACTACAAAGAAACACTCCTTCTAAACCTCCCAAACATGTTTGATTAGTTACAATTCTCATATTTTTTTTCAAAGAAGGAAAAACCTATTTTTCCTTCATTTACATTTATTATTTTGACTAACTAAAATCATTTTAGTTTCATAGTTTTCTCCTTTTACCCTTTGTCTCCTCTCCTTCCCTTACTATATATATTATTTAAATTTAAATTTAAATTATGTTACTCAGGTTCTCTTTTCCGACAAAAACAATTACTCTTATTATCCCTCTTCAATATGATTTTTCATTAATTAATTTCATAAACTACAATAAATTTAATTTATTTTTAAAAATCATTCCTTTACAAATTTCCCCCTCTTCTCAAGCTATAATTATAATATTTTTTATTTATCAAATAAACTTGTATATATTCATGTTATTCATTTCCCATACATTAGTGATACCATCCTTGAAAATATTACCTCATTTTAATTTTAATTTTAATTTTTTATCCAAAACAAATAATACTTTTTTACTAGATTCAAGTTCTAAAATTTATCATGTTTCAAATTTTATTTTCTTAAATGATGCTTGTGTGTTATAATTTTTTATCAAGAATTGTTGTATATTATTATTACTTTCTCTATTCGGAGTACTTTATCAATCAAATTTTTGAGTAACTATATGTGAAAGGGTTAAGGGTCAAATCTAGCACTCTACTATTGTCAAAAGTTCACCCAACATAAACAAGAATTCGATGGCTCAAATGTAGCACACATCTTTTCAAAAATGACTCAAATCTAGCATTTCCGTCAACTCTAACGGGTTTGACCGTTAAGTTTGACTCGATCATGACACGTCACCTGCCATGTCACCCAGTTTGTCGTGTGGCCTGCCACGTCACCCAATAATGGATAGTAAGTGGGCCCATGGGTGACGTGGCAGGCCACATGGGAAAACTGGGTGACGTGGCAGGTGACGTGGCCTGCTCGAGTCAAACTTAACGGTCAAACTCGTTAAAGTTGACGGAAATGCTAGATTTGAGCCATTTTTGAAAAGATGTGTGCTACATTTGAGTCATCGAATTCTTGTTTATGTTGGGTGAACTTTTGACAATAGTAGAGTGCTAGATTTGACCCTTAACCCATATGTGAAATATTCTATTTAAATTAAAAATTTTAAAAATATCTATATCTCTAAAAAAAGGCATTTGAATGCGATCAGTACTTTTGAAATGGTATTTTTATTTGTTGAAGTGTGGATGCATTTTCAAATTATTTATAGAAATCTTAATGTAATTGGTACTTTTGAACAAAGAGAGAGAGATAGTGTGTGAGACAAATGATAAGGTGATTTTTCAAGATTGTGAGACAATAGAGGACATTTTTTACATTTCAACCCTACTTTCGTTAAAAATTAAACATTTTTTCAACATAAAAATCATACTTTCCATTTCTTTCATGTGTCAAATGTCAACCAAACAAGCCCATTTTCATTTCAATTTCTATCAATTCCAACCATTTCTTTACTTTCCATTTGACTCATTTCATTTCCTTTCTTTTCCTTGCAACCAAACCGGCCTTAGATGTTAATGTAAATAACATAATTCTTTTTCCATATGTAACAAGATTTCACAAAGGGGGTCAAGTACTTCACGGGCTTCAACTCAGGTTTTTGTTGGTGAGTCAGATTATATTTCTACACATCAAGTTCAAAACTCCAGATTATATTCAATGTATAAAATTGGGCTGACAAGTATGTACACACCAAACTTCAGCTCCAACAAGGAACAAGCCACCAATTAATCGAAAGAAGGAAAAAATGAATTAATTGTCAAAGTGCCCAGGCATCGAATGCATCACTTTGTTTTTGTCAGAATTATATGTTGCTTTTACTTTCATCATCTAGTGTTTCTCATTATATACATTGTATTTGATTTGATTCCTTTATATTGTCACTCCAAATTAAGATTTTCAGTTGTGTAATTTCCACTAGACTTTTAATTTCACATATATGTTAATTATGCTTCAATAGTTGTACAACATTATTGCATTAAGGTGCCTCTAATGTTTACATATATGTTAATTTCACATATATGTTAATTATGCTTCAATATTTTGAATGACTTTACTTGAACAAGATTTGTTATATAGGCTCGTACCTTTATGTCCTTGAGCATCAAGGAGACGAGAGTTTATGTATTTTGATGTTGTCATGTTGGTCCGCTAATGTATGTTTTTGTTTAGAAATGGAAATTTAGTTTTTAGCACCCAAAAGAACAACTTATTAGATGCCTTTTTTTATTATGACAATTCATAATATCTTTATTAATACAGATAATGAATAATCTTGAATATCAAAACTGAATTCTTTTATAATAAAGTTATAAAGACTTCGGCATCCCGTGTCTTAGCTTCTTTTTTATCATATATGACAATTCATAATATCTTTATTAATACTTATAATGAATTATCTTGAATATCAAAACTGAATTCTTTTATAAAAAAAACTTCGGCATCCCGTCACTAGTGTTAAATATACCCTCTCTCCATGTGTTGGTTTAATTTTGTAAAATATATTATATAAAAATATTAAATAATATACTTATAAAATTGATAGGATTTTCTGATTAAAAAGTTTCTAGAGTTTTTCCTTTCTAAAATATAACCTAATAATACATAATACTCCTATATTAAGTTATTTTATTCTAAGAAAACTAACTCATTTCTCTATTCCTTTAGAAACATACAACGAACTCTACATCGGCCGTAAAATAGAACGATACATCTTCCTATTTAGATAAAATATAAGATAAGATAAGATTTGTTTGTTAAAAAACGAAAAACATAATTTGTTGGGATAGACCAACAAAGGTTGGTTCAGTTGGTAAAGTGGTTTGACTCATAACTATTTGGTTGTGAGTTTGAATCCCGCCGATGTGAGGACCTTGTTGGTGGGTGATCAGTAAGTACCTCTATAAGTGCTCAAAGAGCCCGGAAGCCTGCCCTAGTCTTGGTGAGCCCCCGAGACCCAACTCACCTCAACTTTTTACTATAAAAAAGATTTGATGGGCGGGGCCTAACATTGATGGTGGAGGACTGGAGGGAAGGAAAGGAGGTTAGCTGAGACCACTGACCTAATTTTATATAATTATATGGATTGAAATGATTGATTTCTTTTATTATATAATAATATATATGTTTTTCATATTGAAGTATATTTTTCTACTTCTACGTTATCTTGTTATTTCTTTAAAAATATAAAATACTCATTCCGATAAATATAAAATCATTTTCTGATTTTTGTCACTTCTTTCCTAAATTAACCCTAGTCTTTTTCCGCACCTCACACAACCCAACCAAGCACTAGCTAGAAATCTTATTCATTGTCAAGTCTACAAGACCAAACCAAGCTCAACCTTGATCTTATTTGGGAAAAACACATAACTTTAACTAAATTAACTGTCATCCTTAATCTCAACAAATTAGGTAATTAGTTCCTATATAGATAGGAACAAATGGAGTATAGATACTCTTATCAGGTAACCTATCTTATTTTGATTAAATTTATATGAATTAATACATGATTTGTTGTATATGTTATATGATACTACCTCCGATCCTAAATATAGGACCTAATTGACTTTTTTTTTTGGAGAGATTAAGGTAGCGAAATATGTTATTAAATGATGACATATTAAATATATTTTTAGATTATTCATTAGTTTATAGGTAAAATAAACTAGTTTAAGGGGAAAAATTAGGTAAATCAAATTATAATTAACTTATTTTGGTTTATTAAGGATTTTTCAGAAAAAGTCAATTAAGTCTTATATTTAGGACCGGAAGGAGTATATCCCAAAGCGTGTCCCATTGTTTACCATAAGCACATGTATATGATTAATACATAATTCATTTTTAAAATTCATTGTCTAGTACTGATTAGTTATTTTTAAAAACTAGAATATACCCCGCGCTTTGCGCGGGACATTCGTCATTTAGTTATTTTTCATCTTACATTATACATTAGTTTATTATACATTAGTTTGTGTTGTACATTGAAAAAGATATCCACTCACTCTTAATATATTTGTGAAGGATAAAAAAGACAAACGACTTAATTATTACACAACATTTTATTATATTATACTATATCAATTCATAAGTTAAGTTAGTTTGTATACAAATAAACATAAAAGTTGTATAGTGATTTTTAACTTGATTGAGAATCAAAATAGTACATGTATGAAAACAGAAGAAAATCAAACTTTATTTTTAATCCTCCTCGTCCAAACCCCCTTATCCCCCATGAAAAATAAAAGAAAGTCAAACTTTATTCCAAACCCCTTCCATCCAACCCCCTTCATATTAATTCTCCTATATTTAGCATGTTGCTATCGTTTAAAACTTAAACTTTATTTTTAATCTCCCCTGTCCAAACCCCCTTATCCCCCATGAAAAATAAAAGAAAGTCAAACTTTATTCCAAACCCCTCCATCCAAACAGACCAAACCCCCCTCATATTGATTCTACTATAATTACCATGTTGCTATCGTTTGACGCTTTTTTAACAATGTGACCACAACTCTCCTAATAAATCTCAATAATAAAATTTTTCAAATGCAAAATGCTAATAATTAACTCCAAATTTTTAAAACATCATTTCAAGTTGTTGGATTCGGCCCTAAACAATCATCAAAGCTTTTTAAGTGCAATATACAGGACTACCTAGAATTAAAATGTTTTAGAAAATAAAATAGAAACTATAATGCTTGTAATATTTCAACTGCTATAAAAATAAATACCCAATGCCCTTTTACTAACACAAATATATCTTTTTAATACACCTAAAAATGATATTTATGGTGTTTGCCAATTAATTGTTCACAAACGTGTTTAAATGAGACATTTAATTATATTGAATATAAAAATGATTTTTTATTTTCCAAAATAGCAATTCGCTGAAAATGAAATACATAGAATTAACTGTATTTAATTTACTCTTATAAATTTCAAATAATGTTGGATTATATACACACATGCATATATGGGTAAATAGTCAAAAGTGCCTTTCAATTGCATTAAAAAGTAAACATCCTTTTAATATCTCACGCAGCTTGTATAATATTTTACATTATTTATTAAAGAACGCTAATACATGTTGGACAATATAAAATGTTGCGTGTGAAGGAAATCGCCAATAACAAAAATTGTAAAGGGATCAAATATATTAAGTTAAACATTACATGATCAAATTGTAAATCGCTAATATAATATATATGTGTAATGCGTTTTATTATTAAATTCAAGGTAATGAATACAAAATTATATTCCTAATATTTGATGTTAATATAGGTGATAAATTAAAATTGTAAAGGGATCAAATATATTAAGTTAAACATTACATGTACACGAAGATTCAAATTACTAAAAAACATTAAAAAGAGATCAAATCCTTTACTAAATGAAAAGAACATCCGAAAATAACAGAATATTCATTTACAAAAATATGTAATAACAAAGACAAACATGATGCAATTAGGTTGGAGATCAGACGTGGTTCAAATGATGAGAAGCACATGTTGTATAATGCGAGACGAGTCTAGTTGTGAGATTAAGAAACTAAATTTGAAAGCGCCTCCTAATTTGCATTATTCGATCAGCGTCATAACTCAAAAGTATCGTTGTCTAGACCTTGAACTACTTTGCAAGTTTCCCCATTTGGACTTGATATACTAATTAGAATCAAATTAATTGCGTCGATATCCCAATAAGAATCAAATTAATTGCATATAAAAAATATTCTTTAATTTGAGAGGACACACATGTTTGGTCGAATATGATATGTGATAAATAGACCGGTATATTTATGAAAGTGCCAGCACACGAGCTATTTATAAGCATTTCATAATGCTTGTAATTAAAGTGCAAGATTTTCAATTAATTGTATGACATGTCAAATTAATTACAAATTTACAATTAATAGCAAATAATAATTTAGAATGTCAATAATTGATATTATTTACGAAGTCAAAGTAAACTGCTAATCCGTACCACAATATCTCTCCTCTAGACATTTTAGAGAGAGAGGCTCCGCCTTCTCTCTAAAACAATAGTGTGTGAGGATATCACTCCGTACTGTGAGTGTGCCAAATCACTCCTAGTGAGTGCGCTGGCCTAGTGGCCCTTCATCCCTTTTACGGTTTCTTCCATCCCCAACCTTTCTATTATTTCTTTCCATTATCCATCCCTATCACATTCACATACACAATATTTCACTCCTACGTTTTCTTTTGTTTCCACTGTGATTTTCTACCTAAACCTGTGGTGCGATCATTTGGCTGAAGAACATGGAAATAGACATGGATGAGAACAAGTGTGCGATTGACTGGAATGATGGGGAGATTAAGAAGGGGGGTTTTTCACTGATTGGGAGGTTTGTGTCAACCAAACAAGTGAATACCTCAACGTTCAGAAGAATGATTGTCAGAATCTGGAATGTTCGTGACAAGTTAGAGATTAGTGATGAAAAGGACAATTCCTTTATGTTTCATTTTGGAAATAAGGAGGAGTATGAGAGGGTTTTACGTGATAGCCCCTGGGCATTTGATGGCTGTCTCCTGAATCTGAGGCCGTGGACTGATGACTGTGAATGAGGTGTTAATGGACAAATGTCTATATTGGGTTCAGATACATAATATACCGAAAGAAGCCATGACAAAGAAAAACATAGTGGCTATGGGTTCTATGATTGGTGAGGTGATATGTTTTGAGGACCCACGGAATGGTGAATGTGCTGTGAGAAGTTTCGCAAGGGTAAGAGTTGAGGTGGATCTACAAAAACCTCTTAAGGTTGGGTTCTGGTTGGAACGACCTCAGGGACTTGGGAAAATCTGGGTGAAATTAAAGTTTGAAAAGCTGCAGAGTTTCTGTTATCATTGTGGTATTGTAGGTCATGATTTTAAATCATGTACCAAAGATATGGTGATGGCAGAACATAATTCATTATTCCCAAAGTACACGGCGGAGCTTAGAGTAAATCCGATGAGAGCAATAGCACCGGTGATCATGATTAGGGAAGGTGAATATGATTAAGTGCACATGGAGACGGCGCGTGACTCAATGTCAACAAAGAAGAGCGTGGATGAGGGAGTTGGGAGCAAAAGCGTGACAGGGCAGAAAGTTGTTATGCAGCAGGATGCCACGTGGTCAGAAGGCGCCAGAAGTGTGAATAGCCCTGAAGGAAAATCTCATGAGGCAAAAATTTCTGTTAGTAGTGGGCCATACTTGGAGAGAGGGGAGGTTACAAGCCCACTACAGGAGAAAAAAAGAAAAGAATATGTGGGGGATAATATGGGCCCAAATATTTTAGAATCCAAGGCATGTCGTAGAATACATTTTGAGGAAGGCCTAGGACAGCAAGGGGAAGCCCATAGAGAGATTGCAGAGGAAATAAAACCTGAGAGTCCAGTGGTGAATCCAAGCTCAAACTATGACAAGCGAGTTAATACAAGTGCGGCTACCTCCAATTATGTCTCGTCTCAAGCACTGGAAAGTAAGACTGAGGGTAGCAATGGTGAAGGAACGAAGGAACACATCACTGACATGAGGGTAATGTTGGATGTCCCTACTCCATATTTTGTGGAACTTCCTGAGGATTTTGAAGAGTACACTGATGAGAATGAACCAGCAAATTTGCATATGACAAGGAAAAAACCACTCAAAGCGAGGTGTCAGGTACGCCCAAACATACTTCAGCTCACATATGAAAGTGTGCTAGTTACAAAATTGGAGAATGTTAATCTCAAGAGGGCAGTTGAAGAGGAATTGGAGGTAGTGGAAACAAGATCTGCTAAGAAGGGTAAGATGGAACTGATAGAGAGTAGTATGAAGTTGAAAAAAGAAGAGGGGCATACATTGAGAGGCAGAAGAGTGTCACCGAAGAAGAAGAAGAAGGAGAGAGGTATGAAGAAGCCTATGGATCTACATTTAGTGGATGTACCGGTGAAGCAAGTGGGAGTTGAGGCTCTAAATACTGTGGGGTGTGGTGGTCTTCCCTCAAAGACCACCAAGTCGCCATGAGTATATTGAGTTGGAATTGTCAAGGGTTAGGGCCACCTTTGACAGGGAGACATCTCAAATTCCTCAACAATAAATACAGGCCCTCTCTAGTTTTCCTCATGGAAACTAGAGTCAAACAAGAAAAAGTAAAAAGATGGAAAAGAAAGCTGAATTTTCAGAATGAGTGGTATGAGGAGGCTGTGGGATTGGGAGGAGGTTTGGCTGTTTGGTGGAATGATTGTGACCAGATTCAGGTGCTTGTGTCTTCTAAGAATATGATCCACTTAAAAATTATCAAAGGACTGGGAATGGATGGAGGTTTTATAACACTGGTATATGGTCCTCCAAAGGAGCAGGATAGGGCAACATGGTGGGAACAGTTGAGTAAACTAGACCCAGGGGAACAATATCAGTGGGTATGCTGTGGTGACTTCAATGATTTGTTGTACAACTTTGAGAAGAAAGGGGGTAGACCAAGAAGCCTAAATTCTCTAGCGGACTTTCAGAGTTTCATGGATAAATGTCATATGGAAGACTTGGGGGCAAAGGGCATGGAGTTTACGTGGGCTAATAAGAGGATGGAGAATGCTCATATCAAGGAGAGACTAGACCGAGCAATATGTAACACTTTGTGGAGAGAAACTCATCAAAATGCCCAGGTATGCAACTTAGAGCCTATTGGTTCTGACCATTCCCCGCTGATTATTCTGTTTAACCACTCTGTTTTAAGAAGCCATAAAGAGTTTAAGTTCGAGTTGAACTGGATAGATCATGATCAGTTTGATGAATTAGTTAAACAATCCTGGAAGTACTACCATGAGGGTTTAGAGTATAATGGAGAAGTAGAAGGCCTTAAATCCAAACTCAGTAACATGAAGGAGACACTTATAAAGTGGAGTAAAAAAGAATTCCCTAATAATAACAAGCTATTACTATCATTGATGAAAGAATTTAGGGATTGTTGCTCAGGAGAGTGGAATGAAACAATTGCAAATAGGGCAAATGAAATTAGCAGTAAGATAGACCAAACATGGGAGAGAGAGGAGAAGTATTGGTTCCAAAGGTCTAGAATTAACTGGTTAAGTTGGGGGGATGAAAATTCCAGATTCTTTCATAATATCACAGCCCAACATAGAAGGAGGAATAAGGTGGTATGCCTAAAAAATGAGGAGGGAGTGTGGGTAGATGACCAGAATGCAATTAGTGCATGTTTTGCTGATTATTATGAGAACCTGTTTGCGGGTTCTGGTCCTAGGAACTTTGATTCTGTTTTGACATATGTTAAACCGGTGGTGACTGAAGCTGATAATATCTGTTTAATGGCACCGGTTAAGGAAGAGGAGATTAAGAAGATAGCATTTGAATTAGGGAGCCTCAAAGCTCCGGGGCCGGATGGCTTCCCAGGTATCTTCTACCATCACTCATGGGAAGTGGTAGGCCCCGATATTTGTAGAATGGTGAAAGAGCTATTTGAGAATGGGGATGATGTAGCATTGTTGAACTCCACAGATCTAATTCTGATCCCAAAAGTAGACACACCAGAGTCAGTGGGCCAATTTAGACCAATCAGCCTATGTAATTTTAGCTACAAGGTGTTCTCAAAGCTGCTGGCTAATAGGGTGAAAAATATTCTGAGGAAAATCATAACTGAGCAGCAACGAGCCTTTGTCCCGGGTAGATTGATTCAGGATAATATTTTTGTGGTACATGAAGCTTTTCATTATTTAAAAAATAGATCAGGAGCTAAACCTGAATTTGCTGTTAAACTGGATATGAATAAGGCTTATGATAGAGTAGAATGAGATTTTCTTGAATCAGTGCTGTTAAGAATGAATTTTCATCCGGGTTGGGTCAAGCATGTAATGAAGTGTGTCTCTTCTGTCTGCTTTAATGTGAAATTAGAAGGAAGAACGATCAAGAGTTTGAATCCTAGGTGTGGTCTTAGACAAGGGGACCCTTTGTCACCTTATCTTTTCATCCTAGTGGCGGATGTTCTATCTCAGATGATTAAGGTACATGTTGATAGGGGAGATTTACAGGGTATAAAACTAGCAAAGTCATGCCCGACCTTGTCACATTGTTTATTTGCCGATGACTCAATGTTCTTCCTAAGGGCAACTAAGAAGAATTGTGATACCTTTAAGAGTATTTTGGAAGAATATTGTATGGCATCTGGTCAAAGGGTAAATCAGGAGAAGTCATGCCTGTTTATTTCCCCAAAGGTACCTAAAGAAACTAAAGAAATGATAGGCCAAACCCTAGGAATATCTCTAGACTGCTCACCAGGGAAGTACTTAGGCCTCCCGATACTGTGGGGTAGAGCGAAGAATGAAGCTTTGGCTTTTGTAAGAGATAAGGTCAGGAAGAAAGTCCTAGGATGGAACAAACAGTTTTTGTCACAAGCAGGGAGAGAAACTTTGATCAAATCAGTAGCTAATGCCATTCCCACTTATTCGATGGCTTGTTTTGTATACCCCAAAAAAACATGTCAAGATCTGAATAGCATTATCTCTAAATTCTGGTGGGGTGGGGATGAAGAGCATAAGAAGATACATTGGAGAGAGTGGTCTCATATGTGTAGGAGGAAATCAGAAGGGGGTTTAGGCTTTAAGGACTTCCAGAACTTTAATATGGCCCTTCTAGGAAAACAATGTTGGAGGATAGTCACCGAACCTAATGAACTGTGGGTGAGGATTTTGAAGGGTGTCTATTTTCCAAATTCATCCTTTTGGGAGGCTAGTAGGGGTGCTAGAGCATCCTGGGCTTGGCGTAGCTTGCTAGAAGGGAGGAAGGTGTTAGAGGGCAATTCTGTGTGGCAAATAGGAGATGGGAGTAAAGTGAATATATGGGAAGAGCCATGTGTCCCGGATTTACCTAATTTTAGGATCCCTTTAGAGTCTAGAAGAGAGGAAACAAAGGACTGGACTGTGGCAAATCTGATTGAGGGAGGGGCATGGCAGTTAAGGGTGTTAGAAACTACCAAGGAGGTGGAAGATGCTATAAAGGCTGTAGTACTTCCTCAGTTAAATAGGTGTGATTTTCTGATTTGGACTAAGCACAAGGGAGGAAGATACAGTACAAAACATGCTTATCAATGGCTTCAAGAAGAGGTTAGTTCAATAGTAAGGGATAAACCTAGCTCCTCTAACCCCCCTGATAACCATATTTGGCCTATAATCTGGAAACTGAAAGTTCAGCCTAAGATCAAGCATTTCTTATGGAGAGCTTGCTCTAAGGCTCTTGCCACTAAGGAGGCCCTCTGGCAAAGAAAATGTAGTAAAGGAATCTGCTGCGACCAGTGCCTCTCTCTTCCTGAGACTGTGGAACACTGCCTTTTATTATGTGATTGGATCCGGAAATTGTGGTTTGCCTCACCTCTAGGAGTAATCATTGATGAATTTAAAGTGACTAGATTTGAGGATTGGCTGCGGAAAACCCTTGATCAATTAAAAGATGATGAATTTGCCCAAGCTCTAATTGCATATTTGTGTTGGTTTATTTGGAAAGCTAGATGCAATAATGTTTTTAAGCATGATGAACCAAATGCAAGAAGAGTAATTGATTGTGCTGTGGCGAGTGTAAATGAGTTCTGGAAGGTTAAAAATTTCCTACAGGATGAGTTGGTATCTGATAAAGTAGAGAAACAGAACCTCTTGTGGAGTCCCCCTCCAATTGGTGAGCTAAAGGTTAATCTGGATGGTGCTTTTTATGCAGATACAAGATGGGGTGGAGTTGGCTTTGTGGCGCGGGATGAACAAGGGAGGATCAAAGAAGTTTTTTGCAAGAAGGAGGTTGCTGGTTCAGCCTTCCATATGGAAGCTAAGGCCTTATACAATGCAGTCATGAGCTTTCGGGAGCATAAACCAGGGAAAGTACGATTTGAATCTGACTGTAAGGTGCTGGTGGATGCTGTCAATGCCAAAGCTGAATGCCCTGATTGGAGAGCTAAGAATCTGGTTCTGGATTTAAAGGAGTTGTTTATAAATCATACTCATATCTCTGTACAGTTTGTGGCTAGACAATGTAATTTGGCAGCTGATTGGCTTGCCAAAGCAGGCTACAAGGGGTTGTGCCCTCGGGATTGGGATATTTTTCCCCCACCCCCTTTTTTTGCTTATTACTGAGATGGATGCTAAACTCTGTAGGCAAGGAGTAGGCTGATACTTGTTATGTTTCTCATATGAATGCAATATACTATCTTTTACTGTCCAAAAAAAAAAGTAACTGTTAATGTCAATAATTGATATTATTTCTCAAAATCTCAAACTACCAACTACGATTCTACGAAGCCATGGCTTATGAAATGTGCGGTGAAATGATCCGGTGGATTCGAGGAGCTACGGACGTGGAAATTTCGATTTGGGATTAGTTCAATAATAATTTTCCAAAAAGAAAAGCAAATTCACATGTTTGCTATCGTGACAATACATTTATTTTCTTCAGTAAAGAAGAGATTAAATTATTTTCTCTTGCACAGTTATAAGCTCCCGCGCCCGCCTATATTAGCTATTAATGAACCACCTATTTGAAAATATTTAACAGATAATCCCTCCGATTTCTAAAAATATAACCTAATCAACTATCTTGATTAAATTATGTGTGTTAATTAGCATGTTGTTTTTTTTTCTAATAATGTGCTTGGAATAATGGTTAAAAAATTTTGTAGGTTGATTCTTTGGAAATTAAATTAGAATTGATATTTTAGGAAGATGAGATATAAAAAAAAATCAATAATTTTACTTTAGAAGTTTTAACGGGAGAAACTAATACAATTATTTGAGGGGAAAAAATGCAACTCGAGTTGAAAATTGAAAATTACGATTGAATTGATTTTATTCCATCATTTATCACCCATATCTTCCCTTGAGTTAATGAAAGCTGATTCCATGGTAACCGATATTTCATTGAAAAAGCCAGTTAAAAAAAATGTTTCATTGCAAAAGATCTAAACACTAAAACTTGGTTATGTTCGAATCATTTGAAATAAAACATGTTAAAGGATTTTCAAATAGGTTGGGAGGAAATCTCACCTAAGAACAATAGAACGCTCGAAGGATGGGGAGGATAGGAAGAAAAGTTAATTCAAGTACATGCGCTATACGGCCAACAGGTTGCAAGTCGATATTAGATAAGCAAAAACATAAGCAAAAGGATCATAACATGAAAAAGAACTTAACGATACAAAAATAATTGTGCCAATGCATGCATGCTTAGATGATGCTAGAATTCATTAGATTACAATGAAAATTACACACTAACAATTAAAATTAGACAAATATGAAATAAATTACACAAATAGGAAATCTTATCTCTCTCTTTTTTGTATTCTTCTATCTCACTTACAATTGTATTCTCCTACTCTTCTTCGAGCTTCTTCATCGAGCTTCTTCACCCTTCTTCGAGCTTCTTCGTGAAACATGTTTGGTCGAATGTGCTATGCAATGAACTGAACAATACATTTCTGAAGTGTCAGGATACGAGCTATTTATAGCATTTCAGAAAGCTTGTAATTAAATTGCAAGATTTTCAATTAATTGTGTGATATGTGTCCAAATTTGAATAATTGATATTATTTCCGAATTACAAATTTAAAATTAATTTCAAATCAATTATATTAATGATGATTAGCTAATTGCAAATCAAATTTAATGTCAAATCAATTATTGATATGTCAAATTAATTACAAATTTGAATAATTGATATTATTTTTCGAATTACAAAATTTAAATTAATTTCAAATCAATTATATTAATGATTCCATGACTATCTCGAAAAGTTCGTTGTGGTCTTAGAAAATTGCAAATCTAATTTAATGTCAAATCAATTATTGATATGTCAAATTAATTCGATTTTATTAATGTCAAATCAATTATGTGTGGAAACAAAATTAATTATTGATTTTATTAATTTATTCAACGGGACACTTGTCAGACAACTATGATGCCAAGTGGACCAATGACGTCAAAGCTACAAGCTTCTAAGATATATAGATTAGAACTTTATAAAATTTAAAATATGGTTTGTTGATGATTAATAGTACATTTTTTTTTTGGGAAAATGACATATAAAGTCTGCCTAATTAGAAAAAGGACAATTGAGGTGGGTAGATTGTGGAAATGACAAGTTGGATCATTTGAACCTAACACAAATTACCATATTTGGGGAAAAGACTAAAGTGCCCTTAAAATTAAAAACTCATCATCCTTCTTCTCTTTGCAGCCATAATCTTCTCCTCAAACCCTAGCCACCATCTTCTCCTCAAACCCTACCTAGCCCACCCCCACCCATCATCGGCCTCCCTGTCTCCCTCATCTCTCTGTCGTCATCTTCACTTGTCGTCGGCTTCAACGAGGCCCTCTGCACAAGCGATTTCGTCAGAGCGAGTTCGTCATCTTCACCCGCCATTTTTGCTTCCCTGTAACATGCCGAATAACCAGAGTAACGTGTGTATTAACCATTGTCTCATGCATTTTAAACATAGAAACATGATTTTTATTTCCAAAACCTAATCAATGCAACAGTGAATGAACATCTACTTCATCATCTTCATTACATCTAAGTCCACCTGAACTTCTTTTTCCACCAATAAATTCCAGACAAGGTTTTAGGGTTATACAATAAACATACATAATTTTTCTATTTCATATCCTAAAAGACACCATGACCAAATAAACCTGAAGAGAGTAGTTTTTGCTTCCCTGTAACATGCTGAATAACCACAGTAACATGTGTATTAACCACTGTCGCATGCATTTTAACCATAGAAACATGCCTTTTTATTTCCAAAACCTAATCAATGCAACAGTAAATGAACATCTACTTCATCATCTTCATTACATTTATGTCCACTTGAACTTCTTCTTCCACCAATAAATTCAGACAAGGTTTTAGGGTTATACAACACACATACATAATTTGTCTATTTCATACCCTAAAAGACACCATTAGCTTTTCTTTTGATCATGAATTACTATAGACCACATACTTCATCATCGTGATTTTTCTTTTTGTTTAGTGTGAGATTCATGTTTGGTTGTGTTGTAATATATTAGATTAGTAAAGAGCACTTTGGTCTTTTCTCCAAATGTGGTAATTTGTTTTAAGTTCAAATGACCCAACTTGGGCTTTCCACAATTTATCTACCTCAATTGTCCAAGTCCCAATTGGGCAGAGTTTATATGTCATTTTATAAAAATGACATATAAATATGATATGGGTGAGTAGTTTTTAGTTTTTATAAAAACATTAGGGTTTTCGATTGTGCTGCCGCCTCCAACTCTCTCATCTTCATTCTCCTCCTCCTCCTCCTCCTTCTTCCGCAACAACAATAACAATGGTGTCTTGTCTTCTTTCTCCTTCTCATTCCTTTTTATTTCTCATTGCTTTATACATTCTACTAATCATTTTTCATATGCAGATTATCTCCGAGAAGAACCGCCGTGAGATCTGCAAATACCTCTTCAAAGGTTTGTTCCCTAATCTCATATTCTTTCATTCTCTCTTTTCAATTCGTTTATGTCGAAGTTAGTTAAACATAAGAAAATGATAATGATGATTCTGAAGCTATGTGTTTAATACTCCCTCCGTTCCTAAGAGCACTTTGACTTTTTTGAAAGAAAGCAAAATGAACAATTTAATGATAACATATTTTAAATATTATTAGATCATATGCAAGTTCATAAGTCAAATAAACTAGTTTAGTGAAAAAAATTGGGAAAATCAATTTTTAATTACCATATTTTGCTTTCTTAGGATTCCCCAAAAAAGTCAAAGTGAGCCAGTATATGTATGTCGACTAAATTCAGAAACTGAAAGTGCTTAGAACTAACAAATTAGCCAATTAGTAACAGCTCATGACATCACAGGCTGTGATGTACACGTGTCAGTGCCTAATTTGTTTGATAACGAAGCTCAATATGATTATGCTTTTTTTTTATTATGTTTTTTACTTATTATGCGTGAATGTTTGGTTTGTTTGACTAGATTATCTCTATTCAATATTTGATGTGTTGTTTATGCGTGAGATTTGTAGTATGCATGTTTCAATACCTTACAAAGTATAATCTGTCACCAGAGTCCTAAGCTGAAACGGTATTGTTTGCTAGTGGGTGAAGTTTTAGTTATGAATTTTGCAAAAGCATGTATGATTGGATGGATCCCTTGTAACCTCATATTTTTTAGTTGATGGATATAAACTTTTTAAACATTAGTTAAGAATTTTAACGGAGGTTGATATTTCAATCTGGTCTCGAATCACAATATGGTTTTGCCTTTTTGTTTATGCAGAGGGAGTTTGCTATGCGAAGAAGGACTTCAACATGCCGAAGCACCCTGAGATTGATGTGCCGAATCTACAAGTCATAAAGTTGATGCAGAGCTTCAAATCAAAGGAGTACGTCCGTGAGACATTTGCCTGGATGCACTACTACTGGTATCTCACCAATGACGGCATCGAGTTTCTCAGAACCTACCTTAACCTTCCCTCGGAAATCGTCCCTGCCACCCTGAAGAAACAAGCCAAGCCTGCCGGAAGACCATTCGGTGGCCCACCCGGTGACCGCCCAAGGTATGTTTCGTTGCCTACGGTTTCAATTTCATGTTTAGGGTTTTTTTATTTGATTTTCTAATAATGCCAATGTTTTAGAAATTCTGTTTATATGTTAAAAATTTATAATGTTTCTTTCACAATAATATTTATATGGCTTTTAACTTCACATACAATCTAATAATTGACAAAATATGTCCTGTTTAGGGTTTTTTTATTCGTTTGTCTTATAATGACGATATTTTAGAAATTCTCTTTCCCATAGGAATTTTAAGAATGTTAAATTCTGTTTATTCATATTAATATGTTTGGTATATGATCTGATTGTTTGCTTATGTATGTGTTTGATTTTGATCAGGCCTCGATTTGAGGGAGGAGAGCGTAGGTTTGGTGACCGTGATGGATACCGTGGAGGTCCACGAGGACCTGGTGGTGATTTTGGTGGGGACAAAGGTGGAGCTCCTGCTGACTACAGGCCTCAATTCGGGGTAATCCTACTGCAATTACATTATTTAGTTTTTGCCATATTCTGTCGGAATGGTTGGTTTGGTTCATTCCTGGTTTCATATTGCCTATTGATTCAATGTTTTTATAGTTAGCATATCTTTATTCAAGTGTCGCCATGAATATCTGATGTGTTATTTGTGCTTTAACATGGTTAGATTTGTGGAATGCATGTTTCAATACCTAAACAGTATAAACTAGTATCAAAGTCATTAGATGAAACTGCATTGTTTGCCAGTGGCTGAAAGTTTTTGGTTTCAAATTTCACAAATGCATGATTAGGCTGTGCAAATCATTCAGGGACTTGGATCCCTTGCAACCATATATTTTGTAGCTATTGGTATTTGTAGTAATAAAATTTAACTGAGGTTGATATGTTATTCTGGCCAAATGTGTGTAGGAATGGTTTGTCTGACCCTGGTTAGATTTCTTATTGGCTGTGATTGTTATGATCTTTTTATATTTAGTTAATCTTTACTCAAGTGTCATCATCAACATCTGATGTGTTGTTTATGCTTGGACATTGTTAGATTTGTAGTCATGTTTCAATACCTAAACAAAGTATAATCTAGCATCAAAGTCTGTAGCTGAAAATGTTTTGTTTTCTAGTTGCTGTAAGTTTTTGGTTATAATTTCACAGATGTAAGCCTGATTAGGCTGTGCAAACCATTCAGGACTTTGATCTCTTGCAACCAGTTTTTATAGCTAATGGATATAAACTTTTTAAATCATTAGTTGATATGTTAGTGACAAAATTTCAATGCTGAGTCAAAAATTTCTGCATTCCCCCTTGACATATACTTCCTATGAAAATGTGTATCCTTCATGATTGTGAATAAGCATGTGTTGATCAATTTTACTAGTTGGATGATTCCTATTTAATTATTCCTGGTTTAGTTGACATATCCGGAACCATTTCTTATGATTTTAATCTACCTGCAGGGTGGTTCTGGAGGAAGGCCTGGATTTGGCCGTGGTGCTGGTGGTTTTGGAGCACCTCCCAGCTAAAAATGTTCAAGTTTAGTGATTTTTGTTTCTCTTCAATTTCTGGACAGGAATGAGGGTCCTTTTAGCAATGGCACTACTGTATTAGATACTCCTCCCTTCCATTTCATATTTATAATTAATTATGTTTGGAAGCTTTGGGTTGAGTATTTTTGGTTATACGGTTTGCGCATTTGTTTTTAAATATCTATTTGCCCTTTTAAATCTATTTCTCTTGAATTTACTTGCGTTCACCAACCATTAGCTGAAATGGATAAACAAATGCATATTGAGATCGTGACTTCGCTATCTTGTTGAACACTAGGTTTAGGTGTAAAATTAATAGATTATTAATGTATTAAGTGAAATCATCAACTTATCCAATCTTTGCATTAATGCTGGGGTATAACAACGTAAAAAGGCATGAAGACCCCTAAGGCATCATCAACGACTAATGGATGATGGATTAATCTTGCTAACCAAGATATGAAGCATAAGGCCAATTTCTCTTAGTTTACTATGGCAGCATTGAAAAGCTGAATTAAAGGTCATCACGCTAATACTGAATGAACGATTCTAGAAAGTAGAAAGAATCTTATCCAGACTTGAAATAGTAAATCTTTGTCCAACTCAGGCATTGATTCGCATGGTAAACCATTGGCCAATTCTATCTTCAAACCAATCTATGCGCAAGGTCATTTAAGCATTGAAAAATGTTTTTCTCATCGCACAATGTAAATCTGAATGAGCCCAATTTCTCATATTTCTCATCATATATTTTTTTTGATACATGATCAAGGTATCCCTTACTTGACAAGTGAGAGACTAATCCCCCGCTAATTTGTAGGCACCTCAAAGGGTGGGACAGCTGGTATGGGAGATTTAATGCTTCTCCATACCCAACGCAGGGATCGAACCCCAGACAATTGGTTAAGGGTGAATGAGTTCTTGCCACTCAACCATACACCCCAGGTTTCCTCATCATATATTTTAAATTTGGGTAAAGGTGCATTTTTTTTAGGTAAAGAAAAGGGGCAGCGCCCATTACACATTAGCCCACTGTATGCGAGCTTCCTCAAGTTCACATGAGTCTTCTTGTAATACTTGTTCTATCTCCACAGGTGGTGTGTCCCATATCACTTCTTCCTGCTGCAGCTTCCAGCATAGTGCAGTAATTGCATCCGCACTCTTGTTACCTTCTCTCAAAATATGGCAAAACCTGAGTTGCCAATTCAGATTTATCATTAACCATATGCTCGCCCAAGGTTCCAGCAGTGCTCTTCTTGGTTGTTTTCCTGCAAACAGCTGAACTATATTTTTTGCATCAGACTCTTCTTCTATCTTTCTAATCCCCATGTTCCAACAAAGTTGTAATCCTTTAAGAATCCCCCAAGCTTCAGCTTCATGAGCATTGCTAGTGTTGAGTTTCATGGTGAAACCTTGAATTCATCCTTCTTCATCACCTCTAATTACGCCCCCACAGCCACCCCACCCAAGACTGGATGTCATTCCATCTACATTTAACTTGCACCAGCCCATTTGTGGAGGTTTCCATGAGGTTCCTGTAACAACACCTCTGATTGTATTACATACCTTCATGTCCCACCGTTGAAAATAATTTGCCACCCTCTGTCTAATACTTTTATCCCCATGAGAAGGAAGTTCAAAATCTGGATTTTGCCTCTTTAAATTTCTCCACCACCATATCATATAGCATCCTGTTACAAAAGTTTCAGGCCACATCTCCTCATCACAGCTTGAGGAGTCTTTTGACAGATTTTGTTGGAACCATTCACACCAATTTGTGCCAAAGAACTCTGCCCTTCTAGCTGGTATGATCATTTTCCTCCATAAAGAATTTGCGCTTGGACAATCCCTTAAGGCATGTAATATGTCCTCCTCCTGTCTATTACAAATAGAAAATACTCCAGACCCTCCACTCCACTTGTGAGTTAGTGAATTAGTGGACAATTTTCTATGTGCACATCTCCAAGCAAACACCCTAACTCTCTCAGGAACTTTCAACTTCCAAATCCTTATCCATGTAGTTCTGTTTGGGCATTCAGTCACACCCTGTAGTTCTGTATATGCACTAGCTGTTGTAAACTCACCATGACTTGTGGCTTTCCATATGAGTTCACTCCCTAAATTAGGGCCCTCTACTCGCTGTATCTTCTGCATAAAACTACTCTAGAGCTTGGCTAGCTCTTTCCATAAACGAGAATCAGAATCTTTCGCAATTAGTTGGCTGCCCTCAACCCAATTTCTACCATATTTTCCAACTAGAACTCTAGCCCATAGATCAGAAGGGTTTGTATGAAGTCTCCAAAGCAATTTAAGCAAGAAAGCTTCATTCATGATCTTAAAAGACTTAATACTGACCCCCCTTGCTCTTTTGAGCTACAAAGTTTTTCCCCTGCTATTGGGTGCCAGACTCTTTTACCTTCTTCTTCTCCCCACAGATAGTTCCTTTGTAACCTCTCAATCTCGTCAATAATTCCTTGGGGCAATTTATCATGTTGCATTGGGTACAACACCATCGCAGTTGTGACTGATTTGACCAATGATATCCTACCTGCAAGGGATAGACTTGAAGCTTTCCATCCTTGTAAGCGCTTTCTCAGCCTCTCCACCACATTTTTATACTTGTCTCTTCTTTTTTTAGGAAAACTGATATTGGCTCCTAAGTATTGACCCAGCTCCTCCACTTGTTTGAAGTTACTCATCCGGCAGAGTTCTCTACACGTTCTTCCTGCAACATTAGGTGATAAATAAATCATGGTTTTTTCCTCACTTGCTTTGTGGCCCGACATTTCTCCAAAGACCTGCAAACAATTAAGAATAGCATTCATATTTGTTTGGTTAGATTCTGCAAATAAAACAAGGTCATCAGCAAACATCATGTGAGTGATAAAAGGCCCTCTTTGACCTGCTCTCAATCCTCTCCATTTTCTCTCTCTCACACTATCAAGGATCAAGTGAGTTAGTTTTTCCATGCCATGTACGAATAGGTAGGGGATGTTTGCACTCCTTGTCGCAGGGTCGAAAGGGGTCCATTTTGTCTCCATGCCATAAAATGTTAGTAGAGGTCGTGTTGATACACTTCATAATTCTTTCTGCCATTTCATGTGGGCAGCTAAGTTCCTCCAACACCTTCTTCATATAGTTCCAACTAATGCGGTCATAAGCTTTTTCAAGATCAACCTTTATGGCCATATAACCCTTCTTACCACATTTTCTCCTCATCGAATGGATCATCTCATTCACTATAATAATATTCTCTTGAATATTCCTTCCCGGGACAAAACTAACTTGGTACGGGGAGACCAACTTTGTCATTAAATTCTTCAACCTACTCACAATCATCTGAGACACATTTGTACACCACATTACAAAGTGATATGGGCCGAAATGGTTGTACTTTCTCAGGGTTCTCAATCTTAGGAATTAGCGTGATCAGAGTCTTATTGATTTCTGAGAGTTGATTTGGTTGTTCCCAAACCTGTCGTAATGACCGATAAACAGACTCACCGACCTTCTCCCAGCACTTTTGAAAGAAAATTGCCTGAAACCCATCTTCTCCAGGAGCCTTCAAACCTCCTATAGAGAACATAGCAATCTTGATTTCCTCATTGGTGAGTGGGACATCTAGCAATTTCTAAGAGTCAGCTTCAATTTCTGGCCAACTATGATAAGTGTGGGTCCATCTCATGTCCTCATTTTCCTCATGAAAGAGGCGTTGAAAGTAGTTATTGACACATTTGTCATTACATTCTTCAACCTACTCACAATTATCTTTGAGACACATTTGTACACCACATTACAAAGTGATATGGGCCGAAATTGTTGTAATTTCTCAGAGTTCTCAATCTTAGGAATCAGCGTGATCAGAGTCTACTTGATTTCTAAGAGTTGATTTGGTTGTTCCCAAACCTGTCGTAATGACCGACAAACAGACTCACCGACCGTCTCCCAGCACTTTTGAAAGAAAATTGCCTGAAACCCATCTTCTCCAAGAGCCTTCAAACCTCCTATAGAGAACATAACAATCTTGATTTCCTCATTGGTGAGTAGGACATCTAGCATTCTCCAAGAGTCAGCTTCAATTTCTGGCCAATTATGATAAGTGTGGGTCCATCTCCTGTCCTCATTTTCCTCATGAAAGAGGCGTTGAAAGTAGTTATTGACAAGCTGTCCTACTTCAATTCTACCATCAATCCATTCATTATTTTCATTCCTAAGGGACGTCACTTTGCACCGGCTTCTCTTGACCTTGGTTTTCATGTGATAATAGGAAGTGTTCCTATCACCATCATTCAACCATTTTGTTCTAGCTTTTTGATACCATAAAATCTCCTCCGGCATCAATACCTCTCGTAATTCTTCTTGTAGGGCAGCTTCAAGCTCTTCAAGGTGGGGGTTGTATGCCTCTTGCAGAGCCCTTTGAGCACCATCAAGTATCCTTGTCAATTCCTTTTTCCTCTGATTTATATGGCCAAAAGTATGAAGATTCCAGTGTTTTAATTCCTCCTCCATTTTATTCAAGGTCTTCCAAACCTCCTCTGTGTTTGTCCATTTACTAGCTACAAACTCTTTAAAATTCGCATGGGTGAGTCAGGCAGCTTCGAATCTGAATGGTCTTTCGCCCCTATCTTTGTTACTAGTATTCAAATGGATTAATAGTGGGTGATGGTCAGATTGTGATCTCGGTCCCACTTTGACTTTAGCTTCTCCAAATTTCATCTTCCACTCTACATTAGCCAATGCTCGATCCAGGTTTTTGTACAATCTGCTTGCTAACTGTACTCTCGGCCCTCTCCAAGTATACCGGGGACCTTCTGTACCTAAATCAATAAGCCTGCATTTTTCTATGTTTTCGCAGAGTTTCTTGCATTTGTTCTCATTAATTTCTCCCCCTCCCCTTTGTTCACTTCTGTTTTTGATATCATTGAAATCTCCTGAAAGTAACCAAGGCCCTCGCACTTGTACTGCTAGTTGTTCCATTTCTGCCCAAAATTCTTGCCTTTCTTGAGCTCTGGGACTAGCATACACTGCAGTAAAATACCACGGGAACCTCGATACACCCATAATCTCACAATGAAGGAACTGTTTGTGATTTTTCAGAACCTTGATTTGAATGGAGTCACATTCCACATCAACCAAATGCCTTCCGACATCCCTTGTGCATCAACTAAAGCTTGACTTTTGAATCCCATTTTCTTAATGGCTTGTTGGGCCACTTCACCACTACATCTAGTCTCAACTAACACAAAGATCTTCGGGTTATATCTTCGCTTCAATTCCTTTACAGCAGCCTAGAAATCTTTTCCAGCTGCCCCTCTCGCATTCCATGTAATAATCATTAAAAAAATTATTGATGGAAGGATCAACACCCTATTACTTGGCTTAGAAGGTATTAGTAACTTCAACACCATTGCACTGATGAATAAGCTCATCATCTTCCCATTGGTCTTCTTGATTATCAAGAATCTTCTCCACATCATTAATTTCCATTAACTCTGTACCATTTCCTGGATCTGGTGGTTTGTCTATTTCAACCTCCATTTCTTGATCTGACAGATTCACAATAGAGGGGTTCATGACTGTCTCTTCTTGATCCACTTTTTCGGTCTCACTATTACCCTGGCTCTTATCACTAAGAGAGCCTAATCTCACTCTGTCTTGTTGATCTTCAATCCTCATTTCCTGTGAAAAATCCAAGTCTACTCTCTTTTTTTTACTCCCGCCCTCTTGCGCAGACTTTTGGCCAATTCCTCTAATTTGGCCTTCCCCTTTTAGATCTTCTCCCTCACCTCTTCTTGCTCTACCACCAAACTTCCTTTCTTTGCTTTCTGCTATATTTGGACCCCTTGAGATTTTATCTACCCCTTTACTTAATCCTCCTATTTCTACCTTTTTTTCCTTTCCCTCTGTAACTTCTTGCATTATCGCTCTCTCCTTTGTTTGAGATGTCTCTTACAACTTGCCTATCACTCACCTCATTCTTTCCTTCCTCTACAGCAAGGTTGTCATCTTCTACTTCCAATACAACAAATCTAGACTTATTAATAGTGTTATCCCCCGTCTTTCCCTGACCTGGACCTGATTTTGTAGCCTTTTGAGATACTTTTCTCCCTTTCTTTGATCCTGCACAAACATCCATTCCCCATATTTCTGCGGCATCTGACCTCCGTTCTCACCGGCTATCATTTCTACTTGCATAGCTTTATTCCCCCTATCTTCCTTTTCTTTATCTACTTCTTGAGCTCTTTTAACTGGGCATTGTTCAATGGCATGACCAAATTTTCCATAGTGAAAACAAATCAAGTGGAGCCCCTCATACTCAATCCTCAAAGAATTACCGTCAACATTATATGAGGGGATAAAAGGAGACTCTAAATCAATCTCAACGCACATACGGGAAAACATTGTTCTAGCACGGCGCAACGTCATTTCATCAATCTTAAGGGCAGTTCCAATCTGATTTCCTAAGTTAAAAAAGAATTTTCTATCATAATACTCAACTGGCAAACCTGGTAGTCTTACCCATATAGCAAGCTTCCTGATTCTTTCAGTCCATGGATTGAAGTTGCTCTTCCATGTCTGAACAGTTAAGTAATGGTTTTGGATTAGCCATGGTCCCCCTTCCAGTGCATAAAAGTAATCCTCCTTAGACCTGAACGTAGCTAGCATGAACCCATTTCCTACGAAGGAGAGGTCTACTTGTCCAGATTGTCCCCACATGGCTTGAAGCTTTCGATTGAGTTGCATATAGCCAAGATTCCTCCCAAGAAGCTTAATAATGAGAGAATACTGGCATTTCCTACCTAGCCTCAATCTCTCTTCTTCTGAAAAAGAAATTTGTGGCCCGTTCTCCGTCTCAAAAATGGTGACCCCCTTCTTCATTTCCTCTATATTGCTTGTCAAAAGGCTCCCATCCCAGTCATCCTCATTATAAGGATATTCATACCCTTCCTCATCATAACATGGGTTTGGTCTCACCGCTTCTTTGTAGGACTTAGGGCCTTGATTTTCTTGCTCTATTTCATGATCTTTCATCCATTCCTCCACCCTAGGCTTCAAAGAAACATCTCCCGTGAAAGCTCCTGTAGTTCTCGGCATCTTCCTTCTTGCTGTAATGTTTGTCGTCTCTTCTACCCCAGTCATACCCCCCAGGTTTTGAGACGAAGAAGCCCCAAGCCCCTCCTTCGTACTCGGAATCAGATCTGGCCCCTCTTTACCGGCCGGTGGCCGGTCAGGGGGCTGTTTCCGTGACCCCTGAGCAGTCTCTGACATGGAAAAACCAAGCACTTTCTCTCTTTCTCTTTTTCTCTCTCTACGTTTCTCTCTCTAATTTTCTCTCTGTGCAAGATTGATTTCGGTAAAGGTGCATTTTTAGTACTCAATAATATTGCAAAGTGCACTCAACATAATTGACAATTTTTGGGTGCATTTATGGTAAGAAACAATTAATTTCGTAGCTTATTTAGTGTCACCGTCTAGTTGGGTTAGTTTGACCGTTTAGAGGACCAATTTTGACCAAAGTAGGTGATGTGAAATAAATTGAGTTGTGACGTGGCTACTTTCTTTTTTAAGTGAGGGCATCTAAACCATAAAAAGACAACCTTAGCCATTGAATTAATCTAATGGCAACAAATCAAATCCTCAACCAACTCAGATCTCTCACTCAGGCCAAAAAAGAAAGACCCATCCCTCCCACAATTGCGTGTCACCTCTGTGATGCTAGCGACAACCACAAAGGCGGCAACGATGGTGAAGCCTACTGAATCCCAGCCCCTCAAGTCTCAACCATTATTATATAAGCTCCCTTCCTCCCTCCTCTACTTCCGCCCATTCAACAAACCCATTTCTTCAGGTCCACTTCTCTGTTCTCTCTTGTTTGACTAAAATTTTTAATTCAAGTCTATAAGGTACAAAAAACTACAACCTTTTTACTGTCCCAATAGCAAGAAAAGATTTTAGTTACAGCTAGACAATGTGGTGGGAAAATTGCCCCTTTGGATTTTTTTTTTCTTTTCAAGATCTACAGAGCAAAAAGATTCGAAGCTATGAAGAAGACCAAGGATTAGCCTTTCCAAGGAACAGTGAAGCAATTTGGTCCGTACAAGTAACATGAAGAAAGAGTTTTAACTTTTATAGTTTCCTCATAGTTAGCATGCTAAGATGTTTGAGGCACGTAGTTTACTTTCTTTTCTATGTTGGAGGCAGTGGGTTTCACCGGCGCCATCAGTGAGGTCACTGTCAGCCGCGTTTGCCTCTCCGATTTCAGATTCGTCGACAGTGGCAACAAGGGAAGAAGATGATATGATGTGGCCACTTTGTTTCTCTTACTTAAGATGATGACATGGAAAAATCGGGTGAGGTGGATGTCAGTTCAACTTTTCTTAACAGATGTTATCTGAAATTGACGGTGGCACTAAATAAGCTATGAAATTAATTGTGTCTTACCAAAAATGCACTTAAAAATTGTCTATTATGTTGAGTGCACTTTGCAATATTATTGAGTACTAAAAATGCACCTTTACCCTTTAAATTTTTAGCTGCCCATTTTTTTACCTTCCTCGTCTTTTTCCGATTTTCGCCAGATTTTTGCGCAGTTTCATTCATTCATTACTATCCTCTCCAATATCAAAGTCAGTTCATGATTAGTTGATTACTCCCCCTTCTAGCATTAACACCATGGAGATGCACATTAGTGCTCGTTTACCTCCATTTGAAAAGTGCAATTTTATGTTTATAAGACAAGGAAAATAAAATAACCCATATTATTGCACTACCATATATATATATATATATATATATATATATATATATATATATATATATATATATATCGAGTACCTATTCTTATGAGCCAAGCTCTTGGCAACAACATCTGCTTCATAAGTCATAACCCCGTATAATTACTTCATAGGGTTGTTTTATTATTTTTTAATAATTTCTCTTATTAGTTGATTTTATATAGGTATTTGATTCTGTTATTAACTTTTTAAAACTAAAATACTTCTATTATTATTTTTAACACCTTTATATTTTGGGTGAATTGTTTGAAAAATTCTAATTCAATACACACACACAATAAATCCTTTAAGTTTCTCATTTTATTTTTAGTTTTTTATGCCATATTATTCAATGTATAAAATCGATTAACGTATTAAGGCATGAATATATTGGCACAGATGATTGACCCACTTTGTGAAATCTTGTTACAGATAGAAAAAGAATTATGTTAATTATATTAACATCTAAGGCCAGTTTGGTTGCAAGAAAGGAAAGGAAATGAGTCAAATGGAGAGTAAGGAAATGGTTGGAATTGATAGAAAATGAAATAAAAATTGGCTTGTTTGGTTGGCACTTGGCACATGAAAGAAATGGAAAGTATGATTTTTATGTTGATAAAATGTGTAATTTTTTATGAAGGTAGGGTTGAAATGTCAAAAATGTCCTCTATTGTCTCACAATCTTTAAAAATCACCTTATCCTTTGTCTCACACACTATATATCTCTCTTTGTTCAAAAGTACCAATTACATTCAGATTTCTAAAAATAATTTGAAATTGCATTCAACTTCAACAAATAAAAGAAACCATTTCAAAAGTACTGATCGCATTCAAATGCCTTTTTTTTTGTATTTTCTAAGTATTAGCTTGATGATAACTTTTTTCCCCTTTCTTTTAAACAACATGTAGTTGTTCATATAGTTTTCAAACTTATTGTCTCAGCAACCCCATGCAATGCAAAAAAAATTAAGACATTTTGTTGAATTCTAAAGATATAGATATTTTTAAAAATATTTTTAATTTTAAATAGAATATTTCACTGTAAAATATTTACATATAGTTATTGGAGTATTTGATTGACAAAGTACTCCAAATAGAGAAAGTAATACTCTCTCCGTTTCTAAATATAAGATCACTTTAGCAAATTTGGAGAGATTAAGGAAGACATTCCAATGAGTTAAGATTACATGAAATTTTTAAAATATCTCTCACCTAAATTTTAAAAATATTCTCACCTTCAAACCACTATTTTTTGTGTGAAGAGAATATAGGGGTAATTTGGGGAAAACTTGAGTAGAATTATAAAGTAATCTTATATTTAGGAATGGAGGGAGTATTACTTTCTCTATTTGGAGTACTTTGTCAATTAAATTTAATTAAAATAATATATATAGTAAGGGAAAGAGAGGAGACAAAGGGTAAAAGGAGAAATCTAAGAAACTAAAATGATTTTAGTTAGTCAAAATAATAAATATAAATGAAGGAAAATTAGGGTTTTCCTTCTTCAAAATAAAATATGAGAATCGTAACTAATCAAACATGTTTGGGATGTTTAGAGGAAGTGTTTCATTGAAGTTTAAGTTCAATTTTATAAAATTATAGTAGAGTTATAAAATTTTAACAAAAAAGTATTAATAATATTTGTTAGCAAATATTAATAATATTTGTTAGTATCAGAAACATGTAAATGTAGTGCGAATGTTATCAAAATCATGTAAAATATGATATTACGCATGCCTCCCGCATGGTTTGATACTATTTTCTATAAAAACATTATATAAATAACACTTATTATGGTTGCCATTATCGCTACAAGCTCAAAAGTCATTTAAATTAAATAACAGCACCAATAGCAATACAAAGGTGTGAAGTGATATCAATTGTAGACGAATAAAAAGAATGAAAGATATATATAAAGAAACAAATTTTGTAACATTATGCAAACAAAATAAAAACATATATAAGTTTTTGCATGCTCTATCATACCACATGTCTCTGTCTATTCGAAAGTGCATCTTTAGAAGACAAAACATGCATACTTATTGTAACAAACAGTTTATTGATGCAATTGCAATTCAACAATAATACTTGTGGTTCCTTATACTCTTCTATAACACCACATTCAACATAAGACACCAATCATATATAAGCATTCAAACTACAAATAGTCTCATGAAATCATTCCTTTCATTTTGCATCTTTATTTAGAAAAGAAAAGTTGTTGCCATCTATGACTGTGATAACCAAACTAACATTGGGCTCATGATTTCTAAACTAAAAGGAAAATAAATTTTGATTAAAAAGTGAGTATTTAATTGCAAGTAAAGAAACAAACGTTTTGTATTCTTTTCAAATCCATGCATGTTAATGCATGATGAATCATAAATCTTATCCCAAAAAAAACCTGAAATTATGATTTAATAGTTATTGGTTTTCCTCTAAATTGAAAGGTATGTTGTGCTATTAAAAAGCTGCAAAAGTTGTGCATGCTAGTAGATTAAGGAGCACAACAAAATAAATAAAACATGAGTATAAGATAAAAATTCTTACAATAATGGATATATAGTTATCCAGCTTGCATAAATTTTGATAAAGATAATCGATAGCGCCCCTAATCTCAAAATCTGTCTACTGAGACCCCTCCTCATTTCTTTCTGAAAACTTCTCAAATAGCAAAGTAAAAGAATACATCCCATCAACAAATGAATTACCCTGCAAAATAATTAATATAATTGAAAAACACTACTAAAACTGAATGCAAGTTAAGGGAAAAAATGATAATGAACTAGAGAAGAGGAATTGATATGTTCACACAGACTTGACAATTTGCAAGTAAATGTCCAATAGGTTGTTTCAATGGTGTGAGCAATTCATCATTAATTGTACCAATAAGGAGGGCATTTTTTGTTCTAATTCCTCTACTAAGTCCTCTCCAATATTATCAACTTCAAGATAAACCTGAAAATGTTTCCAAAACATTATAAAATATTATACTAAAATATTAGATTATATGTTGTAAGTTTAGAATAGAAAATTATATTCAACGAGACATAATCACTTCAAGCATTGATACATCAAAGAAATTTTCAAAAAACTTTTCGCTTTCAATCTACTCACAAAATACAAACTTTCTTCATCGAAATTTATGGATAGTAATGCTACTAGAAAAATATCTCTCATTTCTAACAAATCAATTTAATTTATGGATAGTAATGCTACTGGAAAAATATCTCATTTCTAACAAATCAATTTCTTTAAAGCAAATTCTAAAACAAACTCAAGACAATAATTTTTTTTTGTTATGAACTCCCTATTATCATGTATTAGGAAATAGTAAAGTCTGCAGTAAATATAGATTGGGCCACCTCTCTGACTAAATATGAATAAAATTCCACCGCAAACTATAAATAAAACTCTATATCTTTGTTGATTGTCGCTTTCCATTAGTTATATTGTATCACCTTCTTTTCTCTCATCTTGTTATTTATCATCATTTAACTTTTTTAAATATGGCATTTAATAGTTAACTTATACATTGTAAATTCATTTTCTATTCTAATTCACGGATAAAAAAAGTTGTCATATCAATATTTTAAACATTAACCTGTGCAGTGAGCTGGAGGTGGGGAATGACAATTGTAAGTTTATTTTTATTATCCCCTATATGATGGATAATTTCTTTATGTACTTGAACCTAATTATTTTCATGGATCATTCCATCCATTCTTTAATATAAAGTATAGTTGATTGATTTGAGCATATACAACAACATAGCTCTATCGATCCCACTACATAGGGTCAGCTACACAAATCATACGGTGTCACCCTTTGGATATTATTCACCAATAAGACACCAGTGGTTTGAGCATATAAAGAAAACTAAAAATTAATTAGTGTACAGAATATGAATATGTGTGTGTCTATATATGTAGACCATTCCATCTCATTCCTTTCTTTTCACATGTTTTTGGAAAAAAAGTAGATAGAAATATAGCAATATTCATAGTGGAAAGAAAATATTGAAAAATACACATGGGTGTGAAATTGTGAGTTTAATTATGTGAGTGATTAATGAATTGTGAATAAGAAGAGTTCGACAAGTAAAAAAGGTTATAAGATCACAAAAGGGAAGGCACTTGAAGAAAATCATCCTAATGGAACTAAAAGAATAAAGAATCAAAGCAATAGTTGGCTGCCACTTCGCCGCAGCCAACCCACAGCGAAGAAAAACCTCTCTTTTCACTCCCTTGTTGGCCGCTACTTTGCCTTGGCCAAGTACTGGTGAAGTCAAAAGTTTATGTTTTTCTAGGGCTCGTTTGATTCAAAAAGCATTGCACACCTGCAATGGTAATTTTGATTGCATTACCATATATATATGATTTGTTTGGTTGGACTTGACAATTGTAATGATGATTACAAATTTACAATTGTAATAAATATTTTATATTTTTTGGATGATGTTTCTCAGGGTCCCTATGAATCCTTATTGCAGTCTTGTAATGTTATGTGAAATGTCAATTTTATCCTCATTAGTTTAATAAAAAAACATTATTTGCCCTTAGCTTGTCAAATTATAATCAAATTTCATCTTCATCATTTTCAGAATGTCATCAAATTGAAATGAAACCTAAATGTGTAAAAAAAAATCAATCATACTTAAAACGTATCAAATCAAAATGAAACTAGAATCAATCATTTGCAAAAATTCAATGAAAGAAATCATCCATAATCAAATTAAAGCACTAACATTTATGCAAAATTGAAAACAAAATCAAATGGAATTTCATTCTCCCCATCATCATCATGATCTTCCCCGCCAAATTCTTCACCATCTCCACCAAATTCTACTTCCTCCATTGATCTATGGCCTTTCTCTTGTGAATCTTGTGCGGCAGAGGAAACGAAGATGGAGTTTTATCAAAAGTAGCAAAGACAAATCAGAAACTTCTAGTACGACTATTGGGTTTCGAATCGATAAAGCCTTACATTTTCTTTAAAACCAATATAGCCTTATAGTTTCATTAAAATCTCTTGCCACAGCAAAGAAATATTATATTTTGCCAGTGGTGAAGGGAAGACGACAATGGAATGAAGATGGATGAGGAGATGGTCTTCCAGGGAGGAAGATAGATATGTTTTTAAAGGATTAAATAGTAATCGCACATTTTTTTAATTTTAAAATTATGAATTTTATCCCATCATTTTTGGAACTCCCCAAATCTTGTTAATAACCAACCAAACACATTAATTGTGATCATTATTGCATTACATTACATTGCATTACCAGAGGGTCTACAATTGAACCAAACGGGCCAGTGTTTGCAGCATGTTTGTCGTGGTGAACATGCGAATTCTAACACGTGCAAGGCTGTTTGAAATTAAAATTCTCTAAAGTATAAATAGTATGACACATTTAAGGTAGATCGTTTTCAACTTCATGGGTATTTTGGGCTCTAGAGTTTGGTTCTTGAAGGAGTTTAGCAAGAGATTGAAGTTTAAAAGAGATTTTGGTTTCAAATCTTAATTTTTCTTCTCCATTTTCCTTTCCCTCTCTCTTTTCTACGATTGTGATACTATATTTGTATATTCTCTTAGATTCTATATATGAACATGTGGACTTAAAACTTCGATTTTATGATTATTTAGAACCCTTATATAGGTTAAATCTTTATTACTTTTTCATTTTTTGATTAATGTTGTAGGTGTTTATTTCACTCTTTACTAATGCTTCTAAGTGAATGATCGTCATTTATATGTTGTATTCACTTGATTGATTTTTGAGAGGGCAAGATTAAGTATAGAACTTGAGTTAAATAATGTAAGAATTTGAAATTTGCTTGATAAATGTAAAATTATGTTGATAAGATAAATATATAATTGTTGACCTTGCATAACACATTAGGATTGAAATTTAAAAGTTTGGTTTTGTTAATTGTAACACATGTAATTATTGAAAGCAATTGTAAGATAGAGGAGACTCTTTATGGTTATGGAATATAAGGAGATAAATAATCTCAAGTCTCATTTTATCCATAAAGTTGAAGAATCACTTGTTTATAATTTTTCTTATTTTTAAATAATTATTCTTCACTCTTGATATTTGTAGGAATGGTTTGTCAGGATTACCCATGGTTAATGTCATATTGGCTGTGATTGTTATGATCTTTTTATATTCAGCTAATCTCAAGTGTCATCATCAACATCTGATGTGTTGTTTATGCTTGAACATGGTTAGATTTTTAGACATGTTTAAATATCTAAACAAAGTTCAATCTAGCATCAAAATCTGTAGCTGAAAATGTTCTATTTAGTTTTTGGTTATAATTTCACAAAGGTAAGCCTGATTAGGCTGTGCTAACCATTCAGGACTTTGATCACTTGCAACCAAATTTTCTTGCTAATGTCCAAGGGGATGTAGACCAACTGGTAAGAAAGGGGAAGGTAAGGCACCGCGTACCCAACAGGTCATGGGTTCGAACCCTTGGGATGTCGTCACCCCTAATTGGGGAATCCTGGTGGTGACTTCGGATTAGTCGGTTCCCCGAAGGGGCCTGACACCGAAGACTCTACGCAAAAAGATTTTCTTGCTAATGGAAATAAACTTTTTAAATCATTAGTTGATATGTTAGTGACAAAATTTCAATGCTGAGTCTAAAATTTCACATTTCCCTTGACATATACTTCCTATGAAAATGTGTATTTTTCATGATTGTGAGAAAGCATGTGTTAGTCATTTTTACTAGTTGGATGATTCGTGTTTAGTTATTCCTGGTTTAGTTGACATATCCCGAACCATTTCTTATGATTAATGATGTTTAGTGATTTTTGTTTTTCTTAAATTTCAAGACAGGAATGTGTTTCCTTTTAGTAAAGGCACTATTGCATTAGATACCCCTCTTTCCTTTTCATATTTATAATTAATGATGTTTTGAAGCTTTGGGTTGAGTATTTTTGGTTAAACGGTTTGCGCGTATGTTTTAATTTTTAAGTATCCATTTGCCATTCTTTTTAATACATTTCTCCTGAAATCACTTGCCTTCACCAACCTTAAATTGATATGGAGAATCAAATACATAATGAGAACGTGACTTTGCTATATTGCTGATCACTAGGTCTAGGTATAAAATTAGTAGATTATAAATGTAATGAGTGAAATCATCTAAATCCTCTCTAATTAATATCAAAGTCAGTTCATGATTACTCCCCTTCTAGCAATAACATCATAGAGTTACACATTTAGTGCTCGTTTGGCTCCATTTGAAAAGAGCAATTTTATGTTTACAAGGCATATCGAGAATAAAATAACCCCATATTATTACACCACCATAAATATATATATTGGGTGCCTATTCTTATGAGCCAAGCTCGTAGGAAAAACATCTGCTTCATAAGTCATAGCCCCGTATTGTTGCACCATATGCAGCTCTCTTTATCTTAATAATTTCTCTCAAAATTAGGATTACAGTCTAGACAACATATGAATACCCCTTCAAACTAATGAATTTTTCATTGTAAATTAGTGAAAAAAATTCAAAATAATGACACAATAGATTTTTGAGATACAATACATTAATCTCACAATTAACCAAAAATCATCTATTTGGAGAATTTCTATTTGTCATTTTGGGTTTGCTTGTCTCTTGCCCTCCATGTATCTCTGGTCCATTTAAGTTTAAATCTTAAACAACTGGTGGACTATATCGAGTCTATTACACAGTCTAATGTCCATTCATTGATGGCCTCATCGGCCCAAATGTAATGAGCTTTAAGTTATAGCTATTAGGCCCATAATGAAGAGTCAAAGCCCAAAGTTAATTAACAAAATATCTGCTAGAAAATTCTGGGAAGAAGGGAATTGAAAACTCCAGAGCCCGTGAAATTTGCTTCTCTAATCGTAGTATTGAAGAACTCACCAGAACTCTCTCTCATCAACTATAAACAAATATAAATACAACCTCCTCGTAATTGTGATCTCAACGAGAAAGAAAAGAAATCGTGTTTAACCAGTTAATTAGCTTCTAATTGAGCTCTTAGCCTTGTAATTTTTGTTTGCTTGAACTGTAATCAAATGGCTGAGGTGCACACTGAAGAATGAGAGACATTCACATTCCAGGCTGAGATTAATCAACTTGTGTGCCTGATCATTAACACCTTTTACAGAGACAAGAAGATTTTCCTTCATGAGTTAATCAGCAATGCTTCTAACGTAAGCAATCTATTTACTCTCTCCGGTACTAAATATAAATATAAGACCTAGTTGACTTTTTTGGAAAATCCTAAAAAAGCAAAATAAGTCAATTTATAAATTCATTCACCTAATTTTGTCCCTAGTTTATTTGACCTATAAATTAATAATGACTAATCTAAAAATATATCAAATATGTCATAATTTAATAACATATTTTGTAACCTGGCCTTAACATCTCCAAAAAAGTCAACTAGGTCTCATATTTAGAATCGGAGGGAGTATAATTAAATTAAATGGATGGTTGTTTATTTAAGTTTTAAATTTAAGAAGTAGGTAGTTATTGATTTTACGGGACCAAATATATACTCTAATTTAAAATTAAACATTTACAGTATAGATTTGATTACAGGCCTATTCGTACAACTTTCCAATTCCCTAACCAATGCCTTCTTAGCTAAACAATGAATGGAGGTGTTTCAATTTTTCAATAGGGCTGACTTATTATTTTTTAATAATTTCTCTTATTAGTTGATTTGCTCGGTATTTTGATTCTTTTATTAACTTTTTTAAACTAAAATACTTCTATTATTATTTTTAACACTTTCACATTTTGGGTGAATTGTTTGAAAAATTCCAATTCAAAATATAAATATATATAGACACACACAGACACACAATTAAACCAGTTTTTCATTTCAGTTTTAGTTTTTATATGGCATTTGAACAAATGTCATAAAAATCTAAATGTGTGTATATTTATATATATGTGTGTGTGTGGTGTGTGTCTATATGTGTATACATGTGTGTATAATAAAAGAGAAATCACAATTTTTTTTCAAATGTCATAAAAAACTAAAAATGAATGAGAAACTTAAAGGATCAATTTGGAGAAATTTAAATATGTATATGATATTTAAGTCGTACGGATCAAAATTTCATAAGATTAGCATATTATAAGGGTTAATACTTGCAATATGGTATCAAAGTCATGTAGTTGTAGCGTATCTGTTATCAAAGTCATGTAAAATATAATTTTATAGAAATATAATCTTATAGATGTTGGGTTATATGCATTGTTTATTATACTAAGTCTAGTATAGAAATCTTATTTATTAAGAATTGTCACATTTCAATACTAAATCAACGCAAATATAAGATGATAGATTATGTGAATCTGCATATACTTATAAAAATGAGAGGTTAAGTCCCTTAATGAAGTTAAGAAAATCAATCGCAATTTTCTTAGCTAAGATTAGCAGTTTTCACTTAGTTCCTCTTATTAAGTTTCTGGTATATAACATTATTTTATAAATAAAATAACCTAAAACTATGATTGAAACTCAATTACATCTTGAACGCCTACTATGAAAAATAAACAGATATGTAAAGCATATGGAATCAATTTTGTTATTTGAAAGCGTTTAATTTATTGATAGCTCAACAAATGTTACATTGCAAATTTGTTCTTATTTTTATGTTTGGGAAAATGTTTTCATGTTCATATTGAATTTGATAACATTGAGAGGAGTTAGCAAATATCATAGAACAAAAATTGCCCCCATTATTAGGTATAATAATGAATGATATGTTCACATGACTGTGAAAAATCTTTTAGACATCTACATGAAATTTGCTAGGTTTGCTTGAATATAACATATATTCCTTTTCTCTTTTGTTCATTTCTTCATTTTTTTTCTTATTTTTGGATAATCGATTTGGTAATGTCAAATAAATTCTAAACAATTTTAGCTTGCACTCAAGCTCAGTTTTAGAACTGCTTTCCAAATCTGTTAGCTTCTTCTTTTCAGAGTAATTCCTCTGTTGATGGGACCTGCCAGAAATAAATCAGGACGGATCTCAACTAACAGAACCTTAAATTAAGGATGCTATTGATTGGCTTTATCGTAATCTGCAAATGCTGGATAGTTGTATATCCATTCTTGTAAGAGCTTTTATCTTATACTCTTAATGTAGGAAATTGTTTGTTGTTACCACAATTTTCTAATAATCAGAATAATTATTGTCTTAGGTTTTCCAATATAAGAAACCAAGGAAAATTACTCAATATTGGATCATTACTCATGCGGTGCGTTTGGTTTGTCAATTTGTTCCATTTGGCTGTTACAACATAGTAGATTGATGGGAACTAAGTTCAGATATTGACAATTGGATTTGAGATGCCAAGGACTCAACGTTTGGATTTTATACAGAACGTGTTGAGAAACCGGTATACTACTTTGCAATAGATTTTGTATATAAGAGATTCTTGTGAATCTTATTTAAAACCAATATGAGATTGATATAAATATATAGATTGTGTCTTCCGTCAATGCATAGTAGTAATCTGGATGTTTAGGTATATGCTGATACAATAAATTTGCAGCTTTTCCCTGTCATAGAGGAACTTTTTGTGACATTTAGGAAGAAGCACGAAGGTATGATGGAGCAAGAAGAGGTGCAGTTAACTTCTGACATAGTGCACAGGTTATTGTTTTTATTCTTAATATCAATATCAATTACTTTTTTGTATTTATGTACTAGAGCACAACTTGCGCATACAATGTATGTGTTAATATTACAATGCAAGCTGCTAATTCTTCCCTAACAATTTTTTGCTTCATGTTGAATTTGACATTTTAATAGAGGCTATCTTTACATATTTGATGAAGAGAGATGATGCCATCAAGTTAACTAGAAAAAATATAAATTATTGAATGAGTTTTGCTCCAATATTAGCAACTAACAAGCATATAGGCGAAGGGATGAGATATGGTTAAATAATAGGGAGAGAAGAAAAGAAGGTCAATTTAATAAAAGGGAATGGAGAGAGTAGATATCAAGAGTGTTTTATTTATGGTTGGTTGTGGAGTTATATTAATAGCTAGGTAGGCAAAGAGATGGCTTATATATATTTACTTAAGGGCCTGTTTGGATTTAGCTTCTAGAGAATAACTTATGGGAAAATAGCTTTTTGAGAATAACTTTTGAGTATAATAGCTTTTCTGAAAAATAGTTTTTGATAAAATGAGAGTGTTTGGATAAAGTATTAGTAGAATAGCTTTCCTGGTGTGCAAATGACCAATAAGGGCATTACTAATGTAATCTACATTTTTCTCAAAAATTGTATTTTAAATATTTAAATGATCATTCAGTTAAAAAAATTTAAATGATCAAATTATATTATTGATAATTACTAAATTATTTAAATATTTAATACACACACACATAAATATTAAACTTAGTAGTACAAAATAGTAAAGAATGTTAAATTTTTATGATACCTCAAACTTTCACCATGTATCAAATTTCTGTTTTGCCTTTGTTTTCAGAAAATAAACACTAAAATGTTTATTTGAGAAGTTGGAATACATGATTAGCATATTTCGTTTATTTTATACTATTTAATTATTTTCATGCTTTTAAAATAAAAACTTTTATAATATTTCCTTTGATTTTCATAAAATCATATCATTAATGAACCACATCAGGAAATCTGAAGTGGAATTACAGCTCAATTAATCTAGAGATTTAACACAATAAGATCAATGTTCTGCACAAAACACAAACATTTAAACTAAATTTGAACTACTTGTTCAACCTCTCTCTTATACAAGATACAACTAGAGGTCTAGAATCAAGATTACAGTCCAAATAAACAAGGATAGAGATGAACTCTCTAATAGAATCGGTGGGCTCTAGTCTACTTCAATCTCAAAAGAAATCATAAAGAAAATATGTACTTATAGCTTCCATTAATTCCTTGCTCTGTATCCAGTGAATCTGCTTCATAACTCTCTGATAAGTCAGTGATACAATGGTGAAGAAATATGAAAGGAATATGGCATGAAAATGTTCCTTCGATTTTGTTTGAAATCCCCCAAATGAATCATCATAAGTCTGATTAAAAACTCCCTGGTAAACAACAAAAAGCTCTCCCTAATAAACAACAAGCAACTTACTTCTCAATACAACCAAGAAAATTTCCCCGCTAAAATTTTTTCTCTTACTAAACATGACCAAAAACCATCTTCAATACATCCTAAAATCAGCTTCTCTTCGTCCAGATTCATTCTTCACAATTCTGTAACTACTGATAGTTCATCTATGATGGAACTGGGGGTTTGGAGGGTCATGTGAGATGTTGTGGAGGGTGGAGGAGCGGGGGTAAAGGGTGGGGAAGCGGCGGCTGGAGGTGGGAGAGGGGGAGGGGGAGGATGAGAAAGATCGGCCATGAGACAAGAGTGGAGAGGAAAAAGAGGGGTAGGAGAGGAAAGAGAGGGGTAGGAGAGGAAAGTCTTATAATTGTGGAAGATGCTATGAGGTTGATCACATTGCGAAGACCTGAATGTAATGCAAATTTATATTCTTAACTAGGAAGTTTTGATTCTCTTTTGCAAAATGAAGTATAAAGTCTATTAATAGTTTTTCAATGCTATATAATGTAATGCAAATTCATTTATGCATTACAAGTGAGAATGAATCAATTTGGCTTGATAGATATATTACTAGAATACTTATTTCTGCAAAGTATGATAAAGTGTTGTTAATAACAGCATGACAACTTGTTACTGTTAGGTGGTTTCCTTGCTACTGTAATGTGATTTTGTAGGGTGATATTGTTAATGCTAGGGTCGGACCTCCTTCGAGTAATACCCCCCCGCCCCAATTTTCTGCAATTCCAAGAATGATTTCTCTTTTGGTTTTGAAGTAGGCTTTCCAAACTCTGGAGTTTGTTTGCACATAGGCGTCTCAAAGGCGATTTAGGGTTCTATACATGTAGCATATTATAGAATGTAAATTCTGATTTCTTTATTGAACATCAACTTTGTGGAGTGGCTGAAACATGGACTAGTCTTGCATTAGCTATTGTCTCATTTGAGTTCTGTGGGGTATGCATATGGTTATGGTGGAATTGATGTCTTTTTGGGGAAGAAGAATGTACAAGAAAGGGTTACATTAGCTGTTTGCCTTTGTTGTTCACTTTGATATCATTATGGGGAGATTTATTTGGTTATCTGCTATGATATTCGTATTTTAAAATGCAACTCTTCACTATTCCCTCAAATGATCACAGTATGTGATTACTTGCAGTTTAAAATTACAAAGAAGATTATCATAAGATGCTTGGATGATTAAATATATGATAAATATAAGGTATCTACTATTTTGAGGCTATCTTAACCAAATTGTTATGTCTACTGTAACTTTTAATAGTCTTATAATATTTTGACTTTGCTTTATTTATGCCTGAAAAGCTACTTGCAGGACATGCATTGGGATTTTACACAAACTAGCATCTACTGCAGAAGCATCAATCTTTTAGACGAGCTAGACTGATGGGCCTTGCTGAATGCATTAGTGTAACAACTAATGGCATCAGAACACTGTGTTATGCAAGGAAAGAGTCATTTGGAGAAACTTCTCTTGTGGAATTGTCAGTAGAATATAATGTTAGTATTTAGGTCGATTTTGTTTGTAAATAGCTTCTAGAAAGCTGTGTTGACCAGTTTTGAATTATATCAATGATTATATGTTTGTAAATATAGGGCTAGTCGGAATGAGCATATTTTGTACTAATACTTTTGCAAGGGAAAAACTAGTTTTCTCTTAAGCAATTTCTTGTTAAGGTTGAACTACCTAATGATATCAATGTATTTTGATAATTTTCCACTTGTTTATATGAAACTTTTGTTGACATACTTTATTGGTTAATGAAATGACTACATGATGTCAATTATCAGGTATGTCACAATGTTTATCATATCATAATTGAAAGTCTCAAATTTAAAATGAGATTTTTGCAAGTGACAAGTTAAAATACTAGTAATAACAACTCTCAAAGTCTGTATTAACAAGTCTTGAGTTGTTAACGGCAACTTACTAAGTCTCACATTTGAAATGAGTTTTTTTGCAAGTGACAAGTGGAAATACAAGTAATAACAACTCTCAAAGCCTACATTAACAAGCTATCGAGTTGTTAATATCAACTTGATAAATCTCAAATTTCAAATGAGATTTTTGCAAGTGACAAGTGGCAATACCGGCAATAACAACACTCAAAGCCTGTATTAACAAGTCTTGAGTTGTTGAAAGCAACTTGATAGATCTCACATTTGAAATGAGTTATTTTGCAAGTGACAAGTGGGAATACAAGTAATAACAACTCCCAAAGCCTACATTAACAAGCTCTCGAGTTGTTAATATCAACTTGATAAGTCTCAAATTTGAAATGAGATTTTTACAAGTGACAAGTGGGAATACCAGTAATAACAACTCTCAAAGCCTGCATTAACAAGTCTTGAGTTGTTAACCGCAACTTAATAAGTCTCACATTTAAAATGAGTTTTTTGCAAGTGACAAGTGGGAATACAAGTAATAACAACTCCCAAAGCCTACATTAACAAGCTCTTGAGTTGTTAATATCAACTTGATAAGTCTCAAATTTGAAATGAGATTTTTACAAATGACAAGTGGAAATACCTGTAATAACAACTCTCAAAGCCTGCATCAACATGCTCTTGAGTTGTTAATATCAACTTGAGTTGTTATAACTGGTATTCCTACTTGTTACTCACGTAAAACTAACTCAGATTTGAAGGCTATTAATAACAAGTCACAATTGTCAATGCAACCTTCAAGAGTTTTCATTACAAGTCTTTGCACTTGTTAGTCAATTGTAATTCACTTTAACTCTGAAACATACACAATTCCTATTAAAAAGTCACCAAATTGTTAATATAGGTTTTTAGAGTTGTCAATGTCATTATAGATATATGCACTTGTCACTAGTTTAAAATTTACTTATGCAATGAGGCATACCAGCTACTTCTCATTAACAATTCATCAACTTGTCATTATAGGTTTTGAGAGCTGTCATTATAGATCTGATTAAATATATTATTTTGTGCAATGCATGCGTTTGTAAGGCCAACAACTTTTACATACAATTCTCAATCAATATCATTAAAGTTGCAAACACAATTAATTGCACTTGTCAACACTTGGTGACATGCATATGACAAACACCATATAATAATTTCATTAACAAAAGCTTTATTAACTACTGAACTATTATCCAAATACATCTATCTCACTAAGTAGTTCACTATCACTTCAAAAATCAAAATACATTATATCATTTTTCATAGCTCCCATTCTTCCCACTTCAAAGCAGCAAAATACTATGTTGTCTATGCATTCTTCCTCTCATGATGGCTGTTGAAGTTCTTCCTCACTTTTGGACATGGTGTAACCCTCATTATCTTGCTCTGTTTCATCCCACATCTGGAAAAACAAAGTTATTCAAAATAAATCATCTCATCAATGTATAGCATATATAAAGCTCTTATTCACTCCCATATGGCACCAACAAAGCTGATCCTACATGAAAATCATGTTATTCACCAATATTTAAAAGGATTTGAGCACAAATGTGGATTAAAGTACATTCAAAATTGCTTTCTGGTCACACCACCAACACAAATCAAAGATTAATGCAAATCAATATCAATTGCAATGGCATACACAGAGTAAACCATGAAAAGATTGCTGCACAAGATAGTTGCATAGTGGCAGCAATTATGCAGCAAATGGAGTTGCAAAAAGCATAATAAATGGTGTCACTTTTAGCATTAAAATGGGCACCAGTTTGAGCATAAAATCTCAACCTCGATCTCCCTATACCTAACTAAATGTCTAACTAATTTCTGTTCTTGATACAACAGCAGATGCATCATATAGTTCATTTGATGAGCACAATTTTTTTATAGAATTCTAGCCAAATGGACAACAAAATCATTAAAATTCACTGCAACTTGAGTACCAGAAATTAAGAGCTGAGTTTTTACTAGCTTTGTACTATTCACCCTACAAGCAAGCCTTCAAATATTCTCAAGTTCAAGTTCCTTTTTCATCTGACTACATACAACCAAAAATATAACATAGACATAAATAACCAATTAAAAAAATTAAAACCAAACCTTTTAGTACTAGAAATTTCCTAATGGTCAACATGGGCGAGGCAGAACCAGAACTTTTGTTGTCACTTGGACTTTTGTTGTCACTTGGAATATGAGATGTTCCAATATTCTGTTGCATATATCTTTGTACACTTAAGCTATGACCAAAATTTTGTGTGAGATGGAATGTAACAAGGACAATACACTTACCATAAGAGTACTTGTGTGAAAGAAATGCTCTTTTCGTGATTCAACATTCAAGAGCATGAGAAACACAATTACAGAAAATCACAGGAACATGAACAGTGACAATGAAGAAGAAAAATCCATTTTCCTCTCAAGCCTCTAACCTAAAAAATCAATCAAACCGGATAGAGAATGAATCTTACCCGAAGAAGGAAGGTCTGACGATGTTGGGAGAGCTGGGTCCAACGCTGCACGATGGTGACAGAAGGAAGGTGGAGCTGGGTTGGAAGAAGAAAAAATGATACGATCTAGGGTTTGGCGAGAAGGAAATCGAAGACAGAAGAATAGTGTTGGAGCTAGAGGCGACTGGTGCTGCTGAGTGAAGATGGAGAGTTATGATGGTGGTAGTGAAGAGCAGGGAAGAGGCTAGATAATGATGGTGGCAGTGGGGGTCAAGAGTTGGGAAGAGGCTCAATGATGGTGTGGTGGTGTGAAGTTTTTTCAGGGCAAGTAATGTTTTTAGTGAGGGGCAAAATGGTCCTCGAATAGGTGAAAACACTTGCAACAAAGTCCCATGGGACTTGGTGATGATTTTGAAATGTTTTGGGACCTCCTAATAGTAATTTGCCTTCCTAGGGACCACTGTGCAAATTTCCCAAGAACATTTAACCACATCTAAGAGTGCAACTCACAAGTCTTAGATTGACTTACTTTTAATAAGGATTTTTGATAAACGATTGTCTACTATTGTAAAGTGATTCCTAAGGATTGGGTAACTACATGACATAAAGTCTTAGTTCTTGATGTGTGAATTCAAGGTATGAATCTCGACAAAAAAAAATTCAAGGTATGAAACAAAAGCACCAAACTGTCCTAAACTGAAAGATCAAAAGGTGGCAACTAAAGTGAAGTAGTGGTAGACATTTAAGAGAAATTTATTGGAGGAAGAGGTGGAGTTACAAAAACAATGCTAAGACTGTGAGGAATGAAGGTTGAAATGGTCAAGAATGTTGAAACAGTTGCTCAAGCAATTATGGGAAAATCAAAAAGTTTAGGGCAATGGCCCTATTTTATACCCAAAGTAACCACCCTGGACCACCCACCACCATAAACTAACAGGTGGTACAATATTACACCCAAAGTAACTAAAGTGGTCCAAAAATACCCTCAACCGACGATCTTCAACGTTTGACCGTTAGTTTGATGATTTGGCGCCCACGTGTTATATTTTTTCCACGTGGCACCTGTGCAAATGCCACCTGGGCAATATTTTATACCCAAAGTAACCACCCTGGACCACCCACCACCATAAATTAACAGGTGGTACAATATTACACCCAAAGTAACCAAAGTAGTCCAAAAATACCCTCAACCGACGGTCTTCAACGTTTGACCGTTAGTTTGATGATTTGGCGCCCACGTGTTATATTTTTTCCACGTGGCACCTGTGCAAATGCCACCTAGATTCCCACGTGACATTTCTCTTCACTTCTTACAATACACATGCATCCCACTTCGAATTCGCACTTGGATTTCGCAAAATGAACACAGGATTTCGCACTCCCTCCTCTCTAAATCGCTGCCCTAAGCTTAAAAAATTAAACAAAAAACTTGTCATATATGTGTCTCTGCCCTAGGCTTGAAATATAGCATGTGGGCATCCAGGTGGCATTTGCACAGGTGCCGCGTGGAAAAAATATAACACGTGGGCGCCAAATCCTCCAACTAACGGTCAAATGTTGAAGACCGTCGGTTGAGGGTTATTTGGACCACTTTGGTTACTTTTGGTGTAATATTGTACCACATGTTAGTTTATGGTGGTGGGTGGTCCAGGGTGGTTACTTTGGGTATAAAATAGGGTCATTGCTCAGGTGGCATTTGCACAGGTGCCACGTGGAAAAAATATAACACGTGGGCGCCAAATCATCAAACTAACGGTCAAATGTTGAAGACCGTCGGTTGAGGGTATTTTTGGACCACTTTGGTTACTTTGGGTGTAATATTGTACCACCTGTTAGTTTATGGTGGTGGGTGGTCCAGGGTGGTTACTTTGGGTATAAAATAGGGTCATTGCCCAAAAGTTTATATGAAACAAGTGAGTGCATGGTTCAAACAGGTGAATAACCTTCTCTTGTTCCTTCATGTGCCCTTGTAACCAAAAACTATTAGTTTATACTCCCTCCGGTCCTAAATATAGGACCTAAATAACCTTTTTGGTGATATTAAGGAAAGCTTAATTTTATATGTCTTTCCAATAATACCTCTCCTTAATTAGTTTAGTTACTTAGTAGTCCTTTCTCCCCTATCAAAGGAGTTGTTAAGAAGAAGAAGGGTAATTTAGGAAAAAAGTGACTAAAAATGTATCTAAGTCTTATATTTAGGACCAAAATGAAGTCTCTATCTAGATCCTATATTTAGGACCGGAGGGAGTATGAAATATGGTAGCTTTTAAAGATAATTTACTCCTCTAAAGCAAAATAAAATATGATATTCAGGGTTGTAGTGACACCCATAAAGCATGATAAAATTTTGGGTCGACAAGATTAATTAGGGATAAGGCAAGCGATTTGTTTAAGAAAGATTTTCTCCTACTTATAAATGGGAGTTCCAAATAACACCAGATAAGCAGTTTCATCACCTCACCCTGTTTTTTTGAAGACTGATCACCACAGAGAACTCTGTGTGTGTGTGTCTACAGTCTATATGACTATATATTTCTTTAGGGTTTTGAAAATAGTGGGCTGGTAATGGACCAGTGTTTTATTGTCTAAATATGAGTTACACTTGTCATGGTATATATGAGTAGAGCAAATTTTGTATGTTTATTCTATACAAATATTTTGAATTTGAAAATTCCTAGAGTTATTAGTTCATGGCAAGAGTTATAATTTGAGGATGCATTAAAAATTTTGAAAGAAGTCTTGTAGATTTTTGGACTAATTTCTTCAAGTTAGTAGTGGTAGTGTTTGAAGAGTCGGCTTGACTTAAAGGTCAGCTCACTTATCGTAGGACCTGGGGTCATGGGGTTCAAATCAGCTTCTCTGCATAAGACAAAAGTATAGTTTGCCTAGTATATTCCCTTTCCCAGCACCCTTACCAAGTGAAGACTAGAATTGGGTTGACCCGACTTTTTAGTATTAGTAGTGGTTTAGAGGTTGAGAGTATTCACCACAGGCTGAAAAATGTTTGAGAGATCACATATATATATTGGAGTTCCAAATCAAAGAGCCACAAGTAATTTTTGTGATATACTTAAATAGTTTGATTCCTGTGCCATATCTGATCTTTTATCCTTGTATGCTTTTTGTATATTTTTTCTTTTAGGGGAGATCAAGTTCCTTTGAATAGCTTGGGTGTTTACCATAAGCGTCATCATTGAGTATTGAGTATTTAAATTATATATTGCTGTAGGTTTGATGTTATAATTTGTTCTTAAAAAACCAGGACAAATTTGCTTGGTTACATTGGAGGCTACTTCTGATGGAGATTAAGGAGAACATAATGTTATGTGAACATTTTGCTAAGCTAGGGGAGGTAAGATGTTAACCCATTAATTGTGACGTCAATTGATTTAAATTTAATTTCACCTGGTATTAATTGTAATTTTAATTAAGATTGTTGATCAAAAAATAATAAAAGTTAATTAAGAGTGGTGTGATATTTAACATGACTCTCTGCTAAAAAAGATATTTAACATGACTCTAGTTAGGCAGTGCGAAATCGATTGTACCAAAATGAAATCGAGTTTTCCTAGATAAACTCGATTTTCCTAGATGAAAATCGAGTTTTCCTGTGCAAACTCGATTTTCCTAGGTGAAATCGAGTTTTCCTGTGCAAACTCGATATTCCTATGTGAAATCGAGTTTTCATGGGTAAACTCTATTGTCATAGGTGAAATCGATTTTAAACACCAAAACGGGAAGACAACCAGTAAACGTTGCACTTAACAAATGCAGACCTACAATATAGCAAACTCCAAAAGCTTTTCAGAACTGAATTAAAGTGAGGATAAAAGGAACATCACAGACACCATAACAATACTAATTTACATACCATTTACAAAATATGCACAACATTTACAAAAAGACGCCTACCAACACTTGGTCCCCGTTAGTTCACAACCATCACTTACAACATCCATTTTTCCACACTTTCGGTCATGTTTAAATATGTACACTTCAAAAGAAACATGGGAGACAATGTGGAAAGCAACTGGAACCCCTATGTGCACAGTCAAAGTTCAGGTGTCAAAAGAAGACAATATATATATATCCAAAAGTAACACAACACTCCACTCCACTACGGAGTGAGCAAACTCCGAATCCAAGAGGCCTTGAATGCATAAAAAATCCTCTCAAAGGCATTCAAAAGCTAGGGAGATTCGAGCATCTTGATGTGGGCATCATTTAGCTCCCTAGTTGAGAGTCCTTCCACATTCATTAGGTCAATGTAAAGGGCTGCAGCCTTAGCATCCAGCCTGGCCTTTCGGGCGTGATTGGATATCTTGTCTCCCAAGCTCTCGATGGCAGTGACAATCAATTCATAATGCATTTGAGCATGTATTTCATCCATCACCTACAAAAAATGACCCCACACCTTTTTCCTATTTCATACCCATCCACACACATGTTGAAAAACTTGAATTGATTTTAGATTTTGCCTACGAAACTCGATTTTGGCATCCTACAATCGAGTTTGCAAAAAAATACATAGATTTAAATTCGATTTGGCCATTGTAAACTCGATTTTGCCATCATCAGTGTACTCAAGTTGGACCTTTTCAACTGACGTCACCCCCAAATTTTTCCCAACATTGTAGCTAAACACAAGCACCTGGACAACAACTTCAAACAACACCCAGACAGATTTTTACTATGTAACTATAGTTTGGAAACCAATCACTGCTAACCCATCAATTTTAATGTGAAAACCAATTCATTTAAGCAAAAAGCATGCATCACACACACAAAACACTTCAAATTAAACACAAATAGGGCCATGAAGAAGAAATGCAAACATGTTTGGGTTCACCATCAATGACAAAAATAAAACTACTCCACCAATATGAAACTACATTGATCACCCTTACCTTTGTCTCCTTACTTGGCACAATGTGCAGCTAGCTAATTTGAGTTAAATGCCACCCACGCACTTAATAGAGACAACCCACACCTCCTCACTTGTAAATTCGTGCTTGCCTGAAGCTCCCAACGTTTGTGATGTATTTGTTGAGAGTAAATGAAGGGCAATGTGGTATTTAGTACATGGGTCCACTCAATTTTGGTGGGAAACCAAATTTGTATTTTTATTCTCAATTTTGGAGGGAAACTGAAAATAGACACTTTCTAATTCAGAGCTACACTTTCTCGCTTCCAAACGGCGTGAGAATGTGAAATAATTTCACTTTTGAATTCAGAGCAACACTTTCTAGCTTCCAAACGGGCCGTAAGGTAATGATATGAAAGGAAATTCTCTGACCCCGAAAAAGTGTGAGATAGAGAGAGAAAACTTGTAGGGTCAAAGATATATCAAAATGACGGTATTACCCTTAACTTTCCATTCATTTATGGACTCATTTCCTTAGATTATGGCAAACAAACGCATGTAGAGAGATAAACATGAGATAAGAAGTTGAAAAAGAGGAGGGAGAAAAAGAGAAAAAAGGGACAAATGATAGATAATAAATTAGACTGGATAAATGGCAAATAGATGGAATACTGTGCCCTACTTTTATAAATACTAACTAATGCCCTACTTTTATAAATGGCAAAGAGAGATATTTATAAATACCTACATGCATATATAATTGTTTATTTATATATTTGAACAATCCTATATAAAACACTTAAAATTTGAAAATTCAATAAATCCCCGATTTAGTTACTAACCCAATTTTGAATTTTAAAATATATGTAAGCTTAATAGTTAATAGGGAAAAACTTACATCAAGTTCCTTTCTCCAAGTTCTCGAGTTCTTTTAATATAGGAGTGACAGCTGGTCATTGATTGAATGGATGATTGTTATAAAAGGACATGTGTCACTCCTATATTAAAAGAACTTGAGAAGCTGGAGAAAGAAACTTGACCTAAGTAAGGTCCTAGTTAATACCCTTTCTTCCATTTGATAAAAAAATACCCTCTCTTCCTTCCCCTCCTCTTTTCCCTGTAGTTTTCTTTTCTTTTTCTCTTCTCCTATTTCTCTGCCGGGCTACGCACATTTGTGTAAAAAAATAAACAGAATAATATTTTTAAAATTACACCCTCCATTCCATAATACAGATCTCAATTACCAAAACACATTTTTAATAAAACAATTAAAAATTAGTTGAGTATCTAAATATTTTTATCACTTTTACCCCATTTATTATGGGACTATTAAAAGAGGAAAATATATAAGCTTAATAAAAAATATGAAAAAGAGTTAGTGACAAATGAATTTAAAAGATGGAGAGTGACATGGTAATCTAGAATTAATTAAAGATCCCATAGATAAACATAATTAAAGTGACGCCCCACAAGTTGTTATGCGAGACCAATAATTCGTTATTATTAACCCTAAAAGTTGTAATTACAACTCAAAATTAATTCTCGCAATCTCTTACAAGTAGGGGTGGAAAATGAGCCGGGCCGAGCCAGACTTTGCCTAAATAGGTCTGGGCCCGTCATAAAATAAGAAAACTTAGGTCTGGGCATGGTTATAGGCTTTTTTTTAGAAAAAAACCTAGGTCTGTGGAAAATGGTAAAGACATGAAAGCCTTTTTGAAAGCCTACTTACAAGATAGACTTTTAAAAGGCTTCAAGCCTTTTGAAAGTCTACTTCAAATTTAGGCTTTTAATAGGTTGTAAACCTTTTAAAGGCCCACATATCAATCTTAAAAGGACCACAAGAGGCTAGGGTACAACCGTATAACAGATTGTGTAAATGAATGTTGTAGCTTTTATTAATATTATTATTTTATTATCAGTAGTAATTAATAGTAATATTAAACGGGTCAGACCTGAAGGCTTTCGAGCCAGACTTTACTAAAATAAGTCTGACCTTTTTAGTTTTTAGGTAAATAAGCTTGTGAATAGGCGTGAGCCTTGGCCTTTTTATTAAATAAGTCAGGCCGAGTCAGAGCCCAAATAGATCAAGTTGTAGGCCGCCTATTTATGACCTAGCTCATTTCAGCCTTTCTTACAAGGAGTATGTTTTACTTTGGGGTCGGGTTCATCATTTCCGGGTCACATTTTCTTCTTAGACTCACTAAAATGTGTTCGCATTAGCTAACCTATATAAACACTCGAGAAGGGAAAATCAAAGCTCGGTCCTGAGCTTCTTCAATGTCTTCCATCACGAAGAAGGAAACGTCTGAAAATGGAATTGGAAACCTTGTCTCTCAATACTCCAATTATCTCTGCAATCGTCTCCACGCTCTCTATCTCTTCTCCGCTTCCAATTTCAAAGGCTCTCTCCTCTCCACCCTTCGCCATTTCTCTGCTCTTTTCCGATCACCAAAGCGTTTCGATTCCTTTCCTCTCACATTATCCTCCAGGTCTCTCCATTCTCTTCTCATTTTCTTCTTTTCACACTCACATTGCTTGTAAATCATAAATTAACTCTATATTTAATCTTGTTTTTTCTGTTTTCTTGTGTTAATTTTGTTGTTGCTATGCCTAGCTGTTGTTGACCTAGAATGATTTCAATCAATGGAATATGAATGCCTTTTTTATCGGAAATTGATGAAATATGAAGTTTAAAAGCAATTCTGTTTGTAATACTCTCTCCTTTCCTAAATATAAGATCACTTTCAAGAAATTTGTTCCTAAGTAGAAGCAGCTTTCTAATTTTTCCTAAAACCTTGATAATGCTTATCTATAGTAAACAAGAGAGAGAGAGAGAGAGAGTGAAAATAAAGGTATATGATTAGGGTAGATTAGTGATATCATGTGCTAATAACTAGCTTAATTAGCATCTTTGATCTAATTAAATTAGGAAAGTGATCTTATATTTAAGAACGGGGGGAGTATCACTTGTTATGGAGTGGATAGTGAGATTCACAATTTTGGCGCCATTTTATTACAGGATTATGTGTAGGAAATCAAGAGTGCATGATGTCTTGGAGGATGTATTTGAGCACGTTTTGAGAAATTTGCATAGCATACAAAAGAATCTTGCATTTTGGCAAACCACATCAGAGGTTAGTTTTGTTCATTTTCACTAAATAAGTTGATAATTTTCGATGTGTGTACTTCGATTGGTCGTTGTTGACTTTGTTGCTCCCTTGTTTTTGAATTCAGAGGACAGATAAATCATACTTCATTAGTCTTGAAAGAGGTCCTAGGGCTTTTGTTGATGAGGCACTTCCCTTGTTGCGTAGCCGTGGAGCTTCTTCAACACACCAGCTAAATGAATTTGCATGTATATATATAAAGGAGAGGCTTAATGTCTTAACAACATTAAGGAATTCACTTGCAGCTTTCTTGGCTCAGGTTGGCAACTAATTTGTTTTGATATCATGATATTTTTACTCTCAAGTCTCAACTATGTTATTTCTTTCGATGAGATGTAGACATGTATGGTTAACCTTAAGCAGGGTTATATTGCACATTTGAGTCACTGACGCTACTGGTTTTATTTTTGGCTTAAAATATTCTTATATAATAATAATCTTGTAATCTATATAGATCAGTGTTTTCATATTTTTGGGTTAAAGCATATATGAAAGATGGTTGAGTTACCAATCGTAATGAATTTCTTAATATTGTTCTGCATGGTCAAGCTTTAGTATGAACTCTCATGGATATCAAGTGTAAGCCTTTTTGCTAATCATTTAAAACAAATGGAGGGCTTCTTAAAATTAGGGCCCTTTTGGTTGGAATAATAGTGTATAATGGAAATGGAAATGGAATTGAGTGTTAGGGGATAGAGATGAAAAGTAGAGGTAAATTAGGTAATGATGGGAAAGTAAAGTTTGTGGGGCCTTGGAAAAGTGTGAGATAGGGAGAGAAAACTTGTGGGCTCTAGACATATGTAAATTACCTTTTTCAATTCCAATTTCTTTTCCACTATATCAATTCCATTGAAGCAAACAGGCCCTTATAATATTAAAAGAGGGAGTTTCTGGAATTTAGATAAGACTGAGATTGATTAGCTTAATGAGATAATGGCTATGATTTGAGTACAATTTTCCTTTAGAATATAGATTTGTGTGCATGATATGTAGTAATGATAATAATAATAATAAATAAATAAAATAAAAATGGGAGGTTAGTTTGTTAGGCATTAGCGTTAAGAGGGAGTGATTTTATGTCCTATAAATAGATACCCCTATTGTAAAATGAGATTGTGATTAGTTTTGTTTGGCATAATGTGAGGTCTGGATTTTTCTCTCTTCACTCTAGTGTGTCTTTCTTCTTCTCCTAACCCTCTGCTCTATTTCTTGCTCATGAATACTCTAAACTCTTCTTTTCTACATATCTGCTTTTCAATTCCTCATCACAGAATCTTAATTCTGTATCATCACATTTGTGTCTTCAATATCTCTGTCTAATTTAAAATGGACGATAAATTGTTGGCTTTCAATGAATGGTTATGCTCTGTTTCCTGTGTTTGTAATGCACTATAATCAAGGATTGACTGAAGGCTTGGCCAGATGCTTGTTATAACTAAAGTTTCTTTCTTTACAGTTTGGTTAAGAGTTTGAAGTTTAATTTTAAATATAAATAATATATATGTGTATGCTTTTGTGCCTTTTTGTTCCTTTGAAAATATTGTATATCACTTCCAGCTGTGAACTTTTGATGCTGTGTTAAAATAGATTATTTTGTGCTTCCTTATGGGTGTTCAATCATAAGTTTCTCATGTGATTTTCTTTGTTGGCCTGTTAGAGTGATTGAAGATCTTATTTGAGTGCAGTATTTTTTACTAGGACCTAAATGTGTTCTATGAATTATAAAAATTGTGGAACTCCTTGACAAAATGGTGCATTTTACGATAGTAATTGAATTCACCAAGTCTACCAAATCTTTCTTTCCCCCCTTTTTGGTTAGTTTTTTTCGTTTGTTTTTTTTTTTTTGCCTTTTCTGGTCATTGGTCTTGAGAGGAGTCTATGACAATCTATTTTTTTCTTTTGTTGCTATCCTTTACCAAAAGGGGAATGGGAAGGAGAATAATGATTTAGCAACAACTCTTAATAAATTTTTGGATTTGGGAAAGCAAACATAGGAGATATAGAAGTGAATAAGATTGAATAGTTTTCTTTATTGATTCCCCCTTTCCGCCTTTTTAGCTATTTCCAGGCCTGCCTCATTTCATTCACTCATTGGAATAGAATTTCATAATTTACTGCACATAGGCTTTAATCGATGCTCTTCACATTGGGGCATAAGTGCTTAGTTGGATTTAGTTTCTGGTACAGCATGATTTTATAAACAAAATAGTCTAAATCTATGATTGAAACTCATTGAGAAATTGAAAACCTTCAGTATAAAAATAAATTAGTTCAATGTAATGCATAGGAAGTCAATTTTGTTCAATCAAAGCCATTGATTGATACTACAACAAATGTTAAATTCCAAATTTGTTCTTGGATTATCCTCTTATTATGTTTGGGAAAATGTTTTCAGGTTTATTTTGAAGTTGATAAAATTGGAGAGGAGTTAGTAGAGGATCCAGAAAAAAAATTGCCCTGCTTATTGGGTACAATTAATGATTTGTTCACAACATTGGAAGCATCTATTGGACACCTACACGCAAATCGCCAGGTTTGCATGAACATAACAATTCCTTTTTCCTAGTTCATTTGTTCCATTTTTTCCTTATTCTTGTTTTTGCGATCTGGTGAAACGAAGTAACTTCAAAACAATTTTATCTTGCATTCAGTTTTATTAGTGTTTTTTCAAATCTGTTAAACTTTTCTTGCAGACTAATTCATCTGTGGATGGGACGTATTCTTTTCCTTTGCTGTTTGAGAAGCTTCCAGAAATAAATCATGAGGAGTCTCAGTGGACAGAATGTCAGATTAGCGACGCTATCAATTGTCTTAATCAAAATTTACACAAGCTGGATAATTATATATCCATGATTGTAAGAGCTCTTATTTTATACTCTTGTAGTAGGAGATTATTGTCTTAATATGGCATCAATGTTTCTAGTCTTCAGTTCATTGTTTTATTTATTTTTGTCAGTTTACTAGGATATACAAATTATGCAGCTTTTAAACATCTTAATAACACTCTCTTTGTCCCACAATATAAGCTAATATTCACCTTATCGCGATATTCGAGAAAATTGTTAGAAGTTGTTGAAAACAATCAATATGTGTGGAACATATTTTGTTTCCCAACTTTGATCCTATTTATGAAGAGGATAAATGGAATGGTGATTTGATGAGAACAAAATGAGAGAGAGTGTGTATAGGGAAGATGAGAGAGTGTATTCAATAGAGGGAAAAACTGGAACAAAACATTTAATGGTCAAACAAAAAAGGAACATTAGTTTATATTATGGGACAATCTTCAAACACAACATTAGCTTATACTGTGGGACGTTTTGGAACTGAAGGGGTACCTTTCAATTTCAGAGGAAAAATGGATAACTATTAAAACATGATTTCTTTTTATTGGTGAAGATTTATGAATCATGCATTAACATGCATGACCTTGAAAAGAATATAAGACATTTGTTGCTTAGCTTGCTATTCAATATTCAATTATTTATCAATATTTATTATATATCCGTTTAGGAATCCTGAGCTTAATGTTATTTTGGTTATCAAAGTCGTACTTTTATAGTTGATGGCAACAATTTTTCTTTTCTGGACAAAGATGTTAAAGTGTAAGGGAATGATTTTATGGGATTTTTTTTCGTCTAAGTGCTTATATAAGATCAGTGTCTTATCTTGAAAGTGATGTTATATAAGAGTCTTAGGCACCATAAACATTATTGTTGAAACACATCAATAAATTGTTTTTGGGGTTAGACATTAGAAATTTCCTTGCTTTCATTTATAAAATGCCTTAACTTTGTTAAAGGAGTTCATCCTGATGAGGTAAACTCCTAAGTGTTGGCTAGACAGTGTGTGCAGTTGACAAAATTGTGTAGCATTGCACTGAAACAACCAGGGATTCTCATTTTCTAACTTATTATATGTATTGAGAGTAATATGTTTTAGAGACCTAAAGCTGGGAAATAGTTCCCTCATGTTGATAGTAGTATTATATACTTTCTTGTTTTCAGCTGACATTTACTTATTTGTTGGTGAAGTACTAAAGTATGTAGATGCAATTCTTTACTTTCCTTTTACTTTGATTGAAATTATATTGTTTGTTTCTTTTTTAGGTTAGCAAACATAAGAAACCAAGGAAAATAACTCAATATTGGATCCATTACTCATGTGGTGCGGTTGGGTTGTCAATTTGTTCCATTTGGCTGTTACGTCACAGTAGATTGATGGGAAGCTCAGATATTGACAATTGGATTCAAGATGCCAAGGATTCAACAATTTCATTTTATTCAGAACATGTTGAGAAAACGGTATATTCCTTGCAAAATATTTTGCGTATCAGAGGTTCTTGCATGAATTATCTAAAACTAATACATTATTGAAATAGTTTGTTTGTGTTTTTCATCAATACTGAGTAATATGGATGTTTAATTATTATTGATGCAATAAATATGCAGCTTTTGTCTATTAGAGATGAACTTTTTGAGACATTTCGTAAGAAGCATGAAGGTATGATGGAGCAAGAAGAAGTGCAGTTAACTTCCAACTCACTGCACAGGTTGATGTTTATAATATTGATATCATGTAGCCTTTCTTATATGTGAATTAAATGTACAATGTATATGTAAATTATTATATGCTGTTGATTCTCTGTTAAAATTTCTTGAGCTTTTATATTGAATTGGCGTGTTTTATACACGTTGTCTTTGCTTATATGATGAATGAGAGACGATACTGTCGAAACTGTAATAGTAGCTAGAAATAAATTATCAAGTTGTTAATGAGTTACTTGTTTGATGTAGAAATATTAGCAATGTGCAAGCATTTAAAAAGAGGGTTAAAATGAGAATACTTAATTTAGAGGAGAGAAGAGAAGGTAGATGTGATAAAAGGAATGGAAAGCGGCAGTCAACAGACCGAAGAATGGTCTAATCTATATTTATTAAAGACTTTACCTATTTCCTATATGACAACATCTCAAATGTTTGATGAAATGGAGTTTATAATAAGAAAATGATAATTCTTAAGCTAAAATTTTAATTTATATTCAATATTTGTAATAAGCTTTTGTCATATCGATGGAATTGGGTTGTTAGAGATGACAGATGTTTTTTTAGTAGTATTCTCATCTCTCTCTTGATGAAATGGTTTAAATTATACATAATCATGAATTTAATTGTGTAAAACTTTGTATGCAGAATGTTGTTGGCATTTAGTGAGCAGATTAAAGGCGAGAAGTTCCCTGAAAACTCCTCAGATCTCTCAATGCTTGAAATAGTTATGGCTCGGTGAGTTTACTTTTTTGTTCCACAAAGAATATTTACTTAAATAATTCTTTATAACCTTTGCTGGCAAAATATACTATGTTGTGAATTTGTATTTGTATTTGAGGTTCTAATGTGGATATATTGTCTGTTTAGGAGCAATTTTTTTAAGTTTTTTTATGCTAATGATTTGTACAATGACTGGGCAAAAACAAAAACAATTAGTACAATGTATGTATGTAACGAAATCTTTTATCATTGGATTTAATATTGGAATGTGACTCTTCTTGATAAATGAAATTCATGGGTTTAAAAGAGCTTTTCTACAAAGTTCCTCATACAAATATTATTCAGTTATATTTGCTTTAAAGACATAATTCTAGGAGAAACCATAGGTTCTGGACAAAACCAAACCACTGTATCTTTTGTTAAGGCCACTCTTGCCTGGGATGAACGGTCACTATTTAGTTAAACAGTAGCAATTGATGTTGAAATTGGATGAGTTTAAATCCTGCTATTTTGGGTGGGTTGTTTTGAGTTTGGACTATAAGTTTAGTGATTCGAGAAGGTAGAAATTGCTTTGTGAAAGGAGTGCTATTTATGACAAAAGCATATTCCTACTAGTTTTTTTTTATAAACTTCTGCTGAATTATGGTTTTGTACTTTTACTATGTTCAATTTTATTTGTGATTCATCCCTTAGACTAGATGACTTGGGGATTTTGCAAGTTGCATCCTGTTCCCTGATAGATACAGAGGATGGATGGGTTTCAGGCCAAATGATGATTCCAACAAAATTTTATTTTGCAAGATGAATCCCCCATCCGTTATCTCGAATAAAAAATATTGAATTAAATTCCTAAACGCAAGTTATTTTTTGGGTATAATAAATAGTTTGATATGGTAGATTTTCAATGTATGAAATTTTGATGTTCATAAGGAAACATAGATGTCGATGAAAGATGGAGACAAGTATATTCAGAGATTGGTTGTATTTATACTATCTTGTGTTGTAGTTTTTTCCAAATTATCTAGTAGCAAGAAATATTGAAGTTTGATTTCTTATTTATTGCACAAATCTGGACCACTTTGTACCTTGTTCTATTGTTATAATAGTTTAATTCTGTTTTTTAAACTGTTGGGGGAGGGTTCTTTTTAGATTTTGTACTTCATAAATAATAATAATAATTAATTATTCTATTTCTCATTTGTTATTAATAGAAAAGAGGTCTTTATGCCAACAAATTTTGGTTTGATTGGTAAAGGGGTTGACTTATAACCATAAGGTTTTGGGTTTAAAACCGCCGATACAAGGACCTTGTTGTGGGAGGTTCCCCGGGACCCAACTCATCTAAACATTATTTGATAAAAAAGAGAAAGAAAAGTAAAGAGGTCTCTAGGGATGGGATGATAATTGGATCGAGGGAAAATTTGTGATACCTGAGTTGTTTTAAAAATTCTAAATTAGTATTGATTTTTTTTTACTTTACAATTTATCTTTCTTAAAACATAATCACATTTCTCCAATTTCCAAAAGTTCTACTTAATTCCACTCCTTTGTACTGGACAGATTTTAAGTAATCAGGCCATCTTAATGCTAGTGCAGATATGAGAAGGAACTCATGCATCCGATTCAAGGCCTCCTTGGTGGAGAGTTAGCTCGGGCTTTACTTATTCAGGTAATGCTGTTTATGTACTGTATGATAGTGTTCAAGATTTCGTGTCAATATTGAACCATAGCATTTGCCAATGCATGCAGGTTCAGAAGCTCAAACTAGATATTGAGACGTGAGTTATTGCAAACCTTGTTTCCTTTATTGATTTTCTTTTACTTTTTAGTTATCTAAGATTATTTTCGGAAAAAATATCAGGGCAATGCTTGAGCTGAACCAGATACGAAGGGCAAATGAAATTAACTTTGCGATTCTTGCTGCATTACCGGCTTGTTTTCTCTCTCTCTTACTTATGATGGGGCTCCGCAGATGGTTCAAACAGGTGAATGCCCTTTTTGTGTTTCTTAAAACCAAAAGCTTACAGTTCATGAGATATGGTAGCTCTGAAAAAACGATCATATGCTGATGGAATATGAGTAGCATATTTTGAAATAAATATATAGTAGGAAGAAATGAATTATTATGTTGCCTTTTGTGTTTGTGTTTAAAATATTTTAAATTCTCTTATAAAGGATCTAGAAATCATGTGAGACATAATTAGATTAATGAAAATTTGATGGCTATGTGAGCTTTCTCTCTCCTCAAGTTCTTCACTTCCCCCTCGTCTGGTTCTTTTTCCTTCTCTGTTCAGATTTGTTTCTCCCTCTTCTCTACCTTTGTTATCATTTCCTATCCATCTGTTTCTGCAATTTATTGCCAAAATCAAATCCATTCAGCATCTGAGAGTGTGGGTGCTCTACACTATGATATGAGCAAAATAAGAAATGATATTCAAGGCTGTAATGATATTTTGTTCAGCAAAAATTAATGGGGGATAAGGCAGGCAGTATATTCAAGACAGATTCTCCCACCTATTTTTGGAATGAAGTACCAAATTACAGCATATAATTAGTTTCACCACCCCACCCTGTGTTTTTGAAGACAAATCACTTCATATTTCTGGTTATATGACTATATTTCTTAAGTTTGAAAATAGTGGGCTGATAATGCCATGCCATATAGTCGAAAGATGAGTTGCACCTTTCATGTTTTATAAATAGAGAAACTTTTTTTCTATGTATATTACGAATAGATATATATTTATAATTTGTGAAGATTGTTGTGCAAATGTTCAGTATTTTATTTACTGATAGAATATGTATATATAGGGGAAAGGAGTGATCTCATGTAATCACCTCAGATCCTCCTTGATTGATCTGGAAGTTCAAATTAAGAGACTATATCATTTTTCTATTTCCTAATATCATTTTTCTATTTCCTAATATCGTGCCTATTACTAATCAGATCTGATTTAATTATCATGCCTTTTGCCAATCCAGATCTGATTGCACTGTTTACTCTAGTTTACAGTTGAGTGTAATCTAGGTTTATTATTTGTTTGGGCCTTCTATAGAAGGTAGCCGACTTCTCAAAATTTGAAACTTTTTAGGAGCTACTCCCTCCGTTCCTAAATATAAGATCACTTTAGGGAGGAGAGCTTGTTCTTAAATATAAGATCACTTTCTAATTTGACTCAAGTTTTCCCCAAATTACCCCTATATTCCTTTCACCCAAAAAATAGTGGTTTGAAGGTGATATATTTTTAAAACTTAGATTAGATGAGGGGTATTTTGGAAATTTTGTGCAATCCTAACTCATTGGAATGTCTTCCTTAATCTCTCCAAATTTGCTAAAGTAATCTTATATTTAGGAACGGAGGAGTATTAGTTTATGGTAAGAGTTAGTAATTTGAGGATGCATTTAGGACTTACAAAAGTCTTTTAGAGTCTTGTATTGATCTCTTCCTGGTAAAAATAGCGTTGGTTTGATGGTTGAGGGTTCACTGTTTTATATTGATGGAGTCCTAATTATTAGATTTTTAAGTAATTCTCATGGTACTTAAGTTGATTGGTTAGTTGGTTAGTGTCCCATAATTTTTTTTTTCTGGGAGAAGTAGCTTGGGCTTATGATATGCCTCATTAGTGAGTAATTCGAATATCATGTTGTTTTAGATTTGATATCATATTTTGATTTTAAATAATCAGGACAAAAAAGCTGAGGGAAGAGGTAAAATTGCTCGGATTCAAAGGAGGCTACTCGTGAAGGAGGTTAAGGACAACATTAGAGAGTACACAAATTTTGCTGAGCAAGGAATGGTTAGACCCTTAAGAAATAGCTTTTTTGTCTATCTCCTTTATCATTCCTATAATCATATTCATTTGTTATTCCTTAATTGTCTACGTCTATTCTGTTGCTTTCTTTTTCTTTACAGGAGAAAGAAGCACAATACATGTTTGGATTAGCATTATATAGCCTGAATCGCCTGAGCAATTCTGTGAAGGGCCATGCACAAGCTTCTGGTGAATGGCATGAGTAAGTAGTGTTTTTATCATTTAATTTCTTTTCTTCTTTCTTTTGGCCTTAATGTTGATTGATTTCTTTATATTCTCCTCCCATTCTTTTATATTAGTTTATATGTTTACATATATGTGGAGAATAAGAAAACTAAATAAATTACTTCAAATTAATTTACCACGAATGATATAAGTATTACTTGTATCATATTGTTTCCTTCCCCTTTCATTGAACTTATAACATGACTCATCTCTTTAAACATGATATTTTTCATTAATTCTTAAATACATTACTCCACCAATCTTTAATATATGAACTATCTATGAGCTGATTTTGATCATAGAAGTATGAATGACACAAAAAGGAAGAGAATTGATGAAATAAGGATAGATAGAACATGTCATACGAATGCACTAAACTAGCATTTTTATCTAATCAAATTAAGACATTAAGTCTTATACTTAGGACTAAAGTAGGGAATATGTAACTAATACCAGTTGATGCATAGATTTGGGCCATTTACAAAAGAAAAATCAGTTAAAGCATTGAAACAGTAATTAACGAATGATTTTATGGACAGATTCCGGCAGGACATAATTTGTCTGGCCAGCCCAAAATTGACTGCTGCCGATAGGCTAGCACTGGTTGATGAGTTGCGTCAGTATCATTGCCTCCTCCCTGTATTAAGTCGCACGTAATTTGCTTTAATGTTTCTTTTTTTTTTTGTTTTTCAATGGTAGTTTTCACTCGATTTAGACCATGTTCGATTCAATTTGGGGAAGAAAAGTTAGATATTCTCTTTTTTCAATAGTTGTAATTCCCCTCGTGTGTCATAAACACAATTTTGGGGCTTGGAAAGAATAAATTTTCCTATATTGTTTATGCTTCTTTTTATTTCCCTTTTATTTTATTCTTTGTATGGCAATTCCCCTCTCCACTTATACCTTGAATACAATGTGGCGACTTAATGGAAAAAATTGAACCTTTCTTTTATTAATTTTTTTTTTCCTTTTTTTTCCTTTCCATCATTTGTTTTATTGAAAAAGAAAAAAGATTTAAACTTTTCATCTACAGGTCGGATCAAAATTTTAGTTTGGCCTAACAAGGGAATATTTGTAATGTATGATGGTATTTGTTGTATTTTGATATGCAGTGGAGTTACACGGATAAAATTATGTCTGCTTTTGCTCTAGCCTTTTACTGAGTTTAATTGTTTTGAAAGCAGCAGAAATTGAGATGTAATTAGGGGAAATCTCATTTGAATCTTTCTTAAATGTCTGAATTCAAATTTATGCATACAATTGTAACAAATATTTAAGTCAAGAAAGTTTTATTTAGGATATCAAAAGTTATTCACTTTATATACTTTTTATTGATTTCTATGAGTTTCTCTTTTTTTGAAATATTCTTTTTTAAAACAAATTTTAATCTTTATCTGATTTATTATATATTTTGAGAAGTATTTTTGGATAACTTTTGAAAATAATCAAATATGGTAAATATATATGTTACATACTGTTACTAATTCCCTGATTAATTCAGTAATACCTTCACTAACTATGATAGAAAAATGATTTCCATAATATCAATAAATCTATCATAGTTAGAAAAAGAATTTCCTACTAATAATCATTATCCATGATGGAAAAGAATTTTCTAATATAACATGAATACTATCATGGATAATTAATAGCTAATCATGTTAGAAAAGAATCACCTAACATGGTTAGAAAAAGAAGCAACCTAGTATATTTACCCGATTAACCAATATTATCAATACGAATAAAAATATGTGGAAGCGAATGCAGACCTATACATTTTTGGCAATATACATATTTTCATAGTCTAAAAAACCTTTGAAATTTAATTCCCTTCCTGTTTCTCGTGCCTGTGCATGATCACCTGCAAAAATGTGAGTAATCGTGGGATGAGACAAAATTGTCCCAGTAATCACCGCTTAACTCACTATAACAGTGAGATGTGCGGTAGTAAGGGCGTCTAAAGAGTACCACAGTTTTAAAATCAATAATACATATATATATATATATATATATATATATATATATATATATATATATATCAAGTTTTCTCTCAAACGTCATTCAAATCTCTGTCACTTCTCAACAATAATCTCATCATCTCTATCTCCAATCCATGCGTATTACTACCCCAACTCTCACACTCACCTATAGATGCATCGTGCCATCAAGGGGCATTTATCTCCATCATCCAATCTTCACTATATGATTTGACACTGTGCCTCTCTCTACAAGGAGGAGACAAATTTCCCTCTCTGGCAATCTCCAGAGAGAGAACCCCAATTCTGTTTCCATTGCAGAACGGGAACGGTTGGACTCTTCAATGCCAAACAACCGTAGGTCACTTTCTCTCAATAAGTTGACCTATGATCCCCGGTCTAATCAATCCGAAAAGGATCATCAGTACAAATAACTGTCGATTGGCCTATCGACAGTTATCATCGCGCGATGGTACATAAAAAGCAGTGTCATGCAATGCTCACCATATTCCTGTCAACATCATATCCACAATATTCAATATTTCAATCACAATTCTCTTCCATATCCATATCGATCCATTTCAATCTCATCATCAATATCATGCACTCTTACCATTCCATTCAATATCTCAACTATTTCACTCATTCCCTCTAACCATCAATATCCCTAACAGAATACTATATAAATCTCTCACATCATACCCAGAACTGAACCAATCCAAAACCACCATCCACACCAGACAGGATAGTATTTATAATGTTTCAAATTTCTTTTATACGAAAATAATCGTGTTTGAAAGGCACCCGATAGCCTGTTTTGTATAAAAATACCCTTTTAAAGATAATATATATATATATATATATATATATATATATATATATATATATATAGAGGGTGAGAAGGGATTTTACAAAATCCCTAACTAACGTCACCCTCAATGTTATAGCAAGGTAAGAGTGATTACCTGCTTTTTATCAAAAAAAAAAAAGAGTGATTACCTGTTTCCCAGCAATTATGCATTGACTTATCCTTCCTTTCTTGATGCCACAACACCACATCACATCCAATCCTAACATCAAGCCAACTTGTATGCTTCACTGGGGCTCACATCGCCGGAAACCGACGGAAGAAGCCGCTGAAACTCACCGGAAAACGCCGCTAGTGTCAAATTGAAGATTACAAGCGTTTGGGAGCTCGAGTTCACCGAAAATTTGCCTCCCTCACCACTCGCCGTCGCCGGAAAACGAAGGTGACGCCGGACCGAACGGAGGGAGATGCTCGACGCTTCCAAGACTTGGGGAGGAGGAAGTAAGATGAAGGTGACGTGGAGAGGGAGACAGATCAGAGGGAGTTTGAGAGTGAGGAGAAGTGAGGAGGAAGAACACGAAGAAGAAGAAGAAGAAAGAATAAGAGGGGGCGGCGGCTGACCTAGGGAAGGAGAGGAAGAGATGTGAGTGTGGGTATGCCAATGACCATTATGCCCTTCAGTCTATATTTATTTACTTTTCAAATTTTAAAGTCATAACTTAAAACAAATCATAAAACTAATCTATACACCAACTTACTTAGGTATTTTCTCCCACCATAGTATCACTTGTGCCTTTAAGTATTTTTCATTATATTTACAATATAAAACTCAACCTCTACCTATTTTACATTAATTTCTAAGGAAAAATAAGTATATTTATTTCTTATAAATATTACTTCTCCAAAATGCTTCCATTTTACAGAAATCTCACTTTGGGCACCCTAATTCCATAATAAATTCAAAAATTACACCTTAAATTTACCACTAATTCCTAATTAAATTTTTGGGATGTTACAATTCTCCCCACCTTTTAGGAATTTTGCCCCCAAAATTCACCATGACTAACCTCTCTTAGAACTAATACATAGCATAATCCTCTCAATACAACCTTAAATTACCTTCCCTACTCCAACTTACCCTATACAAATTTTTACTTTAGTGTCCTAACATCATTCCTCAACCTCATTTCTCAACAAAATTCACACTTTTGATAAGTCTCCTATAACAATAACGAGCACCCTCATCTAGCAACCATAAGAGAAATTCAATATTTCCTACTTCAACCTATATTAATTAAATTCAATCACTTCTAAATTTTCTTTACTCTCCTTGACTCATAAGGTCTTCAATGATGCCTCGACTATGATTATGCCTAGGTTCATAATTATATCCGAGACCCCAAAAGAAGAATCCTTATTCCGTCAATTTCCTCCAAAAATTCCTATTCATCTATCAATATCTACTTCCTAAGGTACTTAACTACTTATATCTCCTTTACATTATAATCATTAACTTCTTCAAAATTCTATTTTACTCCTTTATGTAAATTGCTTTATCTTGCACCAAATTCACATTAATCACGCCAAAAACTCCAAATTAACAAGGCACTCAAACCAAAACAACAACAATCAATAATTCAACAACCCTACTTTTCAGAAAATTTAATATCATATCCATTATGCCAGAACCTAATAAGATTATGGGCAAGACAGGAAAAGAACAACATAAACCAACAAAGTAATCCACCCAATGTTCCCAACCAAAAACTGATCATACAGAAAATACATGAACGTAATGGATGCACAAGAGGGGGGGGTGAATTGTGCTTCAAAAGATATGCTCAAATTAAACGACACAAGAGTTATACTGGTTCGGTCTACCTGACCTACGTCCAGTCCTCAACCACCCAGGCCGAGAGTTCCACTATATCTCAGGTTTTAAATCGGGTTCACCTGAAACCTTACAACCGCAAGTTTTGCACGGGATCACTTGCAACCTTTCAACAAGTTTTACACAGGCTCACTTGTAACCTTTCTAACTAGCTCCCCCTCACACCAAGCAAGGGGTAAACCTTTACACTTAAAGGATTTTTCTGACTAAGTTCTCTCGAAGAACGGATGGTGTTACACACTTAAGTACAATAAATGCTCTTATAACAGAAGGAGACTTAACTACAATGAGTACAGAATAAGTAGATGAAAAGATCACTCAAAGTGTTAAATGCTCTTCGCTTTTTCTGGGCAGCTTTGAATGCTTGAAGATGTTCTTAGTTTCTCGCTCTAACTTCTCTCAAGAATATTCAAAGATAATTGTTAACCTCATAAATGAGGTTTGAGTCTCTTTATATAGTCTTCAAGCAATCTGTCTCTTGGTAGTTGGGAGAGCCGTTTGAATATGGCCGTTTAACCCATGTTACCGTTTGCTCAATAAATGCTTCATCAATGCATAGCAGGGTTGACTTGCTTTATCTCTGAAAAGTAGTCCTGACACCTCTGCTCTGACAAAAGCATTCTGACACTGCAACTTCTGACATTCTGATTGCTTGCGGAAGCAGATTCTCATCCGGAAGCAATTCTACTGAGTGTGCTGCACTGAGTGTTAGTCTAGCAATATAATCACATAGTTACATGCAGTGGGTGTTCCCTAAGTCTAAGATGCATTCGGAAGTACTTCTACATCCGGAAGTAAATCTACTGGATGAAGGACTTTGTTCACTATTACTCACTCACGCTCAGTGTCCCTCAATCCAACGGTCAGCGCTAGTCACTAAGCTATCGGAAGCACTTTTACTTGACGTGGTGAAATCACTGACGCTTAGGGTTATATCTCTTCTATCAGCCTGTGCCAGTCTAAATCTAACAGGGAGCAATTTCACTTGACGAGGCTGATTCACTGACGCTTGGGGTTATTCTATTCTATCAGTCTGCGCCAGTCAAAATCTAACAGGAAGCATTTCCACTTTATGTTGCACTTTTACTGACGCTTGGGGTTATATCTATTTTATCAACCTGTGCCAGTCTAAGTTTAACAGGAAGCAATTTCACTTCCGGTTGAATCATAGCTTAGTCTTATTAAGGTTTTGTCTATCTAATGCTCATGGACTAAGTTAAATCCCTAGTGAGTTATTCGCTGCCGCTGGGGGATAAATCATTCATCCGCGTGCGCGAGTCCTAGACTATCCGGAAGTAAATCCACATCCGGTTGCACTCTTACTTGGGATCCTATGTTATCCTATTGCTTCCTAAGCACTTGGTCTAATCTTTTATATTTTAGTCTTCATCAAAACTTAAGATTCTAACATTCTCCCCCTTTTTGATGATGACAAACCTAGTTTTATCGATTAAGTTTATGTGAAAGGATTAGCAGAATAGTAAAAGCAATGGATAAGAACAAGTAACTACGACAGATATTATAAATGAACAAAGATTACATGTTAGAGTATACAAGCAAAGCATATATACAAGTAATCTACACTAAGTAAGAATGAGAGATGCATGAAAATAAGGAAGAATTTCTAAGTTAAAAGGTTTTTGGATTGGGGGTTTTGTTTTGGATTGGGGGTTCAGACTTGGTGTCTCTTTTTCCTCTCCCTCTCCCTCTGTCTCTCTTCATTTTCTTTTTGTAGTCGGGCTATCTCGGCCTCACGCTCACTCTGGTTTATCTGGGCAATGATATTCTGAAGCTCTTCTTCCTCTCTCTCTCTTCTGAGCCTTTCAGATTCAATGGACTCCTCGAATGCCCTTTTCATGTTTTCTACTTCTTCATACCCAGGGAACCCTGTAGCATCATCGAAGTAGGCGACCTCTCCATTGGGGTAGTGAACAGCCCGAATCTTTACGTTCCATACAGGGAAGTTGAGATCCTCCTCAACTTCCTGGGCTTTCCTTTTCCCTTTCCCCTTACTCTTCCCTTTGCTCTTGCTAATCGGAGGAGTAGGCATGGCACTTGCTCTGTCAGCATCGAGGCAGGCCATCTGACCGAAGGAGAGTTTGTCCGTGAACCCATACTTTTCATATTCCTCAGGAGTCATGTCTTCAATTTCCAACTTGACCTCCTTTAGAATAGGAACTGCTTGAACTACTGGGGTTTCAGGCTCAACTTGGGCAGATGAGGTCTCTTCCTCACTCTCAGCAATTTCAGTGATGGCAATAATTTTCCTGGTCCGCTTCTTGGCAACGGCCTTCTTTCTAGATTCACTGAAGGTGACTGCTGGCTCAGATGAGGGAGGAGGGGCAGATGATTGCTCAGACGAGGGGATCTCAGACTCTTGCCCAGTGGATGAGGGGATAGGCTTGGCTATCACAATAGGAGGGTGATTGATCTTCTTCAGTCCCCACTTCATCATTATCTCCTCAATATCCTTTCTACTTATCTTAGTTGGAGGAGGTTCTGATGAAGATGACTCTGGCTGTGAGGGATTTTCACTTGGCTCAACAACAGCCATTTCCAATTGTGATCCTTGCTCAGTCACCCTCTGCTGCTGCATGAACCGGATGGCTTCCCCCCTTATTAGGTTCTCAGCTCCACCCAACCTTTGGGATTCCATAGCACGGCGAAGAGCAGCCGCGATATCTTCATCAACCCAAAGTGATGGCTGGCTAAGACCATTCCTGGTGTCCATTTGTAGGCGGAGCGCAAACAGCATATCTCTCCCCCTTTTGTCATCATCAACAAGGGAGAGGGTCAGGGATGGAGCGGATGAGGTGGAGGGTGGAGGCTCAGGGCCAGATTGTGTTGAGGGTGAGGTTTCTGGGGAGGAGGTAGGGAGGTTAGGCTCGGGGGATGAGGCAGTCTCGGGGAACCAGCTGGGATTCACAAAGAGTCCCTCAAAGGGATAGGTGGAGGAGTATTCAGTGAAGGTAGTGGAAGGGGTGAATGGGGTAAAGGGTTCATGAGGATTTTCAGGGATTTGCTGAAGGCGGGGGTAGTCTCGCAGGTAGATGTGGCTGAGGGGGTGAATGGCGGTGTGGAAACCAAGGTGGTCTGCCAAGGAGTTGGATCTAGGTCTAGAGGTAGGGTCAGGGAGGGATGAGTCTGAGAGACGGAGAGGTGAGCGAGCAGGTGCGTTGGGGCGAGTGGGTGAGGGAGTTGAGGATGGTGAGTTGAGAGGGGATTGGCGAGAAGATTGTTGATGGGATTCTTGGTTTTGTTGATCATGGGTGGGTGACGGCTGAGGTTGGTGGTCATTGCCTGGGGATGAGTGAGGTTGTTGGTCATTTTGTGGGGGTGGCTGTGGTTGTCGAGTGTGGGAATGAGGAGGAGGGGGAAGTTGTGGGTGACCAGGAGGAGGAGGAGGATTTTGTGGAGGAGGAGGTGGTGGAGGTGGGTTACCTTGTGGAGGTTGAGGAATTTGGAGATGTTGAAGGATAAGGTCAAGTTTGGCATCCACCCTGGCTATGTGATTCTCGACTTGGCCAATTCTGTCCTCAAGCCGTTGGATCCGCTCCCTTTGCTGTTGGAACCCAGCATCACACTTATCTTGGAGAGGAGCCATCAAGGAGTCAGTCAGCCTAAAGAGGAGCTCTTCCTTTACTTCCTCAGCAAAGGCTCTGACTGATGCTGGCACTCTTGCAGCACGGCCTGGCCCAGCGTGGGAATCAACTTCCTGATCCCCTGCACCAGATGAAGAGGGGGCGGAAGTCTGAGAGCCACTGCTTGTCTGTGATCTTGAGCGAGTGGGCTTAGCAGGCTTCAGATATTTGATCCTCATCTTGCTAATGTTAGTTGCCCCCACAGGAGCACACTTGACATTCTCTTCCTCCACATCAGATGTCGCCTTTATCAGTTTCTTCTCAAGGAGGAAGGCAAGGATGGTGGGATAGGGTAGATAGCCTGACTTGTCATTAGATAACCATCTCTGAAGCTCAAGACAAATCAACTGCCCCGGGTTGATTGGCTGCTGGGAGAGGAGTCTGGGGAACCATGGGTTGTCCAATTGTGTGAACTCATTGAAGTTACCCCCCTTGTGTGTCATTATCCAGGAGTAGATGTAGTACAGGAGCCTGTAAGAGTCAGACATTTTGGACACCTTCTTCTCTTTGGTGCCATACAGCTGCTCGAGTTCCTCCTTGCTGTACTTCAATGACTCAGGGTACAGCCACTCGTTCATACCCTCATCTGTGATTCCCATCAACTCATTCAACGTCCTCCAGGTGAATCTGAAGGATCTCCCCCGTACAGTGGCAGTGAAGGAGAGTTTGTGGATTTGCTCCTTTCCATCAACCTTCTTGTATTTAACCTTGCCTGCGAGGGATTGACAGAAGGCTCGCAGGACGTTGACGTTGTAGTCCTGGTTGATCCCCAGCCAGGGCATGTATTTCTCCAGATATGGGCGAAGATGAGAAAACCCTAGATCATCTACCTTACCCAGATCTACGAACAGCCCGTTGTTGAAGTAGGGCTTAATAGTCTCAAACTTTGAGACGACAAGTTCCAATGCTCCATCTCTATACACTGTGGGGTCATCTTCTTCAACCCGCTGCTTCTTGGAAGAGGGCTCTTCAACAAATTGAACCTTCTTCTTCTTCCTTTTTCTCTGGGCTTCCCTCTCTTGCTCATGCCCAGAAACCACTGACTGTTCTGCCACTCTCCCAGAGTGTCCAGGCTGGTCCTGGACTTGTTCAGTCTCCCCCTGTGTCTGCCCAGAAGTTTGAAGGCGTTCATGATGTTCTTCATGGTGTTCATCGTTTTTCCCAGACTTTTCAGAACGTTCACGTCGAGTTTTCCCAGATTTCGACTTGGGTTTCTTGGATGAAGAGGGTTTCTGTGTAACTGGGATAATTTCATCGGATCCGGCCATTTTTGTGTGGGGTTGATATGAATGTGATGAAAGATGCGAAGAAGAGTATGAAGAAGATGAAGAACACAGATGAATGTATGCAGAGAGAATATGTGGGTAAAAATTTTCAAGTGAAAAGTGAAAGTGAAAAAATGGCGCCCTATTTATATGCAAAGTTACTGAGGGCAAAAGGGTCATGTCGCTTCAGATTTTCACACATTGGGTAACGTAAACAATTTAAGTTGGAACGACACACCTGATGACACGTGTCTCTTCATCTTATCGGAGAAGTCATAACGTATCATTGAGAAGTTGAGGCGTTTTCTGAAGGGACGTGTCCCTTGGACTGGTGCTGGCGCTCTCTTGGTTTCGTCATCCAGTGGCAGCGATTGATCATCCGGAAGTGGTTTTGCTTCCGGTTGCAGTTTCTTAAGATTTAACATTGAGGCCCTGCAAGAACACATGTTGGCACTCCGATGCCTAAGTTAGTATTGTTGTAAGTTTTAAGAGTAAACAAGTATAGCAAGTAGAATTTAAACTTCATTTGGGTTTACCATTCCCAAATCACCTCTTATGAAAGTAAATTGGTCAACCCCCAGAGGCTTGGTGAAAATGTCAGCAAGCTGTTGTTGTGTGGGGACAAACTGTACTTTGACATCCTTCTTTTGAACATGGTCCCTGATGAAGTGATGTCTGACATCAATGTGCTTTGTCCTAGTGTGCTGAACCGGATTCTTGGCTAGGCTGATTGTGCTTGTGTTGTCACAGAGGATGGGTGCCTCAGGGAATTCCAAGCCAAGATCTCTTAACTGGTTCTTCAGCCACAGCACTTGGGCACAACAACTTGCTGCAGCGATGTATTCTGCCTCAGTGGATGACAAGGACACGCAGGTCTGCTTCTTGCTCGCCCAAGACACCAGACAACCACCAAGGAAGGCGCATTGTCCACTGGTGCTCTTTCTGTCAGTCTTATAACCTGCATGGTCAGAGTCAGAGTAAGCCCACAGGAACTCTTGGTTACCTCTGGGATACCAGAGACCAAGCTCTTGCGTTCCCTCAAGGTATCTCAAAATACGTTTAACACATGTTAAGTGTGATTCCTTGGGGTTGGCTTGAAACCTAGCACACATGCCAACACTAAATTGGATATCAGGCCTGCTTGCCGTTAAGTATAGGAGGGAACCTATCATTCCCCTGTACATGGGCAGGCTGACAGATTTACCCTTTGCGTCAGCATCAAGTGCGGCAGTGGTGCTCATGGGAGTATCATACTCCTTGCATTCATCCATCCCAAACTTTTTGAGCAGTTCTCTGCAGTATTTGGCTTGGGAGATGAATATTCCATTCTTCTTCTGCTTAATTTGCAGGCCTAGGAAGAACGTTAGTTCTCCCATCATTGACATTTCAAACTCACCCTGCATAGTCTTAGAGAAATCCTCACAAAGCTTTTCGTTAGTTGCTCCAAAAATGATATCATCAACATAAATTTGGACAATTAGCATATCTCTATCTTTGTGAAGGATAAACAATGTGTTATCAAGTTTGCCTCTTGAGAAACCCTTGCCCAGCAAGAAGCTGCTGAGTCTCTCATACCAAGCTCTAGGAGCTTGTTTGAGGCCATATAAGGCTTTCTTTAATCTATACACATGTCTTGGATGTTTGTGATCTTCGAAGCCCGGAGGTTGTTCTACATATACCTCTTCTTTAATATAACCATTAAGAAAGGCACTTTTAACATCCATTTGATATAGTCTAAAGCCTTTCATGGATGCAAAGGCTAGAAGAATTCTTATTGCTTCAAGTCTAGCGACTGGAGCAAAAGTTTCTTCATAGTCAATGCCTTCTTCTTGATTATATCCTTTAGCTACTAGTCTGGCTTTATTTCTTGTGATTAGCCCTGTCTCATCCAGCTTGTTTTTGAAGACCCACTTAGTCCCCACAATGGATTGGTGAGACGGCCTAGGGACTAGTTCCCAGACTTGACTTCTATCAAATTGATTTAGCTCTTCCTGCATGGCAATAATCCAGTCGCAGTCCTCAAGAGCTTGTTCAACTGAAGTTGGTTCTATTTGAGATAGGAAAGCACCAAACTCAACTTCATTTTGAACTTGTCTTCTGGTTCTGACACCAGAAGAAACACCACCAAGCACTTGATCAAGAGGATGATCTCTGTGATGCCTCCTAGCTATTGGCAACTGTGCCTCATCATGCACAGTCTGCACTCTAGGTTCATCGCTGAGTTCATCTTCTTCCTTAAGATTGCTTGCTGGTGTTTCTTTTGGTGGTGATGAAGATGATGGTATTTCATCATCTTCTCTGGATTGTCCCCATGTAGGAATTTCATCGAATACAACATGCATTGATTCTTCTACAATTCTAGTTCTCATGTTGTATATCTTATATGCTTTGCTCCTAAGGGAGTATCCTATGAATATACCTACATCAGCCTTTGGATCAAATTTACCTAGATTTACCTTTCCATTGTTGTGTACGTAGCATTTTGATCCAAAAATTCTGAGGTGGCTGATGTTGGGCTTCCTTCCTTTGTATAGCTCATATGGAGTCTTGTCTAAGCCCTTGCGAACATAGGCTCTGTTTGAGATGTAGCATGCAGTGCTCATAGCATCCGCCCAGAATACTTGAGAAACCTCTTTCTCATTGAGCATGCTTCTGGCCATCTCAGTCAGAACCCTGTTCTTTCTTTCGACAACTCCGTTCTGTTGAGGGGTCCGAGGAGCTGAGAAGTTGTGTTCAATACCATTTTGCTCGCATAGCTCTGAGAAGCTATGGTTCTCAAACTCTCCTCCATGGTCTGTCCTTATGGCTGTGATTTTGAGCTCTCTCTCATTCTGCACTTTCTTAGCCAGGACAACAAAAGCATCAAAAGTATCTTGCTTAGAGGCAAGAAACATAGTCCAGGTGAACCTTGAATAGTCATCCACCACCACTAGAGCATATAGGTTTCCACCCAAGCTCTTCACTCTTGCTGGCCCAACCAAATCCATGTGGATTAGTTCCAAGGGCCTGCTGGTGGAGACTTTCTTCTTGGTTGTGAACGAGGACTTTGTTTGCTTTCCTCTTTGGCAGGATTCACAGATAAAATCATGCTTTACTTTAAATGATGGAATGCCTATAGCTAGCTCCTTTTTAATTAGCATGTCAAGTTGAGTGAAATTAACATGAGCTAGTCTCTTGTGCCAAAGCCAACTGTTCTCATCACTAGATATAAAGCATTTTTCTTCTAACTGTTGGCACAAGTCTAGTGTATATAGGTTTCCATTTCTATTAGCCTTAAGTTTACACTTTAAGTTGGCCTTATCTAAACTTAGATCCTGCTTATCAACTATTATGCACTCATGTGAGTCAAATATTACCCAATTTCCTTTGTCTGTGCTCTGGCTGACGCTTAGCAGGTTGTGACAGAGACCGTCCACTAGGTAGACATCTTTTACTGGTCCGACCTCTCCAACTCCAGTGATCTTCCCACTTTGATTTCCTCCAAAGGTTACTGTGGCTCCATCTTTGATCACCAGAGATTTGAACTTGTCTCTGTCTCCAGTCATATGTCTCGAGCATCCGCTATCAATATACCATTTCTTGTTCTTGGATGCCTTGAGACACACCTGGAAAAATCAAGCAAACTTAGGTACCCAATTTTTCTTGGGTCCTCGATCATTAGTTTTCAATGCCCTTTGTTTAGAGTCATCCTTGACCTTGGGCTTGTGATTATTTAGAGCCTCTGGCCGAGTGCTGGCTCTGGACTCTTGGGTTTTCCCTTGGGAGTAATTCCAGGCTTGGGATCCTTGTCCTCTCTTAGTTTCCTTTGCAGGAGGAGGATCCTTTGTTGCCTTGGTTCCTTTGGGGACCCATTTGTAGGAGCTGCTTGCTCCATGCTTCTTGGCATTACAGGTGGACGTGGAGTGTCCCTTCCTGTTGCAATAGTTACAGAAGCTGAAGGGTGAGGAGCTATGACTAGAAGCTTTATGGAAGAACTTTAAGTAGGGCTTTACTTTTGGTTCTACCCACTTCTTCCCTCTAGGAGTATATCCTAAGCCAGTTCTATCCCTATAAGCCCTTTGATTCATTAAAATTATATTTAACATTTCTGAGCCATTTGTAAACTTCTGCAGGGCATTTTGCAGCTTATCCTTCTCAGCTGAGATTTTGCTGCAATTAGGGCAGCTCTCAAGTGTTGGGTCGTTGGGTTCTATTTGGGGAGAACCCTGTCCTTCCACTAACGGAAGTGTTCTAGCTTTTGCTAGCTCATCACTTAGTGAGTCCACCTTGGACTCAAGTGATTCCTTTTTAGCTTTCAACACTTTATATGTCCTACATAAACGAAAAAATTCTACATGCATCTCATTATATGCCTCTTGAAGTTCAGGGAAGGTTACCTCACTATCCTCATGAACAGGATCAAACTCTGTGGATACTTCCTCATCTTCTTCTCGAGCAACAAGGCAGAGATTGGCTACTTCTTCCTCATCACTTGCTTCATCATCCGAGCTATTCACCCAGATAGACGATACAAAGGCCTTCCTTTTGTCTTTACCTTTCGACTTCTGTAGGCTGGGACATTCAGCCTTGAAGTGACCAGGCTTCTTACATTCATAGCACACAGGAGCCTTTTCCTTCTTGTAACCCCTCCTTTGGCTGGAGTCACCCTTTTGAAAGCCTCCTTTCTTTCTGAAGAACTTTCGGAACTTTTTCACCATCATGGCCATCTCTTCATCATCCATTTCCTCCTCATCATCCTCATCATCCTCTTCAGTCTCCTTGTTGGGTGCAACAAGGGCAAGATTTTTGGCCTTGGATGAGGCTTGAGGGGCTCTCTGAGCTAATAGTGTAGGCTCATACTCAGCCAGGGAGCCAAACAGGGCAGTGATGGAACTAGTTGATTCACCCTGGACTTCCTGTAAGATGGTCACCTTGGTGATCCAGTCACCTTTCAAGATTTTCAGAATCTTGCTTACTTGCTCCCTTTCAGGAATGTCCTTACCCAGCGAGGCCAAGTTGTTGATGAGGTGAGTGAATCTGAGCTCCAGTTCTCTAATAGGCTCAGTGGGACTGAGCATGGCAAACTTGTGGAATTCTTCCACCAGCATCTCAACACGTCTTGCTTTCACTCCCTTGGTTCCAGAGTGAGCAGCCTCAAGTGCCTCCCACATATCCTTTGCATTTTTGTGGTGGCTGATCCTATGAAACTCCTTAGGGCTGAGAGCACACTGAATGTAATGCATGGCCCTAAAGTTTAGTTGGACTAGAGCATAGTCCTCACTGGTGTACCTGGATCGTTCCTTTGCAAAACCATCATCGTCTAGGGGAGTGTGATCTCCTCGTTCGATTACATCCCAGAGTCTGAGGTCGCTTGACTTGAGATAAGTCTCCATTCGAAATTTCCAGAATGGATAGTTGTACCCATCAAACCCTGGAGGCTTGTTGGGCTGAATAGAGACGTCTGGTAGAGAGTAGTCAGTATCCATTACAAGATCTTTGCTTTCTTGATTCGTTGGAATCTAGTGAGAAAGACCTGCTCTGATACCAAATGAACGTAATGGATGCACAAGAGGGGGGGGGTGAATTGTGCTTCAAAAGATATGCTCAAATTAAACGACACAAGAGTTATACTGGTTCGGTCTACCTGACCTACGTCCAGTCCTCAACCACCCAGGCCGAGAGTTCCACTATATCTCAGGTTTTAAATCGGGTTCACCTGAAACCTTACAACCGCAAGTTTTGCACGGGATCACTTGCAACCTTTCAACAAGTTTTACACAGGCTCACTTGTAACCTTTCTAACTAGCTCCCCCTCACACCAAGCAAGGGGTAAACCTTTACACTTAAAGGATTTTTCTGACTAAGTTCTCTCGAAGAACGGATGGTGTTACACACTTAAGTACAATAAATGCTCTTATAACAGAAGGAGACTTAACTACAATGAGTACAGAATAAGTAGATGAAAAGATCACTCAAAGTGTTAAATGCTCTTCGCTTTTTCTGGGCAGCTTTGAATGCTTGAAGATGTTCTTAGTTTCTCGCTCTAACTTCTCTCAAGAATATTCAAAGATAATTGTTAACCTCATAAATGAGGTTTGAGTCTCTTTATATAGTCTTCAAGCAATCTGTCTCTTGGTAGTTGGGAGAGCCGTTTGAATATGGCCGTTTAACCCATGTAACCGTTTGCTCAATAAATGCTTCATCAATGCATAGCAGGGTTGACTTGCTTTATCTCTGAAAAGTAGTCCTGACACCTCTGCTCTGACAAAAGCATTCTGACACTGCAACTTCTGACATTCTGATTGCTTGCGGAAGCAGATTCTCATCCGGAAGCAATTCTACTGAGTGTGCTGCACTGAGTGTTAGTCTAGCAATATAATCACATAGTTACATGCAGTGGGTGTTCCCTAAGTCTAAGATGCATCCGGAAGTACTTCTACATCCGGAAGTAAATCTACTGGATGAAGGACTTTGTTCACTATTACTCACTCACGCTCAGTGTCCCTCAATCCAACGGTCAGCGCTAGTCACTAAGCTATCGGAAGCACTTTTACTTGACGTGGTGAAATCACTGACGCTTAGGGTTATATCTCTTCTATCAGCCTGTGCCAGTCTAAATCTAACAGGGAGCAATTTCACTTGACGAGGCTGATTCACTGACGCTTGGGGTTATTCTATTCTATCAGTCTGCGCCAGTCAAAATCTAACAGGAAGCATTTCCACTTGACGTTGCACTTTTACTGACGCTTGGGGTTATATCTATTTTATCAACCTGTGCCAGTCTAAGTTTAACAGGAAGCAATTTCACTTCCGGTTGAATCATAGCTTAGTCTTATTAAGGTTTTGTCTATCTAATGCTCATGGACTAAGTTAAATCCCTAGTGAGTTATTCGCTGCCGCTGGGGGATAAATCATTCATCCGCGTGCGCGAGTCCTAGACTATCCGGAAGTAAATCCACATCCGGTTGCACTCTTACTTGGGATCCTATGTTATCCTATTGTTTCCTAAGCACTTGGTCTAATCTTTTATATTTTAGTCTTCATCAAAACTTAAGATTCTAACAATACACACATATATCAATTCAGTAATACTAAAGTTCCACTTCCGAGCAGCAGTTTGAACAAACAAAGGAAGAAAATGAAGAAACAAACTGGCAATTCATACAAAACTCAACATATCACTGTGTATGCACAAAAATCAGCAATCCAATCACAAGGTCATGCAAGAGAAGTCATTTCAAATTCTTATAGACGCCTACCATAACCATTTTGATGAGCAATACTCAATTCAACCAAGAACCCATCACACAAAGCAAATTAACATCTCAAATAAGCCTATTTATCAGTTGATTAAATGTTTAGGTTCTAAAAATTCCCATAAACCCATAATCTCATTACTCGGTGTTCTCAAAATCCTTACCGGATGCTAGAGAAACCTATATAGAAGTGTGGGAAAATCCTTGCCCAACCTGAATATAGACAGTTAAACTTTGATCTTATTTAATCATTGAACCCAAATCCTAAACCCTACCATAACAAGTTACACTAAGTCAACGTGATTCCTCAATCATACCCTTCATCTCAATGTCAATTATACCATCAAACTTATTCATTTTTCTACATATATAGTCCAAATCCTCAAATTTTCTATTAACTATAACTTCATCCAAGCCAACCAACTTTAGTTTTCACGATTCAACCCATATACACTCATAAATCTAAATCAAGAACTCCATAAACTCTGAAATTCCCATCTAAAAGTGCACTTATAACCCTTACGACTTGAAATTGTATCAAAATTCCTTCATAATTTCTAGATAGTCATTCATACACTCTATTCCATAACACACTTAAATCTCAAAATCCAATATCAACAAAATTTACTAATAGTCTATTTAAGACACTATGAGTCATCTAACCATTATTGTAACATTTTTCCCACAAATTATATCTAATTCTCATAGCTATTTCTACTTTGTCTCACACTTTCTAATAAATTATGGATCATCGCTCCACTTAAACCAATCTAAATTCTTCCACTATTATGAAAACATTTGAACAAGACATCAAATTCCATAGCCATCTCACTTCACACAATCTCACCCACCAGCAATATCATACACTAACGTGCACTAATCAACTCCACCATCATAAGATTTAACCTCTTTTCCATCATTGAAATCCGTCTTACCTCGATAAATTCCTAAATCTATACCATTCCTCTTGAACTCGACCAGAATACTCACTAATCCACTTAACCTTTAGAATAAAGCTTAATACATCTATTCACTTTAGTCACCTCTAAATTGATTTTCTACTTCAAACCTTTAAATTCTCACAACCAATCAACTTTATTTTCAGTAAAAGTTAACTCTTTAAATTTCTTTTATCACCTCTCATACTCAAAATCATAAGACTTCTCCATTAGATTCCAATTTATTCCACACTTTAGTCATCAAAAACACCTCTAAGGTAAATTGCAACTACTCCAACTAAAACAATATCGTTATATCACCACGATAACCTATCGAACTCATCCATAATCCACAATATCTCATATCATAAAACCACAATTAATGCAACCTCTCAAATCCCTGAACTCCAAAATAACCAAGGAAACCACAATCAAACTAATAATCTCTTCTAATAATTCAATTTCACGGTTCACTCTTATACAGTCCTAATCCATTTACCAATATCACATGACCGTTCTTGTTGCGATTCTACTACCACTCTCCCCACCAAGGGATTGACCATAACCTCGCAGACAGCTGGTGATCATGCACAAGAGAAAAGGGAATTCAGAGAATGTATATTGCCAATCTAAATGCAATGCAACACAGTCCAGGGTTATCGTATACCAAATACTGATAACCAAGTTGTTACATACTGTTACTAATTCCCTGATTAATTCAGTAATACCTTCACTAACTATGATAGAAAAATGATTTCCATAATATCAATAAATCTATCATAGTTAGAAAAAGAATTTCCTACTAATAATCATTATCCATGATAGAAAAGAATTTTCTAATATAACATGAATACTATCATGGATAATTAATAGCTAACCATGTTAGAAAAGAATCACCTAACATGGTTAGAAAAAGAAGCAACCTAGTACATTTACCCGATTAACCAATATTATCAATACGAATAAAAATATGCGGAAGCGAATGCAGACCTATACATTTTTGGCAATATACATGTTTTCATAGTCTAAATAACCTTTGAAATTTAATTCCCTTCCTGTTTCTCGTGCCTGTGCATGATCACCTGCAAAAATGTGAGTAATCGTGGGATGAGACAAAATTGTCCCAGTAATCACCGCTTAACTCACTATAACAGTGAGATGTGCGGTAGTAAGGGCGTCTAAAGAGTACCACATTTTTAAAATCAATAATATATATATATATATATATATATATATATATATATATATATATCAAGTTTTCTCCCAAACGTCATTCAAATCTCTGTCACTTCTCAACAATAATCTCATCATCTCTATCTCCAATCCATGCGTATTACTACCCCAACTCTCACACTCACCTATAGATGCATCGTGCCATCAAGGGGCATTTATCTCCAGCATCCAGTCTTCACTATATGATTTGACACTGTGCCTCTCTCTACAAGGAGGAGACAAATTTCCCTCTCTGACAATCTCCAGAGAGAGAACCCCAATTCTGTTTCCATTGCAGAACGGGAACGGTTGGACTCTTCAATGTCAAACAACTGTAGGTCACTTTCTCTCAATAAGTTGACCTATGATCCCCGGTCTAATCAATCCGAAAAGGATCATCAGTACAAATAACTGTCGATTGGCCTATCGACAGTTATCATCGCGCGATGGTACATAAAAAGCAGTGTCATGCAATGCTCACCATATTCCTGTCAACATCATATCCACAATATTCAATATTTCAATCACAATTCTCTTCCATATCCATATCGATCCATTTCAATCTCATCATCAATATCATGCACTCTTACCATTCCATTCAATATCTCAACTATTTCACTCATTCCCTCTAACCATCAATATCCCCAACAGAATACTATATAAATCTCTCACATCATACCCAGAACTGAACCAATCCAGAACCACCATCCACACTAGACAGGATAGTATTTATAATGTTTCAAATTTCTTTTATACGAAAATAATCGTGTTTGAAAGGCACCCGATAGCCTGTTTTGTATAAAAATACCCTTTTAAAGATAATATATATATATAGAGGGTGAGAAGGGATTTTACAAAATCCCTAACTAACGTCACCCTCAATGTTATAGCAAGGTAAGAGTGATTACCTGTTTCCCAGCAACTATGCATTGACTTATCCTTCCTTTTTTGATGCCACAACACCACATCACATCCAATCCTAACATCAAGCCAACTTGTATGCTTCACTGGGGCTCACATCGCCGGAAACCGACGGAAGAAGCCGCTGAAACTCACCGGAAAACGCCGCTAGTGTCAAATTGAAGATTACAAGTGTTTGGGAGCTCGAGTTCACTGCAAATTTGCCTCCCTCACCGCTCGCCGTCGCCGGAAAACGAAGGTGACGCCGGACCGAACGGAGGGAGATGCTCGACGCTTCCAAGACTTGGGGAGGAGGAAGTAAGATGAAGGTGACGTGGAGAGGGAGACAGATCAGAGGGAGTTTGAGAGTGAGGAGAAGTGAGGAGGAAGAACACGAAGAAGAAGAAGAAGAAAGAATAAGAGGGGGCGGCGGCTGACCTAGGGAAGGAGAGGAAGAGATGTGAGTGTGGGTATGCCAATGACCATTATGCCTTTCAGTCTATATTTATTTACTTTTCAAATTTTAAAGTCATAACTTAAAACAAATCATAAAAACTAATCTATACACCAACTTACTTAGGTATTTTCTCCCACCATAGTATCACTTGTGCCTTTAAGTATTTTTCATTATATTTACAATATAAAACTCAACCTCTACCTATTTTACATTAATTTCTAAGGAAAAATAAGTATATTTATTTCTTATAAATATTACTTCTCCAAAATGCTTCCATTTTACAGAAATCTCACTTTGGGCACCCTAATTCCATAATAAATTCAAAAATTACACCTTAAATTTACCACTAATTCCTAATTAAATTTTTGGGATGTTACAATATATGCCATATATTTAAAAAATATAAAAGGGTGACTAGAAGAAAATTTTCATAAATTGTACATATTTTTATCCATCTTTCTCAATATGGTGCATTTTCCATATGCAAAACTATTGTCATGGGAGCAACTCTTATACTAACTTTTTTTTAACAATGATAACTATTACCCTAGGATCAATTATGATATTTGCGTTAAATTTGGATGAATTCTGTTAAGTTGGCACTCGGGGTCAATAAGATTAAATGTTGAAATGTTGAAAGACCAAAATGTCCTTTTGAAATTAATAAAAATCATTCTAACATGAAAACCCAATTAAAGATAAGGATGAAGATAAAAGGAAAGAAATTAGCAAGAAAATAAAATCCACAATTTACAAATCTGAGGATTGGGTCAAACTGTGACGTCATAAATGGGTCAGCTCTTCGGGCCATTGGTTTGACAGGCCAACTCGTTTAAGCCCCCTTTTTTACAATATTTTTTTTTAAAAAAATCAAATGATATTATGAAAATGAAATGTTAACTCTCTTCATTCACTTCTTAACACTAACAATATACACAACATCACACTCTCACTTTAGGGTCTTTTTGTGGTGAGCATAAATGGGCCAGAAGCAGGTCGTTCATTTAGGCCCGACACCTTTAAGGTCGAGTTTTATAAAAAATTGATTTTTTGAAAAGATATTAAAAATTTTGATTTTCACCCCAAAATAAAAGTTTGACTCTCCTCGAGTTATGACTTAAATGGACTGACCCGACGAGTTTGACGTGAAATACTTACTCTAAATGTTTTGTAAGGTAAAAGAGCAGATTTAGTAGTTGACAATGTCACTTGGTGTAGAAATAGTATCATCAAAATGGTGCATATATGGTAAAATCGGAATGATGGCTTAACGGTCTTTAGCTGATGTCATTGTTTTTTATCATATTTGCATTATTTCAAAAAGTGGGCTATCACTTTTGTACCTCAAAACAATCATTCATCATATATGTTTAAAGTGAAATAGTCAATTACTATATAAACACAATTGTTCTACTTCAATTTGTTGATTTTGTGGTATCTTATCTATATTATCTATCTATATGGGACTTTTTAATAATTTTTCAATTAATTTGGGAAGAATTTAAATATACAAAATAATACTTCCTCCGTTCCTAAATATAATATCACATTTAAATTTGAACTTGTTCCTAAATATAAGAAACTTTTAATTTTTCTTAACTTATTCTCAAACAAAATTTTATAATGATTATCTATAATAGACAAGTAAGAGAGGTAGAGTGAGAATAAAGATATATGATTATGGTAGATTAATAATATCATATGTTAATAAGTATCTTGACTATCATCCTTAATCTCATAAAAAAAGATAGTCTTATATTTAGGACCACAGGAAGTATATATTAAGTTCGTTCGTATAGGACTAAATAATTGCAAACTGTATTCCATTCTTTTGTTAAAAAGAACTATATCCTACATTTAGTGGGTAAATTCAAGTATTTTTCAATTAGAGGTAACCATACTTGAACATGATAAAGGTGCTAAATGTGAACTGCTTTCTTAGTTTAGGTTAAAAACAAACATCAATATAATTTATCATATGAGGGTTTAATTGTTTTCAATAGGCTTTATCACAGTTGGGAGATAAGTTTTATGATGAGAATATAACAAACAGAGAAAAATCGAAGAGAATAATCTCATACATACAGGATATGCATTGGGGCACTCTGAGCAAAGGAGGAAGTTAAATTGACCTTGTTTTCTCTAGGGAAATGACCCTATTTTATCTTTCAAGTAACCACCTTGGAATACTGGACACCCTAAACTAACACTGGGTACTATTTTACTCTTGAAGTAACCAAAGTGGTCCAATTTTACCCTCTAACCAATGTAATGTTGACATGTGGATTGTAATGTTGACATGTGGACGACATATGTCAACATTACATTGGTTAGAGAGGGTAAAATTGGACAGCTTTGGTTACTTCAAGGGCAAAATTGTATCCAATGTTAGTTTAGGGTGCCCAGTGGTCCAGGGTGGTTACTTGAAGGGCAAAATAGGGCTATTGCCCTTTCCTCTATATGTATTCCATACCAAAAGTTGTCAAAATTCACTCAACTTGCTTCTTCTCTCCATCAATCTAATCACTTCAAAAGTAAATGCATTGTTATATGAGGTATATTTGTGATTTATTTTAATTATTTGATTCACCACAAAAAAGTTAACTTGATATCATTATTAGGACAAGAATGAATATGATGTTTGGAGATATTCAATAATCATGTATCCATGTGGCACTCCAATTTTAATATGGAGATTGAAATATGTGTACGTGGGTATAATGCACAACATAATCTTTGTACATGTTATTTCACTTCTTTTCCTTTTTTTGGTCACCACACTTACCTTGTACACTAAAAAATATTTTTGAAACATAATCTAAACAAGAAAAATGTGTTCATATCTGAACTCTGATACAACTTTTTTGTTTTACAATTTATTGTCCAAGATTGGATTATAAACCGCCATAACAAATATTATATGGACAAGAAGGTTTTTAGAAAGTCACACGTTTTATGTGGCTGGTTCTATGATATTTTCTTTGCAAAACATGTTTTAATGACAATTTAACACCATTGTATTTGTGCTATTTGGTATTATAATGTATTCGTGTGGTCTATATATGACATCTAAATTGTCATACCAATGATGTTAAATAATGCTTCCCGTGCAATAATGCGGGCGATATAATGCTAGTTGTAGTAAGAATATAGTCAGTTGAGGAGAAATTACATTTTACAGACATGGATAAACAAGAAGCATATTAAATAAATATTAGTTTAATTATGGTAATGTTTTTTTTAAAAAAAAATCATGAGATAAGGAAAATATGTTTAATAAATATTGTGTTGTTTAACTAAGAGAATGATCTAATGGATTAATATCTATAAAAATAAAAGAATTAAAAAATGAGACATTTCAAGACGAAACAGGATTGGGATGATCCAGTCCTAAGTCACATATCGTCCTGAATATTAATCTTGCCCTGTCCCTTCCACTTTTTATACATGTGTTTCTTTTAGGGAATTTGAATTCCTGACCCTAAACTATGGTAGAAAAACAACAAAAAATTCCTGACCCTAAACAATCCAGTGAGGCTTAGAATACTAGCTCGACTATGTGTTGCTACAAGTCTTGTTATTTATATTAAAATAAATAAAAATTAAAAGAAGTCACCATTTTATCCTATAAGAAATGGTTAATCAGTTAAACGAAGCATCAACAAGAAATCCAGAGGAGGAGGGCTTTGACAAATAAATCCCAATCAATTAAACGAATACCCAAAAGGACAATTGAGGAACCTAAACTTCTAAAAGGACCATGAAGGAACTAGCACTTATCTGTCATTTTAAAATTTTGCGAAAAGACAAAATTGCCCCCATCCTAAAACACAAATTCCCACCCCACCCTAAATTCACCCTAACTCTCACTCTCTTCTCGCAATTTGTGTTTTAGGATGGGGACAATTTTGTCTTTTTGCAAAATTTGAAAAAGACATATAGGTGCCGGTTCCTTCATAGTCTCTTTTGGAAATTTAGGTTCCTCACTTGTCCTTTTGGGTATTCGGAGGGACTTATTTGGGATTTTCCCATTTTCTTATGTCTTTGCTCTCTCTCATACTCTCACGAACAATTAATTGTGCTGCATTACTCTCATGGATATAGTCCTCCGAAATTATCTTAGAATATAAAACCCTTCCTAAATGATAATTTTGCATTCAACAATTATACCATGATGAGAAGATTATTTTGGAAAAAAATCAATGGCTGTTGGTAGTCTCTTGGCAGAACAAAGAGGTCAATGTGAATGGGCCTACCATATTGTAATATACATGTCCTTCTTTATCTTCATTGACTTTTTCCTCTGTTGACTTTTAAATTATGTGGTCTCGGACTTTCCACGCCCCAGTATTATAGACTTCAGTCAATTTTGATTTTTTTTTTTTGACTTAGGAAAGCATTAAAAGAGTACATCACAATGACACAATCAAAGACCATACATGTTTAATATCGTTGATTGTTAAACATTAGCTTATAGATTTGATTTTTAACAAATTCATCTGAGTTTTTGACAACAATATTTCTACAGTACACCCAATAAAAACGTGAGATAGATGAATCTAGAATTTTAATTTATTCCCCAATTTAACTCTTTTTGCTAACTCTAACTTTTCCCAAAACATCTGTATTCATTGAACGTTTCAAGAAGAATTTAAATTGTTAGTTTTTTCAACGCAAATGATCAAATAAGATATTTTAGGTTGGGATATTTCTAGAAAATGAACACATTTTTATTACAAATAATTAAGTTAACTATTTTTTCATATCTATAAATCAGTTATATACCTTCTGTATTTAGTAGCACATGGATTATGTAGTTAGTTCAACCGTATGTACAATCAAGGTTATCTTTGTTACCCAAACAATTAGGAAAATTGATATTTAGGACTGTCAAATGGACAAAATAATGTGGATGTCCTACCTTATTGAAATAATTTTCCTTCTTATCTTCCTCACAACTGCCCTCTTATCTCATTGTGACAGTTGTATTGGATTCAAGTAACTATAATGTCTCTTCCTGGATATTTCTCAGAATATTGGGAGGAACAAAGTGGTCAAAAGTCATTTAACTTCATATAGTTCTCTATAAAATTCTGTTCACTGTCATGTGCTTGCCCATTACCTAAGCAACACCTTAGAGTTATTATTATTACATAAAAAGAAGGCATGGCTGCAGCAGTTGTAGGAGAAGCATTTCTGAGTGCATCTTTGCAGACCTTACTAGATAGGATTACCTCAACTGAATTTCGAGATTTCATGAAAAATAGAAAGTTAAATGTATCTCTCTTGGATGAGCTGAAGATGACTTTGCTGGTGCTTGATGCTGTCCTCAATGATGCAGAAGAGAAGCAGATCACCAGTGCTACAGTCAAGGAATGGCTTGAAGAGTTGAAAGATGCCATCTATGATGCAGAGGATTTACTAGATGAAATCAACACCAAGTCTCTTAAAAGCAAGGTAGAGAAAGAGTCTATAAATATCACTCACAAAGTTAGATCCTTCATTTCTTCTTCTTTTGGTCACTTTTACTTAGAGATGAACTCCAAGCTAGAAGCAACATCCCAAAGGCTTGAATACTTTGCAAAACAAAAGGATGTCCTTGGTTTGCAAAGTGTTAGCTTAAAAGCACGTAAAACAGCTTCAACTTCTTTGGTAAATGAATCTGTTGTGGTTGGTAGACAAGATGATAAGGAGAAACTATTGAACATGCTTTTGAGTGAAGAAGGTTGTAAGGATAATACTATTGGAGTGATTACTATCTGGGGTATGGGAGGTTTGGGTAAGACTACCCTTGCACAACTCATTTACAATGATAATAAGGTGCATGAGAATTTTGATGTGAAGGCTTGGGCATGTGTTTCAGATGATTTTAACAATTTTGAGGTGACCAAGAATCTTCTTGAGTCCATCACTTCAAAAGTCTATAACAATACAAATATAGACTTCCTTCGTGTAGAATTAAGGAATAGCTTGAGTAATAAAAAGTTCTTAATTGTGTTGGATGACTTATGGAATGAAAAATATAGTGATTGGGATGATCTCATTACTCCTTTTCACAGTGGAAGAAGGGGAAGCAAGATCATTGTAACAACTCGCCAACAAAGAGTTGTTGAAATCACTCATACATTTCCTGTATATAAATTGAGCTGTCTCTCTGATGATCAATGTTGGGTTTTACTCTGCAAGCATGCTTTTCCAAATGAAGATCCAAATAAGTATCCAGAGCTAGAGAAAATTGGAAGACAAATAGCAAGAAAATGTGGTGGCCTTCCTATTGCAGCTAAAACTATTGGAGGTCTTTTGCGTTGTAAAGTAGATGCAATGGAATGGAAAAAAATTCTGAATAACAACCAGTGGGACATGCCAAATGATGATGTCTTACCTGCTTTACGTCTTAGTTATCTCTATCTTCCATCACATTTGAAGAAATGTTTTGCTTATTGCTCAATTTTCCCAAAAGATCTTTTGTTGGAGAAGAAGAAATTGGTGTTGTTATGGATGGCTGAAGCCTTTGTACATAAGCACTTTCATGAGAAGAAATCATTGGAGACAAAAGCAAATGATTGCTTCAATGAATTATTGTCAAGATCATTCTTTCAACAACATGATGGCGATCCAAGAAAGTTTGTCATGCATGATCTCATCAATGATTTAGCCAAAATTGTATCAGGAAAGAGTTGTCTATGGTTTGAAGGAAATGAGATTCCGAAAAATCTTCGCCATTTATCATATGCTAGAAAATGGTATGATGGCTCTAAAATGTTCAAGGATTTTGATCATTTAAATTGCTTGAGGACTTTTTTACCTCAATCTAAGTATCGCTGGATGATACCATGTTATTTGACCAAAAAGGTGACACATGATTTGTTGCCAAAACTAAAAAGACTAAGAGTGCTTTCTTTGTCTGGTTATCATAATGTCAATGAGTTGCCTGATTCAATTGGTGATTTGCAGCAGTTGAGATATCTTGACCTTTCCTACACTCCAATTTGTAGGTTGCCTATTGCAGTTTTTACTCTTTACAATCTGCAGACATTGCTTTTATCATATTGCAAGTATTTCACTGAATTGTCAGAAAAGATAAAAAATCTTATAAATCTGCGTCACCTAGACATTAGTGGCACTGCTTTAGAGCTGATACCTGTGGAAATTACAGAACTACAAAATCTTCAAAGTTTGAGTAACTTTCTGGTCGGCAAAGTTCCGCATGAACTAGGAATTAAAGACTTAAACAAGCTTCCACATCTGCAAGGTAAGCTTTCCATTCTGAAGCTACAAAATGTTGTGGATTCAAAGGATTGTTTAGAGGCAAATTTAAGGAGGAGAGATGAAATTGAGGAGTTAGAGTTAAAATGGGGTGGTGACACTCAAGATTCACAATTTGTGAAAAATGTACTTGACATGCTACAACCTTCAACAAATTTACAAAGGCTAACTATTGACTATTATGGTGGTACTAGCTTTCCAATGTGGCTGGGAGATTCTACATATATGAATATTACCTATTTATCTGTCAGTGATTGCAAGTATTGTTTTTCACTTCCACCATTTGGACAATTACCTTCTCTCAAAGAGCTCTTGATTAGAGGAATGGGATCAGTACAAGTAGTTGGGAGTGAGTTCTATTGTAGGGAAACACAGTCCTCTTCATTTCAGCCATTTCCATCCTTGGAAATTCTGGATATTGAAAGCATGCCTGTTTGGGAGGAATGGATACCATTTGAAGGTGAAGCTGACAAATTCCCCTTTCATCATCTCAGGAAGTTGCGTTTGTCTCATTGTCCTATGCTGAGGGGAGACTTGCCTGTCAAGCTTCCATCATTGACAAAAGTTTATATATCAAACTGTGAACAGTTGGAGGCTAAATCATCAGCTATGCAATGGATTGCAACTATTGAAGAATTAAAAATGTTACAAATTGAACAAGATTTATTGAGAGACCTTGATAATTATTCTCTCAACTCTATAAAGCATTTAACAATTGGAAGGTGTGACAATTTGCTCTCTTTTCCAAGAATGGTAATGAGTTGCCATTTTCTACAAGAGTTGTTTCTCATAGGTGTCCCATCAATAATGCATTTCCCGGTTGACAGTTTGCCCACTTCCTTGCAACAACTTCAAATTCAAGACTGTGAAAAATTAGAGTTTGTGCTTAAGGAAACTTGGCAAAGTCATGTGTTACTTGAAGAATTGATGATTGATAATAGTTGTCATTCCATGATTTCCTTTCCATTAGGTTGTTTTCCCAAACTCAAAAGACTTGAGATTGGTCATTGTCATAATTTGGAGTCCTTTACACATGTTGGGAGCTCTGATCTTTCCTTAGAAATCTTTGTGGTCCTCCATTGCCAAAAGCTTAGATCAATGTCACAAGTACATGCAAATTCCCTGACCAACCTTGAAGTCTTTTATCTCTATTGGCTTCCAAATTTGGAGTCATTACCTCAATGTGGCTTGCCTTATAACCTGAGAACATTGAGCATTCGTGGCTGTGAGGGACTATCTTGTATACCTATTGAAAGTTGGGGATTTCATAGACTCACTTCTCTATCACATTTTGAGCTAGAAGGTGGTGCAAGTGGAAGCATTCTCCAGCTTTTACTAAAGCATCAAATGCTGCCCACTTCTCTTGTGCGTATGATAATATCTCATATTCACAATCTTGAATTGTTAGATGGGAAAGGACTTCAGCATCTTACTTCTATGGAGAGACTCTACATTTATAGCTGTCCAAATCTTAAATTCTTGCCAGAAGATTCCCTGCCACCTTCTCTTTTTACTCTGAAAATTTGGAGCTGACCTAAGTTAGAAGCAAGATATTGTTTTGGAGGAGGCAAATATTTGTCTAAGATCAGTCATATTCCCATCATTGAAATTAATGGTGAATACTATGATCCTTGGTGAATTACTTAAAAGGTGAGCTTTCAATCTTCTCATGTATACTATGTATATATTTTTTCTTTCCTTTATGATCATGGCATCCATCAATAATTCATTATTAGTGGAAAAATCTTACCTGCATCATATATATATATACCACAAGTAGTGAATTTGCTCTGCCAGAACTATCATTGCTTATGCAATTTTTATTTTCTTGAAAAACTTCAATTCATCTAAAGCCTGTGTTGCTTTCGTGTGAAGTTAATGACAACATCACTATTATGGCAATACTTGTCTAAGATTTACAGTTCTAAGTAGCAACTTTCACCTATTTATCTTTTTCAAAAACAAAAAATCATTGTATTTGTATCCTCTCAAATATGGGATTATTTCATTCTGTTACATATGAGTCTTTAGTTTTTCAATATTAGTTATTTCTTATGTTATGAGATTTATTCATATCATATACATATTTACTATTAAGGGTTTAAAAGAGAGAACTACATAAGCATTAATATGAAAGAGAGTTATGGGCAAAGTAGAAAAAAACACATAAAATGAGGAGAGAATGTGATATGAACTCTTATACTTAGGACAAAAATCATTCAAATTTTGAGCTCTTATATTAGAGACCGGAGGGAGTATTTACATGCATCAATCAATGAATGGATCAACAATAAACAAATTAACTGATCAAAAATTACAAAGAAAATTAAAAAATAAAATGATATATCTACTGCTCACTTTGTTTGTGTCACTTATTTGGACTTTTGCGCGATACTTTGTTTGGCATCTTGTAATTAATAAGATTCCCTCGTGTTCCTTTATTTTTATAATCAATAGATCTACTTATTGATGATACGTGCTTAAATGGCAACACCAGTAACCCCAAAACTTATCTTTGTCTCAAAAAAATACAAAATTTGCAATCCATTATTGTAAAGTTAAGGCTTTTAACCATCCACATACATTTAGTGCCTTTAAAGTTAAAAGTATAATAACTACATATTAATATTACACCTACTGAAATGGTTGATTGTGTTCAGAATTAGGTGCAAGGAGCTGAGATTATGTTACTTACGGTAGAGTTTTTAAGTTACATCTGATGCTTATTGAGACCTCTATGTTCGTCATTATTAAAGCTACCTATACATGTTAACGCTCTGAAAATGAAGGTAATTATATTTGAACTTATGGGTTGAGTCTTGCACTTGCAAATCCAAATAGCATTATTTAAGCTACCTATACATGTTAGAGCATGATTCATAAATCTTATCCCTAAAAAACAAAATTATATTTTGATAGCTATCAGTCTTTCACAAAATTGAAAGACATCATTAAGATGTTAAAAAGCTGCAAAAGTTGTATATGCTAGTAGAGTAAGAAGTACAACAAAATAAATAAAACAATGAATTGAAGACTAGAAACATTTCACCAAAAACAAAGAAGACTAGAAAAACATTGGGGTAATAATAAGACAATAACCCCTACAACAAGAGTATAAAATAAAAACTCTTACAATAACGGATATATAGCTATCCATCTGGCATAAATTCTGGTAAAGACTATTGATAGCTCCCCTAGTCACAAAATCTGTCTACTGAACTGTATATTTCTCATCAATAGATAAATCAATCTGCAAGGAAAAATTAAGAGAATTGAAAAATACTACTAAAATTAAATGCAAGCTAACAAAAAAATGAATAAATAAACTAGAAAAGAGGAACTGTTATGTTCACGCAAACCTGACGATTCGCAAGTAGACTTTCAACAGGTTCTTTCCATGTTATAATAAAATCATTGACCCAATAAAGAAGGATCAGCTACTAAATTCTCCCCAATTTGATCAATTTTAACATAAATCTGAAAAAAATAAGGCACGAAATCAATAGGGAAAAAGATCCTTTAAGACCAATGATTCACAAAAGAAAAGAAAAAGCGTCTTTCGCTAGCACATCGACCCGAGTCTGGCTCTGATATCATTTGATACCATTCACAAAAGAAATTTTTGTGAACGATTGAGTCATTCAATAATAAAACAAGCAGGATTTTTGTGAACATTATACATATGAGGAGCATGCTAATATTCATCATGATGGATATGTGAATCAATACCAGAATGCTTACTAATATATCATAATCATATATTTTTAATCTCCATCTCCCTCTCTTGCTTGTTTATTTAGTATTTGAATGACATTGATACTTAAAGTATATAAAATAAAAATAAACTGTAAGTTGTAAAGGTTCAATTCCTCCATGTAATGTGTGAAGATTCAATGCTTTGTTAACGTAATTTAATTATTACATCAAAGAGATACAGTGGTCCGAGTATCCTTATTAAAAAAACATGTTTGAAGTTAAGTATTTAGATTCAATTCTTAGATGTATTTTTAGGGATTTAAATAATTATAATATATATAATGCTTGTGATTAATATCATTTTGCTTCTATTAAAAAATGACTGAGCAATTACTCCCTTGTTTTGTCCCATATTGTAAAGTGTTTTTAACTAAATTATTGGTTTTCAAAAATCTATTAAAATTAGTTAAAAAGAAATAAATATGTAGGAGACACGATTTTGTTTCCAAAAGTGCCTCTTTTATGGTAGGAAAAGAAAGAGAGCAATGATAGAAATGACGAAAGAAAATATATGGGACATGGTCATTCACTAAGGTCAATATTAAAAAGAATATGTATTTATAATCCTCACCACTAACTCAAATAACACCTTATATTTTGGGACAAAAACATTAAAAAAATACATCTTATAATATGGGATGGAGAGAGTATATATTCTTATCTATAAGATATATTAACAACTTCATTGAAACTTATAGTGTTACTCTTTGCTTTCCCTATATGGGTTACTATCACTCCAACATTTACTCTCCATAATTTTTATATATATACCAAATTAAATTTGTTCCTAACTTATTTCTATGATTGTAGGAGATTAAGGAATATAATTAAAATTAGCTACTTATAGAATATGTAACATGATCTATCTAATTTACTTGTGTTTTTATTTAAATATCCGAAACCATTTAAAAATAATTCTTATATTTAGGATTGGATATGGCATATTTATTGCATTTTACTACTTCATCAATTCCTGTTTATCACATACATTTAGAATATGTCCAACTTACCACCAAACGCTTGGATCAACTAGCTATGAGTTGTTTCAACTTAACCTGTGACTTAGAGTTCAAGAATGAGGTACGCAACCACAATAATTACATAAAATTAGCAAGGTTTCTCCCATTGTGAGTTTACATTTCTGTGAATTGAATCATTCAAAGTTAGTAACACTGGATACTAATGGATGTCCCAAATTTGTTTGTTGATTTCTCGTTGTACCTTGATTTAATTACTTGAACTACCTATATTATTATATTCAATTCACACATACTACTCTTTTTCCACCACGCATTCACTCTCACTCCATATATTTTTGTCAAATTATTCTATTAAATTAAGGAGGAGCATGATGCAAAACACTCACAGCGCAAAAATAAAGCCCAAAAAAAAAGGGATAGAAACCATAAAAATAACATGACCCTAACATATGTATGAGGAAGTCATTACCGTTAAAAACTCTACCGTCTTCATCATTCATTCATTAGAGTTTGACGGCAGAAAAATTTTGTCATCAACAACAAATCCAATGTTAGTTAGTAGTTGTGGTTGAAAAAATCATCTCAAATGATCCACATCTCTTATAGGCAATAAACACATTAAATTGATTTATGAAGATTTATTTTCACAAAGACAAGCAACACCATAAGGAAAATACATGAAAATAAAAGCATACCAATACAAAATAAAGACATCTCTTGCCCTGGGAGAACTATGGAGTATAGAATTGGTAATATGGGACAAGATGTGGGCTACAAGGGGGCTCGTAGGGCTGTGCAAAAATTTCTCGTCCCGTCCCATCCCGGCCGTCCCATCCCGTCCCGTGGCCTTTCGGGACGGGAAAATCTGTCCCGAAAATTTTCGGGACGGGACAAAATTGGCTTCGGGACGGGACGGGACTCGGGACGAGGTAGCCCCGATCCTGTCCCGTCCCGAATATATAAATATAAAAAAAAAATTCTACTCAGCCACCACTCGCTCACTTCCAGAGAAAAGCCACGCCTTCATCTATGCTTCCATGAAAATCCCCATCTTCCTTCCCCTCATTTCTTCTTTCCATTTGTGAAAAAACACATACCCAGAATTAAAAAAGGTGTGAGAACGAAGATAATTTAGGTGAGGAAGACTTGTTTTTCACAAGGAAATGACTAGATAACAAGACTTTTTTTTGGGGAAAAAGTTTTGATTTTTATAAGTGGGTATTTCATTCTTTGTAATTTATTTTTGGTCTGAATCTTCCTTTGTAATTTCACTTCACCTGAGAGGGGGATATTTGGATGTAGTGATGGATTTAGACAGTATTGAGTGTGTTTCTTCGTCAGATGGCATGAATGAAGATAAGATCCAACATCAACATCATAGTCTCCATCCTCACCCTCATCATGTTCATTATGAGTACTCTTCAACCAAGATCTTCCTGTGCCCTCTCCACCTCCTACCTTCTTTCTTCATCAGTATCCCTTTCTCAACCCCATGGACACCACCCCTCCTCCATGCGAAGCACCACCACTAAGGTTTTCTTGCTCCGCCTCTCTCTTTTTTTCTCAGATCCCAACTATTTTTTTTATTCCTTTGGTGAAATTACATTTTTGCCTCTTCTCTACACTCTTCTTGAGAAAACTCGGGAATTTCCCGTCTCGATCCCGTCCCAGTCCCGATCGGTACGGGACGGGACACGGGACAAGAATTCTGTCCCGAGCAATTTTCGGGACGGGACACGGGACAGGGGTGTCCCGATCATGTCCCGTCCCGTGAACACCCCTAGGGGCTCGTGGGCTGGGTTGGTGTAGCATGCCAAAGTGAGGGCTGCAATAATGCCAACCCTATCTTTATAAGACGGTTTGACATGCCAACAGTAACTTTTTTATTTTAAAAAAATGTAAAAATAATATATGACATTTAATATGGACAAAAATTTCTCTTGATTACATCAATTGAAGTATAATATCCTACATATTATAGAATTGCCATTATATTTTACTACATGAGCATCTTCATAGTCCTATTCAACTAACAATATTATAACAAATTTTAGATTTTAGTATCCAAGAACCCATATTTTTATTATCAACCATAGTTTGTATTAGAGGAGTATCTAGAAAATAAAATGTTGATTAGATAGGGTTTTTATTTTGTGGGGTTTGGATAGTGCAACTCATACTCTGGCGAGCTGCTAGTACACCAATCGTAACCTTGGTTCAACCAACAACTTGTTGGGTTGAGTTCAAGTATTTATCATATTACCAACTCTACAAAGGAGAGATACATCATGAAAAACATGCACAATGAGGAGAGAAGAACCTCCACCACTCCAAAACTTAAAGAGGAATGGAAGAGAAGCGAGGAAGAATAATAATGAGGATATATGTTTTACTTATTTATTGTTCAAAAAACTTATAGTGTAATCAGTCCAAAAAATTATTCACCTATAAAAAGTATTATAAAAAGTAACATTCTTGTTATGAAATGATTTTAGAGAGTAATATAATTACTATATATAATTATATTATATAAAGTAATATAATTATATATAGAAGTTCAAACAAAGAGAAGTGATAAAAGGTGATAGCTTCCTATTTATGTATATCACAAGCTTTTAGCTTATTACATAATGATATAACAAAATCAAATGAAAACTATCTATTTATATCTAGAATTCATAGGGCCTAGCAAGCTTCTCTGCTACTCAAATTAACCTTCTCCTGCATCTGTGAAAAACATTTTGAAAAACGGGGGTGAGATTCAAAGAATCCCAATAGCAATTTATTTTATTCATATATCTTTTTATTTCATTCATATATCTTTTAAACCTGCTCAGATAATGATAGTGACGCTACCTGTTGGCATCATACTGCCGTTAGTATAACACTCATACAGGGCCCCTACCTTAACAATATATTTGTTATAGGTAGAATATTTTATTGCATGTGCCTATTGCACCACCAACTACCACTAGCAATATTTTTGTCGTTCGTAGTAGGCAACACCTGACAGAATTTTCTAAGAAAAATAAATTCAACAATATGGCATGGGGGGAGCGACCCTCCTCATGCCTGGAGTACTCCACCAAAAATATAAATGCAGAAATAAACCCTATCAAAATCTGAGGCAATTTTAAAATTTATATTTATAATCAATTATAGCATGCTATTTTTTTATGACTAAAATAACCCGCTACCTGGGCTCCAGCCAATAATACTTCTTCAGTAATACGATCTGAACTTCTTTGTTTTTCTTTTCTTTTCACTGCCTTAAGTCACAATCCACCATGTATTCCTATTATTACATCAAGTAATAATAGAGAATTAATAATTGTCCTTATATGGTACATATATATATTTTGCGCCTCTCATTCCTATCAAACTACCCAATCCCTTTTTTTTCTTTTCGAAATCCTACTTCCTTGACTTTATATAATCTATCATACTTATTCATCCAATTCTCAAAATCAACCATATTCTCAAACTTGACCATGTTAATAACTCATGTTGAATTCAAATCAAGTATAGCGTAAAGGTAAATCATTTCAACAACTTCAAGCATCATCATATTAAGATTTCTCAATGAAATCACTTAATTAAAGCATATCAATCAACATTATTACGTAATAGAGGAATAAAAGGAAAGTAGAGGTACATATATGGAACCAAATATCAATTAACAACAATAGGAAGATTCAATTTATTAAGGTGGAAACTGTTATACTAATTAAGCAAAACAAACAACCATAAAACATTCAAGAAAATAAAAATAAATCAATCCATCAAATCAGATTTCTAAAATAATTATTATAACAAATTTTAACAAAATAGTTATTAAATCCAAGTGCATCCAAAGGAGCATCAAGGTTCTCATATTCTTGAATTTCAATGACAATCTTCCCTTAGTAAGTACGTTGTAAAATTTAGATTCATTAAAATATAGCTTCTCCTTTTGAGACCTTTCTTGTTCAATATAAAACTGAAACTTCAAGTAATAATTTCAAGATTAAGTACCATCTTTATACACATGGATATTCTTGCAAACAAGTTCCAACAAAGAAAATTACATTAAGAGGAAGAATCGTTTAAATCGTATATATCACTTTAAATAATTCCTACATCTCTAACTTAGATTTCAAAAATGGCAACATAAACTTACAAGAGAAAGCAAGCAAGCAAACTACCAAACAGAGGAAACAATAAACAATCTCTACTACATATAGCAAACTAAACAGCAGAGGGAACATCACTTATAATCCCAAACAGAGAAATCAAACCAATATAAAACACAATCTCAAAACATCACTTTTCTTTCAAGTTTTCATTTTGGAAGCTTAATCTTTATTTAATCATTATGAAAGTTTTGAAAACCCCAAACCCCATTTCGGATCCCACTTCATCTCGCGAAACACAAATGAAAAATGGTATGGAGAAGTTACCTAGGTTCGATTTTGGTGTTGCATGACAAATTGGAGGCGGACACCTTCGTGATTCATCGTTCGACTGCCGTTGGAGGCTGAACGCAGAGAGAAAAACGAGAAGAGAGTGTGAGGAGTGAGGGAGCAGTGGGAGGAAGAGAAGAGGTGTAGGGTTTGGAGAGAAACATGAAGGCATTGAGTTTGGGAGAAAAGGGGCCGATGCTTTTGTTCAATAAGGAGGCTAGGGTTTCTTACTTAGATACATCAATATAATGATTAGGGAAAATTCTAACTAACTCCCCATATGTTTGTTTTTAATTACATTTTGACCCTAAAATCCTATATGTCATTTGTACCATTTTCTTTCCATTTAACTCTTCTTTTCCTATTTACTAGCAACTTAGTTTGTACAAAAATTCTCTCTCTCTTTTTTTTTCTATTATACAAAGCATTGGTTTATAGTTTATATCCCTCCTCCTATTTAGTTCATTTATATTTTAAAATGAAATTTTGGAATGTTAAATAAAGTCTTAAAGTATAAAGTACTTTTTAAAAATTCCTAACTCTAAATAATCCTTTTAATTAAATTTCCTTAATCTCGAAAGAAAATAAATTTTGAAATCACTAAAACACCTCAAATATCCTGAATTCATTTTTAATAATTTAAATTTCTAAATAACCTATCAATAATTCTGTATTATCTCTTATTTAAATTTTTGGGGTGTTACAGGAACTCTCTCTCTTATTTATACCAAATAGGATATGCCTTCTTAAATCCTTTTTCCCATTTTCTCTATTATTTACATGCATCAATCAATGAATGGATGAGCAAACAAATCAACTGATAAAAAATTACAAAGAAAAAAAAATAAAAATGATATAATTTTGTACTGCTCACTTTGTTTGAGCCACTTAATTTGGACTTTTGTGCGGCACTTTGTTTGGCATCTTGTAGTTAATAAGATTCCCTTGAGTTCCTTTATTTATATAATCAATTGATTTAATTATTGATGATGCTTAAATGGCAACACCACTAACCCCAAAACTAATCCTTGTCTCAAAAAAATACAAAATTTGCAATCCATTATTGTAAAGTTAAGTTTTTTAACCATCAACATACATTTAGTGCCTTTAATGTTAAAAGCAAGGTTCTGAAACCCGACCCGAGCCGGACAGTCCGACCGGTCGGACCATCGGCCGGTGAAAAAAACGGCTCGTTTGACTCTGTTGGGCCGTTTCGCTGGTCAGCCCGCTTTAGGCCGCTTTTAAGCCGTTGTTGACCCGGGAGCCGGAGTTGGGCCGTGAACCGGAACGAGCCGGCCCGGTCAGAAATTGAAGGCTGCAAAAAAAAAATATCAACAGAAAAAAAATGAACTTGATTAAAAAAAATGAACTTGATTAAAAAAATATCTTCATCCTAATTATATTAAGTTATTAAGTATTAACAATATTTATATATTTAATTTTCATTAAATTATTACGTCACCGGTTCGACCGAACGGTCCAACCGTTTCAACCATGACCCGCTCAGTTTTCCGGCTCGACGTCCGGCTCGGGTTTTAAAACCTTGGTTAAAAGTATAATAACTAGATAAGTCATAGTGTGGTGTGCCACATACTCACCCAACAAAACAAAGAAAGTTCGTAGAATCCTAGTTTGTATTCTTTTGGTTAAATGAAAATTTTTGGATGCAACCTTGTTTATATATATATGAGAAAATAAAGTTTGGTTGGAAGAACTTCCACTTGATCAGAAATATTTCAAATCTAATACAACTCAAATTTATATAATCAAATTTTACTGGAAAAATTGATTCAAAATAGTTTTGATCAAACTTTGTATTGATTAATCAGAGAGATCTTCCAATAAAGATCTAACCACATTCAGATATGTAATACACAGAATTGTATTTATATGTATGTATATCAAATTTTACCAGAAAAATTTATTTTAAACTGGTTCTTTAATTTGTTTGCCCATATTGTTGTTTTTGTAATTTTTGGTTATCATGATTTCCTTTGTCTTGTTTGCGCTTAGCTTTTAAAAACAAAGGCTTGTTTAACTAATATCCTTATGAGATCAATTGTGGGAATGCCAAGTAGGATTTCAAATATGTGAGTTGGGATATTTTGATTGGCCAGGGCCTAGGGAGTAAAGATCGATAGAGGTGCTTCCATGTCAGCAATACTGATCAAGTAACACATTCCTGACCATTTTGTTCCAATTTCATATTCATCAATTTTTTAATTGAAGTGTTTTGTTTGTACATCAAAATAATGCAATATAATTTTAATTCTAAATATTACTCCCTCTATTTTTTTATTACAAGAAACATATATCTAAATTGCGTAAATTATTATTCAATGGGTAATATGGGAAAATGAAAAAAAAAATAAAAAAGTAGTCCTCTTAGTGTTTCATATATAAGGTTACAGAGTAATCACCAAAAAAATAAAAAAAAATAAAAGGTTACAGAGCATGCCTAAACCCGAGGATTAGGGATTAGTACAATTGAAAATTGGTTAATTATCTTCTTTAAACATATGATCATGGGTTTAATGCTCAATAGTTAGGATGAAAATTAAAGGGTCTTTTTTTTTATCATGGATGAAAAGGGTCTTGATGTTAACACGGAAGCCTATTTAGAAAACATAAAAAATTAAGGTGGAAAGGAAAGTTCATCATTCATCATACATCATACAATGATATATAACTAGGGTAGACCCCGTGCGATGCCCGGGGCAGGCATTTATGATCATTACTTGTGGAAAATATTTCCATTTGTAGTTTCCTATGTCATTAGATTTTTGTTTCCTCTTTTTTCTTCTTATTTATAATTACTACCAATGAATTGATTTAAAAAAATATAAATTTAGATCACATGTAATATTTTTAATTTGACTAAGAATTTAAAAAAGAGAGAGAAAATGTTGAGCTAGTAAGTGGGTTATGGTATGAAAACGCGTGATTGAATCTTGGGCTACGTTATGAGAACACATGATTGAATTTCGGGAAGCGCTCTTATTGGGAGATGGGACAATCTTACCTATGTGGGCAATACTCATACCCCTCAAGTCCAGATTAAACAGGGCGGTGATTAACCCAAATAAAAAGAAAATATATCTCCAACCTCTCTCATTTAACCCCCTCCCAAAATAAATAATTTCCCCTCAAGCACCTCCCTCATCAAAAAGTTTACTTTGACTACATATTTTGTGGTTTATCTTTCCAAATAATTTAAATGCCATGACTGCTTCTAGCACAATTTTGCAATGCAAATAAACTGGAGTCAAGCAAGTAAAGTGATAATCTAATTTCTTATGAATTTAGACCATAAAAAGCCAACCACGCCTGCAAGCAAGTACTATCGCAAGATCAATTCACAATCCATATCAATATGAGGATAGCCAAATATAAACACAATATTTGGCTAAAAAAGCGAAGTAAAGGGAATGGGAAAAAAACATGCCTAGTAAGAACATCAAATTTTCTTAGACGAAAACAACAACAATAAAGTCTTATCCAATTATATGAGGTCGGCTGCATAGATCAAAGTTTCTTAGAATAACCTTAAGAAAATTCTCAGCCCTAGATCCCATCTCTGATCTCTCAAAAAGATGATGGAGTCCTTCTATCTGTGAAGGAGATGGATGGAATCCTTGGGAAATGTTCTATTTGAAAAAATATTCCTGAGTCAATTTGCTGATACTTGCTGCACAATGTCACCATTTTCAGAGGTTTTGTGTTAATAAAAATCCTTAGTCAAGGTAAAGAAATTATAACAGATACTTGCTGCACAATGTCACCATTTCCAAGCCTAAACAGTATTAACTGTGCTGCATGAAAAAAATTTGTATAAAAGTGAATGTGTGCAGATATTTGCCTTTTGAAGAATTTTCTCCTAATGCATAAAAACCTCTGACAACAAAAGGAAATCATCTTAGTATGCTTTACAATCCTGGAAGAACGATGAAATAATTCATATTATAGAAGAACTATAAATAAATTATAAATAAAACATAGCTGATCTCATCAAAACAAACGAACACACGCATCAACATTGAAATGTGGCACCACAATGAACGTTCTAATGACAATTTGAAGAATGAGATAATAATTGGGACTATCAAAGCATATACTACCTAAATCCGAACGTTCTTTAAGTTAACAAATTTCCTATTTTTACCATAAATTTGTCTTTAACATTACACATGAAACTTTACATACAAACTTACTTGAATAGGTGTAGGGAAAAACCTTGCGTTGTAATACTCATCAGTGGGTATATTTCCAAACTTTCCAAAAAACAGCAGTGAAATTCACATATAATCCACTTGCAATATAATATAATTAATTTGTTGAGTCATAAAAACTAACGCTTGGTTTCTGATTTGAAATTGAAAAAGGCATACATTATTAAATAATGCAAATCATGATTTGATTTAACACATATGGACCCCAAACACTTTGTTTCAACCAATCTCCAAGTCATTGATTTAAATTAATTTCCACTTATGTCACATTTTCCTTTAACTGCGAAAACTATTAGTGAACAATTCCATAAAACAATCCTAAATTTCGCTCATTTTTAGCACAATACCAGGAGTGACACTAACCCTGCAGAGAAAAGGCAAAAGCAAACAAAAAAACTGCCTCTATGAACCAATACAAGTCATCCACAACTGTAATGACTAATCTTCAAATATACACTCTATAAAAACCTTAATCAAGTGAAAATCATCACTTAAAAGCCCATGTTTTATCAAATTGAAACATTTAGTTTTTTTTAAAAAAAGAATGACACAAAGGAGCACTTCCACAGTTAAATAAAGGAAAATCAACAATCCCAAAAAACAAACAAACTCTTGGCAATAGCAAAAAAAGGACCATGTTGCTGGAGCTGACAAAAAGGTAATAGAACAGCTATTCAATCAAGCTTCCATATAAGGTCTCATTAAGTTTTTGAAACACAAGACAACATTATGAGGTTTTTAGCCCTTTCTATCTTCTTTTCTTTTTGGGAAAAACGCATAAAGCAAATCATACCATAACATTCGAAATATGCATTAAAAATGTTTTAGAAAGGCCCAATGAAGATTGGAGTCCTTTCTATCTACCTAGCTTGCTAGCTCTGTAGTAAACTTTCAACTGCCTGAGTAAACTTATCCATCCAAGTAATTGCTGGTGCCAAAACAATTTACTTGATCCAAGCTCTTTATCATGAGTTCTTAGCAATTTTTGAGAGTTTCATATTTATGCAATGAGATAAGCAGAAACCATGCTACAATATTAGAAACCATGCGTGCATAAATTCATTCTAAAAAAGAGACAAATCCATACAAGCCACAAACAAATTTAAACAAATATGCCCATTGCTATGAATATGGGGATGAAGAGGAGCATAGTGCAAAAATATGACCTGTCAAAGCGTCTAAGAATCAGGTACTGACTGATCAGAAATAGAGCCTTCATTAAATCGAAAACAAACCATTACATCAAAGGGACTGGAATTCTTTGGCCAAGCATCTAACCAATTGAAGTTTCAGCACAACCGATTTGAAAAGAAATCCTAGAATAAAACCAACATTATTAGAAAAAAAACAATTCCATTGGAAAAATAAAAATTAAACCTGTATATATTAATATTTTATAATCATATAGTGCTACTCAACTGAAAATTAACCAGAATATAATTTCATAGAAAACAATAAGTAAAACTTTACAATCAATCATGCAGTACCACTCAGCTGAAAATCTAGTAAACCTACATAGAATATCCGAACAGTCTTCCAAAATTATTTGTGCAGAATAGCGATTTTTTTCATCACTATGCATAGAACATCAAGAACAAATTACAGAAAACTAAATAACCACCACAAAAAGGAAACAAAAATAAAAGAAAAACGCTAAATCAAGTAAGAGAATCAACTAAAACAGACCTTTTTATAGGACAAATTCTAGGGTCAACCTAATTCAAATTATCATTTCCACAAGTTAAAAAACACTAAAGACTATCCACAAAAAGTAACAAAAGAATATGACAGCTCACTGATGGCAGAGCATCTAAATCCCAAATTTTAAACTCATCACCCCATGAATAATCAAACATGAAGTGAAAGATCAAAAAACATTTAGCTTTAACAAAATACACACACCTTCAACCAAAACTGAAGCTTTGATTTAATATGTGATTTTACCCCAAATCCTACACTTACTCCCTCTCAAAAATTGCACATGAATCGGACCTAGAAGAGGGGAACAATGGAAGAAAGGAGACTTACCTTCTCCACCAGACACCATCGTCTTCGCCGTTTTTGTTGATGACTAGAAGAAGAGAAGATGGAGCAAGTGAGAGAATGGGTAGCAGTGAATTAAAATATTTTTATATTTCAATGAAGGAATATGAGGCAACGTGAATTGGGAAGGCCACCGAAGAGATCATTAAAAGTGGGTATTAAAAAGCCACAATTGGAGTGAACACATGCAAGGCATTTTAGATTATTAAACATTTTTCTATGAGTAGAGCAGAAAAAACTTAGGAAAAACCACATTTTAATCCGGATTCAGTGTGAAAGCGAGGGAGGTTTCCCACGGGTAATTACTTGTTATATTTGATTGAAGTTAAGCTTACGTGGATTAATGTTCGGACATATATAGCCACTATTTTAATCTTGTCATAAATGTATAATGCTTCTAAAATGATATATATAAATACCCCCTCTGGTACTAAATATAAGACCTGATTGACTTTTTTGGAAAATCCTAAAAAAACAAAATAAGTTAATTATAAAATGATTTACCTAAATTTTCCCTTAGACTCGTTTATTTAGGGAAAATTAAATACAAGTCCCTGGTAAGGGACATAATACTGGAAAAGTCCCAAAAATTGAAAAAATTAAAGTAGAGTCCCTTGGGGACTCACTTTAATTATTTATGAATGTGTGGGCCCCACATTTAATAATAAAAAAAGGAGAATGGGGAAGAAGGAGAGAAGAAGAGAGGAGAGAGAAAATGTGGGTGGATTTTTTTATTATTAAACGTGGGGCACACACATTTAGAAATGATTAAAGTGAGGTCCCAAGGGACTCTACTTTAATTTTTTCAATTTTTGGTACTTTTCCAGTATTATGTCCCTTTCCAGAGACTTGTATTTAATTTTCTATTTATTTAACTTATAAACTAATGGATAATCTAAAAATATATCAAATGTGTCATGATTTAATAGTCTATTTCGTAACTTTAACCTCTCCAAAAAAAAGTCAACTAGGTCTTATATTCAGGACCGGAGGTAGTATAATGCAAATTCACTTTTTATTACTCCCTCCGGTCCTAAATATAAGACTTAGTTGACTTTTTTAGAAAATCTTATAAAAAAGCAAAATAAGTTAATTATAAATTAATTTACCTAGTTTTTTTCCCTTAGACTAGTTTATTTTTACCTATAAACTAATGTATAATCTAAAAATATATCAAATATGTCATGATTTAATAGCCTATTTCGCAACCTTAACCTCTCCAAAAAAAAGTCAATTAGGTATTATATTTAGGACCGGAGGTAGTATTAATTACTTTCTTTCTTTTTACTTAACTATTTACTTACTTTTATGTTATATTTATAAGCTAAGTCACTTTTTCGGTCAAAAAAATAAAATGATAAGTCACTCTTCACATAGTTCAATTGATCCAAAAAAATTAATAACATTGACTTTATCTTAAAATTCAACGACTTTTTTACATTGATCATCTCTAGTAAATATACATTTTATATCCTATTAGAACAAAATCAACACAACAATAATGGTATCATTTTGCAATCACGTGCAGAAAATTAGTGTGGTGGCTTATAAATAAGACAAGAAATCTCTTCTTTATACTTTATAAATATGAATAAGGATAAATAGGTTTGGCCATATGCCGATAATTTTAATATATTATATGCTACATACTTTTTTGTGTCATCCTATGAATACATGCATACATACACTAAACTACATAATTTGATAATTGCTTCCATTATTGAATACCAATCCTGCGATGTACAGATATTCTTTTAATTAAAAGTGAACATTTCCTTTTTAATCATTAGTAATATCCTTTTTCCCTCTCTTTTGGTGAAAGCAATATATAAAGATAATCTATTTATTATTCAAAACTAAAGTATACTTTTGCTCTCTTATGTTTGCATCAACTTTTAATTTAATTCTTTATGTTTAAAAAGTACACTTTTCGTCCTTTTTTGTTAAGACCGTTAGTTTCACTTTACGGAAAAATGTTAACTTCACAATTTTAAATGATTATTAAATACTGAAAAAAAATGCTTAGATTAAAATATTTTAGTGTTATATTTTCAAAATTTATCATTTTTTTACCCCAATTTAATTATAAAATAATCATTTAAATTGAAGTGAAATTAATGGTGTTAACAAAAAAGGACTAAAAGTGTAGTTTCTAAACATAAATGACTAAATTGAAACTTGATGTAAGCATAAAGGATTAGAAGTATACTTTTTTATGAACGAAATATACTTTAACTATTATACAAAATAAAAATTATCTTTGTGTTTTCCTGTTATGACTAAAAATACTATATAATTTTTTCTCCATTATATATTACTCCCTCCGGTCCTAAATATAAGACCTAATTGACTTTTCTAGAAAATCCTTAAAAAAGTAAAATAAGTTAATTATAAATTGATTTACCTAATTTTTTCCTTAAACTAGTTTATTTTACCTATAAACTAATGGATAATCTAAAAATATATCAAATATGTCATCATTTAATAACCTATTTCGCAACCTTAATCTCTAAAAAAAGCCAATTAGGTCCTATATTTAGGACCGGAGGTAGTATATCAAATAAAAAGAGAGTAAAAAGTTTATATCCACTGGTTAGAAATGCAAACTTTTTTTTATAACAAAGTTTAGGTGAGTTGGGTTATGAGGGCTCACCAGAGTCAGGATTACCCACCAACAAGGTTCTCACATCGACGAAATTCAAACTTACAACCACATAGTTATGAGTCAAACCCCTATACCAACTGGACCAATCTTTGTTGACGTAGAAATGCGAACTCTTCCTTGAGAGAAAATAAAACGAATGAAAAGAAAAGGGGAAAAAACAAGAAATCTACAATTATATGAAATATTTAATTTTCCTCCTCTAGTCGCTAAATTTGTTTAGAAGGTTCAAGTCTTGAGGGCAACTACCAATAAAAAGTAAAAAAGGAAAAGAAACATCAATGCACAACAACACATTGCTTGCAACTTCAAACAGGAAGAAGGCAATCATAATCGAACAGGAAGAAGGCAATCATAATCGATCAAGCGTTTCACCGCTCGTACCTTGTGACTGGTGGGCAAGTCCGGGCTTGCCAGAGAAATTATTTCCTCTCGCACACTGTCCATAACATCACTTATTAGTTATATCAAAGTGCATCAACTAATATTAATTGCATACACGCTTCAGTTCTCGGTCCCAAATATATAAATTCAAGAATCATACGCTGTTGCACACTATCATAACATCACTTGTTAATTATGTCAAACTGCATCAACTAACAAGATTAATTGCATACCCTCTTCATTCCCAAATATATAAATTAAAGAATCATACCCTGTTGCACACTGTCATAACATCACTTATTAATTTCTGTCAAAGTGCATCAACTAATATTAATATTATTCAAATTGACTTAAGATGTTAACTAGATTAGTTAGCATGTAATGTTCTATCTCAAAACTCCTTATCCTCATTGTTCTCTCCCTCCCCAATTGAACATGTTGAGATGTATAAATAGGAGTAATTTAAGAAAATTGACCAGAATTAGAAATAATTCCTAGATTTAAGATCAAGATCAACTCTTTATATACATTGGATATTAAGAACTTGGAGGCACAATAAACTTTCAAATATTTTTTTTTTTTGGGGGGGGGGGGGATAATACAAATAATACTTACCGTAGCCAGTCCTCATAATCTTCTGCAAGGCCCTTTACAGAATGACTTAGGAGATTCAATTTATATAACAAAAGTCCAAATAAGTATTGCGCATCATTCACCTGTTAAGGAAAAAAGAAACAAAAATATTCAATAATACTACTTTAACTAATCGTTTTTCAGGCTGCTCATCATTTAGTTAAATGCACTTTGAAAATATCTCCCCTCCCTGCTCTCAAGAAAGCAAACAAGACCATCAGCCCATCACAAAAGCTTCTAAAAAAGACAGCCAAACAATGTTTATGCTTATTCAACATCCTATGAGCATTATTTCCATCATTCATAATTTTAATCGATACTTTCACCAAATATGGGCAAACAGAAGAACAGGGAAGGGGGAACAAGAATAGATCAGCATTATTAATAAAAGACAAATGAATATGATTTATAAGAATGATAATGATAGACCAGCAAGCAATTTATTAAAATCACACAAAGAACATATAAACAACTGTTGGGTCAACATCTTACCTCCCCTAGCTCAGCAAAATGTTCGCATAGCATCATGTTCTTCTCAATCTCCACCAGAAGTAGCCTCCATTGAGGCCAAGCAATTTTGTCCCGTCCCTCAGCTTTTTTGTCCTGATTATTTAAGAACAAAATAAAACATCAAACCTTAAACAATATATTATTCAAATACTCAATACTCAATGATGATGCTTATGGTGAAGACCCAAGCTAATCAAAGGAACTTAAACCTCACCTAAAAGAAAAACATACAAGGGAAAAAGATCATATATGGCACAGGAATCAAACTATTTAAGTATATCACAAAAATTACTTGTTGCGTTTTCATTTGGAAGTCCAATATACATCAGTGAACACTTGAACCTTTTTCAGTCTGCGGTGGAGACTCTCAACCTCTAAACCACTACTAAGGGTGTCACGGGAGGGAATATACTAGGCAACCTTAGCCTTTCTTTAAGCAAAGAGGCTGATATAAGCTCATGACCTCAAGCCCTACGGCGAGTGAGTTTATCGATAAGCCAAGCCAGCCCTACAAATCACCACCAATACTGACCTGAAGAAATTAGTCCAGGAATCTACAAGACTTTTTTAAAATTTTTAAAACACACTTAAATTATAACTCTTGCCATTAACTAATAACTCCAGCAAGTTTCAATTCAAAATATCTGTATATGATAAATATACAAAATTTATTCTACTTATACACCATGAAAAGTGTAACTCATTTTTAGACAATAAAAACTGGTCCATCAGCTCACTATTTTCAAAACCCTTAAGAAATAAATAGTCATATAAACTGTATCAATATAGACAGTAATCTGTAGTGATCAGTCTTCAAAAACGCAGGGTGAGATGGTGGAACTGCTCCTCTGTTGTAATTTGGAACTTCCATTTATAAGTGGGAGAATCTTTCTTAATCAAATCCCTAGCCTTATCCTTAATTAATCTTGCTGACCCAAAATTTTATCATGCTTTAGGAGTGTCATACAACCTTAAGATATCACATTTTATTTTGCATTGGGGGAGAAAATTATCTTTCAGAGCTACCATATTGCATATAAACTAAAAGCTTTTGGTTTCAAGGCCACTTGAGGGAACAAGAAAAGGTTATTCACCTGTTTGAACCATGCATTCATTTGTTTGAAGCATGCACGTACTCCCATCATAAATACGTAAGATAAATAGAGAACCGGTGGTATTACGTGAACTGCAAAGTTGATTTCATTTGCACATTGTATTTGCTTCAACTCAAGAATTGCCCTGTTTTTTTCAAAAATACCCATTTTAAGAAACTAAAAGGAAGGAAGCATACATAAAAAGAACAGGCTTTGTGAAACTTACATCTTATATATATCTAGTTTGAGCTTATAAAGTTGTTCAAGAATGAACTAACCTTAAATAATGTTATATTAATTTTAATATTGCTCACAAATTTTATTTTACAAAATTTTGGCTAATGTATTGCTCAAGTATCATATCACACAAATATTAATAAATGACAATATTTTGGCCAACTAAATTTTTAAAATTGAGAAAAATGGCCAACACCATCAAACAGCCAATCTATAGTTTTGAGATTTTGTCCCTACCATGTGTCGAGACATTATCAGTCCACGACAATATATTGATCTAATAGCAATCCACCTAGACAAGTGACATTTTGATACATGCTACATACATAACGCCATTTAAATAAATCTAATAGTGTTGGCCATTTTGTTCGATTTTAAAATTTAATTGGAAAAAATCATGCTGTTTATTAATATTTGTCAGAAAATACTTGCGCAATAGTTCATTGACCAAAAAGATATTTAACTCGTACACGATATAATTGAAAATTGAGTAAACTTAGAAGAGGTATGTGCTGTTATATAAATTTATCCTTGTATATGTATTGATGTATCTATGAATATTCTTAAAAAATTGATATATAAATAATATACTGATATATATAGATAAAGATGCTACAAACGAAACTATGAAGATGAATAGGTAAAAATATAATAAATGAAAAAAGATAGAAAAAAGGAGGTTTACTAACAGTAATTTATTATTATTTTTTTTCTGACGTACAAAACTTAGGACAAAGAACTCTCCCCGAACAGTTGAAAAAACAAAACCAAACTATTATGACAAAGGAAGTTCAATATATTATGCAAGAGGACCAAAGTAATCATTTTGTGCTATAAATAAACAATCTAACTTCAATATATTATGTTATTTGATAATTTGTAAAATACTAAAATGCAAGATAGTATAAAAATAATTACTCTTCGAATATACATAACATAGAAATTAAGTTCACCAAATTTGAAGTTCATGAATTTGAAATTGGATGGGGGCATTTTTATCCTACAAAATAAATTTTTGTTGGAATTATCATTTGCCCTGACACCCATGCATCAATTATGCTTTTCTCGGAATACATCTTAACTTATAATGACCCCAAAACATGTTAAACTAAATGATCAAAACACAGAGAAATTTTAACTATGGGAAAAATATAAAATCATACTTCACAAGTTTGCAAAAAATGGTAGAGGAAACATTTTTTCTGAGAAAAATTAATTGATATTAAGATTAAAAACAATAACCTGTGCACTGCTTCAGAAGCTAATTGCATCTCTTGCTCCATATTACCTATATGCTTCTTCTGAAATGTCACAAAAGGTTCCGCTATGATAGGCAAAAGCTGCAAATCTATTGTATCAGCATATACCTAAACATCCAAATTACTATGCATTGATGCAAGACACAAAATCTATATCATTATCGAATTGGTTTTAAATAAGCTTCACAGGAATCTCTTATATGCAAAATCTATTGCAAATAGATACCGGTTTCTCGACATGTTCTGCACAAAATCCAAACGTTGAGTCCTTGGCATCTCTAATCCAATTGTTATTATCCGAACTTCCCATCAATCTACTATGCCCTAACAGCCAAATGGAACAAACTGACAAACCAACCGCACCACATGAGTAATGGATCCAATATTGAGTTATTTTCCTTGGTTTCTTATGTTGGGAAACCTAAAACAAGAATAATTTCTGATTATTAGAAATATTATGGCAATATTACAATAACAATTTCCTACACTAAAGTATAAGATAAAAGCTCTTACAAGAAAGGATATACAACTATCCAGCTTCTGCAGATTTTGGTAAAGCCAATCAATAGCGTCCTTAATTTCAGATTCTGTTAGTCGAGATCCGTCCTGACTTATTTTTGGCATATTATCAAACAATGAAGGAGAAGAATAGGTCCCATCAACAGAGGAATAACTCTGCAAAGAAGAAGCTAACAGATTTTGAAAGCAATTCTAAAACTCAATGCAAGGTAAAATTGTTCTGAACTTGTTTGACATTATCAAATCGTTTATCCAAAAAATAAGGAAAAAATGAAGAAATGGACAAGAGAAAAGGAAAAAATGTTATGATCATGCAAACCTGGCAATTTTCATGCAGATGTCTAACAGATTCGTCCAGTCCTGTGAACAAATCTTTCATTATACCCAATAATGTGGGCAATTTTTGTTCTGAGTCATTTGTCAACTCCTCTCCAATGTTATTAACTTCAGTATAAACCTGAAAACATTTTCCCAATAATAATAATAAGAGCAAATTTGAAATTTATCATTTGTCATGGCATCAATAAATTAACATCTTTCACAAAGCAAAATTGATTTCATATGGTTTACAAATTCGTTTCTCTTTCATGGACAGAATCATGAAATTGTATTCGGAGTGAATAAAATAAGGCATTTCATGAGATAGTTCATAGTCATCCTTTACTTAAAAGATAACAGCAGCAGGGGAAGGAGGAATCAATAAAGAAAACTATCCAATATTATTTACCTCGCATATCTTCTATGTTTGTTTTCCCTTCACTAAAAATTGTAGCTAACTAAAAGTGAGTGAAAAAGCCTAAGATTTACAATCATGCTATGATGGGTCCATATTTAAAAGTAGCAATAGAAGAACCGCAAGCTCTTAACAAGAATGAAACATGGAGAATAGCTAATCTCCCAAAACATAAATCGGCAGCAAGTAATCACATTTACAGTAAAATATGATTTAGATGGGACTATAGACAAGGCACATGTGGTTGCTGGAAGTTAATACCCAAACATATAGAATAGATTATCAAGAAGCATTTGCACTTGTAGCTAAACTATGCTCTATAGATATTCTCTAGTCATAAGGTGGAATGATAGATTGGTCTCCTAACTTTTTATACAACAACTAGGAAAGGGATAGCAGGGCTCACACTAAACTTACTAAAAGAAACAGATAAGCTACGACCTCAACCTGCCACATGCTTTAGTAAACTGGAAACTTCCAATCAGACAAGTTAACATTGACTCGAAAAGAATGTCATGAAAGAAATTAAGAGTCATCTTATGGGATTACTTCTAGAAAGTGCAAAACTCGTTCTAGAATTCCATACTCAATCAGCTAAATTGGTTCAGCAATGCCTAAGAAATCAAATATAATAAGCACCCCCAACCATAAGAAAACAGAAGAAACAAAAAGGCTCACACACACACAAATAAAATAAAGCTACTCCATCCGTCCCTAAGTATAAAGTCATTTTACCTGATTTGTAGGGATTAAAACAATTAAATTAGAAAATTTTATGTACTTTACCAATAATGCCCTTCTTTATTCCTCGTCCCACCTAAAATTTGTTTGTAAGAAAAGATCGATAAATATATGAGACAAAGTGGACAATGGCCTTATACTTAGGGACAAATTTAATCTCAAAAGTGATATTATATTTAGGGACGGAGGGAGTATTAAACAAAAAGGAAAGAAAGAACGAACGAAACTTTAGTTATGACAGCCATCTGACCAAGGCTTTTGCCAATTCTTACATATAGTGTATTAGAAACACAGAAAACACACCATAACAATCATTGAAAGCCACTGATTTAACCTTCATAGAGCAAAGGAACTTAAAATAAGACGGATAAAAAAATAGAGAGACAAATGTGCACAAAAGAAAAATTCTACCCATATTATAGCCCTTACCATCATGATGCTAGTCAGTCTCAGTCTTATTTAACTTCAAGAATCTTCCTCTATATTTTATTATTGTTATTAGCTATCCATTAGCTCTAAATACTTAAGCACAAAGCCCTTCACTTTATATTCATGAGAGTCCATATTAGAGCTTGACCAGGAAGAACAATATTAAGCAATCCATGAGATTTGATAACAAAACCAATAGCTAACAAGGTCATCATTATACTATAACATTTTGATCCAAAAATACAACAAATAGCAATAACGAAAGCCAAATGTGAAATATAAGCCTGCCTTGTAGAGGATAACCATACATGCATACATCTCATATACTCACCAAAGTCTTAAATAAAAGACCTAGTTGATTTTCTTTAGAGAAATTAAGGAAACAAATTAGGTTAGTTAATCATAACATATTTGATACTCCCTCCGATCCTAAATATAAGACCTAGTTGACTTTTTTGGAAAATCCTAAAAAAGTGAAATAAGTTAATTATAAATTGATTTACCTAATTTTTTCTCTTAGACTAGTTTATTTTACCTATAAACTAATCAATAATCTAAAAATATATCAAATATGCCATAATTTTATAACTTATTTTGCCACCTTAATCTCTCAAAAAAAAAGTCAACTAGGTCTTATATTTAGGATTGAAGGTAGTATATTGTTAGATTGTGTTATAGTTTACAGGTCAAATAACCTAATTTGGAGAAAAATAAATAAATCAATTTATAAGTTACTTATTAAGCTTTCTAAGGAATTTCTAAAAAAAAGTCTAATCACAATGTTATGAATAACAGAAAGAAACTAAGCCAAAAGTAGAAGAACAAACTGCTAACCTGTGCCAAGAAAATTGCAAGTAATTTTCTTAAGTTTGTCAAGAGAGTTAATCTCTTATTTATATAAATCCGTGCGGATTCACTAAGCTGATGTGGACGTCCACGCAATGAGTGAGCTGTCTCCTGAAAGAAAGCCCTTGGACCTCTCTCAAAAAGCATGAAACATGATTTACTAAAATCTGATCTCTGTGAAAAAAAATACAAGGAGGCAGAAATTAAGTTAAGTTTGCAACAATCACTACTACTACTTGAAGTGAAAACCAAATACTCCCTCTGGTTCTAACTATAAGACCTAATTAACTTTTTTAGAAAATCCTATAAAAAAGCAAAATAAGTTAATTATAAATTACCTAAATTTTACTCTTAAATTAGTTTATTTTACCTATAAACTAATGTACAATCTAAAAATATATCAAATATGTCATGATTTAATAGCTTATTTCGCAACTTTAACCTCTCCAAAAAAAGTCAATTAGGTCTTATATTTAGGACCGGAGATAGTACTAACTAACCTCTGCTGTGTCCTCCCAAAACTTGATATCCTTTTCGATTCGACGCAAATTTTTCAAAATGCATGCAAAAATATCCTCCAAGGCCCAATGAACTCTGGAAGGTTCACACATAATCCTGTAACGAACGAGAACTTGTAAATTAGAGCGCGTGGGATGAAAAAAATGTTTCAACTAACTAGAGTTATAAGTTGCAACGAGAATGTGTGTGTATATAAGGGAATGAATATGAATATGAATAGTGGTACTGGAAAAAGAAGAGACCTGGAAGATAGTGGAAGAGGGAAGCAATCCCAGCGAGATCGGAAGAGAGAAGCGAAATCAGAAAGGTTGGAGAGAGTGGCTCTGAAATTAGCACTGGACAGCTCGTACAATCCATGCACGCGCTTCCACATGCGATTGGGGGATTCATTCTCTGTGGTTGGAGACGCCATTGAATTTGCACTTGCAAGCTGCTGCTGCAGCAGAGGTATAATATAAATATAATTGGAGTATAATATATTGTTTTATTTTTTACTTTTACTTTTATTTCTTTCAATGTTCAATCTCAATCAATATAGGTTGAAGATTTATTTTTGTTTGGGGTATTATGGACTTTTCATAATTCTGAGCAAATATAAAAAATGATCACACCACATCTTTTTAATAACCAACCAAAAACATTGATGATAATCATTAATGCACTGCAGTCAATTGCAATGCATTACATTGCATTACCAAGTAAGTCTGCAATTGAACCAAACAAGTCCTTAGTCTCTGAATATTCCATTTAGGCTTTTTGACTAAGTTCTTGGCATTTTTGAATTCACTCTAAGTTGTTTCCTACTTCACTTATGAAATCCCTTTTTATCCTCATTCTACTTCTTGTGTTTTCTCATACTAATTAATTCTATTTAGTCCAAACCATCATCAAAAATTAAGAGCTCGTTTGGTTCAATTGCACAATCCCTTGGTAATACAATGAACTTTGTTGTAATAGGGTGCAATAATGATTACCATTAATGTGTTTGGTTGGTTATTTGCAAATTGTGGGGACAATATCTTTTATTTTCATAATAATTATTAAAGGTCTATATGGAATTACATTGCATACAATTCCAATTACAGTTTACAATGAATTAGGGTTATTATGGACCTTTAATAATTATTATGAAAAATAAAAACCATACTTTTTTATTTAGCATATTTTTAATCTCAAATTTAACTAAAATGTTGTAACTTGTAATTGATCCTAGATAGGCACTTCAATACTGTCATTTCTTTTACCGATGAAACTTAAATTAATACGATATTTTTCATGTCAACAAAAATATCGTATTAGTGGATGATCTTAATTATGTGGACGATCTTACAATACTTTTGTGAGCATTTGATGCCTGTAGGCATGTCTTAGTGACCTTTTATGACCCAATTCACTTAAATTTGTTATATAAAAATAGGGTTAAGGGTCAAATCTAGCACTTTACTATTGACAAAAGTTCACCCAAGATAAACAAGAATTTTGGATTTCAAATGTTTTCACACATCTATTACAAAATGGGTCAAATCTAGTATTTCAGTCAACTCTGAAGAATTTGACCGTTAAGTTTGACCCGATTAGGCCACGGTACCTGCCACGTCATCCAGCTAGGTCACGTCAACTACCATGTCACCCAATTGGGCCATGTCACCTGCCACGTCACCACCACATCATCACCACATATATGAAAAGATTTAAAGTTCAAATCTAGCACTCAAGTATTAGTAAAGTTCACCCAACATAAAATAACAGTTTCGGGTTCCAAATCTAGCACCAATCAGTTACAAATGGTACAAATGTAGCAACTACGTCAAATTTTATGAGTTTGACTGTTAATTTTGACCTGATTTGGTCATGACACTTGCCACATCGCCTTATTAGGTAAGTTACTTGCCAAATCAACACCATCTTCACTACATCATCACTACATATATGAAAATAAATCTGAAACGCACATCTCACCATATTACAAATGTAGCAACTCCGTGAACTTTTCATGGTTTGACCATTAATTTTGACCTAATGTGGCAAGTGACATGACACTTTTAAAAATAATTTATTATGTTCCGGCGCTTATATTTCTACACCGGAGCGTAAATATTTTATATTTCTATTTTTTAAAAAATAATTTATTACATTTCAGCGCTTATTTGTACACCAGAACGTTAATATTTTATATTTATAGTTTTTAAAAAAATTATTCATTATGTTGCGACGGTTATTTATATGCCGGGATGTTAATATTTTATATTTCTGTTTTTAAAACATAATTTATTACGTTCCGATGCATATTTATATGCCGGAACATTAATATATTATATTTTTATTTTTAAAAAATTAGTTATTACATTCCGACGGTTATTTATATGCCGAAACGTGGAAAAAATAGGAAACAAATTTTATCCATGTAACGTTGCTGCGTATGCTCGATCTATAACTGCCGGAATGTGATATTTTAGGTGTATTTTCCCCTAAAGCGTCAGAATATGAGCATGTCTAATACTCGTCACCTGTTGTAGTGTGGCCTAATGGGGCGATATGGCAAGTGTCATGACCTAATCAAGTTAAAATTCACAATCAAACTCATAAAAATTGACATAGTTGCTACATTGGAACCATTTTGTAACTGATTGGTGCTAGATTTGGGACCTGAAATTGTTATTTTATGTGGTGGCAACGTGGCAGGTGACATGACCTAACTAGGAGACTAGGTAGGTGACGTGGCCTAATCGGGTCAATAACTAGGAGACTAGGTAGGTGGCGTGGCCTAATCGGGTCAAACTTAACGGTCAAACCTATCAGAATTGACGGAAACTCTAGCTAGATTTAACCCTTTTTGTAAGATGTGTGTTATATTTGAGACCCCAAAATTCTTGTTTATGTTGGGTGAACTTTTGTCAATAGTAGAGTGCTAGATTTGACTCTTAACACTATAAAAATGGGTTAAATTCTTAAATAACTAGCAAGTTTTACCCAAGATGCCTTTGTAGTTATTACTACCTCCGGTCCTAAATATAAGACCTAATTGACTTTTTTTTGGAGAGGTTAAGGTTGTGAAATAGGCTATTAAATCGTGACATATTTGATATATTTTTAGATTATACATTAGTTTATAGGTAAAATAAACTAATCTAAGGGAAAAATTAGGTAAATCAATTTATAATTAACTTATTTTGCTTTTTTATAGGATTTTCTAAAAAAGTCAATTAGGTCTTATATTTAGGACCGGAGGGAGTATTTCGTAACCCTAGGAAGTTTGTTTTCTCTAAAATGCCTTTGTAGTATTATTTCATAGTTTTGTTCATTTTTAATATTAACAAGTTAATGGGGTTATGTGGATATGTTTTTGTGACACCTAATTGATAATAAACATACGAAATAATACTTTTAGGATATTTAAGATCTAATTAATAATCAAAAAGTCCAGCCATTGGGTACTTCTTCATAAGAATTTTAGGGCATTCAACTTAATCGAAGTTACGTTATTATCACACATTCAACTACAAGACTAAATTCAGTTTGATGTGGTAAATGTTTACTGCTTTAGTATTTACACCTGATGATACATCAAAACTTGCAATATTAATTGAAAAAACTTAACCGATTTTGGCTGTTTTTTTCATTCCTCTGTTAGATCGTATCTATCTTTCTTATAATAATATTTATATCGTTGTCCAATTAAATACACATACCTGACGATACATCGAATCCATGTTGCCTGAAGATTCTAAAATGAAGAGCAATTGTGTGTAAGTCATTGAACTTGCTTCTTAATATTCCATCTTCATAGTTCATGGTATACACATGTCGCAACATGTAATTTCTTATTTCAAGGACGAAATGATGAGATACTCCCAACTTTTGCAATACATCGATGAATTCAAGTTTGTCCAAATACTTGGGATCGGAGATGGGAAATCATCACGTTGACTTGGGATTTCAGCTCATCTTTTTTTTTTGACATATGATTCTTTTTGCATAACAAAAATGATGCATTATATAACGTTCCCTAAGCGGGATCGGAGGTCATGAATCCAATCCTGCTTTTTAAAATTAATGTCAGGCTATCTATTAGTGTTTGCCTCTTCAATTAAAAATGTACATGTGTGTGATGAGAAGACTAGCTAGTTAATTAGGAAATAAAAGATTAGTAGCAGAAATATGTACGTACCCAATATTCACAAGTGATTGACTGAATATGTTCATTACTCCAACTAGAAGGTTGATAATTTGAAGATCTTCGAAGAGTGGCTTTGTTTTGATGATCAGAAACAAGATTATGTGGAGTAGAATAAGTATTATTACATTGAACGGTGAAAACTGAGTGTTTGATTTTGGTGGTGAATGAACTTTGAAGAAACAAGATGATGATATTGTGAGTTCGGCAAGAGCCATCATTACTTTTTAGTCTCTGAGCTAAGAGCCTCTTGCTTCTACTATATACCTTAGTCATCAAAACCCATGATTTATAAACATACATGTGCTCGCACACACATAAAATGATTTATATAATCATATTTCATATAGACTCTTGAAACGTGTAAATCGATATAATATAAAAAAAATTGAAGTCTCATGATTAAAGCTAAAAGGAAAACAATCAATCTATGCATAATAATTAAATTGGAGGGGAAGCAGTTTATTTTCTTAGTTTACACACACACACACTCTTAATGGGTTCAATATTATTATTATTATTATTACTATTTCCCTGAATTTTTTTATAAAACCAACATACACTACTACAAAAATGACTTTTTAAACCACATAAAAAGGGCTTTTTAAACCACATGAAAAAGTGGTTTAGAAAAAGGAGGTGTAAAAAGTATGCTTTTTTTAAACCACATAAAAAAGTGGTTTAAAAAAAGACTTTTCAGACCACTTTTTTTAAAAATGTGGTCTAAAAGCTTACATTTTCAAATGAAATTTTCATACCACATAATCAATTATGTGGTCTGATTAACATGCAATTTTTTATTAGTTTTTCAAACATACATATGCAAACATCAATTAATTCATTCTTCACATTTGTACAAGTTTAAAAGAAACTGACTAAACATAAAATATAGAATTCCCAAATTCGGTCTTGTTAGCTACAATTCAAACTCAAAAGACAACATAGTTAGAACAATTAGCGGAACTTAGAAACCTAAACAAGTCCATCAATATAAATTGACTATTAACTATATTGTCATAGAAGATCAAGAAAAAATTCACTCCAACACTTGCGAATGTACTCAATATCTTCTTCAGCAAAGGGATCAACTTGATCAAACATCTGATTTGATGAAGACAAATGTTAGCAAAATATGGAAATCCAAAACACTAAATTTATTCAACAAAATTTTTATGAAATTATTATTTACCTTTTGGGTAAACTCAGTCCTGCCTTCAAAGATGATATTAATCATGTGCCTTAGTACATAAATCCCACATAAATTGGTATCCATAGCTGCCTACGACACTAAATAAAAACATACATTAGCAAGCTCTTTTAACATTAATATATATAATGCAATCAGTAATAAGTTTAGAGAATAATATAAACATATTATGGCAGACACTTATAACAAGCAACCATTTATTCTTTAAATTTAGAATCAAAGTTTCTTCTTTCTTTTCCAACTTTGAAAAGAATATGTGAACATAAACTTACTTTCGGTATGATCCATTTGGTGGTTTTCAGCTCGTGTGAATGCTTTTCCAAAACAGTAATTTGGTATGTCCTCATAGCTCTACAAAAGATCAAATAACGATAAAATGAAGGAGTATTGGATATTTCCCTAGGATAAAAATAGACCCGAACAAATTTTTAAAGGACCACCTTAATTGTATTCAGGTCCATTATATCAAATTTTGCCTTCACCTGCAGTAAGAGAAGAAGAGCTTACAATAAAGCCTTTCTCCATTAATTTATAGCCCTTAATTTTTTATAGAGCACAATGGCATAGTGCAATCTATATAGCCAACCCTACTTAGTTCCAAAGGTTATAGATGTGTTATGAAGCTTTCTACATTAGGTTCCAATATTTCATGACAGCAACAAAAAGTGATCTACTAATAACCTATCTACAATCCAAAAATAGATACCAACATTTCTTTATTTACAGAGTTCCTAAATTTATCATGCAAATGAATTGATCTGCTTTTTTGAACTAATTCTCCTTTTTCTTTGATCTCCCCACCTATAAGAGATCTAGTAATCCCTCACCGTTTTATTCTCTATTAATTAACTGAATTCACAATTACCAATAAGTAGAATGTTGGATAATGAAATTTGATGCCACATGAAAAAGAACAAATATACCCACAGTGAACTTTGGCAAGCGGACTTTGTATGTATCAACCAGTTCCATCATCAAATCAACCAAATCAGAGAAAGGACTGTCCAAGACCATCCCAGCAATAGAAGGATCCTCACCTCCATACATAAGGCTTCAAGGAAAAAGCATTATTAGTAATGGTAAAAAAAAGTAAGACCAACAAGTGCTTCTTTAACCTTGATCGAAATGCAAAGATATTTCCCCTTATGTGCAACACTTCCAATAAACATTTACTTTTCCTACAGAAAGAACACAAAAAATAAGCTTTGGCAGTCCCCTCTAATGTCATGATTGATGATATATACTATTAAATGGAAAGCATGAGTTATACAAAAAAGTAATGGCAGCATTATCCCCTACCTTTCTGTCAACTGTACTACATAGCACCAAGTTGGACCCCTCATATGAACAAATAAAATGTCGAACTAGACAGACAATAATACTTAACATCCAGACAATTATTTATTATTGAGTTAAGGATGTTCATGTTGAGTTTCATTACCTCTGATTTTCTGAGTATTGCTCAATGACATCATCAACAAGCCTATCAAAACTGGGGATATAGCAATGAAGACCTTCTAAAAGACCAAATCCCGGATAATCCATAGGAAAAACTCATAGCTAATCCTGCAATATTTCATGACAAACACAGGTTGGTAAATTATAATGATAATGAAAAAAGATAATTGTGTCCACATGTTTTAAATACCAGATACATGCCTTCAAAGAAAAAAGTACAAGTGTCTCTATAGCCATGACAATAGAACACTATTGCTTTAGGCTTTGATGTCTCAGGAAGCCAACTTTTAGTAAAAATTTCTATGCCCCTTAAGTTCACCTCATATGACTGTCATCAAAACATACAAGATGTGGATTCTACAGGAAAAAAAGTATGACTTGGTCTACCAATTTCCATTAAATGGTTAAGCCTAAGAAAATTTCTTCTTCCTACACAGTTAAGATTCTGTCACTACACAACGAAATTGCCATAAACAATTAGGCAGTACCATAGCATTTATTCATGAATGGACTGGTTCAACTCTCCCTTCATCTATCAACCTTAATCCATATTAAATATCAATATTTGAGGCCCACATGTAGTCTTTTCAAAGCTGCAATACCAATATCAATATCAAGTGTCTAACTAATCATCACTCAACCAATGACTACTTTACATACCCAATAGGCCAATTAATAAACAAACAGAAAGAAAGAAAGATATATCCAACATAACAAAATACAGATTCAGAACATGAACCAGATGGTTTATGAACTCCAACATGACAAAATGTTACCTTAAACAATATATGATCAATCCCAAGCTGAATATCCTTGAAGGCTTCACGGGCTCTTCTTCTAGAAGGAGCTTAATCCCTTTTGGCATCCAGAATCTTCTGCAACTCTTCATCATCCACTCCTAGTAGCCTCTTCCTAGAAACAGTAAAGATAATAGAAGTTACAAATTTAGGTATGAGAAAAAAACTTTGAATATCTGTATGATATACCAGTGATCTCAAATAGGTTCTGATAAAAAGAAAAAATGTCACTTTATACTCTAGCATTATAAGTTCATCTATCAATTTATTTCCTAATTTAGTCCTGCCTCTTGATGAACTACAAAATATAATACTAAAATAGCTATGCAACTCACTTCATTCCAGCCTAGAGTAACATGCTATCCTCCAGAAAGTCCAGATCCTGAGAAATCCAGAGTAAAAACTGTGATATTTGAAGGAAGCGGAATTATCGCAGCTTCACTGCCATCCGCCCTCCATCCACTATCACAAATATTGAACCCAGTCAAGACAAACTCATCAAATTAAGACTATGCAACACAGAACATCCATCAGCTAAATTTTGCATTCATAGAAATCAAATTAATCCATGATTTTCATGGATTAATAAAAAAGAAAGCATTCACGATGATTTTTCTTGATTAGAATAAGTAAAACCATTTCCTAACTATAGTTGAAAAATATAGTTGAAAAATCAAATTAATCAATACTTGTCATTTCTCAACTTGCAAAACTATTTCCTAACTTTATTCTACACATGTCCAACTTCATACATCAACCAACAACAACCACCAAAGCCAGAAAAATCATGCAGAATCAGAGACAAACATAAGGAATTTCGAAAAGCTCCAATGCTTGAGCATATACATAAATTTTCCAACTCGATTTTACTTAAACCCATGCTTAATCAACAATATACAAGTTTTCAGCTCAAACCAGAGATAACATCAAATTCCTAAATTAAAATCCCAAACCCTAGATTTGAAATCCTTCTCAAACTCAACCAAATCGCAAGAACAGAGGTAGAATTTGGAAGAAAAGAGTCACCTGAGTTCAAATTCACACTTGCTTGCCTTGTCGGAGCTCACCGTCGCCGGGAAATGGCTTCGCTGCCGCTGCAAACCCATCGGAACTCGCTTAGACGAAGAGATAAAGGAAAAGAAGAGAGAAAGGAAGCGAAGGCGAGTCTGGTTCAGCTAGAGAATATGCATTTTTATAGTGTAATAAGAGTTGTCATATTTACAAAATTGCCACTGCTTATACTTTTTAAACCACATTTATAAATAAGTGGTTTAAACCTATTTTTTCATAACATTTTTTAAACCACATATATTAAAAAAGTGGTTTAAATAGGTTTTTTAAACCACATGTTATATAAGTGGTCTAAATATGGTGGTTTAAAATACTATTTTTGTTGTAGTGATAGCAGGATACACCACACAGCATATCTAGATAAAGATCTCAATTCCAGGCATGCAAGCTAACTAGGAACAGAGGAGTTATGAAGATGGATTGATGAAGAAATTTCCTAACTTAGTAGGATAAGTCATTTCCTAACTTAGTAGGATAAGTCTTTATTATTGTTGATATTTTGTAATGCAAAAGCAGTTATTTGAATTTGCCAATTGCCAAATCAGATCATGATTTTCTAGTTGGAACTTTATAATTAATCTTAAGTTTACTATTGATTGGATATGTTTACATCAAATATCATTTTCGTCCCTTAAATACAAAAACTACATTATTAGCTTTTTTTTGTTAATATATAGGAACAAAAAATGTTGAATTTACAAATTTAAAAACTAATTATGTGGTGAATACTGATAACATATGTTTAAATTTGTTAAGTCACAGTTTTCCGTTAAAAGTAATTAACAATTTTAATCAAAATTAAAGATAAAGAGTACACTTTTTAAAATTGAAGAGTGTAAAATGATATAGATAGAAAGATAAAGGTTTAAAATTCTAATTTAGACTTCAAAATTAAAGTGAATTAAGGGAAAATCACCATCAAATCTTTTATAAGAGAATTAATCAGAACTAGGTCCCAAACAATATAATCATCAAATCATATTGAAGTCCCAAGGGACTTAAGTGATATTAAATGGTTTGTCATAGAGCGAGTCATCAATATCAACCGCTTGAGTTGTCAATATTATCAACAAGTCCTAAGACTTCAATATAATTTAATAGTTATTTAAGACTTAGATGTGATTAATTTCTATAAAAGGTACTAACCATAATGTTCGCATTAATTTAAGTGTCTTATATCAGTTGCTCTTGCATCTTCATACTCGTAAGTTTTCCATTTTTGCGCAATCATTTGTATTTCATTATTCAGCACATAGTTCAATTATGTTAGGGAAAGCATTGGAGAGAGTTGGCCATTTCATCGTAGGAGGAATTCTTTGGCAGTCCCAGAATACCAGCAAATCTGTGCACTAGTGAATAAGATTATACACACTCTCTTTCCCACTTATCTTAATTGTTTATCGGAAAATTTGTGTTTTTTCTACACATATTTTCTCTCACATCCCATCTCTCAACACAAACATCATGCTCCAATGACTAACCCCACCAAGTCCTGACGCCCTCTGCCCTCCTTTTACCCTACCTTAGACCCCTTTGCTTAGGCGGAAATTGAGAAATGGAATTGAAAATGGAAAGTGAAAATGGTAATTTACATATATTTCGGGGTTCACAAATTTTCTCTCTCAATCTCACACTTTTCTTGAGCACAAACTTTACTTTAATAATCTTCTTTACTTTTCATCTTTACTCACTTACACTCATTTCTAATTTCATTAATATCAATTCATTTCGAGCATCATTTCCAATTTCATTAATATCAATTCATTTCGAGCAAACCGACCCTAATGTCTGTTTGATTCAAGGAAAATAAGCCAATGGAAATGGAAAGTGAGCATTTTCAAGCAGGGTGAGCCATTGGGTTAGCCGAATCTCTCACTTTACATTTCTCACAGAATTTCCACTATACATTAAAGATGGGACAGTAGCTAGCTTCCTGCCCATTGGTGGATCCCGACATGAATCCAATTTACCCTTCACACATGTTCTTCCTCTTGTCCTTTAGCCCCATTTTCATCCATCTCTCTCTTCATTTCTCCACTCACGACTCCTCTTCTCTTCAATCTTTCTATCTCGCCTAAATACAAACAAACATTAGTAGCAGATCTGATGGTCTGTAGAAGGACTCAGAAAGATGTTGAATTATTAAATAAAAGAAGTGCAGCAATGGTTAAAATAAGAGAGTAAGCCTCTGAGATCCGAATATGAGAGAGATTTGATCGAAGAAAAGAACATCTATGGGTCAATCATTGTCACTTTAAGAGAAAACTCTTTTCGTTTTTATAAGAGATTTGGGAAGAAGGATTAAATAGGACCTTATATAAGGTTTTTAACCGAGTTTAGATATTTAATAAATTCGAATTTAGATAAAGATAAATTTGTATAAACCTTATATAGTGCACATTCGAATTTTGAAAGAAAGGTCAAATAAACCATTTCAAAATTGGTTTTATATATTGGTATGGAGAGAGTATGTTGGAATTATCTCTTGATGGAACACCTTAAAATGTGCTATCAAGTGAAAAGTTAAGAATAAAAATTGTACATTTAAGAAAAAAATTATAGATGTCTTGTACACCTCCAGTTCTAATTAACTGTAACATTCCAAAAAAGAATTTGTAGTTTTTATAGGAATTTTGAAATTTGAATAAATAGAGATAGAAAAAGATTGTAAATAAATTGTACAAAAGAGAATTTTAATTTCAAATATGATTTTTATTTGTCCATTGTACTTTGGTGTCTCCATTACTTTTCATAATGTTACTAAATTCATTAACGAAAGATAATATTGTTAAATAATTTTTATTTTTTAAAAATATAAATTAAAAGAATGGAAAAAAAACTGGATTCATGTTATATTTTATGCATATAATGGACCATGAATTTAAAATACATAGTCTTGCGTTGATTTATACATAATCATGTCAGTTATTGATCAATTACTATATATAGAGATGTGTTAAAGGAAGAGGTGGGAATTTTTCACTTAACTAGCTATAATTTAGTAACTAAAAATGCTTAAAAGATTATCTTTACACTCACACATAGCTATTATCAGTAGCTATTATTATGTGTTCCAGAAACAATAATGTTGTTTTATAAGGATATTTTTTTTCAAAATCAAAATCTGTACCAAACAAATCAAAATTGTAGGTTTATATTTGATTAGTTCTCTCTATTGAGCTTTGTACTTAATAAGAAACTAAATGGGTTCCTTATCAGGCGAGCTCGAGCTGCTTGAATAATAACATTTCTGTTTTCCCATTAATTCTAACATATCATTTTGCACTTTGCATGATTTAGACAATGAGAAGTAGATGAGGGGAAGGATCAGAGAATTTTCTACCCTTTTGTTCATCAAATGCGGACAGACCGGCAAGTGCCAAGATAGAAGAGAAAAAGGTTATAGAAACTATGTTTAATTATCAATCACGCGAATATTTTATAGTGTAACACCATATATATATTACTGAAACATATTAGATTGAATATATATGGCATACATGAAAAAATTGAGGCCAACATACAAACAAGCATGCATAAATTTAACCAGGTAAAGAGCACACTTAAATAAATGTAATAGGAATTGGATGCTGAAGCTACAAAAAAATACGATAGGTTCATTTGAGAATCTTCAGAATGATCATCTCCATGTTCATACATATATTGAGCAATTCTGTTAAGGTTAATTTGTCACATCAAACTGTACACATACTCATAAACCTCTTATTCTGAAGCTCTTGTTTCATTCATGTAGCATTTTAGTGATTTGGAAATGTCACCGCCAACCTCATCACTTGATGATTTTGAAACCTCACTTTTAATCTTGTATGAGGCAAGGTCATTAGCAAGCCACACAATAGTTGAAAATAAGCGAATGATGTTGGGGTACGCTTGTAAATACTCCAACTCATGGGGCCTGATTTGTAAATTCGAAATTAAAACGTAACCTTGAACAAGAGCCACTGGCCCTCCCACTGAAATACATGCATTGTCCAGATATTCTTGCAAGCTTGGCACATGCCCATTGTTGTGCCATCTTGCCTCTTTCATATATCAATAACACAAATCACCCCACTGAAAACAAACAAACACATGCACACTCCATTACATTAATTATATTGTGATAGTGTTAAGATTTAAACATTGAAATATATACAATTTTGGTATGAATTATATCTTTGATGAAATAGAATGAAATGTTGTGGTGGAGATTTAGTATCCAACCTAAGAGAAATTAAGACATTTTCAAACTTATTGTCTTAGCAACCCTGCGGGATGCAAGAAATCCAGACTTTTTTGAATTCTATTGATAAAGAAATTGTTGAAATAGTACAATATAATATTTAGTGTAATCTATGTATAGTAACCACCAATGTAGATAGAAATATTTTTAAAAATATCGAAACTAACACTTAGATAATATGGTTATGTCTCTAATATTTGAAATCGGATACATCACTAATATTGTATTTCATATCAGCGCTAAAATGCAAAATTGAAAATTTGTGTATTTTTAACCTATTAGATAAACTTACGCGTATTTTTGAAAAAGATAATTTGTGTTGGGTGATCTTTTGTAAAAAAGCTACTTTTGATCTTAATTAACTCATTAGTCAGTGAGAAATAAGTTCAAAAGCAATAAAGGGAGTTATTCAAAAATAAATAAAGGTTATTATAGTTAATGATAATTATATATTTAATTTAAATAGAATATTTCACATATGTTTAATAGAGTATTTGATTTAAAAGTACTCTAAATAGAGAAAGTAATAATAATATACATCAATTCCGACAAAAAAAGTAATATACAAAATTTTTAAAGGAATGTTTGTTAAAAATAATTAAATTTAGTGTAGTTAATCAAATTAATTAATGAAAGATCAAAGTGAAGAGATATATAATAAGAGTAACTTTAATCTAAATAATGTATATATAGTGAGGGAAATAGGAAACAAAAAGTAAAAAGAAAAAAAAATTAAGAAAATAAAATGATGTTTGTTAATAAAAACAATAAAGGTAAATGAGGAAAAAAGTAGGATAACTCACCAAATTTGGGAGAGATTTGGGGAGAGTATTTCTTTAGAGTTTAGGTTTAATGTTATAAAATTGTAATAGAGTTATAAAATTTTAACAAATATAAGAAAGGTAAAAGATAAATTTTATTGAATTTTATTAAATTTTAATAAATAGTAATAATATTTTATGGTATCAGAGTTATGAAGTGTGTATGTTATCAAATTCATGTGGAATACATTATTACGCGCGTATCGTGTGGGATTTGATACTAGCTTTCTTTAAACGTATGTGAGTAATAACACTATCAATTGTCAATTGTCACAAGCTTCTAAAAGGCTTTTTAGAGAATTGCACAAGACATTTCCCAACGAGAGAAGAAGAAGAGAGTGAGTTTGAGTGACGTGGAAGAGATGTGAGTGGAAAGCTTTGCAAGCTTATTTCTCAGAATTGTTAGTAAATCTATCCTCTGCCTTAAGAAATGATAAACAGACACGATTAATTGGTGTGTTGATGACCGACATAGCATATTAACTCAGAGAGAAAAGCTTTGAGACCCCGCTCAAATAGCATGAAGTGAAACTTGCTGTGGTCAGATCGCTGTAACGTACAACTCCAATAGTGAATCAACACGATAAACCAATCACAGTGGATATGTGAATCAACACCAGAATGCATATGAAATAGAACTATTACCAACACGATGAAGTTTAAAGAAACTATTTCTACAAATTATTTATATGTCCAACTTACAAAAACTCTCATCCCTCCCAAATCTCTCATCTCAAATAAATAAGCTGCAACTGTTGTCATCTTTGTTTTTTATTTCAAATTACCTAATTTGAAAATTTGATATACTTCACAACAATAATTAAGTAATTCAAGTCAATTAAATTTAGTTTTGACTGTTGAATGCTTTTGTCTTTTTCCGACCGATTATCGTATGATTATTAACCATTAATATTGTGTTTCACGGATATAATGGAATATCAAAATGGTGTAAATAGAGGTGAGAGTGTGATTTTGATGGTCCATTGGGTGGGATTTTTACTTTTTAATTTTCCCAGTTCTCACAATGAGCCACGTTGCCCACTATAGTTTAAAAAAGAAAATTTATAGTCTAATTAATCACTTTTGATCCAGATCACAAATATGGATTTAGCTGCCTTTGTTCAAATATTCTTAGCTCACAAATTGTTTAAGATTAAAAAAAATATATGCTTTAATTTCATTTATAGTCGATCGAGTGATTGAGTCTAATTTATTTTAAACTGGTTCTTTAATTTGTTTTCCCATATTGTTGTTTTTGTAAGTTTTGGTTATCATGATTTCCTTTGTCTTGTTCTCCCTTAGCTTTTAAAAACAAAGGCTTGTTTGACTAATATCCTTCTGAGATCAATTGTGTGAATGTCAAGTAGGATTTCAAATATGTGAGTTGGGATATTTTGACTGGCTAGGGAGTAAAGATCAGATGGGATTTCGATAGAGGTGCTTCCACGGCAGCAATACTGATCAAGTAACACATTCATCACCATTTTGATCCAATTTCATATTCATCAATTTTTTATTTGAAGTGTTTTGTTTGTACATCAAAATAATTCAATATAATTTTAATCCTAAATATTACTCCCTCTATTTTTTATTACAAGAAACATATATCTAAATCGCGTTAATTATTTAATACTCCCTCTAGTCCTAAATATAAGACCTAATTGACTTTTTCTAGAAAATCTTAAAAAAGCAAAACAAGTTAATTATAAATTTATTTACTCAATTTTTTCCCTTAAACTAGTTTATTTTACCTATAAACTAATGGATAATCTAAAAATATATCAAATATGTCATCATTTAATAACCTATCTCGCAACCTTAATCTCTCCAAAAAAAAAAGTTAATTAGGTCCTATATTTAGGACCGGAGGTAGTAGGTAATATGGGCAAATGAAAAAAAAAATAAAAAAGTTGTCCTCTTAGTGTTTCACATAATGATAATAGGATACATAACACATGTCTAAACCCGAGGATTAGGGACTAGTTACGATTGAGGATGAAAAGGGTCTCGATGTTAGCACTAAAGCCTATTTAAAAAACATAAAAAATTAAGGAGGAAAGGGAAGTTCATTATACAATGATATATAATTGAAGTTAATCTTACGTGGATTAATGTTCAAACATATATAGCCTCTATTTTAATCTTGTCATAATAATTGTATAATGCTTCTAAAATTATATATATAAATATAATGCAAATTCACTTTTTATTATTACTCTCTTTCTTTTAGTGAACTAACTATTTATTACTTTTATGCTATATTTATAAGTCACTTTTTCAGTCAGAAAATAAAATAATAAGTCACTCTTCACATGGTTCAATAAATCCAAAAAAATTAAAAACATTGACTTTATCTCGAAATTTAACAACTTTTTTTACATTTTATCATCTCTATTAAATATACATTTTATATCCTATTAGAACAAAATCAACACAATATATGAATGATATCATATTGCAATCATGTGCAGAAAATTAGTGTGGTAAGTGGCTTATAAGTAAGACAAGAAATCTCTTCTTTATACTATTTTATAAATATAAACTATTTTATAAATATAAACAAGGATATAGGTTTGGCCATAAGCCGATAATTTTATGTTATATTATACTGCATACATTTTTGTGTCATCCTATCATACATGCATACATACACTAAACTACATAATTTGATAATTGCTTCTATTATTGAATACGAATCCTGCGATGTACAGGGGACAGATCTACTTTTAGTTAAAAGTAAACATTTCCTTTTTAATCATTAGTAAAATCTTTTTTCCCACTCTTTTGGTGAAAGCAATATATAAAGATAATCTATTAATTAATCAAAATAAAAATTATCTTTCTGTGTTTTCCTGTGATGACTAACAATACCATTGAAACGTAAGCACTTGCTTTATGGATAATATTGATCTTTGGTCCATGGTATTACCTATTTGTTTAGATTATATAGTAAGTTTGCAGCTGAGATCCATGCCTCATTGGAGAAGCGCATCTACTATATGAAGAGGAAATTTAATATATCATCTCGTGGTTAAAATTTAAACATTTTTTGAGCTCATTTTTTTTTGAGCTCAGGTTAAAATTTAAACATTATTGAACACTCAAACCTCTGTTTTGGTGTCTCTTAATCCCTTTATTTTTGAGTGTTTTAAAATATAGAGAAATTATTGTACAAATGATGGGTAACTTATCGTTTATTTTACTAAGCAATCATTGTGCCTATCAATTTTTCGTCCCAATAATAAATTTCCAATCATAATTTTATAATTTGCAATACAAGTACGTGTGAGAGGTTTTGTTTTGACTTGCATAAAATATTTCCCAATATAATATACATTTAAAGATGAACTCTTTTAGGCCTTCAAAAGAAATTGCAAATACACACGTGTATAAGCTCAAAATTTTTAGTGCCGATTCATAAAATTAAAAGATCTCTAATGACTATAGTAGTTTTTAACTCCATCTTATCTCATTTTGTTTAAAAAATTTCACGTTGCATTCAAGGTCATAATTTCTTCCCCACAAATCACATAGTTATAATATCTTCAGATACATTATACAAAACATTAATAACTATGCTTGTATCTTAAGTCATAAAATAAAAGATATCTTTGGGCTTCACTGTAGCTATATGCTTGTCTTTTTATGGGCCCAACTATTTTCTTGTCATTCGGCTTCACCATAGTAACTCATATGCTCATTTTACGGAAGCTCCACATGGTTCAGGCCTCTTTGAAAAGTCTTCTACAGAGTCCCTGGTAGATGTTACCATGTTTTATTGTTTTCTTTTGTGTTACTGATTTTACTTTTATTCCATTTCTCTGTATGGACACTTTTGCATTATCTGTTCTAAATCCAATAAAGCTTTAACTTTTTTAATGAAATGGAGCCTTTTTTTTATGCAGCATTTTATATACCATTAAAATATTAACCGTCATTGTCAATTATTTAATAGTCAACAGTGAGGTTTTTGACTTAATAGGACAAATATGATATATTTTGAAAACCTTCAGAGTGAAATTGGACAAATATGATTTTCAGTTACTTCTGGGGCAGATCAATATAGAATGACCACTACATTATTGTATGTGTGTGAGACAGAGATTTGAATATCAAAGCAAAGGAAAACATACTCCAATCCAAATTACAAAGGTCCAATAGGAACCTTGATTTTTGGGTTTTCATTCCATACTCATCTCATCACCTTCTCAACACTACAAATACACACAAATAAATAAACACATGGTGGGTCCTAGTGACCTACCAGGAGAGAGGTTATGAGACCCACTATGTACTTATATTTTTGTGTGTATTTGTGGTGATGAGAAGGTGATGAGCATAGAATCACAGCCCTTGATTTTATAAGGGACAATTGCTCCTAAGTCCCAAACAATGGATTTAATATCAAATTGGTCTAGTAACAATCATTCACTTATTAATAAAGGTTATTTTAGTTGTTAATTGGCTTCAGTAACAACTTCTTTGAACCTCTATGAAATTAAATCTCTTGTTTGGGACTAGTGTGTAATTGTCCCTTTTATAATGTGTACTGGGTCATTGGAGAATCAAAATTAGGGAGTAGAGTGATGCTAAAATCATAGATACTCCCATGCCTACGCATTAGGCGTTCATAATTATGCTCCTCCAATATATGTTCTTCTTTTCTCCTTCACATATTCATGTTTATTTTCTTGTCCCAATCATTCCATTGATGATGAATATTAATTATTGGCATTATCACAAATTCTTCTTCTTTAATCTCATAAATTTGTCATATATAACCAATATGTTAATTTGCATTTGTGTAGAAATCAAAAGTAGCTTACAAATAATAGAATATAATTAACTATTTTTACTATCCCATTTCAATGTCAACCTCAAACATTTACATGTTACGATTTAGAAGCAGTTAGATGCATGCATGCAGAAACTATTAATTTCCTTTAAAAATGAATTTTTTTTAAAATGCACATATATAATCTATTTGAAAGTACATTACAATTTTTTTAAACCATGTAGTGGGTCTTCATTTTATGTACGTGTTAAATTTCTATGAAAATGGTTATTACTACAAAAAAAAAACAGTGAATTTTGCTGATAGAATCCAGCACTAATTCACTATTTTTTTTTGGTATAGGCTTCACTCTCTTTATATTAAGAGCAGAGTTCAGTATTTGAGTTCATTCATAGAGTGTGGATCAATATGTTGACAATTCTATGTAAAAAAAGTATAACTATCTTTTATCAATTCAATATCACTCAGATTAAGTGAATTTGTTATTTATCGACAGAGTAAAAAAATTGCAATTCACCTTATTGAGATTTTTTATCAACGGATACTTCTTTCTCATTTCATGCATTTTTTTAATGAATAAGAAATTTTAAATTAATCAAGAATATATAAGTAGTTTATTTTTTTTTTGAAGTAGTCTCTTCATTTCTTTATATAATACTTGGCTTTATTAAATATGTTATATATAAATTTTTTAGCCTAAGTTATTTTCAAACTAATTTTTTTTTAATTATAAGCTAATATATAATATAATAATACATTACATATGTTTTGATTAAGTGATATATTTAATTTCCATAAGTTTTCCAAAAAGACACAATTGAACATTATATTAAGTAACTTATGTATACCCTTATTTGCAATAGAAGGTACGTGAAAATGAAGACAATTCTGTCAAAAAAAAAAAGAAAAAGAAGACAATTGAAAATAAAGATAAAAGGAGAGTACAAAGAAAAAAATTAGACAAATATGATGGAAAATTGCAATAATTGTTTAGACAATTTTAAAATGAAATTTATAGATTGAATCAACTTGATTCACAAATTTTTTATTGATTTCCCAAGGGTATCCCACCCGCGTGTCAAGTGGGACTAATCCTTCCCTATTCTGAAGTCCCATGTAGGAGGTAAACTGACCTGTGAATTTGCTCCATTCGAGAAGGCTAGGGATCGAACCCCCAACCACTTGTTTAAGAGACGAGAGTACTTACCACTCACGCCAACCCGCCAGGTTAACTTGATTCACAAATTTAATTCTTAGAATAGGGGAAAGAGAAAATTTTGCTTTAAAGACATTAAGATTAATGATTTGATATTAAAAACAGAATCAAACATAGAGGAAGAGCTTTCAGTGATTGTGCTAGAAAAATCATTGAGAAAAGGATATGAATATGAAATATGAGGAGCAAGTGGAAAAAACGGTCCATTGTGGTTACCTCTGCTGGGATTACACTCTTTGTCACTTTGCCTGAGGGATGGGACCACCCTATCTCTTTAATTATTCACAATCAACAACTCTTGATATTCCCATCACCAATTCTCTCATGTTATTAAAACTTACATATATATCACCATTATTAATCACATCTAAGTCTAATACTCCCTCCGGCCCCTAATGTAAGAGTTAGCCGTAAAAAAAAACGCTTCTTAAGAAAACATGTTAATATTAGTTGGGTGTCTGAAGTTAATGCTTCTTTTCCAAAATTGCCCATATTTATTATGGTACTTTTAAGAGAGATAAATACATAAGCATTAATAAATATGAAAGAGAGTTAGGGGTAAAGTAGGAAAAAATGCATTAAATGAGGAGAGAATATGGGGTGAGCTCTTACATTAGGGACCAAAGCCATTCAAATTTTGGGCTCTTACATTAGGGAGCGGATCGGGAGTAATAAATTGGTAGTACAATATATAACACCCATACATACGGATAGCAAAACATAAAAGTAGATTTATGTGCTCGCATATATACTATTACACTAGTATTCCATCCATCCAAAAATATAAAATCATTTTTTTTAATTTGGAGAGATTAAGAAAAGTAGTTAAGGTAGGTAATTTTATATGTTTTTTCAATAAAATAATGCCCCTCTTTTAAAATTAGAAATGAGTGAGATTGTGGAGGATACAATTTGTTTGTAAAAAACTAAAAAAGTATACATAGGAGTGTTTTGAATAAAAATGGACAAATATATGAGATAAAGTGAATAAAACTTAATAATTAAAAACAAGGGCGAAGACTCTAAAATGATACACAACTATTGGCCAAGGAACAAAAATAGAACATAACTATTACGAGGTACAAAAATGATACCCAACTGTTACCATGTGATCAAAAATGATATTTTCTTTAATATGACAATAATATTATACATGAAAAGTCCAAAATGCCCTTATAAATTAATCGCCGCCCGGTAAAAGTTTATTTTATTATAAGGGCATTTTGGACATTTCATGTCTAATATTATTGTCATATTAGTGAAAATATCATTTTTGATCACACGGTAAAAGTTTGGTATCATTTTTGTACCTCGGAATAATTATGTATTATTTTTGTTCCTTAGCCAATAGTTGTGTATTATTTTTGAGCCTTGCCCTAAAAACAAAATTGAATCTCAAAATAAAGTGGGTTTGTAGTAAGGGAAGAAGGGAGTATTCAATTTGTCTGGTTTGAGGGGATATGAACCTACAATGTTGAACTTTTCTACCTGCAAGTATTTAGTTAGTATGCTTGCATGTTATGGATCAGATATGAGATCGCTAATTTAAGTAGAACAATACTTTCCATTAATCCAACTGTTTGGTGTAACATTTTAATTTATTAAAGCATTGCATTTGAACATGAAGAAAAACTCCGTAGATCGATCACTCGAAACTTTTAATCTATATGTAAGAGAGCATATATTATAGTTACATGATTTTAGATATATGTTAACTAAAAGAAGGGTAAATGTGCAAATATATACATGGTAAATTGTAAAATGGGCATCTATCACCATGATCATTATTTTTTAGGGTGTAAAAATATATATGGTAAACCAAAATAGAGAATCCCCCTCATTTTTTTCTTCACCCTCGTGGTGTTGGATGTCCTTTTTACAATTTACCATGTATACTTTTGCATTTTTACAATTTAAAATGTATAGTTTTGCCCCCATTTAATTAGTTTTCATGTATAATTATCATGGTGTTGGGTACCTCTTTTACAATTTATAGTTTTATCCCTTTTACAATGTATATTTGCACCCTCAAAATTATCATGGTGTTGGATACCTCTTTACAATTTATCATGTATATATATATTTACATCTTCGCCTTTGAAAGAAATACATTTAATTCCAAATGTACCTTCAATACTCTACATTTGATACAATGAATAATGAAATAAAAGTATTATTGTTATGAAAATCCCCTAAATGTGGATGTCAATGTCCATTCCCCTTTATTCCTCCTTGTGTTTGGGCTATTCCATATTGATGCATAATGTAACCCTAATGTTGTCCTCTATAAATATGGGACTCACCATTGTATATGATAACCAACCCATTTGAATAAGATATTCTCTCACTCTCTTCTTGTCTCTCTTATATTCTCTTCTCATGTTTATATTCATAACACGTTATCAGCACGAAGCTCTAACCGAGCACGAGACTCACGAAGGTAATATTGGTAATAATATTATTTTCTTCATCTTGTACTTATCTCTTATATTTTGTTTTTTTGTGGAACCTACCGTTCCAATACAATGATGACCTGAAGTCATCTCTACGGAATCTGTAGTTCCAATTTTTATTTACGGCCCGAAGCCGTATTTGATTTTGATGGAACCTGAAGTTCCATCTAGTAAAAAAATTTCAATTTTTATGGCCTGAAGCCATATTTGGTGGACCTGAAGTTCCACATAATAAAGATTTGGCCTGAAGCCATGTTTGATAGAACCTGAAGTTTTATCTCATAAAAATTTCATTTTTTTACTACCTTAAGCCGTATTTGATTTTGATGGAACCTGAAGTTCCATCTACTAAATATTTCATTTTTTTTACGACTTGAAACCGTATTTGATTTTGATGGATCCTAGAGCTCCATCTTCTAAGAATTTCATTCTTGTATGAATTGAAATGAACATTTGTAAACCTCTAGAAAATTGTTTGGGGCTAGAGATGATATGAAAATTGAGTTTTAACTCAAAGAGATATCTGGACAAAGTAACCTTGGTGGTAGAAAATCCCAATCATGGGTGACGTGCAATTATGAAGAAATGATTGACACAATATTATGATGCATCTTTGGATGGAAAATCCCAATCATGGGTGACGTGCAATTATGAAGAAATAATTGACACAATAATATGATGCTTTGATTACCATGAGATACATTGGCAAAAAAAAAAAGAGATTACCATGAGATACAAATGCTACAGAAAATGTGAAGAGAAGTTATAGGGCTTACACATCACTGCCTACATAATTGAGATAAAGTCATTGTATGACACCAACAGGTATATTTTAAGAAAAATTTATATTGCGATTAGACACATATTCTCATGCTATTCTGATTATACATGAATTGGTGTTCTAAATTTTTTATGCCAAATGAGTTAATGTTTAAATGTGTCAGTTTGAAAATCAATAATTCATGATTATAGTAGTAATACATATGACAAGAGAAAGCTAAGGAAGTGGCTTAATAAAAAGAGACTGTGCAATTTAAATTGTAACTTTGAAATATTTTTGAGGCTAATATTTGTTTATTTCTCTAATCTTGGTTGTAGACAACAAACTTGTTTATAATTTCTAGAGTTTTCTCCTATTCATTTTAGAATGAAAATGAAGATTTTACACAATGAGACTTTGTTTCCCTTGCGTTTAAAGTAATTAAGTTATCAGAAATCAATCACATTATGGATCAAATGATTGAATATTATGGTTTCAAATACATGCTTATTATTTTGTAACTGATTTATTATTTTGTAATTGATCCAATGCCTTTATCATTTCGCAATGCCATAAAAATTATATTAAACATTGATGTCTTTAAAGTACTCGATTATTTCAAAAATTAATGCTGGAGATTTATTATTTTGGTGTTAATGAGTTTTAAACATATTTATGTATCTATGTATGGTAATGGATAATTTCATATTGCTCACATTTATGAATGGTTTGAATAGATTTATTTGTGAAAGAAAGTTTGAAATTTCGTAATTTTATCATAAATGATATTACACGGTGAGATTCTAATTCAATTAGAATTGTAATTGCTAAATATAATTGAGATATTTAGTATTATGATTTGCCTAAAATATAGTTGTAATTTGAAAATAAAATCATTTGTTAATAACGGCGTGAAACCTATATGATAAAACCTGAAGTTTTATCACATAATAGCCTGAAGAAATACTTGATAGAACCTGGAGTTCCATTACATAAATATATCAATTTTATGTTTAGAGCTAACGACCCGAAACAATAAATATTATATTTTTATGACCTGTCGTCATATAACATTTTTGTTTAAAATGGCTAGAGCACCATGGCCTGAAGCCATGAAGATCTTATTTTTATGACCTGTAGTCATAAAAGTTATGTTTTGTATTTAATTACTAAATACTTAGAGTCTAACCACTATAAAGATTGTATTATTATGACCTGTAGTCATAAAAAGTAAGTTTTTACATGATCGAGTGGTCAAATCCTCACGGCATGAAACTATAAAAGTTCGATTTTATGACCAGAAGTCATATAAATTTTATAAATGTTCTGCTTAATTGTTAAATGTGCAAAGCTCAATAGCCCGAAGCAATAAAGATTTTATTTTCATGGCCAGAAGTCACATAAAATAATTTCATAATTAAGTATTAAGTGGTCAGAGCCCAATGATCTATAGTCATCATATATTGACCTGAAGCAATGACACTTTTATTTTTTTTATGACCAAAAGTCATATAAAGTGGCAAGAAGCCAAATACAGAATTTAACTTTATGGCCTGAAGCCATAAAAACTTTATGTTTATGACTAATAGTTATAAACACTTATATTCTACTCAAGCATACAATGACATGAAGCCATATAAATTTATGTGCATAGAAAGCAATGAAATTGGTTCCTGAAGAACTATATACATTAGATACAATGATATTAGTTCCTGAAGAACTATATGCAACGGTATTAATTCCTGAAGAATTGATAATGTAATTGTGAGTGGAAAGTATTTTACATGACTCACTTGAGAGGAAATTATTGGAATACAAGTATGAGTCATATTGTATAGAGTTTTTACCCTTATATAACCAGAAGTTAGTTTGATAATGAGAATAATATTGCAACAAACCTGAAGTTTGTGCATCTAATTTTTGGCAATGACCGGTTGGATCATTCCGAATCATAATGATGCAAAACAATACCAATACTCACTAATGAACCAGAAGATTCAGTTACTCGTTCTCAAAAGAATGAAATATGAAACATCACTAGTTTTGATTGAGATTATACACATGTAGATGTGTATTGTATGAATTATATATGGGCTCATTCAGATATCATATGAACTAAATGATACTTTATGAATATTAGATGCATCTATTAAATGGTCACATTAGTGGTGTCCATGTTACATGATCAACTTGCAACCTGAAGTTTGCAAATTTGTTCAGTTAAGTACATTAGTCATATGATTTTCATTGAAATCACTAGTGATTGTTAATTTTGTTTTTAATGTTTATATACTATGTGAGAGCATATATATCTAGCAAAACCTCCTTGAATAGCTAGATCAATATTCGTGAGAACAAAATTTTCAGTTTTAGATTTGGGTAAAATGTACTACAACTATAATTGCATCATGCCAATAAAAGAGAATGAATTCTCCCATTGGCTCTTGGTCAGTAGCCAAGTATTTTCCATCTGATGTTTTGAAATATTGATTCATATTGTTCCGCCACACTAATACACAGATGGATATTAAATGAAATTTGGGATAAATATTGGTGTTCCCAATATGAGGGGGAGGAATGAATAATTAGAAGAGATATATGATGTATGCAACAAATATAGATCCTCAAATATTAAATAATGTGAACTAGAAGTTCATCAAATGTTGCAAAATATTTGTCAGATACTATCACTGACCAAATAAGGATTTTTATATCTCATGATCCAGTTGAAGAATGCTCCAATAATTGTATATGAGAATGAAACATGCTTGAAGCATGAGAAATGATTGGTTCCAAATGAAAATAAAAATGGAGCAAATAATTATGATGATCATTTTGAGGAGGTTTTACTTGAGACATAACTATTTGTAAGACCCCAGAAGTGGCTCAGGTACCTGAAAGAAATAAAAAGAGAGCTCAATATGTTATGTCATAAGGAAAAGGAACCGTGAAAGAATAAATTTGTCGACAATAATATCACGTGATAAATGAGGATCCGGTATATATAAATATCATGAGCAGACATAAAATGACTAGTTAGTAGAAAACAAAAGACGCTATATGAAATGTGACAACATGAATCTATGCACCTGAAGTGCTATTTGAATTTTAAAAATGAGAACACTTATGCGAAAAAGGGGTGAGAAGTATGGTTAGAATGATTTTCGCAGTAGTTCAATATAATAATGATAAATGTTGTCTCGTGGTGGAATGAGCATTCATGTTTTGATTTGGTAGTCTGGCAATATATGAAATTTTGATGTGAGAATATGATTATAAACCATGGGTGGATATTGTGAGTTGAATCATAGAAAGATTTCAAATACTAGAAGTATTATGAAAAATGATTACATATATGTATAGATTTATATATAAACATATGAAAATCCCTTAAGGATTCCAGCTGCCAGAAGCATGCACTTTGAATTCACGAGAACAATACTCGATAAGGCTAAAGTCCTTTCTATAGATTAAAGCAATCTAGGCGTATGTGTTACAATTGGCTTAATAAATAACTCCTGAAAGAAGAATATAAAAATGATCCAATATGCCCATGTATATTCATGAAAAGATATGGAAATGAGTTTGCTATAATTTCTGCATATGTTGATAATATAAAAATCATCGAAACTCCTGAAGAGTTAGATAAGGCAATAAATTGTCTAAAGAAATAATTCGAAATGAAATGAAATGAAACAAGTCAAGAGTGTTTCTGGTTGAGATCATTGATACGATGTAGTTGTGGTTTATCTTATAGTAAAATGACCCCCACGGTCATATACGAGGATAATATTGCATGTAACTCCCAACTCAAAGAAGGCTACATCAAAGGAGATAGAACTAAGCACATTTCACCAAAGTTCTTCTTCACTCGAGATCTCCAAAAAGATGGTGAAATTGATATCCACCAAATCCGGTCAAGTGAAAATCTAGCAGATATGTTCACAAAGTCACTTCCTGCTGCAACATTTGAGAAGCTTACTTATGACATTGGATTTCGCCGACTTAGAGATATCAACTGAAGTGGTCAAGAGGGGGAGATGATACACGCTGTACTCTTTTTCCCTTGTCTATGGTTTTTTCCCACTGGGTTTTCCTAGCAAGGTTTTTAATGAGGCAGCACCAATAAGTGTATCACTAAGCATTGTACTCTTTTTTTCTTCCATTAATTTTTTGTCTCATTGGGTTTTACTTAGTTGGAGTTTTTTTTACGAGACATATGTTTAGTCTTAGACATCCAAGGGGGAGTGTTATGAAAATCCCCTAAATGTGGATGTCAATGTCCATTCCCCTTTATTCCTCCTTGTGTTTGGGCTATTCCATATTGATGCATAATGTAACCCTAATGTTGTCCTCTATAAATATGGGACTCACCATTGTATATGACCAACCCATTTGAATAAGATATTCTCTCACTCTCTTCTTGTCTCTCTTATATTCTCTTCTCATGTTTATATTCATAACAATTATATAATTATGTTCTTTATATCTTATAGTCTTCAATCATAGTTCTGAAGGTTTGATAAACAAATTATAGGAATTTAAAGAAGGAAACATGTAAAACTTATAGTCATACTTATTATGAGAAGTATGATAATAAGTTAAAGGGATATAATTAATGATAGCGAGTGATGTGCGATGACTGATGAGTATTTAAAGAAAGATATGTAATTAAGTATTTGAAATTTTGAGGAATGAGTTCTATCTCGTATCAATATAATGAACTTAACAAAATTTAAATTTAAGTAAACAAGGGATCAATCATATAGATAATGAATGCTTTGTTTAATGTCTAAACTTGTTTCTTGAATGCAAAATGATTTTATAAATGTAGGTCATCATTAATCATTGAAAAAGATAATTGTTGTGAATATTATCACATAAGTGGATGCTCCTAACTCCATATTTTTAGGTTCTTTTTCTATAACCTCCTAATGAATGGTTGTGGGAGTTTCTTATGATTATTGACATTTATATTAACTACTTTGTAATTATATCTATAGACTTTCATGTGTTAAGAACTATAAATAGAGGCTAAACATATTGTACTATAAGAATCAGAATCAGGTTAATGAGAATTGTTCTATTCCTCCTCTTCTTTTTGATACATCGGAATGCAAACTATTCCTCCTCTTCTAATGTCTATCTTATTGTCTCATATTTTCTCTATCTTTCTTCTTAATTTCACAATAATTTTGAAGACATTATCAAATTAAAATTACTACCTATAGGAACAAATCCAAGTTGATAGAAAAATTTACCTAAGTTGATTAAATTAAGGGTGTGTTAGGTAAGTTAGCCAATATGAAACATTTATTTTTAAAACACTCTAAATATATCTTTTAATTCCCTCTCTTATCTTAATTGATTTTTATTGAGAAATAAAATAGGAGTAATTTTAAAAAGGAATAATTGAAAAAATAGAAATAAATAATTTTTAAAAAATAGAATTAATTGGAGATTCGTATATTATTGCTATGGCAACTGCACTGGATCATAATTCCTAGCTCTATGCATAATTTATACTCCTTCAATTCCTAAATACTACATAAGACTATTTTCCCTAATTTGATTAGATTAAAGATATTATGTAAGTTAATTATTAAAATATGATATTATCAATTCACTTTAATCATATACTTTTATCCACATTCTCTCTTATTTGTTTATTATTAATAAGTATTATAATCTTATTTTAGGAAAAAATAGTTGATTTTTTATTTAGTAATAAATTGAAATTCAAAAGTGCTCTTTAATATATGTCTGTAGCAACGATGCGAGTAATAGTAAATGGCCACTTTATCCATATATTAATCCAATTACCTTTTCTAATTAGACGGGTTTCCCTCCAACTTGGTACAGAAAGTTTGGCACGGATCTAGAGAGAGATTCGTTTTCTTATAAACAGAGAAAATATATCACTTATATGTTTCACTTATATGTTTCATTATCTTCATCTACAATGTTCCTTTAGATTCTTTTTTAGACAACCACAATAATTCTTGTTTAACATTGGCCGGCCACATTTTTTGGCACATTTTACTGTTGTTTCTCTTTTATTTGACCACAACTTGCTTGTCACATTGCCCCCAAATAGAGCAAACAGAAGAAGAAGAAGCACTAAGGGAATTTCTGTGAATATTATTGAGGCTGTGGTGAAGAATATGTTGGTTGGTGTAAATAGGAAGTAGGACCCACCCCTTCACATTCCATTATTGTCTTCATCAAAATATCATTTATCTTCTACTACTCTACATGCAATGAACACCGTTAAAGTTTTGTCCTTTGGATAATTCATTCAATTTCACATTTTTAAATTGTGAATCTTGTTTTTTTAGTGCTCCTTATAATAGAGCCTTCAATTCTAAAACACCCCATATCTTTTTTTTTTTTATTTTACCCGTACACTGTGCTTAAAAGTATAATTGATTCCATTAACCAATAATTTTGGATTCAGAGATTTTAGGAGATATGGGACTTTGTATCTAGACTTATCTTCATCCATTTTGTACTATTTCCATTCTACAGATGTCAGAAAAAACTGACAACAGATCTTGCTACACCACTTCCTCCATTACCATTAGCTGCCTCCTTGGTTCACTTCTTTTTTAGGACCCATTTCTTCATATGAATGACAGCTGTTGAGTTTGTCTGTACGGTTTTCCTTGTAATCCACAAAAATAGTTTGAAGGAAATTTCCATGACATTTCATCGTTGTGACCAAAGCTCAAGATCAAGATGTGTTTGAGTTAACTTATGAATAAAAAATGACTTATTTTTAAATTTGACTTATTTTTAAGTCAGTTTGAAAATGAGTCAAATTATGTAATGAAATTTATGTTTTGATTAATAAGTAACTTATTTTCTACTCCCTCCGATACCAAATATAAGATCAAAAATTTGAATGGTTTTGGTCCATAATATAAGAGTTTATCTCACATTCTCTCTTCATTTAATGTGTTTTTTTCCTACTTTACCCCTAATTCTCTTTCATATTTATTAATGTTTATTTCTTCTCTCTCATAAAAGTATCATAATAAATGAGCAATATTGGAAAAGAAGCATTAACTTCAGTTACCCAACCAATATTCACATGTTTTCTTAAGAAGCGTTTTTTATTGCGACTAAAGCGTTTTTTATTGCGACTAACTCTTATATTAGAGACCTGAGGGAGTATAAGCTAAATTGTGTGTGTTTGGATTAATTGTAATTGGATATGTAAAATGATTAAGAATTTGTGAGGTCTACGTCACAAAGTTACTTATAAGTTGAAAATAAACTACTTAAAATTTTTTCTTGTTCTTCTGATCAATATTGAAGAGTGGCCCCACCATTGTGTTTTGGTGGACTATGGTTCAACCAATAGAAAATATTGCTTCATTTTTTTTATATAAGGGGATGACTCAAACAGAAACAGTGAGTGACACCATTTGAGTTCCTTCTGAACTCTTCTTAGCCATTGCTTTTTCCTTATTATCATCTCCTACATGCCAAACTCAACTTTGACCCGCAACTGATTTCCTCTCTCCTCATGCTACTTTTCTTCATAACTTGTATCACCTTATTCTTCTTGTTCACAAAGTCTCATCCTTGGACAACTGACTTAAGATTGATCTTACTTGTGCTTCACAAACAGTTATTGTCTAGAAAACCAATCTCTAAGTTAATAGCCTACAATCTCTTTCTTTGTTCTCCCTCTCATATTCCTCCAAGAATGTCACTAATGAAAAAGATGGCCTTCACTTCAAGAGTAGAGAATGTGGAAGACTCTCAAGAGTCATCACTTTTGGACATGCCAGAATTGGCCTTGGAATGCATTCTTGAGAGGCTGCCTCCTTCTGCTCTTTGTCAAATGGCAGGTGTGTGCCATTCCTTGAGGGAGAGAAGCATAAGTGATTACTTTTGGAAGAAGCACATGAGGCAGAAATGGGGAAGGATCATTGGTAAGGCTGCTTATAGAGAGTGGCAATGGCATGTTGCTTCAAAACAAGATGTGGGTTGTTTAAAACATGGGAAACAACATAGAGGATTGAGGAGGTTTCTGTCTTTTAATTGGTCTTTTTCATGGATGAGATTGAAGGGTGATGCAAATAGTAATATTGATAATATCAGCAGCAACCAGCCATGTTCCTTGCCTGTTGATTGTGTCATGGCTTGGTATCTTGCTCTTGAGTCTGGCAATTTCTGGTTCCCTGCTCAGGTTTATAACCGTGAGGTATGTATGAGGCCAATCTCTCTGTGGCTTTTGTGTTTAAAGTTTACATCTTTCATGAGACTTGAGAGAATACAAAGGAAGTTTCATGGAATTTGATTGGATTGGGAGGATTTGTTTTTTTTTACATGTTACACTTGTGCTTTTTTCCTCCTGTTGTAAGAATCTATTTACAATGGTACCTACAAAGATATAAAGAAGTTACTTGGATTGTAAGTGTAATTGGAAGATTTTGTTTGGTTTCTTATATTAATGATTTTTCTGTTAAAAGATTATTAGTTGCCCTTGATGTCAACAAAAAATGAAAGAGAAAATTTCTTGGATTTTTACCCAATTTTGAGGTTTTATCTTTCTCAAAAGTTATGTGTGTTATTGGTGCAGAATGGTCATGTTGGATTTGTGCTATCTTGCTATGATGCTGATCTGAGCTATGATCGCCATACAGACACCTTCCAAGCCAGGTAATTAGACATTTTATATATTTTGTGATCATACATTTATTAGTTTCACAGTCTACAATGATGTATGTGAGATAAACTTGCTGAAAAGTTGTCTGAAGGATTCGCTCAATGAAAACATGACTGGAGAAATAAACATGTGAATTTTGACATAATATTATTATGGGCGAAAGGGCAAAACTAGCCACCGTAATTTTCCAAATGGACAACTCTGACACCTGTAAATTGGATGGTGCAAAAACGTACATTATAAATAAAAATGGTGCAAAGTTAGCCACGCCATTAAGTTGAAGCTAACAGACGTTTTGTGTTGGCGTGGGACCCACCTTTACCAATGTGTGTGTAAACTTAACGGCGTGGCTAACTTTGTACCATTTTGATTTATAATGTACGATTTTGCACCATCCAATTTACGGGTGCCAGAGTTGTCCATTTGAAAAATTACGATGACTAGTTTTGCCCCGTCACCCTATTATTATTGATGTTGTCTTGCAGGTATCATCCCCATGGGAAAAGGCCAACTGCAATAGAGAATGGTGTCACATGGGAAAGGCTAAGAGCTCCACCAATTGATACTCCCTATCATGATCTTCACATTTCTGACTGTTTGAATGATTTGCATCCTGGTGATCATATAGAGATTCAATGGAGGAGAAACAAAGAATTCCCTTATGGTTTGTTCTTGTCTCCATCTTGATCTCCTATTCATTTCTCTGGTTGATAAAAGATGTGATACCAGTTAAAGAACAATTTGAACATATCAAATAAAAGATTATCATTGGTGTTGGTGGTATAGAATGCAGGACCATAGTCAATACTAGTCTTCATCTCTTGGAAAAGTAAAAAAAGAAAGAGAAAATGGGGTGTGGTTGTATCTAATATTTAGCTCTGAACAAAATTTATTTCTACTTCCAATCTTATTTGTGAATTTTGAACTTTCAGAGGGAAAGGAGAAATGGTTTTAGATTGTTAGGTTTCATATATTTCTTTTATTGATATATGTGCAGGGTCAAAAGATATTTGCAGTTCATTTACTCATCTTATTAGATTTTGATATTATTGAAACTGCCTTGTGTCAGGTTCTCATACCATAACTTCCTTGTAGCCCAGCTTAAAGGCCTGCTGGGTAGTGCAATTAATCATTTAATATAGATAACAAATAACTTAATTTAGTGTTTGGTCCTGCTATCCAAACACTTTTAACAACATTATTAGTGTGGGTCTAACAAAAAATTAAAAAGGAAAAGTGTATTGTTTCCTTCAAGAATTTTATTCCTGCACAGCTGAAGAGATACTTTTTAAAAGAGCATCTTGTGGTGTATAATATATTTTCCAGAAATTGTACCATTGACCTTAGTCTTATTGGCTTATGAAAAGATATACTTTTCTTGCAGGCTGGTGGTATGGTGTTGTTGGTCACTTAGAATCTTGTGATGGGAATGCACAGTACTGCCGTTGTCACAATAGTGGTAAATTCATCTCATTCTCCTTTCAGATGGTTGTTACAATCATTCATTTAATTGATGTCCTTCAAAATAGCATCATACATGATTTAACCGCATGAAAATCTATCGTGGTAGGGATTAGATGAATTATAATTTTCTTTCAGAATCAACTCAGTTAAATTTGTGCATAACAAGAACATTTCTGCCTTTTTGGTGATGAGAAAGAAGGAAATTAAGTGAAGATTGAAGTTTTATACATATGTATTAAGCACAAGAATATTTTTTCATTGTTATATAAGTAAAGGGAAGAGTGACATCAAAGTTCACTTTGATGGAAGAGACCAGAAGTTGGGCTATTTTATTTTTCATGGTTTTAATATATTAAACGTGGACCACCTGTTATGCGATTGAAATGGTCCCCTGGACATATCATGGTCAGTATGTCATCATTGCCTCCAACACATTGATAACTTATGTCTCAGTGGATTTTTTAATGGCCAACTATGATAAAAGAACTCAATTCCCCTTACAAGTTTCTGTTTCAAATCTAGTAGGAATCTTTATGCTATGTGGGGCACTGGGGCTATCTAATTATTATAAACCTCCAACTTATGTTTCCATTTTTCTGATCTCTTTTGTAAGGTGGCCATGATTGCCCACAACTTTCTGATGAAACTATTAAACATTTTCTTCTCAACAGATAACAAGAAAATCATATGTAAGGTTAATATTAGAAAGTAGTCATCGTTTATCTGCTAGGCAGGGTTATAATAATAGAGAACACTACTGTGAAGGTCTTGAGCTATTTATTTTCAGATGACAGATGTCCTAATATAAGTATAATACTTGGAAGAGTCTTATCTAGTCATATTGGGCTTTTCCAGAAAGCACTTCCATATATTTCAAGTTTCATCAGTTAGTAAATACTCAAGTTTTCCATAAAAAAAAGTAAATACTCAAATTTTGTGCCTTTGCAAAGAATATCATGTGTACCACTATGCCTTTCTCAATGAGATTTTTCTTATGTCTCTTGCCTCATAACTCTTCTTTTATTGGAAAATCTCACTTTGCCATATTCCCATGTCTTTTGGTGGAATTCCGTTTATTGGTTGCTTAGATAGGGCATGAATATGGTAATTTTTTGTCTACTTTCACTGGGGCCCTCCGGGAATTTTGTGTTTCCTAAATGGTTTCATACATGACATTAGTGGAATTTTGTTTTTCCCAAAAAACATGGCTATGGCATGTACGATTTGTATTAAGCTGTTGTGGAAATGGATACCATGTAGACAAGCCCCCACATTAACTGAGAATGGGTGCCAATCCCCATATTGGTGAGAAGTGTGCATCTTTGAGTGTAGATAAATAGGATATTCCGCTACTTGGATATCATGATTTAGATAGTTTCCATATTTGGTGTTGATCTAGGAAAAAAAATACCTGACTCAAGTGGAAAGTCCTCATCTCTTTAACTTATTTCTCCTTCTGATTTTTTGTTGCTGTTTGGCTTTTTGCATTGAGATTTTTCTCTGGTGTTTTCCCAAGTGTCACATGTGACTTTTCTGTTATAATGTGGGCAAAAACTGTCTAACCATCAAAACCTTTCACTCTAAGATACTACCTCCTGTCTAATTATAAGATCACTTTTACTTTTTTGGAGAAATCAAGGTGCAAAATTAGTCACTTTAAATTGTATACTGTTATCTTTTTCCCTCAAAACTAATTTATTCTTCTTATAACTAACCAATTATCTATTTACATGTGGCATATGTAATACTTTAGAGGTCAATATGCTTACTAAATTCCCACAAAAAAGGAATAATGATCTTTTATTTAAGACTGGAGGGAGTATCGTGTTATGAATGAGCTGTCTGTCTGTATTGAACTTGTTGTAAATGAAATTTAAGGAGCTTTTCATGTTTTACTTAACCGGAAAAGTTTGTTAAAAATTCCTGTTTGAAAATATTTATCATCTAAAAGAATCTGAATTGGAGTACTGATACTCTATATTTTGTAAAGTACTTATACTCTCTATTTATAGCACCAAATTTAAGGAGCTCTTTTCATTGTAAAAGGCTGGAAAATCATTTGACTTGTCCTAGAGCTATTGGCATACTTCTTGTAATAGTTACTTGTCCTAGAAACTTGCTTTTGATGCTGAATGAACTTGCTGCAGACACAGTTGTGCTAGAGTTCAACCAGTACACGCCGGGGTCGCGATGGAGACAGACAAATGTAAGTAGGAAGAACCATAGGGAGGAGGGAAATGAGGCTGATGGATTCTATGGAGGAGTCAGAAAGATTTATGATGAGACTGAGATTGCCACCTGGAAACGCTTATGGCCTACTCAAGTCTTGGACTAGTAGCATGAACTTGCATTCAGATCAGTGTTTTTCTTTTCCCACTCTTAGCTTAGGTTCAACCAAGAAATTTACTCTCTTATGGTCTTAAGTACATGGTTGGTGTAACATGAAGTGAGGAGCTCTCTCTCTCATTCAGCAAAATGCATATATAATGTAGAGAGTATGCAGCTTTTCTTATTAAACCACCCCCACCTATATTATTGTGGTCATTGTTTTCATGGAAAAGTATATTCATGTGATTTCCAATTCAATGTAGATTGCTTTTCATTTATGCTTTGAATGATGTAGAAACATTTGTTCCACTATATATAGAATCTAGTTTCTGGTATTTTACATTGCGCTTTCCTATATGCATATATTTCTGTCTGACAATTACTATGTGAAAAATGAATCTGTTAGCAAAATGTTTTTGAAATTTTTTCCTTGTCTCCAATTATCAAACATTTAGATTTTGTTATCTTTTCATCAAGATGTTTATTATTAATATTGAATGTGTCTTTATTAACCTAACTATAATTGGCTGAAATGACTTGTCATTAATGATCTTTTGATTGACATGAAGTTGATAAATATTACTCCCCCCGGTCCTAAATATAGGACCTAGATAACTTTTTTGAAAAATCCTAAAAGAAACAAAAAATAAGTTAATTATAAATTGATTTACCTAATGTTTTCTCATAAACTAGTTTATTTTACCTATAAGCTAACGGATAATCTAAAAAGATATCAAATATGTCATGATTTAATAACCTATTTTGCAACCTTAATCTTTCCAAAAAAAGTTATTTAGGTCTTATATTTAGGACCGGAGGTAGTATAATCTAAGCTGGCAGGTATTGAAAATGTTCTTGCAATTTGGACTCAGTGGGTTAGCTATATAAAAATGTTTTTTTTAAAAAGCAATTATATAAATTAGTGTCACATCATTCCTGTGTGATGGTTACAATCATGTCATTGTATACATTAGCTACTGCAACTCTATTTAACAAGAAGAAATGTATAGGTTATGGAAATCATTTAGAAGAACTGCATTAGAAAATCCAAGACTCAAGGAATGGTTTAAAAGAAAATTGTATAATACTAATTCACCATCTAAACGTATTACAACGGTTGGTAAAACAACAAAACAATGATAATCTTACAAAAATGAAATGAAACCAACAGAATAGTATAAATTAAACTTGGACTTCCAATATTTTTAATTATTTAAAGGTTCTAATTTTAAGTTTTTAAATGGTAAATTTATTCTTCAACAATATTGTTTAGAAATAAACTTTAATTCATTCGGCAAAGTAAAATGGCCTAAACACTAACTTTCCAAATCAAATGGAGAAAACTGATATAGTGATTTTTAGCTACCAACAATATCTATATACAATCAACATTATTTAGCTAATTTCATTTCCCAGTAAATTTTGTGTTTCTGAATCACTTAACGTACCTTCCTCCATAAACAAAGAAAAAGCTTAGGCTTGTAAAACGTCATTGTCATTTTCTTCACTTCACTAACTATATCATCCTCTTCATCTCTCAATTTATAATGACTACTTGCTTTCCCAAAAAGAAATTTCATTATCTTTACTTTCTTTCTCTTCTTTTTCCAAGCTCCACCACCTTCACTCTCTTCCTTTCTTCTGTTGGGCCCATCAAGCTCATCAGGCCTACTCTTGTTCAGTCCTATTACTCTGGCTTTCCTTGCAAACATCAATCCTTTGGGCTCACTTAACACCAATTTTGGTCTTCTTGATTCTGACATTAATGGCTCAATTGGAACTCCAGATGCCAGCTCACATGGGCCCATAGTTGGGTCTCCATATGCAAACTTACATGGGCCATTGTTTGGGCCTTCACATGCCAGCTCATATGGGCCACTATTTGGGCTTTTGCTTCTTATTAGTAATTCTGACATAGTCCTTCTAATACCACCATACCCTGCCTTTGGTATCCCTCTATTCTCTTCTTCTTCCCTCACCACCTTCAAAGCCACCATGAATGGATCAAAATCATCATTCCACAAACTTTTCCCTGAAAATGTTCGCCTCAGTGACAACGCCAACGACCTCGGAGACAAAGATGTCGTTGAACTCGCTCTACTTGCTTTCCTACCACTCTCATTTTGAAGCCTTGGAGGAAGCTTAAGAGGCAGTGGCAAGACCTTGCCATCACAAAAAAGCTCATCAGCAAATGCCATGGCATGCAGTAAATCCCAACCTTTCCTCCCTTTATCACCTCCTATTCGTTGATTGGTTTCAAAATCACGAGCATCAAGGAAACGATGGCTAGTGTCGAATTCAAATTCGTCTCCTTCAAGATCAGAATCATATAGTGAACAACTTGGCTTGAAATGGAAGCTAGGACTAGTTGGCACACTGTAGAAGAACATGGTGTCTTTTTCTATGTTGCTGCTAGCTCCTACACTTATGAAAGAAAATTCATCTGAAAAAGACATGTCCATGAGATTTTATGGACTATGAAGGCAACAAAATGAGGAGATTGATGCAATAGTTTTGATTTGTAAAGTAGGTGATGATATTGAAATATCGCATAAATTAAGAAATTTGTTCCTGAAAATGAGGGAGAGACCTTGTATTATTTATATAAACAGGTCTTTTGTCATCCTCCAAAGTAATCTTCAAAGTTCAACCCAAAATACGTGTGCCATGCCACATTTTATAATGAATTCATCATTTGGGAGCTTATTGTTTTGTGACTTCAAATTAAGTTCTTTGGCCTAAAAATATTCAAATTAAGTTTTAGTGTGAACTTTAAGGAGCTCTAATTTTTCTAGGTGTAATGAACAATGTAAAATAATGAACTAGAGGTGTTTATAAGGATAATTTTTTAATTTTTTCAAATCTTATTGAAATGTGAAGAAAAATATTGAAGGAATGAAATATTTGTATGAATCGTCCACTGAATTGTAGGGAGAAAGATTATTTAAAAGGAACTAAATTATTAGTTTTAGGAGTTATGCATTTATATAAAGTTTACATATTATACAATGATGTATTAACATAAAATCCTCTTGTACTTTGTCCCTTTATAGTTTCGGGTTTTATTAAATGAAGTGGTTTATGAATTGAAACGCACGTTAATTATCGGTTTATCCTAGTTAATTGAGTCAATCAAGGGTTTTTTTGTTGCTTAGTATGACCATAATTTTGCTTTTATATGAATGATTAATTGCACTTATTCATCGTTAATTAAATGTCCTTTTTTTACAATAATTAATTTGTCAAGGATAATCTTTATTATCTATTGTAACGACACTTGTATTCTTAGGTTTCTCTTGATAGTTTAGCTGTCACGTGGATTATGGGATCGATATCAGTTTTATTTAGCACATGAAAGCTCTTTTGTTTTATATTGCTCTTGGAATGCATTTCCCCATGTAATTTTCTCTTGATGTTTTAAATAGTTTAAAATTATTAATACTGTATGTCTTAAAATTCAAGCGATTTTCAATATTAGCCATGCATAGTACACTAAACTCAAGATATCATTTCATTCACCCTTCACATATATTTAATAGTTTTTGGAAATTAACAAAATAGCATATAAAAAAGGGTTAAGGTGCATTTTTAGTACTGTAGAATATAGCAAAGTGCACCTAACATAATACACAATATTGTGGTCTATTTGTGGTAACCAAGAATTATTTTCGTGGCTTATTTAGTAACGACGTTAAATAAGTTAAGTTTGACCGTTATGTGTCAAATTTTGACCGTTAAATTGTGAGTGAAGGAGCACTTTCAGTACTCTAGAATATAGAAGGAGCACCAAACATAATATACAATATTTAAACACCATAAACAACTAAGTCACAATTTATTCAAAGTGTCAAATAATTAAACACTACAAAGTTATAAAGATCCATAGACTATCCTAGTATCATGCATGTATAAACTAATAAGTCATTAGTATTTTACATATATAAAAAATGTAAGCAAAGAATCATAAACTATACAGGTTGGCCTTACTGAGTTAAAACAGGTTGGTCATACTGGCTCGACACAAATTAAAACGGGTTGGTCATACTGGCTTGACCCAAATTAATGACCGTATGTTGTAATAGAAGAAGAGTTACTTCTAACTGATTACATAGTTATAAACTTAAAATAATGTTCGGTAAATTGTCATTTCAATATACATATATTACATCATTATGTCAAATTAGATTTTATTTTACAAAAGTGAGTTTTAGCTAACGAATTACTAGATAAGCAATGAAAATAATTCTTAGTTATCACAAATGGACCAAAATATTGTATATTATGTTGGTGCTCCTTCTATAATCTAGAGTACTGGAAATGCTCCTTTACCCTCAATTTAATGGTCAAAATTTGACACATAACGATCAAACTTAACTTATTTAACGTCGTTACTAAATAAGCCACGAAAATAATTCTTGGTTACCACAAATGGACAACAATATTGTGTATTATGTTAGGTGCACTTTGCTATATTCTACAGTACTAAAAATGCACCTTAACCCTATAAAAAAAGGCCTAATGAACTTGTTCATTTGTGTCTTATAATAAGGACCAGAAGGAGAATATTTATTTCATATAATAGGTTTCGAAAAATTAGAAATTTTAAAAAATGGGTTGAGGTATAATCAAAAGTAGAAAACATTTTAATTAGTCATTTCATTTAGAAATGGCTAGAGTTATATAATGGTGTGAATCTAGTCAAAAAGTTTTTTTTGACGTAAAGACAATGTTAACATTAAATCAATCAAGGGTAGTACATAGTAATATAATAAAAAGATTAAAAATGCAAAACAAAAAAAAAACAGAAAAAAAAATGGGGATTGGAGTAGCAGGAGGTAGCATCCCATGGTGTTGTTGTTTGGCTAGTGCATGTAGCCATTGGTTTTCCTTGATGCTCAGAAAGAGTGGGCCATTAAATTTTGCTAGGAGGCACTTAATATCATTGATGATTACATCAGTTTGTCTGCTACTTGCAAAGGAAAAAGTTGTGTCTTTTTCTGAAGCAATGGCAATGGTTTGTCCTTCCACATAGTAGGGGCAAACAGTTATCCAATTGAGGGAGCTTCGTAGACACCTGTGGAGAAATGGTGATGATGCGTCCGGTTGTTTCTGAAAAAGAAAGTGATATACAGATGTTGCTGCTGAAATATAATGATTGCCGTACAAAGCTTTTGTAGATTAGTCTTTCTGCGTTCAAGTAGGATGAGCCAATCACTGACCCTGTGAACCCCGGGATCCAACTCACCTGAACTTTTTGTAATAAAAAAAGAGTAATACTCCCTCCGGTGCTAAAGTTAAGACCTAGTTGACTTTTTTGGAAATTATTAAAAAAGCAAAATAAGTTAATTACAAATCGATTTTCCTAATTTTTCCAAACTAGTTTGTTTTACCGATAAACTAATGGATAATCTAAAAATATATCAAATATGTCATCATTTAATAACCTATTTCGCAACCTTAATCTCTCCAAAAAAAAGTCAATTAAGTTCTATATTTAGGACTTGAGGTAGTATGAGGTAGCTCAGTTTGTGAGTGAACTTGTACTCCTGCCCCTGTGATGACTTTATCGAAGTTGTGGCGATGTGTAATTGTTCTCATTTCAACTTCTTGCATTTGTGATTTGCCTTGGTAGAGTAACTTGTTGCGACCTTTCCATAGGCTCTGCAGTAAGAAAATAATTTGCATTATGATGTCTAGGAAGTTATCCCCATGTAATGCCGGCAAGGTTCTGAAAATCCAGGTACAAGAATGAGGAGAAGTCACTCCATTCAGCCCTGACATTTAAAGTGCACCACCATAATGCTATGGCCTTGGTCATTTGAAGAACACATGCTCCGATGGATTGTGTACTACAGCTAGTTTCAAGAACTCTCCAGGAAATCTGTATTAAGTAGAACTTTTGGTTATATCAAATAGAGCGTTGGCAAAAAAAAGGGGCTTCAGGCCAAATTTTTTATCACATGTAACTTCAAGTTCCATTAAATATGATTTTACACCAATTCTTTATGAGATGGAACATTCCATCAAAGATGACTTTATGCCAAACTTATTATCAAATGAACTTCACGTCCATCAAATATAGTTTCAGACCAAATTTTTACAGGTTACATCAAATATGGTTTCAGGCCAAATTCTTAATAGATGGGACATCAGATCCATCAAACATGGCTTCACTCATTGCAGAGCATTAACATGTATAGGTAGCTTTAATAATGACGAACATAGAGGTCTCAATAAGCATCAGATGTAACTTAAAAACTCTACAGTAAGTAACATAATCTCAGCTCCTTGCACGTATATCTTAAACACAGTAGGTGTAATATTAATATATAATTATTCATGAATAAAATGTCTTCACGGGCTAAAGAATCAACCTGCTAATAGGTGTAATATTATATATAATTAAATTTATATATAATTGAAAACAAGCTCCTTTTCTTTGAAAACAAAAGAGAGACTTTTTTTTTCAAAAGCCTCACAATAACTCTGACAATAATAGCCTAAACTATCTTCCAGACAATGCTAACAGTAAAAGGTAAAAATATCTAAACTCCCAAGGTAAAAACACATAATGGTAAATATTTCATAACATCTTTCTTTTAATTATGAAACAAAATTTTTAAAGGTAAAAACACCAAAACCATGATCACAAATAAATATAATAAGATCAAAACAAATAATAAGAAAGGCTTAAAGTTAAGGGGGAAAAAGAAAATTTTGAAAAGAAATAGTCTTAAAGTTAAGGGGAAAAAAGAAAGTTTTGAAAACAAATAATAAAAGAGAAACTGAATTTAAATTTGAATCTAAAATAAGGTTGAAAAATTTGAGTCGTGAATTGAGTTAGGAGTTGTCATTGAGCCGTGATTTTGTGAGAGAATGAGAGAGGCGGGAAAAGTGAAAGCATTTTTTCTTTATTGTTTTTATAGATGCTTATATGCGATCAGTGTCTTATCTTGAAACTGATATTATAGAAGAGTATAAGGAACCACAAATATTATTGTTGAATTGCATCAATAAATTGTTTTTGGGGGTTTGACATTAGAAAATTTCTTGCATCAATATAATTTTTGAATTACATTGCTTGTTTCTTTTTTAGGTTGGCAAGAATAAGATGCAAGAGAAGATAACTCAATACTGGTTTTATTACACATGTGGTGCGGTTGGCTTGTCAATTTGCTCCTTTTGGCTGTTACAACACAGTAGATTGATGGGCAGCTCAGATATTAACAATTGGATTCAAGATTCCAAAGACTCAACAAGTAGACTTTATTCGGAACATGTTGAGAAGCCGGTATATTATTTATTGCAACATATTTTTATGTAAGGGATTCTTGAAAAAAATATCTAGATCCAATACACTAATTGGTTTTTGTGTATCACATCAATAAATAATAATATCAATATTTAATTGTTTGTTGCTATTATTATGAAACTCTTGTCTATTAAGGATGCACTTTCAAAATAGAAAGAGACTAGTATGATAGAGAAAGCAGAGGTGCAGCTAACTTCTAGCTCACTGCACAGGTTATCGTTTCAAATATTGATATCACTTAAATTTTTTATCTTTAAAGAAGTTGCTTTATTAGAAATTAGATATTTTTTCAGCAGCCTTCCTGAACTTGTCATCTTCATCGTGTATGAATTTTTATGCACAATGTTATTGGCATTTTGTAAGCAAACTCAAGGCAAAACCTTTCCTAAAAATTGCTCCAATTTAGGGATGCTTGAATTGCTTATGGCTTGGTGAGTTTTATAACACTCATTTAATATTGTATGAGAAACCTTAGTTTCTGGCCAAAAACAAATGATTGTATGTTTTGTTAAGGTCATTCTTGCGTGGGGTGGGGTATGTGTTGAAAAGATATCAATGAGGTTTTATTCAATCAAAGTATTTCCTCTAATAGAGAATTACAGATACATTAATAGGGTCTAAGTGCAATTGAAGAGGCACTCACTCTCCTAATCTCTTAGAAAATACAAAACATGCCTTTCTCTAACTAACTAACCATACTTATACTCAGCTAACTAATTTCCTAATAGGCCCTGCACAACTGATTCCCTTTATGTCTTCGTATTCTGTTCTGCCACGCAAACTCCCGTGGGCCTTCTCTTATAATAGGCCCACGGTTGTACTAGGCCCATCAGTATGTCATTGTTTAGTTAATTGGCAACAATAATTGATGTTGAAATTATATGAGTATATGTCAAACTACTTTGGGTGGGTTGTTTGGAGAATAACTTTGTTGTTATTCTAGAAGGCAGGGATTGCTCTCCAAAATCAGTGGTATTTGTGACAACACTGTGTCCAATGACTTTTGTAAACTTTTGATGAATCATAATTTTTTTTTGAATTTTCCCTTAGTTCAAATTTCTTTGTTATTGTATCCTTTAGATTACCTAACTTGGTTAGATGGATAAGTGTTGGGGCAGTTGATGAGTTACACAACATTTCATTTTTTGAGGATCAAATTTTTTTCTCCCCTACATTTCAAAAAAATATTGAATTCAATTTCTAAACATGAATTTAATTTCAAAAGTATTGAATTTTAATTTAAATGTTTTTTCTTTGCAGGCATGAGAAGGAACTCTCACACATCCTATTCAAGGATTTTTGGGTGGAAACTTGGCTCAGAGTTTACTTATTCAAGTAATGTGGTTAATGCGTTTTATGTAAGTTTTTTCCAAGACCTCTTGTCATTATCGAACTACAATATTTGCTAAACAATGCAGGTTCAAAAACTTAAACTGGATATTGAGATGTGAGTTTCATCCTTGTTCTGTTATGTGATTCTTTTTTCTTTTTAATTTCATATAATTGATAATATTACTTTAATTTTGGTTAAAATAAATCAGGACATTGCTTAAGGTGGAACAAATTGTGGATGAAAATAAGCTCAATTTTTCATTTCTTCCTGCACTACGAGCTTTTTCCCTCTCTCTCTTACTTATGATGGGGATGATAGGGACTCACATATGGATAAAAAAGGTGAGAAAGGATGATATACACTTATGATACATTGATGGGATAATATGTTTTTTTTGTTTGTTATCATATTTTGTTTTTAAATAACCAGGTCAAAAATGGTGGGGAAGGCTCAGAAGTGTAGGGGATTGAAGGAATAAGTTTCTGTCGAATGTTGATAAGTACAATGCACAGTACATAGATTTTCATCAGAAAAAGATGGTAAGAAGCTAACTTTATTAGTGTAACTATTGATGTCAGCTGTCAATTGAGTTGTAGCTGAACCAAATATGTAGTTATAATCACTAGCTTGTTTGTTCACGATATTATATATATATATATATATATATATATATATATATATATATATATATATATATATATATATATAAATAGACTCTGTATGCACAATTTTACTCACAACAGAAATTTTGAAATGCAATTTAGTCTATTTTCCTTTCTCTCTCGTTCCCTCTTTCTCTCATTTCTTTCTTCAGAAAGCTAATATGGTATTAGGCCACACACCAAATCCTACTCAAGGGACATCTCAAAAGTGTTGGTCTCTATTATTTTAATGGTCTTTGTCCTATTCAATCCTCATGTCCAATAAAATCCGCATATTCAGCTCATGTGCAACCACCTCATATCTTGTAGGCTTCTAATGAACATTCATCTCCTGTCAGTTTATCTTAGTCTGATAACTCTCCAATTTAAATAGACTTTATATATATTTTTGAAGTATTTGAGAGTTATTGTTGCAAGATTACAGGGAGTTTGATGAACTTTTAAGGAAAAATCATTTTTTTTATTGAAAGGAAAAATCAGTTTGGTACATTATTATTGGGATTTTATAATAATCATAATAGTTTAAAATTAAATGGAAATAAATATTAAAAAAAAAACAAAACAAGAATTACTTGCGGAAAGTAAGTTGTAGGGAGTTATTATTATTATGATTAGTTTTAGTATTATTTAATACAATATTTACTTTTCTTTAATGCCTTGGAAGTAAAACGCAGTGTTTTGGGGGAAGCAAATGTGAGACCTAAACTAAAAAAGAGGCAGAGACGCGTTTGGAAAGGGGCTACACTATTCATCTTATTCATCCTCAAGCCGCCACTGTTCATCGAAGGCTACACACCAAAACTGCATCATCTTGGTGGTTGAAGGTGAGAACAAAAGCAAGGGGCGAAGCTGCAACTTCGTCGTGCAATCTTCATCTTCAACAGCTTCTCCCCTGTGCGAAGAGAAATAGAAGCCGCTGCCAATCGCTGCCGTGTGGTTGGAGAACTTGAGTGGAGAGAAGAGAAGAATTTAAGCAGAACTGTAATCCCATTTTCCCCTTTGAGCAGAGAATGCCGATGCTGATTCAAGTAAGGAAGGAAGGAAGAATGTGATTATGTATATTAGCTCTTTTCTCTTGCTTTAGATTCTGCATGGCTGGCTGCTTCTGAATTGAATTTTTTGTTAGTTATGTGTAGTTAGTTTACTTGATTTAGGATTATTTTGACCCATTCCATGGATTGAGATTTGTTTAAGACCGGCCTCTTTTAGTTTTTAATGAATTTTATGTGTGGTTTTTATCTTGCTCTTTACTTACTTAAGTGCTTGATCACCACTTACTTAGTTAAATGGAATACGACTTGAGAAAGTATATTTTGTTTTAGAACTTGGATAAAAATATGTTGGACTTGAAGTTTATGGTTTTAAATGGATGGTTTGTCGGTAACATAGAGATATAGTTATCGTCCTAATATTGTCAAAGGTTGGTTTTGAATTAGAGCTTGTATTAATTGTAGCAAGAGATTGCATAATTAATATGTGGAAATTTGATCTTGTTCAAGCTTTTTCAAATGCCAAAGAACTTTAGTCAAACACATGTTTTCATTAATAAATTAATTTAGAGGGTTTTTATTATTTCTCATTAAATGGAATGGTGATAAATAATCATAGACTCCCCTTTTCTTGATTTTAATTGTTAGTTTAGTTTAGTTTAATTACTTTTAATTTAGTATTTTAGTATCTCAAAACCTAAATATTTCTATTCAACCTAATTGATAACATAATTGTAATAATTAATCCGTACGCTTACGGTAAGACCGGAAACGGCCGATAAGTCACAGTCTCAGAATCATTCATCTCCTGTTAGTGCACCTCAGTCTCAGGATAACAGCGCATTAAATACTCAAAATTTGTCTTCTTTACCTATTGATTTTGTTGTTTCAAAAAATGTAGCCTTGTGGCATTATTGACTTGGTCATGTTTTCCTATAGTAAAAAGTGTTCCCAAAGACTGTAATTTTGAAAAGATTGATAACAATAATAGCAACTCATTTTTATGTTCCTCATCCTGTCTTTGATAAAACGCATAGATCTCCTTCTACATCAACACATACTACATATATTATATAAAACCTTAACAATTGATCTTTGTAGATCTTTGGGGTCGTGCACATCATGTGTCCTTTTCTGGTTTTTTATTACATTTCATTTGCAGATACATTTTCAAAATATATTTGGATTTATTGTCTTAAAACAAATTCAAATGTTTTTAGTGTTTTCACTCATTTTGAAGTTATGGTTGAAAATCAAATGGATTGTAAAATTAAAGCACTTCAAACTGATGGTGGAGGTGAATTTAAATCTTTTGATCCATTTTTACGTCATTGATTTAACCGTGTCCTAGTCGCCTTGGGGTTAAATGCAAGTTATTTATAACCAAGGATTGCAACACAGTAGCGCAACCTCAGGTCGTCTCTCTTGAGGAGTCTTCTAAACTACCCTAGGATGAACTAAATGCAAATCAAAAGTGACAAAGAGCAAAGGGTTTGTTTGGTTTTTTAATTTAATTGATTAAACTAGTAAGAAAATGTAAGTGCTTGTTTTTTGTATTTTCAAGTAAAAGTTATGAATGTTTAAATCAATGAAATGGAAAGGGGCTTTGGTGGTGATACAATGGTTCAATTGCTTCTTTAAAAAGATTGTGGGAGTTATATCATTCATCTTGTCTATTAGAAAAATCCCAAAGCAACCACTAAGGGTCCTCCAACACTAATTAATAGCTAATCAAGCAACCACTTAAAACTAGTCATTACTTAGGGTTAGAGTTACGTTCCACTTGATGTGTATTAGAAACAAGTTTGTAAATCAAAATCCTCTTCAAGGAAGTGCAACCACAACAACCTAATTGAAACACTAGCTTTTCAAGCTAAGCAACCACTTAAAGCATGTAAAGCATCATGAATCAATTCACATAGGAAATAGGAAATCCATAACATTTAACATACAAACTTATATATCTATATCAATCCATAAAAAATAAAAAGATAAAGTCATGTCTCTACCCAAAATATACAAGGAATTGCAACCACATATCCCAAATATACATTGAAAGAGCATGGAATAAGAGACACTCCCCTATGAAGCCCATTGAAGCAATTGACCATCTTCACACTACCAAAGCACCAAGAACTTAGCCTCTCATGGTAGGAGAAGAGGAATTTCGTCCAAAATCTACCCAAGAAGTGGCTGTGATGAGGAGGGATGAAATGGAGAAGAAGGGTGGTGAAAATGGAAGAGGGGATGGAGGTGAAGAAGAAAATATGGAAGATTTGAGGTGAAATGTCATGGAAATGGAAGTGGGATGAGTGGGTTTGAGAGATTTTGAGTGAACCCTAGCATAGCCACCTTATTTTCGTGCAAATGGGGCTTGGAGAAAGATTTGGGGGCTCTTAGAAAGCTTATATAGGGCTAAGAAACCTTAAAAATCGCGTCTGATTTTTGACAGCGTCAGGCTCGCCAGTGGCTCGCCAACGGGCGAGCAAGTGGCGAGATTCCCGAATGGACTCGCCAGTGGCTCGCCACCTGGCGAGCAAGTGGCGAGATTCTCGCCAGTGGCATGCCAGCTGACTAGTCACCCTTCTCTATTTTTTCTTTGTTTTTTCTGCTTTCTCTTGCTTCCTCCTTCTTGCTCTTTGATTCCATCTCTTTTGACTCCACATTTGTTGATTTTCCTCAATGATCTACAATGGTTTAAGACTCGAAGTAGAATCAAAAAGTTATTTGAAAACATGTAAAACATTATAGCATGTTAAAAAGGCCTAAATTGCCCTTGATCAGAACAAATTCTAACAACTAGTGCAATAGTTAGAATCCATGCAAATTAGGTGCAATTATCATCAAAACATGCATTAATTCAATGGATTTGGCCAAGAAAAGATATGCAAAATTATGGTGCAATCATTTCCCCCACACTTAGACCTTTGTACTCCTGGACAAAGGGTCATGCAAAGAATACAAGATTTTAACAAATCAATAGTCATCAAGTTAGCATGAATCAATAGGAAAGAATATGCATAGTGAGAATTAGCAATGCAATTGGACATAACTTATGGCGATGAGAACTTTCAAGATAATATTGTTTCACACTCCTCACCTAATGTGAAATTTGTCACTCTACTTGCTCAATAAACAATTTGACCATAGGCTTGTAACTACTCTAATATCTCCACTATGCATGCACTCATGAATGGATCAAGAGGACTTTGTGGGGTTGAAATGATGGAGAAGGCTAGATGGATAAAATGAGATGAAATGAAAGGTTGCAATGCAATTACATATCACATATACAGTACAAAATATAGGAGCATTTTTCATATAACATGGAGCCAACAATGGAATACCTTATTTCTTTTCCAACATTGTTTCTTTTGTTTTTCTACTCTTTTTCACTTTTTTTTCAACATTTTTTTTTTCTTTTCACAAACTTCCACATATCCATATTATGTACTTCGCATTTACACAAGATAGATGTGGCTCACAACTCATTGCACGAAACGATATTCATGTAAAATGCATTGCAACCAAAGAATGACTCAAAGTGGTTAGCAAAGGATAATTAGATTAATGGCTTGTGTTTGGGGATAAAGGGTGATGAAATGAAGGCCTCAATCATATCCAAACATGAATGCATAAGCTTTGACTAAGAGTAGAGACAAGTTCTAGAAATTGAATAATTGAGCAAGTCACAATAAATGAATTAAAGGCTCAAAAATCCTCACAAGAAGGGCTACTCTCATGCCAAAGATAATTCTAATTGTAAGGCCAATTAACAATATGCATATGCTTGGTATTGATTCAATACTAACTTGCTGAAAATTGAGAGGTTAAAATACATGACTCTTTGGTAGGATCTAATCTTGCTCCATGATTTTCAAAAGTTTTTTTTTTACAAAAAAAATTGACACTAATGTGGAAATGGCACAAACCCAATGAATCAAGCATGGCTACCACAAGTCCCTCCCCCACACTTAAATCTTGCATTGTCCTCAATGCAATGTGGTCATTGTCCTCAATGCAATGTGGTGCAACAAGAGCATGACAACATAAGGGGTTCTTATTGACTCATCTACACTAAACTACCTTTTCCTACTAGATATGTCCCTCCCCCATACTTATCCTAACATGTATCACAAAATATCACCAGCTAGCCAGAACATGTATAACAAAAGGACAAGAGAGGAAAGGGACAACCTTGGCTCATGGTGGCTTGTAGCTTGCGAGAAGGATCAAGAGGAGAATTGATTTTGTCCTCCTTTGTAGCGGGTTAGGCTCCATCAGTAGGTGATCCAAAAGTGAGGGTGGTGAATGGTTTATATGGGATCCTCCCAAATGATAGGCCTGAAAAGGGTTAGCTAACACAAAAGCAACACTACCAACTCCAAGTACACCACATGAGTCAAAGTACTTCAATCCATGGAAATAATTAACACAAGTAAAGTGACAAAGTGGTGTATGAAATGTGAGAAGTTTAGGTTTAGGCACATAGGAAAGTAGATCCTTCTCACAACCAATGAAGTCAACCACATTTAAACATCTATCAAAGCATGGTATTACAAAGTCAATGTGGTTTGCCACAATGGTAGTATCACAAGTGGATACTACCTTCTCATCTACAGCAGCATCACTCAAATCAACACTATTTATACCACAATCAAGTGCAAGTATATCAGGAGGCAAATCACATGATAAGATTTGAGAATAAGAAAGCTCATGTGTACTTGTATCAACCAAATGACTAGTGATCAAATCTAAACCATCATTGTTATCCCCACTCTTGGGTGGAATGTGTGAAAGTAAAGGGTGTACCTCAACATCATGTGGCACATGCAATTCACTAAGTCCTATAGAATGGTTATTCTCAAACTTATCATCAACACTAGCACTTGGACTAGACTCACCTTCTTCAAAAGACTCATGCTCATTCCTAATAGCAATTCTAGTATTATGCAATGCATGTTCACGAAATTGGACAAGCAAATGTACGATCAATGCAATGCATACAAATTATATGCTCATCACAAGAACATGACAATTTATCAATTTTTTCAGCATCTTCAACATTGCTATCAATAGGAAGATAAGCATGATCATCACAAGAAGAGTCAATAGTGCAATTGGTAGGCTCAAGTGTGGTAGTACTACTAATGACATCATGGTGAGCATGTTCAATTTTAGGTATATGGGGAGATTCAACAATGATTTCTTCATCCTTTCCACTGTCATTCTCCTTAGCATCTCACTTATCAGCTACTGGTTCTTCTCCTATAATTGACCTCATCTTTACAAGTTTATAGTAGGAGCTTTACAATATGCTACTTATACTAGGCCAGAAATTGCCTTTACTGTAAATAGAGTCTGTCAATATATGTAGAATCCTTCAGTTCAAAAAAAATATATGTAGAATCCACTTGAATCACATTGGACAGTAGTTAAATGAATTCTCTGTTATTTGAAGGGAACCATCACTTTAGGTTTCTAAGAATCATTGCTTATTCAGATTCTAATTGGGCAATGGATACAGATGATAGATGATAGACGTTCTAATTCTGGTAATTGTGTTTTATTTGGTGGCAATCTTGTTTCCTGGAGCTCAAAGAAACAGCCCACAGTTGCACGATCTTCTACTGATGCTGAATTTCAAAATTTAGCCAATGTTGTATCTGAAGTCCTACGGCTGCAGTCGCTTCTTATTGAGCATTTTGTTTATTTAGTGATGAAACAATCAATTCTCTGTGATAATCTCAGTTATGTGCATATTGATCATATTCCAATTCATCAACATTGTAAAAAGCATATGGAACTTGATCTGTTTTTTGTCAGAGAAAAGGTGTTGTGTTAGCAATTGGAAGTATTGCATATACCAGTTTGTGATCAGATTTCATACATTCTTACAAAACCTCTCACAGGACAAATTTCATTTACTTTCGTCGTAAACTTAGTGTTGGTAGTACTGTTGTTCTCCACCCTATTAGTGTAACTATTAATTCCTGTTGTCAATCGGATTGTAACTGAACCACAGTGGCAGTTATAACCACTATCTCGTTTGGTCATGGTGTTATGTAAATATATAGACTCTGTATGTACAATTTTACACACTGAAACAGAAATATAGAAATGCTTTTTTGTCTATTTTCCTTTCTCTCGTTCTCTATTTCTTCAGAAAGCTAATAAAACCAAATATCTTTATGTTGTTTGCATCATATTAAGAAATTACTTTCTTGGTATATATCTTTTATCCTTCTTACTTATCTACAACCGTCCTGCTTCTTTCTTTTACTTTAACAGGATAATGAAGAACTTTACGCCTTTGGTTTAGTTTTATTCAGCCTAAATGGCTATCCAATGCTATAAAGGGCCCTGCAGAAGCTTCTGGTGATTGGCTACAGTAAGTATTATTTCTATCACTGTTCCCCTTCCTTTTGACCTCTATAGTGAATTATTTCTTTATATATTCATTTCATCCTTAAATATTAGATTATTAATTGCTATGGGAAGATTAAGAAAACTAACTTATTACTTTAAGCATTCATAATTAACATTTTATTTAAACTAATTTACCCCTAATAATATCAGTTGATATATTTTTTCATATAATGAGTAATAATTTTATGGACAGATTGCGCGATGATATAATCAGTTTGGCAAATCAAAACTTATCATCAGCTGAGCAGGTTTCACTGATATTCCGGCTGCATGACTATATTTGTGTTCATAGATGCAATCACCAATAGTGATTTAAATCATGATCAAATGTTAATTGGATTTTGCTTGGTAGAATTGAAGTTCAGGGATTTGTTGAGACTTCAGTAATAGGTTGTTCGATTCTCTTAGTGGTTGTATCCATGCATTATTTACATTTGGATTTTTGTTCAGCTTTGTAAGAAGAAGGTAAATCCCTGTTGAGGGCTTAAATGAGTTACAATACTTTAAAGAAGTTAAGGAATGGTTAAATACTAGATTTCATGTTTGGTTTCTGTTCATTTATTGTTGACCAAAGTAAGGATTTGATAAAGAATGTAAAATGATTTGAGGATTTCAATTGGTCTACAGTAGTGCAAGGTATAGAAAGGGATTAGAAATTTAGCAGTGTATGTATTGTTTTACACTAAATAAGTGTGGATGTTTTAAAATGAAAAGTAAACCCTTTTCCTTGTTGTCATGTGTAACATTGTGTTACTAATTCCCTAATTAACCTGTGACATCTCTTTTAGTTCATTAATATCTTTACTAACTATGATAGAAAAAGGAATTGCAATAATATCAATATCTCTGTCATAGTTAGAAAAAGAATATCCTAATGACTGAAATATTATCCATGATAGAAAAGAATAAACTAATACAGTACAACTGCTATCATGGATAATTTATTGCTAACCATGTTAGAAAGGATTTGCCTAACATGGTTAATAAACAAAACTAGTTGATATTTAACAATAAATAGATATATATACACGCGGAAACGAATGCAGGCCTATACAAATTGGCAATATACATAACTAACTAATCTAAATAACCTTTGAAACCTAATTCCCTTTCCTGATGCTTGCGCCTGTGCATGAATACCTGCAAAAATGTCAGTAATCGTGGAATGAGACAATTTGTCCCAGTAATCACCGCTTAACTCACTATAACAGTGAGATGTGCGGTAGCGAGGGCGTCTAAAGGGTACCACATTTAAAACCAATAATATATATATATATATATATATATATATATATATATATATATATATATATATATATATATACACGTCAAGTCTTTCATTCATCATTCAAGTCCCTCCGTCTAAATCAAATCAAATTCACCATCTCTACTTCCCACATATCACTCAAATCCCTCAGTCAATTCCAAATCAATTCAACAGACAAAAATAAACATGATTGACACTGTGCCCAGTCTCAAATCTGCAAGCATGAAAAAGGGAGCACTATAAATAGTGAAAACGTCCCTGAAAAGGGAGCACTATAAATAGTGAAAACATCCCTGGTTCCTTTACAATCCGAGGAACCTGTACAATTAACCTATCGATTGCGCAAATCGATAGGTTACATCGGCCGACGGTACTAATAATCAGTGTCATGCAATACTCACAATCCCTATTCTATATTCCATCAACATAACTCTCAACTATCTCAACTCAGCATGTAACCCTCTTTTCTATCCTCATTACTTCTTAAACCACTACCCAACACTATCCCTATATACATTTCACGTCATTCCAGATCAATGGCCACCACCAGGCAGGATAATAGTATATATATGTGTAAAAATCTTTTATACAGAAATAATCGTGTTTAAAAGGCACCCGATAGCCTGTTTTGTATAAAAATAACCTTTCAAAGATAAAATATATATATAAAGGGTGAGAAAGGATTTTACAAAATCCTAGCTAACATCACCCTCAATGTTATAGTAAGGTTAAGTGTGATTACTTGTCGCCCTTTTGCAATTCTACGCGATTTCTCAACCTTTCTTCCTCGATGCCACGAAAGCCTACTGCATCCACTCCTATAATAATATATAGCCAAATGATAAATTAATATCATTTCCATTTTATCGTAGTTCGACGTCTCTCTCTCGTTCTTATAAGTTACTACCCAGCCCATATGTAATTATTCTATTCCTTGAAGTCATTATAATTCTTAAAGTTTATTCATTAAACATTCAAAGGTTTCTTGCAAAGTTTCAAGAATCCTCCAATCATTCAACAAGCATTAATCAAGTAGCAACTCATGATCTAATTTTCAAATAGACTAAGAAGCCATCACAATTACACCTTTACAATGTCATTCCGAAAAGTCACAACATCAGTCCATCAGCAATAAAACAAGCATCAAGCAGAAAACAATTAATTATTGTTCATATAATTCAATATTAAATATAGCAATCATTTTGATGTTTATTAGCACCTCTTTAGGTCCACAATTTATTCAGCCACATGCAGCCCTCTGATTTAACTCTTTTTCGTCGTCTAAAAAGAGCTAAAGCAAATAAAACTAGAATTAAACTACAATAGTTAGCAGCAAGTCCTAGGTCAATTCACAGTTCGATTTTATCTCTTGCTTAGGTCAATTAATTACAAGTTAAGCAAATTATCAAACAGGTTGTGTGCAGGTTTTATATGTAAGACTAATTAAAACTAATCTAAACTACAACTAACAGAATCAAAAGTGAATGAGTGAAAGTATGGATGAGATGTACCTCCTTCTCCAAGTACTCCGTGCTTATGTTTAATCGGACTTCATATACTTGTTCTTCTTAATATAAACTAGTTAAATTCTCAAGATCTCTTTAATCAAAGAAGTCTACAAGAGTTTAACTAATTCAATTAAGGCTTAAGCTCTTTCAAGCCAAGAACATACCTAAGCAACATTAAGTACCAAATCTATAGCACTTAAGAAACAAATTCATTCCACAAATGTAAGAGGAGCTAATCGCACACACATACATATATGAAACTACAAGAATTAAGCCTCGGTTTTCATGTCCTTAACAATCAAGAGAGGTTTTCAAGCTAACATAAAGTAGAACACCTAAAACTAGATGTCTAACCTATACACGCCTAATCAAGGTCATACATAGGCAAAAATTTACATCTAGCTTGAAACCTAAAAGAGAAAATTACAAGCATATGAAGCCATAGGTTAAGTCTACAAGCACATTTCCTTGGAGAAGAAGGATAGGCGATCTAGCCTGACATGGAGATGAAGGTGGATGAAGGTAGTTGTGAGATTCTGGGCATGGCGGAGGTTGTGAGGTGAAAGAGATGAAGAAAATGAAGATGGAGTTTAGAGAGTTTGTTAGAGGAGAGAGAGAAAGTGAAAAATGAAGTCAGTGAAGTACAGGTGTGTGTAAGTTAGTTACGTTTTGGGGTTTTATAGTGGTGAGTAGCTTTGGGATTATCGCCCAAAGGGTATTTTTGGTATTTGGTAAAAGTTAGGATGAATGTGGACTAGATCTCATCTCCATGCATTTTCAAAGATTCCTCCTTTTTCCTCAAGTGATTGTGCTTCCCTTTTTGCCCTTAATGAGCCCTCCAGACTTGAATTTGACCTTGGCGCCAATTTTGCCTCATTTGGAAAAATGCTCCCCAAGTAACTTCAAGCTGCAGGGTTGACTTTGCCTTAAATTAACTCTGCACCAAAGACTTCTGAAAAGTAGTTGACATTTCTGATCATTGTGCAGTCTGACTCTTGCACTCGCTGACTGATGGACTTTGGCTTCCGGATACAGGACTTCATACTACAAGCGCGAGCACATTCACTTCCGGATGAGAATCCACTGGATGAGAATCCACTCCCTGATGCAACTCTTTGTCCGCCAGCGCCAGCACGTTTGCTTCCGGATGTGAACCTGAGTGCTTGTCATCTAGCCTTCCTTCTTGCCAAGTTATCTCCACTGAAACTCCACCAAGGGTGTATGGGGCCCACTTGGGACCCCCCTACATAAGGAACACATCACATAGTCAAAATGACCAAAATACCCTTGGTTTCATAAAATGCAAGTAATATGGCTGTTATTCTTCAAATATTTATACATAAGCATGCGCATAAAAATGTACCAATAATGATCAAATATAACAAATAAACCACACTAATTAAGCTCAAATGCACATGCTTAAAGGTATGAAATTTGGTCCAATCAAATCCCCCACACTTAATCTTTGCACTCCGGGCAAAGTCATATAAAAGATTAACTTAATCATTAAGCATAGTGAAGGCAATTGGAATTATCATAGAATACAAGTAGATCTTCTTGAACCTTTCCCTAGAACTTCGCATAGGCCAAATCTAAGAATACAAAGCGAATGCAAGTTTAACAAGCAACTAGGCTTAAGGAGGAGTGCCAATTGAGATTTTTCCTCACCGGATAAAGTGTTTAAACTCATTCACTCAAGTTAGGAAAAATGCCTAACTAGGGACTTGTGATCACTCTTTGGCTCAATGCACTTGACCATCACCATAAGCTTGTAATAGCTCTAAATTCTCCACCCATTATTATGCATGACACAACCAAATCTAGGGGACTTTGTGGTTTAAATGGAAGGCTAATAATGAATGGTGAATGATGGAAAATAGTCAATGACCAATGATATAAACAAGTTACCACCACATATGCATGCAATACAATGAATACAATTCCACTAAGCATGCTACATCTTTTTTTTTTTCAAGCACTTTGTGCTTCTCTCAATTTTTCTTTTAACTCAAATGCCTTTGGCATTCATAAGCACTTTGTGCTTTTCTTTCTTTTTTTTTACTTAGGCCTTCGGCCTTATATTTTTTTCCTTTTCTTTTGCTTTTTCTTGGCCTTTGGCCACCTCTCTTTTCTTCTTTTTCACTCAAGGGCTCTCGGCCTCTTTTATTTCTCACAATGTAGCATGCTTTACACCAGATACAACAATACAAAGCTAATATAAATGCAAGCATATGCTATAGTCACTCATTCAAACATTGGTCAAGGTGATAGAAAAGAATAGTGAATGGCCCAAAGGGGTTAAACAAAGGATAATATTTTTGGTTGGCTAGTGTTTGGGTCATGAGGGTTTAGAAAGAAACGCCCCTTTCATTTTCAATCATACCATGCATTGTGATCTTGAACAAGAGCTAGGACAAGTTCTAGGAGGTCAAGTTGACTATTGGCCCACTCAATTCGGTTGGAGGCTTCTCACATTTATAGCTTACTCTAATTAGTCACTTCCTCCCTAAGAAAAGTTAAATGAGAAACTAACACCCTCTTTATACCTTAAAAGTGCCCCATGCAATGCCCCAAGTAATCATTCCAAGAATTCTACTTACACACTAAAGGACAATTCCATTTGCTTTCAAGAGCCATAATCAAGTCAAATTTTCAAGAAAAATCATGCCAAATAAATCCAAAAACCAAGTGTGAAAGCTTTGAATCAGACCACTTTTAAGCACATAATACACCTCCCCCACACTTAAAGCATACATTGTCCTCAATGGACCAATCAAATCAAGTAGGAAGATGTATTTGAAAGGCAAAGCAGCAAAATAAAAGGCAGGGCAGTTCCAACAAACAAATGGCTCATATGCATGTATTATTAACAAGACTACACTAAACACAACCTAAAATTTTTTTTTTTTTTTTTTTTTTTTTTTTTTTCTTTTCATTTTTTTTACTCACTGACACTCAGGAAGCCTAACTGAATTCAGACTCAAGCTGCTAGGCTTCCGGAAGCAAAAATGCTACCGGAAGTAGAACTGCTATAGGAAGTCACTCTAGGTTCAGATTCTAATCTCACCCCTAGCGAAAGCAAACATGCTACCGGAAGCAAAATTGCTTCCGGATGCATCAACGCTTGTGCACAATGAACTTCATCCCCTAGCGGAAGCAAAGTGAACACAATCTGATCCTAAGTAGCAAAGTCTAAGTGAGAGCTTCCGGAAGCAAAAGCACTTCCGAATGCAAAATCCTCTATTTCCTCAATGACACTTCCTGACACAAATAGGCATCCCCCAGCACTAATGAAATTTTTCATATTTAAACAACCTAACAAACCTAAACAAAATCCTAAATTTAAACATAATCCTAATTTTTTTAATTCTAACATCTTCCCCCACACTTAAGAATTTGCAATAAAAGAATAAGTGAGGAAAGGAAAGAAACGACCTTTAGGGAGGCTTGAAATTCTCCTTATACAATTTGAGCAAGTGGCCATTGACCTTGTACACACGGCCATCCTTGAGATTCTTGATCTCAACCATCCCAAAGTCATGAGACTTGAGCACTTCATAAGGTCCTTGCCACTTGTCTTTAAGCTTGCCTCCTCCACAAAATTTGAATCTCACGCGATAGCACAAGACAAGATCTCCCTCCTTGAACTGCTTCCTCAGAATGCCACTATCATGAATGGCCTTAGTCTTCTCTTTCAGGATCCTTGAGTTCTCAAAAGCTTCATTCCTCAGCTCCTCAAGCTCACTCAGAGTCAACTGCCTTTCTTGAGCAGCAGCATCCATATCCTCAATACAAGATTTAACTGCCCAATAAGACTTGTGCTGCAGCTCAACTGGTAGATGACAAGCCTTTCCATATATGAGCCGATAAGGAGACATGCCAATAGGAGTCTTGAATGAAGTCCTATATGCCCAGAGAGCTTTTTCAAGTCTCAAACTCCAATCCTTCCTACTTGGCTTCACAATTCGCTCAAGGATGTTTTTAATTTGCCTATTGCTCACCTCAGCTTCTCCATTGGTTTGGGGATGGTAAGGTGTAGAAACCTTGTGATTCACCCCAAATTGACTGAGCAATGAAGACATAAGCTTGTTACAGAAATGAGACCCTTGATCACTCACCAAAGCCTTAGGAACTCCAAACCGGCAAAAGATATTAGACTTCAAAAATTTTAACACAGCCCTCGCATCATTGGCTCTGGTTGGCACAGCTTCCACCCACCTAGATAGGTAGTCCACTGCCAGCAGAATATATGTGTAGCCGTTAGATGGTGGAAAAGGTCCCATAAAATCTATACCCCATACATCAAAAGGGTCACAGTATAGCATTGGCACTTGAGGCATCTCTTGTCTCTTCCCCATACTTCCAAACCTTTGGCATTTGTCACAAGACTTGCAATACTCAAATGCGTCTTTAAACAGAGTAGGCCAATAGAAACCGGCCTCCAAAATCTTCCTTGAAGTCTTTTTAGCACCAAAGTGTCCTCCACAAGCTAGTGAATGACAAAACTCTAGAATTGATGGAACTTCCTCATCTTGCACACACTTTCTGATTATTTGATCATTACATAGCCTCCACAAGTGCGGCTCATCCCAAATATAGTAGCTAGCATCCTTCTTCAACTTTTGGACTTGATGCTTGTTCAGAGATGGTGAAGTGACTTCGGCAACAAGGTAGTTCACAAGATGAGCATACCAAGGATCTTTCTTTGCATTTAAGGCACATAATAAGGCATCTGGGAAGATATCACAAATAAGAGAAGAATCATCAACACCTTCCACATCCTTTGGCAAACGGCTCAAATGATCAGCTACCAAGTTCTCTTTTCCAGTTCTGTCTTTGATCTCCAACTCAAATTCTTGTAACAGCAACACCCATCGCAAGAGCCTGGGCTTTGTTTGTGGCTTGGACAGTAAATAACGAACAGCTGCATGATCTGTGAATACAGTTACTTTGGAATGAAGTAAGTATTGCCGAAATTTATCTAGACCGAAGACAATGACAAATAATTCCTTCTCAGTGGTTGTATAATTCCTTTGGGCTCTATCCAAAGTCTTAGACGCATAAGCAATCACCCTTGGCAAAGAATCATGCCTCTGGCCGAGCATAGCTCCCAACGCTTCGTTAGAAGCATCACATGATAGCTCAAAAGGAAGCTCCCAATTAGGTGCAACCAAGATAGGAGGAGAAATAAGCCTTGACTTCAACTCAACAAAGGCTTCCTTACAAGAATTAGAAAAGTCAAACTCGGCTTCTTTTTGAAGTAGATGAGATAAAGGAGCAGCAATTTGGCTGAAGCCCTTGATAAATCTTCGATAAAATCCCACATGTCCTAAAAAGGACCTCAACTCCTTCAAGCAAGTAGGGAAGGGTAGAGAAGAAATTACCTCAACCTTGGCTTTGTCAACCTGAATGCCCTCCTTTGAGACTAAGTGTCCCAAAACTATTCCCTTGTCCACCATGAAATGGCATTTCTCATAATTGAGCACCAAACCCTTCTCCACACATCTGACCAATGCTTTCTCAAGATTGACCAAGCAAGCATCAAAACTGTCTCCATAGAGGGAGAAATCATCCATAAACACCTCTATGCCATCCTCCAGCAAGTCATTAAAAATGCTCATCATACAACGTTGAAAGGTTCCTGGAGCATTGCACAGACCAAAAGGCATTTTTCTATATGCGAAGGTTCCAAATGGGCAAGTAAAGGTTGTTTTCTCTTGGTCCTCTGGTGCTATGGGAACCTGGAAATACCCGGAGAAACCATCCAGAAAACAATAGTGTGACTTGCCTGCCAGTCTTTCCAACATTTGGTCGATAAATGGCAAGGGAAAGTGGTCTTTTCTCGTGGAGTCATTCAACTTCCTGTAATCAATGCATACCCTCCAAGAATTCTGAACTCGTGTAGGCACTAGCTCATCCTTGTCATTCTTTACCACGGTCAACCCACTCTTCTTTGGCACCACATGGATGGGACTCACCCATTCACTATCGCTTATCGGGTAGATAATTCCAGCACTTAATAGCTTTTCTACCTCCTTTTTCACAACATCAAGAATTAAGGGATTGAGCCTTCTCTGTGGTTGCCTCACTGGTTTAGCATCGTCAGTAAGCAAGATCCGGTGCATGCAGGTGGTAGGACTCATGCCAGGAAGATCAGCTAGAGTCCACCCAATGGCCCTCTTGTATCTTCTTAATACATCCAGTAACTTCTCTTCCTCAAGAGAAGAAAGAGTAGTAGAGATAATCACCGGCAGCTTCTCATTTTCAATCAAGTAGGCATACTTGAGATTAGGCGGCAAAGGTTTCAGCTCCAGAGTAGGTGGCTCAATAATAGAAGGTACCAAAGTGTGCATCTCAACTTGCAACACTTTAGGCTCATAGAAATCATCATCAAATTGTGGCAGCTCATCAAAGTAATCAGAAAGAGTCATTGGCTGCCTCAGATCTTCACAACAATTCGGCCTCTTAGAGTCTGAGGCCTCAGCACTCTTATTTGAGTCTGCATCACCACTGTCGCTCAGGGTAGAAACATGTGGACCGTCAGCGAGCGCATGCTCTTTCAGATAAAGCTTCTCTCTCAGCTTGTGTAAGCGGCTTCTCCTTAAAGCTTCATACTCTTCAATATCAAACCTTTGTGAACTAGACTCCTCAATTTCCTTTGTGAATTCACAACCTCCATCCTTCGTTTGTCCTACAAAAGTGAGCAAACTTCCCTCTTCCAAGGGGTTGTAGCTTGACAAAGAAGATATAGAAGTGCAATCATCATCAAAATTATAGTTCACATACATGGAATCCATGAATTCAGTTACTGTACTTCCTATACTAGATGAATCATTAAAAACATCATGCAAGCATGTATTAGAAATCAATCTAGCACAAGAATCATTACAGCACATATGAGCATCAATTTTATCAAACATGTTCATCTTAAAAGAATTCACATGCTCATCATAAATCACATGCATCAATGAATCAACCACACTCAGCCCTAGGAGAGAATAATCCTCGTGGGGGTGTCTCATGGCTTCTCCTACATCAAATCTTATTATTTGATTCCCCACTTGCATTGTAACAAATCCCCCTTCTAAACTTATCACCATCTTGGCAGTTTTCATAAATGGCCTTCCTAGGATCAAAGAATCATCCATACTAGTGTCACTGGTCATATCTAGTACATAAAAGTCCACGGGGAAAACTAGTTCCCTAACCTTCACTAGAATGTCTTCTATAAAGCCAAAGGGTTTCTTTATGGACCTATCAGCCAGTTGAACTACAACACTGGTTTCACTCAGGTTCTTCAATCCTAGTGCAAAGTAGGTGGCCTTAGGCATGACGTTAATGGCTGCCCCTAAATCAAGAAGTGCTTTCCCAAAACTAAGTTTCCCTATCTGACAAGGGATAGTGAAAGATCCAGGATCTTTGCACTTTGAGGGCAGGTGCCCTTTTAAGAGAGACGAAACATTAGTCCTTAATTGGACCTTGTTACTTACATTACCAACTCTCTTGTTAGTACACAGATCCTTTAAAAACTTTGCACATTTAGGCATTTGTTTCAACAGTACAAGTATAGGTACATTCACTTCAAGCTTAGAGAATAAATTGAGCATTTCCTTTTCTAACTCATCATCATGTTGTTTCTTAACTAAAGCATACGAGTTAGGAAAAGGTAAATATTTAGGGTCAACAGACTTACCTTTAGGAGACTCATCTCCTTGCTGAGTAGGTTGTTCTTGCGAAGAAGATTCTCCAACTTTGCGCTTTCCCTCTGCAATCTCCTTCCTCTTCTCCTCTTGTGAGGTCTCAACTTCCTCACTCTTCTTAGTCAGACTCTCAGCCTCATCGAGTGGTTTATCAAGAGGAGGACTCAGTACAGCCTCTTCATGCATCTGATCACCAACAAAATCATTCTGGAGGCTAGAGTGACCTCCCTCATTCAACTGACTCTGCTCAGCCTCAAAAGGTAGTTGTGTTTGCTCCTCTTCCTCCTCATATTCATATGCATCACCATATTTCCGTCCACTTCTTAGGTGCATAGAATGAATGTTTTGAGGATTAATCACCACATTAGACGGCAATCCACCTTTCTTTGCTTCCTGCTCAGCTTTTTCATTAAACATTTGAGAAACTAAGGTAGTTACATCTTTCTTTAGGCCTTCTCCAAATTTTTCCATTAAACTTGACATCATCTGGTACATAGTATCTTGTTGAGATGTCGAAGAACTAGATGGAGGAGCATGAGCTGGATCATTATTCTTCATAAATGGAGGAGGAACATTAGCTTGTTGATTCGGCCTGTACCTTTGATCATTAGAGTTAGGCCTCCCTTGATATGAACCATAGCCTTGTTGTGAGGGATAGGCATTAGCAGCTTGGTAGTTACCTCCCCCCCACTTAAAGTTCGGGTGGTCCCTCCATCCCGGATTGTACGTGGAAGAGTAAGGATCATATTTGGCTGGAGGCCTAGCATTGTTAAACATGGCCGCCACTTCCGCTTGGGATGGACAGTCTGAGGGTAGGTGCATGGACGAGCCACAGTGATCACAGGATGAGGCCACCAAGGCCATAGAATCATCAACACAAGGAGTAGGCTGAACAAAGCGTCCATCCATCCGACTGAGGCTCTCAGTCAGCCTCTCAATAGAGTTATACAGCTTGTCATCACTACTCACAGAGGCAACCTTTGGCGCAGCACCATACAAAGCATCACGTCCATAAAAATTCTGGTGATTAGAGGCCATGGTTGAAAATAAGTTCCATCCTTCATTGGCTGATAAGTTGAAAAGTGAGCCATTAGAAGCAGCATCCACACTCATCTTGAGCTGTGGCACCAGGCCATCATAAAAGTACTGGACCAAATTGCCTTTGGAGATATTGTGATTGGGGCACGAGTTCACCAAGGTGTTGAACCGGCTCCAATATTCATAGAATGTCTCCTGAGAGAATTGCTGAACACCTGTGATGTCTTTCCGCAACTTTGATATCTTGGAGAGTGGAAAATAGCGGTCTAAGAACACCTTCTTAAGTTGCTCCCAAGAAAGAGTGGCATAATGAGTAGGCAGGTTCAAGAGCCACTCCTTGGCTTTTCCTTCCAAGGAAAACTGGAACACTCGCAACAGAACGTCATCCAGGTCTGCATTAGGTGGCTTCATGGAGGAACAAGTATGATAGAGGCCAAGGAGGTGTGTGTGAGCATCCTCATGCGGAAAACCTGTAAACTTAGGCAGATGAGCAAGAAGAGATCCTTTGATCTCAAAGTTAGCGGGGTTAGCATAAAAACCTTGTGGTGCAAATGATGCATATGACTGTGTGAATTCACGCATAGGTCTATCATCATCATGTAATTGCCTACCCCCCTCAAAATGATGTTCATCCTCTTGCTCTCTCCTTTCACGTCGCTCACGCTCATGTTCATGTTCTCTTGCCTCTCTCTGATGTTCTCTATGGTCCTCTCTCCTTTCTGCCATAATAAAATGCTGGTCTAGGATTGTGGTATTAGAAGCGACAGATGAATTGTGTGGCTTTGATGTGGATCCTACAGATTGCTTACTAGCTTGCTTCTCGTGCTTTTTCTTTTTCTTAAGGTCTCTAAGAGTCTTATTAATCTCTCTATCCAATGGCACTAGTGATGTGGTAGGGTTCATGCAATTTACTAAGTGCAACTATATGCAGTGGAAACTAAACAGCCAAGCAATTAGTCTCTGCAAAACAAATCAGCAAGACAAACACCAATACCAGCAGAATATGCAGCAAAATCCAGAAAATCCAGAAAAATGACAGACAAAAACACCAGTAAAAATCACAGCAAAGTCCTACAACTAAAAATCACCTACAACAAAAACTAAGAAAATGTAACTAAAAACCTAAGACAAGAAAGAATTCAACCAAACCGGCAACGGCGCCAATTTGATTTAACTCTTTTTCGTCGTCTAAAAAGAGCTAAAGCAAATAAAACTAGAATTAAACTACAATAGTTAGCAGCAAGTCCTAGGTCAATTCACAGTTCGATTTTATCTCTTGCTTAGGTCAATTAATTACAAGTTAAGCAAATTATCAAACAGGTTGTGTGCAGGTTTTATATGTAAGACTAATTAAAACTAATCTAAACTACAACTAACAGAATCAAAAGTGAATGAGTGAAAGTATGGATGAGATGTACCTCCTTCTCCAAGTACTCCGTGCTTATGTTTAATCGGACTTCATATACTTGTTCTTCTTAATATAAACTAGTTAAATTCTCAAGATCTCTTTAATCAAAGAAGTCTACAAGAGTTTAACTAATTCAATTAAGGCTTAAGCTCTTTCAAGCCAAGAACATACCTAAGCAACATTAAGTACCAAATCTATAGCACTTAAGAAACAAATTCATTCCACAAATGTAAGAGGAGCTAATCGCACACACATACATATATGAAACTACAAGAATTAAGCCTCGGTTTTCATGTCCTTAACAATCAAGAGAGGTTTTCAAGCTAACATAAAGTAGAACACCTAAAACTAGATGTCTAACCTATACACGCCTAATCAAGGTCATACATAGGCAAAAATTTACATCTAGCTTGAAACCTAAAAGAGAAAATTACAAGCATATGAAGCCATAGGTTAAGTCTACAAGCACATTTCCTTGGAGAAGAAGGATAGGCGATCTAGCCTGACATGGAGATGAAGGTGGATGAAGGTAGTTGTGAGATTCTGGGCATGGCGGAGGTTGTGAGGTGAAAGAGATGAAGAAAATGAAGATGGAGTTTAGAGAGTTTGTTAGAGGAGAGAGAGAAAGTGAAAAATGAAGTCAGTGAAGTACAGGTGTGTGTAAGTTAGTTACGTTTTGGGGTTTTATAGTGGTGAGTAGCTTTGGGATTATCGCCCAAAGGGTATTTTTGGTATTTGGTAAAAGTTAGGATGAATGTGGACTAGATCTCATCTCCATGCATTTTCAAAGATTCCTCCTTTTTCCTCAAGTGATTGTGCTTCCCTTTTTGCCCTTAATGAGCCCTCCAGACTTGAATTTGACCTTGGCGCCAATTTTGCCTCATTTGGAAAAATGCTCCCCAAGTAACTTCAAGCTGCAGGGTTGACTTTGCCTTAAATTAACTCTGCACCAAAGACTTCTGAAAAGTAGTTGACATTTCTGATCATTGTGCAGTCTGACTCTTGCACTCGCTGACTGATGGACTTTGGCTTCCGGATACAGGACTTCATACTACAAGCGCGAGCACATTCACTTCCGGATGAGAATCCACTGGATGAGAATCCACTCCCTGATGCAACTCTTTGTCCGCCAGCGCCAGCACGTTTGCTTCCGGATGTGAACCTGAGTGCTTGTCATCTAGCCTTCCTTCTTGCCAAGTTATCTCCACTGAAACTCCACCAAGGGTGTATGGGGCCCACTTGGGACCCCCCTACATAAGGAACACATCACATAGTCAAAATGACCAAAATACCCTTGGTTTCATAAAATGCAAGTAATATGGCTGTTATTCTTCAAATATTTATACATAAGCATGCGCATAAAAATGTACCAATAATGATCAAATATAACAAATAAACCACACTAATTAAGCTCAAATGCACATGCTTAAAGGTATGAAATTTGGTCCAATCACCCTCTTATCTACTTTCACCTTCACATGTTAATTTAGTACAGATCAGCACTTATGAACTTAATCATGTAAGATCAATGATTTCACATAAGGTTATTGAACTCAGCTTCAATGACATGTATACAGACCCAAACATACACAAATCAACTGTTACTCTTTCTAGTTTTTATCTCAATTCATATCAACCAGTATAAAGTCAGATTTGGATCACACTAAAAGAACAACAAAAAGAAGGACAATGTGCCCATGCACTCCATATTCAAGATTTCAAATTATTCATAATTGACATAAACCTCAACAAATATGTCCAAGTATAACTTTTTTTTCAAATTTAACTTATCAACAATTTGATTCATATAACCTATCCACTAACTAACCTATATAAAATTATCTATGATCATCAAGGCACCTTTTAAAAGCACTTCGTGCAGTTCCTCACACCTTCAAAATCCATCGCCTAGCCAATCTTATTAAATTTTGAATTAAGGAAACTTACACAGGGCCCAATCCCCTCAAATTAACCATTAACAACTTTCATTAAGTTTAAATAACTCAACAATAGCCCATAAATCACCAAAAGCCTTTTTAGATCGCAACTCACCTAAAATGCCAAGAAATTCAATTTAACTGGATCATTCACAACCTCCTTATTCCATAGTTTTCTTAAACTAATTACATTCCATAGCTTTATCAAAGTCAACCTAAAGTAACCCCTTTCTTTGTCAAACCAGCACCACAATCAAACCACCACCTTCCTCCCTCACCACAATTCATGAGCATAACATCATGACAATACCAACGTAAAGCAAGCATATTTTCTTTTGATTCTGTTATACAACACAAACTCCTTCATCAAAATCCTAAATTTCAAATCTGGAACCAAGCAGCCCCTCACTCGACAACTCTCACATATTTTCATAATCAAGAATGTATTTCCAAAGCTAAAGGAAAAGAATCCTAAGAACATTTCAGCCCATTATCATAACTTAATGACACATGCCCCACATTTTCCTTCATCTTCCTACACATACCAAGAACAATTCCAAAACAAAGGAAATAGAAAATCTAGAAAATCAATTCAGCCATCACAGAAGAGACCAATATTCACAAGAACAACACATATACAAGGCCTAGCAAACCAATATAGATTCACATACATATATTTACTAATTCACATACATATATTTACTAATACCTAACCATTTCCTGCCTAAACATAATTAAATATGCAATGACTTCTTTAATTAAGGCTTATTCCTAAACAAATTAAGTCAGACTATGACAGCAGCCAAACAATGCCCTAAACAAACAGAGAAAAGAATCAAAACTTCAGAATCACATACAATTCTTATCACCAAACCTGAACTGATTCAAACGGGGAAAACAAAGGTAACATGGAAAACCGAAATCAACTAAAGCTGAAGCAAATTGGACATACAGTGCAACCAATCAATTCCAATATATTCCTACATGTAATACTTAGAAATTTTGACATTAGAATCCCTAAAACTCGTCGGTCCTAAAGTACCAAGAGCTAGGTTTTCACATAACACCATAAATCCTCAAATTAACAACTAACATCTCTCTCTCACACTCAAATTAAAAGTTTAAGCTTCAGTTTAACTTAATCAAATGCCCAAACATAAAACCCATTTTCGGTTTTCCTCTCTCACAAATTCGTCCAAATCAGAAAGGAAGGACGGAAACAGGAGAAAAATATTACCTAAACTTGTTTTTGACCTTCCATGACTCACCGGAGCTTCGCCGTCGCCGGAAAATGGCCGGAAATCGGCCATTATAGGGCTGGCCGATTCAAGAGAACCCAAAGAAAAGGAAAATATGAGGAAATGGACATTGAAATAAAGGCATAGCTCAAGATATGCTAGAAAGATCGGAGCTTTACCTCTCTTCGCCGTCGAGCACCGAACTCGCCGGAAAATGAAAAAGGACGAAGACGAAGTGGAGAACGACAAGGAATGGGCTATGGGGATGGTGAGAACGTGAGAGGCGGTGGGGGTCCCGCTGGTGACTGCTTGCTCCGCCATCTTGGCCGTCCTGAGCGGCGGATAATGAAGGGTAGGGGGAGGGCATCGAGAGGTTTGGAGGGGCGGAGGAAGTTTGAAAATGAAGAAGGAGAAGGATGGAGGGAAATCGGGTGGTTGAAGGAGGAAGGGGCTGGCGCCGCCGCGCCTTAGGTCGCTGCCCGTCGCCTGGAAGAAGGGGAACGAAGAAGGCGGTGGGAGGAGAAGGGCGAAGGGATTGAGAGTCAGAGAAGGTGGAGGTCGGGTTTTGGTGTTATAAGGGAGGAAGGGCTCTGTTTGGTTTGGTGTAATAAGGGTGGTATAGGATAATTTGTAGCCCAAACTTGCCATAGTGTACTCTTTTAATTCTAAAACCATTTAAACCAGCCTTCAATCTTTTTAAACTTCAAAATATTTTTAGCTTTACCACTCCCTCATATTTCAAACTCTTCATTTCTTAATTAATTATATGCACATTTATTATTCAAAATTTTCCAAATATCCTAAAAATCACCAAAAATTCCTAAAAATTTCAAAATTTCCCAAAACACTCACTAATCCTGAATTAAATTTTTCAGGATGTTACATCATGCTTCAATAATTTAAAGTACTCAGACTAAAAGAGGCTTAGAAGGTAAAAATTTACAATTAAGTTTTGCTTTGCTTTGTCTTGACCTTAAGCAACCTGCTAGAAGGTTACCCATGATTTGGAAATAATGGATGATGTTGAGATCAATTATAGTTGAGGTATAGGATTCACATATGAATATGTACGATGGATTGCTTATTTTGTTTGATGCTTCTTGTACCTAACTATTTGAAATGTCTATATTCTATAAATGTTTAACATAAGTGATTTAAGCATTACCATTTCCTTGAAATGTTCAAATTTAAATCGATTAATGATTGGAATGGGGTTGGGTAGCATCAAAATTTACTACGATTGGAGAGCCGTTGAAAATACATATGTATCAATGTATAGTTATTAATATATATTGTTTATACATTATGTAATTATAGGAAAGGATATTGGGGTGGTACATCAAGGCACCATGAATGAAAGGAACTATTTGATGGATAATGGCTGCAAACCAGTTACTGGTTATTTAGTCACGATAAATTCCATGTTATAATGATTAGAAATTTCAAATATGAACTGCATTAAATATTTGAATAGATACCTTATTTTCTCCTAGTTATGTATGCATTTATGTTACTGGATTACTCCATGCTTATGAGTTATGACTTATGAGGGTATTATTATTATATTAGAGAAAACTTGTAGGTAAAGTCAATCACTAGTTAGTGAATATATTACTATTAGTGGTTGTTAGCCGTTCGTAATATAGTTATATACGCATGAGAGTGAAAGGGTGATTAAAAGTAACAGTTAATGAATTTATTAATGAATTTATCATTAGCTATGGTTGGTGGACATTGTACACGTAAAAAGATTGTAACAGTTATGTTATTCATATTTATTCAAATTCAAATAAAAATATAAAATAATAAATGAAATGGGTAAAGGTAAAAAGATGGTAATGAACTATTAAGTTAGGAGCCCGAGGGAAAAAACTGTTTCCGATCTCAATTATGAGAATGAAGAATAAATTTGATTTCAATTATGAGAATGAAGAATAAATTCCGTCTCAATTTAGGTAATGTCGTTAATTTTGATGTTTAAAAGCTAACGTGCTGGGGAAATTAAAATTTTCTCTGATGTGGCGAGCTTATGCGACAATAATTTTTAGGGTTAAGGTGCATTTTTAGTACTCTAGAATATAGCAAAGTGCATCCAACATAATATACAATATTGTGGTCCATTTGTGATAACGAAGAATTATTTTCATTGCTTATTTAGTAATGACGTTAAAAAATTCAAGTTTGACCGTTAAATGGTCGGGTAAAACAGTAAAGGAGCATTTTTAGTATTCTAAAATATGATAAGGAGCACCAAACATAATAAACAATATTTAAACACCATAAACAAATAAATCACGATATTATTCAAAGTGTCGTATAATTAAACACCACAAAGTTATAAAGATCCATAGACTATCCTAGTATCATGCATGTATGAACAGTTAAGTCATTAGTATTTTACATGTATTAAAATGTAAGCAAAAAATCATAAACTAAACAGGCTGGCCATGTAGAGTTATAACAGGTTGGCCATACTGGCTCGACCGAATTAATGGCTCTATGATGTAATAGAAGAGCTACTTCTATCTTATTACATGGTTATAAAGTTAAAATAAATGTTCCTTAAATTGTCATTTCAACATACATAATATGTTACATCATTATGTCACATCAGATTTTATCTTACAAAAGCTAGTTTTAGCTAACGGATTACTAGATAAGCAATAAAAATAATTCTTGGTTACCACAAATGGACCAAAATATTGTATATTATGTTTGGTGCTCCTTATATATTCTAGACTACTAAAAATGCTCCTTTACCCCACAATTTAACGGTCAAAATTTGACACATAACGGTCAAACTTGACTTATTTAACGTCGTTACTAAATAAGCAACGAAAATAATTCTTGGTTATCACAAATGGACCACAATATTGTATATTATGTTAGATGCACTTTGCTATATTCTAGAGTACTAAAAATGCACTTTAACCCTAATTTTTATAAATGTGTGGGACTCACATTATTTGAATTAAAAAAAATAAAAAACACTCTCTCCCCACATACAGCACCCCTCCCAACACCATCTTCGTCCCCCCCTCGCGGCGTCCGCCCCCCACACAACAGTCCTCCACCCCCACCCACCTCCATCTTCATCCTTTACCACCCCATTGTCCCCGTCCCCCCATCATCCACATCCTCCCCTGATTTAACCAATTCCTAGTCGCCTTGGGGGTTAAAATCACAATTTTAATCCAAGGGTTGCAAATAGGGTGCAATCACGGGTCGTCTCACTTTGTGGAGTCCTTTAACTACCCTAACTTAGCTAAATGCAAACAATGATTGACATAAAAGGGGTGTGATTTTTGGTGTTTTGGAAATCATTGAAAGAAATTAATTAAAAGATAGATAACACTTGTTTTTGTGATTTTTGATTGAGCAAAAGGAAAAAGTTGGTTGGTTTTAAATCAATGTAATGAAAAGGGCTTTTGGTGGTGATTCAATAGTTCAATTACTTCTTTAAAAATATTGGGAGTTAAAACTTTCATCAAGTCTATTAGAAAAAATCTCAAAGCAACCACTAAGGGTCCTCTAGCCCTAATTGATGTCAAATCAAACAATTAGTTGAAACTAGTCATCTCTTAGGGTTAAAGTTAAGCATCACTTGATGTGTATTGAATTTAAGTTTGAAAACCATTTTCCTCTTGAGAATGTGCAAACACAACACCTCAATTGAAACATTAACTACACAAACCAAGTAACCACTAAAGCAAGCATAGTCTCATGTATCAACATAGGAAATAAAACATACATAACATTGATAATCAAACTTAATGTTAAACACAAGAATATCAATCCAACATGATTAGAAAGATACAACCATATGTCTCTAACACAAATACATAAGAGAAAGTGAAACCACAACTCTCAAATATAAAGTATAGAGCATAAGATAAGAAAAACTCTCCTAAGTTGCCCATTGAAGTCTTGAACTATCTTCACACCACCAAAATCCCAAGAATGTTTAGCCACTCATGGTAGATGAAAGCCCAAACTCACCCAAGGGTGCTGCCATGGAAGAAGATGAAAGTTGGAGAAGGTGGGTGGTGGAAATGAGGTAGAAATGGTAGTAGATGAGAGGAATGATGAGAGATTTGGAGTGGAATGAGGTGGATTTGAGTGGGGATTGAGAGGAATGATGAAAAACCTAAGAGATCTTGGTATTTTCGACCTTGGGGAAGCTTAGGAATGGTTTGAGTCATGATAGGAAGCTTTTATAGGCCTAAGAAACCCTAAAAATTGCGTCAGAATTTGTGACAACGTCAGGCTCGCCAGTGGCTCGCCAACTGGCGAGCAAGTGGCGAGTGGCTCGCCAGTTGGCCTGCCTCAGGACTAAAATGCAAACTTCATCCAGAAACGTTATTTTGACCCTTTTTCTTGAATCTTCACCTTCAAATTCCCAACCTACATATTCAAATGTCTCATAGGTAGCATCAAAATGTTCTTGAAAACATGTAAAACATTATAGCATGCTAAAAAAGCCTGAATTGCCCTTGATTAGAACAAATTCCAACAACTAGTTCAATAGTTAGAATCTATGCAAATTAAGTGCAACTATCATCAAAACATGCATTAATTCAATGGATTTGGCCATGAAAAGATATTCAAATATATGGTGCAATCATCCCCCCACACCCAGCACCCCCAATCATCTTCATTCCCCACTCCCAACACACACACACACACACACAAATCTACCCCACCACCGACCCCATCACACACACACACACGAACTCGTCAGCCGCTGCACACCAAAAACGTAGAAAAACGAAGTAGAGAATGGAAGACGATGGTGAAGATGGGGGAGGGCGATGATGATGGTGTGAGGGGGGGCAATGGGAGCGGTGGAGATTGGGGGCAATGGGGGGAGATAAGATTAGGGGGATGAAGATGGTGGGTGGGAGGGGCGTGTGTGGTGTGTGGTGACTCTGAGAGTGAGGGGGCAGCAGGCGAGAGTGTGGGCGGAGGTGATTGCACCATACTTTTGCATATATTTCCATGACCAAATCCATTGAATTAATGCATGTTTTGATGATAATTGCACCTAATTAGCATAGATTCTAATTATTGCACAAGTTGTCGGAATTTGTTCTAATCAAAGGCAATTTTGTCATATTTGACTTGAATCATTGCCATTCATCTTCTGAAGAACTTTGTGATGCTACTTCAAGTCTTAATCTTTTGTAGTTCAATGGAAGAAAACACTCAAAGAGATCATGTAAGCAAAGCACAAGAATGAGGAAGCAAAGGGGAAGCACCTTTAAGCCGAAAATAAGCCCCCTAACCTAGGGTTCTTCAATTCCCTTCCATTCCCGCTCATTTTCATCCACTTCCACCTCATTCCCTCCACTCCATCCATCATTTCTTCACATTTCCACCTTCTTCCACCTTTTTTCTTCCATGGATTTTCAAATGATTCTTCTTCTTGGAGCTTCTCTTGGAGTTTCCATGTTGGATTGAGGATTCTTCATCTCTTGAGGATGTGTTGTTGGTTGCTCAAGCATGAGTTCATCATGAGGGGAATTTTTCTTAGTTCATTATATGTATTTAGAATTTCGTCTTTATGTATTTGAACCTCTCTTGTAGATGTTTGGATTTATGTATTGGATTGAGACTCTATATATGTATGTATGATGTTTGACCTTGCTAATTTGGATTAGGACTATATATTAAGTACTTTGTTGATTATATATGTGTTTTGATTAATTCTTCTTGATATTGAGCTGTTTAGCCTTGTGTTGATGATTCTATCGAATTGATTTAACTAGATATGTGTATGATCGTATGAGCTCTCTTTTGTAGGACACTTAATAATTAGATTGAGCTTGGAAAAGGAAAAAGACATTAATCAAATCTAAATTAGCAAATCACATCATGAATGGACTAAGTTGTGTCTATTTTGGGCTTTGAATACTTGAATTATGAGTTCATATCTACATTGTGTTTACATTAAATTAGTCTCATTTTAGTGGTTGCTAGTGAGATTACTTGATTGTATCATTCATGATTGTTGCGGTTGCACTTCATGAGAGCCACAAGTGTTTAGACTCAAACTATTTCACACATCTAGGAATTACACTTGGTGCATTGAACCCCTAAATGATTTGAACTAATGATTTGAACCCTAATGCATTTAGTTCATCTTAAGGTAGTTTAAAAGACTCCTCAAGAGAGATGACCCGAGGTTGCGCTACTAGCATGGGTTCATCATGAGGGGAATTTTTCTTAGTCATTTAATCATTGGTCATAAATAAACTTGTATTTAACCCCCAACGCGACTAAGAACCGGTTAAATCAGAGGGAGAACCTGAACGTAATGGATGCACAAGAGGGGGGGTGAATTGTGCTTCAAAAATAAATGCTCAAATTAAACGACACAAGAGTTATACTGGTTCGGTCTACCTGACCTACGTCCAGTCCTCAACCACCCAGGCCGAGAGTTCCACTATATCTCAGGTTTTAAATCGGGTTCACCTGAAACCTTACAACCTCAAGTTTTGCACGGGATCACTTGCAACCTTACAACAAGTTTTACACAGGCTTACTTGTAACCTTTCTAACTAGCTCCCCCTCACACCAAGCAAGGGGTTAACCTTTACACTTAAAGGATTTTTCTGACTAAGTTCTCTCAAAGAACGGATGGTGTTACACACTTAAGTACAATAAATGCTCTTATAACAGAAAGAGACTTAACTACAATGAGTACAGAATAAGTAGATGAAAAGATCACTCAAAGTGTTAAATGCTCTTCGCTTTTTCTGGGCAGCTTTGAATGCTTGAAGATGTTCTTAGTTTCTCGCTCTAACTTCTCTCAAGAATATTCAAAGATGATTGTTAACCTCATAAATGAGGTTTGAGTCTCTTTATATAGTCTTCAAGCAATCTGTCTCTTGGTAGTTGGGAGAGCCGTTTGAATATGGCCGTTTAACACATGTTACCGTTTGCTCAATAAATGCTTCATCAATGCATAGCAGGGTTGACTTGCTTTATCTCTGAAAAGTAGTCCTGACACCTCTGCTCTGACAAAAGCATTCTGACACTGCAACTTCTGACATTCTAATTGCTTGCGGAAGCAGATTCTCATCCGGAAGCAATTCTACTGAGTGTGCTGCACTGAGTGTTAGTCTAGCAATATAATCACATAGTTACATGCAGTGGGTGTTCCCTAAGTCTAAGATGCATCCGGAGGTACTTCTACATCCGGAGATAAATCTACTGGATGAAGGACTTTGTTCACTATTACTCACTCACGCTCAGTGTCCCTCAATCCAACGGTCAGCGCTAGTCACTAAGCTATCGGAAGCACTTTTACTTGACGTGGTGAAATCACTGACGCTTAGGGTTATATCTCTTCTATTAGCCTGTGCCAGTCTAAATCTAACAGGGAGCAATTTCACTTGACGAGGCTGATTCACTGACGCTTGGGGTTATTTTATTCTATCAGTCTGCGCCAGTCAAAATCTAACAGGAAGCATTTCCACTTGACGTTGCACTTTTACTGACGCTTGGGGTTGTATCTATTTTATCAACCTGTGCCAGTCTAAGTTTAACAGGAAGCATTTTTACTTGATGAGGTGAACTTACTGACGCTTGGGGTGATATCTATCTTATCAGTCTGCGTCAGTCTAAGTTTAACAAGAAGCAACTTCACTTCCGGTTGAATCATAACTTAGTAAGGTTTTGGATATCTAGCGTTCATGGACTAAGTTAAATCTCTAGTGAATTACTTGCTGCCGCTGGGGGATGAAACATTCATCCGCGAGCCCAAGTCCTAGTCTATCCGGAAGTAAGTCCACATCCGGTTGCACTCTTACTTGGGATCCTGTGTTATTCTATTGCTTTCTAAGTACTAGACCAATTCTTTCATATTTTAGTCTTCATCAAAACTTAAGATTCTAACATTCTCCCCCCTTTTTGATGATGACAAACTCAGTTTTTAACTATTTATCGATTAAGTCCATATGAAAGGTTTAACAGGAAAACAAAAGCAATAGATAAAAACAAGTAACTGAGACAAATATTATTGATAAACATAAGTTACAAGTCAGAGCATACTATTAAATAACATATACACGTAAAGAGCATATACTAGGTAAGTATGAAGGTATGCATGAAGAAGGAAAAATTTCTAAAAAAAAATGTTTGGATTGGGGGTTCAGGGTTTTTGTTTCTTTTTCCTCTCCCTCTCCTCTTGTCTCTCTTCCTTTTCCTTTTGTAGTTTGGCTAGCTCGACCTCATGAACATTCTGGTCAATTATCCGCTGAAGCTCTTCTTCATCCCTCTCTCTTCTGAGTCTCTCATACTCAATGGATTCCTCAAGAGTCAAGTCTTCAATTTCCAGGGCTGGCTGATGACATCCTTGTGTTCATTGACATGTGCAGAGTGGACATCACATCTCTCCCCCTTTTGGCATCATCAAAGAGGGTGAGGGCCAGGGATGGAGTTTGGTCTAGAGTTGGGGTTGAAAGGATTGGAGTGAGGGGTGGGTTCGTTGTGGTGAGTTTTTGGGTTTGTTGGTTATGAGAAGGTGAGGGTTGGGATTGGTGGTCATTTTGAGGTGGTGGCTGAGGGTGAGATCTTGGTAAGATGATTCTCGACTTGGCACATTCTGTCCTCAAGCTGCTGGATTCGTTCCCAGCGTCATACTTAGCACGGGGAGGACTTACCAAGGACTCAGACAGTCTAAAAGGAAGCTCTTCTTCAAAGGCCCTAACAGAAGCTGGTACTTGTACCATGCATTTCCGGCATATTTGATCGCCGCAGCCTCTTCCTTAGGGATGGACTTCCTCTTCTTATCAAGCTTCTCTTGCTTAGAAACCACTAACTGTTCTGCCACTCTACCAGAAGTTTCAGGCTGACCTTGAACATTTTTATCCTGCCCCGGTGTATTCTGCCCAGAAACTTCATGGTGTTCTTGATGTTCATTGCGATGTTCTTCACGATGCCCAGATTTTCCAGAATGTTTATGGCTTGATTTCCCAGATTTTGACTTGTGTTTCTTAGATGAGGAAGGTTTCTTTGAAACTGGGTTTGTTTCATGGGATCCGGCCATTTTTGTGCGGGTTTGTGGCAAAATGCGAAGAAAATGAAGAACATAGAAGAAGATGAAGAGTTTTGTATGCAGAGAATTTGTAAGTATAAGTGAAAAGTGAAAAATGATGTCCTATTTATAGGTACAGTTACTAAGGGTAAAATGGTCATGCTTTTTCACATTTTCACACATTGGGTAGCGTAAACAACTCAAGTTGGAACGACACACCTGATGACACGTGTTGCTTCACATTACCAGAGAAGACATAACGTCTCTTTTGGGAAGTTGAAGAGTTTTCTGAAGTGACGTGTCTCTTGACTAGTGCTGGCGCTCTCTTGGCTCGATCATCCAGTGTCAGTGAGTGATCATCCGGAAGTGGTTTTGCTTCCGGTTGCACTTGCTTAAGATTTAACATTGAGTACCTGCAAAAACATATATTGGCACTCCGATGCCTAAGTTAGTATTGCTGTAAGTAATAAACAATCAAGTATAATGAATAGAATTTACACTTCATTTGGGTTTACCATTCCCAAATCACCTCTAATGAAAGTAAATTGGTCAAACCCCAGAGGCTTGGTGAAGATGTCAGCAAGCTGTTGTTGTGTGGGGACAAACTGCACCTTGACATCCTTCTTTTGAACATGGTCTCTGATGAAGTGATGTCTGACGTCAATGTGCTTTGTCCTAGTGTGCTGAACTGGATTCTTGGCGAGGCTGATAGTGCTTGTGTTGTCACAGAGAATAGGTGCCTCAGGGAACTCCAAGCCAAGATCTCTCAACTGGTTCTTCAGCCACAGCACTTGAGCACAACAACTTGCTGCAGCAATGTATTCTGCCTCAGTGGATGACAAAGACACACAGGTTTGCTTTTTGCTAGCCCAAGTCACCAGACAACCACCAAGGAAGGCGCATTGTCCACTGGTGCTCTTTCTATCAGTCTTATAACCTGCATGGTCAGAATCAGAGTAAGCCCACAAGAACTCTTGGTTACCTCTGGGATACCAAAGACCAAGTTCTTGTGTTCCCTCAAGGTATCTCAAAATACGTTTAACGCATGTTAAGTGTGACTCCTTGGGGTTGGCTTGAAACCTAGCACACATGCCTACACTAAATTGAATGTCAGGCCTACTCGCTGTTAAGTATAAGAGGGAACCTATCATTCCCCTATACATGGGCAGGCTGACAGATTTACCCTTTGCGTCAGCGTCGAGTGCGGCAGTGGTGCTCATAGGAGTGTCATACTCCTTGCATTCATCCATCCCAAACTTTTTGAGTAGTTCTCTGCAGTACTTAGTTTGGGAGATGAAGATTCCATTCTTCTTCTGTTTGATTTGCAGGCCTAGGAAGAATGTTAGTTCTCCCATCATTGACATCTCAAATTCACCCTGCATAATCTTAGAGAAATCTTCACAAAGCTTCTCGTTAGTTGCCCCAAATATAATATCATCAACATAAATTTGGACAATTAACATATCTCTATCTTTGTGGAGGATAAAAAGTGTATTATCTAATTTGCCTCTTGAGAAACCCTTGCCCAGCAAAAAGCTGCTGAGTCTCTCATACCAAGCTCGAGGAGCTTGTTTTAGGCCATATAAAGCTTTCTTTAATCTATACACATGTTTGGGGTGCTTATGGTCCTCAAAGCCAGGAGGTTGTTCTACATATACCTCTTCTTTAATATAACCATTAAGAAATGCACTCTTTACATCCATTTGATATAATCTAAAGCCTTTCATGGATGCAAAGGCTAGAAGAATCCTTATTGCTTCAAGTCTAGCGACTGGAGCAAAAGTTTCTTCATAGTCAATGCCTTCTTCTTGGTTGTATCCTTTGGCTACTAGTCTGGCTTTGTTTCTGGTGATTTGACCTGTCTCATCCAGTTTGTTTTTAAAGACCCACTTGGTCCCCACTATGGATTGATGAGACGGCCTTGGGACTAGTTTCCACACTTGACTTCTCTCAAATTGATTTAGCTCTTCCTGCATGGCAATAATCCAGTCGCAGTCCTCAAGAGCTTGTTCAACTGAAGTTGGTTCGATTTGAGATAGGAATGCTCCAAACTCAACTTCATTTTGAACTTGTCTTCTAGTTCTGACACCAGAAGAAACATCACCAAGCACTTGATCGAGAGGATGATCCCTGTGATGTCTCCTAGCTATAGGCAACTGTGCCTCCTCAGGCATGTGTTGCACTCCAGGTTCATCACTGGGTTCACCTTCTTCTTTGGGACTGCTTGTTGGTGTTTCTTTTGGTGGTGAGGAAGATGATGGTAGTTTTGGAAGATTAGGTGCTTCATCATCTTCCGTGGATTGTCCCCATGTAGGAGTTTCATCAAATACAACATGCATGGATTCTTCTACAGTTTTAGTTCTCATGTTGTATATCCTATATGCTTTACTCCTAAGGGAATATCCTATGAATATACCTATATCAGCCTTTGGATCAAACTTACCCAAATTTACCTTTCCATTATTATGCACGTAGCATTTTGATCCAAATATTCTGAGGTGGCTGATGTTGGGCTTTCTTCCTTTGTATAGCTCGTATGGAGTCTTATCCAAGCCCTTGCGAACATAGGCTCTGTTGGAGATATAGCAAGCAGTGCTCATAGCGTCCGCCCAGAACACTTGAGAAACCTCTTTCTCGTTGAGCATGCTTCTAGCCATCTCCGTCAGAACCCTATTCTTCCTTTCGACTACTCCATTTTGTTGAGGAGTCCTTGGAGCTGAGAAGTTATGTTCAATGCCGTTTTGCTCACATAGCTCTGAAAAGCTATGGTTCTCAAACTCTCCTCCATGGTCTGTCCTTATGGCTGTGATTTTGAGCTCTCTCTCATTCTGCACTTTCTTAGCCAGGACAACAAAAGCATCAAAAGTATCTTGCTTAGAGGCAAGAAACATAGTCCATGTGAACCTTGAATAGTCATCCACCACTACTAGAGCATATAGGTTTCCACCCAAGCTCTTCACTCTTGCTGGCCCAACCAAATCCATGTGGATTAGTTCCAAGGGCCTGCTGGTGGAGACTTTCTTCTTGGTTTTGAATGAGGACTTTGTTTGCTTTCCTCTTTGGCAGGATTCACAGATAAAATCATGCTTTACTTTAAATGATGGAATACCTATAGCTAGCTCCTTTTTAATAAGCATGTCGAGTTGAGTAAAATTAACATGAGCTAGTCTCTTATGCCAAAGCCAACTATTCTCATCACTAGATATTAAACATTTTTCTTCTAGTTGTTGGCATAAGTCTAAAGTATATAGATTCCCATTTCTATTTGCCTTAATCTTGCATTTTAAGTTGGCCTTATCTATATTCAGATCCTGCTTATCAACTATTAAGCACTCATTTGAATCAAATATTACCCAGTTTCCTCTGTCCGTGCTCTGGCTTACGCTCAGCAGGTTGTGACAGAGACCGTCCACTAGATAGACATCCTTGACTGGTCCAACTTCTCCAACTCCAGTGATCTTACCACTTTGATTTCCTCCAAAGGTCACTGTGGCTCCATCTTTGATCACCAGAGATTTGAACTTGTCTCTGTCTCCAGTCATATGTCTCGAGCATCCGCTGTCAATATACCATTTCTTGTTCTTGGATGCTTTAAGACACACCTGGAAAAATCAAGTAAACTTAGGTACCCAATCTTTCTTGGGTCCTCGATCATTAGTTTTCAATGCCCTTGGTCTAGAGTCATCCTTCTTGACCTTGGGCTTGTGAATATTTAGAGCCTCTGGACTCTTGGGTTTTCCCTTTGGAATGATTCCAAGGTCGGGATCCTTGTCCTCTCTTAGTTTCCTTAGCAGATGGAGGATCCTTTGTTGCCTTGGTTCCTTTAGGGACCCATTTGTAGGAGCTACTTGCTCCATGCTTCTTAGCATTACAGGTGGACGTGGAGTGTCCCTTCCTGTTGCAATAGTTACAGAAGCTGAAGGGTGAGGAGCTATGACTAGTGGCTTTATGGAAGAACTTTAAGTAGGGCTTTACTTTTGGTTCCACCCACTTCTTCCCTCTAGGAGTATATCCTAATCCAGTTCTATCCCTATATGCCCTTTGGTTCATTAAGAGTATATTTAGCATTTCTGAACCATTGGTAAACTTCTGCAGGGCATTTTGAAGCTTGTTATTTTCCTCTGAGATTTTGCTGCAATTAGGGCAGCTCTCAGGTGTTGGGGCGTTAGGTTCTACTTGGGGAGAACCCTGGCCATCCACTACCGGAAGTCTTCTAGCTTCCGCTAGTTCCTCACTTAGTGAGTCCACCTTGGACTCAAGTGATTCCTTTTTGGTTTTCAACACCTTATAGGCTTTACATAGTCTAGAGAATTCTTCATGAACCTCATTGTAAGCCTCTTGTAGTTCAGGAAGAGTTACCTCATGATCTTCGTTGGTGAGGTCAAGATCTGAAGATGCTTCTTCATCCTCTTCTCTAGCTACCAGGCAGAGGTTGGCAACTTCTTCTTCATCACTTGCTTCCTCATCTGAGCTATTTACCCAAATAGAGGAAACAAGAGCCTTTCTTTTGTCCTTGCCTTTTGATCTCTGCAGGCTGGGACACTCAGCCTTGAAGTGACCAGGTTTATTGCATTCAAAACACACAGGGACCTTTTCTTTCTTGTATCCCTTCTTCTGGCTGGAATCACTTCTCTGATAGCCTCCTTTCTTTCTGAAGAATTTCCTAAATTTCCTCACCATCATAGCCATCTCCTCATCGTCCATCTCCTCCTCATCATCCTCATCATTGTCATTGATCTCCTTGCTGGGAGCAACGAGAGCAAGGTTCTTGTTCTTGGATGAGGGTTGAGGAGCTCTCATAGCCAGCAAGGTAGGTTCATATTCAGCAAGAGAGCCAAATAGTGCGGTGATGGAGCTGGTTGATTCTCCTTGCACTTCTTGCAAAATAGTCACTTTGGTGATCCAGTCACCCTTCAAGATCTTTAGAATCTTGCTCACTTGCTCTCTTTCAGGGATATCCTTACCCAGCGAGGCCAAATTGTTGATGAGATGGGTGAACCTGAGCTCCAGCTCTCTGATAGGCTCGGTGGGACTCATCATGGCGAATTTGTGAAATTCTTCCACCAGCATTTCAACACGTCTCGCTTTTACTCCCTTGGTTCCAGAGTGAGCAGCCTCAAGAGCCTCCCACATATCTTTAGCATTTTTGTGGTGGCTGATCCTGTGAAACTCTTTAGGGCTGAGAGCACACTGGATGTAGTACATGGCCCGGTAGTTTAGTTGGACTAGAGCATAGTCCTCATTTGTGTACCTAGATCGCTGCTTGGCAAAACCATCCTCATCCAGTGGTGTGTGATCCCCACGTTCGATAACGTCCCAGAGTCTGATGTCGCTGGATTTGATATAGGTCTCCATTCGAAACTTCCAGAATGGATAGTTATATCCATCAAAGCCTGGAGGCTTGTTGGGTTGAATAGAGACATCTGGCAGGGAGTAATCAGTATCCATTACTGGATCTTTGCTTTCTGGATTCGTTGGAATCGAGTGAGAAAGACCCGCTCTGATACCAAATGAACGTAATGGATGCACAAGAGGGGGGTGAATTGTGCTTCAAAAATAAATGTTCAAATTAAACGACACAAGAGTTATACTGGTTCGGTCTACCTGACCTACGTTCAGTCCTCAACCACCCAGGCCGAGAGTTCCACTATATCTCAGGTTTTAAATCGGGTTCACCTGAAACCTTACAACCGCAAGTTTTGCACGGGATCACTTGCAACCTTACAACAAGTTTTACACAGGCTTACTTGTAACCTTTCTAACTAGCTCCCCCTCACACCAAGCAAGGGGTTAACCTTTACACTTAAAGGATTTTTCTGACTAAGTTCTCTCAAAGAACGGATGGTGTTACACACTTAAGTACAATAAATGCTCTTATAACAGAAAGAGACTTAACTACAATGAGTACAGAATAAGTAGATGAAAAGATCACTCAAAGTGTTAAATGCTCTTCGCTTTTTCTGGGCAGCTTTGAATGCTTGAAGATGTTCTTAGTTTCTCGCTCTAACTTCTCTCAAGAATATTCAAAGATGATTGTTAACCTCATAAATGAGGTTTGAGTCTCTTTATATAGTCTTCAAGCAATCTGTCTCTTGGTAGTTGGGAGAGCCGTTTGAATATGGCCGTTTAACACATGTTACCGTTTGCTCAATAAATGCTTCATCAATGCATAGCAGGGTTGACTTGCTTTATCTCTGAAAAGTAGTCCTGACACCTCTGCTCTGACAAAAGCATTCTGACACTGCAACTTCTGACATTCTGATTGCTTGCGGAAGCAGATTCTCATCCGGAAGCAATTCTACTGAGTGTGCTGCACTGAGTGTTAGTCTAGCAATATAATCACATAGTTACATGCAGTGGGTGTTCCCTAAGTCTAAGATGCATCCGGAGGTACTTCTACATCCGGAGATAAATCTACTGGATGAAGGACTTTGTTCACTATTACTCACTCACGCTCAGTGTCCCTCAATCCAACGGTCAGCGCTAGTCACTAAGCTATCGGAAGCACTTTTACTTGACGTGGTGAAATCACTGACGCTTAGGGTTATATCTCTTCTATTAGCCTGTGCCAGTCTAAATCTAACAGGGAGCAATTTCACTTGACGAGGCTGATTCACTGACGCTTGGGGTTATTTTATTCTATCAGTCTGCGCCAGTCAAAATCTAACAGGAAGCATTTCCACTTGACGTTGCACTTTTACTGACGCTTGGGGTTGTATCTATTTTATCAACCTGTGCCAGTCTAAGTTTAACAGGAAGCATTTTTACTTGATGAGGTGAACTTACTGACGCTTGGGGTGATATCTATCTTATCAGTCTGCGTCAGTCTAAGTTTAACAAGAAGCAACTTCACTTCCGGTTGAATCATAACTTAGTAAGGTTTTGGATATCTAGCGTTCATGGACTAAGTTAAATCTCTAGTGAATTACTTGCTGCCGCTGGGGGATGAAACATTCATCCGCGAGCCCAAGTCCTAGTCTATCCGGAAGTAAGTCCACATCCGGTTGCACTCTTACTTGGGATCCTGTGTTATTCTATTGCTTTCTAAGTACTAGACCAATTCTTTCATATTTTAGTCTTCATCAAAACTTAAGATTCTAACAGAACCAAGATGGGGGAAGGGCTGGGTGCGTGTGGATGTGTTTTGGGGGGGCGGGCAGGGGTGTGGGCAAGGGGAGGGATGAAGATCATGAAGAGGCTATTTTCATTTTTTTTTAATTCAAGTAATGTGAGTCCTACACATTCAAAAAAATTATTGCAACATAAGCGTGTCATATCAGTAGAAAATTTTATTTTGTCCAACACGTCAGCTTTTAACGGTTAACGTTGGCTAAAGTTAATGACATCACTTAAATTGAGACGAAATTTATTCTTCATTCCAATAAGGGTTAAATATCAATTTGCCCTATCAACTATTTCTCAAGTATCAATTTGGCCTCCAAACAATTTATGGTCTCATTCTGGCCACTGAACAATAAAAATGGTTCAATTTGGCCACTGGGTCATTGGAAAATACTAAAATACCCTCTAAGATTTAATTAATATAATTTTTAAAGATGTAGGTCCCACTTTTAAAATAAAAAAATTACCCAACCAACCCCACACCCCTCTCCCCTCCCTCCTTCCCCTCACCCACCCACCCTCCCACCGTCCCTTCCTCCCTCTTCTTCCTCTTTTCTCGCTCCTCCCATATTCAGGTAATGGAATTTCAATAATGAATTAGCTGCTTCTTCTCCTACCATCATGGCCAGTGATGATAATAATAATGATGAGTCTCAAAATATGCACTTTCTTGATGTTTCTGTGTTTAAGTGTGATGATGATCTCCAGTTCATTCCTTCGCCATCTTCTTCTCATCAACAAGTTCCCCATCATCAAAACTACTCAACGTTTCAGTCTGCTTCAAAGAGATTTTCAGCTGGCGGGATAAGTTTTGATGATGGTGGTGGTGATAATAATGGGTCTTCATTAACTCCAGATCTGGGATGGGTTAATGATCTGCTGGTTTAGGAGAAGATGCATGGTGGCCATTAATGGATTCATGAATATGGGAGGAGCGAGAGAGAAGAGGAAGAAGAGGGAGGAGGGGACGGTGGGAGGGTGGATGGGTGAGGGGAAGGAGGGAGGGGAGAGGGGTGTGGGGTTGGTTGGGTAATTTTTTTATTTTAAAAGTGGGACCCACATCTTTAAAAATTATATTAATTAAATCTTAGAGGGTATTTTAGTATTTTCCAATGACCCAGTGGCCAAATTGAACCATTTTTATTGTTCAGTGGCCAGAATGAGACCATAAATTGTTTGGAGGCCAAATTAATACTTGAGAAATAGTTGATAGGCCAAATTGATCTTTAACCCTTCCAATAATTGAGACCGAAAATAGTTTTTTTCCATGAGTGCTCATAGCGTAATAGTTTATTACCATTTTTGTACTTGAAATGTGTAATATTTTAAAAATGTTTTTATAGAGAGAAGCATAGAGAAGAATAGATCTTGAGTAAGAATGTAATTGAAGGTACCAAAGATGTGTGCTAAACCCTATTTATGCTAGAATTTCATAAATTTTATACCAATTTTGAAGATAAAACTATAATCCCGCAGTATTTTATAACAAAAGCTAGAAAAACCTCATTGATCACATTCTTGTTACTATTCAATGTTTGCATAAAGCCCCTAGCTTCTTATTACAAAAAAAATAGTATTAGTGAGAAATTAAGATTCGTATACGAAGAAAAATTTAATCTCTCGTGGGGCTTTCCTAATAATATAATAAAGCAGATTGAACTTATTATCTCGCGGACTTAGTACCACCTTCACGTTATCATCATCCAAATAAACTATTGGTCTTGAAATTCCGAAGTTAGGAAAATAGTTGCCAACCAACGTCTTCTTGACCTGCGATTACAAGGAAGTAATTAAATCATGTAAGTAAAATATATTGAGTTTTGCTATAATTATTTAACTTTTCTTTTTACAATGTTAAAAACTTTTACATTCATCCACGCAAATATTGTCTTAGGAAGAATAGATATTATAGATTTAATATTTTGCTGACATATCTTTAGATATGAATTGAAAATCAGTTAAAAAATGTTAATACTTGTAGTTATATATAACCCTAGCCCAGAGTATAAGATTAATTGGAAGGAAACTAGGTGTAAACTAGCTATTTGAAGGAATTACTTTTATATTTATTTTTAAAAAAATTTATATAACTTTTAAATTGATATATAATATAATGATATACATATACATATATTTGAACAAAAGAAGATATTCGCATGCATACATATAATTTTGTAAGAGCGTATATGACATATGTTCTGATATTTCTTTAGCCTTCTTGTGTCTTTCTATTAATCAGTTAATATTAAGGCCGAGCAAGTATATAATAAAAGAAAAGAGAGAGAATGGTGAACAAACCGTGTTACGATTATGCACTTCAGGATCATTAGAATCATTTTCTGTGGCTAATGTGAACGCTTTTAACACAGGAACTTCGTTCATAATATTGATTACTCTACCATAAACAGAAAGGTCAATTCCTGTAACTCTCTTGATCAACCTATACAACGGCGGCCCTTTGTCCCTTTCTACGTTAACACGCACGTGCAATTTCAAAGAATGAATTATTTCATGACAAGAAATCTGCAAAGGAAAAAATGAAAAAAAAAATGATAAAAATAATAATTGTACGTGTGTGTTGTGTAGTCATATATAGTTCATGCGCAAGGACGAAGATGATGCAGACATAACATATGGATGTTTAATGTAATATATATACCACACAAATATAACCACATTTAGTATAGTCGAAGTCTAATTAAGCACATACCTTGGGTAGGATGGTGTCTGATACACTCAATTTCTCGGTGTGACTAATATCAAGAAGGAGTCTTTTGATGCTAAAAAGACTGACATTATTAGAAACTAGCACAGTAGCAGATTTAAGTATAGGAAAAGTACTCTTGGCACGACACCAACCATAATATTGTAATGGAAGTGATGAATGCCAATTTGAGATAAAAAAATTTTCAAGATGTGGAGAATATTCTGAAACCTTTAGAGACAACTTTCTTTGATATGGTTCAAGATAATAAGTAATATTCCATGTCACATGTAAGGTCACAAGTTTGGGTGCAGAAATATCAATGCCAATGAAGTGAGCATCAATGGTGAAAACCCTTAGAGAGGAGCTTATGATTCTGAGTTCAAGAGGATACACCATAACACCCTTTAAATTCAGTTCTTGTAAATTAACACAGAAAAATGTAATCCAGTTTTGAAACCAATAGCTCAAACCAATAGGGATGTCTTTTAGAGTTAAGACTCTAAGATGATGACTATGCATCTGTCGGTAAATCTTATTTAATTCCAGGCAGTGTGCGCTATAGGAAGCATTAATATCTATATTCTTATTGTCCTCGAACTGTAAATGCAGATCTTGAACGTTATTCAAAGACAAGGCATTTAGAAGCCACTGCTGAGAAGTTTTAGATCGGTAACGATCATTTTTTGTTGTTAATTTGAAGGTCTTCAAAGAAGGAATTCTTTTCACAAAAGATATAATTGTATCCGCTTTCTCCCACCAACGGAAATTTATTTTTCTTTCAATCCAAACGTGAAATACGTCCAACTTGTCAAAAAGAGCAGCACAACGTATTATTCCCTCCTGTGAAATCTGACAAAAATATATACATGATTATAAATGATCAAATTTGTATAACTACTGCATATAGTTTTTATAGGTATATAAGAAGTTTATAGAAAATATAGTTATAACAAATGTAAACACTTCCTTCTCCTCTTGTCCTATTTAAGGAAGCCACTTTTGTTCCTAAATATAAAAATGCTTCCAAATATTTCTTAACTTGCAACAAATTCTTTATTAATGCTCAATAATAAAAAATCTAGAGAAGAAAAGTGTGAATGTAAATAGTTATGGTGTTTATAATAATAGGATATATATTTTAACTAACTTAATTAACATCATTAATCTAAATAAATTCGATAAAAATATCTTATGTTTATGATTAGAAGCAATATATACTACTTATATAGCATGTTATACATTATTTTATAAACTAAAAAGACATTATTATGCATATTGTTTCTTCCTAACGAAATAACTTTTTAAAACAAAAAACATAGAAATTTATATTTATATAAAAATTACCTTTAATTTTTTATCATTTAACATTTAAATTACTTAACAATTGCTAAGCATTTATCTTTTCCAATACAAATAATTTTAATATATATTTTAAATTTTGATTATATTATTCAACTGATTGATTTTCATGATACTAATATAGTAATTTGTTGTACCAAAATATTAATAAGATAACCAATGAATATATCAAACAATGTGCCTTAATATAGATTTTGATAACTGTGAGAGTAAATAAATAGATTAAGATACTTAAATTAAATACGGTAGGGGCAAAAGAAATAAAAAGTTTGAGCGCCTTTATGGTCTAAACATGAACCTTCCAAAAGCATGATAAATTTCAGTTAAAAAAGCATAATAAATAAATTCTAAAAAAATTAAAAAGACTTATTTCAAAGATTATATATTCTCCTGATTGAATATATTATATTTTAAATATATATTAAAAAATCTATATATACATGTTTGAAAAAGCTTTTACAATACTTTTCTGTTGATATTATCATACAGACTCTGATAACCTATTCCAATTGAAATTATGGTATTTAATTAAGGCACAATTGAAATAAAATCAACAAATTCTTTAATTATCAAAAAAGAAAAAGAAATAAACTCAACAAATTAAACCAATTAAAATAAGAGTAACTTTTCCAAAATCACAGAACTGGTGACTTCTTGTCAATTTCTCTCAATATAGATTAAATTAAATCATTTTATTTAAAACATCATGATTCAGCAATATTTTTGATAATTCATACTATCGTTTTTGAAGATAAAACTATTATCCCCAGTTTTTTAATAACACAACCAAGTTTTATCTGAATAAAAGTTTTATCAAAATTAAGTTGAAGGTTAAAGTATATATTTCATCACTTATCTTTACATCATGTTTACTTGTGTCCCTTAAGATCTAAAAATGCACTTCTATTTCTTTTTTGTTAACACAACTTTATTTAATGAAAAATACCAACTAAGGAAATCTAAATGGAAATTCTATACTTTTTTTTGCCATGGGGAAATTATATTCTTAAATGGTTATGAAAAAGAGTTAGATTTTAAAATATATTAATAATTATACTAAGTAATTGAAATTTGAACTTAATTTGTCAAAATTTAAATTTACAATCATGGTTAAAATTTTGAGTTTAAATGTAAATAGCAGTGTTAAAAAATGAATAAAAATGCACTTATCAAATTTAAGGAATCAAAATAGACTTGGTAAAGGATAAGTGAGTAAAAGTATAGTTAAGACAGCAAAGGGAGAAATAATTTGAAGTTGAAGTTATAAGCCCCTCAATTTTTCGGCATTTGAAAATTGAGATTCAATTGTCATGAAAATAAAAACTAAAATTTTTGCAACATGCATACATAAATTTAGGCAAGCACTTACCTGGTGAAGAATAGTATCCGAGAGACACAATTGTCTAGTATGACTAATATCTTAAGGAGCCTTTCCAACGAAAGATTAGAAATAGGAGTGACTTTTTCAGGAAGTTTTACCGTCACAGAACGAAAATTGATATTACCACCAGAAGAATTATATCTCAAAGTATTGTACGACGCATCAAAATTCTCCAACAAAAACTCTTCAAGATTTGGAGAATTTGAAATATTTACGGACGGATGTGATACATCCCTATCAAGATTAATTCGAATCCATGTCACGTGCAGAGTAACAAGTTTCGGTGTGGAAACAATATTAAGTTTTTCAAAGTCACCTTCAATGGTAAAAACCCTGAGAGAAGAGCTTGTGAGTGTGAGTGTAGGTGAAAGCACCAAAACGTAAGAAAGATTCAGTTCTTCTAAACTGACACAGCAAATCAAAATCCAATCTTCAAAACTCTTGTTGAGAGAGATAGGGATATCTTTAAGAGTCAACACCCTAAGATACTTCAATGGGTTAGAATACCTATTGAGACACAGTTCAGCCCTCTCACTGAAACTACCATTAGATCTTAGTGGTTTCCTGTTGAAGCATATGATAAGCTCCTGAACATTCAAAGATATGGCATTATGAAACCAAGCCAAAAGATAAATTATAAAATCCATTTTTGTAGTAAATATTTCCTCGGGTAAACACAAGAGAATCTTTCGTAAGTCATGTTCAATGTTGGACTTGTTATTCATACGATGTTCCATTAACTTGTCGAAGTATAAAATGAATCCGGAGAGGTCCTTTGGGACCTCTTTGAGGTGCAGAAAAGGGGAGTGAGAACAAAGAGAGTAAAACCTTTTAGAGGTCATGCTCAAACCAACAATTGATTGTACATCTGCACGAGAAATTATTTCATTAGCAAGGAAATCGTTGGGTAGTCTATCAAAGGAACTTCTTAAAGAGACTTGATCCATATGGTCTACTTTCTAAAGGGAACTGAAAAGACAATTCGCATTGAGTATGAATCTCTCTGCGGGTGCGGCTACTGAAATAGTAATTGTGAGAAGGGAATGTTTACCCTAATGAGGAGGAGACAAAAATATAGAAGAGGTAATCTAATAAAAAGGGGGAAATAAAATAAATTGTTTTAATCATAAGCATAAATGGGAATATTTGTATTTTTGACAAAACTTAAAGAAAAATCATTAAACCAATATATGTTAGGGATATTTTTATTGGTCATTTGATTCTGAATTTTTTTTTTGTTTTGAGTCGCTTTATTGATGAATGTATCCGTCACAGACACAATATATATAATTGGGGTCATCAAATGTGAATGTTTAACTGAGACACAATATAACTGATTTTTTTAGGTAATATTATTATTCGCTCTGATTTTTTATAATTATTATTGATTGATATACTTGCAACAAATTTTATGGACCAACAAAGAGATATCAATGAAAAACAAAAGAAAAATAGTGATACAATTGATAAGATTTTTTCCTACCAAAACAAATTGATACAATTTTGGCAAAAGGAACCACACAATAAAGGTAATTATTGTAATGTTAAAAACTTAAGAAGTAACAATTCGAAATTTATCTCGACCAAAAAAAAACAATTCGAAATTTAAAATTGCTTCCTTTCATGAGTCGGAGAAATCAATAGCAAGGATTTTGTGTTTGATCATCAAGAGAGTAACTTTCATGCTAACGACTACGCTGAAATGAGTGATTAGTTTTGCTCCACACATACAATACATAAAAATATATTGTTTCCACACCATTTTAAATATTATTTGCACGTTTGTTAACCATTTCAGCGTCCATATACACATTTAAATCAATTTAAATAGGTTTTTTATTCTGACAAATCATTTTTTGGAAATATGGAAAATCAGTTGTTTCTTACCGGCCAATTAAGATGGTATGATATATTTGATTTCCGACATTATATTAATGGTGATTTCATTTGCTTTCTCTTCCAATTATTCATTTCCATACATAATCAGAAAATAATACATAATCAGAAAATAATGGAGGATTACAAGGGATTGGAGAAAACAGGAAATTTATTATTTACATTAGTATTAATGTCATACATTGATTAAATTTCCCAATCAGTCAGGAGATAATGGGATACTAATCATAGAATTAATATTATTATTTATATTGATTATTGATCATTATTATTGATTGATTGATTCGCATTGAGTTATTTTTATCAGAAATTCGCATTGAGTTATAGTAAAACTTATTTCAAATAATGCAAAGCAGAAATTAAAACGTTCTAATTGACGGTTTAGACTTTAAATGTAAATCTTATGCCTAATTCAACGCTTCAACTTTAAGTTTGCATAATGCCTATTTTAATCGCTCATCCACTTTGATTCTAAGAAACGTTATTACGAAAACATATGCGGTATGCCTAATGTATAGCTCCCCGTAGCTAGAGTTTTGTTATTAAGCTTATGTTGGATGCTGACATTTGTACAAGGTTTAAACTTAAAGGGAGTTCATATGATTTAGTAAAAAAAAATATTAAATAACATGTGAGAATTTAAATTACAAGCATTTATGAGACATTAAAAAATTTCAAATATCAGATTTCATATATTTTAGCACAATAACAACAACAATCCCCTCTTAGTATAGGAGAGAGATCCGGATTAACAGTGTGTCAGTACAAGGGAAAAACTTCCTCATATCAGATGAAACATGTATGTTTCACTATCAGTGCATCACACGTGGGAGTTTTTACTAGTTTTAATATTAAATGGCGAGAAGCCGTATACATGGAATCATTTTTTAAAATAATTGAAGGAGTGTTTTTCAAGATTGTGAGCTTGTTAAGCCGTTATGGGAAGAGTTGGGGGTTGAGAGGCTAAATCTGGAATTTGAAAGTGATGACTTTAACTCTTGGTGAAGCTTAACCTTTTTAGAGTAATAGTAGATTACATGGCTTCAATTAGAGTGATATGTTTTCTGTAATGTGTGTTGGCGTCTGCTCTCAAATCATCAAAAAATTTACTGAATGTCTTCTTGCTCCTCTCCAACACTGCTATATCCATTCAGCAACTATATATGTAAACAATGAAAACACAGTGCTGCATGTAAAATAAATAGTGATCTGAGTCGCTTCCCTTATGGGACTCTGTCCTTTAGAGGTATTCCGCGACCACCGGTAGCAAGATAGGACGCGGCTCTCCCCAGGATTAAACAGATCCATCTTGCTAAATAGCAAGAAGCAACAGAACTACGGAAGATCTTTTACTTAGTAAGGCATAAGATATTTTAGAGGAGGAGGAAGAAGAATGCTCTAACTCAAGAGCAAAGAGTTACATATCTGACATTCACCAATTCACCACTTTCATAGGCATATATAAAATCTCAATCAAAAAATAGGCATATATAAAATACAAATTTCCAGCCTATAAGGCCTCACGTTAAAATGTGTATTAATGTACATAAATGAGATTTAAAACTATTAAAACCATGCCTTACAAGTTTTATATGATAGGAATAAATGGCATATAAAGTCATTTTAAATGCTTCACAACGTATGAGTCATTGAAAGAGAATAACATGCAGGCATGAGTGATCAGCTTCTTCTGATTTTTTTTTTTTGAACTGAAAATTTCCTTCTATTATTAATGAGTAAGCAACATTACAAGTTCCGGAATACAAATTAAAAGAGCAAAAGAAAACATAAGCATAACATAACAAAGACTATGACCAGTGTCATTATTAGCCTATGCCAGAACATTGTAATGGTGGAGAAGAAGGTAGAAGAACTCCACCCGAGTCATGAGGTGTAGTAGATGATGATTCAGAGGCTTCAACTTCCTCAGAGGCATCCAAAGCTAGAAGGGAAGACAAAGGAAGTGTTGGTTGGTAAACCCACCCTATTGGGAACACATCCTTACAAGCAACAGCTGCAAGATGATCAGCTGCTAAATTTCCACTCCGAAGAGTGAAGGAGATAGAAAACCCAGCCTTAGATGAGAAGAGATTGATGATTTCCTGAACTATACTTCTGCATTTCCACTCATGAGATTCAGGCTTGTTCAGTGCCACACAGTCTTTTAAAAGTAGGCAATCTGTTTCAAATATCACCTTATCATGGCCAAGATCAATAGCAAGTAGCAAGGCTCTCTTGAGTGCAAGCGCCTCAGTCATAAAGGCAGAGAGAGATTTAATCTTGTCCACAAAACCCCATTTGAAGTTACCTTGAAAGTCTCGGCAGATTGCTCCAATTCCAGCTTCAGACATTTGGTCCTTGAAGGAGCCATCACAATTAATTTTGAGGAAGTTGGTTGGCGGCTTCACCCATCTAACATTTGGTTGGTGAGGTGAGATGAGATTCGTTAGATGCTGAATACAATCATTAACCTTCCAAAACTCATTATTCGCTTGAACAATCCTTTGAATGACAATATACGGGTCAGGTGGGAAATGATTAAATACCCACTCATTTCTTTGCTTCCAAATATTCCAGAGAATGTGACAAATCAGCGGTAGATCATTGCTGGATAAAGCATTTGTTCCTGTTGTTATTTGAAGCCACCATGCCACAAAGTTATTAGTATGAAGGGCATCGATTCGAACCCCCAAAGGACATCCAAACCACACCCATTTTGTCCAGCAGCATTCAAAGAACAAGTGTTCTATCGTTTCATTTTGAGTCTCACATATTGGACAAATTTCAGAAATAGCTCTTCGGCGCTTGTACAGACCTGCTTTTGTTGCTATAGCATTTCAAAGTGCTCTCCATATGAAATTTTGGATGTGAGGGATAACTCTAATCTTCCAAACTCTTTGCCAATCAGCTCTAGAGAGGTTGATCGATGAGGAAGCTCTATTGCAATGGAACTGAGATTGATTTTTTCCATGGTTATACCCCTGCTTCACTGTATAAGTTCTGTTTGTTGCAGGCGTCCACACAAGTTTGTCTGGGAGAGGGATATGAGGTATGCTGATTTGGGAAATTCGGTCAAGAATATTCTGGGGAAGGAGGTGACAAATGGGGTTTAGATTCCACTGACCGTCTACAATTAAATCTGAAACTCTGCCCTCATTGACAATATATTCATTGCAATTTTGTGGCTTTGGAGGGAATTAACATCTGGGATCCATGGATCACTCCAAATATGGATTGAAGTACCGTCACCTAAATCCCACAAGAGATTTTTCTTTAGAAAGTCTCTTCCACTAAGAATGCTGCTCCAACACCATGAGGCTTTATACCCAATCCCTGCATCAATAAAATCTCCCTTGGGGAAGTATATACTTTTAAGAACTTGAATCCATAGTTCTTGCGGCTGTTGAAAAATTCTCCATGCAGTTTTAGCTAGAAGAGCTTCATTCATAGTGGTAAAGTCTCGAAAGCCCATTCCCCCATTTAGCTTTGATTCAGAGAGGTAATCCCATGCTTTCCAATGAGTCCCTCCTCCTTCAGATGAGCCATCCCACCAAAAATTTGAAATAAGGCTGTTCAATTCTTTGCAAGTTTTTTATGGGAATTTGAAGCAGTTCATCGGATAAATAGGAATTGCATTGACAACTGCTTTGATCATAACTTCTCTCCCGGCATATGATAAAGATTTCTGGGTCCATCCCTGCATTTTAGATTTCACTCTCTCTCGAATATAAGAAAGGGCCTGATTCTTAGTTTTCCCCCAAATACTAGGGATGCCGAGATATTTTCCTTGGTCTGCTGCTGCTGGGATGCAAAGAATTTGGCATATTTCATTTTTGACTTCCGGAGTGGTGTTGCTTGAGAAGACAATGGTGGATTTGTCTAAATTGGGAGATTGGCCTGAAGCCTCACAGTAAATCTTAATAATTCTAGCCAGATTGATCTGCTAGCATTCATAAAGAAGAGAGCATCATCAGCAAAGAAGCTATGAGATAACTCGGGACAAGTATTGCTCAGCTTAATCCCATTGAGAGTTTTGTTCTGGACATTCTTGTGAATCATGGTTGAAAGGACTTCCGCAACAATGATGAATAGATATGGAGAGAGGGGATCTCCTTGTCTTAATCCTTGACCAGGAATGAAGGAGTCAATCTTGTCCCCTGAAACACACAAATGCAACTGCACAGAACTTATACATTTCATAACAAATGCTACCCAATCTATGCAAAAGCCAAATTTCAAGAGAACTTGTTTTAAGAAATCCCATTCAACTCTATCATAGGCCTTACTCATATCCATCTTAAGGGCAAATTCATATTTAAAGCTTGATTTTTTCCTCCTTAAGTAATGGTACACTTCATGGGCAATAATGATGTTATCATGAATTAATCTGCCTGGTAAGAAAGCACTTTGATTTTGAGATATGCAGCATTCTAAAAATGGTTTCATGCGAAGTGCTATGATCTTTGAAATTATTTTGTAACAGAAATTGCAGAGTCCTATTGGTCTAAAGTGTGATACATGTTCTGATTTATCAATCTTGGGAATGAGTACCACATTAGTATCATTGATCACAGAAATATCAGATTTGCCAGAGAAAAATTCAAGAACCATATCACAAACTTGATTACCTATTTCTGACCAAGCAGCTTGGTAGAATTTACCTGAAAACCCGTCCGGTCCGGGAGCTTTATTGCTGTCAAAGCTAAAAACTGCAGAACGGATTTCATCTCTTGTGATAGGAAGCATTAAAGTCTGATTCATTTCAGGCGTAATACGAGAATCAATATAATTCAGGACTTGCTCCATTCTTCGTTCTCCTGAAGAGCAAAAAATTTTCTGATAATAACCAGAAATGTTAGCATTGATGTCATCCTGCTCTGTTAACCAGCGATTATCATTGTCCTTGAGCCTGAGAATATTATTTATACTTCTACGCTTCAGAGTGGAAAGATGGAAGAAGCTAGAGTTTTTATCTCCTGATTGAAGCCAATGAATGCGAGAGCGTTGCCACCAATATTCCTCTTCCTGATTGTAGGCAGCTTCAAGAGCCATTTTGATATATTCTGCCTGCCTCTTTGAATCACTGTTAATGGTGTGATGGAGACAACCAGTCAACTCCGCTGACAGTTTTGCAATGATTTTTTTGGAGTTGGGGAATTCTTTCCTGCTCCACCTGGCTAGTTCTTTTTTACATGAAACAAGACGGGTTAGAAAATTTAAAAGTGAAGATAGATCATGTAACTCATTGATATACCATCCGTTCTTAACTACTTGAATGAATTTCTCATGTTTCGCCCATCTAGCTTCGAATTTAAATTCTCTAGCCCTCTTAGTTTTTTTGTAGCACAGACTAGCTAAAAGGATGTGATGATCGGAGCCTTGAGGATCAATATGAAATACTTCAAGATTTGGGAATTCTTCTCTCAATAAAATATTGTCCATAGCTCGATCAATACGCTCTCTTATTGTGGTGGGGCTCTCCCGATTGTTGCACCATGTATATCTGTATCCATTGAAACCCAAATCAATAAGTTCACAGTTAGATATAAAATTTTGAAAATTTATGATCTTCCTAATTGGTCTGGGTTTCCCTCCTGACTTCTCTGTGATCGACGCTATATCATTGAAGTCACCGATACACATCCATGATTGGTTCATATGTCTAGCCAAACAAGTAATTTCTTCCCAGCAAGCATTCCTGTAATTCTCATCAGTAGGCCCATAAACAAAAGTGATGTAACGTGGAGTATCAAATTTAGACCCTGCAATACTTGTATGAATTATGTTAGCAGAGGAGGATAATATATTCACAATGATATCATCTGACCAAAATAATGCTAAACCTCCACTTAAACCTACAGGGTCAACAATCCACTCATGCAAAAAATTACATTTTTTTTTAATTTTCTTAACATAAGTTCTTTTCTGTTTAGTCTCCATAAGAAAGACTAATTGGGGTTTATTTCTATACACTTCTTCTTTTAAGAATTTAACTGTCAAGGGAACCCCCAATCCTTGACAGTTCCATGATAAGAGATTCATTGAGAACCGGTGGTTGGTCCCATCCAACCACCGGCTTTTTTTGGAAGAGAATTTGACTGAGAATGAGCTGAGTCTTTTGAATTACCTCCATGAAATTTAAACCACTCATATGGAAAGTCAATTTCATGAGTAGCAGTTTCAGAAGAACGTACCTCCACCTTGGGGATTGATGAATCAGATCGCAGACGTTGCTTGATAGTACGCCTAGATTTTCTACTTGGGGTGGTGCGATTACCTTTTCCTTTTTCCTGAGGCTGGGTGGATTCATCTTCAGCAAATATTAGACATTTCCTCCTCTTGGCACTAGAATCCTCTAAGTCTTCAGACCCACTTCTTTTTATGCTAACGCCCTTAAAATTCATTGTCACTTGGGACATTGGTGATAAGGTCAAAAAGGGAACAATAGCTTTGGAGTTGTCATCGTGTGGGTTTAGTAAAGTTTCCTGATGTGAGTTATTGGAATTGGGGATATGGGTAGAGTGAGTGGGTTGTGGGGTAGTTATATCCATTTCTATTTCTTGTATTCTCACATTTTGGGTTTGAGGGGAATTTTTGGATTGACCAAGAAAATTGGGCTTAAAAATGGTGGGCCTTAAATGGGTATTGTGAGCAGGAGGAATCGGTTGAAGATTGGCTTCTTGGTCAGCTTCTAAATTAGGAATTTGTTTAAGCACAATACCTCCTATTTTTCCATTGAAGTGCAACGGCAATTCAGTGATTTGTGGGACTTCCTTATTTGATGAAATGACCGTTGGTGTAGATTTCCCTGCATTAGAAAAATTAATTTCATTAATTGTTAGCCCCAAATTTCGCCCTTGATTGTGCTTACCTGATTTGCTGTCGCCTGCCGGACTAGCGGAGGAGGCTTTTCCGTACGGAGGGGTCTGGTTGGTGTTGCTTCCATCCAGCCTTCTTTGTGGATGATTAATGATTCATCCAGAGTTTTCACATGAGAAGTGCGAAGCCAGTGGCCGTATTCATCCCTTTCCTCGCTCTCTTCTTCAAAAATGGATTTGCAAGTTTTCTCATCATGGCCGATGCATCCACACTTGTAGCAGAATTTTGAAGGCGCTCATATTTAATGGAAACTTTAGTGGGTTCCTTGCCCTTCCTTGGAACCAAGAAACCAGACTCCAGTGGCTTATCCAAATTAACAAGACATCGGACACGGATAAAGCTTCTGTGTATTTTCCCATCAATTCTAGGATTTTCAAACATTAGGACTTCACCTACTTCTTTTCCCAGAATAATTGCATTTTCTTTCTCAAATGCCTCAAGAGGGAGGCCATGGAACTGGATCCAAAAAGGGGAGGTGTTAAATTGGATCTCTGATAGCACTGAGAATTCCTCCCACATCTGGATGCTTAATAAGAAGCCTTGGATTGACCATGGACGGCCTTTGAGGATTCTGATATAATCATCCTGCTGCTCAAAATGAAAACGGAAAATTAGGCGCACCGGATCCATTTCATGGATTTCTAAAGTTTCTTTCTCAAGCTGCCATCCCTTACGAATCATGGAAATCACTATATTTTTGTTTAGACTTTTCCCTGTGATCAGTTTCCCAACAAGGGTAAAGCCTTTTTTATTGTTTGGGTTTTCTAAGTTTAGGATTACTTTCTTCAATTTCCGATCCCTACTAGACTATTCCCCCTCCATACTGTGACAGAGATTAGGAAGTAAGCAGAGGTGAGAAAGGAAAGAAAGCAATATAGAAGGATGAAGGTGACAATGAATGTCGGATGAAGAAAAGAAAAACTCTCACTGGTGGAGAGAAAGTATGGCTCTCACGAGGCGGAGTATGGACATAGCTTATTCTGATTCAAAATAACGTATAAAACATTTCAAGTGAATAGCACAAAACGTGTGAGTTATTGATAATAATTATCAATGAATAGCATTCATTAATAATCCATGAAATCAGCTTTTCCAAATACCTAATGTACAAATCTAAATTAATGATTTAGTAACTTATTTGTTCACAAAACATTAATTTTAGATTTCACAAATATAGCCTAATAAAAAGTGATTGGTTCACATTTTAACTCATACAAATGGATGGGGAATATAGCCGGATTTATCCTCTAGTGCCCATTGGTGTATGAATGAACTTTCCCTCATCTCCAATATAGTATTCCAAATTCACTTATAATTTGGAATCTCACAATCCCAAACAATATAAGACTTGTTCCTATGACACACTCACTCAATATAAGACCAAGTGTTCTGGAAGGAGTTGTTGAAGTCAAGGGTATCCTTCACTGTATGCAAAAAGCAAAAACCTTTGCTCGTCTACCTTGCAATCTCAATGCCTTGGGTAATAGGCTCATGAATCCGCTATTGACCTGGGAACCCAATGTTCCAAGAGTTTTTGTTGATGGGGCATTTTCTTTTAGGCAAATTTAATGAACATCAGGGTGTGGTGGCGTTCTTAGACGCCCAGATGGAAGTATTCATGAATTATGTAGGGTCCCAAGGGACCTCACTTTAACAACTTGAAAAGTGAAAAGACAGTTTTGCCCTTAGCCTATTAACACTTGTCACATGTGCCGAGTAACTTGTCAATGTTTGCCCAAAGAGTTGTCAAGTGTGCCTAGTAACTTGTCATTTTGCCCTGTTCATTAACTTAAAGAGTATTGGCCATTAACTTGTTACACATGCCCAATTAGTTGTCACATGTGTCCAGTAACTTATCAAGGTTTGCCCAAAGAGTTGTCAAGCGTGCCTAGTAACTTGTCATTTTGCCCTACCCATTAACTTAAAAGAGTATTGGCCATTAAGTTGTTACACATGTCCAACTAATTGTCACATGTGCGTGTTAAGATTTGCCCAAAGAGTTGTCAAGTGTTCCTAGTAAGTTGTTACACCTTGACAAGTTACTGGACACATGTGATAAGTGTTAATAGGCTAGGGGCAAAATTATCTTTTTACTTTTCAAGTATATTAAAGTGAGGTCCCTGAGACCCTACATTAATTTTCCCAACTTTTAGGACTTTTCTAATATTAAGTCCCTTGTGGGGGAACTCAAATTAATTTTCCCAAAAAAGTATTCATATTGATATGTTTTTCCTGGAGCCAAATTATTCCAAGTTTCTAACTACCGCTTTCCACCGTCCAATGAAAATCCTTCTCTTCTTCATCTTCATCTTCATCTTCTTCTTCTCTTCCTCCCAACGCATCTTCACCCCTCAATATTCCACCCCTTTTGTTGGTGAGCGCTCCCATTTCGTTCCTCTCTCTTAAATTTACTTTAAATGAAGTCATTCACGACAACAAGATCCTTTCTTTGAATTCAAATGCTTGAATCTGATTCGCATGTGATCAATTCTGTTGTGAATTTCCTTTTCAATTTTTGGGTTTTCTCGCTATTGCCTTACTGTTTTTGAATATAATGAGTTTGCTTCATTTGGGTATTCGCATATGATGTTCTGTTTTCTTTCTTAGTATCTCTCCTTGATTTATTCAGAGTTGTAATCAATTTCATAGTCTTATTGTGGTTCATGAGCTTGTTTTGACGAAGGTTGTGACTTTAGGTATTGATGATGGATTCAAATAATGAGCTAACATTAGAAGAGGAAGTGAAAGCTTTTTTTGATTCAGCTCCTCCTTTGCAAAACAGTGATGAAATAAGTGAAAAATTGAAGAAATTTATTGAGCATAATTATTTGCCTTCTGGTAAGTTCATTATTACTACACTTTTCATTTTGGGTTAACCATCACCATTGACTCGGAAGTTTTGTCTAAGGATAACACTGCCCCAGAAGTAATTTTAGGCTCAAATTAGCCTGTGAAGTCATAAAATAGGTTCAAGATAGATCTTTTTAGACGGCCACTAAAGATACTTCTGGGGCTATTGTGATAAAAAAAAAGGGCTATCTTGAGCCCATTTTATGGCTTCAAGAGCTGATTTGAGCCTAAAACTACTTCTGGGCTACTGTGATCCTCAGGCAAAACTTCCGGGTTAATGGTGATGTTTGATCCTTCATTTTTGCAATGCTTGCTTGCATTATTTTTTTAAGTGAAGGGTGTGGTTAAAGGTGTAAATGCCAGAAGAATTGTTTGTGTGACATCTGGTGGTACCACTGCCCCATTAGAGCAACGTTGTGTTAGATATGTGGACAATTTTAGTTCAGGTCATAGAGGAGCTACATCTACAGAGTATGTTGCAATCTGTTCCCCTCTGAGTTATCAAAATTTGATATCATTTTTTTTAAAATAATTAGCTTACTGAGTTTTTTTAGGTACTTTCTGAAGGCTGGATATGCTGTTATCTTTCTCTACCGAAGGTGAATTTCTAGTTTTTGTTCCTGTTATGCTGCTTTCTGTTTTGAGATGAGAATTGTAGAGTATGTTATCTCTGGTTTGGTTTCTTTTGAATTAGTTGAATGTGCATGGATATATTTGTAGGGAAAGTTTCCAGCCATTTTGCAGATCCCTGCCCGATGACCCTTTACTTGAATGTTTTGAGACCACCAGTGATTCCAATATACAAGGTATGTAGTTTTTGCTGAATTCTTGATAAATGTGTATGTGACCGAAAATTTTTTCTGCTCAATTTGCGATTGGAGGAACCTACTTTATAGCTAAATTACTTTGTGCCTGCCTCATCTTTATTTTTGAATTTCATTTGAATGTGGCTAAATTCTGTTCTATACTTCAGTTCGTGAGGCTCATGCTGAAGCTGTGAAGAGGGCTATCATTGATCATCATGCTGTATGGACCATACCTTTGATTTTACATATAATGTTGTTACTATTTCAGTGTTACTTTTGCTTCTTTTTTACTGGCAGTTCATTTTAGTTTAGATTAGTTGGGTATGATTAGAACTAAATGGGTTTTCTATTCTTCTGCAGGCAATAGCAGGTGGTCTCCTGCTAAAACTTCCATTTCGAACCATATTTGAGTATCTTCAGGTAAGCCTTAGTTTTTACTTTGTTTATCTGGGGCCAATAGTTAGTTTTTGTTTTCATATGTTTAGTTGATGCAGCAAATAAATTGTTGTATAACATGTGTACACCCTCCATTGCTGTTACTTTGTGTGCCTAATTATTAACTTACAGTCAACATTGGAGGTGGACTTTTTAGTCTTTAGCTCCCATAATGTAGTCATATATGGTCATTCTTCTGAGATTGACCCACTAGTTTACTTGTTATAGTTTTAAGTTATAGTGTCAAATCTGCAGTTTTGTTGTGCTTAGCCATGTAATTTTTTGTTCAAGCAGATGTTGAAAATGACTGCAATGTCGATGAGGTGTCTCGGGCCACATGCAATGTTCTATCTTTCAGCTGCAGCATCTGATTATTATGTTCCTTGGAAGGACATGGTAATAATTTGATGAGTAGTTCTTCCTCAATATTGTAGTCCTGTTCTTTATTTCTCAATCCTGCGATTTAATGCTGCAGATATATTTTGCTTGGTCTTTTCCAATGCAAACATTTTTTTGCTGACTTTAATATTGCTTCAAAGAAGAAAAATTGCTTAATTCATCAAATAAGAAAAATTGGTTTTGGGTTCAGGTAGTTTTTTGATGTAATTTAGTGTATTAAAAATTTTATACATTTTAGACCTCAAGGTGGGGATGCTTGGAGAAAAATCCTAATTAGATTAGTACTAGTTGGTTAAATCTTTAAAAGGTGTATTATAAAGCTAAAGAGTTGCAGTTTCTGCCAACTCATTATATTTTGTTTTTAGTGATATACTTCAACAACATTTACTTACCATTGGTGATGTTAACTTGAATTAATCCTGCACAGGTGGAACACAAAATTCAGTCATCTCACCTTCTGGATGTAAAGCTCGTTCAAGTGCCAAAAATGTTGTCGGTTTTACGGGAAGAATGGGCTCCATCGGCCTTCTGCATATCTTTCAAGGTATAAAACCCTGTCCAAATCCTCAGCCAGTTGAATGTTGATTGATATCTGACACTATAGTATAAGTTTGCATTGATCACCCACCTATTTGGCAGTTATATACTTGTGGGGGGATAGGTTTCATTGGCTTGTGCTGTTATAAGAAATGCATTATTAATTTATGGTCACCAGTCACTAGGTTTTAGAAAAATGCCTCAAGTTTGCTCCAAGTTTGAAGTTGAGTTCAGTTTTATGTGAGCGAGCTCATCAATTTTCATCCTTTTATGAATCTTAATTCTGAAGAACAGTTGAAATATGAAAATGAAAATGACTTCAGATTCAAACTGTTTTTGCTTTTATAGGCTCTCCTGTTTTCTACTAACTCTTAAAGCATTGAAAAGAAAATGGCATGCCATGATACTATAGTAATACCTTTTCTTATTACAACCTTTTCATCTACGATTTTTATTATTTTCCATTGACAGTTAGAGACAGATTCAAACATTCTTTTGAAGAAAGCTGACAAGGCTCTTGAAAAGTACAAGATGCATGCGGTGGTTGCAAACGAACTCTCCACTCGGAAGGAGGAAGTTGTGGTTGTCACTAGTTCTGAGAAGATCACTGTTCGGAGAAATAAGAGTCAACCTGGTGATGATGTAGAGAATCCCCTAATTAAGCTCCTTTCTGGGAAACATTTAACTTACATTGAAGAATGTAGCAGATGAGTCTAAATAATGAGATGCTAAATAGGCTTTAACCTTTTACCTCTCCTACTCCTGGTTTCTAGTCAGGATCTTTTGAATTGTACTTCAGCTGAAGTGAAGACAGCAAAAGAATGGGAGATAGAATACACAAATTCCAGGTGAAGTATGCTTGGAACTTTTATTTGCATTTGATAACTTCCTCATCATCCATAAGAATGGTGAGAAGAATTAGTCACATCATAGAAATAAGGTATAATCGAGAAGAAATATAGAGGATTATAGTATGAATATTACTTTATACTTTGTTCCATGAATAAACGTGAAATCATATTTTTTAGTTGTACTTCATCAAGTCCTAAATATAAGACCACTATTATTTTTTTGTCGAAGTCAAAGAAACAAATTAGACAACTAAATTTTATCTTATGTCATATATAACTAGATTAGAAGTTAGTTTACAAGTAAAATAAATAAGTATTGACGAATAAAGATAACTATAAACAACTCAAATTCGAATTATGTTTTATCCTTATATCTCCAAAATGTCTAAAGTAATCTCATAATTGAGAATGAGTGAAGTACTTATTACACAATATCGAAGACCCAAAAATGATACATAACTATTGGCTAAGGAACAAAAGTAATACATAACTATTTCGAGGTACATCAATGATACCAACTTTTATCATGTGATCAAGAATGATATTTTCATTAATATGACAATAAGATTAGATATGAAATGTCTAAAATGCTCTCATAAATTAAATAAACTTTTTTTCTCTTCTTCCTTCTTCCTTCACCACCCACACCGGCGGCCGAAGTCACCGCCAGCCACCACCGGCACCGCCCGCCCAATGAGAGAACAAACAATCTAACATATGAGGAGAGCTAGAGACAACACGTATCTGAAGGGGAACTCTAGTAGAATAAAAGAAAGGAAACTCCACACAGTTAAGTATAGCCTTAATCTACCTTTTCTCTTTGGTAAGCAAACACTTTCTGGAAGCGCTTTTACTGCAGAGATGGGCTTGGTATTCAACAATGACTGGGATTCGACCTTGTGATCTGCCTCTAGAAGACACTCGATCTACTTCCAGTAACCTCTCTTGGGATGGCTCGAATCGTGTGGTACGAGGAAATGTATTGGAATCTCAAAACTGAGGAAGAAAGTGGGCCCCATTGGCTAGCTGCCGCGTGGCGCAGGTTGCTCGCGGCGGAGCGCCACCACTTTGCCATGACGGAAATTGTGTGAGAGTGAAGAAGGGTTTAGATGAAGACACTAGGCGCAACTCAACTTACTCTACTATTATTCTTGGGCTAATCCTTTTTCCCTTTGTTATTATTGTTGGTGTTTCGGACTTAGGTGATTGTTTTTGAGCAAACCCATCTTTAAGGACTTTCATTCTCTGTTTTCCACCTTGCCATCCTTGCACGCGCTCTATTCTCTGCTTTGCCACTTTCTTCAATTGCTTTAACTAGTGATCATAATTAACCACTAATCATCTCTTGTTTCTATTCCTTTTTTCTTTCATAATATACCCTTCTCTCTCATTGGGTGCGGCGGCGCCCACCACATGCATGTGTTGGTGGTGAAGGAGGAAGAAGGAAGAAGGAAGAAGAGAAAAAAAAATTATTTAATTCATCAGGGCATTTTAGACATTTCATGTCTAATCTTATTGTCATATTAGTAAAAATATCATTTTTGATCACATGATAAAAGTTGGTATCGTTGATGTACCTCGAAATAGTTATGTATTACTTTTGTTCCTTGGCCAATAGTTATGTATCATTTTTGGGCCTTCGCCCCACAATATAACATAATGGGTTTACTCTATTTTATTTCATGAGTAAGGAATTGTGTTGTGAATGTGTAGAATCTTCTTTTTTGGGACAGAGAATGTTAAGGATTCATTGTTTTTTTTAAACAGATGAACTCGCCTATTTCCTCTTTAACTCACATGACCAATTTTATTCTATTCATCATCATGTATAGTTTTAAAACTTAATTTTTCAGCTCGACAGTTTGAAATGGATTGATAAGGTATCTCTCCCACTATTTGCCAAAGGTACCGAGTTTAATCCTTAGGAAGTCCCTTTAATCTCGAGGGCGACTCCGAACTAGTCGGATCTAAAAGAGATTGGATACCGGAGCTTTTATGCAAAAAGAAAAAAACAGAATTTTTCATTTTGAATATTTATGACACCATATTTTCTTAGGCATAGCTATCCTCCTTATGGATGGAGCTAATCATTTCATAAGCAATGTCGGACATTCAACATGGATGCTTTAACTGAAAATTTGAAATATAGTTCGCCACACAAGAGGTCATTTACCAATCAACAAAGGTTCAAATGTGTTTTTTATAAGATGAACCACACTATTATTTCGATGACTTGAACAACTATTACATTGCCTTTTGGTGACTGGTCTTAGGGTGCAAATATGAAATAGGTGTGACCTTTATCAGGGACCTTAGACTTGGCCTATTAAATACTTATCTAAACTCAAGCTTAACAGACAATAGTCCTAGGCCTAAGCGTTTCAAAGTCTATATACTTAAATAGGACATGCCTAAACTTAAATTTTCTAAATCCTATTTAACTAATTAAGTTGGGCTCAAGCCTATTAAAAAAGCCTGTTAGAACTAGTAACACGGCCTATATATATTATTAATAGTCCCTCCGGTCCTAAATATAGGACCTAGTTGACTTTTTCGAAAAATCCTTCAAAAAAGAAAAATAAGTTAATTATAAATTATTTACCTGATTTTTTCTCTTACACTAGTTTATTTTACCTATAAGCTAATGGATAATCTAAAAAGATATCAAATATGTCATGATTTAATAACCTATTTTACAACCTTAATATCTCCAAAAAAAAAGTCAATTAGGTCTTATATTTAGGACCGGAGGTAGTATTATATTTTATACTTTTAGTTTGGAATGAAATTACACATGTATATATCTAGTTTTTAACTCATCACTTTTCACTAACCCAATGTTTCACTTTGATTTCTCTTGGAGCTTTATTATGACTATTGTGGCTGGTGGCTATACATTACTAAAGGGAAGCCTTTAAGCGATAATGATGACTGACCAATAACGAGACATGGGTCCTTAAACAAGACTATGTATAAGGCTAATAAAATGTTAAGCATGATATGTAAGGAGTAGCAGATCGAAGATAAGCGCTTGCTCGAATGATTGCGCGTTGTACGAGAATGAGTATGAAAGCCTAAATACATGTCCAAAATGTAAAGACTCAAGATATAAGTAGAGGAAGAATGTCAATGCTGGTGGTGGTGGTGGTGATAATGATAAGTCAAAGAAACCAAATAAATGAGAATATTCGATGGCAATATGGTACCTTTCAATAGTTACAAGATTTAAGCCAAGTTAGATTATGATAAATATGTTATAACACATAGCAAAGACATTTCATAATCAAATGGTTACAAGATTTAAACGTTTGTTTACAAATGTGATGAAAGCAGAGAATTAGAGAAGATTCACAAAATGATGAGTTAAATAAAATATGATATTAGTCATAAATAAGATTTTAGCAATGGTATTGAGTTTAGATGTTGAAGAAAAGGAAAAAAATATGGAATTGATAATATATCGTTTACAATTTTTTTGTCTTTTATATATGGTATCAAAGTCATGTTTTGAAAGCGAAAATTACTCTAAAACTAATTAGATCTTACCTCTTTTTTTGATAAAAAGAACTTTTCTTTGATAGCATAAGTAGGGGCAAAATATGTATTTTTTTTAAGAATGCATATTAAAAAGTGACACCCCAATTATTTTAAAAAAGTCAAATAAATGTCATTGATATATTATCATCAGGTATATATGGTGTGCAAAACAATCATAATTTTGATTAAAATACATCCCTCATGCCTCATGAAACATGTTCTTTTAATATGTTTTGAGTTTGATTCTGTGGTTTCATTTGTGATCTATCTTAAAATAGGACGATTCCCGGGAAATTAAAAGGAAATTCATTTAGAGAACAAGTTTTGGCTTGGGAAATTTTTTTTTTATAATGTTGCACGAATTTTATTAAAACTTACTTAAACAGGTCATCAATAAAAAGTATAATGAGATTTAACTTCGATAATTTCACATATTTTGTGAGATTAAAATGCTTTTACGAGGAAAGCTTAAGATTGTAGATAATATTTAATCTCCTCCTGACCCTTGGAGGCATGGATTAATTGATTACCATAATCTAGTGGAGAAAGAACTTGTTTCTGGTCTAAATTGGTCGGACTGGAGAATGAGTACGCCATGGATCCTCAGCACCATAAACAGCAAGGATACATATAAGAAAGAAAGAGAAGGAATATCTACACTTTCAATCTTTTCTTTCCTTTAAGTTACACAATTTATAATATATAATTTACACGATTTGTTAGTGGTAGATAAGATAGTATATTTATCACCAATATTTCATGTTTTCTTCAGTCATAAATATAAGATCTCTTTGACTTTTTTGTGCAAGTTAAGTAAATAAATTAGACAACTAAATTATAATATATGTCACATGTAAATAAAATATATGTTAATTTATGAGTAGAATAAATTAGTTCTCATGGAAAAATATAATTAAAGATAATTTAAAATGTTTAATATTGCATCAATAGTTACATTCTTCGAAACAGTTTATCTTATAACAATAGAGAAATAGAGAGAGTATTTGAACTATTTGACTTTTTTGTTTTGTAATTTAGCAGGGGTATGGTTCTAAATCTATACTCATATCTCCCCAAATTCTTACTGTTTGAGTCACACTAAAGTGATATTTTGTACATTCAGAGCTTCCCTCTCACAAGTCAGAAGTACTCTCTCATGTTGGTTTTATCAGCAAAACCCCCAGGTTGATAATTTAAAAGATTTTTTTTAGAAAGAATGTTTAGTCTAAAATTGACATGATAGTTAATGTTTATTGTTTCCTTCAATCTATAAAATAAGATCTAGTTGGTTTTTTCATGAGATTAAGTAAGCTAAATAAGTTGGTTAAACAAAATATATTATATATCATTATAATATACATTAATTTAAGGGATTCAATAATAATAATTTATGATTTATTAGTCTCTTTTTTGGCTGAATGATTTATAAAACTTCATTGTTTGAATCATATAGAATAATTTGTAAGGATATATGAATTAAAGCAAATGGTTAGATGTTTAAGATAATAAGCAATATTAAAAACCCCATTAAGCCAACCAAACCTAGGCAACATAAAATTTTATCGAATATCATTAACATGAATTGACGACAATATCATCGTATAATTTTTGTAGCTAACTCCACATAGTAGAATAAGACTTTGTTGTTTTGTAAAACATTTACCATTTTAACTGATTTAATTAATTTTTCATCAGTCATCACCATGATCAAATATTTATAAATTGAACTAGCTTAACATTTAATTTATTTTATTTGATTAAATCTCTGACCCATTTGAATATGGGCTGATTGGCTAACTTTATCTATGTTGAGAAAACTTAACTTGGTTTTTTTATTTATTTTATATGACTCTCCTATTGTTAAGCCATTAATGTTTTTATGTGGATATACTATTTTACGCTGTATTTATTATTTTATTTATTTTATCTGTTTTAGGGAATATGTATATTAAATGGAGAAAAGTTAAAATTGTGTTAAATTTAAGCAGAGTTAATAAAATTCAAAGATTGTTTAGGTTGTGATGAAACATGTTGAAAATAATACTAGTACTATATAAATATCAACCAATATCATTACTTTAGATACCATCATGCTAATCATTAGTATTCTGAAGGTGGAATTTAGATAGTTCTATTAAACTGATTTTTCTTTCATTTGGAATCAACCATCCACTGAGAGAATCATTACCAATATATTCAATTAGTTCCAGATTTATTAGATTTTTATATCAAAAGAGGATTATGCATATTATTACCAATATCTTGATGCAAGTTTGTTTTGGACTGATCATTATATAAGTTATTGCATAATGATTTTGATCTTTTTATTAAAAAAAAAGACTAACCAGGGTGAAATTCCAATATGCTGCTTTATGCAAAATTCTAACATCACAATTAGGGGTGAGAATGGTCTAGGCCTGGCCTGACCTGGTCACAAAATGGCTTGGCCTGTGGTATAATTGATCGGCCTGAGCCTGACCTGTGACCTATTATAGATAATTTTTTTAGCCTGAGCCTGGCCTGTGGCCTGGACTGGCCTGGCTATTAGCTTGTTAGGAGACCTGATTAATCAAACATACTCAATAAGAGGTTTAGAAATATGAATGGTGGGTAACATCATTTGAATGAATGCTTAGAGAATGTGCGACAATAAACACACTAGAATAGAAGATAATATAATTGTAATTTTATATTAAGAATTAATAAAAATAACATCAATTAATATAGTAACATAATTTTTTATTTAAATAAATATTATTTAACTTCTTAATAGGCCAGCCTGATAGGCTAATAGGCTTTTTTCTCAAGCCTGAGACTGGCCTGTTAAGCAAAACAGTTCAAAAGAAAAAGCCTGAGCCTGGGTCTGGCCTGGATATAAGGAGGCCGGTCCAAGGCCTTAACGGTCCAAGTCGTAGGCCCCTGATAGCCGGCCTAGGCTATTCACACCCCTAATCACAATGCAAGAATGTACCGAAATCAAAGAGGTAACAATCAAATGAGCCAATCATAACAAACACCGTCAAATAGTCATTACTCCAACAAACGACATTTATTGCTGAACCATCTCATAATTAACACACTGTTCTCTTTGTACCATTTCATTTCTATTTATTGCATCACAATCCTAAATAAAATTGCAATTGCAATTTGCAATTGTATTACTCCTTTGTCAAGCTCTTTTTTTAAAGAAAAAAAGAGTGGTTGTCAAACTAAATAAAATTTGTACCATGAAGCTCCAACATTAAATATTAATCCTATACACAACTAACAATCTGATCTAATAGAAAAGATTTGACACCTACTCTTTGAAATAAAATCTTTGAATTCAAGTTTTTTATATAAACAATGCACACATTTACAACGCAATGATGATACTTCAATTTAAAACAAAGGACTAGGCATCAATCATATAGTTGTAGATGAGAAGGAAAAAAATAATCATATACACAATAACAATAATAATACAACATAAAGCCAGAAACACTCTGATATCCTTTGGAAGGAAAATAATCACAAAATTCTACGTAGGTAAAACATACAAAGAAATTAAAAAAGAAAAGAAAATATATTATCTATAGAAAGAGAGCTTGAACTGAGTAAGAAAAATCAAGCTCTAATTGGAAGAATTATACACAGAAACAGACATACATCTCTACTTATCTGTTATGTAAAGGATTAGGACCAGTGTAGATTTTTCTTTTTTCATCACCAAAAGCAGGAGCTTCTTTTGAGCCATGATCTTCAATATCATCACTGCCTTTATGAGACCTCTTGTTTCTAAAACCTGGTTTGGCTTGATAAGGAATAGAGCCAGATTTATAGCTCTGAAATTTTGCAGAAGAAGCAGGAGAGGTTTTTAACAGAAACAGAAGCAGAAGCAAAAGGAGAGAAAGACAATAAGCCACTATCAACCTCATAATAATAGCAATAGTATAGTATATATATTATTTTTATATATGGAAGTGGAAACAAGAACCTTTACAAATTGGTTCAAAACCCCATAAAGGAAATGGAAAAAGGATGCAACTTTTGTGATCTGAATCTAAAAGGGTATCACAAATCAAGCTCAGAAGAAGATGGTGTTTGGAGGATGGAAAAGGAAGAGAAAATAAAATGATAATAAATACTCCTAAAAAGCAATATACAGTAATAGTAAGGATGTGTTGAAATCTGAATTTCTGATTCTGCTGATCTGAGTCTGCTTTTTTTTTTTGTTTCTCTGTCTTGTAAATGTTTTTTGTCTTGTTTTTAGGGAGTGAGCTCTGAAAATGAGGAGAGGGAGTCAATGTGGTGCATAAGGGAGGGTGCCATGAATGCAAATAAATATGGTGCAGACTGAGAGAGAAAGAGAGAGAGTATGTGAGTGTGACATTTTTTCTGAGACCCTTTTTTTTACCTGGGAAACAACTATATGGTCCAGAGATAGAGAGAAATGAAATTTCTTTGTTTTATTCTGTTTTTGTTTGCTGCTTCTATTGTTGAAGCCCACTGGAGTATAGATCAGAAAGAGATTTGTGTGTATCTGTCTCACGTCAGATGATCAAATATGTGACAAATCACAATTCTCACTCTCTAGTGAATATATCACTTTACTATTAATGTTTACTCCAATTTTTAAAAGGGTTAAAAGTCATTTTGGCCAACAAACAATTTTTAATGTATCAATTTAGCCAAGAAACAATTTTCAGTCTCATTCTGGCCAACAAACAATATAAAAGGTCCATTCTGACCAACACTGTTAAATACTACTCCCTCCGTTCCTAAATATAGGACCTAGATGACTTTTTTGAAAAATCCTAAAAAAGGCAAAAAATAAGTTAATTATAAATTGATTTACCTAATTTTTTCTCTTAAACTAGTTTATTTTACCTATAAGCTAATGGATAATCTAAAAAGATATCAAATATGTCATCATTTAATAACCTATTTCGCAACCTTAATCTTTCCAAAAAAAGTTATCTAGGTCTTATATTTAGGAACGGAGGGAGTATTTGTTAACACAGTTAAATATAGGGTCCATGTCTGCCAGATCAGATGCCAAGTCAGCCTCCCCCTATGCATACGTGTTTTATGTGTTTTAGAAAATAAAAAAACGCTGAAATCCCTAAATCCCTAGATTGAAGCCTGAGAAGTAAAATCCCTATGAAACAATAGAATCGAATGTTGGAAGGAGACGAATGTAGGCCAAAGGTTGAGAAATTGTGTGTTGGGGGGGGGGGGGGGGTTCGAGAGGTTGGGTGAAGGAAGAAGGTGGAGACGGCAATGGAGGAGCGGTGAGTTTCGGTGGTTGGGGAAGGTAGAAGAAGGTGAAGATATGGAAAGAAGTGAAAGTGGAAAGACAGGGAAGGATGGAGTGGCGCCGTTCACGGAGGTGCTTTTGACAGCGGCGGAGACGGTGGGCACGGTGGCTTGGAGGGTCCTGCTCACTATTCATCGTGCTCGCAAGGGAGTTCACTGGTTTTTGTTGCTTGTGTCATTGATATCAGGTGGCCATTCTATTGTTTCATCTTTGGGTGCTTCACTCATTCAATTCAGATGTTTTAAGAAATGCATGTTAGAATCAGAATTGGAATAGATATGGAATCAATTTCATTTTCAGAATAATCAGATTTCAAGAACTATATCAGTGGCACAATCAGATCTGGAAGCATGATCTATAATAACAGCATACTAAAATTCAAATCTTAAAGCAATTACATATCTGATTTTACTATGTTAACATATCGGATCTTAAAGCGATTACATATCTTAACGCAATTCTGAAGCTAACATATAGGGATTTAGGGATTTTAGCTTTTTTTATTCCCTAAAACACATAAAACACGTATGCAGGGGGAGGCTGACTTGGCATATAATTTGGTAGACATGGATAGTATATTTAACAGTGTTAACCAATATTTAACAGTGTTGGCCAGAATGAGCCTTTTATATTGTTTGTTGACCAGAATGAGACCGAAAATTGTTTGTTGGTCAAATTGATACATTGAAAATAACCCTTTTTAAAAACCAGTCTCTTTAAATTTGGTTGGTATTGAATTGTACTCTTAATTCAAGTTAGAGTCCAAGAGGTTGGTTAAATAGAATGAATACAGATGGATAAAAAATATATGTAAGAATTCGTTATTATAATTTTATATACATTTATGCTATAAAATGAGACTTTGAGAGTAGAGTTTATACAAAGAGTGACTTAAAAAAGATAGGAGTAAATTTGTATGCTTCTTCAGAGTGTCTTCAAGATTAACATGGATAACCAGTGGGTATATTTTTGTTGTATGTAACAATAATGATGTGGTCCAAAGAGACAATGAACGTTGAAAGTACATGAATGATCTAATGCAATTGAATCTGAGGCCTGCCAAAAATAAAGGACTGGTAGAATGTAACCTTACCCAATTTTTACCAGCATAACCTTGCCCATTTGAAAGTTTCAACTTAGAAAAAAGAATTATAGCTATACATAATAACCATATTATAACTACATTTTGAGAAAGAGAACAGTATTATCAATTTATATATCATTTAAATATTGCAATTGAAATTATAGCTATACATAACAAAAATACCATTACTAGAATGTAATTGAACTTATAGCTATACATAATAACCATACCGTTACTAGAATTGTAAGCTTTATAAATTTTGGAATTATATCTCGTTAAAGAGTTAATCCTTAGAATTAAAAAAAAAATTACAGTCAACTTCAATTAAGATCACGGAGATTGTAATGATTATATTTCCCTTAAAATTAAAGAATTAAAATCTATTCAAAGCAATGATTATTTTTATGTGGAATCCAGTAGTGAATTATTTTGAGAAAACTTTGAAGTTGGTCAAACGTGTGGGGGGAGTTTGACAAAAGGGTTATGAACAAATGTGTGTACCTTTTTTCTTACAAAGAATGATGTTGTCTTCATTTGCTTTACACATCCGATTTGAAAAGCATCGGAAACTTTTAACTTTTTAAAATTTATTTTATTGCCATAAAATCTTGAAAATATTCCGAAAAATCTACTTTCCAGATTATCCTTTTCCTTCACTTTTCCCATGTCTTTTTTGAATTTGTAGTCATGATTTCTATAGCAAGTAAATTCATGCCTTTAATTAGACGAAGTATGCCCATCAATTTTTGGAATTTTTGGAAACGATGTTTTTTTTTTCTGAGGTGATTTCGAGCTAAGCAAAGTATAAATTAAATAAAAACCATGCTTTGCAAAACAAAATGTAAAAATAATATACTATTTTTAAAATAATAATATATAATCATTTAGTGTTTAGCCAGCCTATTTTTTCGACTATCAATATTCCCATTGTTTAAATTGTTTTATACAATAAGTATCATCTGTTAATTTAAATTTCTACTTTATGGACTAAATTTGTCTACTTCAATTAAAAATTGGGAAGATTAATTACAAGTCCCTGGGAAGGGACACAATATTGGAAAAGTCCCCCTAATTGGAAAAATTAAATTAGAGTCCCTTGAGACCATACTTTAATTATTTTTAAAGTTGTGGGCCCACGTTTAATAATAAAAAAATCAACACTCATCTCTCTCCTCTCATCTCCTTCCTCGATCACCACCGTCTCTCCCCCCCCCCTCCAGTTATGGTGTTTGAGGGAGGGACAGTTTTGGGGGGGGGGGGAGGTGAGGAATGAGAGAAGAATAGAGAGGAGAGAGATGAATGTGAATTTTTTTATTATTAAACGTGGGGCGCACAACTTCAAAAATAAAGTGAAGTCTCAATAGACTCTACTTTAATTTCTCCAACTGAGGGATTTTTCCAATATTATGTCCTTTCTCAGGGACTTGTAATTAATTTTCCCTTAAAAATTTGGGTAACTATAAGAAACAAAAAAAAAACTTTTGGAAGTTTTGTAGTTTTGGCCTCACATAACTTAAGTTATATATTTTTCTAATTGAAAGCTTGCCAAAACATTGTAGAGAAGCAACATATCCTCCAAAACATTAAGATTTTATAGTTAAAAAAAATATCTCCACATCTTGATCGTCTAATATGTAGAGACCTAAGTAAATGATGAAGGTGGATATATTTAAAATGTTTTGGCAACATATCCTCCAAAACATTAAGATTTTATAGCCAAAACATTAAAAGGCCTAAGTAAAATTATACCATTTTCTTTCCAATGTATCAAAAAAAAATTATACCATTTTCGTTTAGGAGGCCTAAATCATACTCTTTTGGGAAAATGTCATTTAAATCCCTCCGAATATACAAAATGACAATTCAGGAACTCAAACTTACAAAAGGACCATGAAGGAACTCGGACCTAGTTGACATTTCAAATTTGTGTGAAAGGACAAAATTGCCCCCACCATTAAACAACATTTACACCGCACCTGTTAACAATTGAACTTTGGGCATTAACAACTGAACTTTAGGCATTGACATTTTGAACTTAAGAATTAACTTCTTCGTTAACAAAATAACATTGGTGTTAACATTTACACCACACCTGTTAACAATTGAACTTTGGACATTAACAACGGAACTTTAGGCACTGACATTTTGAACTTAAGAATTAACTTCTTCGTTAACAAGATAACATTGGTGTTAACATTTACACCAATGTTATCTTGTTAACGAAGAAGTTAATTCTTAAGTTCAAAATGTCAATGCCTAAAGTTCAGTTGTTAATACCCAAAGTTCAATTGTTAACAGGTGCAATGTAAATGTTTTGTTTAATAATGAGGGTAATTTTGTCCTTTCACACAAATTTGAAATGTCAACTAGGTCCGAGTTCCTTCATGGTCCTTTTGAAAGTTTGAGTTCCTGAATTGTCCTTTTGTATATTCGGAGGGATTTAAATGGCATTTTCCCTACTCTTTTGGTCCTTCAGATTAAATAATTCTTTTTCTCCTTTTCACGTCCATACAAAATACTAAGACATCCTGTTTCACAAAGATGTCCTCAACAACAAACAAGCCCAAAGCAATGATGCACTTGTGTGCATCTTCATCACCTTTAACTTTAACTTTGCTCAAGCATATGCACATAATTGAATTTAAAAATATTTGCTCACATTAACTTCACCATAAACCATAATTCCTGATTTTTCAAACTTCAATTTTTTTTGAAGTCGATCTCAGTACTCAGTATATATAAATAATTTAATTTTTTACTTATGAATTTCAAACAATGAGGATGTTATGTAGTAATAAATAAAGGAAAGAGTTAGTTAAGAGTTGGTTACAATAGAGCTGTTAGTGCTAATTTACATTTAGGATTGATAAAATTATAGTAGAAAATTAAAAATACATCAGATAAAACAGACATAACACTTAATAATGACGTTATCAAGGAAAAGGCTCCATCATAATTATGGCAAACACCCACCACACTCAAAGTTGAGGTTGAGAAAGGGGTTTAAGTGATGATATTTTCAGGGTGTTAAAATGACTTTGCACCTTTGACTGCCACAACCAAATTCAAAAAGAGTCAAGACAAGAGAAGACATCAAGCTATTATGAAATGAAGGTTGGGATATAAATTGGAGCACAAGCAAGTGCAAATGATGAAAGGTGGTCTCTTTCTTGCCTTGCTCTTTGCCATTTAGTCTCCCTTTCTTGGGATGGTCAAAGTCATGGCTCCCTCTGCCATCATTGGAATCTCAAATACATCCACAACTGTATAATTCCAATTTAGTGGAGGGAGGTGACATGCTTTTTGACCTAAAAAACATGGCTCCAAGTTTATGATAATTTAGGGTATATCTGGATTGAAGGAAAGGGGGAACAAGGAGCAATTTTAAGACACTTTGTATAACATAAACAGCCGTAATTGAATGTTACTGCTAGTGCATCAATGGACTTAATGATAACTTTAATTTCTTTTATTCAGCCAAAAGATGGGTGGGAATTGAACTACAGTTAATTTAAGCTAGCTTCTCTGCACAAAATTAGAAAGGAGAATCAAGGAAAGACGCCAGTGACAACAATGGCAAACAAGAGTGGTATTTGCACTTGAGACTTGCAGATATCTATATACTTAATTCATTCTCACCTCATAATATGAGGGTGTATTTTGGTTACATTTTTTATTGACATTGTTTGGTTACATTTTACAAGTATGTAAAAGTATAAACTTGATATAGATTTAGATGTTCGTCAATGGTTGAAGCATATAAATAAATTGTTGATAGCAATATATAATCTCATATCTTCGATGCATCGGCTGTGACTCGGTTCAAGGCAATAGCAGTCTTTGAGCCAGAAGGGCGACCCAGATGCTTGCTGATGAAGTCGCCAGCTGACATGAGCTTTCCAAGATCAACGTTAGTTTTCACTCCTAGACCATTCAGCATGTACACAACATCTTCGGTTGCGACATTTCCTGAAGCTCCCTTAGCATATGGGCAGCCACCAAGACCAGAAACAGAGGAGTCCACTGTACAGATTCCAATCTGTTTAATTTAATGCAAATAAAACATTATTACTAATTCTTAGACTACCAAAATCATATTATAGTCACACATCATGCTTTTGAGATATCGCATTCAATGTTGTTGAGATGAATGAGTAAATGGACATGAACAATTTATGGGAAAATGATCGGTTCTTATGAATGATTTCAAATTGTAGTCAGTTCCCACGTGCCGTACTGGTTTGAAACATCACATATAATGTTATAAAAATGAGAATGTAATGGACGGAGGTTAACAGAAAAATGATTGGCAATATGATAATTTTTTATTGATTGCAACTAGATCCTATATAAAGACTAAGTTAGATTTTTAATCACCCATTTTACTAGAAGGCAATATAAGAAAAGGCCTACAAACAAAGGATGTCACTAACACTGAAATGTAAGGCATGCTTAATTCTTTTCACCAAATAAAAATAAATCACGTCATTCTGCAAGTGGCAGGATCCAAATCAAACAACCTTTTCTCCCCATCATCATATCTTTTCTAAATTATCCTAATTTATTAGATTTAAGTTAACCGCTAAAGCTAAGCTAGCTCTAATTACAAATGCAGGTGTTGCGGCCTGAATAGCCACTATTTAACAGTTCTACATGTGTGGCATATGATATAGTCCCTTCAATTCTGAACAGTAATAATATATAACTATAGAATCAACAAATGAGTTAAATTGTAAGATGAAATCTAGAATTTCAGAATGTGTCCATGGCTGCATGAATATAAAGTTTCATGGTATAATGTGAAAGAGGAGAACTCAATAACTTCCATATAGTAGAATAAAAACACAAGCTATTTATGACATTTTGTTTTGATGCCTTACTTGAAGGGATGCCAGAATATTAGGAAGGGACTGGCCATAAGTGTCATGGAAGTGGACAGCAATTGCCTCAACTGGAATGACAGCCATTACAGCCAAGAGCATGGGAATGACAGATCCTGGGCACAACAAAATTTACAGAGGATAATATAAGCAGTTGCTTGTATTTTATTAACAAAAACGTATTGAGACCACACCATACAAAAGATTTAATTCAACTAAAAAATCAGGTCTACTAGGAGAAAGAGAGGAGTTGAACACTGCTAATGTATCAAGCATAGCTACCCAAAAACAAGAAAACCAGGTTATTTAAATCATCACCTGGTGTGCCAACACCAATTGTGTCACCAAGGGAAATCTCAAAGCAGCCCATATCATATAGTTCTTTAGCTACATATGCCACTTTTGAGGGAGAGATTGGTCCTTCCACCGGACATCCAACAACACATGATACATACCTATAAAATTTAAATAAAATATCCTAAAATAAGAATGAAAATTAATTTTTTATAATGATTACATTCATTTCAGAATTCGAATCTTATATGGGGTCATTAGGTCTGAACTTAATTGCCCCTAAAACACACCAGAAAATGTCTAATGACTCTAATCAAGTAATCCACTATGATAACAAGTTCAAAAATGCACAGCAATAAAACCAAAATGTCTGATTTAGAGGGGTATTTCACACATAACATAATTTTATACAAAAAAAAAATTGTTATGCCACAACAAATAAAAACCCAGTAATCCAAGATATTTTATGAAGTCAAGCCAAGGAACAGTCCAAGATAAAAAAAAAAAAAAAATTGGAGAACAACAACTACAATTCTTCTTGAAAATGACCAATCTAACTAAATAATTCAACAAGAATTGTTATCCAACAAAATCAATCACATGCAGAGAACAATGTGATATAACAGATTCTTAGAACCACAGTAAAATAAGATCAAAGGCATACCCTCGAACAGGTATTGAGAGCTCTTTAGCTGCACTTGTAACAACACGATAACGGACAAGACTTTCTTCAATACTACAGTTAATGTTTGATTTTGAAAATGATTCAGAGGCTGATGCAAAAACAGCCACTTCTCTAGCACCAGCTTCTACAGCAGCCTTAAACCCCTGTAATTGCAGCTGGTTAGAGATCCAAAAATAAACATTCCACTCTGGTTATTCCAGATGTATGTACCTTTAAATTAGGAGTCAAAACTGGCAATCTGATGCCTTCCAACTTATTTACTGCTTGCATTACATCCTTAGCATCAGCTAACTGAGGGACAGAAATTGAAAGATATCCATGAGTATATGAGCCACACAAACTCAAGTTTGTTTAGTGAAAAAATTACAAACAACACACATAGCCTTTACATACAAAATGATAATTACCAGAACTCATGGCATCACTAAAAATATAAGGTAAAACTAAAATTGTACGCCAAACTTATTGCAAGTAAAACCAACACAATAGCATAAAATGAAATGATGTAAACAATTAACAAATCCAGATACAATGAAATCAGTATCCATTAGAATGAAAATGAAAAATAGCACTTAAGGTCAACTGGTATAGAAATACGAAGGTGGCATACTTCTCCTTCTAACATGATGGTATTAATGTCTTAACCTTACTTTAACATAGTTTATAAAATGAATACAGGGGTTTTTGAGGCAATTAGAAAGCTTTTTGACAAGATTAAATTGAAGTGGGAGAAATTATGCATTCTGTTCAGTTCTAGAATTGGATCATAAAAGAGGACCAAGTAAACCATATAAGAATAATTTACGAGACAAGCTTTTGCCTTCAAAGAGCACTGAGAAATTTGAACGTAGCATGCTCTTGTTATTCACTACTAAAGAGTACGATCCCGAAATAACCTTTATATATGAAGCAGGTTATATCTTAAGCAGACTTAATACCCTATTCTACACTATCTATCTAATAGACTCCTTAACTTTTGTGTGAATGTGTGGGTAAACAGACAGGAAGTTGTTTTTATTTCTTCATTTACAAATTAAAAATATATCAGAAATCTATGTTGCCAAAATTTGGTACAATGTTTCAACATTAGACAATAAAATTCTGCTTAATACGTGCTTTTGACAAACAAATTCCCCTCAGAGGCTAACACCGAATTCTTAAAATCTATGCCTGTCAGCTGCATACATTACAATTACGCACTAACAAGAAATCTACAAGTCAAAACACAATTACAAGTAAAAAATCATATATCCCTTATCATCTTGTGCATTGTTAAAAAATATTCCACAATAAACACATCCAGTCAATACTGAAAAAATGTTAGATGTATGAACCTTGGCTAAATTTTAAAAGAGCGACCGCCTCCTTAACCTTCAATATCAAGAAAAATTAAAAAGGGGGACTCTGAGCCCATTGTACCTGTGGCACCCATTTGGGTGATACAAAACTAGTAGCTTCAACAACAGACAATCCACAAGATGCCAGTCTATGTATCAATTCAACCTTTACAGCCGTAGGTACAATATTCTTCTCATTTTGTAATCCATCCCTCGGACCAACTTCTACTATCTTCACAAAGTTAGGTATACATTTCAGAAACTGCATTGTGCAAAGGATAATTGCCAGTTAGATACTAGCCAAAAAAAGAAAAAAATAACTAATGACAGAAAGTCTGAAGGTTTTAAAAAGAGGCACAGATCAGAGTTAACACTTTATTAGCTACTAGAAACTTGAACAGAAATTATGGCATCCTAAGATCACCTTATATGAATCATCATTTTTCCCAAATCTGATTGAGTTCCTTCCAGAACTCATTGCCTTTTGACAGAAGTCTCCTCGGGACATGTCCCTAGCATGTCTCTTCCATGGAAATGTTTCCACCGTATAATCTTCGTCATCATCACTAAAAATGGGAGATATAAGGTTATGTCATAATGAATTGAGCAGAAAAATCCAAATTGTGTTAAAACAATTTCACGTTTGCAACAGCAAATAAATGTAACGTGTTTGTGTAAAAGAAAACAAATGACCCAAATAATCTCCCAAAAGATTAAACTCAAGTTTCTGATGTGTAAGACATAATAACTCACTTGCAGCTATTAGATGTACTGCAACTTCGACCTTCAATAAAGCAGTTTCCCATGCCCAAATTATCTACTCTGGGACGGCAAGCTCCAGTTGAGAACCTCTGAATCCTGTCTATGGTACTCATGCTTGGCAATTTGTCAAGACCCAGTGGCTCCTCCAAGCTTGACATGGTGATGCAGATGAATGAAAGAAACTGCAAAAGATGTGAGAATGAGTACTGTGTATAACAGAATTTTTCTTGCACCATTATCATTAGATTAAAATGGCATTCATACTTTCATCAGTTCAACCAAAATCCAAGTGATTATCTTCAGCAAAAACAAACATAATAAAAGAATACAAGTAAACCGACAACAAGAACACAAAAAGTACTCCTAAATCAATGAATAAATAAATCAACCATATGCTGAAAACCCAGCATTTAAAAATATCCAAAATAATATATTTATGACCATCAATTTACCAACTTAATAGATGCACAATCTGTAAATGTTCCTGGTGAATGACGCAACTACAACACTCCTCTCATTCCATTATTATTTCCTTCATATCTCACCTTATAAACAGATTAGTTCAAAACTTTGGTTGAGCTTAATTATAGTCTAACGTCTAAACAGGTCCAATTAAGAGTATCTCATTTTTTATAACAGTGTTTATTTTCTAGTAACACACAAAACCATTAAATATAACTCTCACTTGAAGTAGCTTAAGTTAAAAGCAGTTTCCAAATTAACCATCATTTCAGGGAACTTCCAGAACAAAAAATTTCAATAGCAACATATCATGTGGATAGTTAATACACAATTATTGGAGCACATTTTTTAAAAAAAATTCCAGCCTTATTAAAAAAATTCAGAATTCCAATTTCACATAAGAGCCACATTTCAAATCCAACGTGTAATTATGCAAATTCCAAAGTTCAACAGACAGAATCAAACTCATTTCAACAAAGTCACTGTGAATTTCAAGCTCCAATATTACTGGTAACCAAGCTACTAATCAATCATTCACACATGCCCCAAAAAAAAAATACACTATGCTCATCCATTTGAATACTACTGATTCCAATTTCCATTTAAAGTAAAGACTCATCTAAAAAAAAAAAAAATAATAATAACAAAAAAAAACCAAAAACAAAATTTTTAAAAAAAATTAAAAAAGTAACGCAAAGACAACATAACATAACATAACGTTCAATGAAATTAATCAAGTAGAAAACACGGAAATCACCCTAATTAAACTTTAATCAACGAATTAAACTCATACGACGAGTGAAACATAGAATTGTGAGAAACAGTGCGATGAATAGGAAGAGAAGCGAACGGACCAAAATTAAGGAGGGAAAAGAGAAATTGGGAGAGGGATAAGAGGTATGGAGATCGGAAAAGGAAGCTAAGGTTTCTGATTAGGCGAAAAATGACGAAATCAGAAACCCTAGAAATTGGGGAAAAATCGAAGGTAACGTGTAACGCGAGGAAGAATGAGAAGGTGAACGACAAAGACGAAGAAGACGATATAAAAACGTGACGGAGTCGTTGTATCTAATCAATTAAATCTATAATCTATAATTCCGAAAAAAAATATTGTCTGATTTAATAAATGTTTGCTAATAATAACGAAATCAATCTATGTATAAATCTTTTTTTATTACAAAATCTATGTATAAATCTATAAATAAATTAAAACAAAAAATTAAACCCCATCCTTGAAATTTTCTAAAAAAAGATGGCGAAATAGTATTAGTAAGATTTTTATTATCCTATAGAAATAAAATAGATCAATAGAGCCATAGAGGTTGGCCAGAAAAAAAGAATAGATCAATAGAGTGATGTGGCGGTGAATTAAGAGATACTATTAAGATAATTCAATAGAAGTATATAAGGATAGTTAACTAAGTTGAAAATAATTAAATAAGATAATTAATTATATACTATTTGGGAAAAACTTACATCAAATAATTCCTTTCTCCAAGTTCTCAACTTCTTTTAATATAGGAGTGACACGTGTCCTTTTATAACAACCATTCATTCAATCTAACAGCCAATAATTGGAGAAATGGAGAACCTGGATGGAGGAACTTGATCTAAGTAGGGTCCATACTATTTAACGTGAAGTTTCTTTGAAAAATATCTAATAATATTATATTATTATTTTTAATATAGATGAATATTCTAAAAAATTGAAAAATTAGAAAAATCATGTCAAATGAATAAAAAAATATTATTTTGGGCTAAAGTATAGTTTTAGTCTTTTCTGTTGACATCAAGTTTCATTTTGTTTAACCATAACATCAAGTTTCATTTTAATTATTTATGTTTGGAAAGTACGCTTTGTCCTTTTTTGTTAACATATTAAGTTTTACTTAATGAAAATGTTGACCTATCAAATTTAAAAGATGATTATAGTGATAAAAATACTTAAATTTAATTTTTTTGTATATCTATTCTTATATTTTACAAATTAATCATTCTTATCATTATTTTAATAGAAAATCACCTTTTAATTTGATGGGTTATCATTTACAGTTAAATAAAATAAAAGTGTTAATGAAAAAAGACTAAAAGTGTACTTTCCAAATATAAAGAATTAAAATGATACTTGATGTTAATTTACAACAACAATAACAAAGTTTTATTCAACCGAACTTGATGTAAATATAAATGGCTAAAACTATACTTTAATCTATATTTTATAGGCTGGAAAATGTCTTTTTTCTTGAATGATGTATATCTCTGTAATATAGCCTTTTTTTAATGTCATATTTCAAACCACTCTTTTCCTGTGTGTTTTTAATGAGATCTAAAAATGGGTGGTTGGTAGTTTTCAGTTGGACTGTGGTCAAGTCCTTTTTCTTTTTTGTGTCTTTTATGGGGTTGGGATTCTGAGCGAATGCCAACCCCTCAGAATTCCTCAGAAGCAGCCACTTGTGCCTGATTTTGACTATTGAGATTTATTTAAGAGCTCATAATTTGCCACTTGTCCCATTAAAAATTAAAAAACTGTATTATAATATAAAATAATTTTTAGCATAAAAAATTTCAACTATTTAGACCTATTAATTTCAACCACCTGGACCTATTTCATTTCAACAGAATGATCTATAAGAGATACAGACTTATCCAGTCAACTGTAAAATAATTTTACAGATAACTGGATAAGTCTGTATCACTTATAGATCCCTCTGTTGAAATGAAATAGGTCTAAGTGGTTGAAATTTTTTATGCTAGAAAGTTTTGAAAAGTAAAAAATTAAAATTTCTTAATTTATTTTACTTTATAATAATTGTTTTTTTAATTTTTAATGGTATAATAATAATAATTATGTAATATGAACCTTTGATCAATGTATGGGGAGACACACATAAAAGCGATTCTGAGGGCTTCTGAGGGGATTGCTTCTGAGGCAATCCGAACCTGTCTTTTATGTGCTGTTTCTCTCCTCTTTCTTCTCTACAGTGCAATCTAGAAGAATTCACTTTATCTCGCCTTAAATCTGTGGTTGAGGTATAAATTATTCTGCTTTTGATTGAGTCCACATTCTTCCCTTTCTTTCCTAGTATTTATGTAGTTAAGTTCTTTTGATTTTCTCAAATCCATTTTTGACAAGATTGGGGCTATATGAGTTTATTGGGATTAAGAAAATGGACATGCTTATAAAAATTGTGTTAATATAAGAAAGATAATGTAAGGTTATTTGACAAAAGAAAATAGTATTATAGTTACTACCATGCTCCGTTTGTATTTTATGTATTAATGTACTTCAATTCAATGTATCAATATACTTAATTAACATTTTGTACATTATTTCAAAAAAAAAAAACATTTTGTACATTATTAAATATATGGATAAATGTATAAAATCTAGTTATTCAAAATAACTTTTCCAATTAAAATAAAATCCGATACTAGTGGATAAATAAAAAAATAGATATTGTGATCTTTTGTTATATTATCGTAATTATTCTTACAATTCTTTTTTTCTTTTGATATTGATATACATACAACTGTTTTCAATCAATTACCAATACACAATTCACATTCACCTCTACTCTTAATCATTGTAATGTTTATACTTTAATTTTTAAATTATATATAAATATATTTTCCTTAACATTTAAAGCAATTGACGATATTTTGAACAAAAAAAACATGACAATACAATATATGCCTCCATGAACTTCTACTCTTATACACATAAAGCCAATGATTCGGAGTTACCTACATAAACAAATTAAAAGTTTAGGAGAGTTTCATTCAAAATTTTTAAAATTTAGTGAAGAAAATTCAAAATAATTATATTATTTCTTCCCCTCCCCTCCAACCAGATGGGAGATAAGGAGGAATAAAATTTAGTTAAACTGAAAGCTTACAAACCACCCAGAATTGAAATCCTATTTAATAATCACACAAGTTTAGGACACTTCACTCTAAGATAAAGTGATATTTTTGGGAGCTATGAAGGGCAAATAAGTTATAACAGAGAGTAGGCCCAACTTGGTAATGATTGTTAGGGGACGGTGGCAAGTCCATTGTGGGTTAGGTAATCTTCCATCCCTCCCTTTGCCACCAAGCATTCAATTCACATGCCTATCTAACTCATAATATTAAAAATAAAAATTAATTGGATGATCTTTAATGGTAAAGGTGTAATTGTAACAACACGTTTCGTGTTAGAAGCATATTATATAAAGTTTTTAAATAACAAAGATGCATATAAATTTTAGAGGATTGAGCAATTTTAATATAAATCTTAACCTCGTTAAATTTCCATTACTTTTTGGGTTTGTAAGCCCAACATCAATTAATTATAATTATTTTTAAAAAGGGTCATTGTACAATTTTAACAACAATTTTTTTTTTTACTTTGAGCGTATATCACCATAGATTTTTTTGAAGAAAAAAATACACATATCTAAATTATGCAAAACTTTAATCAATTTTTAGTCTTTTTTGTATTACAACTTTTTAGTCTTGTAAATAGGGCATTAATAAATTTTAAATGATAATTTTAATAAGTTCTCTAAATTCTCTCTCTCCTTCTCTCTCTCTCATGTCCTCTATCATTCTTCTTTCTTCTCCATAACTCACCAAAGTAAATACCCAGAAAATTGAGTTGCTTAAAGCAAATAAGAATTAAGCATGGATTGGTATAAAATATTCAAATCTAATATAAAATCTTTTTTTCCCAACAAAATCTAAAATGAAAACGCTGTGTTGGAAGAATAATTTATCCTTTGGGAATAGAATTACACAAAAATATGAGAGGGGTGAGAACACCGCGGGGGGTGGGGGGGGGGGGGGGGGGGGGGTGGGGGATAGAGAGAGGGGAATTTTAACTATTTCAACACTTTAAACTAATTTAAGAGTCAGGGGCTCAGCGCCACAAAACTAATAAGAAACTCAATTCTATATTGCTTAATTACAAAGAAAGTTCTTTCAGTTAAAAAACAAAGAAAGAAAGTTCTATTGATAGAAACGTATGCTTTTTCCGCTTTTGTATCGCATAATAATAATATCAATAATTATATATGGACGCCAACAATATTGATTGGTTGTCAAAAATCATTAATGGTACTAAATGCAATGGACCTCCTCTTAATTAACAACTTGTTATTGTAGTTTAATTTCTTTCAAATGAAAAAACATATGCAATGTACCTCCTCTTAGGGCCCGTTTGGAAGCAGGAAAGTTTTGCTCTGAATCTGAAAGTAGTGAAATGATTTCAGTTTACCAAGAAAGCATTTCAGGGGCGGCTGTTTGGTTGGCTAATGGAAGAATATGAAAGTGAAGCACATAAATGACAGTAATGCCCCTTCCTATTGTAACATTCCCAAAAAGCCCCTTATTGAAAAAAGAAACCCCAAGTGCAACACATCTCTTTTGCTACGAAAGTTGTCTCCGGCAAAGGAGGTGGCGTAGTGAGGAACAAGGCGGCCAACTGGAGAATGGAAGATAGAAACTTGGAGACCAAATTCTGGAAGACGAAGTTGGGGAGGTTTACAGGTTTGGGGTTCATTTGTGGAAGAGATTTGGGTGTTGGGTTGAAACTCTAGAAACTCTAAAGGAGAAATTTTTATTGGGTGTTCTCAGATCTTCTCAGATTGTTCTTGCCCAAACAATTTTCTAGCAATGGCGGTGGTGATATGTAGTTGTTGGATGTAATTTATGTCAAATGGAGTTTACGTGGAACGACCTCCATCTTTTCCCATAGCTGTCATGGTAAAATCGATTTTGTCAGCTTAAAATCGATTTTGCCATCTTAAAATCGAGTTTGCCATTGTAAAATCGAGTTTAGCATCAACAATGACAGTTACAAATAAAGTGTACTTATGTTTAACCTTTTCAACTCACGTCATCCCCAAACCTTTTCCAACATCTAGCGATAGTGGTGGTGATATGGAGTTGTTGGATGTAATTTATGTCAAATGGAGTTTACTTGGAACAACCTCCATCTTTCCCATAACAATCATGGTAAAATCGATTTTGTCAGCTTAAAATCGATTTTGCCATCTTAAAATCGAGTTTGCCATTGTAAAATCGAGTTTAGCATCAACAATGACAGCTACAAATAAAGTGTACATATGTTTAACCTTTTCAACTCACGTCATCCTCAAACTTTTTCCAACATTATTGCAGTTAAACAGAAGGACCTGGGCAAGAACTTCACACAAGACCCATGTAGATTTTACTATGTATGTATAGTTTGGAAAACAATTATTGTTAACGCAACAACTTTTAAAGTGAAAACTCATTCATTTAATCAAAACTCACACATCACAAGCACTCAACACTTCAAATTGAACACAAAAACAGGGTCACAAATGTAGGAGAGGAATGCAATCATGTTTGAGCATCACCATCAATACCCAGAGAAACAAAAAAGACTCCACCAATATGCAACTACGTTGACCACTTTTACTTTCGTCTTCTTACTCGGTACACTGTGCAGCTCACAAATGTGCCATCAACCCCACTCACACCTTCGCCAATGACAACCCAAAGCTTCTCACTCGTTTTTTGCTTGCCCGTATATGATCCCAAGCTCCCAATTGTGTTTTTGATGTAATCCTTGAGCTTAATTGAAGGGCAATTTGATACTTAGGACATGGGCCCATACTCAATTTTGGTGGGAAGCCAAATTTGTATTTCTATTTTAAATTTTGGAGGGAAACTGAAAATAGAAACTTTCTAATTCAGAGCAAAGGTTTCTGGCTTCCAAACGGCGTGTGAATGTGAATTACTTTCACTTTCAGATTCTGAGCCTTAGTTTCCTGCTTCCAAACGGGCCCTTAATTAATATACTTGTTGTTGTAGTTTTATAATAGACATTGTGTCCTAGCTCAAGTAAATGGACTTAATGAGGATTGAGACCTCCACACAAGGATGGATCACTGTGTAAATTCAGCTATCGCCATTTTTTCCTTTTGTGTCATGGTGTTGAAGTATGACTTGACGTGATATGACTCAAAGTATGACTTGTCATGTATTTTATTGTCATGTTATCAATGGGACGTCGTTCAATGCAAGTTCACCTTGACTCCTTGAGTAAAGAAGTCATTGTTTTTCAATTACACTATTTTCACTTGTTTAAAGTCTTTAATTATACTTCTAAGTCTTTAATTATACTTCTAACGTTCATAAGTCGTCATATTTATGAACATTATGACTGATGATTTTAAACTGATGATTTATGGCACTAAACACAGGGAGATTAATGTGTCCCAGTATCTTTGAATTCTAAACCTATAAAAGGCGGAGTCTGCAAGAAGTTTCAGAGCACCAAGCTCTGGATTGTCGAGTTTATTATTTCCTCCTCCTCTGTTATATTTCTCTGTTGATCTCTGTTTACTTTTGTTGTTCTGTTACCTTGCTCTTGCAGGAAAGATCTGTTTAATTTGGGGAGTGTTACATCCTAACTTGCTGGTGGTCGCGAAGTAATTCTATAGGACAATGTCCTTCAAGGACATGACTCAAATTAATTTTATTTTTTTGTGCTATTGCCAATATAAGTTTTTTTCATTAGGAATGAATAAAAAAATAAGTTTTCAAATTTAAAATCGCCATTATACCTTTTCAATTTAATTTCCTATGAAGACTCACTAAAAGTTTGATTGATTATGATCTTGGTAAAAAATTATGGCTTTATAATTGCTATATCAAAAAAAAGTTTGATTGATTTAAGCTGATAAAAAACGATTTAGTATCCACTGTACTGTATAAAAGCAATGTCAAAACGTGATAAACGAAGTGTAAAATGCTATATTTACAAGAAAAAAATTAGTGATGTGACTCTGTGAGTATAAGTATGACTAGGTAAGTAGTAATACTTCAACTATTTAATTAATAAAAAATAATAATATATAGAATATTTTAAAATGAATAGGTCTATTTTGGAAAAGTTATGTACAACTGAAGGAATATTTACGAAGAAGTGTCTAGGGTGTCATAACTGTAAAACTAATATCTTTTGAGTTCTTAAACGAATATGTGAATGACATATCCATATATGAAAAACTATCCAAGGAGATATAATTCTAAAATGTCATGTCTTTTTATATCAAGACCTATGGAAGTTATAATTCTAGAAGCTATGAAAATGTATATTTTGAATCTGTCTATAGTTTAATTTTTTTATTGAAAAGATGTTGCTTGTAGAGATCATTTTGACCATGGTCTACAAATAGCCTGATCATAACTACTCCATTATTTGAAATACACATGAAAACACAAAAATCACTTTGTGAAAGTTATTGTTGCCATAGATTGAGCATTAGATGTGTGATCCACACTCAGAGTCTTCCATATATCCTCTTAGAAATTCACCCTGTCAATCCAATATACACCCACCTATTAGATAAAATAGATGGGGCAAATTAAGTTGGGCAAAAACGCTGATATAATAATTAAGTATTTCAATTTGGACAAAACTAATAAATGATTATTTCGCGATGCATAAATAATAATCAACTTTATGACCCAGTACAAAAATAATAAAACTGGTACTAAATATTAATCTGTAGTTTTGTGAAACATTTTTGATATTATTTTCTAAAGTAAAAATACCTTTTTACCCCCTCACAATTAAAATCCAACCCTTCTTCCTACCGCTCTTCATCTTTCCATGCTAACTAGTATCAGAAAGGTTTTAATTGAGAGGGGCAAAAATGTATTTTTCACTTTGAAAATAATATCAGAAAGGTTCCACATAACTAAATGTATTTTATCATTTTTGCACCAGGTCACAAAGGTAAATATTATTTATGCACCGCGAAATAGTCATTTATTAGTTTCACCCAAACTGAAATAGTTAATTATCATATCAGCGCTTTTTTGCACATCTTTCTTTTTTACTCATCAAAGATATCCAGTCCAACTTAAAATTATTTGCAACAAAAAGTGCATGTGGTTTTTTTAATACCAACGTATTATACATTTGGGGACAAGGAGGATCCAGATCGTTAAAAATAAAATCGAAACTTTGCTTCAATCTCCAAAACTAGAACAATACTTTGGCACTTAGATCAATTCATGGATAGTTAAATGTTTTAATATATCAGAACTTATCAACTCGATTAAAATGCTGATATGTTGTTAAGGTATTAAAATATTAATGGATAATGCCAATTTTTATATGCTATCGGGAGATAATTAACAATATTACTACATTTTAAAATTTATACTCCCTCCGGTCCTAAATGTAGGACCTAGTTGACTTTTTTGAAAAATCCTAAAAAAGCAAAATAAGTTAATTATAAATTGATTTACCTAATTTTTTCTCTTACACTAGTTTATTTTACCTATAAGCTAATGGATAATTTAAAAAGATATCAAATATGTCATGATTTAAAAACCTATTTTGCAATCTTAATCTCTTCAAAAAAAAAGTCAATTAGGTCTTATATTTAGGACCGGAGGTATTATAATACAATTGTAACTCAAGGAGTGTGATTGAGGGGTCCTTAATCAAATTGTGAGGGGTCGATCCTTTACGTTAAATATGGAGAAGTATTAAATTTCTCATGCTAGTTGTCTCACCGTTTAGGTGCCTAAAATCAGTAAAAGATTAATCTCTCATATGTAGAGTAGTGAGATACTTTAATCTTTGATTTAAAAAAATAATGATTTCAAATCAGAAAAAACCTTCGGAGTAGTAGTGGAACTGATCTTGAGAAAATAATTTTGAGAAAAATTGTTGGTTTGGAATTTCTTCACTAAATTTCTCATCCATTCGGCTCCACTTAAATAAAATTTTGTGATTTATTCAAATGACTATTGGGATAATAATTTTACTTCTAAAACAGAAAAATCATGTAAAAAATGTTGATTCATAGTTTTTCTAATAAAATGACATTGTTTTGTTTAAATGGAGGTAAGTGGACGGAAAGTGATGAGATTTGGGCAACAAATTTACATCTTACCCTTGTTAGAACTATATATCGAAAGTAAAGATGGAAAATCTTTTAAATAGGTTGGGATTCAAAAGTCTTGTTGCCTCTTTGAACAAGACTTCCACAAAATGTAGTCTCGCATACTCACTCTCTTTCATTACCTAATTGGCTAACTCTATCTTTCACATATAATCATATATCCTCTTTTCACTAACACCCCCCCCCCCAAAAAAAAAAAAAACAACACCCAACGAGTTGAACAATCATGCAAAATACTCCCTCCGGTCCTAAATATAGGACCTAGATAACTTTTTTTGGGGAGATTAAGGAAGACTTAATTTTAGATGTCTTTCCAATAAAACCCCTCTTTAATTAGTTTGATTACTTAGTAGCACTTCCTCCCCTATTATTAAGGAGTTGTTAAGAAGAAAAAGGGTAATTTAGGAAAAATGTGACCAAAAATGTATCTAGGTCTTATATTTAGGACCAAAATGAAGTCTCTATCTAGGTCCTATATTTAGGACCGGAGGGAGTACTGAATAATTCTAGACTTAAGTTAAGTTTAAGGAATATGCATATTGAGGCTTCATGGGACTAATTTAGGCATTGTGATAGATTATAGGTTAATCCACCAAATACAACAAAAGGTAAATATTCCAACAATAGAATAATCTACAAGTTGAACAATCATGCAAAATATATACTGAATAATTGTACACTTAAGTTTAAGGTTGAATTATGGATTAAATCGTCGTTTTTTTACAAAAAAATACTTTAAAATTATATATTTGTCGCGTAATTATTATGGGATTTTGTAACATTTCCATTAAATAATATATTTTGATTTCTTTCACCTTCCATCCCCACCTGTACGTGTTGAAGTTCTCAAATCAGACAAATAAATTCAGACCATCATAAATCATAAAGTGTGGACCATGACATGAATAGAGGCTTGTTTAGTTGTTTTCCAGCCATAGTTAACAAGGACCACACCAACATGCAAAAAAGAAACAGTGAGTCGAATTTAAATTACATAAAAACATATGTCAAAATTAAATGTGCTGGCAACTCGGCATATAAAAACAAAAACTAAATATGTGTGGCTTTGGCTTTGCCAAATGCAAGCTAAGGTCCCCTATGAATTAACGTGGTGCAGTTTTTGAGGAAATAAATTTCTCCTCTAGCATTATATATAAAGTTTTTAAAAATGAATGGTGATAGTTGATGCAACAAAAAATTCCTCACATCTATGGAGACATTGCAAAATTTTTATTCTAACACAGAACATGAGGTTGGAACCAGGGAACTCATATTAAGAGCAAAACAAAAGCAAGGAATTTACAGAATGACGGCTAAAAGTTGGGGAAGGAAAATTTGGCATTTTTCATGATGACATCAGATATTGAAATTCCAGACGAAATAGTGATAAAAAGTACTGCTGATCCACTTCGTTCAATTGTTACATCAACATATCCTAATCTGCGCTTAGTAATTTGACGAATTCAGGATACTTCACAGAGTAATTTTTGCCCCAAAGATGGATATAGTTGATGAGACAATGATTATATATTATCTATGATGCTTGGGGATTACGTTGAATACTATAGCTTAGACTCAATAAACAAAACAAATGCTGACATCAATGCTTTGGAAGAATTGTCTAACACAGAATTCCTCATCAACACCATAAAAAGTAGTGGAATGTCGCACCATAAGTTAGCATTAAAAATTGCTACCCAATGATGTTGATAAGAAACGTCGACCGAACATTTGGTTTTTGTAATGGAACATGAATTTGAGTGACAGTGTTGGGAAAGCATTTCATCAAAGGAATTGCGCTAAACGGGACCAGTGGTGGAAAAGAAGTCCTCATACATCACATTTTATGAACCCTTCAGATTCAAACTTCCATTTGAGATGAACAGAAGACAATTCCCAATAATTGTTTCCTTTGCTATGACAATAAACAAAAGTCAAGGCCAGTCAATGGAAAATATCAGCATATACCTTCAAATTCATGTTTTTCTCATGGTCAACTCTATGCTACGTTTTCAAGAGTGAAGACTATCAATGGTTTAAAAGTACTCATCCTAGACAGATAGAAGAAGCCAACAAATGTAATAACAAATGTAGCCTATGTTGAATCATTGAAAAATGTAAATCAATACCAAAATTACATCATTCAACGAGCATTTTCATTTATAAATTTTTACCTTCAATATATCATTATCTAAATTTAACAATTTCCAATTTATTCTTTATACACCTGTGCAATGCACGGGGTAAATCCCTGGTTTATTCAAGTCTTGGTGATCTAATTAATTTAGGGATATTTTAGATTGAAGGGTAAAATGATAAATTAATCACTAATTAAAATTGAAACTATATTTTTTTGGGCGAAGGTGCAAAACTAGCCACCGTAAATTTTAAATGGGACAACTCAGACACCCGTAAATTCAATGGGGCAAAACCGTACATTGTAAATAAAAAAGGGACAAATTTAACCACGCCGTTAAGTAGAGGCAAACAGACGTTAGTTTAAGCGTGGGTCACACCTTCATTAAATGACGTGGCAAGACACTCAATAGAGTAATGAAATGGGAGAATTTCATTTAAGGACCCCAGTAGCAATTTAATTTAAAAGAAGGACCAAAAAATTATGAAACTTCAGTTAAGGAATTTGGGGGCAAAACGAAATTAATTAGGGAAGTAAAAAGACTCTATTAACCTCATTTAAACTCCTCCCACACCCACTCTTCCCTCCCTCCCTCCCCCTCCACCGTGCCTTCTATCCCTCTTTGCCTCCCGCCTCCTCTCTCTTTGCCTTCTGCAAATGGCTTATCTGCCGAGCATGCATTTCCAAAATCTACTATCTTGCACTGCATATCGATATTAAGCTTCTCAGGGTAAAGCCCATCAGGCAGGTCTCAATTAAAAGCATGCACCAGTGTCGCTGTTAATAGTTGAACCATGCGAAGCCCAAGACTCATGCCTGCACAAATTCTACGTCCTGCACCAAATGGTATCACCTCAAAGTCATTTCCCTTAACATCAACATTAGCTTTCTCTCCACCTAGCATGAACCTTTCAGGCTTGAACTCCAACGGGTCAGCCCATTCCTTTGGGTCACGACTTATGGCCCACACATTGACAAGTAAAGTTGCTCCTTTGGGTATATGATAGCCGAAGATCTCACAGCTTTGGTATGCCATTCGTGGAAGAGAAAGAGGTGTTGATGGGTGAAGGCGGAAGGTTTCCTTCACTACAGCTGTAAGTATGGGAGATTGGGTAAGTCCAGTTCAGTGCAAGATAGTAGATTTTGGAAATGCATGCTGGGCAGATAAGCCATTTGCAGAAGGCAAGGAAAGAGGAGGCGAGAGGCAAGGAGGGAGAGAAGGCACGGTGGAGGGGGAGGGAGGGAGGGAGGGAAGAGTGGGTGTGGGAAGAGTTTGAATGAGGTTAATAGGGTCTTTTTACTACCCTAATTAATTTCGTTTTGCCCCCAAATTCCTTAACTGAAGTTTCATAATTTTTTGGTCCTTCTTTTTGTAAACGCAAGAAAATGCACAAGAGGGGGGTGAATTGTGCTTTCAAAACTTGAACAAATTAAAACTAAAACACATAAGATTTTATACTGGTTTGGCCAACCACTTGCCTACGTCCAGATCTCCATCTCCTCGTTGGGTTCCATTAATATCAGGTTTTGCAAATAGGTTTACCTGAGAACCTTTACAGTGATAAAGAAACGCTCTCTAACACTCCCCCTTACTACTTGTAAGGAACTAACCCTGTTCTAAGCCCCAAGCTCTAGAACAACCTCAAAATATAAGAGGATTTAAATCAGAATAAATGTTCACTATGATGAACTGATGTTGATAAACACTTAAGCTTGAGTGATCGCACAAGTGACTTGAATGCTCTTTAAGATTTTCAGCTGAGAGTAGGTGCTTAGTTGGTGTAGAGCAATAAATTCTTCGGCCTATTTATAGTCTTCATGGGATGCTATAGCCGTTAGAAACATGTTGAAGAAGACTTGTATCCATTGATCACAATTAATGCAAGGTACTAAGACTTTCCCATGTTACTTGAAGATGATGATAAGTTTTTAATGCAGCTTCAAGCTTTATCAGTAGACTTTGCCTATTTCTGGGAGGGAAGTTGCCTTGAGTGCATATATGCCGGAAGAAAGCATATATTGTGATCTGTTGTACTTGATTTGCTTTCTGATCGCAACTTCGATCAGGTATTGATTACTCTTCTTCAATTGTTCACTGCACACTTAGATCACGGGTTAAGAGCATAACAATATCAATCACTCGATACTTCGATTACTACCAACTTTGATTATTGATTCGATTACTCCTTGTGATCGAAGGTGTTCTTTTCACTTCTCAATTCAGTTTGGCTTAGACTACTCTAATTAATGATAGAAGTTGTTCTGATTGATACTTCGATCATTGTCTTAACTTAGAAGATATTTGTCTTTGACCCTTGATCGCTTCTTTTAAAGGTGATCGTTATGTCTAAGAGTCTAGTGATTGATTTGCTACTTTGTGAAATAGTGTCTAAGTTATTAATAATCGTTTTGTCATGTAATTGCTTATCCGCAAAAGACTTTGCTGATGATCATTCTATCTTATCATAGTGATTGCATCGTCTTAGTCTTAGTTCAGTGATTGCATTGTCTTAATTCTATCTCAGTTCAGTGATCACATTGTCTAAGTCTTATATCGGTTCAGTGATCGCATTGTCTTAGACCTATATTAGTTTAGTGATCTCATTGTCTTAGTCCTATATCAGTTATCATCAAAACTCAAGATTCTAACACTTTTACATTAAATTGCTACTGAAGTCCTTAAATGAAATTCTCCCATTTCATTACTGTGCTGAGTGTCTTGCCACATCATTTAATGAAGGTGGGACCTACGCTTAAACTAACGTCCGTTTGCCTCTACTTAACGGCCCGGTTAAATTTGTCCAATTTTGATTTACAATGTACAGTTTTTCCCCATTGAATTTACGGGTGTCTGAGTTGTCCCATTTAAAATTTACGGTGGCTAGTTTTGCAGCTTCGCCCATATTTTTTTATCTTATTAGAATATTCAAAAGGGTTAAATTGCAAAAATGGCCGTGTAATTGTCACGAAGGTGCAAAAATGACCATGTAAAATTTTTTGAAGTAAAACTGCCCATCGAATTTCAAAACTGGGACAAAAATGCCTAGCAGAGTTAATATTTTAACTTTGGGTGAAAGCCCAAAAATGATACATAACTACTATTGACCAAGGAACAAAAATAGTACATAACTATTCCAAGGTACAAATATGATACCCAACTTTTATCATGTGATCAAAAATGATATTTTCACTAATATGACATTAATGTTTGACATGAAATGTCCAAAATGCCCTTATAATTAAATAAACTTTTACCAGGCGTCAATTAATTTTTAAGGGCATTTTAGACTTTTCACGTCTAATATTATTGTCATATTAGTGAAAATATCATTTTTGATCACTTGGTAAAAGTTGGGTATCATTTTTGTACCTTCGAATAGTTATGTATTATTTTTGTTCCTTGACCAATAGTTATGTATTATTTTTGGGCCTTCACCCTTTAACTTTTTTATGCATCATCTTCTGCAGTTATTTAACTTTTGGGTGAAGGTGCAAAACTAGCCATCGTAAATTTTCAAATGGACAACTTTGGAACCCGTAAATTGGATGGTGCAAAACCGTACATTATAAATTAAAATGGGACAAATTTAGCCACGCCGTTAAGTTGAAGCTAACAGACGTTTTGATTTAATGAAGGTGGGCCCCACGCCAACACAAACGTCTGTTAGCTTCAACTTAACGTCGTGGCTAAATTTGTCCCATTTTGATTTATAATGTACGGTTTTGCACCATCCAATTTACGGGTGCTAAAGTTGTCCATTTGGAAATTTACGGTGGCTAGTTTTGCACCTTTACCCTTAACTTTTTATGCATCATCTTCTGCAGTTAATGTTGGCGCTGCACAAAGAAAACACAAATATTATAATGATCTGAGTCGCTTCCCTTGTGGAACTTTGTCCTTTAGAGGTATTCCGCGACCACCGACAATGTTAGGACGCGACTCTCCCCAGGATTAAACAAACCCTTCCTGCGTTTCCCAAGGCAACATAACAACAGAAGTAAAATAGTAACAAGCTGATAATATATCAGAGGAGGAAAGAGTAAGCTGGTACGCCTGGACTGTCTCCAGACTATGCCTTTTATAGACGGTGTGCACATGTAAACGTTAGGCAAGAGCGATGACACATTATTTCATGGTTACAAAAGTAATGACAATTAAAACAACGGTTTTGAACATTGAATATTTATTTTGACACTAAGCAAAATAATTATCTAGATAAGCACACACACAGACAAACTGGTAACCACCCACAATTTTGAAATACAAAGGTAATCGAAAATTGAAGCCCGAAAATACAAGGTATCTTGGTAAGCTATTTAATATATTTATTAACAGCAGAAGTAAAATAGTAACAAGCTGAGAATATATTAGAGGAGGAAAGAGTAAGCTGGTACGCCTCGACTGTCTCCAGACTATGCCTTTTATAGACTGTGTGCACATGTGAACGTTAGGCAAGAGTGATGATACATTATTTCATGGTTACAAAAGTAATGACAATTAAAACAACGGTTTTGAACATTGAATATTTATTTTTACACTAAGCAAAATAATTATCTAGATAAGCACACACACAGACAAACTAGTAACCACCCACAATTTTGAAATACAAAGGTAATCAAAAATTGAAGCCCCAAAATACAAGGTATCTTGGTAAGCTATTTAATATATTTATTTATTTGTGTTTTGCAAAACCCGGATAAGTAAAAATGTGCCGACTCTGTATTTACCACGCGTAGGGGGGAATCTCCGGATTTCCACTACGTTTGCCTCACGGTGGCCCAACTTGTGCGTGCGAGGCCCACTATTCCTTTGGCTCTTTAACTTGAGCTAGAACACAAGTGTATTATATACCCTTGTAAGTTCTCATTCCCAAGCTGTAAATGGCAAGAATACACAAGAGGGGGGTGAATTATGTGTCTTAAAAATTAAAACAAATAAAGCAAGAACATGAGATTTATACTGGTTCGGTCAACACTTGCCTACGTCCAGTCCTTAACGCCTCGTTGAGTTCCACTAACTCAAGGTTTTACCGGGATCACCTTGGAACCTTTACAACCGCAAGTTTTACGGGCTCACTTGCAACCTTACAGAGTCTCTCTCCCGAAACTCTCCCTTACAACTTGTAAGCTAACAACCCAGCTCTCAAGTCCCACACTCAAGAGCTACCTTTAACAGTAAATGATTTGATAATAAGTTCACTTAATGAACAGATTGTGATAAACACTTAAGTACAAGTAAAATTCTCACTCACTCACAAATAACAATTACAACTTATTATAGAGAGTAAATGAGAACAATGAATGCAACAATGAATTCTTTCACAGTGTATAGCTTGTGCAATTGTTCGGTCAGTTTTCTCAATCTTCAAGTCTTCAATATATACTCCAGTTCTGATGTAGGAAGACGTTGGAGCTTCAACCTCTTCATTTAATGCTAATAGCCATTGGTTGAGGTGCAATTAATGTTGCTTCCACCTAGGACAACTTCTTTTCTGATAGAGTCACTTTGGGACTTACTTAAATAAGTAATCCAAACATTCTTTGTGTCTAATAGCTAAAAACATTAGCGCTATGTTTCAGAATGCAACGCTATATACCTGTAGGCTCAGTAAGACATTAGTGAGGATATAGCGAACAAATACAAGATATAGAGATATATTTTCCATTCTATAATGAGGTATCACTATATATTAAAATCATTCGCTATATTACTTTTGTTCACATGATTTAACATTTAAGTGCATATTTAAATATAGCGCTATCTTTTTTGTTATACCGATATATATCAGTTCATTCCTAAGATCTTATTACCAAGTTAAAATCCTGACTGATATAATGTAGCGATATATGACAAAGTGTAGCGTTATATGTTGTGACTTAACCAAATAAGATATTCTAAGTCCTAAGTCACTTCACGAATTCTAGCGCTATCTGTATTCATGTAACGATATAATTTCTGCCATATTAAATGTTCCTAGGTTATGCTCAACTGTCTCTATGCTTATTCAATTCTAATCAATACTTAGTCATCATCTCTAATCATCATCAAAACTCATATTCTAACACAAGCAATGTGGGACTTCTCTTGTTAACACACCCACATGTTAATGTTGATAACTCCAACACAACATATAGAAGTACACTTACACGACACCAGAATTCTGTAACTTTCTACAATGACTTGAGAATTCCTTCTGATGGGCCTTCCAAGAGAATTCTTTTATCGCCACTGGGAGTAGTGATGCAGACAGGTTCCAAAATTTGATTTGTTTATGTACTGAAACAGCTGCAAATGAATAACTTATACACTCAATTTTGCCAAACTAAATTAATCTACATGTTACAGATAATATAATTAACCTAACTAAATTTATTAATACTCACAAACTAGCACTACAAGAAATTTAGGGGCTTGTCGCTGGTATACGGGAGCCTATCGCGTGTAACCAAACGCGAGTAAATTGAAAACATATGTGACAAACAAAAAGTTGTGAGAGAATATAATATTAATACTACTGTCATGCATGCATGCGAGACAATATTGTTGTAGTAGAAAAAGTGAGTCAAGCACGCATGCACTACAACTTTATGAAAAAGACTGTGCCTTGTTTGGCTGAAATAATTTTTTTTTGCGGCAATATATGTTAATTTTGTAGCAATTTTTTGGGCGGCAATTTTTTAAATTTGTTGCGGCGACAATTGTTTTTATTTTAATATGTATTAATTCTTAGCACCCTTCTTTTAGCAATTTGGGACCTTGTTTTATCATACTTTAAAATTAACTTTTATGAAAAATGTATATTCATGTGTGAATAAATAGTAGAGGAGTGTATTGTTCCAAATTTAGTTGGCCTAGTGATTAAATCAGCCTACAAAATGAATGAACAAAATTAGCTAAATCATATAATAATTAAGTAACAAGGTAAATTAATGATAATTTAAAATCTAATTATCATATAGATGGAGAGTGTAAAGAAAGTTGAAGTAGAGTAGATGAAGCAAATGTTCATAAAAGTGTGCAAATGAAAGTGGCTATAGAAAAAATAATTTAGGAATGGAAGTGAAGAAACTATGATAGTGGGTAGGAAGGAAGATGGAGATGGAAAAAGTTATGTGAGATGAAATGTGGGGATAATGGAAATAAGTTTATATAGGAAGGGAAGAGGTGGGAACTTTTGAATACAATGTAGGTAGCGCATGCTAATGCGTGACATATTTTTTTCCATTTATGAAAGTATGTTGCGTATATTTTATGCGATACATAATGTTATAAATGCAAAATTGTGCCGCGCATTAGCATGCGTGACAAGTAATTTTTTAATTTCATAATAACTATTTTAAATGTTTAAAATTATATCTCACGCTTGAAAACACGACAGACTTCATTGCATCTATATATCTCCACACTTGCGCAGGTTTCATGTGCACACGGTAGGTAATGTTGCGACGAAGTTGGCAATATCATTCTCTATGGATAAATCATGGATAACATTCATAGTTGTTGCATATCCTCCATATTCATAGTTCATAAGGAAGAAAGCTTTATTTGTGTAAGAAACCTTTTCAATCCTTATTCGATTTTGACTGAATACTGATTTGGGGAGGGGAAAGAGAGATAGCTTTCATTTTCTTCATGCTTGCCTTAGTTTGACATTTATTGAAATTGGTTGATTGGTGGCATAGGTGATTTTCTGAAATGTTTCTGCACTTTCATGATTATAAGCGAATGAAATTGTTGCTTTCTATATGCTCTATTTGGTTGTCTTACTTTTTCATTAGTGGGATTTTTAAGATAGATTCTGTTTCCATTAAATGATTTTAAATCATATTTTTGGTTGCATATATTTGTGCACAAAGACTTTTGGAAATTGAAGATATGATGTTTGTACATATGGGTATTTTCCTAAACTGGTTGGTTTTGTTCTTGCCACTAATTTAGTTAATTTGAAATCGATGTGTATTTTACTCAAGGAGGCTGTAACTTTTGCTTAAGCTATTGAGATGATATTTACATGATAATAAAAACTTTTAATTAGGAACTTATGGAAGAGAGAGGGGTAGTTAGGAAAATTCTTATATTATTACTTTACTTTATTGTTTAGTGACTATACTATAAACATTATTGGTAGCAGTTAATTAGGTGGAGTGTCATATGCTTGGTTTGATTTGTGCTGTGCTGTGGAAATAAATTCGAGTTACCAGGTAACTACTTCACTTGTCTGCGTGTGTGTGTATGTTAGTAAGCATTTAGGTAGTTTATAGGTATATGATTATTGCTTATGTGGTTATGGAATGCTTGGATTATGATTTCTGATTTGGTTGTGGTACACCGAGTAATATTATTATGATTATGCCATTCCGGAATGAGGTTCCCTTGCCCGTACAGCAGGGACTAAAATGAATAAAGAAAAATGAATAAAGAGAAAAACGTTATTGGGGAGAGCGCTCCCGGTTCAAGCGAGGGTATATCGACCATCGAGTCGTGAGTCCCTATTGAACTTATATATTTTGTTCAAGCGAGGGTATATCGACCATCGAGTCGTGAGTCCCTATTGAACTCATTATCGGTGTACTTGTGTATTGTGTTTAATGTGATTATTATTATTCTTGATGTTTGAGTTTGTGATGTTTGAGTTTGTGATGTGGCTTTAAATGAATACTTGTACTGCTATATTATTTGGTAATTGATATATACTAAGAATAGAAAATAGATAACATGTTCATGTAACACAGCATGTAGCACACACCACCAAACGCGACATCAGCACACACCACCTTGCCGGCATGCACATGCACGTAGTGCAAAAATGTGCGTAGGCGAGTAGTTGTTAGTTACGACATCAGGGTCTACCCCTCGTGGTTTAACATTTTACAGGTATTAGATCGGGGCAGGAGTCATGGGGAAAGGATCTGGAGACTTGAGAACTAAGCTTTTAGGATCATATGTTCTTTCGCATTCTTTCATGTTTCATATTCTTGTTTATTAATTTGTACATCTTTTGAATTTATTCCCCTGGATAACTGTAAATAATTTTACGTTAGATAACTGTAAATATTAATTAATACAGGGTCGTGTGTTTATTTGAAATTTACTATGAAGAAATTTAATTAAGTTATATTAGATAAATTTAAATATCCATGTTAGTCAATTTTTATCTAACATGGATAAATCAATTTTAGTAATTTTTAAATAAATGATTTTTTTAATTGTGAATATTATCTTTCATTATAAAATTAGATTTATTTTTAATTTGTTAATTTCAAATTACATTAAATCTTTTTCTAACCATGATAGATTATTTTATTTGTGACTTCGATTATTTTTCCTATCATGTTTAGCTTATTAACTTATATTTTATGGAAAATAAGAAAAACTGTTTTTCTAACTATGTTAGTCATTATTATAACTTAAATTTTTTTTCTAACATAGTTAGTATTATAATTATTGTAGTTAATTAAGTTAATTCTTTTTCTAACTATGTTAGTATTATTAATGAGTAAATTCTTTTCTAACATAGTTAGTAATATTTTAAAAAAAATATAGCGTAAAAATGACTATAAAATTGTGGTTGTTACAATTTGGTATCAGAGCAAAGGTTTACGGTCATCCAAACTAATCATGAGATGTGGACATAGAAAGATTCGTGTTTGTAAGTCATGACTGCAGCATGAATTACAAACAGGAAGCTTTAATCACCAAATCTTCATGACATGGTTTGGTTTGGATTAGTTAAATAGGTAGTTAAAAGAAAAGTAATTAAGTATCCTTAGTATAGTATATAATGAATTTTATTTTTTGGAGTGTTATTCTTACTTGAGAGTTTTTATGTGATATTTTCTGCATTACATATACATTAGACACATGTTTTTGGGGGATTGTTGATTTGTTTATACTGAATGGTGATATAGAAAATTTTAGCTTATCTAGAATAGTTATTTAATTTTTTAAATGAAATATCGACATATTTAAAGTAGTGAAGAATATAGTTGGATTTCTGATTTGGGAATTTGTGTTGTTGGAATCTCTTCTTTCCGCTTTATAAGTACATATAAAAAAAAATCGTGAAATGTGAGTTGATTGTTTTAGATTGAGTTAGAAGTAATTGAAATTTTGAGGATTTAAGCATTCTTTTTGGGATAGATATTGACATAGAGTGAACGAATTGGATATTATAACTGAGTTTGATATGGGATCTACGGTTTGAGATATATGGTTGATGGAGGGTGAAGAAGTAAGGATTGATTGAGTGACTTTAATTGGTTTGGATGGTAGGGTTAATGATTACTTACTTTGATAGTCGTATATATATTTTGAACGATATTAAGTAGGGAATGTTATTTTTTTTTGGTATAGTTGAAGTTAATTTTTAAAAAAATTAGAGCTTGTTTCTGAAAGAGAAATTGAGGTACGTACCTTTTAGAATCTGGATTGTTTGGAAATTAAAAGATAGGAAATGGCGATGTTAATCATTAAGGAAATGGAAAACGTGTCAGATAGTTCGAAGGAACTTGTGTTAATAGGAAAGGAGCAATATGCTTAGTTTTGAGGGAGAAATTGTGAATTCATTTAGCATTGTTTAATCATGAGCCAGTAGGAATATAATTGGTTTGATGATTTCTGAGATTAAAAATTACATTTAAAGAGTTTGTTGTATTTGGATATTTAGAATTTTAGAATGTTAGTTTATATGAGAAAATTGATGGAACCATAGGATTTTACTATGATGATGGTATGTGTTTATTATGACTTTAGGTCGGAGGAATTTAGTTAAACTTTTAATATAGAAAGGTAATGTTGGTTCTAGATCTAGATATTTTGGATATTTCTATGGTTAATGACTTTGGTAGTTTTAATGGTAAGTGTGTGCGACTTTAGTGGATGCAAATGGTTGGATTTAATTTAGAAGATATTACTGACTAATTGAAGGTAGAGTGTTATGTTTTGATATGGACACGAGATTTAAAGGAGTTTTAAGGTTTTCTTGGTTTATTAGACTTGTTGATTTCAATACTAATGAAGAGTTTATTCGGTCGAAATTGTCAGAGTTGATATATGCGAAATAACGAGATTGAAATTATGAATATTTAGCTTGTGTGGGCTAAGTTATTTGAGACGAGTTTATGACTTTTAGGATTTGAGTATACTGTAATTGTTATGACTTGACATTTGACTAGAAAATGTTGACCAAAAGTGAAATGAGGAGATATAATGATTATCATGGATTGATGACTGGTCAGTGAAATTTTGCTTGAAGGTGAAATGAATAGATTTAGATTTTTGTATCAAAGTTGATTAAAGGGATTGCTTGAGATCGATTAAACTATGGTTTGATGACTTTGATATAATGGATTGATTATTTTTTTTATCAAAATATAATGGATTGATTATGACTAAATGACTAAGTGGGATAATGTATTGAAATTTGAGGTTTTGTTAGGGTTTGAGGAGTGCATACGCTAGAATTATCGGGAATTAAGAGTTTTTGGACAAGAATGATTTTGAGGCTTGTTGATAGAATTTGAGTAGCTACCTATAATATTGGTAAACAATCACTTGAAAAGTTGCTTAGGTAGATTTGGTATGAATTCATGATTTTTGGAGATAGGTGAAATTTTGTTTTCATTTTAAAGGCACTATAGATTGAGTTTGAGAGTAATAATCAAATGTAGTTTATTGGTATCATGATCTATTAAGATTTTGTGATGATATTATTAGCCTTTTATTGATCAGATTAAGACGATTCGAGTTAGTGACGAATTTTGAAGTTGTGAGTATGGTTGAGTTGAATAGATAAGGAAGCTAGTTGGGAGCAATATTTTATATTGAAGTCTTATCAAATGTTTTTATTTGATTCTTTGGAATTGAAGGAAATTGATGTTGATTTTTATGATGATGTTGACTTTAGAATATGACTGAGAAGAATAATTGGATTTTGAAGGTGAGACTAGAAATTTGATTCGTTATTGAATAGTACTTTTGATGAGGAATGCTTCTTTTAGAAGGTGTAAGGAATGATTGAATGATTAAGGTGTTGTTAGTTTTTGAGTTAAATTGAGGAAAGCCGATTGTTTGATCAAATGGGGAGATATTCTATAGTTACCTGATTGACATTTTCATAGGTTCTAAGATTTGCTTTCATATCTTAGGAAATTGGTCTAACGGTTTGATAATGTATTTTTTATTATTTATGTTGGAATATACTTATAGGTGATTAAAGAATGACTTTCTTGTTGAAGTAGTTAAGGAAATTAGAAATTGTTGAAATAGCAAGATGTTATATTGGGGATTCAAATGAAATATAGGATTTTGGTTATTGTTAATGGTAGGGAAATGTTTTAGAGTTAGTGACCTAACTAGGGAGTAGTTGATATCGCTTAAAAGGGAAATGAGCAAGTTATGAGGTTTTTGTCTTAATTTGGAAGTGATATGGTAGTACAAGTATAGGAGATAATCTATATGTTTAGAAATAAGGTATAGCAAAGTTCGAGAGTGCCTTAGAAATTTAGAAACAAGAGAAATGTTGGGTAGTATTTTGGCTAGAGAGTTATTAGACATAGCGAATTTTGGTGACAAAATTCCTAAAAGGTGGGTAGAATTGTAACATCCTAAATGTTTCTTTAAATATAAAATAAATTAATAAATACCTGAAATTGAATTTTGGATAAATTTAGAAAGTTTAACATTTTTTAGGGAATTTGTTAGAATTTTATTTCTATTATAGGTGAAGGATAATAGTTAGTATTTAATTTTTATTTAGTAATATTTATGAATGTTCATTATTCAGGAATTTTGTTTAGAATGTTGTGAAATCCTTGAGTGTGAATCAAAATAAATTATGATAATGATAGATTTAAGTAAATAGAAACTAGGGAGAAATTTATATTTAATGCATTAAATTAGGAAATTATAAAGGTCTCATAATTAAATTTGCTAATTAAGAAAATTCATCTAGAAATGAGAGGTTTAGAGTTTAATTTGATTTGAATGAGTATAATTCAATGTCCAATTAAAAAAAAATAATAATAATGAAATGATGTGCTCTTCTATAAAAATAAAAAAAAAACTTTATAGGGTAATTTTGTAATTTTCTTGTTGGGCCATTAACCCTAGATTTCCCTTTATATATATATTCACTTCTCTCCTTCCTTTCCCACACATATGCGCAGCCGCACACATAACAACTGAACCCACTTGCTTCTTTGTCTTTTTCTTCTTCCTTTCTTCTTCTTCATCACAAATCCCTTCCATCCTCCATCTAAAACCAACGATTAATCAATTTCCCCTTATCTTCACACTGATTTCGCCGCTCCATCCCAAACAACATCTTCATTTTCTCACCCTCTCCGTTCTCTGTTTCGATGCCGCCGTCCAGCCGCCGTGGTCTGCAGTTTCGGCCGCCGTCGTATCGTCGTTTTCCGCCATGGGTGTTGCATATCCTCCATATTCATAGTTCATAAGGAAGAAAGCTTTATTTGTGTAAGAAACCTTTTCAATCCTTATTCGATTTTGACTGAATACTGATTTGGGGAGGGGAAAGAGAGATAGCTTTCATTTTCTTCATGCTTGCCTTAGTTTGACATTTATTGAAATTGGTTGATTGGTGGCATAGGTGATTTTCTGAAATGTTTCTGAAATGTTTCTGCAGTCAACTTCTCTAGACTTGTTCATTCGGGACAATCTCTAGCAATGAGCCATACATCCTAGCATCATAGAAACAACAAGTTTACTATGTCCCAGATGAAAAACACAAGGATTGGAAGATGGTCGTTTCGAAGATGGTCGTTCACATCAAACCGTAGGAAATGTACGACATAAGTTACTTCAATGATAGCGAGCCTTTTCAACCATTGAACTTTGACAATTTCCTTCTAGACGGGGATGATGATCTGCCTTCTATTAGGTACATATGTCACATAATCATTAACCTATTTTTTAACAATTGTTTGTTTTGTTATTTTTAATGACAACTTCACCTGTGCATTTTAGAGACGATGAAGCGTCGGACGAGTAGGGTTGTGACACTTTAATTTAATAACTTGTGCTAATAAATTTGTACTTTCATTTAAAAATGAATGAGTGATGCATTAATAGTAAATACCACGATGGTGGTGGCGGTGTTGCCCCATTCCCAGTGGGATGTGCCAGATCTTGTTCGGTCGAGCACTTTTATCTCTTTCTCTTCGAGTTTGAAGGGTCCAGATCTCCCTTTCTCATTTTTAGGGCGGATCAGAACCATAGCTCTGGTACCATGTAGTAATTGAGAAGAAAAGAGAGAAGATTTAAGGAGAAGAATAATTTATCTTATTGATATATTTGCTTAATGAGAAGAGTACATTATATAGAGGGGAGAGAGGAGATAAAACAAGAAATTACAATCAGAGATAATTAGAAATAATAATGCATAATCAAAACCGATTTCTCCTAATCATACTCATAAATACTAAGATTCTAATCGAAAGAATATATATATATATATATATATATATATATATATATATATATATATATATATATATATGATCTAGAAAGGGGTTTTGGGTAGCATTATTAGGATCGAGAGCGTTAATTAATATTCGCAAGGATATTTATTCATGTTCATTACTGAATGGATGATAATATGGGAATTTGCAACAATGGATAAGGAGAAGAAATGAAGTGCTAGGTGTCACAGGTAATCACTCTTATCTTATTATAACATTGAGGGTGATGTTAGTCGAGGATTTCTAAATCCCTTTCTATTTATGTATATAAAATCTTTAAAACTTACTTTTATACAAAATAGGCTATCAGGTGCCTTCCAAACATGATTATTTTTGTATAAAGGAATTAGATACATTAAATATATATTATCATGTCTGGTGGGGGTATTTGTCTTGGAATAGTGTAATATATACAGGTATAGTATTCTGATATCAGTATTGAGCGGTTGTGTAGATAGAAGGGGGTTAGATGTTGGATTTGAGACGTTGGAAAGTAAGTAGAGGGAATGTATTGAATGCTGAGGTTGATAGATTTAAAGGTATTGAGAGCATTGAATAACACTGATGTTAACTGCCGATAGGCCAATCGACAATTACTTGTACTGGTCTTTTTTATTGGAGACAGGGACCATTAGTCAACAGATTAGAGACTATGACCAACAGTCTTTTTGATTGGAGATAGGGACTGCTCCATTTCTGATTGGAGACAAATTGAAGTTTCCCTCTCATGGGGTTGCCAAAGAGGGAAATCTCTACCTCATTGTAGAGAGGGGCTGCAACCTTATTGTAGAGAGAGGCATAATGTCAATTCATATAGTGAAGTTTTAGATGCGAGAATATCCGCCTAATGATGGCACTATGCATCTATAGGAGTGAGTGAGAGTTGTAGTGATGATATCATTAGATTAGAGATCACGATGATGAAGTTAGTTGATTTGGAAGTGATTGAAGGATTTTGAGCGGTATATGGGGAAGAAGGCTTGGTGAGTGTGTGTATTACTGATTTAAAACTGTGGTACCCTTTAGGCGCTCCGCTACCATACATCTAACTGTTATAGTGAGTTAGGGAGTGATTACAGAGACAAGTTGTCTCACCCCACTTTTATTTACATTTTTGCAGGTGATCATGCACATACGCGAGCATCAGAAAAGAGAATTAGGTTCTAGAGATTGTTTAGTTTATTTAGAAATTTATATTGCCTAATTGTATATGTCTGCATTCGCTTCCACAATTTTGTAAGAAAATTTTATTTATTAACCATATTAGATTATTCCTTTCTAACATGGTTAGCAATTAATTAGCCATGATAGCACTTATATTGTTTTAGGATATTCTTTTCTATCATGGATAATGCATAAATCATTAGAAATTTTCTTTTTTAACTATGATAGAAAAATTGATATAATAGAAATCTTTTTTCTATCATAGTTAGCAAAAGAATTATTGAATTGAATCATATATCCTTGGTTAATCAGAGAGTTAGTAACAGAATGTTACACAAAATGTTATTGTAAGGCATTAATGCTCATAACTGCAAGATAGGAGGTTTACAACTTTGAAATAAGATTTATCACTTTATTATACTCCTTCTAGTACTTACTATAAGGCAACCACAATAAAATTTTCTTGGTCCTTTTTATAAGGTACTCGTTAGTTTTCAATGTGCATACATTTTTTCCATAGATGCACATATGTAATAGTGGTAGTAGGATAGAGTAATAGTTAATATTTTTGGAAATCAGTATAGTTAGTGAAGTAATATTGGAAATTACTTAAATTTTAGGAAAAATTCAATACATTTAATTAATTTTATTGGTATGTGAGAAATATTACTTGGTTTCTCATAGTGAGGATAAGAGTGAGCAATGATTTGCAAGTTGAGTATAACAATTAACTACATCTTTTGGAATGATCACTACTTGATAAGACCTTTTAGATGAAAATGGAATCTTGCAAATTGACAGAGGGCAGCCTTCCACTTATTTGAATGAAACTGATGACACTTAATTTTGGAATGTGATTGGTAAGGAGAGTATGGTGTGGAAGTAATTTTAGTGGCATATTTAACAATACCCAACCTGTGCTACTGAGAAGTTTAGTTAATGAGCTGTTTTTAATTGCCAACATTCTTGCATGATATAAATCTCTTTGTAATGATTTTATGGTAGATTTGGAAAGGGAGATGTACATTTTTTTTCCAGAGCAAGCCTCTTGAGCTAGTGTCTACTTTATACTAGGCAGGAAATCTTTTGCAAGAGTTTTGGGACACAATAGGATGGTGGCAAGATCGTGGTTTGATCAGTGAACATGATAATGGTGACCAGAGGACCAATTTGAAATGGACAGTGCCAAATGGTAATTTATTAAAAATTAATATTGATTGTGTCCTTGAGTTTTCTACTGGGAAAGCTACTATCTCTTCTATGTAATTGAAGATCTTAATGAAGGAGTGTTGGATGGTTTCACTAGAGTTGTTAGGACTGAGTCCCTTTTATGTCGAAATGTCTTGCAACGCTTGCAGTTGTGCAGCAAGCAAAGGATAATGGCGTGAATGTTGTGCAATTTGAAACTGATAATCAGCTTCAATTCAATTGTAGGGTCAGTGGAGATCCCCAGATTGGAAATATGATATTATAGTGGAAAATATCATTAAAGAAAAGAAATTTACAAGAAATCTAAATTTTTCATGGATTTTCAGAGAAGCAAATAAGGCCGCAGATTGGGTTGGAAGGGATTCATTGATTGTGTCATGTCCATTCGATTAGATTCTAAGACCATTGTTACGTTGCAGCAACTTGTTAGAGCACAGATGATACTTAATACTCTTTTCATTCCAATATATAAAAAGATCACTTTTAGATTTCTGTTTGTTCCTAGATATAAGCAACTTTCTAATTTTTTTCAACTTTTTTCCAAATAAACCCTAATAATGTTTATCTATAATAAACAAGTAATAGTGCGAGAGTGAGAATAAAGATATATGGTTAGAGTATATTAGTATTATCATTAGGGCATATTAGTATTATCATGTGCTAATAACCAACTTAACTAGGATCGTCCTTAAGCTAATCAAATTAGGGAAAATGATTTTATATTTAGGAATAGAGGTAATAGTTTTTTTATCCATGTTTCTCTTGTTTTATGTTGTTGTAATGTCTTAGCTTGTTCTTCATTTTGTTCATGTACTGTCTTGTAATTTGTGTGGTTATAATCAAATTTACTGTTGGCAAAAAAGAAAAAAAATGGAATGTTGTGACTTTTCACATCTTCAACATAGTAATTTATAAATTATAACTATACGTGTATCTATACCGCAACGATTTACAAGATAGTCACAGCGATTTACATCGAAGTATTTGTGTTTACAAATAGCTAGTTAGAGTTGGTTGTGAATTACTATGATATTGAAAATCATTTTAGCAAGTTTGTCAATCCCTATATAAAATTTGTCAAAAATAGCAGCGGTTGATTTTCATATTCAATGCATTGTCACATGTTTGAAAAAAACAAGTTAGTTGTTAATTGTAAAATTTGCTTTCTAAATCCTTTTATATTTAATTAAACATTAATTAAACACCATATCCTAATACTTACGACTAACTCTGTTGAAAAAGGGTGATCTTAAACAAAATACTAACATAGTTAAAATAAATTTTCCACATAAAGTTCTTTCGTAAACCCAAAACCAACAACCTAACTATGATAGGAAAAAGAGCTTTTCAAGTATTGATAATCATTCATAGTTACAAAATAGTTTATCTTATTACAAATTTACAATGGTAATCCATGTTAGAAGAGAATGAATATATTTTTTATATAATTGAAGCTATCACTACAAAAAACGGGCCGATTTGCAGCGGGCATTTTCCCCCCGTACCGGCGGTTCTAACCGCCCCGAAACCTCTACGGTGGACAAACTATCCGTCGGCGAATTTATCGAGGAAACGCAGCGTGGGGGCGGAAAATGTTACGCTGTAGCTCCTTCTAACCGCTGGCACGCGTCGGGGCGGACGTAGGGGCGGGCCCATACGCCTCCATGTATAATATTTTAATATAATGCTGCGGCGGCCGTAGGGGCGGACCCCTACGCCGCCACGTGATTTTATTTTTTTAAAAAAAATAGCACGGGGGCGGTTGCCACCCGCCCCATGCGATCAACTATCGCCTGTTTTTTACGTCCCGGCGCCCGGCGGCTCTGTGCCCGCGGTCAAGCAAGAAAGAAAAACAAAAAAACTATTTGCCTCGTACCGCGTCCTCGGATGCTGGTCACCGCCGGAATGCAAATTCGCGGGAGCGGTTTTCAACCTTCCGCTGGGCGTGTGCGTCGCTAATCGCCGCTTCTTTTGTAGTGTATATAATTAAAACAATTCATGGTCAGCTTCCACGTTGCAATCAACATGCTCACATGACAACAAACTGATGATGTTAATTGGTAATGAGCGACATTGGTCAAAATGAGACATTTGTTTTTGTTTATGATCCACAATAATAGAAAATATTATTTGTTGGCCAAATTAAGACTTAATTAATTTTTTATTGGTCATAATGAATATCTAAGAATGATTTAGGATTTTATATTTATTGTTTTATATCAGTTGAATTAATTAACCCTTATGAAAATGGAATGAAGTAATTTTTATTAGTATAGTTTTTCATTAGAGAAATTATCATATTAATCAATTTAAAATAGTCAAAATCAAATTCACACCTACACTTTTATCCAACATCATCAGAAATTTGTCATTTTACTTGAAAATGTTTTGATATTTTGATGTCAATTACTATCTTAAAAGCGGCAAATTATTTACACATTTCATGATATTTTGAAATTTTTCTTATTGAAGATATTTACATTTACCACATCTCATTATTTTATATTAGAACCAAATCTAATGCTTATCAAAGTAAAAAAACAAAACCTGTTTTTCTCTCATGTAAATATTAGTGTGTGTGTGTGTGTAAAAACAACAAATTTAGATACCAAATAAGGCATCATTGATTGGTCAGAGATTTATTAAAATGGAGTTCCAATATTAGATTTGTAGATTTCAAATGGATTTAAATAAAATTCTTACTTTAAAATGATTTGTTTTGTTTTCTTGATTTCTCAAAAACAAAAAACCAGATGTGACACTTGCTCTGTTAAAAATGTCAATTGATAATAGGAAAAATTAATTATAGGTCCTGGTAAGGGACATAATATGGAAAAAGTCTCAAAAATTGAAAAAATTAAAGTACAGTCCCAACTTTTCAAAATAATTAAAGTAGAGTCTCAAGGGACTCTACTTTAATTATTTTGAAAATGCGGGCCCCACAATAAATAATAAAATAATCTCACCCTCTCTCCTCTCTCCTTTATTGTGGGATTATTTTATTATTTATTGTGGGGCCCACATTTTCAAAATAATTAAATAGAGTTGGGACTCTACTTTAATTATTTTGAAAAGTTGGGACTCTACTTTAATTTTTTCAATTTTTGAGACTTTTTCCATATTATATCCCTTACCAGGTACTTGAAATTAATTTTCCCTTGATAATACTATTAACTAGTAATATTAATGCAAGAAAACAAAACATTTCAAAGTGTTCAGTTCATTTTCTCATAGAGAATTGAAAGCAGTCAACTCAATGCATTTTCTCGGTGTTAATTTACATTTAGGTAGAGAAGTTTATTTCACATATTTCTCTTGATGAATATCAGGTCAATAACATTGTTAATTATTATAATTTTAGTGAATTTTGATTTTTATACTCTCTTAATGATTGATCTCTATAGTTTTAACAAGTTTTAGTTTTGATCTTTATACTTCAATTTAAATAAAGTCATTATGAAATTATATAAACAAAAATCAACAGTCCAAAATTTCAAAAACCAAAACCTACAATTTCATATGACGATGATTAAATCAAATGGTTAAAACTAAGAACAAAGTTGTCCTTAAAATTATAAGCAACAATAGATTTATTGATGACATAAAAAATGATACAACCTTTATTTGAAGACATTGAGTATTGTGTTTATTAAGATCGTGCATGGAGATGAGGGGCCTAAAAAGGAATCAATATATCTTGAAATCTAGCCCTACCTAATTTAGTCAAGCCCGCCCATATTTTGGAATGTTATGCCTATGACCCAAATGACCCTTCCTCAAATAAGAGAATATGAGAACCATCGGTCTACCACTTGGAGAACTTCTTTAGGCTTATATCTATGGGCTACATGACCAGCACCCTGCGTATGAAACGTGAAAGGTTGGAATAGACTTGAAAAAAAAAATAGCTAAACAAAACTATGTAATGATGAATTTGCTTACTTTCACCGAAACATATGTCAAGTAGTAGTCATGGTTCTCGTATATTTGTGTGTATCTACATTCCAAAAAGGACGACACCAAAATATTATATGTACAAGTATCAAAAGGAATATATTACACACACACACACAATATACACATATTAGTGCCTAAATTGTATGATGAACTAACCTTGTCCATATATATTACATAATCATTTATTCAAACAATAGAGAGGAGAAAAATGGTCAGAGTTAAGATGAGAAAAAAATTCATTACCCTGCAACTTGTCCATCAACAAACCATGCACGCCAAGGATCCTTTATTTTTAAGTTTAATGACTTAATCCAGGCTTGTGTACCAACATGTGGTATATTCAAGTCAAGATCAGCACTATGATAAGGAGTTCAAACATTAGTAAAATTCCTCAAAGAATGTGACAGTTAAACCTGATAATAAACTTAATGTATATAATAAACATGACAAAAAAGTAAGACCAAGGAAAGAAAGTCCATAGTTTACTATAAGTTTACCTATGTTTGTTCTCAAAATTCACAATATGAATACGTTTCCCATATCCTGAGAGTTGATTGGTGGAGTTTTTTTGATCGAGAAAATGGAGAAAATAGATATCAAAAATTTTATTGGTGATAAGGACATGATTTTTTAAATAGAAAGTGTCATAAAGCTCTACAAATTTTGAGTGTGCACACTGAGTAGTACTGATTCTTTGACAAATTATGCACTTCTAACCGATAGAACTTTTTTTGCTGGATATATTTTACACTTTTCCTTTTTAGATAATATTAATTGACTTTTTTATTTGTTAAAGATATTCTATATGTATGTTACATATGTTTAAGAATTGAAGACTATCTAAATTCTATATTTCAAAATTTTTCTTTAATTATGGAAAAAGTAGAAATTATCGTCACATCCGAAAAACGATTTGAAATAAAGCGACCAAACTCAGAGTTATAACAAAATATAAACTTAATCACTAATTAATAGTTAATTATTCAAAATTTAAATAATATCCTGCCCCCTTTTGCTTGACTGCTTGAGGCCCTTGCTCCTATGTAGGACAAAAGTTTCAAGAAATCTTTCATCTAAAAATTGTTCTCAATAGGTTTAATCCATTTTCTGGAAATGAAATATATTTGACAATAGCAAAACAAACTATCAAAATTACTCCACTAAGTAAAGCTAAGAAAAAAGAAAGGACGATGAAGTTTACCAGTATACAAGAGATTGAAGGTTTGTCTTGGTGAGATTGTGATGATAATCTACAACACTGTGTAGATTGTATTTGTATGATAAACTCTTGTTGCATCTAACGAACTCTCCTTTAGTTCCCTTAAAAAGCATGATAATTAATGAAAAAAAATTAGTTAACTCTCCAATTATTAGTTAAAATATGTAACCATGCATGACTTGAGTTGATTCTTAAGTACCTCTCTTATATGAAGAGCCTTCTGAACATCCTCATTATTTGCCCATTGAGTAATAAGAATGTGGTCATAACCCTACAAGTAGACTCCAAATTAAAATGAAAGCACGACAACAATTAGGATATTGAGATGAATGTTGTAAGTTCTGAAAATCTCATTGGTAGAGTAAGGAATTATAGTTTAATGGGCTCTGATCATTCTCCTAATAGGCCATTCGATCTTGTGGAATGTAATCTTCCTTTAGGCTTGTAATCATCAAATTAATGTTCTGATTAGGATGATGTTCATAAAAAGACTACCTTTGGAGGACTCTAATCGAAATAGGATGCAAAGTGAAGTAGTATGGTGTGGGGTTGTTGTTGGTCTCCCCTCTTGAGGAGGACTAATATTTTTACTCAAACAACGGGAAATCCACAAGTGAAATGCGGTTTATATGTGAAAAACATTCTCACTTCTAATAATATTCTAGTTTTTTAAGGTCATGTGACTCATGTATTCTCCCTTTGCCTACATAATCACCCCATCAAATGTTACAAGTCCCATATTCGAAAATATTGCAAGTTAGGTTCTCCCATAGTATGTAGGCCAATATTTTTTTGATAAACTCTTACTTTTGACTTGTGATAATCATATTAGTGCTTTTATTGAGTGTAAACCAATTGGAGATAGCTACTTTGAGAGCATTGTGATCAAAGGGGCTAATCGACAAAGAGGTCAAGATGGGAGAGAGAGAGAGAGAGGGAGGGAGAGATAGAGGAGAGAGAGATAGTTGTTTGGGGACCAATTTCCATGAGAAAAATGAGCCTATAGGCTCATGCGATCCACAATTCCACTCACCAGCTCTTAGTGTGTGATTCTGATGACTCCCCATTTTTAACTAGATTTGATATATATTTTGGGTATACTTGGGGAGTCATTGATACAAAATTAAATGGATTTGTCTAAAATTAGTAATTATGAATCAAAAAGAAATGATAAGATGTTTGGTAAATTAAAGAAAAAATAAACATAAAAAATGAGTAGCAATGCAAATAGCCACCTGTTCAAACTTGACATTGTCTATATTAATATTAGTATTACTAATACATAATAGGTTGCTACAAGTCCAAGGGAGAAGCTGGGCATTCACGTGGGTTCCATTTAAAGAGACAAAAAGAGAGTGGTATACAGAGGCAGCAAAAGGAGGCAGAGAAGCGGCGCACCATAGACACATTCACTCCTATTTGTTGGTGCGACCGTGAGCTGCAGGGAGAAGCGAAAATCTGAACAAAGTTTGGGAGAAACTTGAGGCTTGGAGGAGAGAATGCTTTGGACATTCAAGATCCCTTGATGATTTACTCTCTTTCCCTCTCATTCCTCTTAAATTTCTCTTGTTAATTTTTGGACTGTGGTATTTATAGGATAATTTTAGTTTAGTATGAGTAGTTAGTTCATTTTCTAGGTCTATTTTGAAACTTGTATGAAATGATACCTAAACCCTATTCCCTTTGTTAAATTTAATTTCTAATATGTTGTGGATTGATTAGACCTAATTTTATATTGTTTAGCATGTGCAAATGTGTTTATTTAGTGTGATTTAATTGTCATATTTGTTCATTATTGAGGATTTTATATGCACATGCTATTATGTGAAGAATTAGAAAATACTAGCTTAATTACTTGCACTTTAAGTAACCAAGGGTATTATGGTCATTTTCACCGTGGGAATTATTTTTATATGTAGGGGGTCTCACGTGGGCCCCACATACCCTTGGGAGGAACTTGGAGGGCAAGGAAGGAGCTAGGAAACAAGGCAAAAGCAAAAAAATTAAGTTTACTCCTTTTGGCAAGACAAGGAAATTTGACACTTTAAAGCATCTTACTAAAAAGGGCAATTTTGGCTCCAAGCTCAAATTCAAATGTGGGGCTCCAAAAAGGGCAAACTTGGATTTGGAAGGAAGATAATAAAGAGAGGAAAAAGAGGAGAATGCATTTAGACAAGTTTGAGGCCAAGTTCACTCACTTGCTTCCCTCCATTACTTACATTCCCCCCTCATTCCCATTTTGCCCCTCATCTCACATTACACCTTCATTTCACTCTCATTTCATTTACCCTCACATTTCTTACTTCACATTTCGGCCAAGACCCTAAAAACTCTTGCCAAAACCGAATTCACATTTCATTTAACACATCTCCCACTTCATTTGACACATTCCTTCACTTTCCATCTCATCTTCATCTTCTTTCTCTCAATTTTCTCTCTTCTTTCCACATATAAACCTCTTTGAATCACATTCCACCTCACATATCCGACCTTCACCTTCATTTTCCTCCATGAAAATGGCCTCCATTTCACGAATCCATCTCCTCTTCACTTCCTCCATGCGTGGCTAGGCATCATTCTTCCTTCTCCAAGTGAACTTGCACTTTGAAGATGAGCATCAAATCGGCCTATGTGTTTGTGAGATTTAGATGTTGGTTTTCAAGCTTGACTTATCTTTTACCTTGTGTTCACTTTGATTTAAGGCTCACGAGGTTAAAACTTGTAGATTTAAGTGTCCTACTTCAATTAAGCTTGTAACCTGTAACACCCCAAATTTTGAAAATAGAATAAATAAAACAATATTTAGAATCTTAATGTATTATTTAGTATTTAAAGAATTTTAGGAATAAATTTGAGAATTAAAACATATCACGATAAATTATATTAGGACTAAAAATATGTTCCCTAAACTTATATTTATCTATTCAATCAACCCTTATCCTCAAATAATCATATCTATTCAATTAAAATATTTTCTCCATCTTATCTTCTCTTTTTCTCCATTTAAAATATCTTTCCAATTCATGCTCATCTCTTTTATAGTTTTATTTCAATCACATCCATTCATTTAAAAAAAAATATCTTCTCATCTTCCTAACCATCCTTATCCCTTCAAATAAATCTCAACCATACATTTACCTCCTCTTATCACTCTCATCAATTCACCCTCATTCAATTCATCACTCTCACTCTCACTCTCACTCTCAAATATCTTCACCACCATTAATCTCATTCCAAAATATCTTGTTATTTTCCCTTCATCCTTATCTCTCCCATTAATCTTATCCACTCAATTCTTTTCTTTTAATTACTCCCTCCTTGCCTCCCCTCATCCTTGTCATTCTCTCTTTTTCTCTTCATCACTATTACTCTACTCTCTCTTTGACATCATCATCGACCTTCCCACACTCTCTTCTCATTTTTCCATTTCACAACCATAACTCTCCTTCTTTGCTTCATTTCCTTCACCGTCATCTTCACCACCACCATCACTTTCTTTCAATACACCATAATCTTCACTCTCTCTTCCTTCTCTATTCATTTCATCACCATCAACGCTGCTCTCCCTCTCTTTCTCGTCGCCTTCACTCTCTGCTCTGTCCTTACTTTGCTCTCTCTTAGCCTTTTCACCCTCTCTTCCACTCCTTGCTCGGCTAGTCACCATGGGCAACAGTGAAAGCCCAAGAAATAGGCAGAGACTTCCATACTCGGCCATGAGGTGAAATTTCTTTTCCCTGATTCATACCTTTTCTTAAATTTTTGGTATTGGGTTTGTGAGTTTTGGGTGTTTCAAGCATTTGAATATTCTTCCTTTCTCTGATTTAGCATGTGTTTGGATGGTTTTGGACTAAGATTTTCGAAATTACTTATTATTTCCTCTGTTTTGCTTGGTTTTTCTGCCTTGGGTGATTTTTTTTGGTAGATGTATGAAGTTTGTTATGAGTGGAGTAAAGTTGATATATAGTTTGAAACTTGAATAATTAGGGAAGATAAAGATTAAATAAATCTGATTGAAAAATTAATTCTTTATGCTCTAAGATTGAAGTGAAGTGGTTTTTGGTTTGATTAGGATATGTATGAGAAGTTGGAGGTTCTTAAACTTGGTGGTCTGTTTGGTTTGATTTTGGACTTACAGGAAGCATTTAAATGTTGTGAAGTTTCAGTTTCAAACTTTGGAATTACGTTACTATAGGTTTAACTTAGAAAGCTAAACATAAATTGTTGGAAACAATTAATATGAGATTGAGATGTTTTGAAGAATTTCTATTCTTTGATTGGCTGCCATGCTCTGTTTAAATATGGGGGAAATTTCATTAGGAAGACTTGGAATTGTAATGCATGTATACTTAAAAAAAAGGTGCGGCTGAAATGGTATAATGGCGTGAATATAAATGAAGGCATGGTAGGCATTGACATGTTCAACTTGTGGTTATATAAGTTTGATGAATGAGTAAATCAATGTTGCCTGAATGATTCTTATTGGATCAAAGGACTTGTGTATTTCTCTTTTTCTTTTAGTGTTTGTTGTCATTGTTGGTTTGCATTTGCTGATTTGTCTCCAATTTAAAAAGGGGACATTGTACATGTACCAAATATATATAAATGAGTGTCTAATGTTGTTTTGGTTCACTATATGTTCAATTTCAGTATAGGTTCTGTTTGGTCTATGCTTTGTGTAATTAAATGAAGTTTGTTGTTGTTTCATATGTTCTTCATTTCTGAAATAAAGGTATGATAAGTGGTAAGTAAATGATAATTGGGATTTGCTTAGGTGGGATGGAAGTATATATTGAGATTTACAATGATTTTGTTCTTTTTCCTTAATGGCCGAAAAGAATTTTGAAAAGAAGATGATTTAGTTAATGAAAGTGGATAATTAATTCTATTCATGTGTGTGGTTTATGAGGGAGTCAATTTCTTTGATTGGAATTGTTGATACTTGGTTATTGACATTGTTTGTTTGTGAATCTTATGAAATAAATGTTTTTGGAATAGTATTGATTGTTTTCTTTAAATTGGCTGAATGTTTATGGAAATTGACTAGTTTTGCTATCTTGATGATTAGAATTTCTTAAATGAATGCTCTTGAACTGCAAATTTTTATATCTGCTGTAATGATGCTTAATTGGTTATAGAATATTATTGGTTGCTTAAGATGATGTTTATATGCTTATGCTTGCATTTGAATCTTGTTGAGCTGACTGATTTATGGACTTTCATATTTGCTTATCCTATTTGTTTCATTCTGAATTGTGGCATAGTTTGGAACTTTTGAAATCAATTCTTTTAGGTTCTCTAGTTACTATGTGTTCTTTTATGATGGGAAGGGAAAGAGTATAGGTTAAGAGAGATGTGAGAGACGCAAAATAAACATTCATGAGTAGGACCATTAATTCATTATATAAACATTTTATAGGAAAAGATAGTGGAGTTGAGTCCTCGAGGTATGGCGAAGGGAGGTATTCAGTTCGGGAGTAAGAACCACAACCAGGTAGCAGTTTATTTCATATCTATAATTATAAACTGTAATATCTGTTTTTAGTAAATGATAGAAATCCTTGAGACTATATTTAGGAGTACTCCTTGGCTAGGCGGCTAGCTACCCCTAAGCCAGAGACTGATTCATAAATCCTGCAGGTTTGAGGAGACCACTACTATATAACGAATATATTGTTATTAGTAGTGGGTGAGACTTATTTTACAGAAGGATAATATCATTGCTATACAGGTTTATAGTTTATCATTTTGTTTGTATATATGAATTGGCACATGATGAGATATATATAAAATAGATGTGCAATAAACTGCATTGACTGCTGCTGTTTTTAGGTTGTGGGAGCTGGTGAGAAGGAGGAGATAAGGTCGGATTCTTAGATGCACAAGAGTGATGGTGAGACATGAATCATTATAAAACATTTGTAAATTTATTCTTGGTCCAGATAGGTATATGTATATAATTAAATCAAGTGAGAAGTCCATTGATAATTATTGACATTTTTGTAGAGGTGACCTTAATTTTTTAATTATAATAATAATAAAATTTTTTTAAGAAAGAAAAAGTTTTGAATTATTGGTGTTTTTGGGTTTACTCATACTTGAAAAAGTGTTTATAAATCAATTAAAATGATATAGTATAGTAGTAAAAAGTTAGGTGTTACATAACCTCTCTTTTTGTACTTTTCATATGAAAACCTATGGTATAATCTTTTGTAACTTCATGAGAACAAATATGAGTGATTACTTTATATTTGTTTCTTGAGGTGAATTACATATATAGATAGTAGATTTAATTCTATTTTGCCTAGGTATATGAGAAGTGTGAAAGGAGCTATGAATTTGGTTATCTTAGTTAAATTCTTTTAGGTTACTTTTAGATTTAAGTGATCTAAAGAATTTAGCTAAAATATATCAAACATTCTCAAACAAATAAGGTCTAATTCATCATAAAGTACAAAAGTAACTTGAAGAGGGAGGTAATTTCTCTTGATTTCACCTTACACCTTTCCTAAATCTTAATTTGTGCTTAATATCTAGGTGGTGGCCAATATGTAGTTTGTTAACTTAATTAGTGGCTTGAGAGAGAGCATTAATTAGGAAAAAGAACATTTTATTTGAGCTTTATTCTAAGCATTGGCCAACATTTAGTTTGTTAGCTTAAGTAGTGGCTTGAGAGAGCATTAGTTAGGTGAAGAACTAGGTTGTATCCAAACTTGTCTTGCAATTCTAGTGTAGGATTGAAAGTTTGTTAGTGAGATAGAGATATGATCTAACCAAGCTTTGTGAAATTGAAGTGAATTGTTCAAAGAGACTAATTGAAATAATATGTAGTAAGAGATTATGCATATTAATTTCAATTAAGGTTTAAATAGGCTTGAAAGAGTTATTTAAATAAAAGTGACTTCACACAACAACACAATAGGAATTAATTAGCATTAAGGAAAGGGAAAATTGGGTATAATGAAATACAAGTGGATAAATAGGCCTAGACAATTTATTTCTTGTTTAAACTAAATTACAAAAATATATTCTCTTATTTTCATTGCAATCCTATCACTTGCTTTTTACCCAAAGTTAATTTCGACCATAATTTATTTAATGAACTTGCTTAAACCTAGTCTCTGTTGGAACGACACTCTTACTTTTCACTATACTATCTAAACTTAACTCGTACTCTTGTGGTTGCAAAAATTGCGAACAAATTCATATAAGAACTTTTGTTCATTACATGTGATACCTATTAAAGGGAGAGTGGTAGAAAATTATTTGAGGTGATTTAAATATGTAAAGAAATGAGTGTAGCATACACTAGTAAGGATTAAAGGATAGAGAAAGATCTTAGAGCTCTCAATGAAGTTGATCAATGATATATCTAAAGACCTAATTGTTAAAATAGCATAATGATGTTACGTAATCCATGTAATTCATCCACCTTTTTAAGATAAGGCTTATGTCTGTGTTTGTGTCTAATACAGATTTGTGTACACATTTCGAAGTTTACTTACACGGCACCAGAATTCCGAAACTTTCTGCCATGACTGTAGGAGTGATGAATCTTCAGTGAGAATTCTTTCATTTTCCTTTGGAGTAGTAATGCAAAGTGATTCCAAAATTTGATCTTGGTTTATGTAACGAATCAGCTGTAAATGAAAATAGCTTATATGCACTTAGTTTTTTAGAGCTATGCAAATGCAATACTTAATCATAAGTATTAGGGTTAAAGATCATTATGACCAATAAACTATTTCCAAAGTATCAATTTAACCAACAAATAATAAAAGGTGTCATTTTGATCAATGAACAAAAAAATGGTTCATTTTGACCAATGGACTATTTGGAAAATACTAAACAACCCTCTCTAAAATAAAAAAAAAACATTAATTAAAATCTAAGAGGGCCCACATCTACATCTACAAACACAACCTCTCCTCCTCCCTCCACAAAATTATGTTTTAGAGAGGGTGTTTTAGTGTTTTCCAATAGTCCATTGGTTAAAATGAACCATTTTTTTGTTTATTGACCAGAATGAGACCTTTTATTGTTCGTTGGTGATGACTCCCCAATTCAAATAGATTTTCTATATATTTTTGGTATGATTGGGGAGTCATTGTGGCAAAATTAAAGGGATTTGTTGAGATTTGATATGATATCAAGTTTGTGCATTATTTTGGGATATAATAATATTTTTCTTTATATTAAATAGAATCAGCTATAGATTGATTAGCAAATAAATGGTGAGAATCAATTATTACTAAAAGATAAAAAAAATCAGTATTTTAATTTATAGGTTTGATGCTTCCTTTGTTTTATATGGTAAATTGTTGGGAAAATTAATTTGAGGTCCCCCACAAGGGACTTAATACTAGAAAAGTCCCAAAAGTTGGAAAAATTAATGTTGGGTCCCAAGGGATCTCACTTTAATGTACTTGAAAAGTGAAAAAACAGTTTTGCCCCTAGCTTATTAACACTTGTCACATGTGCCCAGTAACTTCTCTTTTGTGGGACTTTTCTAGTATGAAGTCCCTTGTGGGGGACCTCAAATTAATTTTCCCTAAATTGTTTCTTATTCATCAGGAATTCACGTTCGGTGGGCTGCAACATATGAGTATTAAGGAAGAAATCAAATTGAACAAATGAAAGAAAAGAGAGAGAGAGAGGGGCCACATGGTCATTGTGGGCATGTGTGGGCAGAAAAAAAAAAAGAAAGCCCAAGACCTAAAACTAAAAGGCAGAGACGTAGCAAGCAGAGCGGGTGGCCATTTTTGGGTTCTGTTCATCATCTTCTTCATTTTGAGGAGGTGAGGGCAGCGAGACCAAGAGGAAAACAAGAGAGGTGAGAGAGGAGAAGAGGTTGAGAAGAGCTGATTTCTATTATTTTTTCCCCTTTTGAGCATGGATGCTGAATCTAGTGAGGAAGGAAGGAAGAATATGATGAAGTATCTTACCTCTTTTCTCTTACTTTACATTTAGCTTTTGGTTGGCTGCTGTTGGAATGAATTTGTTGTTAGTTATGAGTAATTAGTTTTGGTTCAGGATTGTTTTGACCCATACCAAGATTGAGATTTGTTTTAAACCTATTTTAATTGTTAACGAATATTATGTGTGGTTTTTATCTTGCTCTTCATTGGGTTTTCAGTGCTTGATCACCACTTCTTAGTTAAATGGAATATGACTTGAGAAAGTATATTTTGTTTTAGAACTTGGATAAAAACATGTTAGACTTGAAGTTTATGATTTTAATGGTAACATAGAGATATAGTTATCGACCTAACATTGTCACTAAAAGGTTGGCTAACCTGGCGGGTTGGCGTGAGTGGTAAGTACTCTCGTCCCTTAAACAAGTGGTTGGGGGTTCGATCCCCAGCTCTTGCGAATGGAGCAAATTCACAGGCCAGCTGTCTACCCCCTACATGGGACTTCAGAACAGCGAGGGATTAGTCTCACTTGACACGCGGGGTGGGGATACCCTTGGGTAACCAAAAAAAATAAATAAAAGGTTGGCTTTGGAGTAGATCTTATATTAATTGTAGCAAGAGATTGCGCAATTAATACAAGTAGAAATTTGAACTTGACTTGAGAAAGTTTTTTCAAATGCCTATGAACCTTAGGCAAACACATATTTTCATTAACAAGCTAATTGAGGGTGTTTTGATTATGTCTAATGAAATGGAATGGTAGTAAATAATCCTAAACTTCTCTTTTCTTGATTTAAAGTGTTAGTTTAGTTTTAGTTAAATTATTTTCAATTTAGTTAGGTTAGAAACTCAAAACCCAAATACTTCTACTCAATTTAATTGATAACATAATTCAAATAATCAATCTGTTTTGCCGTAGTCTCCGTGGGAATGATAATTTTTATACTACTGATTTTGACAACCCGTATACTTACGGTAAGACCGGAAACGGCCAATAAGTCAGTTGACCAATACTTTAGAAATAGTTTATTGGCCGTAATGATCTTTAACGTGAGTATTACCAATTTAAAGAAACATAGTCAAGTGTGGAAGGAAACTTGTACGTACTTGAGAAAAGGCATCATAATCTGAGACACACTTTGTATTGTTTGGATTTATGTTGACATAATCACCATCACAACTTGCCTTAATTGACTGCACAAAAGACATTTAACTAAACAATCAATATTTCACTGGGAGTTAATATTTGAAGTGACTGAAAATTGGTAAGAATGAATTAGAAAAAGAAAAAAAAAATACAAGAATCTAATGACATGTATGTTAACTTAAATCACTGTTGATACCATAGAGTACTCTCCCCAATACTTCTCCAGTGTCATCTATAGTAAACTTTCATTTGTTTTATTTAACTCAGCGCATCCATCACGTATAGAAATGACTAACCCTCTCGCTAACGATTCTCCACTTAAAGGTGAGCAGCGGGCTAAAAAAATACTTTTCACGGTGCAATAAACCACATTCATCGTTTGTCATTGGAATAATAAAAAAACTTAGGATGTGTTTGGTTCAATACTCAGGGGTGTGTTAGGAGTGAAGGGAGGAGGTTTTCTTTGTGTGTGTGTGTGGGGGGGGGGGGGGGTTTGGAATATCAAAACATTGAAGAGGATAAAATAATTTTAGATTGAATGAATTCAAAAATTTAATACGGGGTTGGACTGAAAAATACCTTAATCCCCTCCCTTTCCTACTCCTACCCTCCCCTAAACAGAAAACACTCTCAAGAGAGAGGAGGTGGAGGGGTGGTAAGGGATCTTAATGGAGTTGAGGTTGAGTGCAAGGAGGGGATAGGAGGTATTTTTTTTTTGGATGAAGGAGGTATTTTAATATTACCTTAATTGGACTATTCTAGGGGAGGAATTTTTATTAATATTTTTGAAATTATATTACTGTGTTTTATATGAATTTTGCTTGATTTTTATTGGAGTATAAGAAATAATTGTTGATAAACAAGTTCAAGCATACAACAACATAATTTTCCTTCAAACTATCCCACTTTTAGAGGGCAGTCTTGGGAGAGGAGAGGGGAAGTTTGCAAATTTTGGCCCTCCAGTTTGAAAAATTTCGAGTTTCCAAACAAGGTTCCCCTCATACATATCACACATACTAGGCTTAATTAATTTTGCCTCAAAATATAAGAACTTTTCAATTTTACTCCTATTTAAATCTATATTTATACAAGAACAAATAAGGATATGACATGTACCAAGGGAAAAACACCATTTTTTGCTTCATAAGTATCACTAGATAGAACAGACAAAACTTGTTTATCTTTGGATAGCATATAATGGAATAAAGTACCTCATAAAGCTCATCTGACATAAGACTCAGGCGGTGTGCAGTTTCAACTTGGGAGTTTGTATCCAGAAATGCATCAGTAAGTGGGCTGGCAAGTAGGAAACCCTAAGGGTAGCTTAGAGTTAGCGGTATATGTTATCGTTAAATGACATATATACAAAAGGTAGTTTCAGTTCCTCATGAGATATCATATTCACCTCTAGTATCTTCAAATCACTTCATAACATAAACGTAGAAGAGAAGAAAATATGTATAATAAGCAACAATTATTAAAATCACATAGATTAAAATTTTTGTTAAAATTAGTTAAACACATTAAATATATGTAAAAGATGTAGTTTTTTCCAAATATACCTTCACTTATGAAGATGATAAGTGAGAGTGAAAATGAGTAGGAAAAGAGACAAAAAACATGTAATCAATTTTTGGAATAAATATGGAAAAGGTTCATTAAATTTGACTACAATTTCAAATTGTTGTTTCTATATGGAATCGAAGGGAGTTCATTATAAGTCACCAGAATGGAAAATGATGCCTCAAGAGGAACAAGAAAGAGAGGTCAATTTTAGAAAATAAAAGTTGCACACATAACATGTGTTCACTATTTTACTTTGAAATTTATGTGTGGCTTGCTTCCTGCTTTGGAACCTGCTACACAAGCAAAACCGGGGCAGAATATCAAAATAAAGCAAACAAAAAAAAAGGCTAAAGCAGTCTTTATACAATTAGAAGAAAAGATATAGAACAATTTTTCACCTTCATATACTTTTTTAACAAGAGGAACAGTAGGTAAACCTGAATATGAACCACCCCCAATGTAAAATCGGTTTGATGCAAACTCAGGATGATCGGCAAACCACTACATTGATTGTAAATCATCGTCACAAGATAAAGATATCTTCATTTACCTTCTTGTATGAAAATTAGATACAAGGATCTGTTTCCTCTGTCAATGGCCATATCCATTTTATTGTTTACCTTTTGTGTGAAATCATATATATTGTCTACCCATAATGTATCACTAGAATGGTAGCCTTTTTGTGTTTGTGAGTAAGAAAATCCTGTGCCAACCGGTGAATCTATGTACAAGATGTTGACTACCTGGTAATTTAAAATCATAATGTGTGATCAGTTATATCCTTACTCGATGCAGAACTTAAACTTTTTAATCAAATTTCAATACTTCATATATATCATTAGCAGAAGATTGGCTCTAGTTATAGAAGAAATTTTCCAACCTGACCAAAACTGATGGACAAGTTCACAAATTATAATTCGCTCGCTCACAGCAATTTACTCATCTTGTCCTTAACGTAGGACCTGACTGACAAGTTAATCTTGGCTCTAGATGTAAGAATACATTTTTTTTATAAATCACTCTCGTGATATATACTCCATCATCAACGTTAATCAAGGAAATAATTCGTAAAGGAAAATAATTTGAGTATTTGGGAAACAACCATGAAATACTAATTAACTTAAGTAACACACTTTATCTAGTCAAAATTAAGTAAATATGTCCTATATTTAGATTTAGGATTGAAATGAGTACTTTGTATGAGAATTGTAAAACAGAATCTTAATGCCATGTTTGTACCAAGAAGATTATAAAAAGCAAGGGAAAAGAATGGCATTGCTGGAGATGGAGTATAAAATTCATTGGCGAAGAAGTATAAATATGGCAACTTAGATTTAGAGAAATCATGACCTTCGTCCAAGCATCAGGATTAACTACAAGTGTTGGAAGAATCCCAGTTGAATCGCGATCAAATGTTACTGGTCCTACAAGTTGTTGAATGAAAAGTAAGATTCTGTTTGAAGCAATTATTGAAGAATAGAAATACTTGGATGAATACATCATAGAAGGATTATAATAGGGAAACACCAATAAAAAGTTAGAGCCTTATAGTTTCAATTTAATTCTTTATATTTGAAAAATACACTTTTCGTCATTTATTGTTAGGACCATTAGTTTTACTTAAATATAAAAGATTATTTTATGATTAAAGGAGGGTAAAAAATGACATATTTTGAAAATAAAATAATAATTACACTAAAATAATTTAATTGCAGCACATTTATGATATTTTAATCTTAGATTAACTATTTAAAATTGTGAAGTTAACATTTTTCATTAAATGAAACTAACGGTGTTAACAAACAGTACTAAAAATATATTTTTTAAACATGAATGGCTAAGTTGAAACTTCATACATATATAAAAGACCAAAAATATACTTAAACCAAAAACAAATAAACAAACAAATCCTCATTATAGTTTCAAAAATGAATCTTGGAGATGATTCTAACCTAATAACAACTTGTAAATTTGTGATAATCACTTACTACCTCCAGTCCTAAATATAGGACCTAATTGACCTTTTTGGAAAATTCTAAGAAAAACAAATAGGCCACTTGTATATTGAATTAGCTAAATTTTTCCTCCAAATTAGTTTATTTGACTTATAAACTAATACATAATATAACAAATATGGAATTTGTTATGATTAACTAACCTATTTTACTTCCTTAATATGCCCAACAAAAAGTCATTTAAGTCAACTAGGTCTAATTTATAAGTTCTTATGAATAAGATTTGGGTAACATGAGATACTAACTCGGACATTGAATAGAATGAAATGCTCATTAATTACGGTGTTAAAGTTGGTATGTTCATTTATATATACTGCAACTATTTTTCGAGATAAAATTCCCCTTTTCCAGTAATTCTAGTAATTGTGCACCAGTTTTTTTATTGAAAGCATAAATGATTATTTTATTAAACTAGAAAATTAGATTACAAAATAGGTATGCAAAAAGAAAATTTAAATGATTTTATTACACCTCTATTATCGACAATATACCAATCAACTTGTTTTTTAAAAAACCTCAATGATGAGTAGATCTTACAAAAACAAACGTACCCATAAAACTAATAGATAAGATGAAAATTGGGTAGAAGAAATTTTTATTGTCATTGAAACTACTAAACCAATTTATTTCATCATAGACATTCCATCAAATCATTTGAAAACAAAAGAAACATAAAAGTAGACCAATGAAAGTTACAGACATTTTCTTCCCCGACATGAACCGGGAAAGGAGACAGTGATGAACAAACGTGTACAACGCGAGAGAAAAGATCTCATAACCACCCAAAAAGTTAGAGAGGAGAGGGAGAGAAGATCGAACAAAAAATCCTATAATTGGGCACACCTGACTTGTTAGCCTTTGAGAAGAAGGCAACTAAATCAAACTATTAAGAATTGGGAAAGCATTGCACATGGGGTGACAAATATTTTTTGGGGAGGGGGAGTTGGTAAAGTAAAAGTTTGAAATTAAAGAATAAAATAGTACCATTTTCAAGTAGAAATGCAGAAAGTGATGAGCAACCAGGGCCTCCAACAGACCAAAGTAGTATTGGATCTTTTGAAGGATTTCTTTGGGATTCCGCAAATAAGTAAAATAATTGCACTTCCTCTTCTTCCCCCACTCCTATGTATCTGATAATATTTGATTATAACATGAAAATATATGCAAACAAGCATAATAAAATTGATGTTAATAACAGACATGATTATCACAACAAGAAATAAAATAATTAGTGCATGAGACAACTTCCATCTATTTATATAGAGAAAATATATCACCAGGTTTAGAAAAACCTCATGAATAAACTCAACTCATTATAAAAACTTTTCACACTTAGCTTGTTTAAGAGATTTTCTTGATGATGTCTTAAAGCTAAAACAACAAATGAATAAAACCACTTATGAATTCGAATTAAATATTGAAGTTCTAATGTTGTTTCTTTTTTTTGCAGGAAAAGTTTAAGAATAAATTAAACTAAATAGTAACTAATCAATTACTTAGATAGGATGAAAAAAAACTGACCCAGATTCAAGCTTGCAAGGGAGATCACCAGAAAAGCCAGGTAAATTCTTGATAATTGAACGTGAAGAAGCCATAAACGTAGGAAGCAGAAGCATAATTATCAAGATGACACAGCACCATCGCCATTCCATTGCGTTATTAATTTGATTTAGATTTCTGCATTTTGCATCAATTATACAAATTTCATTAAATAAATTTTAATCTGTAGCAGTTCAAAATGGTTTTCTAACATTGAAATTTCAATGCCATCTTTTTTTTTTGCAATTAACAATATTTATTTCTATTATATGGCTGAAAAACAACTTATAAGGTTAAAACATGACAATGAAATCGAGTGTAAAATTATCAGATGTGGGAATCATGTTAAGAAATTCTTCAAATCTGCCTAAGCTAACATTTATTCATTAACAATGTTTTATAAAAAGAATGATTGAATATGTTCATTATTTCACACTCACCACAAATTATTTAGAATGCTATATAAATTTAATATCAAAATGATGATTTAAACATCAACAAAAATATTAATAATTTAATACCTCATTAAGAGAGGGTCCTGCATTTATGAAAATATGAACAAATTATTCAAGAAACTAAAATGTAAATTTGCCACAAAATTTGACCATGGAATTTCATAGTAGAGATGAAATTCAGTGGTTAAATGAGGAAATTTATAACTAATTATTTAGATATAAGGCAAGTTTTATGACTAGTTTCATGGTTAATTCACTATTTTTTTTTATAGTGAACTATGGTTGATCATTTTATTTAAGAGTAGTTTATATATCAAATAAATTGAGTAATTGCAAAATGATATATATTGGCAAATTAACTTATGTAATATTATATTAAAATAGGGACTGAATGTTTTATTGATGAAATGATACTTGTCTTTTTGAATGGGGTAATGACCCTAATTTGCCCTTTAAGTAACCACCGTGGAGTACTGGACACTCTAAATTAACAACAGGCTCTAATTTACCCTTTAAGTAACCAAAATGGTCAAATTTTACCCTGAACTGGCAGTCAATGACGTTTGACCGTTAAAAAACTTTGCAAAATTGTTCTAATGGTCAAACATTATTGACCGTCAGGTGAGTGTAAAATTTGACCACTTCAGTTACTTAAAGAGCAAATTAGAGTCTGATGTTAATTTAGGGTGTCCAGTGCACGGTGGTTACTTGAAGGGTAAATTAGAGTCATTACCCTTTTGAAAGCGTGTCAAGATGCAAATCACTTCATGGGATTTTAATTGAAGTACTAAAAGAGCATTCAGCGCCAATGAATTCAAGCCTATGCTAATTTCACTAAACCAAATGATTAAAAAGAACTGCGACAAGAATATATTGTGTGTGTGTGTGTTATCTGATCAAAGAACTAATTAAAACATCGGCGAAAGAATAAAAACAAAAAAAAAAATCAATAAAAAATAAACTCAATTAGAGACCTTAGTGAAGTAACTAACCTTCTCCGACGGTCAACAAATGAAATATGTTGCGGGAACGGTGGATATTCTAAGCGCAGACGGCGGAAGAAGGAGAGGGAAAAGAGACAGCAGCAAGGTTGAAGAAGATCTGACTGCTGTGAGCCTCTGTGACACAGAAATGATTCATTTATAAGCACGAGTTAGATAATGAATCTAATGCTCCTATTAATTTATTATATTTTCAACCCACGAGTAAATCAGTATAATATATATGCATGTATAACATGTAATTTATTAATAATATATAAGAGAGTTGAAGGACTGAATTTACTCAACAGTAAGCCCGCTTGTCGTGGGGTATGAGGTCATGGGTTCGAATCAACCACTCAGCGAAAATCATGGGTTAATTTGAAGATATATATTGATGATAATAGGTAAATAGGTCTTATATTTAGTAATAAAAGGGTAATTAATAACTATCTTCCTATGCTTCACATCAATTGTTCTTTAATAAAGAGATGAACCTCATGTGGTAAATCTGATTCAAAGGCAAGGGGTAAAATATAGTTAAAAAACAAACAAGTTAAAGTATACTTTTGATCCATTATGTTTGCATCAAGTTTCAATTTAGTCCTTTATGTTTGGAAAGTACACTTTTAGTCCTTTTTTGCTAACACCGTTAGTTTAACTTAACGGAAAATGCTAACTTAACAATTTTAAATGATTATTTTATAATTAAATTGTACCAAAAATGATCAATTTTCAAAATATAAGAATAATTACACTCAAATATTTTAATTTGAACATTTTTTAATATTTAATAATCAGTTAAAATTGCATCTCAAAATATGTGAGGGGAGATCTACACCTTTTGGTATACTCCAGGGGTGGATTTGCATATTAACCCATATTTATATTTAGGGCTAGGGGAGAAGTTTATTTAAATTTTCCTTTTGGGAGAATTTCAATTAAGGACCTTTATAGCTATTTAATTTAAAAGTAAGACCAAAATGTTCTGAAACATCACTTAAGGACGAGGGGGAAAATGAAATTAAATTAGAAGGACAAAAGACCATATTAACCTTTTTCCCAAACTCACCCAACACCAATATTTCAATTACAAACCAATTTCCTCCCCCCAACTTTCCTCCTCAGCCCCACCTATTCACAGCTTCATCAAAGTCTACAATCAATGCAATTCAATTCACTCATCCCAAACTTACTCTCATTCAACCAATTCAATTTCTTCCTCACGCTGGTCTTGGTGGTGGTAATGGTTGAGGAAGAGGGTGGCAATGACAGGTGTTTTTTTTTGAAGGGAAAGAGGAAGGGAAGAGGAAGGAAGAAGGCACAAGGTTTGAATTTAATTGAGAGTGGTAAAATGATATTTTCACTTTGAAAAATAATATCAATAAGGTTCCATATAATTACAAAATAACACATAGCACCGATTTTATCATTTTTGAACCGGGTCATAAACTTTGATTCAATTATATGTTAGTTTATAAGTAACATAACTTATTTTTGAGAAAAGTGATAAATACAAATCCTTCAAAGTCATTTATTTTTCATCTTCAATCCCTCAAAAAAAATTCAAATTCATATTATATTGAAGAATGAAAAGAGCATACTAATGAGGAGATGCAATAGCTCTTTCTTATATAAAAATATATGTAAAGGTTTTCACGGGACGAGATGGGATTGGGACACCTCTGTCCCGTCCTGAAAAAATGACTTGGGACGGGTTTTTCGTCCTATATCCTGTTCTGTCATGAACTTTGTCTCTTTTCAATCGAGATTCAAACGGGCAGGAAAATCGAAAATTTATTTTTGATTTTTTAATGAAAAATATGTACTTGTAAATAAAATATAACACTTCAATTTGGTTTTATTAAACAAGTAAATTAGTTCAATATTGTTTCTATAATACATCTTATACATCATCATATGCTAAAAATTTATTAAGTCATATTTTTCATAAAAAATGTCATATATACTCATATGTTATACAAATAACACATGTACTTTTTTTAAAAAAAACACACACACACACACACATTCGGGATGGGATGGAGTCAAAATGACCCTGTACTTTGTCCCATCTCATCCCGAAGATGAATTTTGTCTTGTCCTAAAAATAAAAGCCATAGCATGGGATAAGATGGGTAGGATGAGAAAAATTTGCATATCCCTAAGTATATGCATTACTCATCTGGATCGATTTATAAGTCCAAAATTATAACTTTACGTGAGTTCATAGCTTTATGTGAGTTCACGACCTTAACTGAGCAAAAGCTCATAAGGTTCGTACCTGATCAAAAGTTTTATGTGAGTTCAATTAAAATTCAATCCGACTCCATTATTAAAAACGTTAGTTTCTTATTCAAACTAACCTGATGGTAAAGTTACTTGAATAAATTCGGGAACATCTTCACTTTATGCATGGCATGTGTGCCCACTCTATTTCTTCATCGGGGTTGTTAAAAACCCCTCGCATCAGCATTAAAGCTAATCACGTCCTAGGTTATCGGTTTGAGTTGGTGATCCTTGGTATCATTGTCACATAGTTGTATCTAATCCTGCTGTTTGAGATTTTGATATGTTGGAAATATTTAATCGAATCCGCCCTTGATGGACCGTGTAACATCCTTTTTTTAAGGTAGTTAGAACTTGTGTGAAGTTAAATTTTTATTCCAAGAATAGGGTGATTTATAAATTTGAAAGGAATAAATAATTTGTTTTGAAATTCAAAATGAAAAAAAAATAGACAGAAACCTTCCTTAATAATAACAACTAATAATAATTTTAAATTTGTTGATGACTTCTCTATCAGGAGAATAATTAAGTAAAACTAAAATGAAATTTAAATATATGTAGATAAGATGTTGTATTTTGTTTTATTTTTTTAGAAAAGCCCAATCCTAGAAAGCCCAATTGTAAACCCTAATTATCTCTCATATAAATACACTCTATCTTGATTTGTCTTCTATCCACCCTGGGCATCAATTGCACACTCAGGTTCTTTTTTTTCTCTGCCTTGTTTCACGTTCTTTTCCAACATGCATATGATGTTTTTTTTTATATATTCCATTATTTTATGAGGTTTTGACATCCACTCCTAATTTTTGTAATGCTTATATTAAATTTTCTTTTCTTATTTTCCTTAATTTTCCTTCTCTATATGATTCATCAACTCCCACAATGTTAAAGCTTCTTACCCATTTATTTTTATTTTTCCGTCACGGATGAAAAGGGGGAATTTGCTCTCATAATATTTATTTATTTTATTTGATTAATTAAACTAAATATATTTTAATCTTGTATACTTTTAATCTCCCCACTTTCCTCAACAAAAACCTCTTCATTCTGTTATGTTATATGTAAAGTACCTCCTACTAATGTAAAATTAACCTTAACCTAACTCAACTGCTAATCAAAACAATCCAAATAATGAAATCTAACCATGTTAGTAAAAGATTCACCTAACATGGTTAGCAAAAGAAATTCTCTATTAATAAGATATTACATATCTAACTATGTTAGAAAAGAGAATCTTCTAACATAGTTAGCAAAAGAACCACCATCACCTAACAATCATACATTTAATACCATTACCTAAATCTAACCATGTTAGAAAAGAATCACCTAACATGGTTAGAAAAAGGAACTAACCAAACTACATAAAAGTCAACCATATTAGAGCGGGGCCCATCTAATATGGTTATACACACAGGAAACATAAAACTACTCAATACATCCTCCATCTATCATATCAACATATTAGGAAAATCAAGTTTCCTATTTACACCCATTCAAGTTCTCATCACCTGGAAACAGAATATACATTAACCAAGCTTGACATATTAGTCAAGGTAGTTCCTGAACTATCACAATAGCAGGAACAATATCACATAACATCCAAAACTTTACATTAAGTCACAGTACAAGTAATACAGTTCACATATAATAAAATTCACTCAAAACAACATTCATATGCGCAGAAGCTGGTGCAGCCTAGTGAAATGGCGATATATGTCCCTAAAAAGGTCACCTCTGGCCTACTTACTATATCAGTATGGGCCAGACGGCCCCTTCCCCTTCCTCTGCGCCTCCCCCTGGGCATGATCACCTGTAAAAATAAAGGGAATGGGGTGAGACAAAACAATGTCTCAGTAATCACTACTTAACTCACTGTGACACTCAGAAGTGGGGTAGTGGAGTGTCTACAGGGTACCACAGTTCAAAACCTGCATACAGCATATAACATGTACAAATATATATATATATACAGAACAGATACATCCATCTCTCAATAGACAAAAATAAACGTGTGTGACACTGTGCCCGGTCTACAATCCGAAAAGCATAAAAAGGGACCACTCTAATCAATGTGAAAATCCCTGGTTCCTTTACAATCCGAAGAACCCGTACAATTAACCTATCGATTTGCGCAAATCGATAGGTTACATCGGCCGACGGTACTAATAACCAGTGTCATGCAACATACAAAAGATTATACATAAATATGAATATATATAAAGTACAGTTCAGTTGAAAGGTACCCTATAGCCCACGTTTAAGTATAACATAATCTAAATCCATTTTATTTATATATATATATAAGTAGAAGAGGATGTTAGAAAATCCTCAACTATCATCACCCTCAGTATCACAGTCAGTTAAGCGTGATTACCTGCTAAACTTCACTGCAGCAGATATACGCAGATAACAGTTATCTTCAAAGTCCGCTTGAAAGATCACCGTCTACAATAATGCCACAATTTAAAAATGGGTCAAGACACTTTGCAAGTGACTTAACTCAACCTTTTAAATAACTTTTATTAACACTAAAAGTATAAAAATACTTCAATACCAAAACCACATCCATATCCTTTCCTCCTCCAACTTCTCTTTACCAAATCTTTACAATACCAATACTTTCAACCTTCATCATCTCTTGAAGAATTTATAACATTACCCACCATAACCAAACCATCCTTTAAAACATCTAAATCACTTTCAATCAATACTTTAACTATCCAACTTCCTTTCAAACTTCAATCTAGTCAACATTAGCATTCCAACATCAATAAACAACCTTTAATCTATCAAAACCACTTCAAATCAACACTTTAACTAACAAAATTCCTTACAAACACCAATCCCTCTAAAACCAACCTTTCAACATCACCAACAACTTCAACTAACACTACATAAATACCAATTTGTTCCAGAACATCATCCACTAGCATAGCCCTAACTTAAAGAGTCCAAAAATGTCCTATCAACTTCCAAACTCCTTCCTAAACACCAATTCAATCAAAATCAACTTTCTCACATCTTAATATAACCTTAACAAACATTTATTATCAACTAATTCATTCAAATCATCTTTCATTAATAAAACCCCAATTCAAAGAGTCATAGAAAACTTCCAAAAGTCCCCAAAATCTTTTCCAATTTCAATAAACCTCAATACTCCCCAAACATCTTCAATTTAACAGTGAATAATCATAATAATAACTTGTCAATCCAAAAGTCCCAATTTTTCACAACATCCTAAAATCAAAGAGACCAAATTCCACAAAATTAACTTCACAAGAGGCAAAGATCAAGCTTACAGAGTTCAAGAACGCAGGAAGGAGCTTCACTATTGCCGGCCGCCGTCCAGAACTCGCCGGAATCAGCCCTCACGTGGCTGGCCGAACTGGAAAACAAGGAGTATGAAGGAATGAAGAGGTGGAGTTGAAAGGGAAGGCATAACTTGTAAAAACCCAAAGAAAATACCTTCCTACCTTTTACCACCGTCGGCTGCCGGAAGAGATAAGGAAACTCGCCGGAAAATGTCCCCAAAGTCGTCGGCCGAACTGAAAGGGAAGAGGAGCTAAGAAAATTGTGTTGTGAAGTTGAAGAAGGAAGAACAACATGAGAATACAAGAAAAATCACACCTTTTCTTTGACCCGGTGGTTCACGTCGCCGGAAACACCAAAGCCGCCGCCGGAACTCCGCCGACAAAACTGCTCGAGCTCGGCTTCAAACTGTCCGAGGAGAAGAGAAGAGAAGAGAAGAAAATGAAAATGATTGAAGATCTTGGAGAGGGAGGGAGAGAGCCGAAGTGGTGATTTGGGGAAGAAGAGAAAAAGGAATTGGGAATGGAGGGAGGGAGTCCGTCGCGAGTTTGGAAGAAGGGAGGGTGAGGTGTCGGGTTTTTGTTGATAAGGGAGGAGGGAGGGCGTGTTTGTTTAAGGGGAAATAAGGGTGGTTTTTGATAATTAAAGCCTAAACTTGCCATAGTGTACTCATTTTGATTTAAAACCACTTAAACCAGCCTCCAATCTTCTTAAACTTCCAAATATTTTTAGCTTTACCATTCCCTCATATTTCAAACTCTTCATTTCTTAATTAATTATGTGCACATTAATTACTCAAAATTTTCAAAAATCTCAAAAAATTCCTCAAAATTCCAAAATTCCTAATTTCTCCATTTATCATTCCCAAAACACTCTTTAATCCTGTATTAAATTTTCAGGATGTTACAATTCTCCCCACCTTTTAGGAATTTTGTCCTCAAAATTCATTACCATCCCATCTTTACCAAATGAAAACAATAGAGAAATGAGATAAAATGTACCTAGGAATAGCTGTGGGTACTTCTCACGCATCCGTTCCTCAGTTTCCCAAGTCGCATCTCCTGGAGTCATACCTCTCCAGAAAACCTTCACAAGGCGAATGATTTTATTTCTCAATTGCTTATCCTTGACATCCAAAATTCTTTCAGGCTCTACTCGATAAGTCAAATTGTCCTCCAACTCTACTTCATCAGGCTCAATAACATGAGAAGGATCAGGGTGATATTTCTTCAATTGTGACACATGAAACACATCGTGTAGTCTCGATAGCTGTGGCGGAAGAGCTATCCGGTAAGAAACCTCACCGACCTTCTCAATCACATCGAAAGGACCCATATATCGAGGGGATAACTTCTTAGCTCGTATTGATCTGCCAACACCTGTCATTGGCGAAACTTTCAAAAACACATGATCACCCTCTTCAAACTCTAGTGGTCGTCGTCGCTTATCTGCATAACTTTTCTGTCTACTCTGGGCCGTCAACAATTTCTCCCGAATCATCTCAATCTTCTGGGTCGTCTCATCCACAATATCCGGGCCAATAACAGCCCTTTCACTCACTTCCGTCCAACAGATTGGCGATCGACACTTTCTACCATACAAAGCCTCATAAGGAGCCATACCAATACTCGACTGGTAACTATTGTTATAAGCAAATTCTGCTAGTGGAAGATGCTTATCCCAACTACCAGGCAACTCAATAGCACATGCCCGCAACATATTCTCAAGGATTTGATTAACCCTCTCTGTCTGACCATCTATTTGCGGGTGATACGCAGTACTGAACTTAAGCTTACTGCCTAAAGCAGCCTGTAATGACGTCCAATATCCGGATCTATACCGCTGATCTCTATCTGAAATAATACTCTTTGGTACCCCATGCAAACGCACAATCTCATCAACATACAACTGAGCCAGCTTTTCCATTGGACTGGAAATCTGAACAGGCAAAAAGTGTGCCGACTTAGTTAACCGATCCACAATCACCCAAATAGAATCATGACCTGACTGAGTACGCGATAACCCCACAATGAAATCCATAGATATATCATCCCACTTCCACTGAGGTACTTCAATACTCTGCAGCAATCCACCAGGCTTTTGGTGCTGAATCTTGACTTTCTGGCAAGTCAAGCACTTAAGTACAAACTGTGTCACATCCTTTTTCATCCCTGGCCACCAAAACCCTCGCTTCAGATCATTATACATCTTAGTGATTCCCGGATGCATGGCATATTTACTCCTGTGAGCCTCTTCCAAAATAGTCTGCTTTAACTCAGCACAATCAGGAACACAAATACGATGCTTAAACCGTAGAATCCCATGACCATCAATCTCAAAATCTAAGACTGAACCATCCTCCAATTCTTTTCGAATCTTACTCAACTTGTCATCCTTCTCCTGTGATACCCGCAAATCAGTATACAAGTCAAAATCAACTACTACCGCTCTCAAAATGGCCTGCTCCACCCCAGGAACAACTCGCATATCACGTAAAGTTTCCAACCAAGCCTGTTCCTCAAGACTCATTGCAAAAACATGAGCCGATTTCCTACTTAAAGCGTCAGCAACCACATTGGCTTTCCCAGGGTGATACTTGATTTCAAACTTATAATCACTTAGCAACTCCATCCAACGACGTTGCCTACCGTTCAACTCTTTCTGATCCATCAAATACTTGAGACTTTTATGATCACTGAATACTTCAAACTGAGCCCCAAAAAGATAATGGCGCCAGATTTTCAAGGCAAACACCACTGCACACAACTCCAAATCATGAGTTGGGTAGTTTACTTCATGTGGTCTCAACTGTCTCGAGGCATAAGCTATCACTTTGCCATTTTGCATCAACACACATCCCAAACCCATCAACGATGCATCAGTATACACCTCAAACGGTTGAGACGAATCTGGCAAAACCAACACTGGAGCGGTAGTCAAAAGAGTCTTTAACTCCTGAAATGCTGTTTCACACTGCTCCGTCCATACAAAAGGGCGATCTTTCTTGGTCAAATTTGTCAAAGGACGGGCAATCTGCGAAAAACCACGAATAAATCTCCGATAATAACCAGCTAATCCTACAAAACTCCTTACTTCAGTTACTGATTTCGGAGATTCCCACTGCAATACCGCCTCAACTTTACTAGGATCCACCGCAACACCTTCAGAAGAAACCACATGCCCCAAAAACTTTACTTCTTTCAGCCAAAATTCACATTTAGACAGCTTAGCATAAAGCTGATGATCCCTCAGAACTCTCAAAGCAATGCCCAGATGCTCACGATGTTCCTCTTTATTTTTAGAATAAATCAGAATATCATCAATGAACACTACAATGAATTTATCTAAATATGGCCTGAAAATTCTGTTCATATAATCCATGAACACAGCAGGAGCATTGGTCAAACCAAAAGGCATCACCAAGAATTCATAGTGGCCATAACGGGTTCTAAAATTCATAGTGGCCATAACGGGTTCTAAAGGCCGTCTTAGGAACGTCCTCTACTCGAACTCTTAACTGATGATAACCTGATCTCAAATCGATCTTAGAAAATACGGAAGCCCCAACTAACTGATCCAACAAGTCATCTATCCTGGGCAACGGGTACTTATTCTTTATTGTGACTTTATTCAGCTGATGGTAGTCTATGCACAACCTCATGCTACCATCCTTTTTCTTAACAAACAAAACTGGAGCTCCCCACGGTGACACACTAGGTCGAATAAAACCTTTTTCAAGCAATTCTTCAATCTGCTTCTTCAACTCAGCTAATTCTATCGGAGCCATCCTATATGGTGCCTTAGAAATCGGGCTAGCACCTGGTTCCAAATCAATGGTAAACTTCACTTCTCGTTCAGGCGGAAGACCCTGAATATCAGCGAAAACTTCAGTATAATCCTTAACCACATCTATAGCTTCAATGTTAATCTCCTTCTCAGATTGAATTGAGAAGAAAACAACAAACACCTGACAACCCCTCCGCACGCACTTCTCAGCTTGTGTGGCGGATAGTAACAAGGAACCACTGGAACCCCAACAGACAAAGAATTTACTGCATATCTCACAGCCCGTTCCTTGCAAAGCAAAATGACATTATTGGCTATCAACCAATCCATGCCAATAATCACCTCTATTCCTTTAAGGGGTAAACATACAAGGTCAATCACAGAGTCTCGACCTTCATACTGAAGGTCCAAGCCTTTACATACGTGAGCAGTTACAAACACAGCTCCACTAGGGGTAGTTACTTTCAAATCATAAGATAATGCAGATAGAGTAAGGCCAAGTTTCTTAGCACAGTCATAGGAAATAAAAGAATGTGTCGCACCAGAATCAAATAACACTTCAACACTATGACCTCGGATGGAAACCATACCTTGAATCACATTAGGAGACGCTGTTGCCTCCTCTCTTGTGGTAACATACACACGTCCAGGAGCCATAGGGCGACTGCTATGACTTGCCTGACCTTGCTGCCCCATCCTAGGGCAAAACTTGTAAGTATGGCCCAATTCATTACAGTGATAACACCTCCAACACTCTCCCGAATGAAACCTCCCACATCTATCACAAGGACCTCTCACACTAGATGCTGAGGCAGCTGACTCCTGATAAGACCCCTGACTAGCACCTGTTCGACCTCTACCATCAAAAGATTGGGTCCTGCCACCCCTGAACTGACTTCTCTGCCCAGATCTTCCCTGGTGTTGTCTGCGAAAACTACCCCTCTGATTATACCCTTGTGAAAAACCTCGCCCTTGAGATCTTCTCCCAGAACTACCGGAGGTACTCGTACCAGCACTGTGACTCTTCGAGATACCTCCTGTAGGCCCTAAGTAGTTAGTAGATTTACCCTGGTCGTCAACACGATCCAAAGTACCTGAACTTCTCAAGTTTCTGGCCACAAGACAAAGATACTCACAAGAATCCTCAAAACTAACAAACGACCTAGCATACAGATATGGCTGCAACACAGGTCTAGCCTTCTGAATCAACTGAGTATGCTTCCATTCGGGATCATCTCTATATTGCAAGTACGTCACATAGCGTGATAACTCATTGAAAGTGGCAACAAATTCATCCTCGTGCATATTGCCTTGCATTAATTTATTAAATTCAAGTTCTTTCTCATGTCTGATTGTAGTGGGAAAGTAATGCTCAAGGAATTTTTCTTTGAATTCTGACCACACAGTCATGGAGTCATCCATACCCCGGCTGACTTCCACCATCTTTTGGCATCACCGGTCAACAGCAAGATGGCAACCCTGGCCTTCTGGTACTCATTACAGGCAACTGCTTGGAAAATTGTTTCTAATCTATCGATCCATTCTTCTGCTATTTCAGGTTGGCGACCCCCTTCAAAAGTACGAGGATTATGCCTAGACACATCTTTCCAAACTTTATTAACAGCACGGTCCTCTTGGGTAACTTCTTGCTGGGTCCCGTGAGTTTCACTCTCATGGCCAAATTCAAACTCTCCTTCACTTTGATGCTGATGGCCCATATCCTGTTTAAATTTCTGTAACCTTTCTTCCATTGTCTCCAAAATCACATCCCTCAACTGATTCATAAACTCCGACCCAAAGTTTTGTGCCGGAATAGATTGTTGTGAATCTTGGAACTGATTATAACTATCTTCTTCTCCACCCACCTAGGGAATAATGATAATAATCATAAAAAGAGTTAGTGATCATAATAATAAGGAAGGGAAAGAAAGGGGTTAATATATCGCCATTCTATATGCAATGCAACAGGCAGGGTATCGTTTACCATAAAACTGATACCAAATTGTAAAGTACCTCCTACTAATGTAAAATTAACCTTAACTTAACTCAATTGCTAATCAAAACAATCCAAATAATGAAATCTAACCATGTTAGTAAAAGATTCACCTAACATGGTTAGCAAAAGAAATTCTCTATTAATAAGATATTACATATCTAACTATGTTAGAAAAGAGAATCTTCTAACATAGTTAGCAAAAGAACCACCATCACCTAACAATCATACATTCAATACCATTACCTAAATCTAACCATGTTAGAAAAGAATCACCTAACATGGTTAGAAAAAGGAACTAACCAAACTACATAAAAGTCAACCATATTAGAGCGGGGCCCATCTAATATGGTTATACACACAGGAAACATAAAACCACTCAATACATCCTCCATCTATCATATCAACATATTAGGAAAATCAAGTTTCCTATTTACACCCATTCAAGTTCTCATCACCTGGAAACAGAATATACATTAACCAAGCTTGACATATTAGTCAAGGTAGTTCCTGAACTATCACAATAGCAGGAACAATATCACATAACATCCAAAACTTTACATTAAGTCACAGTACAAGTAATACAGTTCACATATAATAAAATTCACTCAAAACAACATTCATATGCGCAGAAGCTGGTGCAGCCTAGTGAAATGGCGATATATGTCCCTAAAAAGGTCACCTCTGGCCTACTTACTATATCAGTATGGGCCAGACGGCCCCTTCCCCTTCCTCTGCGCCTCCCCCTGGGCATGATCACCTGTAAAAATAAAGGGAATGGGGTGAGACAAAACAATGTCTCAGTAATCACTACTTAACTCACTGTGACACTCAGAAGTGGGGTAGTGGAGTGTCTACAGGGTACCACAGTTCAAAACCTGCATACAGCATATAACATGTACAAATATATATATATACAGAACAGATACATCCATCTCTCAATAGACAAAAATAAACGTGTGTGACACTGTGCCCGGTCTACAATCCGAAAAGCATAAAAAGGGACCACTCTAATCAATGTGAAAATCCCTGGTTCCTTTACAATCCGAGGAACCCGTACAATTAACCTATCGATTTGCGCAAATCAATAGGTTACATCGGCCGACGGTACTAATAACCAGTGTCATGCAACATACAAAAGATTATACATAAATATGAATATATATAAAGTACAGTTCAGTTGAAAGGTACCCTATAGCCCACGTTTAAGTATAACATAATCTAAATCCATTTTATTTATATATATATATAAGTAGAAGAGGATGTTAGAAAATCCTCAACTACCATCACCCTCAGTATCACAGTCAGTTAAGCGTGATTACCTGCTAAACTTCACTGCAGCAGATATACGCAGATAACAGTTATCTTCAAAGTCCGCTTGAAAGATCACCGTCTACAATAATGCCACAATTTAAAAATGGTTCAAGACACTTTGCAAGTGACTTAACTCAACCTTTTAAATAACTTTTATTAACACTAAAAGTATAAAAATACTTCAATACCAAAACCACATCCATATCCTTTCCTCCTCCAACTTCTCTTTACCAAATCTTTACAATACCAATACTTTCAACCTTCATCATCTCTTGAAGAATTTATAACATTACCCACCATAACCAAACCATCCTTTAAAACATCTAAATCACTTTCAATCAATACTTTAACTATCCAACTTCCTTTCAAACTTCAATCTAGTCAACATTAGCATTCCAACATCAATAAACAACCTTTAATCTATCAAAACCACTTCAAATCAACACTTTAACTAACAAAATTCCTTACAAACACCAATCCCTCTAAAACCAACCTTTCAATATCACCAACAACTTCAACTAACACTACATAAATACCAATTTGTTCCAGAACATCATCCACTAGCATAGCCCTAACTTAAAGAGTCCAAAAATGTCCTATCAACTTCCAAACTCCTTCCTAAACACCAATTCAATCAAAATCAACTTTCCCACATCTTAATATAACCTTAACAAACATTTATTATCAACTAATTCATTCAAATCATCTTTCATTAATAAAACCCCAATTCAAAGAGTCATAGAAAACTTCCAAAAGTCCCCAAAATCTTTTCCAACTTCAATAAACCTCAATACTCCCCAAACATCTTCAATTTAACAGTGAATAATCATAATAATAACTTGTCAATCCAAAAGTCCCAATTTTTCACAACATCCTAAAATCAAAGAGACCAAATTCCACAAAATTAACTTCACAAGAGGCAAAGATCAAGCTTACAGAGTTCAAGAACGCAGGAAGGAGCTTCACTATTGCCGGCCGCTGTCCAGAACTCGCCGGAATCAGCCCTCACGTGGCTGGCCGAACTGGAAAACAAGGAGTATGAAGGAATGAAGAGGTGGAGTTGAAAGGGAAGGCATAACTTGTAAAAAACCAAAGAAAATACCTTCCTACCTTTTACTACCGTCGGCCGCCGGAAGAGATAAGGAAACTCGCCGGAAAATGTCCCCAAAGTCGTTGGCCGAACTGAAAGGGAAGAGGAGCTAAGAAAATTGTGTTGTGAAGTTGAAGAAGGAAGAACAACATGAGAATACAAGAAAAATCACACCTTTTCTTTGACCTGATGGTTCACGTCGCCGGAAACACCAAAGCCGCCGCCGGAACTCCGCCGACAAAACTGCTCGAGCTCGGCTTCAAACTGTCCGAGGAGAAGAGAAGAGAAGAGAAGAAAATGAAAATGATTGAAGATCTTGGAGAGGGAGGGAGAGAGCCGAAGTGGTGATTTGGGGAAGAAGAGAAAAAGGAATTGGGAATGGAGGGAGGGAGTCCGTCGCGAGTTTGGAAGAAGGGAGGGTGAGGTGTCGGGTTTTTGTTGATAAGGGAGGAGGGAGGGCGTGTTTGTTTAAGGGGAAATAAGGGTGGTTTTTGATAATTAAAGCCTAAACTTGCCATAGTGTACTCATTTTGATTTAAAACCACTTAAACCAGCCTCCAATCTTCTTAAACTTCCAAATATTTTTAGCTTTACCATTCCCTCATATTTCAAACTCTTCATTTCTTAATTAATTATGTGCACATTAATTACTCAAAATTTTCAAAAATCTTCAAAAATTCCTAAAAATTCCAAAATTCCTAATTTCTCCATTTATCATTCCCAAAACACTCTTTAATCCTGTATTAAATTTTCAGGATGTTACATTATACTTAGGGTAAAGATTTTATTTTTCTTATGGTTGTAATATATCCTTTTTATTTTTCTTATGGTTGTAATATATCCTTGAACATAATATATATAAACACACACACACACACACGAATTGCCTATCTAACTAATCTTAATCTAGGTTTGGTGCTACTTACTGCAAATTTTATTTTCTCTGTACTATTCGAATAATTATTTTTATATTAATATCCAATTTTTTATTATTTTATTAAATATATGTGTATACATTATACCTATGGTTATATGTATATAATTATATAATTTATTGAATTGCTCTCTGCCTTCACTACCCTACACGTTGATAATACTTATATTCCAAATCTTGGTCAAATTACCAATATACCCAAATTCTTTCACCCATACCTTACTTGATCCTAATGTAATTTGTTTTTATAATTTTCAATTAATAACTTAATTTATACACACTACATATAATTTTTTAAATAAAAAATATATATAAAGGATTGTGTATATTATGGGTAGTTTAGGGTATAGTTGTATTAGAATAGCTTTAAGTAGTGTTGAACCATATGTTAATAAACGATTATATTGATGATATTGTAGACTCAAATTAGGAGTCTTGGAGAGAGGTTAATTGTGTGATTACCTGAGAGCTAAGCAGTAACAGGTAACTCTGGAAAATTCTTACGTATATTTGCAAATCGTGTATAATTAGATTATAAATAATTATTACTTGACTGTGATGTGTAAGAATAAATTTAATGTTATATATTGAAGCATTATTAGACCAATTGTATGAACATTGAATATTAGTTTAATCTTTTTAAGCATGCTTGTCTTCTTTATATATCATGTGAAATGTATTATAGTTTATTCCTTTTTAAGCATGCTTATGTTGGTTACATATTTTGTGAGATGTATTCTAGTCTGTATTCTATGCTGATGTTGGAAGAATGATATATAATTTGGGAATTGGGAATGTTTTAGTATCATGAACTAGATACTGGTTTCTGAGGATGACATAATTATGCATTTGCATTCATGGTGATGGGATAGGCTGTAGAGGAGGAATGTGTATGGTGAATTATATTACCACATGGTATGTCATCACTCAGTGCACAGTGGATGACACTTGTCAGGGCCCCTTCTTCAATGTTTTCCTTGCTCGGGATTGCATTGGAGTAGTGGGACATGTGACACCTCCTTCGTTCTTTTAAGGAGGGGAGTCATAGTCCATGCTTGAGCTCTATACCTTTGGGCGGGTATATCTCAAGTATTGGTGAGTTTGAGACAATCTAATTGCTTGGATATGTTTCTGTTTGGACTATTTGATATGTTAGCCTATGGCTCCTGTCAGCGGAATAAGGGTGTGATATAAGGGAGGTTGCATAAAACATTCATTCATGAGGAAATTACTTCTATATAAATGTTTGATTGTATGCAATATTTGTTCTATATAAATGTTTGATTGTATGTAATATTTGTGTATGCGAGGTAGCAAAGAATAAATAGCATGTGAAGTATAATTGTTTACAATGTAATTGTATATGGTTTGTTTAGCGTATGTTAGATGCTTTCAGTAGTTACTGGATGTCGATCTCACCCCAATATTAACATTTTTAGGTGAAGGATCAGTAGTAAAACAAGGGAAGATACGAGAACAAGCTTAAAAGGCTCTTTTGTGCTTATTGAGCACATTTATATTGTTTTATATTTAATTGTCATGACATTAGGGAATTTGTTTCTAAATTTATGACATGATTCTGTTTGTAAATAATGTAATTTCCAAATATATTATTTTTGTAGACCTTAATATATTATTTTTAGTATTTATGATTTTGAAAAATTTCCAAATACTATATTATTTTAGAAATATTTTAAAGGTGGTAAATTATTTTATACCATGTTAGTTTATCAAAATTTTTGAAGAAAATAAGTGATTTCTAAATAATCATGGTAGACCTTTTAAATGATGTTTTGTTCTTTTCTACCATGATTAGTTAGTGAGAAAAAAATAAGATTTACTCTTTTATACTATGGTAGAGTTTTAAATTAGGTCAATTCTTTTTCTACCATAGTAGGGTATAATGATATGATCAACCTCTCTATATGGATTTTTGATTTTTCTACCATTGTGAATTTTATTATTTAAGCTTAATTTTCTTTACTATATAATTTTAATCATTAGTTTGGAAGGATGTTACAGACCGGATCGTCCGATTGCTAAATCCGACAGCCTTTAGGAAAACATAAAGTTAACAAATCAGCATAAATATGTGAATGATGCTGATTGATTTGATTAGAATCAAATCAGTTAACAAATCAACATTAATATGTGATTGATTTGATTAAGAGAATCAAATCAGTTATTATTGTTGATTGGTGTCATAATAACTGCAACAATGACAGTGATATTTCTACCTTTCTTACTGAGACTCTTGTCACTATAAATAGAGGTGTCCCGTTCATTTGTCAGTAACTAGAAATTGTAGAGGCGCCTCAGCCACTGTATTCTGGCTTTCATTCTCACGGTTTTTCCTGAGGGTGATTCGCTTTGCGAATCAAACCTGGGTTCTAGTAATACGGTTCTGCGTTAGCTGAATTCTAAGGTTGTTATCACGGCTTTTGTTTGTTCTTAGCTTGTTCTTGCAGGAACTCCGTCCGGGTTCGGGTGCGGGTTCAAAGCTCCGGGATCTGGGAAAGCTCGTGGGCCGGGTAATTCTTTCATGATAAATATTGGCTTGGTGATATTGTGGCTATTTTGAGATAGGACTTAAGCATCATTGAAGTGTCTTTTGAAATGTTGATATATACTACCTCTGGTCCTAAATATAAGACCTAGATAACTTTTTTTTGGAAAGATTAAGGTTGCGAAATAGGTTATTAAATCATAACATATTTGATATCTTTTTAGATTATCCATTAGCTTATAGGTTAAATAAACTAGTTTAAGAGAAAAAATTAGGTAAATCAATTTATAATTAACTTATTTTTTGTTTTTTTTTTAGGATTTTTCAAAAAAGTCATCTAGGTCCTATATTTAGGACCGGAGGGAGTATCATTTTATCCATTGCATTTCAAATTTTAATATTTTTTTGTTTTGATTGTTGTTTTTAATGTTATTCAATTTGTTGGGAGGTTGCGGGTTTGATCCCGCTTGTAACCTCAAGCCGTTAGTGTTTGCCCTTTTGAATAAAAAAAGTCTCAATTTAGCAAACAAACAATAAATGATATTATTTTGCTAATGAACAAAAAAGTTTCATTTTGATTAATGCTTTCCATTAGCTATTAACAGTTTAACACCATTAGTTTGGTTGCTATGTGATCATGTTGATGGTGTATTAGCGAAATTTTCATATAAATATATTTAAATAGTCAAAAACAATTCACACCTACACTATTAACAAATCTCTTTTGGCAAAAACAGGTTTTATATGAAAATATATCCAAAATTATCTAAAAGTTTTGATTTTATTTGAAAAATTCTTATATTTTGATGTCAACTACTATCTTAAAAACACTTATTAATTATTTACATATTTCATGATACTTTGAAATTTTACTTACTTTTTGATCAAAAAAAAAAGAAATTTTACTTACTGAGGATATTTACATTTATCACATCTCATTATTTTCTAGTACAACCTAATCTAATGCTTATCAAATCTCTGTGTGTGTGTGTGTATAACGAATTCAGATACCGAATAAGGCATCATTGATTGATCTGGGATTTATTAAAGTGGAGGCCCAATATTAGATTTGTAAATTTCAAATGCATTTAAACGGAATTCTTACTTTAAAATGATTTATTTTGATTTCTTGATTTCTAAAAAAAATAATCAAGATGTGACACTTGTTCTGTTAAAAAATGTCATTTTATAGTACTAGTATTTAGTAATATTAATGCAAGAAAACAAAACATTTCAAAGTGTTCAGTTCGTTTTCTAATAGAGAATTGAAAGCAGTCAACTGAATGCATTTTTCTCGGTGTTAATTTACATTTAGTTAGAGAAGTTTATTTCACATTTTTCTCTTGATGAATATCAGGTTAATAACATTGTTAGTTATTATAATTTTATTGAATTTTGATTTTTATACTTTCTTATTGACTTTTTTTTTTGATCAAAATACTTTCTTATTGACTGAGCTCTATAGTTTTAACAAGTTTTAATTTTTACGGTAAAAAAAATCAAAATTTAATTTTGATCTTTATACTTCAGTTTAAATAAAGTCATTATGAAACTACAGTATATAAACAAAAATCAACATTCCAAATTTCAAAAACCAAAATCTACAATTTGATGTTACGATGATTAAATCAAAATTAAATCAAAAGATTAAAACTAACAACGAAATCATCCTTAAAATTAATTATAAGCAACATTATATTTATTGATGACATAAAAAAATGATACAATCTTTATTTGAAGCCATTGTGAGTATTGTGTGAATTACAAGATCATGCATGGAGATGAGGGGGCTAACTAGGCTTCAATATATCTTGAAGCCTGGCCCTACCTAACCTGGGCAAGCCCGCCCTTGTTTGGGAATGTTAGGCCTATAACCCAAATGACCCTTCCTCAAATAAGAGAATATGAGATCCACCTGTCTAGCATTTGGAGAACTTCTTTAGGCTTATACATATGGGCTACATGACCAGCTCCCTGCGTAAGAAACGCAAAAGGATGGAATAGATTTGAAAAAAGTATAAAGAAAATAAATTAGAAACTAAAACTATGTAGTGAAGAATTTGCTTACTTTCACCGCAACATATGTCAAGAAATAGCCATGGTTCTTGTATATTTGTGTGTATCTACATTCCAAAAAAGAACGACACTATAATATATACAAGTATCAAAAGGACTTGTATACACACACACAGACACACAATATACACATATTAGTGCCTAAATTTTATCATGAATTAACCTTTGTCAGTATATATTGCATAATTATCTATTATCTATTCAACAATAGAGAGGAGAAAAAAAGGTCAGAGTTAAAATGGGAAAAAGATTCATTACCCTGCAACTTGTCCATCAACAAACCATGCACGCCAAGGATCATCTATTTTTAAGTTTAGTGACTTAATCCAGGCTTGTGTACCAACATGTGGTACTGACAAGTCAAGATCAGCACTATGACAAGGAGTTCAAACATTAGTAAAATTCCTCAAAGAAAGTGACGGTTAAATTAGATAAACTTAATAGCACGACAAAAAAGTAAGACATAAGAAAGAAAGTCCATGGATTTACAAGTTTACCTATGTTTGTTCTCAAAATTCACAATATGAATACGTTTCCCTTATACTGAGGGTGGATTTTTAGAGTTTGTTTTATCGAGAAAATGGAGAAAATTTATATTAAAAATTTTATTAATGATAAGGACATGATTTAATTTTTAAAAAAGAAAGTATCATAAAGCTCTACAAAATTTGTGCGTACACAATGAGTACTGATTCTTTGATATATCATGCATTTCTAAACAATAGAACTTTTATTGCGGGCTATATTTTCCACTCATTATTAAATATATTATTCTTTTTTATTTGTTAAAGATTTTCTATATGTATGTTACATATAATGAAGAATTTAAGACTAGGGAAATTCTATATTTCATCAATTTTCTTTAACTGTGGAGAAAGTAGAATTTATTGTCACATCCGATTTCAATTAAAAATGATTTGAAAAAAACGACCAAACTCAGAGTTATAACAATATCAAAACTTTATCGATAATTAATAGTTAATTATTCAAAATTTAAATAATATCCTGCCCCTTTTGCTTGAGGCCCTTGCTCCTACGTAGGACAAAAGTTCCAAGAAATCTTTCATCTAAAAAGTGTTCTTGATAGGTTTAATCCATTTTCAGTAAATAAAATATTATACGACAAAAGCCAAACAAACTATCATAATTACTCTAGCAAGTAAAGAAAAAAAAACAAGGACGATGAAGTTTACCAGTATACAAGACATTGAAGGTTTGTCTTGATGAGATCGTGATGATAATCTACAACACTGTGTAGATTGTTTTTGTATGATAAACTCTTGTTGCATCTCAAGAACTCTACTTTGGTTCCCTTAAAAGGCATGATAATGAAAAAAAATTAGTTAACTCTCCAATTATTAATTAAAATATGTAACCATGATAACTTGATTAGATACTTAAGTACCTCTTTTATATGAAGAGCCTTCTGAACATCCTCATTATTTGCCCATTGGTTTATAAGAATGTGGTCATAACCCTACAAGTAGACTCCAATTAAAACAAATGTAAGACAACAATCAGAATATTGAGATGGATGTGGTAAGTCATGAAAACCTCATTAGTAGAGTAAGGGTTTATAAGTTTAATGGGCCCTAATAAGCCACTCAATCTTGTGGTATGTGTCCTTCCTTTAGGCTTGTAATTACATTTATGTTCTCATTAGGTTGATGTTCACAAAAAGGCTACATGTGGAGGGCTCTAACCGAAAGGAGGCAAAGTGAAGTGGTATGATGTGGGATCTCCCCTCTTGAGGAGGACTAATATTTTTACTCCCACGAGAAATCCACAAGTGAAATGCGTTTTATAAGTGAAAAAATTCTCTCTTCTAATATGCTAATGTTTTTTGGGATGTATTCTCCCTTTGCCTACATAATCACCACATTAAATGTTATGAGTTCTATATTTGGAAATCTCGCAAGTGAGGCTCTTCCTTCTAGTAAGTAAGCCAATATTTTTCGATTAATTCTTACTTTTGACTTGTCATCATCATATTAGTGCTTTTTTTTAGAGTAAAACAGTTGGAGATAACAACTTTGAGAGCATTATGATCGAAAGGGCTAACTGACAAATAGGTTGAGTGGAGGGAGGGAGAGAGAGAGAGGGAGTGAGAGATTTCCATTAAAAAAGTGCGCCTTATAAGGCCTCTTGATGATCCCCAATTCCAATAACTAGCTTTTACTGTATGATTCATTTAAGAACTTTTGTTAATTGCATTTGTGATACCTATTGAAGAGAGAAAAAATGTGTAAAGAAATGAGTGTTGCAGACACTAGTAAAGACTAAGGATGATAAATAAAATCTTATTGAGCCCTCTAAAAAGGGATAGAGAAAAACCTTAGAGAGCTCTCAATGAAGTTGATTAATGATAATATCTAGATTTGATTTCAAAATAGCACAATATTGTTATGCAATCCATGTAAGTCATCCACCTTTTTAAGATGAGGCTATGTCTGTTTTTGTTTTTATGCAAATTTGTGTACGCATTTTCATGTTTACTTACACGGCACCAGAATCCCAAGACTTTCTGCCATGACTGGAGGATCCCTTCTGATGAATCTTCCGTGAGAATTCTTTCGTTGTCGTTAGGAGTAGTAATGCATAGTGGCTCCAAAATTTGTTTGACATTTATGTAACGAATCAGCTGCAAATGAAAATAGCATATATAAACTCAGTTTTTCATATCCATGCAAATGCAATACTTAATCATAAGTATTACTCCCTCTAGTCCTAAATATAGGACTTATTTAAACACTCAATCTTGGATCTAAATATAAGACCTAATTGTGATTTTAGTCACTTTCTTTGTAAATTGCTCGTAATCTCAACTACCATAATCATCCTCGTAGAGGAATGAGATGTCGTACTGCCATGAGAATGATTGTCGGAGAAAGTGTTGTCGTTCTCAAAATCAGGAAAGTCGTAATATTCGCCGTCCACATAGTTAAGATCGTGGGGTTGAAAAGCTCCATGAGAATGTGTTGAGGAAGAAGAGTGAACAATGAAGTCAAGTGGTTGAGATGAAGAGAGTTGTGAAGCGAAGAGAAATGTCTGAAGGAGGCAATGGTTAACTACCAACCTTAATCTCCCCAAATTAAATAAATAAGTTTTATATTTAGAACCGAATGAGGACTAATTTAAAGAAATAATAGAGTCAAGTTTGGAAAGGAACTTGTACGTACATGAGAGAAGGCGTCATAATCTGAGACACACTTTGTGTTGTTTGGATCTATGTTGACATAATCACCATCACAAGTTGCCTTAATTGACTGCACAAAAAGATATTTAACTAAATAATAAATATTTCACTGGATGTTAATATTTTAAGTGATTCAAAATTGGTAAGCATGAATTAGAAAAAGAAAAGAATACAAGAATCTAATGACATGTATGTTAGCTAAAGTCACTGTTGAGACCATAGAGTACACTCCCAAATACTTCTCCAATGTTATTTCTAGAAAACTTTCATTTGTTTTATTTAACTCAGTGTATCCATCGTGGATAGAAATGACTAATCCCTCGCTAACGATTCTCCACATAAAAGTGAGTAGTTGGCTACAAATACTTTCCATGTTGCAATAAGCCACTTTCATCATTTGCCATTGGAATAATAAAAAACCTTAAGATGTGTTTGGTTCAATAATCAAGTTATTGTGTTTGGTTTATGGGGAGGTTAGGGGAGACAAAAAGGGGGTATTTTTGGAATATCAAAATATTGAAGAGGATAACATAATTTTAGATGGAATTAATTAAATTCAAAATTTTAATTGGGGTTTCAAGGGAAAAATTCCTCTATCCCCTCCCCTTCCTTCTCCTACCCTCCCATAAACTGAACACACCCTCAACAGAGAGGAGGGGGAGGGGTGGAAGGGATTTTAATGGAGGTTGAGTGGAAGGAGGGGATAGGAGGTATTTTAATATTACCTTGATTGGACTAATTCTAGGGGAGACCAGGGGTTTGAATGTTGGTATTTTTTTAATATTTTTGAAAATATATTACTATGTTTCTTATATGAATTTTGCTTGATTTTTATTACAAAGTAGGGAGTATAAGAAATAATTGTTGATAAAATAGTTCAAACATACCAAAATATGACGTTTTTCTTCAAACTTCCCCACTTTTAGAGGAGAGGCTTAAAAGAGAGAGAGGACGTTTGCAAATTTTGGCCCTCTCATCTGAAAAATTTCGATTTTCCAAACATCCGCTCATATCACACATACTAAGCTTAATTAATTTTGCCTCAAAATCTATCAACTTTTCAATTTTACTACTATTTAAATCCATATTTATATAAGAATAATTAAGGATATGAGATGTATCAAAGGGAAAAAAAACTCCCTTTTTTGCTTCATAAGTATCACTAGTTAAAACAGACATAACTTGATTATCTTTGAATAGAATATAATGGGAAAAAAAAATACCTCATAAAGCTCATCTGATATAAGACTCAACTGGTGTGCACATTCAACTATGGAGTTTCTATCCATAAATGCATCAGTAAATGGGCTGGCAAGTAGGAAACCCTAAGGGTAGCTGAGAGTTAGTTATATATGTTATCATTAAATAGCATATGTACAAAAGGTGTTTCAGTTCCTCATGAGATATCATATTCACCAATAGTACCTTCAAATCACTTCATAACAATAACGTAGAAAAGGAAATATGTATAAAAGCAACAATTATTCAAATCACATAGATCAAATTTTTTGTTTAAATTAGTTAAATACATTAAATATTTGCAAAAGATGTAGTTTTATTCAAATATACCCTCACTTATGAAGACGATAAGTGAGATAGAAAATGAGTAGTAGGAAAAGAGACATAAAAAACATGTAATCAATTTTTGGAATAAATATGGAAAAAGTTCATTAAATTTGAATACAATTTCAATTATTGCTTCTATATGGAATCGAAGGGAGTTCTTTATAAGGTGCCAGAATGGAATATAATGCCTCAAGAGGAACAAGAAAGAGAAGTCAATTTCAGAAAATAAAAGCAGTACACATAATATGTTCTCTCTATTTTACTTTGATATTTATGAGTGGCTTGCTTCCTGCTTTAGAACCTGCTACCCAAGCAAATCCGGGGCGGAATATCAAATAAAGCAAACAAATAAAGGGTAAAGCAGTCTTGATACAATTAGAAGAAAAGATATAGAACAATTTTTCACCTTCATATACTTTTTTAACAAGAGGAACAGTAGGCAAAGCTGAATATGAACCACCCCCAATGTAAAATGGATTTGATGCAAACTCAGGATGATCGGGAAACCACTGCATAAATTGTAAATCATTGTCAGAAGATAATGATATCTTCATTTACTTTCTTGTTTGAAAATAGATACAAGAATATGTTTGCTCTGTTAATGGCCAGATCCATTTTATTATTTACCTTTTGTAGGAACTCATATGTATTGTCTATCCACAATGTATCACTAGTATGATAGCCTTCTAATGTTTGTGAGTAAGAAAATCCTGTGCCAACCGGTAAATCTATGTACATGACGTTCACTACCTGGTAATTTAAAATCATCATGTGTTCAGTTATACTTACTCAATGCAGAACTTAAACTTTTTAATCAAATTTCAATACTTCTGATATATCATTAGCAAAATAATGGCTCTAGTTATAGAAGATATTTTCCAACCTGACCAAAATTGATGGACAAGTTGACAAAATATAATTCACTGGCTCACTGCTATTTAGTCATCTTGTCCTTGAAGTAGGACCTGACTGACAAGTTCATCTTGACTCAAAATGTATGACTATTTTACATTTTTTTTAATTAAATCACTCTCGTGATGCTACATCAACGTAAAGGAAAATAATTTGAGTCTTTGGCAAACAACCATGAAATACTAATTAAATTAGGGGAGTGCAATTTTTTCCCGTTCTGATCCATCCCGTCTGTTGACTTTTTGGGACGGGATGAGACGGGACACGGGACGGAGTCATCCCATTCCGAATATCATGTATGAGAGTATATATGACATTTTTTTGAAAAATATGATTCTAATTAAATATTACCTTATTATGTTATATAAGATATATTGTAGAAGTAATATTGAACTAATTTATTTATTTGCTACAAACACAAAGTGTTATATATCTTTTTCACAAGTAAATATTTTAATAAATCTTTTTTAAAAAATTCGGGATTTTCCCGTGCCGTCTCGTCCTGGTCCAATCGAGACGGAAAAAAGTTCAGGACAGAAGTGTTCCAATCCCGCTGCGTGAACACCCCTTCCTTAAGTAACACACTTTATATAATCAAAATAATTAAGTAAATATGATTCCTATATTTAGATTTAGGATTGAAATGAGTACTTTGTATGAGAATTGTAAAACAGAATCCTAATGCCATGTTTGTACCAAGAAGATGATAAAAAGCAAGGAAAAATAATGGCATTGCTGGAGATGGAGTACAAAAATGATTGGCGAAGAAGTATATATAATATGGAAGCTTAGATATAGAAAAATCATAACCTTCGTCCAAGCATAAGGGTTTACTACAAGTGTTGGAAGAATCCCGCTTGAATTGCGATCAATTGTTACTGGTCCTACAAATTGTTAAATGAAAAGTAAGATTCTGATGGAAGCAATTATTGAAGAATAGAAATACTTGGATGAATACATCATCGAAGTATTTTCATAGGGAAAGGCCAAAAAAAATATAAACAAACAAATCCGAGTGACAAAATGAATCTTGGAGATGATTCTAACCATTTAACAACTTGTAAATTTATGAAAATCAATATATGTTTCCCAGCCACTTTCCATTTAATAATTCTCTTTTATAAGTTCTTATCTTATGATGAAGATTGGGTAGCATGAGAAACTAACTCGCATATTGAATATAATGAAATGCTCATTAATTAATTAGATCAGAGTGTTAAAGTGGGTATATTCATCTTTATATACTGACAACTATTTTTCGAGATAAAATTCCCCTTTCCACTTGGGCACCCGTGACTTGTTAGCCATTGAGAAGAAGGCAACTAAATCAAACTAAGCCATAAATTTGAATTAATTCATTAAGAATTGGGAAAGCATTGCATATGGGGTCATAAATTGGGAGGGGAGTAAAAGTTTGAAATCAAAGAATAAAATTAGTACCATTTTCAAATAGAAATGCAGAGAGTGCAGAGCAACCAGGGCCTCCAACAAACCAAAGTAGTATTGGATCTTTTGAGGGATTTCTTTGGGATTCCGCAAATAAGTAAAATAATTGCACTTCCTCTTCTTTCCCCACTCCTATGTATCTGCAAATATTTAATCATAACATGCAAATATATGCACATAGACATAATAAAGCTAAAGTTAACAGACATGATTAACGCAAAAAAAAAAAATAATTAGTGCATGAGGCAGCTTCTATCTATTTAAATGGAGCAAATATATCACCAGGTTCAGAAAATATCATGAATAAACTCAACTTATTATAAACACTTTTCACACTTCTTTAAGGGATTTTCTTGATGATGTCTTGAAGCTCAAAAGTCAAAACAACAAATGAATAAAATAACTGAAAGTCGAATTAAATATTGAAGTTGTTAAGTTTTTTTTTTTTTTGCAGGAGTATTTTAAAGAATAATTTAAAATAAATAGTAACTAATCAATTACTTAGACAAGATGAAAAAATACTCACCCAGATTCAAGCTTGGAAGGGAGATCACCAGAAAGGCCAGGTAAATTCGTGATAATTGAACGTGAAGAAGCCATAAATGTCGGAAGCAGAAGCATAATTATCAGGATGACACAGCACCATCTCCATCCCATTGCGATTATTGATTTAATTATTTAGGATTCTGCATTTTGCGTCAATTATACAAAGTTCATTAAATTAATTTTAATTTTAATCTGTAGCAGTTCAAAATGATTTGTTAACATTGAAATATCAATGTCATTTTTTGTTTTTGAAATTAACAATATTTATTTGTTTCATATGGCTGAAAACAACGTATAAGGTCAAAACATGACAATGAAATCGAGTGTAAAATTATCAGATGTGCGAGTCATGTTAAGAATTTCTTCAAATCTGCGTAAGCCAAGCTAATTTAATTCTTATGGCCTTAAAGATCTTGGTCCCATGCGTGTAATGAGGCAAATCATGATGTACGAGTATCACATTTTCTCAAAAGTGATGCAAAGACTGATTGAATATGTTAATTAACACCCCCCCCCCCGGGATCCTATATAAATTAAATGTAAAAATGATTATTTTTTTTGGCCAGCTATAGAAATGATTATTTAAACATTAAGAAAATATAACTAATATAATACCTCATTAAGAGAGGGTCCTGCGTTTGTAAAAATATGAACAAATCATTAAAGAAACTAAAAAGTAAATTAACCACAGAATTTTACCATAGAGTTTCATAGTAGTCAGTGGTTAAATGAGGAAATTTATAACTGATTAGTTAGATACAAGCTAGTTTAGGATGGTTTTTGTGACTAATTTCTTGGCTAATGATATCACTCTTTTTTTTAAGTGAGATATGGTTGTTCATTTTATTTAAAAGTAGTTTATATGTCAAATAAATTGAGTAATTGCAAAATAATATAGGCAAATTAACTTATGTAAAAAAGTAGACTAAAATACTCCCTCCGGTCCTAAATATAAGACATAGTTGACTTTTTTTGGAGATGTTAAGGTTACAAAATATGTTATTAAATTATGACATATTTGATATATTTTTATATTAGTCATTAGTTTATAGGTTAAATAAACTAGTTTAAGGAAAATAATTAGGTGAATCAATTTATAATTGACCTATTTTGCTTTTTTAGAATTTTCGAAAAAAGTCAACTAGGTTTTATATTTAGACCGGAGGGAGTATTATAGTAAAGTAGGGATTGGATATTTTATTTATGAAATGATAGCTGACTTTTTGAAAACAAATGTGAGCATATTTTTTTTCTTTCAAATATTTTGTAAAATAATATGTTGTGCTGATTGCAGACGTCACACAAGCCGTGATATCCTAAAAATGGACCGTGAACATTTCCTCATTGAAATGTCAGCATACAAATAATTTCAGGGGATTTTAATTAAGGGCAAAGGTGCACTCAGTAGCATGATAAATTCAAAATGGTGCATCTAGTAGCATACTAAATTTGAGGGTGCAAATTTAGCAGTTATAACATAAAATGGGGCAAATTTAACAGTTATAACATAAAATGGGGCAAATTTAGCATCCCGTTAAAAATGATAAACCACAGTTACTGAGAGGTGGGTCCTACAATTTTTTAATTGACATGGCATATAGGTGGCATGACAATGTGACAATAGTTTGAATTTTTGATAAAAAGTTTTACCTTCACTTTACAAAAAAATAGAAGCTTCACCTTCATCCTTCCTCCTTTGTTGACATCGCTAAAAATGGAACTCTAATTGCAGCTTCACATTTTTCCCCTTCACTTCTCAACCTTGTGGCCAAATCGCTGAAGAACATGAAGAAGGGAACGACATCAGCCTCGTCTTTGTCTTCGTGGAGCACAAACCAGAAAGGAACCCTAGGCTACAGAGATTTTGTAAGTGTCTAAGCCCCCTAACAGCCTCGTCTTCGTCTTATTAATTCGTGGAGTTGTTATAAGGTATTCCTGACTAAGGATTTGGTATCAAAGGAATGGAAGGATAGAAGCAATGGTATTTCTAATGGAGCAGAAAATTTCAATTTTCTTTACTTTGCCTTCCTAATTCCTCTCACAAATTTCCTCCATCTTCGTTAGTTATCACCACCAAGTTTCATTTTTCGAGCTTTTCTGATGTTGTTGCTGCTAGTTCATTATGCTGCTGCTAGTTCTGCAAATTTCATATGCAAGTGTCTTCAAATTTAACTGTTCTTCAAATTTCCATTTTTCTTTTTATTAAAAATGCAAACTATTGTCAGATTGTCATGCCACCTATATGCAATGTCAATTAAAAACTAGTAGGACCCACCTTTCAGTAACGGTGATTTGTCATTTTTAACGGGATGCTAAATTTGCCCCATTTTATGTTATAATTGCTAAATTTGCCCCATTTTATTTTATAACTGCTAAATTTGCACTCTCAAATTTAGTATGCTACTAGATGCACCATTTTGAATTTACCATGCTACTGGGTGCACCTTTGCCCTTTAATTAAAGTACTAATAAAAGAACATTCAGCTACAATGAATTCAAGCCTATGCCAATTTCACCGAATCAAACGACTAGAAGGGACTACGACTAGAACATATATCACCTATCTAATCAAGAACTAAAGACGCCGTCGAAAGAATAAAAACAAAAAACAAATAATTCAAATAAAAAATAAACTCCATTAGAGACATTAGTGAAGTAACTAACCTTCTCCGATGGTCAACAAAAGAAATATTTTGGTGGAACGGTGGAGATTCTAGCCGCAGACGGCGGAAGAAGGAGAGGGAAAGCAGAGAGCAGCAAGGTTGATGAAGATCTGACTGTGAGCCTCTGTGAAACAGAAATGGTTCTTTTATAAACATGAGTTAGATAACTACTTTGAGGCTCCTATTAATTTATTATATTTTTAACCCACCACAACATTTGAGTTGAGAATGACATATATTGGGGGCATTAAGTGCTTATTTTATAAAAAAAAACACTTAAAGTGGTTTCTAACTTTTGGGGCCCACTTATGTCAAATATGGAAAATGATTACCGACTACAGTCCATGATTGGAAGACAAATGCTGCGGCAGGATGGTAAATATAACATTAATTTAACAGTTTTTTACAAAAATAAACCATACTCACATGATGCTAATTATAACATTAATTTAATACTATCTTCGTTCCTAAATATAAGATCACTTTGGGGAAGTGGATAAGTTCCTAAATATAAGATCACTTTCTATTTTATCTCAATTTTGGTTCAAATTACCCCCATACTTCTTAGCTTTCTCACTTCTCTCTCAAATCCCTATTTGTCTTTTATATTTAAGCGAGGGGTATTTTGGGAAGATCATGTAATCCTAATTCATTGGAAAGTCTTCCTTTATCTCTCCAAATTAGCCAAAGTGATATTATATTTAGGAACGGAGGTAGTAATTTTTAATGGAGATTAATGATAAAATAAGATGAGTCAATTCTAATAAATATTATATTTGATTAAATTATATGTTAGCTTATAAGTAATATAACTTATCTCTGGAAATAAATAATAGTATCAATATTTCATAAGGATTTAGTTAATTGTGGTTTTGTGGACAATGAACTACTAAATTTATTATTTAACTATTTATGACTAGATTTTTGTTATAGTGTCTAAGTATGTTAAATATTGAATTATTGAGTCAATAATACTTGGTATTTAGAACATATTTATGCTTTTAATTCTACATTTTATTTTTAGTTAATGCTCCATCCGTTCCTAAATATAAAACAGTTTTCCTTGATTTGATTAGATTAAGGATGTTAGTTAAATTAGTTATTATCACATGATATTACAATTTACCCTAACCATATATCTTCATCTACACCTTGCCTCTCTTGTTTGTTTATAATTATAAAATTGTTATGAGGTTAATTTAGGAATATGTAGAGCGAAGTACACAAGCCGACTTAAAGTTCAATTTCTCAATCTAATTAGATTAAAGAAAGCGAGTTATTGAAAGCGAGCCAAACCCATTCACAGGTCGCCCGAATCGCTGGGATGAAGGGACACATATTTTAGCCTGTAAGACCATAGTGACGGGAAGAAGAAGAAGAATCCAACATGCTATTGGCCTTTAATTTTCAATTTTCAAGAGTTGGATATAGGACATATTTAAGCTATATTTTGTGAATTAATTATTGGTTAATTGGTTATTAAATGGTGTTATGTGAGTTTTAGCCTATCGTGACGTATCTCTCGTCCTATTTCAATTTCCATTTATATGAGTGCATGCTTGCTCGAATCCATCTATTTCTAGAACTTGTCTCAATTCTTGATTGAATGTATTAGTCACATGAAATCCACATGATAGAAGACCATCTTTCTAAACTATTTATCCCAAACACTCACAGATTTTAAATTCCATCCCTTTTGTTACCCCTTTTAGCCCATCACTTGGTTATTATGCACTATTTTATTTGATATGTAGTTTTTTCCACTTTACTTTTTAAAGCCATCTTTCTATTAATTCTTAAGTACAAGACATCTTTCTATTTCTCAACTTTCTGAAAATTGAGATTATTCATATATTAATGGGTTAAGGTGCATTTTTAGTACTATAAAATATAGCAAAGTGCACATAGCATAATATACAATATTGTGGTCCATTTGTGATAACCAATAATTATTTTCGTGGCTTATTTAGTAACGACGTTAAATAAGTTAAGTTTGACCGTTATGTGTCAAATTTTGACCGTTAAATTGTGGGGTAAAGGAGCATTTTCAGTACTCTAGAATATAGAAGGAGCACCAAACATAATATACAATATTTAAACACCATAAACAACTAAATCACAATGTTATTCAAAGTGTCAAATAATTAAACACTACAAAGTTATAAAGATCCACAGAATATCCTAATATCATGCATGTATAAACTAATAAGTCACTAGTATTTTACATATATCAAAAAAGTAAGCAAAGAATCATAAACTAAATAGGTTGGCCTTACTGAGTTAAAACAGGTTGGTCATACTGGCTCGACCCGAATTAAAATGGGTTGGTCATACTGGCTCGACCCGAATTAAAATGCTTTTTCAGTATACATTTTTCATTCCTAGATGCAAATTTTGGTTTCAAATATAAAATTTGGTTTAGAAGTAAATTAATTTCTTAAATATAATATCAAGCCTGAATTGATTTACAATTGTTCAAAGAAGCACTTAAAAGCAAAACAAAGACATATTTATTTAATTCAACTATGTTAAAGATGCCGTCGAGATTCCTTCATTGTGAGTCAACATTCCCACGAACTAAATTAATTGGTTGTTGATAATGTTACATAGAAGTAAATAAATAAGTAAAAAAGATGTTAGTAAAGTTAATTGATATATTATGTTTTTAAATTACCCAAGTCATTTTTCTTAACTCATGCTCTCTAAGTTTTGTTCATGGATCATCACTGGCGATATTTTAATTAAAATTTGATAAATGTATAAATAGGTTACGAATATAAGATCAATTTTAACTCTCCAAAGAAGCTTTATATCAAGGGACACACGAGTTCTTTTTCAAGTTTAATGTTAGTCTCTCTCATAATGGGAAACTTTGCTATCTCCATGTAGTTGTAAAATCTATGGTTTGTACACCATAGTACTCGTTAAAATAGAATAATTCACGACTAGCTAATCCGAACACCTATTATCGTCATGCAATTTTAAAAGAAGATTTTTTTTTTATTTGCACATATAGATATTCTTCAATAAATTCCGGTATATAGCAATTTACCAGAATATTTGATTGAATTGTATTGAAGGCAAAATGAAAAAGAGAAAGTCTTCATGTTATTTTATTATGATTTATGATCTGCCTAATTGAAATACATTTAGTCAAAACAATTAATATATGAGAGAAAATTAATTTTTTTTATTACAAGAAAATTAATTTAATAGAGAAGAGATTAAGTTTTTTTAAAAATAGTAGGACTAACTTGTTAAATACTCCCTCCGGTCCTAAATATAAGACCTAGATGACTTTTTTTTTGGAGATATTAATGTTACAAAATATGTTATTAAATTATGACATATTTGATATATTTTTAGATTAGTCATTAGTTTATAGGTTAAATAAACTAGTTTAAGGGAAAAAATTAGGTAAATCAATTTATAATTGACTTATATTTTGCTTTTTTATGATTTTTTAAAAAAGTAAACTAGGTCTTATATTTAGGACCGGAGGGAGTATCATGTAAGTTGTTACTTTAAATTAACAGTAAAATCACTTACATCCCCCATGTTTTACTTTAATTACAGAAACTTCGTGTATTCATCCTCAAAATTAAGATAATTTTACATTAACCTCCCATTTATATTTTGAACTTTTTTGATAATATATTATAACATTATCTGGACTAAAAATACCCTAACAAGTGAAATCAACTACTACTACCCTAATAAGTGAAATAACCTCTAGTTTAAGGGAAAGAACCTTGCAAAATAATTTAAAATCCTGCCTAACACCATTAAAATGCAAAACATGTTTATAAAAACGAAACAAACATAATTTGCATTTGCTCTTAAGCATGCAAAACCTCGACTTCGGGTGGTAGTTAGACTAAAGGTGGTTTGGTTTAGCATTAAGGATCATATTTGTCTCTCAAGTAAGGATGGAGAATCATATTTACTCTTGAAGTATTTTTGGACCCATATTTACCCCTTAAGTATGCAAATGATCATATTTGCCTTTTATAGTTAAAATGTTAACAGTCAAATATAATCTTTTGTACATACTTCTAGGGCAAATATGACCTTTTTATTACTTTCGCGTAGATATGACCCTGTGTATACTTCATGGGCAAATATGACCCATGGTGCACACTTCTAGGGTAATTTGGGTCAAAAGATACTTCAGACCATATAAGATCCCAACCCATACTTTGGGGGCAAATATGACTTTAACCCTTTGGTTTATCTTTAAAAATATGATTGAATTTTACAAAATAAAACCCCTCATTTATTTATGTCATAAAACACAAAATCAATCATGAGATTGCATGTTCAACCAATGTTTCGTGGATGGTATGAGTGTGGTAGCTATATTTAATGACATGTTTGGGCCGAACTGAATTAGGAATCAGTCTAACTAACAAGCCTTGCTCAACCAACCACTCGCATTGAGAGATTGATCATTCCCTTTAAATAAGAGAATATGAGAACCACCTGTCTATCATTTGAAGAACCTCTTTAGGTTTATATGAATGAGCTACATGACCAGCACCCTATGTCAGATGAAAAGTACAAGTCAATCAGCATATATATGAATAGAAATGAAAACGGAAAGAGGGGATAAGATCTACCAAAGGAAGCTAAATGTAGCAGGTTTTGCTTACTTTCACAGCAACATATGTCAAGAAGTAGTTCTTGTTCTTGTAGAGTTGCGTGTATCTGCATTCAGTAAAAAGGAAATGGAACAATAAATAGGATATTTACAAATACTACAATTATAAATAAAGTAACAATTTTTCAAACAACGTTTTCTTAAAAAGATAAAATTAAAAGAACCAGCTGCATCATTCAATTGCAAGAAGAAAGTATGTAAATGTTGACCATGCACTAATGATACATACTAAATACTAATAATCTACTCAAAACACTTGAAAGCTGAGAGATGATGCGTTTATAACTGAAAATTTAAAATGATTAGTTACCCTGCAACTTGACCATCAACAAACCATGCACGCCAAGGATCCTCTATTTTCAAGTTCAAAGACTTTATCCAAGCTTGTGTGCCGATATGTGGTATGGACAAGTCAAGATCAGCACTGTGATGAAGGAGTTCAAACATTAGTGAAGTTCTAAGTGGAGTTCAAAGCAGTGAGCTTAAAATGAAGTTGCTACCACCCCTTAATGTTTGCTATGTAGATGCCATTTACTGAAGTGGAATTATGCTCACCAAGATACATTAATTTAAGGAAAAAAAAACATATTAACTAACATCTTTAATCTAATTTGATTAAGTAAACAGGCTTCTTATTCAGTGTCGGAGAAAGTAATTTGAAACTTATCTTCTTGAGCATAATTTCACCTCAATAAGCCAAACCAACTCTTAAATTTACTTCACATGTTCAAGGAAAAACGTAAAGACAATGAACCTTACCAGTATACAAGACATTGAAGATTCGTCTCAGTGAAATTGCGATGATAATCAACAACACTTTGTAGATGAGTTGTGTATGATAAACTGTTGTTGCATCTTAAGAACTCCCCTTTAGTTCCCTTGAAAGTCATTATGTAAAATCAATTTCTTAACTAAATATTAAATCATAGTATAGTATTAATAATAACTGATGAACTAAGTGGATTCTTAATTACCTCTCTAATATGAAGAGCCTTCCTAACATCCTTATTATTGGCCCATTGGTTAACAAGTATGTGATCATAACCCTACAAGTAGACTTCCAATCAATAAAAGGAATGTTCCTGTGTCTGTGCAACTGTGAGTGTGTGTGTGTACAACATATAGAAGTAAACTTACACGACACCAGAATTCTGAAACTTTCTGCAATGACTGGAGCATCCCTTCGGATGAGCCTTCCAAGAGAATTCTTTTATCTTCACTCGGAGTAGTGATGCAAACAGGTTCCAAAATTTGATTTTTGTTTATGTACTGAAGCAGCTGAAAATGAATAACTTATACACTCAGTTTTTCCTAACTAAATTAACCTACATGTTACAGATAATATAATTAGCCTAACTAAATTTCTTAATACTCACAAATTAGTTATTTAGCTCTCATATTAAGAACCACGATTGGTATTAATATTACTTATAATGATCAAAAGAAACATGGACAAGTGGTGAAAGGTTTCATACGAACCCGAGAGAAAGCTTCATAATCTGAGACACACTTTGTGTTCTTTGGATCAATGTTGATATAATCGCCATTACAGCTTTCTATAATTGACTGAACAAACAGATAGCAAATTAGTTGTATACCGGTAATTCCAAGAGTTCAGTCACTAGAAAGATTGAGTTTTCCACTATTATGTATCCCAAAATTTTCACTAATTTACAATATTTCATTGGCTAAGTTATAATCAAAACTGAGAAGTGTAGTGATAGAACCTATATAAGCTTGTATATAGAAAAAAATATTCGAATCTTGACATGCATCTAAAAGAAAGTCCAGCCTCTAGAGATCATAGATCTCAAGTCTTAAATCATGACAGCAAAAAGCATACCAATCCTAATTAATCATACGGTAATTTCTACTTCCTCCAATCCATAATGTAGGAACTATGTAGGAGTTTATCTAGATCCTAAATATGTGACCTATTTTAAATTTCTGTCAATTGTTTTCCACATTATCCCTATTTGTACTCCCTCAACAATAATCAAGAAAGGAAGGTGGGAATTAAGGAAGATGATTAGAGTATTTTAGAAAGAAATATCATACAAACTAATTTAACTAGCATGCTTAATTTAATCGAATTAGGTAGGATTGAAGGGAGTATCATAATTAACACATACAAATTACCTCATAGAGCTCTTCAGATATAAGACTCAGGTAGTGTGCATAATCAACAACCGAGTTAAAATCCAGAAACAGATCAGTTGCTGGGCTGGCAAGCACAAGACCCTAAGGCTAGCTGAGTGTTAGTGATATTTGTTGCCATAACTAATATGCAAAAGGCAGAATTCCATAGAAATTGGGCCAAGAAAAATAAGCGAAACATTCTCCCTTAGTACCTCAAAGAGACATCGTATTCACATTTAATATCATCAATGATTTAGAATGTGGAACCTTATAAGGCACACACCATTCTGGAACATGATGCCTCACAAGGAACTAGAGAGGCCATTTACAGAAAATTAAAGCTCTACACAGAATATAAGTACTCTATTTTACTTTGATATTTATGAGTGGATTGCTTCCTGCTCTGTAACCTGCCACTCAAGCAAAGCAGATAAGAAACTGAAACAGGAATTCTGCCAGATACTTGCATATACAAGCTAAAACACAACACTAATTCAACCTTCATATAATTTGTTAACAAGAGGAACAGCAGGCATAGTTGAATATGAGCCACCACCAACGTAAAACGAATTTGAGCCAAACTCAGGATGATCCAAAAACCACTGCATTAATGGCAAATCATCAGAAGAAGGTAAATTGTATCACACACACACACACACACACACACACATTTTTCAATTATTTTCTCTTTTTTTAAAAAAAAAATTATATATCAAGATCCGGTTCCTCCTATGAAGACCAGATTCATGCCTGACAACAATGCTATGCTAACTAATAATACCAACTTTAAGCTCCTGTAAAGTGTTTGTCAAATTATAAATAATTTTGTACCAAATAATATCTTACCTTTTGTAGAAAATCATATGTATTCTCTATCCACAGTATATCACTGCTATGGTAGCCTTCTTCTGTTTGTGAGTAAGAAAATCCTGTGCCGACAGGTAAATCTATGTACATGACATTTAATACCTGATAAATTAAAACCATAATATGTTCAGTTATGCCTGCCTATATCAAAAACTTTTGCTTGATACTAAGTCTCAAAGATCGATGATTTTGATATATCATTGGCAGAAGAATGACTCTACTATATCTCCTAACAAAGAGAGTCTTTGCAAACTGACAAAAATTGCTGAAACAGTTGAGAGATTAGAGATTGCCATAATACACTATAATTTGCATTAGAATCATAAAAGAGCAACATCATATCATGATTGTATCATAAAGAGAGAGAGAGAAAGTAAGAATAAAGGCATCAATGAAAATAGAATATAAAATCAGTTCACAAAATAATACTGTATGAATGTAGCAGTTTGACTAGAAACATCATGACCTGCGTCCAAGCATAAGGATTTAGTACAAGTTTTGGAAGAGTCCCACTGGAATTGCGGTCAACTATTAGTGGTCCTGAAATTGTTAAATAAAAAAATTCTGATCAATAATTAGTAATAATTGCCCAAATATTTGTCCACATTTCTTGTTTTGGACCACTTAAAGCAATTAATGAAGATGTGATACATTTGGATGAATACATCACAGAGGATTTTCGATGGAAAAGGAAAATTCTCAATCAGAATGCAGAGTAGATAAAAACTGATGGTGTTTAACCTTAAAAGTTAAAACATAAGATCATAAAAAATCCACTTGTTTTTTTTTTTTTTGAATGACTGGATTCTAGCTGCACCAGCAGCTTACAAATCCACTTGTTTTTACTTTTAAAATAAGTACTCCATCCATTCCAAAATAAAGGACATATTTGGGAAAATGGGCTTGTTCATAAATATAAGACCTCTTTCTATTTTCCTCAATTTTTTTCCTAAATTGTCGCTATTAATACTCTACAATAATAAACAAGCAAAAGAGGGAGGGTGGGAATAAAGGTAGATGGTAAAAAATTTTGGTAATATCATGTGGTTTTGACTAATTTAACTAACATCTTTAGTCCAATCATGATAGGTAAATTAGTCTTATATATATTTAGTAAAAGAAGGGGTGATTAATAACTATCTTCATATGCTTCACATTAATTTTTTTTTTAAAAAAGAGGTGAACCTCAAGTGGTAAATTTGACTTCAAAAACAAACATACATGCATAGAAACGAACTAGAATATGTACCATTTTCAAAAAGAAATGCAGAAAGTGCAGAGCAACCAGGGCCTCCAACAAACCAAAGTAGTATTGGATCTTTTGAGGGATTTCTTTGAGATTCCGCAAATAAGTAAAATAATTGCACTTCCTCTTCTTTTCCCACTCCTACATATCTACACAGATGTAACTATAACATGAGAATGTATTCACACAAACATCCTATTTGTGAAAGGCAGGATATAAAACACACTTTTACATTATACATTTACAGGTATAAATTAAACTAGAAGGGAGATAAAGGAATAACATTTTTCTTAAAAGACGCAGATAGAAGATTTACATATAGGGATGGAAAATTACATTAAGCCAAATGCCGCAATATATCTGTCATGTACCATAATGTGTAGATATATCAGAAGGTTCAGAGCCCAAGTAGTTACAAATATTCTGATATTTTTAGACTTTAAATGGTTTCACCATAACAAAGGGCGAAGTCCTAAAAAGGATACATAACTATTGACCACAGAACAAAAATAGTACATAACTCTTTCAAGGTACAAAAATGATATCTAACTTTTACCATGTGATAAAAATGATATTTTCACTAATATGACAATAATATTAGACATGAAATGTCCAAAATGCCATTATAATTAAATAAACTTTTACCGTGCAACAATTAATTTATAAGGCATTTTAGACTTTTCATGTCTAATATTATTGTCATATTAATGAAAATATCATTTTTTATCACATGGTAAAAGTTGGATATCATTTTTGTACCTTTTTTTCCTTGACCAATAGTTATGTATCATTTTCGTGTCTTCGCCCCAATAACAAATGAGTAAAAACAATTGGAAGTCACATTAATTATATACTCCGTCCGGTCCTATTTATAAGTCGCCAACCGTCACTAAATTTTGGTTCTTAATATAAGTCACCAACTAACATTAACTAACTCATTTATTAAAATTTTCCCAATATACCCTTAGCATTGGAAAATGAACATTAGAAAATGAGAAGAGAGAGAAGATGAAAAAGGCACATGTATGCTTATAAAGATGAAAGAGGTAGTGGGCCATAGTAATAAAAGTAAGAGGGGCAAAAATGGAAAAGACTAAAAAAATAAGACCAATTTAATGACTCAACTTCCATTAACCTCCATTCCTTGGTATGTACAATTTGGCGGTTGGCGACTTATAAATAGGACCGGAGGGAGTACATAAAGTTAAGATTTTACTTTCACAGAATATGAGAAAAGGTCATTAACTCACCCAGATTCAAGCTTGAAAGGGAGGTGACCAGAAAAGCCAGGTAAGCTCTTGATGATTGAACGTGAAGAAGCCATGAACGGTAGAAGCAGGAGGATGACACAGCACCATCTCCAACCCATTGTGTTATTAACTAATTCAGAATCAGAATCCTGCATGTTGTGTCCATTAACATTAAACAAATATCATTATAGGAGTATTATTTATTTGGTACTCTAACTAATTATGTGCCCCGCAAAAGTTAACCCCACAACAACAGTTGACTCAAATATCGAAAGACTAAGAAGAAGGAAATCATTCAGACATAAAAAATGATTCCATTAGAAAAAGTAAGTTTGAAGTAAATATAACCTTCTGTTAACAAAAGTGAATATAACTAACTTTCTCCGGTGAGACTGACTGCAATTACGACGAATGTGAGTTGATAAAGATGAAGCTTCATGATGAGTGATGACACTGAAACGACATGTTTATTCAGTCCCCACCATACATTAACGATTTGTCTGTTTTTCCAACCCGCACGTGATACATTTTACATAGGACTAAATTGAAGTTTTTGAAAATCTTAAAAAACTTCAAAATAAATTCTTTTTTTTTTTGTTAATCACCGTCCGGTTTAATCCGGACTCGAGGGGTAGGAGTGTTGCCCACATAGACAAGGTTGTCCCCTCTCCCAATGAGAGCGCTTCCCGGGATTCGAACACGCGTTCTCATCCTTACGGGGGTTGTAGCCCACTTACCAGCTCAACCAACTACCCATTTTGGTAACTTAAAAATAAATTCTTTATAAATTGATTTTACTAGAGTTTTTTTTTTTTGGGAAAATTAATTTGAGGTCCCCCACAAGGGACTTAATACTAGAAAAGTCCCAAAAGTTGAAAATATTAATGTAGGGTCCCAAGGGACCTCACTTTAACATACTTGAAAAGTGAAAAGACAGTTTTGTCCCTCCTCCTTCTTCTTCCCCACTCCTCCTCCCCTCCCCCGCCGCCGCCGCCGTATCCCGACCTCACTTGGTGGCAATGAAGAACGGGAAGAGGCTGAATGATGGTGGAGGCTGAATGATGGTGGTTGTGTGAAGCTTATTTTAGAGCAAGTAATGTTTATAGCGAGGGGCAAAATGGTCACTGAATATATTGAAACTCTTGCAACTATGTCCCATGGGACTTTGTGATGATTTTAGAATGTGTTGGGACTTTTTAGTAGTAATTTGTCTTACCAGGGACTACAGTGCAAATTTCCCAAAAAACTTTCAGGACAACCTTGATAATGCTTGTAAACTTAACGAGTCTTTGATATTTATCCCATTTACATTTAGGTAAAGAAGTTCATTTCACATTTTTCTTTTGATGAATATCAGGTTAATAACATTGTTAATTATTATAATTTTAATCATTTTTTATTTTTATACTTTCTTAATGACTGATCTCTGTAGTTTTAACAAGTTTTAATTTTGATCTTTATACTTAAATTTAAATAAATTCATTACGAAACTATATAAACAAAAAACAACTGTCCAAAATTTCAAAAACCAAAACCTACAATTTGATGTTACGATGATTAAATGAAATCAAACCGTTAAAACTTAAAACTAACAACGAAATTATCCTTAAAAATATAAGCTACATTAGATTTATTGATGACATAAAAAATTATACAACCTTTATTTGAAGATATCGAGTAAATATTGTGTTAATTAAGATCGTGCATGGAGATGATGAGGGGGCTAACTAGGGATCAATATATCTTGAAGTCTGGCCCTACCTAACCTGCAGGGCAAGCCCGCCCTTGTTTGGGAATAATGTTATGCCTAGCTATGACCCAAATGACCCTTCCTCAAATAAGAGAATATGAGAACCACCTGTCTAGCATTTGGAGAACTTCTTTAGGCTTATGTGATTGGGCTACATGACCAGCACCCTGCGTAAGAAACGTGAAGGGTTGGAACAGACTTGAAAAGAAAAAATAAAGAAAATAAATTAGCTAAACAAAACTATGTAGTGAAGAATTTGCTTACTTTCACTGCAACATATGTCAAGAAGTAGTCATAGTTCTTGTATATTTGTGTGTATCTACATTCCAAAAAGGACGACACTATTATATATAAAAATATCAAAAGGACTGTAGACACACACACACACAATATACACATATTAGTGCCTAAATTTTATCATGAACTAACCTTTTTCAGTAGTATATTACATATAATTATCTATTCAAACAATAGAGAGGAGAAAAAATGGTCAGAGTTAAAACGGGAAAAAGATTCATTACCCTGCAACTTGTCCATCAACAAACCATGCACGCCAAGGATCATCTATTTTTAAGTTTAATGACTTAATCCAGGCTTGTGTACCAACATGTGGTACTGACAAGTCAAGATCAGCACTATGATAAGGAGTTCAAACATTAGTAAAATTCCTCAAAGGAAGTGATAGTTAAATCACATAAACTTATGTATATAATAAACACGACAAAAAAGTAAGACATAAGAAAGAAAGTCCATGGATTTAGTACAAGTTTACCTATGTTAGTTTGTTCTCAAAATTAACAATATGAATACGTTTCCCTTATACTGAGTGGATTGGTAGAGTTTTTTTTATCGAGAAAATTCATATTCAAAATTTTATTGGTGGTAAGGACATGATTTTTAAAATAGAAAGTATTCTAAAGCTCTACATATTTTGTGCGTACACAGAGTACTGGTTCTTTGGTATATCATGCAGTTCTAACCAATAGAACTTTTTATTGCGGGATATATTTTCCACTTTTGCTTTTTAAATATATTAATTGACTTTTTTATTTGTTAAAGATATTATATATCTATGTTAAATATCTAAGTTATAACATTGGCAAAAAAATCTCCTATGACAAAACGCCCGGGTTATTTTTGTCCCCATAAAACTTAAAGGTGCTCATTGCCTCTAACAAAACTTCCGGGTTAAATATGCCCCTTTACCCTCAAAATTACTCCACTAAGTAAAGAAAAAAAAAACAAGGACGATGAAGTTTATTACCAGTATACAAGACATTGAAGATTTGTATTGGTGAGATCGTGATGATAATCTACAACACTGAGTAGATTTCTTTTGTATGATAAACTCTTGTTGCATCTCAAGAACTCTCCTTTAGTTCCCTTAGGCATGATAATGAAAAAAAATTAGTTAACTCTCCAACTATTAGTTAAAACATGTAACCATGCATAACTTGAGTTGATTAAGTACCTCTCTTATATGAAGAGCCTTCCGAACATCCTCATCATTTGCCCATTGGTTAACAAGAATGTGGTCATAACCCTACAAGTAGACTCCAAATTAAACGAATGTACGACAACAATCAGGATATTGAGCAATGGATGTCGTAATTCCTGATAGGGGTTTATAACTTTATAAGTTTAATGGGCTCTTTCTGTGGAATGTGTTCTTCCTTTAGGCTTGTAGTCATCACATTAATGTTCTCATTAGGTTGATGTTCACAAAAAGGCTACCTGTGGAGTGCTCTAATAAAAAAAGAAGGCAAAGTGAAGTTGTATGGTGTGGGACTGTAGTAGGTCTCCCTTCTTGAGGAGAACTAATCTTTTTACTCCCACAGCGAGAAATACACAAGTGAAATGTGGTTTATAAGTAAAAAATAAATTCTCTCTTTTAATAATTTGCTAGTTTTTTTTATATATTCTCCCTTTGCCTACAAACTCTTACTTCAATTTTGACTTGTGATCATCATAGCAGTGCTTTTTTCGTGTGTAAACCAGTTGGAGATAGCTAATTTGAGAGCATTATGATCGAAGGGGCTAATTGATAAACAGGTCGAGAGGAGAGAGAGAGAGAGAGAGATAAAGGGGAGGAGAGAGAGAGAGAATTGTCTTGAGACTAGTTTTCCGTTAATAAAATGAGTCTATAGGCCCTTGTGATTCTCAATGCCATGGACTAGCTTATGGTTCATATAAGAACTTCTGTTCAATACATATGTGATACCCATTAAAGAGATAATGGTAGAAAATTGTTTGAGGTGATTTAAATATGTAAAGAAAAGAGTGTAGGAGACACTAGTAAGGACTAAGGATGATAAATAAAATCATATACTAAAAAGGGATAGAGAAAGACCTTAGAGCTCTCAATGAAGTTGGTCAATGATATATTTAAAGATTTGATTGTTAAAATAGCACAATGACGTTACGCAATCCATGTAATTCATCCACCTTTTTAAGATAAGGCTTACGTCTGTGTTTGTGTCTTTGCAAATTTGTGTACACGTACATTTTGAAGTTTACTTACACGGCACCAGAATCCCGAAACTTTCTGCCATGATTGGAGGATCCCTTCTGATGAATCTTCCGTGAGAATTCTTTCGTTGTCATTTGGAGTAGTAATGCAAAGTGGTTCCAAAATTTGATTTTCGTTTATGTAACGAATCAGCTGCAAATAAAAATAGCTTATATATATACACTTAGTTTTTCATATCTATGAAAATGCAATACTTAATCACAAGTATTACCAATTTAAAGAAACAGAGTCAAGATTGGAAGGAAACTTGTACGTACACGAGAGAATGCATCATAATCTGAGACACACTTTCTGTTGTTTGGATTTATGTTGACATAATCACCATCACAACTTGCCTTAATTGACTGCACAAAACGACATTAAACTAAATAATCAATATTTTAATGGGAGTTAATATTTTAAGTGATTGAAAATTGGTAAGCATGACTTATAAAAGGAAAAACAAATACAAGAATCTAACGACATGTATGTATGTTTTCAAAAGTCACTGTTGAGACCATAGAGTACTCTCCCAATACTTCTCCAGTGCTTTTTATAGAAAACTTTCATTTGTTTTATTTGACTCAGTGTATCCATCGCAGATAGAAATGACTAACCCCTCCCTCGCCAACAATTCACCACTTAAAGGTGAGCAGCTGGTTACAAAATACTTTCCATGTTGCAATAAGCCACTTTCATCATTTGTTATTGGAATAATAAAAGAAAACGGTGTGTTTGGTTTGAGGGGAGGTTAGGGGAGAGAATGAGGGCATTTTTGGAATATAAAAACATTGAACAGGATAGCATAATTTTTTATGGAATTAATTCAAAATTTAAATAGGGCGTTTGGAGGGAAAAATACCTCTATGGCCTCCCCTTCCTTCTCCTACTCTCCCCTAAACTGAACACACACCCAATAGAGAGGAGGGGAGGGTGGGAAGGGATTTTAATGGTGATTGAGCGGAAGGAGAGGATAGGAGGTATTTTAATATTACCTTGATTGGACTAATTTTAGGGGAGCGGTTTGAATGTTGCTATTTTTATTAATATTATTGGAAATATATTACTATAAGAAATAATTGTAGATAAAATAGTTCAAGCATACAGAAATATGTATTTTCATTCAAACTCCCTCACTTTTAGAGGGGAGCTTAGGAGAGGTGAGGGGAATTTGGCAAATTTTGGCCCTCTCCTCCCTCATAAGTCATATCAAACATATTAAGCTTAATTAATTTTACCTCAAAATCAAGGAACTTTTCAATTTTACTTCTATTTAAATCCATATCCATATAAGAGCAATTAAGGATATGACATGTACCAAAGGAAAAAAGCTCCCTTTTTGCTTCATAAATATCACTAGTTAAAACAGACAAAACTTTATGGGAAATTTAATTAGAGGTCCCTCACAAGGGAGTTAATACTGGAAAAATCCCAAAAGTTGAAAATATTAATGTAGGGTCCCAAGGGACCTCACATTAATATATTTGAAAAGTGAAAAGACAATTTTGCCCCTAGCCTTAAAAAAAATTTACTTCCTCCCTCACCCACCCCCTCCCCCTCCTCCTCCCTCACCCACCCCCTCCCCCCACCCTCCCCCTCCAGGGTCGCGAGGGTCGCGAGGAGGAGTGGGGGGTGGGGGCGTGGAGGGAGGAGGGTGGGGGGGAACTGGAGGGGGAGGGAGGCGGACGGGGAGGGTGGGGTGGTGGGGGGGCGCTGGAGGGGGCGCTGGGGAGGGTGGGGTGGGGGAGGGGGGTCGCTGGGGAGGGTGGGGTGGGGGAGGGGGGGCGCTGGGGAGGGTGGGGTGGGGGAGGGGGGGCGCTGGGGAGGGTGGGGTGGGGGAGGGGCGCTGGAGGGGAGGGTGGGGCTAGAGGGGGGGGAGGCTGGTGGGGGTGGGAGGGAGGGTGGGGGGCGCTGGGAGGGGGGAGGGGGTGGGGGAGGGGATGGAGGGAAGGTGGGGGGCTGGAGTGGGGGTGGGGGGCGGCTTGGAGGGGGAGGGTGGGGGGAGGGGGTGGGTGAGGGAGGAAGAGGGGGAGGGGGTGGGTGAGGGAGGAAGTAAATTTTTTTTAAGGCTAGGGGCAAAATTGTCTTTTCACTTTTCAAATATATTAATGTGAGGTCCCTTGGGACCCTACATTAATATTTTCAACTTTTGGGATTTTTCCAGTATTAACTCCCTTGTGAGGGACCTCTAATTAATTACCCCAAACTTTATTATCTTTGGATAGAATATAATGGAAAAAAATTACCTCATAAAGCTCATCTGACATAAGACTCAGCTGGTGTGCATATTCAACTTTGGAGTTTTTGTCCAGAAATGCATCAGTATATGGGCTGGCAAGTAGGAAACCCTAAGGCTAGCTGAGAGTTAGCGATATATGCTATCATTAAATAATATATACACAAAAACAAAAGGTAGTTTCAGTTCCTCGTGAGATAACATATTCACCTCTAGTATCTTCAAATAACTTCATAACATTAACGAAGAAAAGAAAACATGTATAAAAGCAGTAATTATTCAAATCACATAGATCAAAATTTTTGTAAAAAATACTCTATTAAATACAACAATGAAGATGATAAGTGAGAGAGAAAATAAATGAGCGGGAAGAGAGACATAAAAAGCAAATAATCAATTTTTGGAATAAATATGGAAAAATTCATTAAACTTGAATACAATTTCAAATTATTGATTCTATATGGAATTGAAGGGAGTTCTTTATAAGGCGCCAGAATGGAATATGATGCCTCAAGAGGAACAAGAAAGAGGTCAATTTTAAAAAATAAAAGCTGCAGACATAACATGTGTTCTCCATTTTACTTTGATATTTATGAATGGCTTGCTTCCTGCTTTAGAACCTGCTACCCAAGCAAAACAGGGGCGGAATATCAAATAAAGCAAACAAATAAAAGGGTAAAGCAGTCTTGATACAATTAGAAGAAAAGATATAGAACAATTTTCCACCTTCATATACTTTTTTAACAAGAGGAACAGTAGGCAAAGCTGAATATGAACCACCCCCAATGTAAAATGGATTTGTTGCAAACTCAGGATGATCGGTAAACCACTGCATAAATTGTAAATCATTGTCAGAAGATAATGATATCTTCATTTACTTTCTTGTTTGAAAATAGATACAAGAATATGTTTGCTCTGTTAATGGCCAGATCCATTTTATTATTTACCTTTTGTAGGAAATCATATGTATTGTCTATCCATAAAGTATCACTAGTATGGTAGCCTTCTTGTGTTTGTGAGTAAGAAAATCCTGTGCCAACCGGTAAATCTATGTACATGACGTTGACTACCTGGTAATTTAAAATCATAATATGTTCAGTTATACTTACTCAATGCAGAACTAAAATTTTTTTATCAAATTTCAATACTTGTGATATATCATTAGCAGAAGAATGGCTCTAGTTATAGAACACATTTTCCAACCTGACCAAAATTGATGGACAAGTTGACAAATTATAATTCGCTGGCTCACTGCAATTTACTCATCTTGTTCTTAACCTAGGACTTGACTGACAAGTTAATCTTGGCTCTAAATGTATGACTATTTTACATTTTTTACTAAATCATTCTTGTGATACTTCATCAACGTTATTCAAGGAAATAATTCATAAAGGAAAATATTTTGAGTATTTGGGAAACAACCACAAAATACTAATTGACTTAAGTAACACACTTTATCTAATCAAAATAATTAAGTAAATATGTCCTATATTTATATTTAGGATTGAAATGAGTGTTTTGTATGCGAATTGTAAAACAGAATAGTGATGCCATGTTTGTAACAAGAAGATGATAAAAAGCAAGGAAAAATAATGGCATTGCTGGAGATGGAGCACAAAATTTATTGGCGAAGAAGTATAAATATGGAAGCTTAGATATAGAAAAATCATGACCTTCGTCCAAGCATAAGGGTTTACTACAAGTGTCGGAAGAATCCCACTGGAATTGCGATCAATTGTTACTGGTCCTACAAATTGTTAAATAAAAAGTAAGATTCTGATTGAAGCAATTATGGAAGAATAGAAATACTTGGATGAAACAAAAAAACAAACAAACAAATCCCCACTAAAGTGACAAAAAATGGATCTTAGAGATGATTCTAACCTAATTAATAACAACTTGTAACTTTATGAAAATCAATTATATATGTTTCCCAGCCACTTTCCATTTAATAAATCTCTTTTATAAGTTCTTATGATGAAGATTGGATAGCATGAGATACTAACTCGCACATTCTGTTAAAAAAAATCTCGCACACTGAATAGAATGAAATGCTCATTAATTACTAATTAGGGTGTTGACGTGGGTATGTTCATCTATATATACTGACAAGTGACAACTATTTTTCGAGATAAAATTTCCCTTTTTCCAATTGGGCACCCGTGACTTGTTAGGTAACGCCTTTGAAGAAGGCAGGTAAATCAATCTAAGCGATACATTTTAATTAATTCATTAAGACTTGGGAAAGCATTGCACATTTTGGGTAGGGGTAAAGTAAAAGTTTGAAATTAAAGAATAAAAATAGTACCATTTTCAAATAGAAATGCAGAAAGTGCAGAGCAACCAGGGCCTCCAACAAACCAAAGTAGTATTGGATCTTTTGAGGGATTTCTTTGGGATTCCGCAAATAAGTAAAATAATTGCACTTCCTCTTCTTTCCCCACTCCTATGTATCTGCAAATATTTAATCATGACATGCAAATATATGCGCACAACCATAATAAAATAAAGTTAACAGACATGATTAACACAACAAAAATAAAATAATTAGTGCATGAGACAGCTTCCATCAATTTATATGGAGCAAATATATCACGAGGTTCAGAAAAACCTCACGAATAAACTCAACTTATTATAAATAATTTTCACACTTCTTTGAGGGATTTTCTTGATGATGTCTTCAAGCACAAAAAAAAAAAACAAATGAAGAAAACAACTGATGAATTCGAATTAAATATTGAAGTTGGAAAATTTCAAAGAATAAATTAAAATAAATAGTAACTAATCAATTTCTAAGATAAGATGAAAAACGAACTCACCCAGATTCAAGCTTGGAAGGGAGATCACCAGAAAAACCAGGTAAATTCTTGATATTTGAACGTGAAGAAGCCATAAACGTAGGAAGCAGAAGCATAATTATCAGGATGACACAGCACCATCTCCATCCCATTGCGTTATTAATTTAATTTAGAATTCTGCATTTTGCGTCAATTATACAAATTTCATTAAATTAATTTTAATCTGTAGCAGTTCAAAATGATTTGCTAACATTGAAACTTCAATGTCATTTTTTTTGTTATTGAAATTAAAAATATTTATTTGTAATATATGGCTGAAAAACAACATATAAGGTTAAAACATGACAACGAAATCGAATGTCAAATTATCAGATGTGGAAATCATGTTAAGCAATTGTTCAAAATCTGCCTAAGCCAAGCAAATATAATTCTTAGGCCTTTAAAGATCTTGGTCCCACGCTTGTGATGAGGCAAACAAGAAGGTAGTATAACTTTTTCTCAAAAGTGATGTATCACATTTAATCATCAACAATATTTTATAAACCGACTGATTGAATATGTTAATTAAACCCTCCCCCCAATTATTTAGAATCCTATATAAATTATAAATAAAATGAATTTAAACATCAACAAAAATATTTCTGACCAAAAAAAAACATCAACAAAAATAATACTAATATAATACCTCATAAGAGAGGGTCCTGCGTTTGTAAAAATATGAACAAATTGTTCAAGAAACTAACAAAGTAAATATCCATATAAATTGACCATAGAATTTCATAGTAGAGAGGAAATTCAGCAGTTAAATGAAGAAATTTGTAACTAATTACTTAGATAAAAGCTAGTTATTAAGGATGGTTTTGTGACTAATTCCATGCTAATAATTCACTATTTTTTTCTAGTGAGATATGGTTGATCATTTTATTTAAGAGTAGTTTTTATATCAAATAAATTGAGTAATTGCAAAATAATATATAGGCAAATTAACTTATGTAAAAAATAAACTAAAATACTACCTCCGGTCCTAAATATAGGACCTAATTGACTTTTTTTGGAGAGATTAAGGTTGCGAAATAGGTTATTAAATGATGACATATTTGATATATTTTTAGATTATCCATTGTAGCGCCCGAAAAATTAGGTTAAATTAAGTGGAAAAATGGAGCCGCCACCAAAATTTTTTTTAAAAAAGGATATTTTGGAAAACCTTTTAAAATAAAAAATAAAATAGGGTTCGAGAGTCGATTGTGCGTGGGGAAGGTGTTAGGCACCCCACAACACCCGTTCAAGAAAACGGTTACCCTAAGTTAATTGTTTAAAAATAAATATGGCCTTAATTTTAATTTTATTTTAAATTATCAAGAGAAATTAATATATACAAATAAAAGTAAAAATAAAACAAAAAGAAGGAAAAAAAAATAATTTTTACATTTTTGGACTTGACCTAGGATTTGACCTAGGGCCTACGTACCCTTAAGGGATCAAAGCCCACGTAGTTCGGGGTAGAAATGTGTGTCACTTGGTTTGTGTTTTTTAAGAAAAACATTTGTTTAAATTTAAGAAGGAAAAAAAATATTATTTTTGGTTTGTTTTTTTTATATTATGAAAATGCATATTTATTTATTTTTTTAAGAGGAAACACTTCACAATTTTGATTGAATCGCCTGAGGAGATAATCTCTCTCGGAGAAACAATCGACTTTCAACCTGAGAAGATAATTCAATCTTTCTCGGATGAAAATCATTCAACCCATTTTCCTTTTTTATGAAAACCATTTCATTTTATTTTTTTATTTATAAAATAAAATCAAAACAAAATCATATATCAAGCAAAGATAAAATATTGTAAAAAAATATATACATATATATACAAAAAAATTATTTTCAAATAAAAAAAAAATAACTAAGAATAATCCTCTCTTATCTCAAATCATTGGCAAGGTGAAGAGACAATCAAATTGTCTTAGAGGGTTATACATACACCTTTGCCTAAATGAGATTAGAGAGAGATTATGAATGCCTCCGTCTACAATGGACTTTCATCGGCATAAGAAAACTAAGGTAAGAAAAAGAAGAAGAAGAAGAAGAAGAAGAAGAGGAAGAAGAAGGGATCTCACATCAAATCACTCTCCACTACTCACCTTCTCTCTATTTTTCCCTAAGAAATATAAGAAGTATGTTATAGATGTATACCTTTCTAATACACCTCCTTTCTTTACTCTCCAAACCCTAGCCTTTTTCTCTCCTTCTCAAAAACTCCTCCCAAAAAAAATGATCATCACTAAACCTCTCCAAAGAAAAAGCCCCCACATATGCTCTCTTGCTCTCACTTATATAGGCAACCAACTCTAGGGTTTTCTTTAAATGCCTTCCTATGATGAATGTCTTTTATTCCTTTTTGACCCATGCACCAAATCAACAATCATTCCCTTTTCATATTATGTTAATTAATTCTTTTTATTCTTTTAGAATCTGATGATTACTATGTATCAATTCCATGTGAAGAACATTGCACTATTCCCTTTTGACATAAATATCAATTTCATCTTGTGTGCAATCTATGATTATTATGAGATTTGATTGACAAATAATTTCTAAAACTTCCTTCAAAAACTTCCTAACTTACTCATCAAGTCAAATTCTCATTGATTGTCCTACATGATGAGGAATCATTCTTTTATGACCACAATCAAATAACCACAATTATTTCCAATTTCCTCACTTAGTTGCCAATCTTTGTTTGACCCTTACACAATTTGACTTGTGCTTGCCTCACAAGAAAGAATCAAGAGAGCATATCTTGTTTTATTATCTTTTTTGTTTTTATATTATTTTTTTTAATTATTTTTTATTTTTTATTTTTTATTTTTAATTTGGTGGGCCCGGACAAAATAGGGTGTTTACAGTTGCCCCTCTTTACTTGCTCGTAGCTAAGAAGGGTGAGCTTCTTGTCTATGAAGCAAGTAAAGATAAGAACACTTATTTTGTCCGGCTCGACAACAGACGCAAGTAAAACCAGGATGCCTTTGAAAAAATGGTGTTCGCCACTACAGAGCTTTTAAAGAATTGTGCCAGCCGTTACTGGGCTTTGAAAAGAATTTTGCCTGCCGCTACAGGGCTTTGAAAAGAATTGTGTCAGCCGTTACTGGGCTTTGAAAAGAATGGTGCCTGCCGCTACAGGGCTTTGAAAAGAATTGTGCCAGCCGTTACTGGGCTTTGAAAAGAATTTTGCCTGCCGCTACAGGGCTTTGAAAAGAATTGTGCCAGCCGTTACTGGGCTTTGAAAAGAATAGTGCCTGCCGCTACAGGGCTTTGAAAAGAATTGTGCCAGCCGTTACTGGGCTTTGAAAAGAATGGTGCCTGCCGCTACAGGGCTTTGAAAAGAATTGTGCCAGCCGTTACTGGGCTTTGAAAAGAATGGTGCCTGCCGCTACAGGGCTTTGAAGGGTGCCTGCCGCTACAGGGCTTTAAAGGGTGCCAGCCGTTACTGGGCTTTGGGGTGCCTGCCGCTACAGGGCTTTGAAGGGATGCCAGCCGTTACTGGGCTTTAAAGGGGTGCCAGCCGTTACTGGGCTTTGGGTGCCTGCCGCTACAGGGCTTTGAAGGGGTGACAGCCGTTACTGGGCTTTGGGGTGCCTGCCGGTACAGGGCTTTAAAGGAGTGTCAGCCGTTACTGAGCTTTGGGGTGCCTGCCGCTACAGGGCTTGAAAGGGGTGCCAGCCGTTACTGGGCTTTGGGGTGCCTGCCGCTACAGGGCTTTAAAGGAGTGCCAGCCGTTACTGGGCTTTGGAGTGCCTGCCGCTACAGGGCTTGAAAAGGGTGTCAGCCGTTACTGGGCTTTGGGGTGCCTGCCGCTACAGGGCTTTAAAGGAGTGCCAGCCGTTACTGGGCTTTGGAGTGCCTGCCGCTACAGGGCTTGAAAGGGGTGCCAGCCGTTACTGGGCTTTGGGGTGCCTGCCGCAACAGGGCTTTAAAGGAGTGCCAGCCGTTACTGGGCTTTGGAGTGCCTGCCGGTACAGGGCTTTAAAGGAGTGCCAGCCGTTACTGGGCTTTGGGGTGCCTGCCGCTACAGGGCTTTAAAGGGGTGCCAGCCGTTACTGGGCTTTGGGGTGCCTGCCGGTACAGGGCTTTAAAGGAGTGCCAGCCGTTACTGGGCTTTGGGGTGCCTGCCGCTACAGGGCTTGAAAGGGGTGCCAGCCGTTACTGGGCTTTGGGGTGCCTGCCGATACAGGGCTTTAAAGGAGTGCCAGCCGTTACTGGGCTTTGGAGTGCCTGCCGATACAGGGCTTTGAAGGGATGATAACGAGGACTTTGTTCTGCCCCCTGATGTTGATAAAGTGCTGATGCATATGATGACACTTGAGATGAAAGTGATAATGATCAAGAACGATGATAACATGTCGTGAATGATAATGATGTAGAAGGCTGAACATGTCATGAATGATGATGACAATGATGGAGCCTTAAACAGGATGTATGACAACAAAGGTATACACATTGCCCCAATATAAAGTGCTGATGCACGCATGTGATGGCACTTAACATGAAAGTGATAATGATGATGAACGATGATGAATAGAAGGTTTAGTACATCATGAATGAAGATAATGTATATGGCTGAACATGTCATGAATGATGATGACAATGATGTATGACAACAAAGGTATGATGGTGTGGCATTAAACACACATTGCCCCAGTATAAAGTGTTGATGCACACATATGATAGCACTTGAGATGAAAGTGATAATGATGATGAACGATGATGATATAGAAGGTTAAGTGCATCATGAATGATGATGATGTAGAAGGCTAAACATGTCATGAATGACGATGACAATGATGGAGCCCTAAACAGGATGTATGACAACAAAGGTATAATGGTGTAACATTAAACACACATTGCCCCAGATGATGGGTGCAAGCACTTCGATGAGCATGCTAAAAATGCCCCCAATATGAAGTCCAAATGAAGGTGATGAATATTTGTGACCCTAAGCACATGATGACTCAAAAATGCAAACCAATGACGATGAGTCTTAAACAATGAAGAAGATATTGACCAAATGATGACGCTGATTGTCATGTAATGCTATGTATGTGGCGGTCTTCTAAAATGAGACCGAAGATGGTGATGAGATCCTAATGAGGATGAACATGAAGTGACGATGGGATGATGATGAGTAGACTTACCAGCGATGTTGCTTTCTTAGTCAATGAACAAGATATCAACCAAATAATGACATTAATGGTGATGTAATGCTAAGTATGTGATGGTCTGCCAGAATGAGACCGAAGATAGTAATGGTGAGGATGATGTGATGTGACCTAATAAGGATGAGCATGAAGTGATGCATGGGAATAATGATGAGTAACATACCTGCAATGTTGCTTTCTCCTTGGACTTTCCCTTAAACAGAAACTCATCAGTTCAATTAAGACATCATTAAGGTTGTTGACCCTAAAGAAACGAGATTTCAAGCGTGATTCTCATAGTCTTAATAGCTTTTGCATTTGCCCTAGCCTAACAAAAGTCCTTGAAAGTTCCTACTGAGGCGATGTATGATATGATCACAATATACTCAAACTTTCCTCCTAATATTTGAAATGACTCACAAAATATTTCCAGGAGGATGATAGTATATGACTTTACAGTTACAATTTCTTTCTTGTTAAATTCATTGTCAAGAATGACAATATTTCTCTTTCCGCTCTATCTTCATTTATAATGTTTGCATAGTTCAAATAATTTTTTGGACATCATTTAACAATGTCAATGTTATCCAATGAAGTGGATGCATGGCAATAGAACTGGGGAGAATCCCCAAGTTCTAATTTGGTTGTCTTTACTGAATAAAAGACATGTATTGTTCGGCCTATATGAGAAGTACTATGAAAGAATCATATGCCATGTGAAATGAAGAGTAGGATCGAAATGAGATATTTCCCTGTTGTGAAATGTTTGGGGAACAATGTGAGTATAGGGAAAACTTTGAGATTTTAACACACAAGTCACATGAATAGAGGATCAAAATTGCTATTAAAATCATTTTATGCACCTTGAGTTAGATAGCATCTAGGTAAAGAGTTTAACAAGAATGCAATGCCCCAATGATTTTCCTCACAAGGTATAGTGTTTACTCTCATCACTCAGTGTTTGAAGGTTAGTGTTTGCTCTCAATATCCAGGTTATCCAATTCCTTTCCATAGGCTTGGCAATAATCTAATTTCTTCATCAACCTAAGATTCAAATGCATATATAGATCACAAGAACTTTCAATAGGTTAGGATATGGGAATAAGATACAAGGAGAAGATGACAGATGGAATTGAGGCAAATATTCAAGATGAATATGAAGTAAATGAAGATTCGAGCAAGTGTACACTCCAAAAACTTAGTACATAGGAGGATCTTGGAGAGCTTTATTTCTTTTCTTTTCTTAGCTCTAACTTTTGCCTAAGCTGACCTCTTAGGTTGTCAACTTAGCGAACTTTTTGTGCCCTCTCTCTTTTTAAGTTTTAATTTTTTGCCTAAGTCGCCCATTTGGTTTTTTTTTTAACTTTTGCCTGAGCCGCCCTTTCAGGTTTTCGGCTCAGTGAGCTTCTCATCTCTCTTTTTTTTTGCTCTAACTTTTGCCTGAGCCGCCCTTTCGTGTTTTCGGCTCAGCGAGCTTTTCTCCTTTTTTTCTTTTCTTTTTTTTTCGGCTCTAACTTTTGCCTGAGCTGCCCTTTTGGGTTTTCGGCTCAGCGAGCTTCTCTCCGTTTTTTTTGGCTCTAACTTTTGCCTGAGCCGCCCTTTCGGGTTTTCGGCTCAGCGAGCTTTTCTTCTTTTTTCTTTCTTTTTTTTTCGACTCCAACTTTTGCCTGAGCCGCCCTTTTGGGTTTTCGGCTCAACGAGCTTCTTTCCTTTTTTTTTTTTGCTCTAACTTTTGTCTCAGCCGCCCTTTCGGGATTTCGGCTCAGTGAGCTTCTCTCCTTCTTAGCTCTTCTTCTTCTTCTTCTTCTTCTTCTACAACTTTGTGAAGTCTAAACTTATTAAAAGAGAGTATTCTTACAAAATGACCTCCATGATAGGTAGAAATGTGCATGTGCACCATCACCAAGAAAATTGAGTGATTGTAAGGGTGAAATGTACCCCAGAATGTAAGGAAGATATTTGGTGAATGGATACGAAAGGAATGTCATAGAGCTGAAAATAGATGAAAATGTGGCTCTTAGATTTGATGGAAAAATAAAAGTTTTGATCTTTTCTATATCAAGCAAATTCACCCTTAAGTTTTAGTTTGAAAAAGATACATGTCAAGTTCTAGATTGGTAAGGGATAAGTGGAACACTCATTAAAATGAAATAATATCTGTAGGCTCAAATCCTCACATGGCTTATGTAATCATCATTGCATTGCACTGAAGTTAAACAATTTACCCTTTTACTAGCCTCATCAAAGTGAGATTCAATTTTTCTTTTTTTATTTTTATTAAAAAAAATCCATTTCCACAGTATGTTATCACCTCTATGTATGCAACTTGTGAATCAAATCTTGGGAAGACAACCATTTAAGGGCGGAGGGTGAAGAAGATAGGATGACATTGACAAATGTCAAATGAAGTCATTTAAGGAGAAATAATATATGCAAACATTATTGAATAAAGATTTAGTATCTTATTTCTTTTATTATTGCTTTTCTTTTTTCATATGGGGATGTCTTTTAGACCAATTAAAATCTCTCTAGTTATTAAAGACTTCATATCCTCAAGATGTCTATTACATGAAAGTAACAATGACTTGAGAGGATTACCATTCCCTCCTCAAAATATTCATTACACTATAGGGAAATAGAAGTGATAGTCTCTCATCTTGAGAATGATTAGTTTCACCCAAACCAGTAGTCATGTGTTATACAGATGCGTTGGGGTACTTGATTAGGACGCTTAGACTGAGCAATATTGTATTACCTTATGAGCGCCCTCGAGATTCCTCAAGGAATTTATTATCCCATAGGGAGATCAAGAGTTGATCATTAAGCCATATGGATATCACATCCTATTTGGCTTAAGACCTTTCAATGAGTGATGCTTCGCCTCCAGACTCCTCAAGGAATTTATTATCCCATAGGGAGGTCAAGAGTTGATCATTAAGCCATATGGATATCACATCCTATTTGGCTTAAGACCTTTCAATGAGTGATGCTTCGGGCTTAAGAACCTCTAATTCCTCAGAGAATTTAATATTCTTCAGGGATTCCTCAGAGAATTTAATATTCTTCAGGGAGTTTTTAGAGCCTCTAATTCCTCAGAGAATTTAATATTCTTCAGGGAGTTTTAGAGTTGACCATTAGATTAGAATGATCTCGAATCATCTCCTGACCTATGATCTCACTGTTGATATGTTTAACTCATGTACATGTAACCACTAGCCTCCTCAGAGAATTTAATAGAGTGTTAGAGTTGACCATTAGATTGGAATGATCTCGAATCATCTCCTAACCTATGATCTCATTGTTGATATGCTTAACTCATGTACATGTAACCACTAGCCTCCTCAGAGAATTTAATATTCTTCAGGTAGTGTTAGAGTTGACCATTAGATTGGAATGATCTCGAATCATCTCCTCACCTATGATCTCACTGTTGATATGCTTAACTCATGTACATGTAACCACTAGTCTCCTTAGAGAATTTAATATTCTTCAGGGAGATTAAGAGTTGATCCTTAGAAAAGAAGAAAATTGAATTATTCTATTTATGATCTTATAAGAGTACATATCAAAAGAAGATGCATTTTATTTATTGAATGAGAATGATTACGAAATAAATAAATAAATAAATAAATGCCCTCTAGTGTCCTATCTTGGGAATAACCTTAGGGTGGATCATGTACCCTATAAAGGAACGTGCTAACTTATTGGGTAGACTTCTAAGTTCTTTCTAATATGTGAAAAGGTTTTAGGTTCTCCTAATAATCCTCACAAGGTCTCCTAGTTGCCCTCATCATGATGATGAAGACCCCACTAACAAAAATTAACCTTCAGGGAGTAATGAAAACCCCTCAGAGATTAATATTGTCGCATGGGTAACAACTAGGATGAAGTCTTCACAGTAACCTCAGGGTTGTAAAGCCTCTGGGAAACCATTAGAAACTTCCTCTCACTAATGTACTCTCGACCCGGGTATAGGGCCAAATAATGTGTGTGTGATAGTGTAAGTGGAAGTGTGTGAAGAGGGCATAAAAACCTGAGATATATACAAATAATATGAAGAAAAAAAAAGTTAAACAAAATAAATGACATTAAAAAAAATAATAAATAAATAAAAGAATAACATAAATAAAATAAAGTTAATATTAAGGTCATAGTTACTTTTAAACAATAAACTTAAATGGGCTTGACTCTAAAAGAAAATAAAAGTTCCCCAGTGGAGTCGCCAAACTGTAGCGCCCGAAAAATTAGGTTAAATTAAGTGGAAAAATGGAGCCGCCACCAAAATTTTTTTTAAAAAAGGATATTTTGGAAAACCTTTTAAAATAAAAAATAAAATAGGGTTCGAGAGTCGATTGTGCGTGGGGAAGGTGTTAGGCACCCCACAGCACCCGTTTAAGAAAACGGTTACCCTAAGTTAATTGTTTAAAAATAAATATGGCCTTAATTTTAATTTTATTTTAAATTATCAAGAGAAATTAATATATACAAATAAAAGTAAAAATAAAACAAAAAGAAGGAAAAAAAAATAATTTTTACATTTTTGGACTTGACCTAGGATTTGACCTAGGGCCTACGTACCCTTAAGGGATCAAAGCCCACGTAGTTCGGGGTAGAAATGTGTGTCACTTGGTTTGTGTTTTTTAAGAAAAACATTTGTTTAAATTTAAGAAGGAAAAAAAATATTATTTTTGGTTTGTTTTTTTTATATTATGAAAATGCATATTTATTTATTTTTTTAAGAGGAAACACTTCACAATTTTGATTGAATCGCCTGAGGAGATAATCTCTCTCGGAGAAACAATCGACTTTCAACCTGAGAAGATAATTCAATCTTTCTCGGATGAAAATCATTCAACCCATTTTCCTTTTTTATGAAAACCATTTCATTTTATTTTTTTATTTATAAAATAAAATCAAAACAAAATCATATATCAAGCAAAGATAAAATATTGTAAAAAAATATATACATATATATACAAAAAAATTATTTTCAAATAAAAAAAAATAACTAAGAATAATCCTCTCTTATCTCAAATCATTGGCAAGGTGAAGAGACAATCAAATTGTCTTAGAGGGTTATACATACACCTTTGCCTAAATGAGATTAGAGAGAGATTATGAATGCCTCCGTCTACAATGGACTTTCATCGGCATAAGAAAACTAAGGTAAGAAAAAGAAGAAGAAGAAGAAGAGGAAGAAGAAGGGATCTCACATCAAATCACTCTCCACTACTCACCTTCTCTCTATTTTTCCCTAAGAAATATAAGAAGTATGTTATAGATGTATACCTTTCTAATACACCTCCTTTCTTTACTCTCCAAACCCTAGCCTTTTTCTCTCCTTCTCAAAAACTCCTCCCAAAAAAAATGATCATCACTAAACCTCTCCAAAGAAAAAGCCCCCACATATGCTCTCTTGCTCTCACTTATATAGGCAACCAACTCTAGGGTTTTCTTTAAATGCCTTCCTATGATGAATGTCTTTTATTCCTTTTTGACCCATGCACCAAATCAACAATCATTCCCTTTTCATATTATGTTAATTAATTCTTTTTATTCTTTTAGAATCTGATGATTACTATGTATCAATTCCATGTGAAGAACATTGCACTATTCCCTTTTGACATAAATATCAATTTCATCTTGTGTGCAATCTATGATTATTATGAGATTTGATTGACAAATAATTTCTAAAACTTCCTTCAAAAACTTCCTAACTTACTCATCAAGTCAAATTCTCATTGATTGTCCTACATGATGAGGAATCATTCTTTTATGACCACAATCAAATAACCACAATTATTTCCAATTTCCTCACTTAGTTGCCAATCTTTGTTTGACCCTTACACAATTTGACTTGTGCTTGCCTCACAAGAAAGAATCAAGAGAGCATATCTTGTTTTATTATCTTTTTTGTTTTTATATTATTTTTTTTAATTATTTTTTATTTTTTATTTTTTTATTTTTAATTTGGTGGGCCCGGACAAAATAGGGTGTTTACATCCATTAGTTTATAGGTAAAATAAACTAGTTTAAGTGAAAAAAATTAGGTAAATCCATTTATAATTAACTTATTTTGCTTTTTTAAGGATTTTCCAGAAAAAGTGAATTAGGTCTTTTATTTAGGACCGGAGGGAGTATTATATTAAAGTAATACCTGGCTTTCTCAAAACAAATGTGAGCATATTGTTTTCTTCAAAATTATTTTGTAAATAAATATGTTGTGCTAAGTACAAACGTCAGAGAAATAATGATATATTTGATATCTTTTTAAATTATCCATTAGCTTATAGGTAAAATAAACTAGTTTAAGAGAAAAAATTAGGTAAATCAATTTATAATTAACTTATTTTTTGCTTTTATTAGGATTTTTCAAAAAAGTCATCTAGGTCCTATATTTAGGAACGGAGGGAGTATATTAAAGTAATACCTGGCTTTCTCAAAACAAATGTGAGCATATTTTTTTCTTTCAAAATTATTTTGTAAATAAATATGTTGTGCTAAGTACAAACGTCAGAGAAACCATGATATCCCGGCCCAATGCCTTTCTCGCGTGCTATAAAAAAATGGACCGTGAACATTTCCTTATTGAAATGTCAACATGCAAATAATTTCAGGGGATTTTAATTAAAGTACTAAAAGAACATTCAGCAACAATGAATTCAAGACTATGCTAATTTCACCGAATCAATCGATTAGAAAGAACTACGACAAGAAAATATATGATATCTAATCTAGAACTAAAAGACGCCGGTGAAAGAATAAAAAAAACATAATTAAAATAAAAAATAAACTCCATTATTAGAGAACTTAGTGAAGTGATTACTAACCTTCTCCGACGGTCAATACATGAAATATGTTGCTGGAACGGTGGAGATGCTAGCCGCAGACGGCGGGAGAAGGAGAGGGAAAGCAGACAGCGGCAAGGTTGAAGAAGATCTGAGACTGTGAGCCTGAGACAGAAATAATTCATTTATAAACATGAGTTAAATATTTAATCTAATGCTCCTATTAATTTATTATATATTTTCAACCCACCAGTCACCAACCAATCAATATAATATACATATAGAGCTATTTACTACTACCGTATTTTACATATAATTTATTAATATTAATAATTAATAATATATAAGTAAGAGTGTTACGTTGAGATTAGATGGGTGAGGAAGGAAAAGTATGAATGTCCAGCTTGGATCAATAGTAAGTTCGCTTGTGATGGGTCTGGGGTCGTAGGTTCGAATTCGTCTCTCTGCATAAAATAGAGATAAAATTGCTTAGTATATTATCTTTTCCGGTACTCTCACAAAGTGAGGACTAAATTTGAATTCAAGCAACAGGAGATGTCCTGTTAGTCCAGGAACATTTAAATTCTAAGAAAACTAAATAAAAATTAATGAAATAATTAAAAAATATTAACCAAAATATTTGATTTTTAAAGTAATCCGCTTATAACTGAATAAACAAAATATTAAAAAAGTTAATATTTAGCATACTTTTCTTTTAATAATTTAAAATTTAAAGTTTGAAGTTGTAGCTTTTGTCTTATTTTAATTTAAAAATGATATGTCATATATCAATCAATTATATTATGGGTTTTAAATTTTTATCAAGCATTTTTTATGCAGTAATGTATTCATTTATGTTATTTGTATTTTACATCTCTAGGAATCTTATATTATGTTTAGTTTATAGAAAATCTTATTTGAGATCATGTTTTGGTTGTAAAATTTATAATTTGTATTGAGTTTTATCTATTGAAAATAAAAAGAAATCAATTTTTTTATAAGGTAAAAAGAAGAATTCAGTTTAATAGATAAAAATCGAAACCAAATGAAATTATTTTGGTTAATTCAGTTTGTTTACTGAAATAGTTTCGGTTCAGTTTTTATAGAGTGATGATTCAGTTTGTTTACTAAATATATTTGTCATCTATACCACATGATAGCACATGTAAGTGTGTTTGAGATGACATATTTTGGGGGAATTAAATGCTTGTTTTATGAAAAAACACTTAAAATGGATTCTAACTTTTGGGCTGCTTATGTCAAATATGGACAAAGAGTACCGACTACACTACAAAAGGGTTAGGAATATGGATATAGTTAGGACTTAGTTAGGACTTGGGAGTATGCTACTATTCTTTGCCTATCACACTCCATGACAGGAAGACAAAGGCTGCGGCATGAAGGTAATATGCCATTAATTTAAAATTATTTATAAAAATAAACCGTACTCACATGATACTAATTATAACATTAATTTAACATATTTTTAATGGAGATTAATGATGAAATAAGATCAATAAATTTCTAATACATATTAGATTAGATAGATTTGACTAAATTATATTTATAAGTCATATAACTTATTTTTCAAAATAAATAATAATATCAATAATATCTCATAGGGATTTAGTTAATTGTGGTTTGTGGATAATGAACTACTAAATTCATTATTTAATTGTTTATAACTCTATTTCTGTTTATTTGTCTAAGTATGTTAAATATTGAATTATTGAGTTAATAATACTTGGTGTTTAAATATAATTTAGAACATATTATACCTTTAATTCTATATTTTATTTTTTAGTTAATATTCCCTTGTTCTCAAATATAAGATAATTTTCATTTATTTGATCAGATTAAGTATATTAGCTAAATTAGTTATTATCGCATGAAATTAACAATTCATCTTATTCATGTATCTTTATCTGCATCCTCCCTCTATTATTTGGACAATTTAGAAAAAAGTTTGGAAATTAAAAATTAAAAAATGCTATTATTTTAGAACAAATTAAAATTTGAAAGTGATTTTATATATTTAATAATAATGGGAATAACAAATGTTTGAAAATGTAAAACAAATGTGAGAAAAAGCGAAGTACACAAGCCAACTTGAAGTTCGACTTCTCAATCTAATCTAATCAAATTTATAATAAGAGAGGGAATATTGAGTAATCGAAATCGAAAGCCAGCCAAACTCATTCAGGGGTGGGCCCGAATTGCAGGGATGAAGGGACAGGTATCTTAGCCCGTAATAACACAGTGACGAGGAAGAAGAAGAATCCAACACGTCGACGCAAGACGTGTGGCCCTCACAAGTCACAATCATTCTCAATGATGTGGGCCCACTATTTGGGAAAATTGAAAATGTAGCTATAATCAAACAAATGACAGAAGAGATTCGAGAAAGAATGATTTCGCCAAAAAATCATGAGAAGTGATTACCAAGTACAAGTGTACAACCTCTAAAGATTGTCACCAAATGCCACGGGAATAGTGCTATGATGCAGAAAAGGTGAACTAGGGTTGTCTATAGTCTTTATTACTCCATCCAGTACTAAATATAAGACCTAATTGACTTTTTCTGGAAAATCCTTAAAAGAGCAAAATAAGTTAATTATAAATTGATTTACATAATTTGTTCCCTTAAACTAGTTTATTTTACCTATAAACTAATGAATAATCTAAAAATATATTAAATATGTCATCATTTAATAACTTATTTCACAACCTTAATCTCTCCAAAAAAAAAAGTCAATTAGTTCCTATATTTAGGACCGGAGGTAGTATAAGGTATCAATTACTTACAATATTTGGTCTTTAATGCTCTCTGCGATCCTCAATATAAGTCACTAACTGCTCAAATCCCACATACTAAAGAATGGAAGTTACATCATTAAATGAGTCATATTTTATTTGTCTTTTTCATTTTTGCCCCTCTCATCTCTCTGTCTCTCTCTCTTTTCATCTTTTCAATGCTCTTTTATATTGGAAATAAGAGTAGGAAGAAAGGTCTATGTAATTAAAGAGTCATCTTTTTCTCATGGATGATGAGGCATATTGGGAAAAATTTAATAAATGAATTAGTTAATGATAATTGGTAACTTATATTAAGGATCAAAAATTAGGGGCGGTTGGTGACTTATAATAAGGACTAGAGGGAGCATAAGACACCAAATGTTTTTTTCCCACTTTACCCATGTCATTAATGAAGATTAAAGATTAAAAATGTGAAACATGTCATTTAATGAAGGGTGAAGTTGGAAAAAGTGACAATTTTAAGACTCAAATACTTTTCCTTAGTTTGTGAGAAATTGATAGTTGATATCATAGGGATCGGAGGGAGTATAAAACATCTCGTCGCATTCAAGATCTTATTGTTATTTGGCGGCCCTCCCTTAACAAATATTGGATTAGATGATACCCAAAGGTGCAAGATAACAAAGGGGGATCGATAGATTTCAACTAGATTTTCTTTAGGTGACCTATTCATTTTTTATAATAAAGTTTATATGAATTGGATTTCGGGGATCATCAAGGCCAACACAAACTTCCAAGTTCAAAGAGCGCTTGTATATGTACTTACATATCGCCCACCATTAAGGTCCTCATATCTGCGAGATTTGAACTCACAACCACATGATTATGAGATAAGTGTCTTTACCAACTAAACCAACATTTATTGACCCCCCTGGGGTGGCCCATTCTTGTCTGGGTGAACTTACTTTTCCTTTAGACCTATGTTACTAGCTTAAAAAGTGTTTTAATCATATAAAGTAGTTTTCCTACAATTCTGTTTTTTGCTTAGAGCCTTCGGTGTCCGGCCCCATTCGGGAACCGACTAATCCGAAGTCGCCGCTGAGATTCCCCATTTTTTGGGGTGACAACTTCCCAAGAGTTCAAACCCATGAACTGGTGGGTACGCGGTGCCTTATCTTCCCTTTTCTTACCAGCTGTCTACGCCCCTTGGGCAGCTTTCCTACAATTCTAAGCAACATGAACTCTTTCTCTTTACACACCCAAATAAAGTAATACTATAAAATACACCTTTCTTTTACCAGAAAATACAACTTTTTCACAACACTCCTTCAAATGATTTTGTTCTTCTCTTCATCTTTCGATTTCTAGGCATCATCCATTTATAGATGATGACCTGGAAACCCGCCATGATCCATCTTCTGTCGCTTTTTTCCATGCTTAATTTGTAGAAGTTTGCCAATCAATACTACAGGTGATAAAAGTCAAAGCATGAGGTGTGCTCACCCTAAACCAGCATTGTAACTTCAAATTGGACAAAACTTTCACATGTTACATGTTCAATCTTCTTAATATGAGATGTCTCCCTAAGTGCCAATCGAATAATCTACAGCCAAGTTCTTATAATTTCTTCAATTACAAATATTACTTAAGTTCAAAATCGAATAATTATGATCAAGGTTATTAAACCCGGACTAATATCTAGATCAGATGAAAGAATAGGTCAAGGTTTAGTGGGTCAACTTGGGAGTTATCCTAATGAGAAATAAAATAACGTAAGTTGTTAAATTCGCTATTATACCATCCAAATACTAAATACAAAATTTAATACCTCAATCTACTAACAAATTCTGAGATATTGACTTTTTTTTTTTTTTTACCATATGAGATATTGACTTGATAGTATCAATCTACTGTTCACGGACTTATAGTCACTAATAACTAAATATTCTTTTCAATAAAATTTAAAACAGATCAATGTTAACAAAATATTCCTATAATTAATATTTTTGCCACTAAATTAGTATTTACTTGTGAAAAAAAAATAACCATGATTATGATTATGATTAAAATTATAATTAATTTCCAAGCTAGGTTAGCTCAAATAACCATGATTATGATTGATATCGATGTTGACCTAGTGACATTTAGGTTGCTCCAAAATATAAAATAATTTATTTGAAAAATGATGACATAAAAATTATTGTTTGTACCATAAAAAGATAACACTGTCATGCTCATAATAGTGTCCTTGCATATTTTACAAGTTGAGAAATTAACATAGGGTCGATTATTACCTAAAATTAAAAAAACTATAGAATTCCAATAAAACGTGGAAAACCATAGAAAGGACTGGTGAAGTAAAATTATAGGGACTTGCATATTAATTTTCCAATAAAACATAAATACAGATTGACTACGTGAGTTGCATATATGTTTGTCTTATAATAAAGTACGAGAATACTATTATTGGTCTGAATGAGAAGCATTGAATATCACATTTTCTTCATTTATTTTTGTTACAACTTGATAATCAACATTTACTCTGCATGCTAAATTAGGGGCATCAAAATCTCATCTCTCACAGCAAACTCTCAAATAAGTTCATTATCAAACATTCACAAGAAAACTTTCAAATAAAATCATCAACATTCAAATTCAACCACTTGTAAGTTCTAACCTATGCTCATTCCCCGATTCATTTCTCATCAAACTGGATTTTCCAAAGAAATTTTAATGGACCCACTGAGTAATCTAACCTTAAATTACAAGCTTACAGTTAAGTTACAATTGCAACCAAACAAGTCCTTTCTGTTTCCAAACTCTAAGAAGAGTTTATAAACTTTCGTGCAGCATCTTCAGTCAATTCTTCATAGACCTGTGTGAAAAACATTAATGAATAAACGAATAATAAAATTTTCATAGAAGCTCATGTAATTGAGAAACTTGAAGGTTTCATTGAATAGCTATATTATTGGACGTGAGGAATTAAGCATCCTATATTATTTTGATTACTAAATATCAGTACCCCTTGGATAACTTATCCTGACCAATACAGCATGTCACACTACAATCAGTCTTCTATTGATCACAGTTCTCTAAGGTCACTCTATCTAGTGAATTAGTGGGCCGAATGATGGACTCTTTTTTTCCTTCTTCTTTGACCCCTATACTTTTTTCAATAAGCTAGTTTCCCCAAATATATTTTCCACACAAAATTCTGGAAATCCGTAGCTTAAATGGTTTGCTAAAGTACATACCAGTTTGTTATGAATTTTCTGGAAAGCCTTGCAAAATCTCTCTGCTTCTTCAGCACCCAACTGTTGAAACATAAAATTCAAAGACAAGAGTCAGCTTTAGTTTTTCATACTGTTTGCACCAATATGCTAAAATTATTAACAAAAAACAGTGTCCAACAACTGAAAATTAGAACAACAACAATGGCCAATATTTATTGCCGAGGGAAGGAAGACAGATAAGCCTCAGAAGTTAGTTTCCATTGTGTGGTAATAGCAGGACAGAACATCTGGCTTAGCAACTAATGAAATTATAAAAGGATATATGTAGTTCATAGCATCTTTGCTGTCAATTCTTCAATAACAAGAATATGGTTTTCCAATAATAACAAAATACATTTTTTCATACAATTTCAAAGTTTTCTACTTAAATATACACTCGGCATGTTTTGGGGAACCAAATAGTAAAGGTGCAAGGAACTGCACTCAAGTCTAGTCCATCTTGAAAAGCAAAATGCATGTATGTCATTTCTTTGCTCATCCTTCTCTGTCAAAAATGTATGTAACACTTAGGGGGGAACTGATTGTGACAGAGAAATATACATATGCTTCCAAATATTGATAAGATAGGATCCAGACATTTGAGATCATAGTCAGTCCTTTTAGTTCTAATTAAGTCTAAAATCAGAGGCGAGACTTAAAGAAGGGTGTCATACAGTCTTGGAACAAACTATCATACTTCCAACTAACACATGGCAGCACACATGGTTTATTATGAACTAAAAAAGTCATTTAAGTGGCAATCAAATTCAAAACATTCATTAAAGGAGAGGATCATTTTACCTTTCTCTCAGCTACTGACTTTAGCTTGCTCCAAAATTCATCTGTGTATATGAAACACATCAACACAAAATGATTTAAAATCTAAGTTTAGTGAACCATAACAGCACAAGTTCAAAAACACAATTCTGGATATCTTATATGATGGTAGTTTAAATGACACAAAGAAAACGGGGCAACATTACATCTGGCATGTTAAAACTGTATTTGGACTCCATTTGAGGTTACAACCTTCCTTTTCAAAACAGTACTCATCAATATTGACAGAAAACATTACATATCTGCAAACCTCACTAAGCTGTCATTCTTCGTGTTTACAATGCAAATATAAAACATTACTCTACTTTTTGCAAAGTGGATGATTCGAATCCACGACCTTAGACCTCACGGCAAGCAAGCTTATCGTTGAGCCAAGCCGGCCCTTCTTACAATGGAAATATAGTTCAGAAATATTACCCCATTAACTTCTGCACTTTCATGTGGCTATTTTCCTATGAAATGACTTATTTAAGGTTACTATCATGACAGTTTCCAAATGATTATGGTGATAAAATGGAAACTAAAACTGAATGAGTGGTTTGATTTTTACAGCACTAAAACTTTGATATTCCCCCTAGAGAACTAAAGATAACAAAAATGAATCAGAAATAGTAAACTATAATACTAAATTAGTCTAATGACAGTAGTTAAGCAATATGCTACCATGTTCTTTTCCTTTAATCTCAAGCTCCCTCTCACCACCATCCCACGCATCTTGCCATTCCTTCAGCTATTGCAATAAATTTGTTAGGTTGCACTATATATACATTGAAAGAAACATAGAGACAAAACAATGTGAGAAGTGTCAGTACACCCACCTCTTCTTCATGTGCAGATCTAGAAGTTGATTGTCTGGATCCTGATTCCGCCTGAAATTTAGAAGTATTAAAATCTATAGCAAGTCCAACTATTCACAAGCCATGAACAACAATAGCAACACAGCCTTATCATACTACGTGGGGAAAGCCATGAACAATGAAGATAATTTCTCGAACTTTGTGCAATGTCTAATAAAGTATGTGTAAATTGATTGTCATAGCCTGTACAAGAATTATCTGTTACATCATAAAGTTTACGAAATTCAAAAACTTATCCAGCAACCGAATCGCTAATGATTGCAAACTTGATTAAATGCTGGTCAGGTACGGTATCTCTATAATCACAGGAAAGGCATTCAATGAAAACAAATTGCAAATAAGAACATTAAACAAAAGACATCACTTCCAAATTCATCCCAGCATTCTACTTCCAAATATATCTAAATAAACCCAATGACCTTCAATGCAGGAGGTTTACTTGACTTGGTAATATATGAAAAGGTTACCCACCCACACACACAAAAACCATACATGCTTGAACAAAACTAGTAGACTTTATAGTGTTCCCATTGAATATGATTATCAGGACCAGGGTATGAATCTCGCAGAGTAGTACAATGAAAGCTCCAAAAGATAAAAAAGACTTGACTCTAGACAGGAACACACCTAATACCCAAACAGAAATGTACCCAGAAAGGCTCAGACTAAGTCAAACAGCATGACTATACAAAACTGACTGACCAGTTCCAAAACAGCATCCTAGCATTTCAAATCATTAACCTATTTGAGTTAAGCTGACAAATTTTTTATTTTTCCATAGTAATAGATGATTTACTTAGAATTACAATGACTAAGGATGATCATACTAGAGTAAAATATTCACATTTCACGAGCTATATGGCAACATTAAAGCATTATTGATAAAAAAAAAACTTATCTGCATCGCTCAGCATCCAACTTGCATTGTACTCAAGTAAATCATTCACATTCACAAGCCATAGGGTCAGAAAACATAACAAACAAACAACACATAATGCTACTTGTACAGAAAAAGTATAACAGTTTATTTCTGCAAATCAGCCTATGTTTATAGCTAGTCACAAACCAAGGTAAAGGAGGAGGGTAGTGTCAGGCCACAACAGCCAACAAAAATCCATGTCGATCTCATGAATATGAATCAACACATAATGATGTAGTACAAATTTATGTAGCCGACCCCACCTAGTACGATAAGACTTTGTTGTTATTATTGCAATCACTTATTTCCGCGTGTGCAGGCCCAAGGCCTTGGGAATTTCAACCAGAAATAATATAACATGATTTCTATATCAGGGTTATCCTTGCAATTTCCACGTAGCAATATCATTTACAAGCATGTCATAAGCTTTCATAAGCTCAGGCATCACTCTATGTTTGAGTTATGTCAAATGTAAACTAAATTGAGTATCCCTTCAGGTACCATCATTAAACACAATAATTTTAAACCATAACTAAGCTCTATGTCATCGCCACCCTTCAATGGATACCCAAATACTCCCTCCGTTCCTAAATATAAGATCACTTTGAGAATGTGGATAAGTTCCTAAATATAAGATCACTTTCTATTTTCCCTCAAGTTTTGCCCAAATTACCCCTATACTCATTTTACAAGTAAATTACTCCCTCAATCTTTTAAATTTAACTGAGGGGTATTTTGGGAAGATCATGTAATCTTAATTCATTGGAAAGTCTTCCTTAATCTCTCCAAATCAGGCAAAGTGATCTTATATTTAGGAACGGAGGAAGTAATACAAAAGGGGCAAATACAACAACAACAACAAAGTCTTATCTCAATATATGGGGTCAGTTACATGGATCATATGGTGTCATTGTGCTCTATCGTTTACCAGCTCTTTGGGTATGTTATTCACCAATAGATTAGATTAAATTAAAGACAACAATGTGAATTTTCTTACCGAGTCCTATTTACCTAATTTGATTAAATTAAGGACATTTGTTGGATTAGATAAAATCACATACATTACTCTTCCTCTCTTGCTTGTTTATTATTGACATCATTGACAGTGATAATTTGGGAAAAAATTGAGAACAATTAGAAAGAACACAATGAAAATTATCTTATCATATCTAAAATTCCCACTGTAAGCAACACAATTAAGCACCCAAAAATCAAACAAGAAGCAAATTGGTTATCACTGTGTTAAAACAAAAAAAAAAAAAAAAGCAGTAAGCTGAGTAGGAAAAATCACAAACACGAAGTACATCAAAATTTCAAGGACCCCTAAAACAGATCAAAAGTAAAAACACACAAAAAAACGAAAAAAAGCTTAAAAAAACGTACACAGTAATCGCGAGAGCGAACAACGGGAAAGAGTTGGAGAACGCGTTGAAATTCGGCTTCATCCATCACCATGCTTGTTGCTTGATGTTCGATATCAAAACGAAGCTTTCATTTGTTTCTCTCTAAACTTATTTAATACTAACTCCGGTCCTAATATAGGAATTTTTTTTTTCATAGATTGAAATATGTTATTAAATGATGATATATTTAAAATATTTTTAGATAATCCATTAGTTTATAGGTAAAATAAACTAGGTTAAGGAAAAAAAATTAGGTAAATCAATTTATAATTAACTTATTTTTTGCTTTTTTAGGACTTTTAAAAAAAGTGAATTAGGTCTTATATTTAGGACCAGAGGGAGTATATAAATTTATTAATTTAATTGGATTGGAGGTTTTTTTTAAAAAAAAAAATATTGAAGGTGTAAGTTGAGGTTGAGCAAATTACCAAAAAAAATTAGATGCTATTAACTTTTAACTACCTATTTTTTTAAATGATTGTTTATTATTAAGAATATAATTAGGTATATTATTTTCCCGAATTAGTGCAGCTTTGTTCCAGGACGTTTGAGCTCCGACAATGTTATTATTGCTCAGGAGGTGATTCATACCATGAAAACTATGAAGGGAAAGAAATGATTTATGACTGTGAAAATTGATTTGGAGAAGACATATGATAGAATTAACTGAGAATTTGTTGTTAATTATTTAAGGGAGGTGGGAATTCCAGAGAGAATAATCTTATTGATTCAAGAGTGTATTTCTTCTCACTCTATGCAATTACTGTGGAATGATAGTAAGTCAAATGTTTTTAATCCTTCCCGAGGTATTAGACAGGGTGATCCTTTGTCTCTGTATTTATTTGTGATTTGTATGGAGAAATTGTCTCATTTAATTCAATCAAATATTTCATCTGGCATCTGGAGACTAATTCGTCTGAATAAAGTGGGACCACCATTATCTCATTTGTTTTTTGCTAATGATTTGATTATTTTTGTTGAGGCTCGATTAGATCAGGTACAAGTGATTAAAGATTGCCTTAGTGTGTTTTGTGATGCTTCAAGTCATAAGGTAAATGGAGGAAAGACAAGGGTATTCTTTTCTCGTAATAATATTAACCATAATATTAAATCTCAACTAAGTCAAAGTTTTGGATTTAATGTCTGCTGATTTGGGTAAATATTTGGGGGTTCCTCTTCATCATGATATTCTAAGTCAATATATTAATTTACGGTGGATAAGGTAAAAACAAAGATTGGTTAGCTGGAAGTGTCATTCTTTGTCTTTGGCAGGAAGAAATACTCTTATTAATTCAGTGACCTTGACTATTCTGAATCATGTAATGCAAACATCTATTATTCCTATTGCTTGTTGTGATGAGATTGAGAAGAGTGCCCGAAATTTTTTATGGGGTTCTACAAGTGAAAAGAAGAAAGCTCATTTGATGGGACAAAGTTTGTTATCCTAAAGCATGTGGTGGATTGGGTCTTCGTCATGCTTCTCTTCGGAATAAGGCTTTTATGATGAAAGTGGGATGGGGGTTGGTGAATAACAAGGATGCATTGTGGGCCCGAGTAATTAGAAGTAAATATAATTGTGGTCAAGATTTGATCCCTATTATACGAGCAAAGAAGCCGGGTCAAGAGTTTGGAGTGAAATTAAAGCTGTTTGGGAGAATGTTAAGGATGAGATTGAGGTTGTTCACAGGAATGAGGAGTATAAAGCTAGATGAAAGCTTGAGAGGAGTGAGATGTTCTCTGTCAGATCAGCATATATGAAAGTTGCTGATTTTAATGCTCAAGAGGATCAATGTTGGAGGAACATTTGGAGGTTCAAGGTCCCTCAGAGATGTAAAATGTTCCTACTAATGAGAGGTTGCTTGAATGGAGAATTCATCCAGATGGTTCTTGACACGCATTTCTACCCCGAACTACGTGGGCTTTGATCCCTTAAGGGTACGTAGGCCCTAGGTCAAATCCTAGGTCAAGTCCAAAAATGTAAAAAATATTTTTTTTCTTTCCTTTTTTTTGTTTATTTTTATTTTTATTTGTATATATTGATTTCTCTTGGTAATTTAAAATAAAATTAAAATTAAGGTCATATTTATTTTTAAATAAGTAACTTAGGTAACCGTTTTCTTGAACGGGTGTTGTGGGGTGCCTAACACCTTCCCCACTCACAATCGACTCCCGAACCCTATTTTTATTTTTTTTTATTATTTTAAAAGGTTTTCCAAAATATTCTTTTTAAAAATTTTGGTGGCGGCTCCATTTTTACATCTTAATTTAACCTAATTTTTCGGGTGCTACAGTTTGGCGACTCCACTGGGGACTTTTAATTTTTTTTTAGAGTCAAGCCCATTTAAGTTTATTGTTTAAAAATAACTATGACCTTAATGTTAACTTTATTTTATTTACGTTATTCTTTTATTTATTTATTTATTATTTTTTACTGTCATTTATTTTGTTTAATTTTTTTTATTCTTCATATTATTTGTATATATTGTTTAGCAAATGAGAGTTTGGGTGGTAATGCTAAAGAGATCTGACTTAACTTGAGAATCTCTTTTGCAAATAAAGAATTCTGGGAAAGTAATTTACATGATTGGTTAAGGAAGAATGTAAAGACGCGTAGAGGGTATGAGATGGATAATTGGAATGAAGTTTTTTGTGTGTATTGTTGGTTGATTTGGAGAAGAAGGAATGAAGTGACTCATAATAATGAATGTTCAAGTGTGTATGAAGCCATAGCAGAGATCAAAGGCATTATTAGATGTATGTATGGGCGAATTCTATCTTGCCCAATTTAAGGAGTACTTTGTTTCAACAAAGGAGGGATCTTGAAATGTCAATGAGTATGTGGTGATTCATGTGGATGGGGCCTATTCTGCTAATTCACAGATTATAGGATGTGGGGGCATCATTTCGCTCTCTGGAGGAGATATTCAGGAAGAATTTGTTTGCACTATGAAAGGGATTACGTTGTGCTTGGACTTCTGGTTACAAGTTGGTTCAAGTTTTGTGTGATGCGAGTCAAATTATTGAAGGAGTATATGGAGTAGATATCGAGCTGCATGAGGATAGGGAGCTACTCAAAGAGTTGTTGAATCAGGATTGGATGGCTGATATAAAGCTTGTTGAGCGTGACGAGAATGAGGGTGCAGATCTGTTGGCAAGGCGTAGTTTCTCCTATGGCTTAGGTGTCCATTTCTTATCGAAGGAGGGCGTTGCAGTGCTACTGCAGGATGGTTACACGCATGTAGTTTAATTTTATGTTTGTTAATTCCTTCCTTGTTATAAAAAAAAGAATATAATTAGGGATATTTAAAAAATGTGGGGAAAATGTAACAAAGGTTTATATTTAGAAATGAGTTTAGAAAATTAAATAAGTTTTATATTTAGCGAAATGAGAAAATGACAAATAAATGACACTAAGATTTGAGTTGGACAAAATTGGGTCTTCAATTTCAACTTGGACAAATAAGGGACAGTCCCAAATTTGTCTTAAATGAAATTTGTGAAATTTGTGACTTTATGACAAAAGAGTAGTTATTGCTGATTCTCAAGTAGTTATTTGAGGAATTTTCGATACAGTTTGGGAGTTTTAGAGAAAGCGTATCATATTAACTTAGTGTCTAAATGTTAATAATGAACCAATCGTTGCCAATATTGCATGATTGTCTTTTCAAATAAGCAAAGGTTAGGGTAATAAGGGTTAATGTGTATTTTGCCTAATGAAGTGTTGGTTTAGAAGAGTCTGCCACAATTAAGTTTTAATGGTCTTATGTATGTGAATAAACTTTTAAAATGGATGCATAAAGTGACTATCGTTGTAACGTCATTGGGCCAATTGCAAAAGAAGTTTATAACTCAAATATAAGAGTGTAGCAATATGATACAATTCAAGTTGTTCTCAAGAAGTCTTGTTTTATTTAAATTGTAGTGAACTTGCCTCTAATGTAACAATGAAATGGCTAAATTGCTCTGGAGGGGGAAGATTGAAATATTTAAATAATAAATATTTTTGATATTTTTAATCAAAGAATGGAATAAAAGAAAAATATATGAGATGTTATTAAATATCATTGGGAAATGGTTTCCATTGACTATCATAGTTTCACTAAAGATGTTTAGGGAGTCAAATGCACTCATTCACTTAAATACCAAACTTTACTAATCTTTTTTTGGACTAACCAAACTTCATTGATCATTGAGACTAATACTTAATTTATGGGATCCCATATAATTACAAATAGTTAAACCCTTTAGTACTAATGGATCTATTAATTGTATAAAGCTCTTGATTCCACAATCGGGCCACCTCGAATTGTTACTTGATTTCCTCTAGATTTCTAATTAATGACAACCTAAATAATGAACTAGGACTATAGAGGTGACAACCAATGCTTTTATACATTTAATCGGTTCATTTACTTAAGTTAACTAATTAATAATGGAGGAATTCTACACATTATTGTTTAATTAACCCAAGTGGCAAAGCTCAATATCAAAGAACTAATTAATTGTGAAAGACTTTAATTCCACAATTTGGGCCAACCCATAATTGCTCTTAATTTCTTTTGAACCTTTGATTTATTTATGACCACTCAAATAATAAATCAAAGCTAACAAGATTGAATGTCCAATGTACAATAACAACTAATTAATGCTAATGCAAGTCCTCGATCTAGATAAATTGAAATAACATTAAAGGAAGAAAAAACAAGAACAAAGAACATTCCTTTGAAGTACCCAAAACTCAATTCATCTTCGTCCACTCACAAGAACAATGAAGAGACTTATGGTCTGTTTGGTTTGTAGAACTAAAATTGGAGAAATGAAATTCGAAAGGATGAATATGGAAAGTAGAGGTAATGATGAGAAAGTAAAGTTTGTGGGCTCAACAAAAGTGTGAGATTGAGAGAGAAAACTTGTGTGTCTAAGGATATTTAAATTATTACCAAAAAACCCTATACAATTCTCTCACTTTCACTTTCCCTCACCCGTTTCCTTTGCAACTAAGCGCACCTTAGCTCATTCATTAATGGGGTAAGGAATGAAATAGAGAAAGAGAGGAAAGATGGAGAAAGGTGAAGAGGATAGAGGTGGAGATGAGAAAAGATGAAGGGGGTTGATGGATGCTAGGGTTTTTGTGTGGTGAATGCCTCCCCTCTTCTTGCTTTAGGTCTCGGTCATATGGCTGTGGGGCCCACATAATCTAATATGAAGGCAAAAAATATAATAATTGTAATAAGAACAAAAATGCCATTTTAACCTGGGGTGTGTGGTTGAGTGACAAGAACTCATTCACCCTTAACCAATTGTCTGGGGTTCGATCTCTGACATTGGGTATGGAGAAACATTAAATCTCCCAGGCCAGCTGTCCCACCCTTTGAGGTGCCTACAAATCAGCGGGGGATTAGTCTCTCACTTGTCGAGTGAGTGGATACCTTGATCATGTATAAAAAAAAAAGAACAAAAATGCCATTTTCACTTAACATTTAACATGTTCAAGTGTTAACTTCACTGAATTTGTGTCATTTCAACACAGTTTCACTTAGTTTTCACATGTTTTGAGTGGATACACACACACGATTAGAATATGTGCTAGATGGATATTGGGCTGAAGTCATTAAATTCTTGATTTAAATGAGAATAGTTAACCCTCTTTCTATCAACTCTTTGGTAGATGTCCTTGCTTTGTAGGTTGTTGAAATTGATTGATTAAGCCATCATTGAATTGCATTTGAAGCTAGAATAAAGAGGCAAGAAGTGAAAAAGAAGGTTGAGTAACATTAAGAAAGGTGACAAGGGAAATCTCGGATAAATGACACTTGATCCTGTTATTTTATTAGTGGAGTAGTAAATGTCACTACTCTACTAGTTAATCCTATTATATAATTAGTTAAAATGATATTGAAATTCAGCTGCCCATTATTTGGGATTTCCCCAAGCTAAAATGAAACACATAAACATAAAATAATTCGCTGCAACAAAGGAAATCCATTTTGCGCAACCAAGGAGCATCACTGTTGCAAACAAAGGGCAATTTGTTGTAGCAGAGGAAATACACTTTGCTGCAACGAAGGCCGTTAAGGATTGATGGAGAAAACACGTAATTAAGCACTTGAAAAGAGCATTGGGGGTCAAAGAAGAAGGAACAAAGAGTCCATCATTTGGGCCACTAATTCACTAGATAGTGTTACCTGTAGAGAACTGTGATTAGATGTCTGATTGTAGTGTCACATGCTGTATTGGTCAGGATATGAGTTATCCAAGGAGTACTAATTTATAGGAATTAAAATATAGGAATCTCATCCACTAGTATGGCTACTCAAAAATCCCTCAAGTTTCTCAATTCTTGAGCTTTTAAGAATATTTTATTGTTCGTTTATTTATTAATGTTTCTTAAGATATTTTTGTTTAAATAGATTAGACTCTTTTCTCAAAGCATGGCTTGCAAACCTATAGGCCTGCCTGTCTTGATTAATATTCATACTTAAAAGCCTATTAAATGCTTATACTTATGAGGTATTAGCTAGCCCAAAACCTATTTATGCATCTGAAATCTATAACATTCAGATTTTTTAAAGGACGTACGTATTAAATAGACATTTAAAAAAGGCCTCATGCCTAATCAAGCCATCCATGGGCTCAGCTTGAGCCTTATAAAACCCTATGTTTAGGTTGAGGCCTAGGCTTTCTAATGGCTATTGTTTACCTTAATGAGATCAGAAAATTTCTAGGTGTTTTGCATGAACAAAGTCTTGCATTCTTCACAACTTCACACCTTACAAATTGTAACGATCACTAGTTATTCTATGATAAATATTTTTTTCCACTTTTAATGAAATTATGATATTCATAAGTTAGTAAGTTGTACATTTTTCAGATTTTAATAAACAACCTAAATCTTGTTGGTATAAATAAAATACTGATGAATAAATTAATGCTCCCTAGTCTATTTTATCTAACCCCCAAACGTCATCAGTAAATATTTCATCCTCTTGGAACTTGTTAAATAACGAGAATTTTTCTTGTGATACTATTGTTTCTTGTCTTCAACGATGTCGATACACTTTCTTAATAGTGACTTTGCCTCACCATTCTTCTCAGTTTCATGGAGATGACGAAGCTCACCCTCAAATCCTTCATTGAAGGCACTAACTTGGGGCTGATCCATGAAAAGTTTGAGCATGTCCAGGAGACATTCTGAGGCGGATATATGAACCTAATTGAGACATGAAAAGAGGGGGAAATGTCAAATTAAAGATGGAGAGAAGTGGTAAACCAAAATAAAAAGATGGAGAGAAGTGGAACAATAGCTAATGTTAAACAAGGGCATACATATGTTTCGACTACAACTGGATAATCATATGGTTCTTCAAATATTTGATATAATGGGGAAAAAAAAAGGATGGGCGTGGAACTCGTTAATTTTTCTGCAAACAACTCTCTTTTTAAACCTATTTCAAAAGCATTCAAGACACTCTAAACTTTTCCAGATCCTAATCTCAAAAAATAAAATAAAGGGTGTGGGAATATTTCATATTTATTGTAAATAAATTTTTTATTATGTAGCCTTTATTAACTGATATTAGCATTTATTAGACTTTCTTATATTGTCTCATTATTTGGCCTATAAATAAACATTTGCATTTTCATATTTAAAACCCAAATGGAAGGAGAGTCTAAGAACCAAAAGTAGCATTAACTCTAGAGGTGTGCAAATTTCTCCATCTCGATCCGTCCCACCCATCTCATCTCGTGGCTTTTGGGCCGGACATTCCCGTCCCGAAAATTTTCGGGACAGAACAAATTGGGTTGGACAAAATTCATCTTTAGAACGGGATACGATACAGGATGAGGTCATCCCGTCTCGAATATATATGTTTGTGGTTTTATATAATTTTTTTTAAAAAAAATATGTATCATGTATATAGTATCTTTAGAACGGAGTATGATATTTTTTTATGAAAAATATGACACTAATAAATTTTTAGCTTATTATGTTGAATAAAATGTATTGTAGATGCAATATTAAACTATTTTCTATGTTTGATACGAACAAAAGTGTTATATATTTTTTTTGCTAGTAAATATTTTTAATAAAAAAAAATTCAGGATTGATGGTATGGGACACTGGACGGAAACCATGGCCTGAGCCTTTTTCGGAACAAGACATGGGACGGGGGTATCCTCCCATGAACACCCCTAAAATAAATAGTCTTTATATTTTAGTTCTAGGGTAACGGACCTAATCTACCCTCCAAGTAACCACCCAGGAGCACTGGGCACCCCGAACTAACAACAGACCCATATTTACACTCAAAGTAATCAAAGTGTTTAAAAAATACCCTGAGTGGACGGTCAATCACGTTTGACCGTTAATCTGCCAATGTGGGCGCCACGTGGGTTAAATTTTTGCCACGTAGGATCAATGGACCTAAACTACCCTCCAAGTAACCACCCAGGAGCACTGGACATCCTGAACTAACAATAAACTCATATTTACACTCAAAGTAACCAAAGTGTTTAAAAGCTACCCCCAGTGAACGGTCAAATCATGTTTGACCATTAATTTGCCCATGTGACCACCACGTGGGTTAAATTTTTGTCACGTAGGATATGTCATGTGGGCCCACATGTTAAAAAACAATTCCCTCTGTGGGTGGGGCGGTGGCTGTGTTGGGGAAGAGGTGAGGCTGTTTGGAAGTGATGAAGAGAGAGGAGAGGGAATTGTTTTTTATTATATGTGGCCACACATGACATATCTTACGTGGAAAAAATTCAACCCATGTGGCGGCCACATGGGCCGATTAACGGTCAAATGTGATTGACCATCCACTGAGAGTATTTTTTAAACATTTTGGTTACTTTGAGTGTAAATATGAGCCTATTGTTAGTTCAGGGTGCCCAGTGCTCCTGGGTGGTTATTTGGAGGATAGATTAGGTCCATTACCTTTATCCTACGTGACAAAAATTTAACCCACGTGGCGGCCACATGGGCAGATTAACGGTCAAACGTGATTGACCGTCCACTCGGGTATTTTTTAAACACTTTGGTTACTTTGAGTGTAAATATGAGCCGGTTGTTAGTTCAAGGTGCCCAGTGCTCATGAGTGATTACTTGGAGGGTAGATTAGGTCCATTATCCTTTAGTTCTATTAATTTGGTCCAAAACATTGCTTTCCTAGACGTAAATCCAAAATATTTTCCTTAACCTGCAATGTTCTTTCCCATGTAGTATACAATTATTTCATAGAGAAGACTTCTACTTCAGCATACAACCTAAGATGCTGATCATTCCTAAAGTTTGATCTTCCACAATTAAATAGCAGAAACTTTTTGGCTACAGAAAGGATAACATGATAATGAATACAGTTCAAATGAGTAAGATCGTGGCATACCTGTGCGATCTTTATTGTAATTATGCATTCGAGTATTTTTGGAGATATAGTATCAAACACCTGAAGAGTAGAGTTGAACTCAGATCACTATTAAGCATACATAAGTCAGCAGAATCTAATCTTTAAATCACATATAAACCCCGATTACCTCTAAAACGAAGGCTGATATACGGCCAAGTTCGGGAGTTTCATTGGTGTCCTTCAAGGCATTTTGGAGTCTTGAGCATAGCTCTTTGATAGATAAAAAGGCAGCAGTTTTAACTGCATAACATAAACTTATTTAATACAGATAGTAAACCAAATGGCAATGAATTATAGAATGAAACGAAGAATACCATTCCATTGATGCCCTGGTGAGAGGAATGTAGAGTACATGTGTATTAAGCGCTTTTGTTGTTCAAGAATATCATTTAGTTGTGCCACATGAATGCAAGATGTCAAACACTCTACAACTTTGTTGTGTGGAACAAAAGTACTTTCAACAACGTCCGAATCTGCAAAGAATGTCATTTAGGGTTTGTAATAAAATATATTCTACGTTATTTATATTTATGTTTTATTAGAAGATCATGTAGGCAACCAAGCTCAACAGCATTGTTTTGTATGCTTTATGTAATTGACCCCACCTAATGGCTACTTGTTACTGTAAAGACTGAATAAAGTTTTGCAAAAACGAAAGAATGGTCCATATGAAAACATTTTTCCTCCTACCTCCTCAAACCAAACAAGGCAGCTTCAAAATCTCTCTCTCCCCCTCCCCTCAATCCAAACATGGTAATATTAAATCCCTCCCTCCTCTCGGCCTTTGAGCCAAACAGATAGTCAGCAAGGAACAGGACGCCCTTAATGCTTATAATCCTTCCATTTTTTATAAGATAAATAAAAATAATATCTCATAAATCTGGTAAAAAAGATACAAGCTCACAGGAACGTACTAAGGGAAAGCTTTGGTAGGCAGGGATAACTTGGAGTGGCATTAAAGGTGATGATAATATATATGTTGTGTAAAGATGTTTTTAAAGATCGTAGATGACATGACAGGTGGATATTATGCGACTTTTGACAATAGGGAGGTAAATAATCTTTTGGCTTATGTTATTTAAACTTAAAGGAAAGCAAATTCTAAATCAATAAGGGTACGTTTGGTTGCAGTAATGTGAGAAAAGTGACTTGTAAATAAATTAAAAGGTTAAGGGTAATATGGTCATTTACATATATCCCGGGCACACAAGTTTTCTTCCTCCATCTCACACTTATCGTGGGGCCCACAAACTTTATTCTCTCATCATTACCCCTACTTTCCATCTTACCCTTTCCATTTCTAATTCTTTAGTTTCTTTCATAGGACCAAACATACTCTAAGGACAGATAACAAATGAATCCAAAGCTACTTCCACTAGTACCAAGAACTTTCAAGGGCTTGGTTTAATGAGATAAACTATCAAAACACAGATTTCATATTGTATAAAAAAAACACAGATTTCATAAATTCTGCCGCCACAAATTACAAACTTTTCAAAAGCATTGGAAATTAAATTCACATGATACTCAATCAAATAAGACAAGCACAATTCGCAACACAAATAAGATCTAGAACTTGTCATAACCTGCTTCAGCAGAATCACTGCTCACAGGTGTCGTCACAGACTTGCTGAGGTCCGGATTGTATAAATCAAATAACAAAGGAAAAACCATATTAAAGAATTCTGAATTGCCAAAGGCCTTTATAACCTGAAATACAAACAAGGAGAAATCCGTTATTGTCAATTACATAATGAGTTAGTGAATTATCAGTCAAGGAAGACCAATATTATTTGCCTTCTTGACCTACTTTACAAGAATAGACCCAGAAACTTGTGCAATATATAGCCATTGACTCACCCACAAAAACTTCCCCATGTACCAGTAATCCAATTCTTTTCATTATTTTCATAAATGCTTGTCTCTCTGAACCCTCCAACTAGATGCTTGTAATATTAATAACATTATTAGAAAAGGTTTGCCAGTCATCTAGCAGCATCATTACAGAATCATACTTTGGAATATGGATATATCATCACAATAGAGGTCCTGTTGATTTTGTAACTTAAGACATGCAGTTTTGTTTTCCCTTCTTTTTAAACATGTGGTTCTTGAGTAGAAATATTGTAGCCTTATGTTCGTCAATTGCAAAAGTTTTTTGTTATTTTTCACTTCATTCTTCTTTAGATATCACACAAAACTTCCCAAAATCAATTAACTTTTGTCAATTATTATGATGTTACACTGATGTAGATTATTGGTATGCTTTAAAACAGACTGAGATAGAATGGTTATACTGCTATTTATTGAGGACTGTGGATGCCAATAGGTCCACCGCAAAATTTCATCCTAAATTCTCATAAGCATATTGATAAAAAAAACACCTGATAAATAAAATAAAAACAGTAATTGTGCACATTAAAAAAAATCTATATACCAAAAAATAATAAAAACTGTAATAAAAAGAGTTACAGTCAAGTAATGGTAACAAGGGTGTAATAGATATTATATAGGGTTTAATAGATATTTATATACAAAGTTTTTGCGCAACAGATAGGAAAACCCTTCTAGTGAATGTACCAAATAGGGCATAAGGAAGAAAGCTTTTATGTGAATATTCCTAGCAAGAATTATGAATTGCTAACCTGTTCAAGAGAGGTAAAAGCTGCTTCACGGTATTTCTTTCCCTTTCTATTGCAGGCAGATGAAACTACTTTCAGAATGGAAAGCGAAGATGAAAGATCATTTGCAGAAATTGCTTTATGGCAGGATCCAGACAGAGCACCTAATGCTATCAACAGGACGTCCTTTCCCTGTCATATTTCAATTCAATCAGGGAACTAACACATTAAACTCGAGCTATTTTTTAAACACTTGAGTATCCTTCTACCTGTCATACTAAAACAAACAAATAAAATGGGCACTATGTTAACTTGACAGCACTTAATCATGTTTTTACCTCCCATAAGCGACCAGGAATTTCCCTCATAAGAGAGTTAAGCAGAACTTCATGGTGAGAAGAAAGAGATTCACCCAAAACTTCGCTAAGCCTACAAATAGCCTGTGCAGACTGCAGGTACAGCAATAGAAAATAAGCAAACATCCACACAAGAATGCTAAACAAAAATGAGGTGAAATCAATCATAAAGACATTGGTATAACAGAAGGAAAATACTAACCTTTCTTTTACTTGCCCATGATGATGATGAAATACGTTCACAAATTAGTGAGACAATTTCTCCCAGGTACAACTGGAGTGTGACTCGTTCCCCACTGGTATATTCTTCCCATATTTCTTCAAAAAGGTTTGAAACATGTTTTTCATCTTCAAACCTGCATAAAGTTAAACACTTCCTTTACCAGTGATAAAATAAGCGATAAGATGCACAAATAACAAGAAGTAGTGATGATGGTGGCTGCAGCAACAATAACATGTTTTCCACTGTAAAGTGGCTTGGCAAATTTCTGGTCGGCTGCCTGACATTTCCCGAGAGGTTTAAGTGCCCACCTAATATATTAGTTTTCAAACCATTGAGGGTGGTGATTTTGACTACTAAATAAAGCACAAATTTCTAACGAATCTGCTCCCGGCATTTTTCTTTAACTAGAATGTAACATTTGTGTTTTGGAGAAATTTTCTTCCCACCCATTTTCTGGGCAATAGGATTTTTTTCAAGAATGTTTCTCTCTTTTTTTTTTTGATATAAAAAGAAAATAAGACTAAAAAAAAATACTAAGAACCAATTACATCCTTGAGAATTCATGAAGCTGCAAACTTTTTTTGAGTTAATGAGTCTGCAATTTTTTAAATATTTTGGGATAACCTTTTGACCTTATTTTTATATTTCTCATCTTTTTCTTCAATATATACCCTTTATCCTTTTTTTTCAAAGGATAAGGAAGAATAATATAAACTATCAATTCAAACCTTGAAACAAAAACAACAGGAATAATGACTGCAAGGTATCCGCGGACAACATCTGATGCCATGGATGAATAGCTCTTCAAAAGAAATGCGCACGCAATTTGAGAACTTCTGTCATCAGCATGCAGAGCTACGGTGTCTTCAATTAGCTTTTGCGCTTGAGAAGTTGTTATGTAATTTAACACTTTTGCACAGGCACTAGCAAAGGCACGTTTTGCAGTAGTACTTTTTTCATCCTTAACAACAGGGAACAATAATCTTACAAGCATGTTAGCATATGGCTTAATGTCAGCCCCTATCCTTTCAAGTAATAATGTAATAAAGTTGGCCACACCAACCCTGCAACAATAAAGAAAGATTGCAAATTATTAGAAAACTTATATACATGTACAAATGGACATGCATGTTTAAGCAGAAAGTTATTACGACAAAAGGAAAACAAATCCTATAGGGAAGAATCTGATAAGAGAAAATTTTAGCAAGAAATTCTGGAGAACACAGGTGATCTTAAAGAATATTTGAAGCACTATAGCATATCATAAAGCTCCACCAGCTTGGTGGACAATTATGAGATCAAGCTCATCAATATCATAATTCTCAAGTGGAGTCTTTTCAGCAAGCAGGAAAAGGAGTAAATAAGCAATTTGCTGTAAAAACAGACCTAGTATTAAGGCCAACTCCAGATCTCACTAAATGAGCAAGTGCTGGAATCAAAGCACCCAGAGATTCTGCATCAGCAACTTTTATACAAGAATCCAAAGTCTCCCACATGGGAGAGCCTTTGGCAATGGAAATTCTCAAACTTTCAAGCTTCTCTGTCTCTATTCCAACGTTTTCCGCATGACGCTAGAAAAATGCAGATATGTAATTGTATAAAATAAACACAAGTTAACAAGTGAACTTCAAATATAAAAGGTGGACATAGCATTCGAACATACCTCGACTTAATTAAGTCCTTGATCTTCAAGGCTTGATAAACTTTCAAGCATGCAGCAAACTAATGCAGACAAATGTGGACGAATTGTAGTCCCAGCATGCTGAAGTCAATAACAAAAGAAAAGGCAAAAATTTAAGTTGATTGAAACATTTGAAGAACATGTTAGCGCAGTGCATTAAAAGTAGCAAGACCTACACTAATAGTTTATCAGTCTAACACACTCCCGATAAGAAAGAAAAGGTTCAAAGAAAGCTAACAAAGTTCATGATGTGGTCATGCAGAAAAGGAAAAGGTCCCCAAAAGGACAATAATCTAATTATTAAAACAAACTGGAAGTTAAATCGAGCAATATTGATGGCCACATGATAAAGACTGGACACTAGACAACCCCAACAAACCATGCGAAATGAGAAACAGACTGTAAAAAAATCCAAAAGTCCACACTCTCACGCATCTGTTGCAATTGCTAATCAGGTTTGTGAGCTTTCAAGGCTCTATGACCCTAACGCTATTATTTTACTGTTCCCTCAACTTACGAAAATCAAATTCATTTTTCTATACCAATGTTTGATAGAATTACTAGGGATCAGTGCGAAGCTGAAGATGTTTCTGCATAAGATGCAAACCATAGCAGTAAAGAGTCATAGACAAACATCAAAATAACTTGTCTATACAACAAAGGCTGACATGTATAATTCCCTTAGCGGGAGCCTAAAAAATATGCACAATGTTAAAAGTGACAGTTGAGAATTCCAAACCTTTGTAAGCTTCATGACAATTGCAATTGATGCCTTTCGAACACTATCAACTTTACTTAGTATTCCTTCAGCAAGAAGAAAGGGTAAGACAATATCCATGGCTCGGTGTGCATCTGACATATCAGTTAGAGAAACATCACAAAGCCTAGTTGTTAATGTAGTTATGGCACGACATAACTTTTCTCCAGAAATTCTCACAGTCTCCTTTATGTCATCCATCGCACGAAATGCTACACACCATAATCTTTCTAAATAATTTCCAACCTGCAGAACAAGATGAAAACCATTATGGACAAGATTGAAGGCATTTTAAGATGCCTGAGATACATCAAGATCAATTTTTCCTGTTTTTACTAGTCAAATGGATTTTCTCCTTTCTATCTCTCAAATGCAACACCACGGTTTTCTTCTGATGTTAAGCAAATACATGTGCATGTGCAATTATGAAGTTTTCTAACAAAAGAATTTAGTAAATTATGAACAGCACAATGGAAAGGGTAAAGGATGGTATTCATTACTCCTATAAAGATTAAACTTGTTAACCACTCAAAAGATGCACAACTCAGATTACGTTAAATGCTTTCAGGAATTAGGCATATTCCACGACTACAGTAGCATATAACAAATTATAATGAGTCAACTCTTGTGTTCCGCCATTCCATTATGATGTATAACAAAACATTCCCTTTATCAAGTTAACTAATAACTATTTTATTATATTTCACATCAAATCTCATAATGCTACTCATGTTACTCAAACATTATGATGCCAATTATTCAGATCCAATACATAATTTTGGTGTTGGCTAGACAGGGAAAGCTTGCAGTAGATGAAGACATGCAAACAATTTTTTTTCTTTTTCATATGCAAGTTTGTCATTTCTTTCTGCTTAAACATTTTCCAGTACCTCTCTAGCCATATTTATGAACACAACAGACAGAATAAACATTCTCTAAATCTGACATCTAATGTGCAAACAGTATAGACAGTATCACAAGAAAGTCTTCCCACCTAGCTCACAAAAGTTTACATAGCTGGTACATGTGCACATTATACTGAATACAATCCCTTTCCATTTAAAAATACTTGAAAGTAATTCACACTCAGTTGTTTACTCGACAACTTTAAAACAAATAAAATAATTAACAGAGATTTGAATATTCTAATATTACATAAAAAAAAACTGAATAAAATTAATGACCTCATGAAATTTTCGTCCTTGGGTAACATCTGCAAGGGCAAGACATGATGCCTCACGTGAGCGCCAAAGCCTAGATCCACATTGATTAAGTAAATCATCCATGATGAGATCTAAGTTTTCATCAATGGTCTTCTTTGAATCGGCCACTAGTGATTTCCATATATGTGCCATAGCATCCTGTAAAAAAATATGACAATTGTAGTGAATCCAAAATTAATAACAACCATGAGAAGAATTGATAAACATTTTCCATTAATTCATTTAGTCAAGACGTCAGCTGCAAGAAAGGAAAAGAAAACTGCAAATGACATAACTTTAGCTATTAGGGGAAAATCATTTGCATGATGATACCTGCACATTTTTATCAGGATCATATTGGTAGCGTATGAGTCTTGGAATTAATAAGCGTAAATGTGGCTTAAGGGCATCCCCAGCTTGTTTTGCTATCTTAGAGAAGCCAAAAGCAGCACCCGTCTTAGAATTTAGGGAAGATTGATAATTAGCTAAATCCATGAACTTATAAATTAAGTCTGGTTGACCCATCTCATTTGCTAAGCCACACAACTCTTTGTAAGTGTTTAGTTTCCCTCCACTGGCACTTTCACCAAGAGCTCCAGCTTGAAATACTTCTGTGTCATCTACAAGCTGCAAACAAAACTCCAAGCTCACACAATAGGAAGCGACAAAAAATCTGAAAACAATTAACAATTCACCTTGATAGCTCTCTTCCGCTTGCCAGAGCCAGTCAAAGTATTCACAAGTGCATTCACTAGATTTTTTTTCATAGATGCATCACCAAGCTCATACACAATACTCATGCCTTGAGAGGCAAGTTCTTGGGTGAGTTCATTTTGCTCACCAAGTAGGTGGGAGAAAGCCTCCTGCATTCACATGATTATTGTTATATCAAATTCCAAGTTCCTCTATGCAGCTGCGGCCAGGATATGGTACAAGAAAGAAAAGGTATATTATATGTATACATTAAAATTTTCCACATTTCATAATGAAGAAGGGCCCTTCATATTAATCACGAAAAGTATCACATCACTATTCACAATAACAACATGCATAATAGGGCCTGTATTCCTATGTATGTATGTCAATGATTGTTGCCTTAAACAAACCATGATCAAAGCTCCAAAAGATTCCAATAACAAAGTACTAGTCAAAATTTGTTCAGTTAAATAAAACTTGAAAATATGACCATCAAGTTCTAACCATATATACCTAATTACATCGTTAATTGAACATATTCATAAATTTCCCCCTTATTTACTCCTTCCTAATCTTCCAAATCCAACAAATAAAAATCAAACTCAAACAAAACACCCCAAGGAGATAGGCATCTGATGGACATTGAAAATTTATACATTTGATATTTTGCTTTTCAAAATCAAACGATAGAATTCTTAATTTATAAACAATTGATCCAGAAAATCTAGCAAGCACATGTGAATGCACCCTCTCTGATGTTTAAAGGTAAGCCCTCAAAGGAAACACACCAAGCTGTTCTAAATGTAATGACACTCTAGTTGACATGAATATACAAATACATATAATCACAAAGACTGAGAACACTGAGGGGAACCGCTGATCCACTTTTTCTACCTCCTCCAAAAACCTTACATAATCATTCATGCAGGATAAAAATTTCAACAAATTATCAGAGAATCTCACAATTAACCAGAGGAGCAAAGGAAAAGGAAACCTAATTGCCCACATTCAGCACTACAAAATGACTTCAGCCACTAATCTTCAAAACTAACTCCATCCTCCATGAAAAATATATAACATTTAAATATGAAAACATATTATTGTCAACAATGCAAACGTTAAAACAGATCCATGCCATATCTTCAATATTTTAAAATTAATATTAAAAATTGGTCACCTGAGCACATGAGCTGGCAAGAAAATTACAACGCCATTAATGATGTAATTGTTAAAAATCTAGAAAGGGTAGAAAATAGATAAATTTTTAGTTCTTAACGCAAAACCTGAATATCTGGAAGCATCCGCTGAATAGTAGGATGATGCCCACAATACATTGTAAGTGATAAAAGCCACACAGTTCCAGCACATCGCTCTTCTTTCCTGCTACTGTATAAAAGATCATCAAAGAGCTTCTTGGTAATTGCATCTCTTGTAGAAGCATGAAAACCTTCAACAACTTCAGTTTGTTGAGAATGCTTCGACTTAGAAGACTCTAAATCTCTCATGAGAAAGTTAGAAGCCAAAGATAATGAAGAATAGTTGGTTTTTAGAATTATATCAGCATTGACAGGAACACTGCCCCACATAAATGACAGAGCCTCCCCAGCAGCAAAAAGTACGTCCTCAACCTGAAAGTTAAGTTACACAGATGACATTTTTGATGCAGCATTTTAACTGAAATACAAAAATATGTGAAAGAAATATTAAATTAGATATTTCAGAAATTGTCAAGATATGAGGTATTACTGTCCAATAAAGACTTATAGAATAGTGATGACTAATGGAAGAGTAAGAGCTTCATAAAGATAGTGATAAGTAAGCGCTGCATCCTCACTTGAATGTAGTGTTAAATAGGCAAGAGCTACCGCACTCTAATAGACAGGGGCAACTAAAGAATCTAGTTCATGAAAGTAAGATTAGTTTTGGTTCTTGGAACATTGGAATGCTAAATGGGAAAAGTTTTGATGTAGCACAAGTAATGAGCAAGCATAAGATTAATATATTGTGTTTGCAAAAAACAAGATGGAATGGGGAGAAAAGTAAAGAAAAGAAAGTTAATGGGTTTAAACTTTGGTACAGAGGAAAGGTAAATGGAAAGAATGAATGTTGGTATCATTGCTAATAAAGTATAGAGAAAGAATGTTGTGGGAGTTAAGAGGGTTGAGGATTGCAACATTTCTATGAAAGTCATTGTGAGAAAGGACATGCTGAACGTTATAAGTGCATATGCAACTCAAGTTAGAGTAGAATTACACCTCAAAGACAAGTTTTGGGCAGATATGGAGTTTATTCAAGGTATACCGCCAACAAAGAAATTTCTTATTGGAGGAGACCTTAACAGACATGTTGGTAAAGAGACAGGAGCACATGCAAGGGTTCATGGTGGTTTTCGGTTTTTGAAGTTGAAAAATGAAGGACAATCTATTATAGATTTTTTTTTTAGCATACAACCTTAGGATTGTTAACACTTGTTTTAGAAAGCAATAAGAACATTTAATAACCTATAAGAATGGAAATCACAGGTGTCTCATATTCACTTCTTTTTGGCAAGAAATCTAGATAGAAGATTGTGTACTAGCTGCAAAGTGATTCCTGGGCATGGAGTCATCACACAATTTTCAACCCTAAGATCAAGTGGTTGCAATTGAACGGAGAGAAAAGAGAAACTTTTAAGAAAAAATTATTATTGGAAAAAGATATGTGGAAATTGCAAGAAAATACTAATATAATGTGGAAGAATATGGTTAAAAAGGTGGAAATAGTCATTAAAGAATATTTGGAAGAGTTAAAAGGTTTTGGACATCGAGATAAGGAGACTTGAAGAATTGTTTCAGAGTCATACACTATTGTAATAGTGCCGAAAATTAGGAAAAGTATCGCTTGACTAAAAAGGATGCTAAAAAGGCAGTGAGTGAGAGTCGAGATAAAGCATGTGTAGGGTTTTATAAGGAGTTAGGGACATAGGCCAGAGAACAAAAGATATACAAGATAACAAAGAATAAAGAGAGAGAATCGAGAGATTTGGATCAAGTAAGATATATAAAAAATGAAATCAGTAATGTTTTAATCACTGATGAATATATTAAGAAAAGATGAAAAGAATACTTTTATATGTTATTTAACGATGGGAGTGAAGGCTCTAGTTTTGAGTTGAAGAACTTGACTGTTAGTGAATGCGAGCTTAGTAGATTGTTTTATTGTAGAATTAGTGTTTCGGATATCAGAGAAGAACTTGAGAGAATGAAGAATGGTAAATCTTTTAGACCAGATAGTATACCAATTGAAGTTTGCAAATGTTTATGCAAAGGTGTGATGTGGTTAACTAAATTGTTCAACGAGATTTTACGCTCAAAGAAGATGTTTGATAATTGGAGAACAAGTACCTTATACACAAAATTGTGCAAATTATAAGGGAATCAAGCTTATGAGTCATACAATAAAACTATGAGGTAAAATGATTAAACATAGGTTGAGATTAGAGACAAATTTTGAAAGTTTGGGTTCATGCAAGGAAGATCAACAATAGAGGTAATTTATTCTTTAAGAGTATCAAAGAAGAGGTACCTATATGCATGCCTTTTGCTAATGGTATAGTACTTTTGGCGGAATTAAGAGAAGAGATTAATGCTAAATAAGAGATATGGAGAAACACTTTAGAGTCAAAGGGTTTCTGTCTAAGAACGAGAAATACAGAATATAAACATTGGAATTTCGCAAACAAACAACTTAGAAGGGTGCTGATATACTAACAGCTTCTAGTAACTAATAAGCAAAGCCACTTTGGCAGTTTCCAATTAAGAAAATGATGAGGTGTTAGGTCAGGAACTGCGCTGATATACCTTGGATCGACAGACGCTGAAAATCAGATCGAGTGCCACATCAAGTTGATTAGATGATGTTTCCTTCATACACATATGTCCAATAGATATAAGAATCTTCTGTTTTGCCTTATTGTCATCTTTTACAAGGAGCTTGCTCAATTTATCATGCACAATTACCAGAATATTCTCTGCAGAATAATCATACAGTCTTATGATAAATAATTAGCTAGCAGAGAGAACAAACTAGTCATCACATAAAAACTATATTTGAACTAAAATCCATCATATAAAAATTGTACCTGTGCTAGAATCATTAACAAGTCGAGGCAAAGAAACACGCAGTCCAATATGACCTAGCGCTTGCATTGCAACAGCAGCAAGTGAAGAAGTTTCAGAATTGACCACATCAACAAGACATCTGAGTGTATTCTGGAACAGATCTTCTGAGATCTGCGAATATATATGTATGTATACACATGCATATGTGTAAGAGATGCAAGGAAATATGAACAACTGAAATTTTTATATCAACTAATGTAGTGTACACGCCAATTAATCCCGTCCTCAAAGTGCTGTGTTTACATATTAAAATACATAAAGTTAAAGAAACTTACTGTTGGTGTTCTAGACAAACAATCTGCAGTTACATATCCTATGGCACATAATGCACCATGCTGAGTCTCAAACCTGACAATAGAACATGATGGTATAATCATATAGGAAAGTTTCAGAAAAGAAACCAAACAAAAAATAATAAAGATTTGATATTCACACCTTGACTTATGTGTACTTCCAACTGCGGAAGTCAATTCAGAAATAACACCAGATGATTCGGGCAAAGGAAGGGCAGAAGACACAATTCCAAGTAAACGAGCAAAGCATTCACGTGTATCTGAATCCACGTGACTTAGAAGTTGCTTAATCCATGAAACTTTTTGGGCATAATGAGATGCTACCATCTAAAAACATTAAGTGTGAGAACAAGAAAACACGCAATGAAACAATCAAAAATCACAAACAACAGACCTCTTGCATATGAGATCCAATTGCAAGCAATGCCTTGGAAGCAGTGACATGCAATTCAGTAGACCCTTCAATTGACATAGAGTGTTCAAGCAGTAAACAGAATTTCTCTACTGAGGACATAAACTCAGATGACAAGGCATTGTTCTGATCCAACTCCAACTCAAAGCACTTCAACAAAAATTTAATCATGGCCACATAAGAACTACAAGGAAAAAGAAGGCTCTGTTCTCTCATTTGGCCAGACTCTAACAACTTTGGCTTGTGTCTAAGAATATATTCAAGCATAGATCCAAGTTTAGGGTACTGAATGACAGAAACTTGACTGTCACCTTTAAGAAGACCAAGCCCTTCGAGAGCAATTTCTCTGTTACAAACCGGATAAGAAAAAATTCAAAGTTTAATTGAACTACAAGTCATTAATTATAAGAATCTGAAGACTTGAGCAACAGAGTAAAGAAAAAACAAAGCAAATTCAAGTGCAAAACCTAATATCCAGCTTCATATCTGCCACAGCAAGCATACATATAAAACGACTTGGACAATGTTGAAAGTCAAACAATGATGTTGCCCATCTAAGAGAGCAATACCGCACTTCATTTTCCTCCTGTGATTACCAGCAATAAAGTAAGATGGACACAAGGAATTTGAAAAAATAATAGAATACCTATTCTTTCTATAAGAGACAGAAGAATATCAGTACAATGAAACGATACTAGTAGTGACAAGCTATTTCTGACCAATATGAATGGACAACAAATTAATTACAGAAGGAAAACATGTTAGGAAAGTGAAGAGGCCATAAAGATGAAAATGTCCAAAGCAGGCTTACAGTGAAAACTTCTTCCCAAATTAAAATAGTGCATTAAACTTCAAGTACCATCAAAGACACAAAAAGCAAGCAACACATAGTGCCATTTTGGTTGCCCCTTTTCCTGCTAAACCCTCAATATTGACTCCTCTCTCAGTGCCAATTCTAACACGTGACATGTGGGAGGGGCCCTTCCTCCAAACCATGACACAAGAACATTGACCAAAGCCTCAAATTCATACCAGAAGGAATCCCCAACATCTGAAGGCATATTGATGTACAGAAAAGATGGAAAGAAAGAGAAAAAAGAAACAGATAAAGAGAGGGAAACAGGGAGGGAGGATAGACATAGAGAGGAAGGGAGAAACTGAGAGAGACTCTCAAGTCTATTAGTTCAAAAGCTGATTACAATAACCCCCTCGGGCCCCTTTTTGTGCCCTTAGTACACCATAATTCCTAATACCCAAGTAATTAACCTAATTATTCATTAACCTCTTAACAAATTCCCTTTGATCTATTCATTGCATAACACATCCTTGATATATTAAAATAGCAAAAAAGGGTTGTTCCAAACAAACTGTAACAGATGGATGGCACAGATCAAAAGATAAGAAATATAACAGTCCATAAACTAATCAGAACGAAAAGTCCATAGAGAGGAAAATAGCAAGTTGAAAGGCATACCACTTGAGAATTTTCCAGCAGAAGTGCCTCCAAGTCTTGTAACACCGATAATGGGGCTCCCTGACAGGGGAAAAATAAAGGCATTCAATCAGAATGAGCAAGAGCGTAGAGAACCAAGCAAGAAAAGTCACAAAGCGAACAAGTACCAATAAGTAAGAAACAAAATACTGAAAGCATTAAATACCATACAAGATCCACCAGGGCAATCATATATAATCTTAAGAATATTTTAGTTGTTGTAACTTGCAAGGAAAATAGTCATAAAATATACTAGAAAAAACATGAGCCAGCACCAAATTATTTAGACATTCATATATTAAAAATAGTATAAGATGCAAGGACCCTTAAAGTTTCAATAGGATATTTAGCAGAAAAGCATGAATTAACAACATATTCACACATATATTAAGCATAAGTACATACTTTGTAAGCTGAGGCGAGAGAAACTGTTGCCTCTTGAATAACAAACCGAAGAGACTGAGATTCAACTTTCAATGCATGAAAAAGGCGAACAGCCATGTCAATCTTTTCCCTAAAAGGTAATGAAATAGTTCTCTTAGTAATTATTTAACACAAAAGATCTAGTTCATAGTTAAGAAAACTTTAAATAGTCCAAGGAAGCATTTTAACTTTTGAAGAGATTAATGTAAAGAGAGAAATGAAAAATATGCACAAGGAGGATGTCAGATTCTCTATTTTTAAATAAAACGGGGTATTATAGGAAGATAATGATTTACAGCCAGCCAGATGTTGAAATATTCAGTACCCACAGACCAGAAGGTACAAGAAAAGATCAAAGCACAATACCTAAAATATTGAATAACCTGTTCGCATAACAGGGCTGTTCAATCTCTTAACATATCAGACAGAATAGTTTCTTTCAAAGAAACCATGAGCATATACCAAACGAAACATATAGACTCAGTTCAATACATGGAAAGGAATAAAATATGCCCCTGCAATGTCCCAACTTCTTTCTCATTAAATAAACCTCAAACCATGAGCATATACCACAACTCTTTTATCCTTCTCGTTGCCAAAGTTAATGCTGAATTCAAACATATTGCTTTGGGGTACTAGAAGAACCCCAACTCGCACCAAAGATGCCAACGAGTTTGTTCCACAGATGTATTGCTACTTCACAAAATAGGGGGAAAAAGATAGAGCAATGTCCATAAACTGGATAAGAAAGGAACAGCCATGAGGAGCCTTCAAACTGGCAATATATCATTGCATTTATCCTACTTCCTATTGGAGCCCAAACAAAGGGTTTGAACTTTGAAAAAGGGTTGAAATTCCAAAATGGCTCACACGAAGAAACACTCCCGTGTAATATAACTGTTAGAAATAGCAGATAAGATTTGCAAGAGAAATGCAAGAAAAATATAATCCCTGGACTCTTGTATCTTCACTAAAAGAAAGGGTCAAATACAAGTCCAATTTAATTTGTCTCAGAATCTCTAAACAAAAAAATTAAACATCGAGCAATGGAATCTTATGAGGGATCAAATTTTGTAACTAAATACCACGAAAGTTTCCAGGTTGGAATTTCAACTTTTTTAACAATTTGATTTCGCAAGAACTATTTAAAGAATGAAATGCATCTAAAAAATACAACTAATTGAGATAAAGCAGGCAAAATTACATCTACATAAAATGTATACCTGAAAAGATGAGGCATGCGCCCTGCAAGCAACCCAATTGCCTGAAAGGCATACGTTTTGACCTCCCGAGCAACTATGTCTGATTTTATAAATAATATCAAGTAAGAAATAAGTTTATCCTATTCAAATAATTCAGGAAACAATATCATTGTCTTATAGACCTGCATCTGAACTTGAATAGCTGTCAAGAGACTTCAAAATTCCATTTAGAATAACAGGGCCCATTAATCTAAGCTGATCAATTTTTGCCTGCACATCCAGAAATTAGAACTGTAGAATCAAGATCTAAACCAGAAAATTTAGTATGGAAAAGTGCATTACAGAAAGTAACTTCCAAAGTATAAATTCTTAGAAAAGCACAAAAGCAATGCATATGCGTCAGAATCATTCCTCTCTCACAATTTGCATAGACACAAAATCCATAAATAGCAATTTGAAAATACTAAGATTTTCAAACACAGGCATGATTGTATAAGTAAGCATTTTATAAGCTATAATTTGCATAAAACTTTTACAGTCTAATGCTTTTGCTTCATTTAAAATACGTTAAAAATTATTCGTTAATCACTGAAATGATTTGTTAACAAAACTTCATGTCATAAAATTAGCACTTACTGGTTCTTTATTTAAATGTAACACATTGTTATCTATATGTACATAAAACAGCTATTTCATTTTCTATTTGTCCTCTCAAATTTTACAAAATGTCAGAGACTGAATCTTTTCAGTCACATTTTTACTAATACAATTCCTCTCAGCGATGAATTATTAGAATCGCAACCCATTCCAACCCTCAATTTACTCAGTGTGTGTGTGTATGTGTGTAAATTTTTCCAATTTAAATAGTGCATATGTAATCGAGTTCATGTCATAAAACACACAAACCCACGCACACACGCACATGTTCTGCTCTTCTGTCCGGTTTCACACTTCCATCAAAATATAACATTCGGGATGTGAATTTTAGTGTTTCTATCTGTCATATGCATGAATTTCAGCTCATAGGGATGGATACCTTTAAGTGAACTTATTTCCCAATAAAAAAAAATTGGTTTCAATAATTTCATTGTTTACATCCACGTTTGTATTCTTTCTTTGTACTTTATGCACTCTCTATTTTCTCAATTTGTTATCAGGGTGAAAAACAGTAAATACCTCAAAATCTAATGAAAATATATAGCACCTAAATATAAATTATATATCAAACAAGCCTTATATCTGAAAATATCAAGTAGCATGACCAACTGAGTCGTATCCAATTTTTTCCGAAGGAAAATCGTTAGTTAAAAAGGTGTGTCTAAGACAACAGATGAAAACTAGATAGCAACACTCACATGCTTGAATACCCATACAGTAAATTCCATTCCGAGCTGCTTCAAACGTGATGTTGTACCGCTGCCTATTACATTCAAGAGCATGGCCGTGTTATATATATTGAACAGTTAATGGGCTTTCAAAAATAACTTGTGCTCCTGAACAAAAGTAATCCTTGACATATAGCCTGGATGACCAAGTGATCAGGAATTCAGTTCTCACTGTTCACACTTAAATTTCATTATCAAAATGAAACTACATAGGATCATAATGAAATCACAACATAAGAGGCGAAATAAAAAATCAATTGTAGAAAGATAGATGTGAAGAGATCAGCATACATCCTACAGAGATTGAATGTAGTTTGAGCATATAGATTTGCGTGTCAATTGAAATCAAAACTTATTCATTTGAAGAACGAAAAGTAAAAATTACTTTGAAATGAGGCAAACTCCTTTTGTAATTGATGAGATTTTAGAAGAATTCCAAGAAAGCTAAAAAAACCATAGAACAAGCTTCATTTTTAATGGCTTATGAAGAGTATGGTTTTATAAAATTTATTGTGCATATGAATATACCTAATCCAAGTAATACTACCTCCGGTCCTAAATATAGGACCTAGATAACTTTTTTTGGAGAGGTTAAGGTTGCAAAATAGTCTATTAAATCATGACATATTTGATATATTTTTAGATTATTCATTAGTTTATAAGTAAAATAAACTAGTTTAAGGGAAAAAATTAGGTAAATCAATTTATAATTAACTTATTTTGCTTATTTTTAGGATTTTTCAAAAAAGTCAATTAGGTCTTATATTTAGGACCGGAGGGAGTACATAACTAAATAAATTTAGCCATACTGCTTTTCCTTTTTAACCTAGTAACAGGAGTATCATAGGTACACAAGCATATCATCAAATATAAGGACAGTCTTGCCAAATAATAGAACATTCCAGTACCATAAATGCAACCAAAAATGCATTGCAAGGTTGATGGGAAACTATTAGCTGCTGCAATAGAGTGACAGAAGATGGACATCAATTTGGCTTTAAGTACAGGGCTTCCTGGATTGACTCTTGATTCTGGATCAACATTTTCGGCCCCAACAGTGCCTACATTCAAGTAAAATATAAATGTGAAGAGAAAAGAGAATAAAGAAAAACATAAATGCAAAGAAATTGCTCTGTCTCAAATATGGAAGAGCAACAACCAAAGGAGCAAGCACAAGCTAAATTAATTTATGAGATCTATCGGCTTACATTATGAACGTTGCGGCATGAAATGAAGTGTTAAAGGGATTGTTGGGGTATCGCTAAGGTTAATTATAAGAACATCAAGCTTCAATTCAGATCAACAGTAACAAACTTAGTAGATATACCTAGGCATTGTTAAATGATGTAAATTATTATAGTTGTTTCTAGGTTGTACTATTATGTTCAAGGATGATTCTAGTATGTGCATGTTCTAGAGTAAGATTGTTCTAGAGAGTTAGGTAGAGTATGAAGGTTCTAGAGTTGTTCTTAACCACTTGTATAAATAGCCCATTGTACTTGAGAATAATCAATCAGAAACATTTTTCCCTTACACTTTTGTCATGGTATCAGAGCTAGGCCACCCAATCCTAGCATTTTTCGTTTCTGACAAGTGTCCATAGAGAGAGAGAAAGAGAGTGAGCAATCTGCCCTAACCTGTTCTCCTCCGTCCGGACCACCATTCGCGACACGCGCCACACCACCGTGACCGCCGTCCTCCGATCGGCCAGACCCAAAAACCGCGAAGCATTCCGGAAATCCACGCGCCGCCACGCGCCGTCACCGGAAAGCCACGCGCCGCCGCCTTGAAGCCACGCGCCGCCGCCGTAAATCGCCCAGAACCGCCAGAAAGCACGTGACCGCGCGTGCAACCGTATTTTGGCCGCCGTTTTCCTCCCTTCTTGCTCGGAAACACCTCTTCCTCCTATATAAACCATGGCTGAAATGAAAAAGGCCTTTAATGACACTGGGTCTTCATCAATCAGCCGTGTTAGTGCACAGAGAGACTTGTCAAATGTTCCGATTGCTTATAAATTGCATGGAACTAATATTTTAAGCTGGTCTCAATTTGCTGGCACATTTTTAAAGGATCGGGAGAAGTTTTGTCCGATTAATCTTAAGGAGGAGTCAATAAGGCTGGAGTCTCTTATAGAAACACTTGAGAATGATCTCCCTTCTACAACAGGTACCTGTGCTTTGGGGTTCTCAGGTATTTCATTTCAACCTTCAACTGTTTTATTTTCATCTGCTCTTAATGCCTCAAATAAGGATTTCCTTCACTCTTGGATCATTGATTCAGGAGCCTCTGATCATATGACTAACTCATCTAAACACTTTATTTCATATAGCCCATGCCCTAGTAATAAGAAAATTGTTGTGGCTGATGGATCAGTCATGACTGTAGCTGGTCAGGGAGATGTTTCCATTAACTCTGCTCTTGTTTTGAAAAATGTCCTGCATGTTCCTAAACTTTACACTAGTCTCATATCTGTTCAAAAACTTGCTACTCATTCCAATCTATTTGTAATCTTTTCTTCAAACTCTTGTATTCTTCGGGAGCAAGAAACAAAACAGATGATTGGACTTGCTAAGGAAAAGGATGGACTTTACTTCTTTGAGGACTCTGGTGAATGTAGTAGAGTTAAGACTCCTTCATCTTCCTCTTTTCAATCTAAAAGTGTCATGTCAAATCAGGAACAAATTTGGCTTCAACATCGCCGTCTTGGTCATCCTTCTTTTAATGTTTTGAAAATAATATTTCCTTCTTTATTTAAGAACGTATCCATTGAGTCCTTGCATTGTGATATCTGTGAGTTTGCAAAACATAAGCTTTCCTCATATCCTATAAGTAATACAAGAAGTCTTGTTCCTTTTGAGCTAATTCACAGTGATATTTGGGGTCTATCTAACATTTCTAATGTCTCTGGGTTTCGATGGTTTGTGTCATTTATTGATGACTGCACTCGGGTGACTTGGATTTATTTGTTGAAACAAAAATCTGATGTGAGCTCTGTTTTTCCTCGTTTTCACAATATGATTCAAACACAATTTGGAGCTCAAATAAAAAGATTTCTTTCTGATAATGCTAAAGATTTTTTCAACCAATCTTTATCCACATTTTTTGAAAAACAAGGGATTTTACATGAGTCATCTTGTGTCAATACTCCTCAACAAAATGGAGTAGCCGAAAGGAAAAATAGTCACCTTCTTGCAGTCACAAGAGCATTATTGTTTCAAACAAATGTGCCTAAACATTTTTGGGGTGAAGCTGTTCTGACAGCAACACATCTCATTAATCGACTCCCAACTCAAGTTCTTGGTTCAAAGAGTCCTATAGAGGTTCTCACTCATTTCTATCCTAATTTTAATGCATCAAATGGTCTAATTCCTAGGATTTTTGGGTGTGTTGCATTTGTGCATGTGCATTCTCATCAAAGGACCAAACTTGACCCAAGAGCTCTTAAGTGTGTGTTTGTAGGATATTCCTCTACTCAAAAAGGATACAAATGTTATCATCCTCCTTCAAAGAAGTTCTTTGTGTTAGCAGATGTGACGTTTTCTGAGTCTGAGTCCTACTTTGGTAGTTCTGTTAATAATGATCAAGAAAATGAACATTTTTCTAATGATCTATTAGATACTAAATTTCAAGAGGATTCAAGACTACAATCTCATTCTAATCCATCTGTAGAGGTTTCACAAGAATCTCATTCTAGCCCATCTGTAGAGGTTCCACAAGCACTTGACTCTACTCATTCACCGCTGCGTTACAGTAGAAGGAAAAAGAAGTCCCAATCAGAGCAAGTTCAATCATCTGAACCAATTATTAATGAAGAACCTGAAATTGCTCCTGAAAATACAGAGGTACCTTCATCTCCTTCTAATATACCTGAGGACTCTCCTGTTTCTACTGATGATTCTGATTTACCTATAGCCTTAAGAAAGGGAGTTCGAAGTTGTAGTAAACGTCCTTTATATCCTTTATCTTCATTTCTTTCATATGACAAGTTGTCTTCCAACCACAGCTTTTCTCACAAATCTCCAGTCCATTCCAATACCTAAAACCTTAAATGAGGTATTGGAAGATGACAATTGGGTCAAAGCAATGAAAGTTGAAATGGAAGCTTTGGAGAACAACAAAACATGGGATCTTGTTCAATTACCCAAAGGAAAGAAGCTTGTTGGATGCAAGTGGGTCTTTACACCCAAATACAATTCTGATGGCAGCTTGGAACGATATAAAGCAAGATTAGTTGCTAAAGGATATACTCAAACTTATGGAGTTGATTATGAGGAGACATTTGCTCCTGTTGCAAAAATGAACACCTTTCGAATTTTATTGGCATTGGCTGCCAATCAAGGTTGGGATATGTTGCAATTTGATGTGAAAAATGCATTCCTACATGGAGACTTGAAGGAAGAAATCTATATGGAAGTCCCACCTGACTTTTATTCTCAGGTTGCTCCTGGTACAGTGTGCAGACTCAAGAAAGCACTTTATGGCTTGAAGCAATCACCAACAGCTTGGTTTGGGAGATTTACAAAATGTATGGTTCGCATGGGATATAGACAAAGCCAAGGTGATCACACTTTGTTTATTAGACATTCATCTTCAGGGGGAGTGACAATTTTACTTGTTTATGTTGATGATATCATTGTCACAGGAAATGACATAGATGGAATTAATTCTCTTCGAACACAGTTGATGAAAGAATTTGCCATTAAGGACTTAGGTAGACTCAAATACTTTTTGGGTATTGAAGTTGCTCATTCCAAACAGGGCATCTTCATATCTCAACAGAAGTATGTTCTTGACCTCCTAGCTAAAACGGGAAAACTGGGATGCAAACCTGTGGAAACACCTATAGAACAAAACCACAGACTATATGAAGCAGGTAGAAGGTCTCCAAAGTGGAGAAAGAAGAAGAACGCTTGTACACCACCAAAGGATCCTCCGGTTGATAAAGGATCCTATCAAAGGCTTGTTGGAAAGCTGATTTATTTGGCTCACACAAGACCTGATATTGCATATGCAGTGAGTGTAGTGAGTCAGTTTATGCATTGTCCTAAAACTTCACACTTACAAGCTGCCCATCGAATACTTCACTACTTGAAGGGTACCCCAGGGAAGGGGATTTTATTCAGAAGGAGGAGAAATCTAACAATTGAAGCATATACTGATGCTGATCATGGAGGTGATCTTGATAATAGAAGATCTACAGCAGGATATTGCACTTTTCTTGGTTCAAATCTTATCACATGGAGAAGTAAGAAGCAAACTGTGGTCTCAAGATCTAGTACTAAAGCTGAGTTTAGAGCAATGGCTCTTGGGATTTGTGAATTGTTATGGATAAAGATCATTCTATCAGATCTAAGAATTCACTGGGAAGGTCCAATGAAGCTCTACTGCGACAATAAGTCGGCTATTAATATTGCCCATAATCCAGTTCATCATGATCGGACAAAGCATGTTGAGATTGATCGACACTTTATCAAGGAAAAGTTGGAAAGTGGTTTGATTTGCACTCCATTTGTACCATCAAAAGATCAATTAGCAGATGTTCTCACAAAAGGGTTACCTAGTGAACAGTTTAAGAATATAGTATCCAAGCTGGGAATGGATGATATCCACTCTCCAGCTTGAGGGGGAGTGTTAAATGATGTAAATTATTATAGTTGTTTCTAGGTTGTACTATTATGTTCAAGGATGATTCTAGTATGTGCATGTTCTAGAGTAAGATTGTTCTAGAGAGTTAGGTAGAGTATGAAGGTTCTAGAGTTGTTCTTAACCACTTGTATAAATAGCCCATTGTACTTGAGAATAATCAATCAGAAACATTTTTCCCTTACACTTTTGTCAATAACCAAATAAATACCAAAGAGGCTATATTCAAGCACATCCAGGATACTAAAGGATATACATGCTTAAATATTGGTTATAGATTAAGAAAATAAACTTGAATTGATCTTACGCCAGAATAGAAGACAGAGACAGAGAACATTAACTTATTGATATCGCAACAGATTTCCCATCGGACAAAGCTCAAATATATAAACTCATGCAATAAGTCACGTTAGCAACAGTTAATAAAAGAAATAAAGTCATTTAAAAAATAAAAGAAACAAATACAAATAACACCCCAAAATTCCAGAAGATTCTCAAGCACATTACTTTCACAAGATAATTTAATCTTGAAGAGCCATACAGATTCAAATAGATTAATCACATAAAACAGGTACAATTATTTCATATATTCCATATTACTATTTTTTTATAGGAACATGTCTATACGCCTACATGACCAAAAGTTAATATAGCATACCATTAAATAGTAAAAATAGCCTGTTGATCAGATTTTGATCATCTAAATTAACACCACTGGCCTTCTTCTTCAAAAGCTCCTCGCCTCTCTTAATAACAGACTCTTCACTTGAGTTAATCAATCAAACAAAGCCAATAACCCACAAACATACCACCCGAAAGATATAAATTAGTATGAGTCAGATAAAGCACAAATGTGATTCACAAAACAAAAGAACTCAGGGTACCAGTCAACAGAAGCAGCAATATATAAGGGATAAACAAGCTCAGGGGCCAGCTCCATAGCTTGAATGACATTCAAAATACCCAACTGCAAACAGAAAAGCAACAAATAATATTATCACATGCAGTATCATTGCTTTTCTATAACAAGAAGAGATTTAAAAAATGTAAGCATAAAATGTCATCCAAAAGGAGCCTAAAACAAGAACACAATAGAATTTTGTTAAATAATGTTACATAATTGTACTACTATGTTCAAGAGTGGTTTTAGTGTGTGTGCTCTAGATTATGAATGTTCTAGAGAGTGTTAGGTAGTTGTTCATAGCATTTATGAAACCACTTATATAAATAGTCTCTCATACTTGAGAATATATCATCAGAAAACATTTTCTCCAGGTGAGAAAATAAGATGGAAATGTCTGTTGAGATAACTAGCTGTTTGATTCATATTGAGACCAGCCAGGTGAAATTCATCATATGATATCTCGCAATATTAAGAAATCAAGAATAAGCATTCTACAACTTGATTTATTAACTTTTAAACTGTCATCTTTAAGAATAATAACGACGTCAAAATCAAAATTTTACTATGTCATCATACAATATTTTTTAATCAGTTACATAATTACCTTTCCAAGCAGAAGTTTATCACTTGGCAATTGTTGTTTCCCTGTAACACGATTGGCTTGAGCAACTGAAAGCCCAGGAGGGAATCCACCACTACAATGAATGATAAGCCACCATTTAATTCAATTAACATCGCAACAAAATGTTCAAATGTTACAACAAAATCAAATATCAAAAATTGCAAGGATAGTTTCAGCAATCATTGTTGCTCCAAACCTTTGAGAAACTCGTTGATACAACATTGTATGAGTACAAAACTCAATAAACAGCTCGCTGTCATGTGGATCAGTCACTAATCTATACTTTGCAGTAACTTCATCACTAATTTGACTTGAGTGGCATTCACCAACTGCCTAAAAGAAAGAAGAAATCCATTAGAATTGATATAGAGCCCAATAACATATAACTGGTAAGAATATATACAAGACTACATGCACACAACAAGGTAGTAAAGGCTTTTGATTTGGACAGCATGATAAGGCACTTCATGCATGGCCTTTCTTTTTCGGTCTGTGATAAAAAAAAGGATTTTATTGAAAAGGTAAAGGAGGGGTTCAAAACACATGCTGCTTTGAGCAAAGGAGAAAAGTCATGCAGCTAGCATCATTAATAATGTTCCATTGACAAAATTGTCAAGCATTTGTCAATAAAGTCTCCATGGAAAATACCAAGGAATTTCATTGAAGCTGCAACGAAAAAAGGAACAGAGATCTGACATTTCCTCTGAATTCAGACTCCAGAAGTGATCAACCCCAGAGAGACCAAATGGAAAACTCCAAAAGGCCACAGAAGTGATTCTCTCTCAACTGAGATGTGATAAAAAAACTTCTCATCATTTACTCTCACATCCTTTTCTTATGGAAAACCCCACTTGCCTGCCAACACAGCTCACTGCCAAATAACTTCATGCTCCTCTTCCTAGCCACAATCAGTGAACTTAATGGCCCAAAAATCTACACATTAGCTGGATGTACACAGAGCGCTCAAAAAAAAAAACAAACTACTGTACAATGCTTACGCCACTACACAAAGGAAAACCAGATGCTTGTGCGTTTCAGAACAATGAAATCATATCCATATATCAGGGGAACAGCCTTTCTTTGTGACAGGAGAAAAGCCATTCGGCCTTCCAATCCGAAGCAAATCATTAGCATTAATTCTGCTCAGTGCAGGTATCCAAAACAAAAACCTATAGCTTGAATAGGCAACAGAACTGAAATCATTGAGGTACAAGGCTCCAAACTATTACACACCCAACAATTTTACTATAATCCAGGAATCAAGGGCATCATGATTCAATCCAAGAGCAGAAAGAATGGCAAAGTAGGGACACGATTAATTATGGTTTCATTATTTGAAGAAATATAGAAAAAAGGTTAACAAGGACATATAAAGGCAAGTACATCTAAACTAAAAAGCATACAAAATCAAAAAGCATAGGCATTATTTAATGCACCATGACGTTATTTTTGTACAATATAAAGTTATACAAATAAAAAAAATGGCATCTCTAAGAAGGACAGAGTGTTCAGTCATTATTTGGGTTAAAAACTCTAAATAGAGAACGACATCTATGCAAGAGCTATATGAAAACTGTTTATTGTACTGTAAAGAAGATATGTAGGGTCAATACCTTAACAATAATTCTTAGTATGATTTCTTGGTGTTGAAGAGGAAGTTTTGAGATGTTCACCAAGAGAACAGGTGCCAGATTCTCTTTTTCCTGGTTTAGATGCATCAAACATGAAATTATCTTCATATGGTTCCACATTAAGAATTTACTAATGTGGATAAAAATGGTCAGCTAAACTTTGAGCATGGTGATTGAAGCCAAGGAAGACAGAACGGCAACTAGGTCCAAATAAAGCTTGGAACAATCTATTTATCTATCCACTATAAATGTATATACTTCTCATAGGAAATAAGAGAGGGTTAGGGTCAAAAATACACATGTGTTTTACCTATAAGGTCATTCGGCACCAAATATTTTTTTAGGGTAAAACATACACATAAGTTTTCATATTAGGTTCAAAACTACACATATATTATGTGTATTTTTGAACCCAAAATGAAAACTTATGTGTATGTTTTACAATAATATGAAAACTTGGTGTGTTTTTTTCTTGTTGAAAAAACACATGTATTATTTACTCTTAACCCAATAAGAAAATTCAATCACAAATGGTGAAAAGGGCACAAATGGTATCAACGTCACATTGAGGCATTAAAAAACAGTAACAAATACTCTTTAAATTCAAAAGTTTGAAATAAACAGACCTTTGCATTTACACGTTGAAATGCCATCTCTATATACACAATGCAAAAGTTCCTTATCATTGGAGCAACACTTGATTCTGAATAAAGTTTCCATAACTCCAACAAAGGCAAACCAATATCAGGCTGCAGTTTGACTCTTTTATTCACATGGCTCAAAATCTCAAGAACCTGTTGACAAGACAGCAAAATGACAACTACAGAATGTTACTTTTTAAACCAATCTATTTCATTACCTCAGCAAGTCAACGTATCAAAAGACCGAAACACCCTAACAAAGCTTGATAAATCACTGTCATTGAATCAAATTCATTCAAATTTTGCACACACCCCAACCAATTCTAAGCCATTTCAACATATACCTGAAAACTTTTGATAGCCAAATAATCTTAGATAGCTAAAATACTCTACAAAGCTAAGCACTTCAGAAAAACTCTCAAAACATCAAGACACAAAAAACTTAACTTTACAAGGCCCAAGCAAAATTTAGGTACTCCCTCCGTTCCTAAACTTAAGATTGCTTTCCTAATTTCATTAGATTAAGGATGTTAGTTAAGTTACTTATTAACACATGATATTACCAATTTATCCTAAACATAAACCATTATCCACACTCTCCCTCTCTTGCTTGTTAATATAGTTAAGCATTATTAGGGTTCATTTGGGAAAAACTAGAAAGTGATCTTATATTTAGAAACAAGTTGAAATGTGAAAGTGATCTTATACTCCCTCCTTTCCTAAATATACGATCACTTTCCTAATTTGATTAGATTAAGAATGTTAGTTAAGTTAGTTATTAACACATGATATTACCAATTTATCCTAACCATAAAGCCTTTATCACCGCCACTCTCCCTCTCTTGCTTGCTAAGCATTATTAGGGTTAATTTGGGAAAAACTTGGGAAAAATTAGAAAGTGATCTTATATGAGCTCCAATTTCTACACTTCACACGCCACACAGAACAAATTCAATAAACACACGCACATGTAGTAAAACAACACATTCAGAGAAGATTGAAACACATGGCGAAATGAATTTAGAAGTTGAAGTGAAGCCTAAAGCACAAGTGAGAAACGAATTGAGAAATTGGAACGACCTTGTTTCGAACGGCTTGAGATTGAGAGGAGAGCGAGGAGATACAGAGGGGAAGGAGCTTGGAAAGCAAAGGCTCGAGCTTCGAATCGTCGCAAAGAGCCAAACGAGTGAGCATTCGATCGAGAAGCTCTTCAATTTCACCATCTGACTTCCCTGACAACGCAGATATTGATGATGATGACGCCATTTTTGGTTTTGTTGAAGCTCTGGCTTTGGTTTCGTCTTGATGTGTGGGTATATATAGTCTAAGGGAATTCTCTTCTTCTTGCTCAAGTCAGGGAAAGAGGATGAGCTGTTGGAGTATACGATTTAGGTAAAATTCCAATTTTATCCTTTCATTTTTAACTATTTTGGCTTGCCTTTATTTTTATTAAGTTAGAACACCCACGTCCCAAATCCCGTCAAGACACAAAAACTCGGGAGGAGGTTTCCGTCCGTGTTCGTTCCCGTACTGAAAGGACGAGATTTCTATCTCATGTCATGTTTTGTCATGAATTTTGTCCAGTTCCGACCGGGACGTGCAGGAAAATCCCGAAATTTTTTTTGGAAATTATTTTATTAAAAATATCTACTTGTAAAGGAAAAATATGGCACTTTATATTTGTAACAAACAAATATATTAGTTCAATATTACTTTTATAATATATCTTATACAACATAGTAATAAGGTAAAACTTTATTATGATCGTATTTTTCATAAAAAATGTTATGTATACTCATATATTTTTTTGAACTGAAATGTATACTCATATATATAAATACACATACATACGTATTCGGGACATGATGGGATCGGGATGACCTCGTCCCGTGTGCTGTCTCGAAATGCCTCGGGACGGGACGGGACGGGACAAAGTTGAACATTCCTAATTTTTATGATATACTCCGGGAAAATGAAAAAATATGACACTTGAATTTGAATTGGAAAAATGGGGTCTCCAATTTCAAATTTGACAAATAAGGGATAATCTCTAATTTGACCTAAATAAAGTTTGTGACTTTGTGACAAAAGAGTAGTTACTAATTATTCTCAAGTAGTTATTGACGATACATGAGCAATTATTGAGACACGATGGTAACTACTCATATATTGCAGTTAATTACCCTTATATTGCTGTTAACTTTCCTTGTATCGCTCTTAACTGCCATGTTTTTAGTACTCGCAAACATCTTAAAACCTTGGTAACTACCCATGTATCCTTGATAACTACTTGAGAATCGTCAGTAACTACTCCTTTGCCACAAAGTTACAAACTTTATTTATGACAAATTGAGGACTATCCCTTATTAGTCCAAATTGAAATTGGAGATTCCATTTTGTCCAACTCAAATTCAAGTGTCATTTTTTTGTCATTTTCCCAAATACTCCTCCTTCAGTAATTTTTTTGCCCCCGAGATTGAGAAACACTCTTTTGGATTCTAAATATAATATCAGTGTCAAATTTCAATTTGTTCTTAAATATAAAACTCTTTTCTAATTTTCTATACTTTTTCCAAGAGGGAGAGTGATGAATAAATGTATATGGTTAGTGTGATTTGATAATATCATGGGATACTAACTAACTTAACTTACAAACTTAATCTATTTAAATGAAGAAAAGTATTTTTATATTTAGAAACAGGAGAGTATGAAGGGTAAAAATATAATTCTAACAAAAAAAACTATTTACAAGCATCTAACACCATGAAGTTTATATTGGTGCAAAAATGCACATAAATGTCTAAAAGGTGAGTAGTGAAATATATCCATATAGATTTACGAAAACTTCACCTAACACCACTTAAAAAAAGCTGGTGTAGAATTACCTATACGCATTACAAAATGATTTAAAGATATTTACACATTACGAAATACCACTCTTGGCCCAAAATTTAAATGATTTTTATAAGAGTTTGTTAGAATCTTAAGTTTTGATGAAGACTAAAATATGAAAGAACAAGTTAAACACTTAGAAAAATTAGGTTAATATAGAACCACAAGTAAGAGTACAACCGGATGTGGATTTACTTCCGGATGGACTAGGACTAGCGCTCACGAATGAATGACTCATCCCACAGCGGATGTGAGTAAGTCACCTAAGTCAGAACTCAGTCTAGGAATGTTAGAAGTATAAAATCCTTGAGACTAAGTTAGGACGCAACCGGATGCAGGAATGCTTCCGGATACTTAGTGACTAGTGCTGCCTATTGGACTAGGCAACACCGAGCGTCAGTGAGTAAAACTAAGTCATAACATAGGAGTACTTCCGGATGTAGAATTGCTTCCGGAAGTAAGAGAACTTCCTAAGACTAAATGAACTCCCACTGCATATGACTATGTGTTAATATATTGCTAGACTAACGTTCAAGTGCAGCACTGAGTGATGTTGCTTCCGGATGTGGAAGTGCTTCCGGATGCAATCAGAATGTCAGAACGTACAGCAATGCAGTGTCAGAATGCTTTTTGGCAGAGCAGAGTTGTTAGAGTTGCTTTTCAGAGATAAAGCAAAGTCAACCCTGCTAAGCATTAATGGAGCATTAATGAGCAACGGTAACAAGGGAATAACGGTTATATTCAAACGGCCTTGTCACCTACCAAGAGATAGAATACTTGAAGACATATATAAAGAAGCTCATCTTCATTTATGAAAACAACTTGGAGAAATCACAGAAATCAAGAGAGAGAAACTGAGAATACTCTTCAAGCATTCAAGGCTGCCCAGAAAAGCAAGAGAGCACTTAATACATCGAGAGTTCTAGTCACTTATTCATCTTGTACTCTTTGTAGTTAAGTCTCTTCATTTATTAAGAGCATTCATTGTACCTAAGTGTGTAACATCATCTGTTCTTAGAGAGAACTTAGTTTAGAAAATCCTTTATTTGAAAGGTTGAACCCTTACAGGTTGTAAGGGGGAGTGAGTCTGTAAGGTTGCAAGTGATCCCGTGTAAAACTTGTGGTTGTAAGGTTGCAAGTGATCTCGTGCTAAAACTTGCGGTTGTAAAGGTTCCAGGTGAACCCGTTTGTAAAACCTGGGGATAGTGGAACTCAATCTAGGTGATTGAGAACTGGACGTAGGTCAAAAGTTGGACCGAACCAGTATAAAAACCTTGTGTGTTTTTATTGTTTGATTTAATTGGTAGCACAATTCAACCCCCCTCTTGTGCATCCTCACTTTCAGAGTTCACCTTACATTTTATATCATTCAATATTTTTCTTACTTTGACTCTAACTCTCTTTCATATTTGTTAATGTTTACGTATTTCTCTCCTTTGATACTACGATAATAAATCAAGGAAAAATTAAAAAAAAATAATATCTGATACTCAACTAGCTTTTACATGTTTTCTTAATAAACATGTTTCAGTAGCTAGGCTCCCAAATAACGTGCTGGAGGAAGTTCTAACTCATAAAATTCAGGCTTGCTAAATCTGTTAGAATCTTAAGTTTTGATGAAGACTAAAATATAAAGGATTAGACCAAGTGACTAGGAAGCAATAGTATACTTAGGATCCCAAGTAAGAGTGCTTCCGGATGAAGATTTACTTCCGGTTAGATTAGGACTTGCGCATGCGGATGAATGCTTTCATCCCCCAGCGTCAGCAAGTAAATAACTAGGGATTTAACTTAGTCCATGAACTTTAGGTGCACAAACCCTAAGACTAAGCTATGGTTCAATCGGAAGCGAAGTTGCTTCCTGTTAGACTTAGACTGGCGCAGAGCGATAGAATAGATATTACTCCAAGCGACAGTGAGTCTACTTCCCCAAGTGAAAGCGCTTCCTGTTAGAATTAGACTGGCGCAGAGCGACAGAATAGTTATTACCCCAAGCGTCAGTAAGTCTACTTCGCCAAGTGAAAGCACTTCCTATTAGATTTAGACTGGCGCAGGTTGATAGACTAGATATAACCCCGAGCGTCAGCAGAAATGCAACATCAAGTGAAGTTGCTTCCTATTAGATCTTGACTGGCGCAGACTGATAGAATAGATTTCACCCTAAGCGTCAGTGAGTTCACTACGTCAAGTAAAAGTGCTTCCGATAGCTTAGTGACTAGCGCTGAGTGTTGGGATGAAATACACTAAGTGAGAGTGAGTTATAGTGAACCAAGATCCTTCATCTAGTAGTTTTACTTCCGGATGTAAAAATGCTTCCAGATACATCATAGACCAAATCAGAACACAGACTAAGTAAACTACTCCCCATAGCAAACAAACTTCCCACAGCATGTATAATTCTTATATATATATTGCTATGTTGGACTAACCAGTATGTGCAGAACATGGTCACGCTTCCGGATGCAAATGAGCTTCCGGATGGAAAGACTCTTGACATTGGGACTCAGAGCTTAACACTTGCAGAGCAAGATTACCACTTGCGGATGAAAGATGATCATCCGTCAGCAAGAGTGCAAGAGTAAAAATCACATACTCAGAAGTCAGAATGCTTATATCAGAGCAGAGGTGTCAGGACTACTTTTCAGAGATAAAGCAAGTCAACCCTGCTATGCATTAATGGAGCATTTATTGGGCAAACGGTAACTTGGGATAAACGGCCAAATTCAAACGGGACTCCCACCTACCAAGAGTTCAAATGCTTGAAGACTATATAAAGGGAGCTCAACTTCATTTATTATAAGAACAATTATCCTTGAATACTCTAGAGAGAAGTTAGAGCGAGGAACACAAGAAATCTTCAAAGCATTCAAGGCTGCCCAGAAATAGAAAAGAGCATTTAACACTTTGAGTGATTCTTCACGTACTTATTCTGTACTCATTGTAGTTAAGTCTCTTCTTGTTAAAAGAGCATTTATTGAACTTAAGTGTGTAACATCATTTGTTCTGTAAGAGAACTTAGTCAGAAAAGCCTTCAAGTGTAAACTTCAAACCCTTGCTTGGTGTGAGGGGGAGACAGTTAGATAGGTTACAAGTGAGCCAGTGTAAAACTTGTTTTAAGGTTGCAAGTGAGCCCGTAAAACTTGCGGTTGTAAGGTTTCAGGTGAACCCGATTTAAAACCTGAGTTATAGTGGAACTCTCAGCCTGGGTGGTTGAGGACTGGACGTAGGTCAGGTAGACCGAACCAGTATAAATCCTGTGTTGTTTATTTCGAGTATTTATTTTGAAGCACAATTCACCCCCCCCCCCCCTCTTGTGCATCCATTACGTTCATTTGGTATCAGAGCAGGTCTTTCTCACCCGATTCCAACGAATCAGAAAGCAAAGATCAAGTAATGGATCCAGATTATGGCCTACCAGATGTCGCCGTTCAACCCAATAAGCCCCCAGGCTTCGATGGGTACAACTATACGTTCTGGAAGTACAGAATGGAGACATATATCAAGTCAAGCGACTTGAGACTCTGGGATGTCATAGAACAAGGGGATAATGTTCCACTGGACGAAGATGGATTTGCAAAAGTGCGAGCCAGATACACTGCTGAGGACTATGCTCTAGTCCAACTAAACCATCGGGCCATGCACTACATCCAGTGTGCTCTCACCCACAAAGAATTTCACAGAATCAGCCACCACAAAACTGCTAAGGATATGTGGGAGGCTCTTGAGGCTGCACACTCTGGAACCAGGGGAGTAAAGGCGAGACGTATTGAAATGCTGGTTGAAGAATTCCATAAATTCGCCATGCTGAGCCCTACCGAGCCTATCAGAGAGCTGGAACTCAGGTTCACTCATCTCATCAATAATTTGGCCTCGCTGGGTAAGGATATCCCTGAAAGAGAGCAAGTGAGCAAGATCCTAAAGATCTTGAAGGGTGACTGGATCACCAAAGTAACTATTTTGCAAGAAGTGCAAGGTGAATCAACCAGCTCCATCACCGCACTATTTGGCTCTCTTGCTGAATATGAACCTACCTTGCTGGCTATGAGAGCTCCTCAACCTTCACCCAAGAACAAAAATCTTGCTCTCGTTGCTCCCAGCAAAGGGATCAATGACAATGATGAAGATGATGATGATGAGATGGACGATGAGGAGATGGCTATGATGGTGAGGAAATTTAGAAAATTCCTCAGAAAGAAGGGAGGCTATCAGAGAGGTGATACCAGTGAGAAGAAGGGATACAAGAAAGAGAAGGTCCCTGTGTGCTTTGAATGCAATAAGCCTGGTCACTTCAAGGCTGAGTGCCCCAGCCTGCAGAGGTCAAAAGGCAAGGACAAAAGAAAAGCTCTTGTTTCCTCTATTTGGGTTAACAGCTCAGATGAGGAAGCAAGTGACGAAGAAGAAGTTGCCAACCTCTGCCTGGTAGCTAGAGAGGAGGATGAAGAAGCACCTTCAGATGCTGACCTCACCAACGAAGATCATGAGGTAACTTTTTCTGAACTTCAAGAGGCTTACAATGAGATTCATGAAGAATTCTCTAGACTATGTAAAGCCTATAAGGTGTTGAAAACCAAAAAGGAATCACTTGAGTCCAAGGTGGACTCACTAAGTGAGGAACTAGCGGAAGCTAGAAGACTTCCGATAGTGGATGGCCAGGGTTCTCCACAGGTAGAACCCAACGCCCCAACACCTGAGAGTTGCTCTAGTTGCAGCAAAGTCTCAGAGGAAAATAATAAGCTGCAAAATGCCCTGGAGAAGTTCACCAATGGTTCAGAAATGCTAAAAGTAATTTTAATGAGCCAAAGGGCATATAGGGATAGAACTGGCTTGGGATATACCCCTAAGGTAAAAAGGTGGGTAGAACCAAAAGTAAAGCCTTACTTGAAGTTCTTCCATAAAGCCACCAATCATGGCTCCTCACCCTTTAGCTTCTGTAATTACTGCAACAGGAAAGGACACTCCACGTCCACCTGTAGTGCTAAGAAGCATGGAGTTAACAGCTCCTACAAATGGGTCCCTAAAAGAACCAAGGCAACAAAAGATCCTCCTCCTGCAAAGGAAACTAGGAGAGGACAAGGATCCCAAGCCTGGAATTATTCCAAAGGGAAAACCCAAGAGTCCAGAGCCAGCACTCGGCCAGAGGCTCAGAAAAGTCACAAGCCCAAGATCAAGGATGACTCTAAACCAAGGGCATTAAAAACTAATGATCGAGGACCCAAGAAAAGTTGGGTACCTAAGTTTGCTTAAATTTTACAGGTGTGTCTCAAGGCATCCAAGAACAAGAAATGGTATATTGATAGTGGATGCTCAAGACACATGACTGGGGACAGAGACAAGTTCAAATCTCTGGTGATCAAAGATGGGGCCACAGTAACCTTTGGAGGAAATCAAAGTGGCAAGATCACTGGAGTTGGAGAGGTCGGACCAGTAAAAGATGTCTACCTAGTGGACGGTCTCTGTCACAACCTGCTGAGCGTGAGCCAGAGCACGGACAGAGGAAATTGGGTAATATTTGATTCAAATGAGTGCTTAATAGTTGATAAGCAGGATCTAAATATAGATAAGGCCAACTTAAAATGCAAGATTAAGGCAAACAGAAATGGGAATTTATATACCTTAGACTTATGTCAACAGCTAGAGGAAAAATGTTTAATATCTAGTGACGAGAATAGTTGGCTTTGGCATAAGAGACTAGCTCATGTTAACTTTACTCAATTGGACATGCTAATTAAAAATGAGCTAGCTATAGGTATTCCCTCTTTTAAAGTCAAGCATGATTTTATCTGTGAATCCTGCCAACGAGGAAAGCAAACAAAGTCCTCGTTTAAAACCAAGAAGAGAGTCTCCACCAGCAGGCCCTTGGAACTAATTCACATGGATTTGGTTGGGCCAGCAAGAGTAAAGAGCGTGGGTGGAAACCTATACGCTCTAGTAGTGGTGGATGACTATTCAAGGTTCACTTGGACTATGTTTCTTGCCTCCAAGCAAGATACTTTTGATGCTTTTGTGGTCTTGGCTAAGAAAGTGCAGAATGAGAGAGAACTCAAAATCACAGCCATAAGGACAGACCACGGTGGGGAGTTTGAGAACCATAGCTTCTCTGAGCTATGTGAGCAAAATGGAATTGAACATAACTTCTCAGCTCCGAGGACTCCTCAACAAAATGGAGTAGTTGAAAGAAAGAACAGGGTTCTGACGGAGATGGCTAGAAGCATGCTCAACGAGAAAGAGGTTTCTCAAGTGTTCTGGGCGGACGCTATGAGCACTGCTTGCTATATCTCCAACAGAGCTTATGTTCGTAAAGGCTTGGATAAGACTCCATACGAGCTATACAAAGGAAGGAAGCCAAACATCAGCCACCTCAGAATATTTGGATCAAAATGCTACGTGCATAATAATGGAAAGGTAAACTTGGGTAAGTTTGATCCAAAGGCTGATATAGGTATATTCATAGGATATTCCCTTAGGAGTAAAGCTTATAGGATATACAACATGAGAACTAAAACTGTAGAGGAATCCATGCATGTTGTATTTGATGAAATTCCTACATGGGGACAATCCAGAGAAGATGATGAATTACTTAACCTCCCAAAATTACCATCATCTTCTTCACCACCAAAAGAAACACCAGCAAACAATCCTAAGGAAGAAGATGAACTCTGCGATGAACCTAGAGTGCAGACTGTGCATGATGAGGCACAGTTGCCAACAGCTAGGAGGCATCACAGAGATCATCCTCTTGATCAAGTGCTTGGTGATGTTTCTTCTGGTGTGAGAACCAGAAGGCAGGTTCAAAATGAAGTTGAGTTTGGTGCATTTCTATCTCAAATAGAACCAACTTCAGTTGAACAAGCTCTTGAGGACTGCGACTGGATTATTGCCATGCAGGAAGAGCTAAACCAATTTGAAAGAAGTCAAGTCTGGGAACTAGTCCCTAGGCCATCTCATCAATCTATAGTAGGGACCAAATGGGTCTTTAAAAACAAACTGGATGAGACAGGTCAAATTACAAGAAACAAAGCCAGACTAGTTGCCAAAGGATATAACCAAGAAGAAGGCATTGACTATGAAGAAACATTTGCTCCAGTCGCGAGACTTGAAGCAATAAGGATTCTTCTAGCCTTTGCATCCATGAAGGGCTTCAGGCTATATCAAATGGATGTAAAGAGTGCATTTCTTAATGGTTATATTAAAGAAGAGGTATATGTAGAACAACCTCCTGGCTTTGAGGATCATAAGCACCCCAAACATGTGTATAGATTAAAGAAAGCTTTATATGGCCTAAAACAAGCTCCTAGAGCTTGGTATGAGAGACTTAGCAGCTTTCTGCTAGGCAAAGGTTTCTCAAGAGGCAAACTTGATAATACACTGTTTATCCTTCACAAAGATAGAGACATGCTAATTGTTCAAATTTATGTTGATGATATTATCTTTGGAGCAACTAACGAAAAGCTTTGTGAGGATTTTTCTAAGACCATGCAGGGTGAGTTTGAAATGTCAATGATGGGAGAACTAACGTTCCTCCTAGGCCTGCAAATTAAGCAGAAGAAGAATGGAATATTCATCTCCCAAGCCAAATACTGCAGAGAGCTACTCAAAAAGTTTGGGATGGATGAATGCAAGGAGTATGATACTCCCATGAGCACCACTGCCGCACTTGATGCTGACGCAAAGGGTAAATCTGTCAGCCTGCCCATGTACAGGGGAATGATAGGTTCCCTCCTATACTTAACAGCCAGCAGACCTGACATTCAATTTAGTGTAGGCATGTGTGCTAGATTTCAAGCCAACCCCAAGGAGTCACATCTAACATGTGTTAAACGTATCTTAAGATACCTTGAGGGGACACAAGAACTTGGTCTTTGGTATCCCAGAGGTAACCAAGAGTTCTTGTGGGCTTATCCTGACTCTGATCATGCAGGCTATAAAACTGATAGGAAAAGCACCAGTGGACAATGCGCCTTCCTTGGTGGTTGTTTGGTGTCTTGGGCAAGCAAAAAGCAGACCTGCGTGTCCTTGTCATCCACTGAGGCAGAATACATTGCAGCAGCCAGTTGTTGTGCCCAAGTGTTGTGGCTGAAGAACCAGTTGAGAGATCTTGGCTTGGAATTCCCTGAGGCACCCATCCTCTGTGACAACACAAGCACAATCAGCCTAGCCAAGAATCCGGTTCAGCACACTAGGACAAAGCACATTGATGTCAGACATCATTTCATCAGAGACCATGTTCAAAAGAAAGATGTCAAAGTACAGTTTGTCCCCACACAACAACAGCTTGCTGATATCTTCACCAAGCCTCTGGGGGTTGACCAATTTACTTTTATTAGAGGTGATTTGGGAATGGTAAACCCAAATGAAGTGTAAATTCCATGTACTTAATTGTTTTTCAAAATACTTCAAACAATACTAACTTAGGCATCGGAGTGCCAATATATGTCCTTGCAGGTATTCAATGTTGAATCTTAAGTAAGTGCAACCGGAAGCAAAACCACTTCCGAATGATTACACACTGACGCTGGATGATCAAACCAAGAGAGCGCCAGCACAAGTCCAAGAAGACACGTCACTTCAGAAAAACGCTTCAACTTCCAAATGAGACGTTTCGACTTCTCTGACAATATGAAGCGACACGTGTCATCAGGTATATCGATCCAACTTAAGGCGTTTACGCTACCCAATGTGTGATAATGTGAAGGAGCATGACCTTTTTGCCCTTAGTGACTTTACCTATAAAAGGGACATCTCATTTCACACATTCTTCATTTTCATCTATGTTCTTCATATAAACATTTCATCAACCCCACAAAAAAAATGGCCGAACCCTCTGAAGCAAACCCAGTTTCGAGGAAACCCTCCTCATCTAAGAAACACAAGTCCAAATCTGGGAAATCAAGCCATCAACATTCTGGAAAATCTGGGCATCGTGAAAGACATCAAGAACATCATGAAGTTTCTCGGCAAATTGCCCTAGGGCAGGATGAAAATATTCAAGGTCAGTCTGAAACTTCTGGAAGAATGGCAGAACTGTTAGTGGGTTCTAAGAAGAGGAAGTCAATCCCTAAGGAGGAGGCTGCGGCGATCAAATATGGAAAACACTCTTTGATGATGCCAAAAGGGGGAGAAATGCATTGACCGCTAGCCTTGCTACCCTGGGAGTTCCTTGATGAAGAAGAGCTTCAGCGAGAGGGAGAGAAAGAAGAAACAAAGAAACAACCCCCAGCCCAAATTTCTTTTTACTTAGAAATGTTCATCTTTTCATGCATGTTCTCATATCTGCCTACTATATGCTCGCTGCTTGTAAATGTTATCTAATTATATGCTCTGACCTGTAACCTATGCTTATCAATAATATTTGTCTAAGTTACTTATTCTGAACTATTGCTTTTATTCTTCAGCTAATCCTTTCATATGAACTTAATCGATAAAGCTAAGTTTGTCATCATCAAAAAGGGGGAGAATGTTAGAATCTTAAGTTTTGATGAAGACTAAAATATAAAGGATTAGACCAAGTGACTAGGAAGCAATAGTATACTTAGGATCCCAAGTAAGAGTGCTTCCGGATGAAGATTTACTTCCGGTTAGATTAGGACTTGCGCATGCGGATGAATGCTTTCATCCCCCAGCGTCAGCAAGTAAATAACTAGGGATTTAACTTAGTCCATGAACTTTAGGTGCACAAACCCTAAGACTAAGCTATGGTTCAATCGGAAGCGAAGTTGCTTCCTGTTAGACTTAGATTGGCGCAGAGCGATAGAATAGATATTACTCCAAGCGACAGTGAGTCTACTTCCCCAAGTGAAAGCGCTTCCTGTTAGAATTAGACTGGCGCAGAGCGACAGAATAGTTATTACCCCAAGCGTCAGTAAGTCTACTTCGCCAAGTGAAAGCACTTCCTATTAGATTTAGACTGGCGCAGGTTGATAGACTAGATATAACCCCGAGCGTCAGCAGAAATGCAACATCAAGTGAAGTTGCTTCCTATTAGATCTTGACTGGCGCAGACTGATAGAATAGATTTCACCCTAAGCGTCAGTGAGTTCACTACGTCAAGTAAAAGTGCTTCCGATAGCTTAGTGACTAGCGCTGAGTGTTGGGATGAAATACACTAAGTGAGAGTGAGTTATAGTGAACCAAGATCCTTCATCTAGTAGTTTTACTTCCGGATGTAAAAATGCTTCCAGATACATCATAGACCAAATCAGAACACAGACTAAGTAAACTACTCCCCATAGCAAACAAACTTCCCACAGCATGTATAATTCTTATATATATATTGCTATGTTGGACTAACCAGTATGTGCAGAACATGGTCACGCTTCCGGATGCAAATGAGCTTCCGGATGGAAAGACTCTTGACATTGGGACTCAGAGCTTAACACTTGCAGAGCAAGATTACCACTTGCGGATGAAAGATGATCATCCGTCAGCAAGAGTGCAAGAGTAAAAATCACATACTCAGAAGTCAGAATGCTTATATCAGAGCAGAGGTGTCAGGACTACTTTTCAGAGATAAAGCAAGTCAACCCTGCTATGCATTAATGGAGCATTTATTGGGCAAACGGTAACTTGGGATAAACGGCCAAATTCAAACGGGACTCCCACCTACCAAGAGTTCAAATGCTTGAAGACTATATAAAGGGAGCTCAACTTCATTTATTATAAGAACAATTATCCTTGAATACTCTAGAGAGAAGTTAGAGCGAGGAACACAAGAAATCTTCAAAGCATTCAAGGCTGCCCAGAAATAGAAAAGAGCATTTAACACTTTGAGTGATTCTTCACGTACTTATTCTGTACTCATTGTAGTTAAGTCTCTTCTTGTTAAAAGAGCATTTATTGAACTTAAGTGTGTAACATCATTTGTTCTGTAAGAGAACTTAGTCAGAAAAGCCTTCAAGTGTAAACTTCAAACCCTTGCTTGGTGTGAGGGGGAGACAGTTAGATAGGTTACAAGTGAGCCAGTGTAAAACTTGTTGTAAGGTTGCAAGTGAGCCCGTAAAACTTGCGGTTGTAAGGTTTCAGGTGAACCCGATTTAAAACCTGAGTTATAGTGGAACTCTCAGCCTGGGTGGTTGAGGACTGGACGTAGGTCAGGTAGACCGAACCAGTATAAATCCTGTGTTGTTTATTTCGAGTATTTATTTTGAAGCACAATTCACCCCCCCCCCCCTCTTGTGCATCCATTACGTTCAAAATCCTCTCCAAATTTCCATTATATTTGAGTAGTGCCCCCACTCAAATGTAATGATTTACTTAATTCATATATTTTGTTTAAGAAAACACCATTGTTGAATACATGAAAAACTTTTAGTCGCCCCACTACTCAAATTTAAATGTAGCTAAGTGATATAAGGGGCCTAATATTAAAGAGCTACTTCGTAATGTAAATAAGTATTTTTAAAGAGAAAATCTAAGATAGAACACTCTAGAGTCTAGATACGTAAAAGAAAAGTGAAGATACTTGAATTTCAAAAGGATAAATCAAATACTACGACTTGAATTGGGATTATGAAATGTTGAATGATGACTTAAGTGTCCTCCACCTCATAACTCACTTTTGATTTACAACACTTTTATGAGGATTAACAAATCTATAATACGCATTAACAATTCCATCATAGTCATAATAAATTCTGAATAACGCTATACAACTTTCACGTTTGTGTGTGGTGTGATTCTAACTATTAACAACTCTGTCATTTCGATTAACAATACCTTCATACAGATTAATAACTTTAGGAAAGACATTAACAACAACCGTTAACAATACCTCAGAATAGCGATTTACAGGTTTTGAATCTGCAGATTTCAAATATGTTAATAGTTATAACAAAATTGTTAATGTGTACCGTGGATTTGCTAATCCCTATGAAAATGTTGCCAATCGAAAGTGGGTTTTGAAGGTAAGGGGGAGGGGTAGGTGGTGTGTTTTGAGGAGGAGGCATTTGAGCTACTGTGCAACATTTCATAATTTCAATTCAGAATTAAGATAATTTTCCCTAATTTGATTAGATTAAGGATGTTAGTTAAGTTAGTTATTTTCATATGATATTACCAATTCGATCAAATCATATATATTTATCTTCACTCTTCATCTCTTATTTGTTTATTATTGATAAGTATCATAAGGTTATTTTGAAAAAATTAAAAAAAATATATATTTAGTAACAAATTAAAATGTGAAATTGATAATTATTTTGGAAAGGATGAAATATAATTTAATCTACTTTATAAATATCAATGGTATATATATTTTAATAGTTCAATCACTCCCTTGACAAGGGGAAAACTCAACCACTCAAACCTATTAATACAAATTAAGAAAGAAAAACCAATCGATAATATAAAAAATAAACCGGGTATAAAAATATAAGTATTCCACTATACCACTATACCTCTTCCATCTCCTAGCACATCAAATCAAACAAAAAGACACTTGCTAGGAACACAAGAGAGTACTTTCCAAGAAAGCTATAAATTTTCCCAACAAAAACAAACCTACTAGAAGCAGATGATTTCTCAGATTTCTCATCATCATCAGCATCACCTGCATCTACTTGATGGGGATTGTTAAAATTAGAAGGAACAATAGTATCTGGAGCTGCATCTTCATCCCCAGAAATAGGACTATTAGAAGGTGAAGGAGAAGTAGAGGAACCTTGTTGAGAAGGAGGAGCATATTCTTCAAGACTTTTTGGCAACCCTTGTCCATAGGTCACATTGATCTTAAATTGTTGCCCATTCTTACATTGTTCGCCATCATAGTCGCTGGAGAAAAAGTATGTCATCCCTTCCTTCACCAGTGGCACTGCCACCGTCACTGAGTGAGGATCGGTCGCGGACGGGTCGGAAGCCGACCACTGGGTAGTGTCATTGTCTTGTGCATCGTCATAGTCACATAGTTTGTATGTTGTAAAGTTGTATGTTTGGATTACAGAGTGGTTGTTGTCTGTGTTGAAAACTGTTATGTGACAAAGTAAAAAAAATTAGACTATTTGGATAAAGCATGTGTAAGGGTGAAACGAGCAATCAACTTGAAATATTAAAATTGCACACAGTGTTATAAAATTTTCCCCTCTAGCTATGAATTTTGTTGTTATAATTTGTTTTATTCGAATCATCCCTTATTTATTTGATCCAATAATTTTTATTATAAACTTGAAGCAATTTAATTAACAAAAAATGTGCATGTGATGGAACCATATCAAATGAAACGAAGAACACTAAATATAGTTCTATAAATTGAAATTGCAATGACTTATTAGTTATTTTAAGTCCTTACCCCCTTATAATAAGTAATTTTTAATTAGTTACTTGAATTGTCCCTATGGTTTCATGCGACATATTAAAAAAAATATGGGGATCTTTACTTAAAAAAACATGTAGAATTATTTACAAGAACATTGTAAAAGTAATTAAAAAATATAAAGACCCAAGTAAACATAGATAAAACTACAACAACGTAAAGAAAAAATTACATATACATAATTACAAATCAGGTAAAACTACATGAACTTGCATATTAAATTATACCATCAAAATTAACGATTCTTATAGTTATAGATGAATGCACGTTATAGATAAATTCACGGAGAAAACTAAACAGGTTAAATTTAAATAAAACAGTAGCTAACAAACCTATAATTCTCATATAATCTTTTAGTAGAAGAAAAGAACGTGATAAAGAAAAGGTTTCATATTACTCGAAGAAAAGAATGATGTTCACGCTAAAAAAAGAACAATGATGAGAATAAAAAATGTTGCAACAGAAAACACTTTATTGTGGGCATCAGATTCTGAGGTTTCTGTTTTTCCCCCTTTTATTCCATCCAAGCCACATAATGCCAGACCATCCAAGTTTGTCTCTCTTTTTTGGCATTTTGGATTTTACTATATTAACTTCACATTATTAAGAGAATAACTGAGTGTATATATATGGTTTTGAGTATGGATGTTCTAAAAGCTTCATTTTCAAGCACATCTTTTTCTGAATTTAGTAAAAATATCATTGATCTAGCTTTTTTCCTCCCTCATCATAGTATAATCTCATGAACATAAACAATAACAGAAAAGGAAATTAATTCATGCAATTGATTGTTAAAGAAAGAAGAAGCAAACCGATCAGAAATTTCTAACAATCATTTTCTACATGTAAACAAAAATAGCTCTGTTTCTCTTTATGATCCAACAGATTAAACCACTTCAATTGTAACAATATATATATATATATATATATATATATATATATATATATATATAGAGAGAGAGAGAGAGAGAGAGAGAGAGAACAAACAGAAAACTCTAGCAATAAAAATTGTTTCAGATCTTTGTTCTATATGTACATATGCTTATATATCTGACACAAGGCTCTGTCAGTAAGAAAAGAATATTTGAGTCAGACAACACCCAACAGAAAGAACAGAGGAAACACAGAACTTAGCAATAATATATATGATGAGCTCAATCAACTTTTCCTCCCATATTTATCTTTTTTTCTTTTTAAATTGTCCCTATAAATTGCATATGGTAAGAAAATTTACACCAAATGGATATTTCAATGCATATTTTTACTCTACCCAAGTAAGTTAAGTGAAATATTTTTCGATCGGAAAGTTTGTTAAGTGAAATAGATCACATATAAGGTAGTACTTATTTAAAAATCACTGGTCCATACACACATAACCAAAGACACATAAACACGATCAGTAAGATATGTACAATATCAATCACACAACATGTAACATCTTTAGCGGAGATATCATGGAAGCTAGTATAATACTAACAATATGAGCTTATCGATCAGAGATATTAATTAACCTCCAATTCTTGATCTAGAAACACACACACACACACAGATAGATAGACACAAAATAAGTGAGGAAATTAAAGAACAAGATATGGAATTGTGGGGTTACTTACTGAGGAAATCTCCTAAGCTGAACAGTTTACCAGAGATCCATTTCTGGTAATCAACAGAGGGCTTCTCAAGTTTGTCAAACCAACCTAGAGAATCACCTACTGTGTAATTCTTGTATGCTTTTGCAGACCCTAAGGAATAGAGAGCAACAAGAAGAAGAAGACAAGAGAAAGAGGAGCTTGATCTTCTGTGCCCCATGTTTTTCTTGGGAATGGTATGTGAATGGATAGATTCAGTAGAAGATGAGGAGTAGGAGATGTTTTTTATGACTCTTCAGAGATGGAACTAATAATGTGAGATTGTTATGGTGCCAGCTATGGCATGATCCACAGAAAGTCCCTCACTTTGCTTGGAATTACTAAATTGGTCGGTTTCTCATGTTACTTCCCTTAGAGAATCGTGGTTGATAATTAGTTATACATGGAAAAGTGTACAGGGCAGGGAAAATCACAGCTACCAATTTATAAAAAAGTATCCATTCCCTAACCAATATTCACCAATTTTAATTATATTAACAAGGTTAAGATTAATTCAATTAGTTAAAATTATATGATATTTCAAAAATACCATAAATATTTACATTTATTTTCACATCTTCTCTTTTACGTATTTATGGAATATCAATATGGATAATTCATGGAAAATAAGAAGAAAATAAAAATGACTTATATTTATGAATAAACTCACATATCCAAATAAATCCTATATAGTATAAGTAAAAAAGTAAATGTGAATATTGGCATTTATGTTTTAAAAAAATATATGAATGGTTTTCTTTTTAAATAAATGTAGATATATTTTAATTTTTTTATGCTATTTCAAATCTAGTATATACCGCATATTTTTTAAATTGAAAATATTAAATTTGATCAAGATCAAGAGTTTTAATGTTAAGATCGATCATATTAAATTCTAAATTTGTCTCATGAGCATGAAATAACATTATTTTATACCACTATAAAAAATGATTCCTCATAACTTTGTTTAATTTAGAAAATGATAGTACGGTCTTACACGCAAATGTTCCATAAGTCCTTTTAGTGCCTAACTAAATGTAAATGCTTGTTTGTGAGGATAATGGAGGACAAATTCTAGAATTGGCTATGGGGTAAAGCATAAATTCCATGTGATATATAGAACAAATAAAGATGGAAAAGGAGTAAAAGAGGGAGCGAGGCCTCTAAAGTTGTGAGCCCCACATCAAGTCGGTCTCCGTACAATCCCACGTGGGATGGAGCCCGAGCGGTTTGCGATTGTTGGTCGGTGTAACACTGAAACTCTTCAATGTACTGTCTATTTTTTTATTTATGAGTAGTAAGTACTCTGCCCTTCCCCCTCTTTTTTCTAATCACCTCATAATCCAGCGTCTATGGCACGGACTAACCCGAACTCGATAAGTAGAAGTCTTGTCAAATAGGTAAGGTTATCGTCTCTCTCAATGAGAACGTTTCCCAATATCTTAACACGAGTTCTCATTCTTACGAGGGTGTAGCCAACTTACTAGCTCACTCAACTACTCATTGGTTCTGCCCCTCCCCTTGTATAAAGAAATTAAGAAAGTCATAAAACTTTCATTCACGATTTTTTTGGTAAGATCTTATTTGAGATTCTTTCTATAGTCATTTTATTTCATAAAGTAATATTACATTCTCTTTTATTATTTTTAAGGGTAATTATTTTGAAGTCTCACCAAGCACATATAATACAAAAAAAAGCATATCAAATGGCAAAATTAAAGTACCGTCAGTTAGACTTTTAATTATCTTTCAAGTCAATAAAACATTTTGTCTTCCTTTTGTTATTAACAATATAACAAGTGTTCAGTAGTAAATAACAACATTTTGATGTGTAACACGTTATTGGTTCTCAGTCACAATTGTTTTCATTTTAACGAATAACAAGAAAGTGTTTTGGTCATGAATAACAATGTTCTGAAAACACGTAACAAGTTATTGGGCATTAGTCATAATATCTGGGTGAATACATGGAGGGTAAAATGTCTTATTGACTGAGAAGATAATTAAAGTAAAGTCCTTTGGAACTCTACTTTAATTTCGTCATTTCATTAGACCTTTTTATATAGTGTTATGTGAGACTTCAAATTAATTTCCCATATTTTTTATTATTATTAATGTCTCTCATACACCCACTCATTTTAATACACACAAATACATACTCCATATGGATACAAAGGGTTAAGGGCTAAATCTAATACTCTATCATTGACAAAAGTTCATTCAACATAAACAAGAATTTCGGGTCTCAAGTGTAGCATAATATATTACAAAATGGGTCAAATCTAGGAGATCTGTCAATTTTGAAGTTTAACCCGATTAGGCCACCTCACCTATCACATCACCTAATTAGACCACCTCACCTGTCACGTCACCTAATTAGACCACCTCACCTACCACCTCATCCAATTAGGGCCACTTCACCTGCCACGTCACCAACACATCGTCACCACATATATGAAAAGATTTAAGGTTCAAATTTAGCACTCAAGTATTAGTAAAGTTTACCAAACATAAATAATAATTTTGGGTACCAAATCTAGCACACATCAGTTACAAAATGGTTCAAATGGAGCAACTACATCAATTTTTTTGAGTTTGACTGTTAATTTTGACCTAATTAGGTCATGACAGTTGCCACATTTCCCTATTAGGCCATGTCACTTGCCACATTAGGTCAAAATTAATGGTCAAACCATGAAAAGTTCACGGAGTTGCTACATTTGTAATACGTGATGTAGGTTTCAAGGATTTATTTTAGACATGTATAGATGATGTAGTGAAGACATATTGTGGTAGGTGAGTAGGTGACATGGCCTAATAGGGTGATGTGGCCATAGAATGGTCTAATCAGGTCAAAATTAATAGTCTTACCCTGAAAAGTTCACGATGTTGCTAAATTTGTAATAAAGTGATGTAACTTTCAATGATTTATTTTCAGACAGGTGGTGATGATGTAATGAAGATGGTGATGATGAGGTAAGTAACATGGCCTAGGGCGATGTGGCAAGTGCATGACCTAATCAGGTCAAAATTAATAGTCAAACTTACAAAAATTGACGTAGTTGCTACATTTGAACCATTTGTAACTAATAGGTGCTAGATTTGCAATTTGAAATTATTATTTTATTTTGGGTGAACTTTACTAATACTTGAGTGCTAGATTTGAATCTTAAATCTTTTCATATATGTGGTGATGATGTGTTGGTGACGTTGCCTAACGGGTGACGTGGCAGGTGATATGGCCTAATTATGTGACGTGGCAGGTAATATGGCCTAATCGGGTCAAATTTAACGGTCAAACCCGTCAAAATTTGCGGATTTGTTAGATTTGACCGATTTTGTAATAGATGTGTGCTATATTTGAGACCCAAAATTCCTGATTATGTTGAATAAATTTTTGTCAATAATAAAGTGTTAGATTTGACCTTAACCCTAGATACAAATTATCACTTCTTAGTAATTTTCAACTGTTTTTCAAGAAATAACACAATTTAGCTGGTAAGATTTATAGTGACAAGAAGGTGCATGTGTGTCATTTTCAATCTTCGTTCATCTCTTATCTTGTCACATCATGATTTCTTCAATTCCTTTTATCATTAACACGTATTCTTCAATTCCATCTTGCATCTCTGAAGAGCTGTCGTGATGAAGACCGAAGTAGACGGGTACATGCTTACGAAAAGATTAGAGAAAAACATTTTTATAAATAGGACAAAATTACTTTCATACATCCAACTTAATAATGGATTATTCGATTAAACAAATGACATCTCCATCCATGATAAAATTAAAAGAAAAATACTCAAATTAAATAACCAATGTCAATAAGAAATAGAAGACAAATGAGTTCATATATAATGGTTTACCAAATTGGTATAATCAATTATCAACTTTGGATAATAGATTTTCAATATAACTCTATTTATCAACTTCTAATTTTACCAAAACCTTATTGTTTATGGTTAGTTTTATATAAATGTTGACTAAATTCATGTAACGATTGCCAACTTTATTTATTAAATTACCAACTTTCTGACTTTGCAAAATCTTGTTGTTAGATGCCAACATTGTATAAATATTTACCAAATTCATATATATAATCATTTACCAACTTTGTATAATGGATTGTCGACATATTTATATTCATCTACCAACTTCCTTTTCTAATGCGCATTCTTATGTTTGACTCAAACCATTTGTATTGAATGCCTATTTGTTAAATTAGGTGTATGAAAGTGTCCTTTTAATTACTATTTAGGAAGTCTCTTTTTTGGAAATTTCCATAGATATATCCCAAAAAAAGAATATAAAATAATATGCCATATGTTAAAATCCTATTAACATAGGGTTAATGCATATTAAAATAAAACACTCTCTCCCTTTCTAAATATAAGATCACTTTCACATTTCAACTTGTTCCTAAATGTAAAATCATTTTCTAATTTTCTTAAATTTTCCCAAATCAACCATAATAATGCTTATCTATAGTAACAAACAAGAGGAGAGAGGGGGATAAAGGTTTATCGTTAGTATAGATTGGTAATATCATGAGTTAATAACTAACTTAAATAACATTTTAAATATAATCAAATTAGGAAACTGGTCTTATATTTAGGAACAGAGGGAGTACTTTTCAGGGCTTCAACCAATCTCTTAAAATATTTCTGTGTGAATTTGACTTAACCATATATTGGCATAACCATAAGCGCACAACTTGTCAAAAAGTACTATATATAGAGAAAAAATGTCGTTCCACTAGGATTATTGTTTAAGCGATGTGATTAGTGTTAATTGTATCATCAATTGGATGAAGTAAAGAAATGTTGATAGAATTCATTTTTAAGTAAGCTAAGAAAAAGTTTCAAAGGTATATAAAACGAAAATGGAGTAAAAAAATGGAGAATTTTAAACCTTAAGAGTCAATAATAATAAAGGTCTACTGATAAACTCCACAATTTCACCAAATTACCTCACATTTCCTTTTGATTTTACATGATTTTGATGATACATACATGATAAATACATACAATGCAAATATGAATGGACATGACATGAAAATGAAACACTTGTGTGAAGTTTGGAGTTAATTTGTTGTTTTTGAAGTGTAAAAGCCCATGAACTCTCTTTCTCTCTTGTGTAGGAAGATGTGATCAAGTATAAAAGGAAGAAAGAATTAAGAGGATGAATAAAGGGAGCAAAAGAAGCAAGAAAAATGGAGGAGTGCTCGGTGCCCATCTAGCGCCTGTGGGCAAGCCCATCCCGTACCCATGGGCGCGCCCTGGGCGCCAACAGCACCCAAAAGGTGCCTATGGGGGTGCACTAGGCGCGCTCCCAAAAATGGGTTTTATTCAGCTACGCGTTTTGAATGATTTTTACATGGTATAAAAACTGAAACTTAGGACACTCAAGGGGGACTTCCAAACACGAAAATACACACTTCTAGGGCACTTTTGGGAGTTTTGCAGAGTTGAAAAACCTTGGGAAAACTTGGGATCAATTGGGCAGCTGGGAAAAATTTAGGTTTTCCTCACTTGTGGTTGTAAATCTTCTTCTCTTTTGTTCATCTCTCTTCAATTAACTCTTTTATAGTTTTGGGTTTAGTTTTATTTACATTTATGTGTAACTAAAACTCTAACTTAGGGTTGCTATGAACCTATTTATGGATTGAACCATTTACTCTTTCTTTCTTTAAGTAATTAATGAAGTATATGTGTAGTTTTTATCTTACTCTCTATTTGTTTTAAGTGTTTGGTCATCACTTACTTAGTTAAATGGATATGACTTGATATAGTATATTTTGTTTTAGAACTTGGGTGAAAGCATGTTGGACTTAAAGTTTATGGTTTTAAATGGATGGTTTTTTGATAACATAGAGATATAATTATTGAGCTAACATAGTCATAATTAGGGTGATTGAAGAAAAGAGCTTGCATTTATTGTGACAAGAGATTGTGCAATAAATGCTAGCATAAATTTGAATTTGTCTTGAGAAATCTTTTTTAAATGCTTTGGATCCCCTGAACATGCACATGTCTTCATTTAATTACTTAAAAATTAGAGGGAAATGTTGGTTCATGAAATGAGTAGAGGGAAATGTCAGATTAGCAAACCTTTAACTCATGTTTGAAAACTCCAACTATTTTTATATTCATCTTTGAAATCTATTTCTTCATTAAAAATCAACCTTCCAATGTTTATCAAAAAAAAAAAATCAACCTTCCAACATGTTTTTACTTAAAGTAATCAATGATGCAATTATTATTAATCTCCTTATTAGTTAAACCACAAGCCGAGTGACAACCTTTTCTATACTACTTGACAATTTGTACGCTTATGGAAACACCCCTTTTATGCGTTAAGTCATCTAGGGTTACTAGTATTCCCTATTTATTTAAAGAACCAATAAATTCATCACCTTTTTAGCAATTAAATTAAAACATGTGTGAGTCTAGGGTTCCAAAGCAGTCTAGGGTTCCAAAGCATTTGACAAATATTTCTCAAGTCAAAACCAAATTTATACTAGCATTATTGCACAATATACTATCACAATGAATGCAAACTCTTTTTCACAACCACCCTTTATATGATTATGTCTAGGGTTCTAAAGCACTTGACAAATCATTGGGTTTGTACGGTTTTAGTGTGTAAACTTGAGGTTATTAATAGAGTATTTCATAGATGCAATATTGAACTAAAATGCATTTATTATAATTGAAATAAATTAAAAATGATTGTGTGAAAAGAGGCAAATAAAACCATAATCATAACATTTAACTGTTTATCTTAAGTGATTAACTTTTGGGATGAAATGTGTTATGTTATTGTAAATTTTCCCTTGCAGAAAATGAGAAAAATGGGTTGAAATGATGAATATGGACATTTCCAGAAATTACAGAATATGGCCCAGATGCTGAAAAAGCTTCAGAACACATTTGGGAAAATTACAGAAACTAACCCAACACTTCCAGAAATTATAAAACCCCTCCTCCTGAGAACTATATTACCGGCACCGCTATGGTTTTCTCTGGCTGTTTTAAACTCAAATTGGACCACACATTTGACTAACTTCCCATTGATATTAGGTGAAAAATTAGGTTTAGAAACACAAATTTTGAGGGTTGGATGCTCCCCCAAAACCATAGCTCTCTCATTTTCTTTATCTCATTCATCCTTTTTTCTTCTCTTCCCAGTTCCCACCATATATTTGTCCATTATTACCCAAATTATCTACCTCTTTCATACTTTTGAAGTTTTCCTCAATTTCTATATTTTAAAGTAAGGTTACAGATCAAATTTGTCCGAGAAGTTTTCACTGAGGATCAAACTTGCCCCTGAAGTTTTTTTAGATCAATTTTGCCCCTAAAGTTTATAAAATGGAAAATTTCGCCCGCTGTTATCCAAAGTTAATTTTGACGGTTGAAGTTGGTCAAATATCCACATGTCATGCCACATAATCAGCCACCTCATACCCATAATCCATCTCATCATCTTTTTCCTCACTCTCACTCTCACTCATTAACCATTGATTATGCAATTCTGGAACACACTAAAGGAAGGGAGAACGAATGAGTGTCCCAACCCCAACTGTTCAAATACCAAAGAAGTCTCATCAATTCCCTGATTATGTGGCATGACATGTGGATATTTGACCAACTTCAACCGTCAAAATTAACTTTGGATAACAACAGGGCAAAATTTTCCATTTTATAAACTTTAGGGGCAAAATTGTTCTAAAAAAATTTCAGGGGTAAATTTGATTTCAGTGAAAATTTCTGGGGTGAATTTGATCTTTAACCCTTTAAAATAATGATTGCACCGGAAAACATAGCGAAAAGTACCAATAAAATTCAAAGATACTTTAAAGTAGTGTTTAATGATGCACAAGAAAAATATGTCGTTGATTACACCTAAACTACTTTATAATGTTGCTTGTAACCCAAAAACTAAATCTAGTTGCTCCTTGTGTCTTTGCTTATTAAAGTATCTCTTGCTTATAAATACATAATTTTTAGGTTGATAGTGCAAATGTGGTGCTTAACTTTATCTCTAGGAGTATTTCTAATACCAAAATTTCGCAGAGTTTCACCATTGATACTCAATTATCTAACTAGGTGCAATTTTAGACTTACCGTTACTTTTGGACGACTTTTATTAACTCAATTATGGGGAGAAATAAAGTCTAATGTGGAAAGGCTTTTTATGCCGCTCTTCTTCTTCAACCTCCTTTCACCTCCACTCACTCACTCACTCTCTTTCTCCTGCCAAAAAAACTCCACCAACCACACCATGTTGGAATCCAAATCAGTGCAACATCTAAGAGCCAAATCTAGAGTTACACATAAAAAATATAATATTAACAAGTAAACCGTTAACAATAAAATTCCAAGGAGGCTGGCCAAATAGCGTAAATAAGCTCGTGTTGCAATCTGAATGAGATTCCCAGAAAATCAATAAACAAGCAAAGAACAAAATAGTCATGTGTATCATTAATTAATCAGTGCCCAATATGTTAAACTACGCCAATTTGCATAACAAAATCAATTTCTAATGCAGACCATGAAATCATATAAGTCAGTCAACACAGTCTTGGGGATTTAAGGAGCAAAAAACCACACTGCTCATTCATAGCATTTCTAATCAAAGAAGATTCACAAAAGTGTGTTTGGCCGAGTGAAATAGGCGAGTGAGATTTTTTTTATCTGATTGTATTTTTGAGATTGTTTTTCTCGGCTATTTACAAATGTACTTCGCTATACTGAAATATCAATCTCTTTTGATAATCGATAATCCACATACATAATGTGATATATACTTTTCTCATCAAATAAAAGGTGAAATTATCAATAAAAAAAAACAGACCAAAGGTGTGAAAAGAATATCCAACACCTTGCAATAATTGAATGGAAATATTATTGTTGTATATCATGAAATGTATATAATCACAAATAAAATAATAAAAGTAAATTAAAACAAGTAAGCATAGAAGTCTGGTCATCATTTCTTGTTTTAAATCAGGTAATTATCTCGTGCTTATCAAAATGTTCGCCAAAAGACTCGATTTGTAATTAAATCTTATGAATGATTTCAGATACGTTATTCTTTAATGTTTTATTTACCACGCAGGTTGTTAAAATCGAAAGATAATGTTGATCTGAAGCCTATGGGATATTAATCAACTATCTCTATAGTTATGAGCCCAGAAACATACAGAAGCCATATAAACAAAATTTCCAGAACCATTCACGCGTTTCATACAGCCTCATACATATATACACACAGTAATATATATTTTAAAAACAAGAAAACATGAAGGCACGAGTATGAACTTCAGAACAAATTATATGATTCTAAAAGCATATATTAATGTTCAATTCTGGAAAATTAAAGAAAAACAAACATATACATATATATGTACAACAATATTTTCTTTAATTTAATCATGACAAAAAACATATAATTATATAAAATAATCACAAAGAATATTAAATAAAAACATGTTACTCATGATTAAACACGCAGCGGAGGAAATTAATTGGAGGCCCTACCTCAACTCCAGCCTCAGAATCAATTTGGTTCTGATACCAATGAAGGAATTACCCGGCCCACGAGCTTTCCCGGATCCCGGAGCTTCGAACTCGCACCCGAACCCGAACTCAGACAGAGTTCCCGCAAGAACAAGAACAAACAAAAGCCGTGATAACAATCTTAAACTCGGAGCCAAGAATCCCGAAGGATTCAGCTCACGCAGAACCAAGTTACTAGAAGCCGGGTTTGATTCGCACAGTGAATCACCCTCTCAGGAAAAACCGTGAGAAAGAAAAGCAGAGTGGCTGAGGTGCACACTCTGTTGTTACTGACACATGAACAGGACACCTCTATTTATAGTGATAAGGGTGTCACTAAGAAAGGTAGAAATATCACCGTCATTATTGCAGTCATTATGACACCAATCAACAATAATAACTGATTTGATTCTCTTAATGTTGATTTGTTAACTGATTTGATTCTAATCAAATCAATCAGCATCAATCACATATCAATGCTGATTTGTTAACTTTCTGCTTTCCTTAAGACCGTCAGATATAGTAATCAGACGATCCGGTCCATCGAGGGAGGATCCGATTAAATATTTCCAACACAAAATGTTTTCAAGTCAAATAACAAATCACTCTAGTAATTACTAGAGTAGTTGCAAGTTAAACGCATTAAAAATAGCATTGTCGGCTCACAAAAAGTGGATACCGAATACGCTAGTGTATTTTAAGAAATATAAAAGGGAAAAATTGTATAAAAATTGAAACAAAATAACACTACAAAGAATTATGGTGATAGTTGCGCATAGTTTGTCGCAAATGAATGAAATGCAACAAGATGTATGTTTTCATGTTTTTTTTAAAAAAAATAATAGGTCTTGTCGCGCCCTGGCGTGTGACAAGGTACAAGTGACACAATTGCTATTTGTCTCGCCCTAGGGAGCGACAAAGTGATATATTTTTTTAAAAAAATTATTATAATAAGAAGTAGAAAAATAGAATGTAAACTTTACTTGCATAATCATAATGACATATATATTATTTTCCTCCTTGTGTTTCTAACAGGAAGATAAAAATTTCAATTTTACTCTTTTTAATGCTAGAGGAAGTGATTTTGATATGCATGTAGGGATGGTCTAGTTGTATATTGAATCTATTATATCCCTTTAAAAATGTTTTATATGAGCTCCTATCTTTCACACTGTACGGTTTCCCCTTCCTTTCAGGCTGTAACCGATTTTATATGTGGTTTCTATAAAGTTTTCTATATTATCAATCTTAGGGTTTGTTTTATTGTAAGTATGGAAAGGAAAGGAAAGGAAATTGTTGAAATGGAAATGAAAGGAAATTGTTGGAAGGGAAAGGAAAAGGAATGAAAGTTACCCCATTTGATTAACACATGAAAAGAATGAAATTGAAATGAAAAATTTTTATTAGAGATATGTGAATGACCATATTTCTCTTAATAATTATATATTAAGAAATCTTATATTTAAAATAAAAAATAAAGAATTAACACAATAATTTATTTTGAAATATAATAAAATAGATTTAAATTAAGGAAAGATAAAAAATATTTTAAGTTTTGAGAAAATGTCCTATATTTAAAATTTAACGATTAAAAATATAAATAATGAAGAAGTGAATAATATATAGTAAAATAATAAAATTGTGTTATTTTAATAAAATTAGTATCTAGGCTATCTCAATTTATAAGGTTTGAAAAATTTGAATTGTATAAAAAATTTCTCCTAATCATAATTTCAATACTTTGATTTATCCAAAAAATATATCTCTCTTCTAACGGAAAAAAATATCTCTCTCATATTTTCTTTTTTGCAAATAAAACTTTTAAATCCACTTCTCATTAATCTCAAATCTCAACAACAAATTTATGGTAAAAAAAACTCTCAACAACCAATTCATTTTTCCACCACTTAATAATTTGAAATGAAATGAAAAATAATTTGAATTTTCAACAACCAATTTATAAATATTCAATCAAGAAATGAAACATAATCTGAATTCAAATTAAATCTAATATTAGAATTGAAAAATAATTTTTATCTTAATTCTTGATTGAATTGTAAAATAATTTGCATCTTCTTGATTGAATTTGAATTTAAATAATTTGAGAATGTTATTACCAAAAGATATAACCAATCATTGTAAAAACAAGATATCACCAAATACCAATAACGTACACCTCACTCATCTTTTTATACGCATGTTAGTTGTATCTTAATTCTTGATTGAATTGTAAAATAATTTGTATGTTCTTGATTGAATTTGAATTTGAATGATTTGATAATGTTTTTTTAACACATTTTTGGACCAAACACAACAGCAATAATTTGACAATGTTACCAAAAGATATGACCAATCATTGTAAAAAAAATGAAAACGAAAAGATATCAACAAATACCAATAACGTACACCTCACTCATCTTTTTATACGCATGTTAGTTGTAATATTGTTATTATCTTTATCTTAAATATTTCTCTTAACATTCTAAAAAGGGCGAAGACTCAACAATGATACATAACTATTGGTCAAGGAACAAAAATAGTACATAACTATTTCAGGGTAAAAAATGATACCAACTTTTACCATGTGATCAAAAATGATATTTTCACTAATATGACAATAATATTATATATGAAAATTCCAAAATGCCCTCATATATTAAATGCCGCCCGGTAAAAATTTATTTAATTATAAGGTCATTTTGAACATTTCATGTCTAATATTATTGTCATATTAGTGAAAATATCATTTATGATCACATGATAAAAGTTTGATATCATTTTTGTACCTCGGAATAGTTATGTACTATTTTTGTTCCTTTGTCAATAGTTATGTATCATTTTTGGGTCTTCACCCTTCTAAAGAAAATATTTCTATTAACAAAATATTCACATCCAATATTTCTTTTCATCATTTAAAAATTAAAATCGAAAAAAAATTCACATCCAAATTAATATTTGCCGCGTGCCATCCTACATCCTATAGTTTAATGAATGACTCTTTTTCCTATAACTAGATCTACCTACCTTCAAGTTACCGATCAATACGTTACTAAATATTACCACATCACTACCCTCATGGATTTTCTAGACAAGAATCCAAGCCCCTTACTGAATCTTCACCACTGCCTCAATAAGTTGCTCTAGAATTGCTCATTTCGACATTGTTCTCGCAATCTTCTACATTTAAGACTGATTTAGCCCATTCCCCATCATCATTAAGCTTATCGGTAGATTCTGCTGTTTGAAAGTTCTCTGCTAAAAATATAAGTTCAGTCTCACAAACTTGGCTAAAATTAGAAAATCAATTAAACCCATAAACATGATATTGGAACAAAGTCAGAATTATAGCATTTATCCCTGCAAAACCGTTAACTGAATTTGTCATAAAAACCAACAACTTATACTATCATTGACATTAATATAGCATTAATGATTTCAAGATCCTTGCCCATGCAAGAGACTGAATTATTAAAATACTTCATGGACAGAGGTGAATGTCTCATACAAATCTAAGGTACTTACCATTTAAGGTCTGTGTAGGCTGCTGTGCATCAAATGAGTTTCCGTTGGCATTAACAGCAAGACATTCATGTGAAGTTGTACCAAATGTAGAATTATAGTCTTCACCAGGGGAAGCAATAGGGAGATTTGAACTCTTGTCAAAACAAAGGTTCTTTGAGCTGTCCACAATGTAGGCATGATTAACTACATCACCTAGTAAACCACTATTACAAGAGTGATCTGACTTCTGTAAACTAGTTGTCATGGGAGTGTCATAAACTACTGATTCATCCAAAGGAGGCGAAAATATATCTCGTCGGCCTAAATCAGTTTCTAAATATTGGAGTGAAGAGAGCTCCGGCTTCACGGCTTCAATAGTTGGCTTAGAAGCAGAGAGTGTGTCATTTGGATGTGAATTACTAAAGCACATTGAGTTCAATGAGGGGGTACCAGGAAGAGAATGGTATCCAAATGATGATTGTGTAAATTCATCATATTTAAAATCCTCAGTACCGGGCAAAGAATAAAACTCATTACGAGGAAATGAAGTCGTTGAATCATTGAAGCGCCTGTGGTAAGGTGAATTTGATGTTAAATAATCCAAATTTAGGGAAGGACTGAGGCTATTCATCATGATGGGATTGGCAGGAAAATCAGGAATAGGCAGAAAATCAGGAAAGCCCCCCAGATTAGCATTCACAGTCTCAATAAAAGCATCAAGTTTCTCATAACTGTGTTTAAGAGAAAATTCAGTTTGCCCTCTATCTTCCATTTTCACAGCAGTGCTTTGTTCTAGTTTACTCTTTTTCAATTTTCGCTCCAATTCAGGAGAATGTTCAGGAGAGCCAGACCGTCGACACCTCTTTACACGAGTATTCCAGTAGTTCTTTATTTCATTATCAGTACGGCCAGGCAGCTAAAAGTAAAAGAAATCAATTATAAAGGATCAAAACGATGAATATAAAGTTGCACGGTAACAAAAAACTAATTGTTGTGTCATCAATATCATGGAGATAGGCAACAATGACTACCGTACCTAAGATAATTTAACTAACCATGTTGGCTATTTTGAGAGCAAGAAGAAAATATTAAATACGAAGATGACAATATAAACCCATAGTTTGAGGGGGTGAAGAAATACCAAAGCTGCTAATCAACATAATAAATACATAGGATAACATTGTGATGAATATATAACCAAAGCACACACATAATGACAACAGATATGCTACAACAGAATTTATAGTCTGCACACAAATGCATGTCTTCTAAATCATCATGCCATGGGGATAGACATAAGAATATGGTAAAAGGAACACATTTTCCAAAATTAGAAAGAAAAAATTAAAGAGTATAATACTCCCTCCGATCCTAATTATAAGTCACCAACTACTAATTTCTCACATACCAAGGAATGGTAGTTGAGTGTTAAAATTCATGTTTACTTTTCCACTTTTTCCAACTTCACCCTTCATTAAATTATGTGTTTCACATTTTCAATTTTGAATCTTCATTAATGACGGGGTAAAGTGGGAAAAACATTTAATGTGGCTGTTAGTGACTTATATTAAGGACAAAAAATTAGAGATAGTTGATGACTTATAATAAGGACGGGAGGGAGTAAGTACAAAGTGTAGTAAGACAAATCTATAATATGCTTACACGTTTTGCTATGCGTGCCCACTTATTTCCCCACTCTATATGGAGTTTCATGATCGTATGCTCTTCATCAGGAGTAAAAGGTTCTTTCTTTAAATTTGGCCTTAAGTGATTTGTCCAACGTAGTCGGCAGCTTTTACCGCATCTCAATAGATCTGATTTCTTATGAACTTGATTCCAGTCCCCTACGCCATTAATCTCAACATATTTCAACAACATAGCATCTTCTGCAGCTGTCCATGGACCTCTCTTCAGATTAACTTCATTAGCATTTCCTTCATTGCCCTCATCATTGAACTCTGGTTCATCCTGATCACTAAAAGGCTCCTCATCTTCAACATCAACTATCATCTCACTCATCTCTTTCAGTAGTATTATGTAACCCACTGCAAAAAGATTCACACCAACACAAACTTCAAAAATGCAAAACCAAACATGAAAAAAACCCACAAAACTTTGAAGTTCTAATTTTGATTTCCAAGATACTAAGTCTACTCTTGCTCTTAATTTTTTACTTGGGAAAGGGTAGCATCATATAAGCAAACCTCGTTCATCCTTTCAAAAATCTTTTCAAGAAGCGAATATAACAGTAGACAAGTAATTCTGTAAGAACAAGAGTTCAACAAGGTTTGTATGCAAGAAAACTATATGAGTAATTAATGATAACCTCCCATTATCAAGAAAGCCATATCCCTTAAAGAGAAATTAATTATAATTTATATTTATAATTATAATAGTACAGAGAATCAAAGTTATTATAACTGCCCAATTTGGAAACAAATGAATAGATTAAGAACATTCCTATAATAGGGGATAAAAACCAATAGCATCCCAATAAGAGAGATAAAAGTCAAGCACATCCTACAACATAGAATTAAATTTTTCCACCGACCAAAGAGATGGTGCTTGATGGCATGCATACGTTTTCTAATAATCTTTGTAAAATCACGGTTACCATTTACAACCAAATTAAATATGATAGTTTCTATTATGTAAAATCACTAAATAAGAGCAATCGGTTAGGGTAGTTATGGTAGTTGTGTCTTTCAGTTATGGTTGTTATTTTTCTGTTATACAGTTGTACTTTGTTCTCCAAGGGGTGTTGGCATAATAGGGATATAGGAGATTAATACATATAATTCTATAAAAACTATTTCTTATTCTTTACCAAGATTCCTAACGGTCTCTAAAGTTCACAAAACTGCAATCAGAATCTCAATAGATCCTGAAAATCCAAATTTAACATTAAAAGAAGGGAAATCAAACCACAAAATGACAAGACAAGATTATACCTACCAAGATATCAAATAAAATCAAGTATTCAAATGAACACCAGCTGAGTTCTCAACAAAACCTACACAACAAGTAACAAAACAAGTGATCAAATACCAAGAAACGAAAGAACATCAACAAGACTAACACATCACAAAAAAAAAAGACTAACAATGCAGAAGAAACTAGTTAAAGAATTGAAAATAGAGAAAAACCAACTACACAAATAAGCAAGAGTAGTAACACTAACTAATAAACTGAAATCAGAATAAATAAAGATTTGATCTTTTTTGTGAGATTGTACAAAAACAGAAGGAAAAAATGAAGAAGGTGGTGAAAAGTGGAAGTAAAAAGGGAGAGACGAAAAGGGTAAAAGGAGAAGTGAGAATTATGTGAAGTGTAATGAGAAGTGGAGAAGCTAACCGTAGAAAGTTGAGAAAGAAGGAAAATGGGAGGGAGAATATGAGAGAGAGAGAGAGAGAGATGAAAAGGTATATAGTAAATAGAATACTCACGAAAAGAGTGAAAGAGAGAGAAGAGAAGAAGGATATATATGCAGAAGCTAAGTGAGAGTGAAGGATGAGAATGTGATAAGTTTTAAAGAGAGAGAGCGAAGTATAAGGGGAGAGAGCGAAATAACAGAGAGATAGTTACTTACCAAGTCAATATCACCTTCTGCAAACTCTATCTTTCTCTCCCGTTATATTTATACTATTTTTTTTTCAACGGTTATATTAAATATAATACTTCCTTATTTTGATCAAAAATATAATACTTCCTTCTGATAAAAAAAATATATATTACTTCTTATGCCCTGTTTGGTTGGACGGAAAGTGGAGGATGGAAATGGAATTAGAAATGAAAATGGGTGTAAAGGGGTAAAGATGAAAAGTAGAGGTAAATTAGACAGTGATGAGAAACTAAAATTTGTGGCTCTAGAAAAAGGGTGAGATGGAGGGAGAAAGATTGTGGGAAGGAAATATGTAACAGACAAAACAAAACTTTCCTATTTCACTTTCTTTTTCCATATTTCTTCCAACCAAACGCATAGTGTTTATTTTTTTAACAACTTCATTTGTAAGCGTTTATTAATTGGTGTTCTTTTTATTATTTTTTTATAATAGTTCTTTTTATTATTTTATTCATATTGGTGTTCGATTTTTTTAATCAGAAATTTTATTGATGTTCTTGGAAAAGCAATAAATACGTTTTATCTATCTAGTATGTTCTTTGAGATTTTGATTAATTTTTTTTCTTTTCTTGCAAATTAATACTTCAAATGCCTTGCCATGTGCTACAACCTACAACATGCATTACACGACCTAGCTCTACATTATATTCTTAAATACACTAATTTATGTGTTGTTTCTAGCAATTTGGGACTTACTTTTTCAACATTATAAAAAACAAAGATTATAAAAAATACAATTTGATATAATCAAATAAATTTAACTTCTTCTGACAAAAAAAAATAAATTTAACTTCTTGATAAAAAATAAATTTAACTAATTTTTTTTATAAAAGAGTCTGGCTCAGTTACCATATCTAACATCTCAGCGTCTCGCTCTCGAAATTGTCCATTTGGGGAAACCTCACCCGTCACTCACGGCTTTAAAACCATATGTAACAAATAACTTTGTTATAAAAAATAAATTTAATTAAAAAATGACTATGAGTTGCCTTTTTTTTTCCCCTACAGCTCACGATCCTCACCGCTATTTCTGTAATTTATGCTTCAAAATCGGATATTTGCTTTTGTTACTCTACCAGTACTTAACGTCCTCCATCTATGTCGCCCTCAACTAACGTTTGATTTAATTCTTTTTTTATAACACTTTTGATTCAATTCTTTTCTTACTCTCCCAACATATTCTTTTCTTAAAGAGAGAGAGTGGATTAGAAGGGAGAGAAAGAGAAAGAGCGAATAACGGTGATAGTAGCTTACCAAGTTACCATTTTTTTTGTCAACGGTTACATTTAATATAATACTCCCTCCGGGCTTTAGTCCTAAATATGAGGCCTAATTGACTTTTTTTTGAAAAATCCTAAAAAAGAAGGGTTAATAGGCAAATCCACCCCGGAAGTATACCAAAAGGTGCAAATCCACCCCTGACATATTTTCATATGCAATTTTAACCTGGAAGTAACAATTCAGTGCAATTTTACCCTTATGTCAATTAAAACTGTTTATTTTGGTGCAAAATGACTCAAATGCCCTCCCATTATATTCTCTCTTCTCTTCCACCCTCCCACCCTAAACCCCAACCACCGCCCCACCACCACCACCACCTCTGCCCCACCACCCAACCACCACCACCCCAACCCACCCCCAGCCACAACCACCACCGCGCGCCCCAACCGCCCCTCCACAACCACCGCCACCAAACATTATCATCAACGTGAGCTTTTGGATTAACGTGCTTCCTTTCTGGAGAAAATATGAAGTTTGACTATGGCACAATATTGATAACTTCTCAAAGCTTCTCATCACTTTCACCATGTTATCAAATGACACCTTTTCCCTTTTACAATTTCCCTTTGGTTTTGATCGCTGCTTCAATCGCGTAGACCCGGTTTGGATTCAAAGTTTCGATCTTTTTTAAAATTGAGCATAAAGAAGTTGTTTGAAGTTATGATTTTGATGATGTGGGGTTTTGAGAAGAGGGTCGGAGTCTTTGAGGCGGTGGTTGGGGCGCGCGGTGGTGGTTGTGGCGGGGGGTGGGTTGGGGTGGTGGTGGTTGAGTGGTGGGGCAGAGGTGGTGGCGGTGGTGGGGTGGTGGTTGGGGTTTGGGGTGGGAGGGTGGAAGAGAAGGGATAATATAATGGGAGGGCATTTGAGTCATTTTGCACCAAAATAAACAGCTTTAATTGACAGAAAGGTAAAATTGCACTGAATTGTTACTTCCAGGTTAAAATTGCATATGAAAATATGTCAGGGGTGGATTTGCACCTTTTGGTATACTTCCGGGGTGGATTTGCATATTAACCCAAAAAAGAAAAATAAGTTTTTTTTATGAAATATATATATATATATATATATATATATATATATATATATATATATATATATATATATATATGAATTGATTTACCTAATTTTTCCCCTTAAACTAGTTTATTTTACCTATAAACTAATGGATAATCCAAAAATATATCAAATATGACATCATTTAATAACCTATTTTGCAACCTTAATCTCTCCAAAAAAGTCAATTATGTCCTATATTTAGGACCGGAGATAGTACTTCCTTATGACCCGTTTGGTTGGACGGAAAGTGGATGATGGAAATGGAAATGAGTGTAAAGAGGTAAAGATGAAAACTAGAGGCAAATTAGTTTGTGATGAGAAAGTAAAATTTGTGGTCCTATAAAAAGTGTGAGATGAAGGGAGAAAGCTTGTGGGAAGGATATATGTAATATGTAAATGACAAAAAAAACTTTCCCATTTTACTTTCATTTTCCATCTTTCTTCCAACCAAAAGTATAATGTTTATTTTTTTTAATAACTTTATTTCTCAGTGTTTATTAATTGGTGTTCTTTTTATTATTTTATTGATTATTAATTGGAAAAGCAATAAATACGTTTTATCTATCTATCATGTTCTCAGTACTTTGAGATTTTGATTCAATTTTTTTTTCTTTTCTTGAAAGTACCCATACAATCAAATTATTTCATAATCCAAAATTCTAAATTCAAATGCCCTTTATTTTTTGGGTTAATTGAGCAGCCCGGTAATTTAAATAACCCAAACGAAAGAACATGCAACTGATTCCACAATGCTAGTACATTCTTATTCCAACAAACTAATGAACTGGCACATACAAGATCTAGAGTTCACATAAATCTTAAATCTATTATTAAAAAAAGTAAGTATCTTTGATTTTCCTAAAAAAGATGTAACTGGTAACAGCATAAGATCTAGAGTTCACATATAATAAAACTATACAATTTTTAGAAAGATGTATTTTCTAATCCTATATCTAGCAAATTAATACTTCAAATGACATGCCATACATTACAACACCAGCTGAGTTCTCAACAAAACCTACACAACAAGTCACAATACAAGAGATCAAATACCAAGAAATGAAAGAACATCAACAAGACTAACACATCACAAAAAAAATACTAACAATGCAGAAGAAACTAGTTAAAGAATTGAAAATAGAGAAAACCAACGACACAAATAAGCAACAGTAGTAGTAACACTAACTAGGAAAATGAAATCAGAATTTAATAAAAGATTTAATCTTTTCTGTGAGATTGTACAAAAACAGAAGGAAAAAACGAAGAAGGTGGTGAAAAGTTGAAGTAAAAAGGGAGAGACGAAAAGGGTAAAAGGGGAAGTGAGAATTATGTGAGAAGTAGAGGAGCTAACCGTAGAAACTTGAGGAAGAAGGAAAATGGGAGGGAGAATATATATGAGAAAGATGAATAGGTAAATATAGTAAGTAGAATGAATACTCACGAAAAGAGTGATAGAGAGAGGAGAGAAGAAGGATATGCAGAAGAAGGTAAATATAGTGAAGAATGAGAATGTGAGAAGATTTAAACAGAGAGACTAAAGTAGAGGGAGAGAGAGAGAGAGAGCGAATATCGGAGACAACAGCTTACCAAGTTACCATCCACTTCAGCAAACTCTATCTTTTTCTCCCGTTATATTTATACTATTTTTTTATCAACGGTTATATTTAATATAATTCTTACTTATGACCCGTTTGATTGGACGGAAAGTGGAGGATGAAAATTGAAATGAGTGTAAGGGTACGTTTGGTTGCTAGAATCAAAGGAAATGGGCTTGAAAATAGATAGAAAAGTTCAGGGTAATATGATCATTTACATATATCTCGGGCCCACAAGTTTTCTCTCTTCATCTCACACTTATTTTGGGACCCACAAAATTTACCCTCTCATCATTACACCTACTTTCCATCTCTTACTTACCCTTTCCATTTCTAATTTTTAACTTTGTTTCTTGCAACCAAACATACTCTAAGGGGGTAAAGATGGAAAGTAGAGGTAAATTAGGTAGTGATGAGAAAGTAAAATTTGTGCGTCCTAGAAAAAATGTGAGATAGAGGGAGAAATCTTGTGAGAAGGATATATGTAAAAGACAAAAAAAAAACTTTTCTTTTTCCATGTTTCTTCCAGCCAAACGTATAGTGTTTTTTTTGAACGAAATAGTGTTTATTTTTTTAACAACTTTATTTCTCAGTGTTTATTAATTGGTGTTCTTTTTATTATTTTATTGATATTTATGTTCGATTTTTTAATCAGAAATTTTATTAATGTTCTTGGAAAAGCAATAAATACGTTTTATCTATCTACTCCCTCCGGTCCTAAATATAAGACCTAATTGACTTTTTAAAAAAATCCTAAAAAAGACAAAATAAGTTAATTATAAATTGATTTATCTAATTTTTTCCCTTAAGCTAGTTTATTTTACTTATAAATTAATGGATAATCTAAAAATATATCAAATATTTCATGATTTAATAGACTATTTTGCAACCTTAACCTCTCCAAAAAAAAGTCATCTAGGTCCTATATTTAGGACCGGAGGTAGTATTATGTTCTCAGTGCTTTGAAATTTTGATTCAATTTTTTTTTTTTTTTTGCTTTTCTTGAGAGTATCCATACAGTCAAATTATTTCATAATCCAAAATTCTAAATTCAAATGCCCATTTTTTTTGGGTTAAACGAGCAGCCCGGTGATTCAAATAAACCAAACGAAAGAACATGCAGCTGATTCCACAATGCTAGTACATTCTTATTCCAACAAAGTAATGAACAGGCACATACAAAATCTAAGAGTTCACATAAATCTATTACTCCTATTAAAAAAGTAAGTATCTTTGATTTTCCTGAATGTAACTGGTAACAGCATAAAATCTAGAGTTTTTTTTTATCAGCATAAAATCTAGAGTTCACATATAATAAAACTATACAATTTTAAGAAAGAGGTATTTTATAATCCTATATCTAGCAAATTAATACTCCCTCCGGTCCCTGATGTAAGAGCTAGCCGCCTAAAAAACGCTTCTTAAGAAAACATTTGAATGTTAGTTGGATGTTTGGAGTTAATGTTTCTTTTCCAAAATTGCCCATATTTATTATGGTACATTTAAGAGAGATAAATACATAAGCATTAATAAATATGAAAGAGAGTTAGGGGTAAAGTATGAAAAAATGCATTAAATGAGAAGAGAATGTGGGTAGGGGAGTTCATGGGACGGGACAGGATCGGGACACCCCCGTCCCGAAAAAGGCTCGGGACGGAGTTTTCGTCCCATGTCCCGTCCCGTCCTGAACTTTGTCCCGTCCCGATTGGGAAGGGACGGGATCGGGACGGAATGGGAAAATTCCCGAATTTTTTTTTGAATTGTTTTTTATAAAATTATTTACTTGAAAAAAATGAGTGAATGAGTTGGGGTAGCACCAATTTCACAGAAAATGAGCGAATATCGTTTAAGGTGGTATGGACATGTTCAAAGAAGAGAATTAGATGAGCCAGTAAGAATAGTGGAGCAGATGGTAAGAGAGCCGTATATAAGAAATAGAGGGAGACCAAAGAGAACTCTTGATGAAGTTATACAAAGAGATATGTCAGTGAAAGGTTGATCTCCAGGAATGACTAGAGATCGAGCAAAATGACGTCGTGTGATCCATGTAGCCGACCTCACTTAAGTGGGATAAGGTTTACGTTGTTATTATTATTTACTTGAAAAAAATTATGACACTTTGTGTTAGTAAAAAACAAATAAATTAGTTCAATATTACTTTTATAATACATTTTATACAATATAATAAGGTAAAATTTTATTATGATCACATTTTCCCTAAAAAAATGTCATGTACACCCAAACATGCATGGTAGATATAACACATGCATTTTTCTAAAGAAAATATATAAATGCATATATATTTGTATTCGGGACGGGACGGGATTGGGACGACCCTGTCCCGTGTCCCGTCCCGTCCCCAAGAGAAATTTTGTCCCGTCCCGGAACTTTTCAGGACGAAAATTTCCCGTCCCAAAATGCCTTGGGACGGGACGAGATGGCCGGGGCGGAAAAATTTGAACACCCCTAAATGTGGGGTGAGCTCTTACATTAGGGACCAAAACCATTCAAATTTTAGGCTCTTACATTAGGGACCGAAGGGAGTACTTCAAATGGCTTGCCATGTGCTACAACCTACAATATGCATTACATGACCTAGCTCGGCAATTCAATGTAATCCATTATATTCTTAAATACACACACTTATTTGTGTGTTGTTTCTAGCACTGTGAGACTTACATTTTCAGCATTATAAAAAAAAACAAAGATTATAAAGGGAAAAACTTATATCCAGTTCCCTACATCCAGGTTCTCCAGTTCACCAATCATTTCATGCCACGTGGATCTTAATATTTAATAGAGTCAATCAACGTTTCTCTCTCAGATCGGCCTAGCACCTCCAAGGACATGAGTAATCAGATTTGGCCACATATTTGGAGCCAATAAGTCCAATCAAAAGTCAAGCACTTCTTGTGGAAAGCTTGTGTTGGGGCTCTTCCGACTATGGTAAATCTCCATAGAAGGCACTGCTCTAATACTCCCTTGTGCCAAAGATGTCAATCTGAGCCTGAAACCATTGAACATATGTTGTTGTTGTGCGAACCAATTAAGAGAGTGTGGTATGCTAGTCCCCTTGCCATTAGAGCTAGTGAGGCCGATGTCAGTTTTTTTGAAGAATGGATGTTTAGACTCCTTGACAAGACCTTAGATAATCCCTCTGTGCAAGCATTGTTTAGCTATCTTCTATGGTATATATGGAAAGGAAGGTGTGCTGAATTATATAGTCATGATGCCATCTCAATTCATCACATTCTTGAGGCAGTTGTCCAAGTTGTATCCTCCTTATGGTTAGCAAAAGGTTGGCAGGAAGAGCCTCCTGGTGTGAGCTCCAGCCAGGCTTGCGTGCACACATGGACTCTTCCACAGCCTGGACAATATAAAATGAATGTTGATGGTGCTTTTGATAAGCAATCTAACTCTAGTGCTTTTGGCTTTATGTTGCACAATTTTGCAGGTACCATCCTTCTCAATTTTGGTAAGAAAGTGCTGGTGGAGTCAGCTTTTGAGAGTGAAGCTATGGCCCTGCTTGAGGCTATTAAAGTGGCGGATCAATGGAGAGGTGCACATGTGTTGTTTGAATCGGATTGCTTAAACTTGGTGCAAGCACTACTACAAAAAACCCCATATACATGCGTTTATTTTGACCTTTACATGCGTTTATTAAACGCATGTATTGCTAGCGTTGGCAAAGGCTTTACATGCGTTTAAATAAACGCATGTACTGAGTACCAATACATGCGTTTAAAACGCATGTATTGGTACTCATTACATGCGTTTTAAACGCATGTATTGATATTCAGTACATGCGTGTTAAACGCATGTATTGGTACTCGGTATGAAATTATGGTACCTATACATGCGTTTAAAACGCATGTATTGGTACCTTTTTGTAAAAAAAAAATTTGCTGTTCTTTTAGAATTACCAGCATTTCAAAATAATTACATCAACCCAATCTGATAACAGCCATAACTAAATGTTTCAATTTTAATCCCGCTATATATAAACTCAATGTCTCTTTGGAGAAATCCAGTGCAATCTCGGAAAGCAACTCCAAATCATTCAATTTTCGATCTCTGATCCTACCCAATACACTGAGGACACAAAAAACTCAACATTTCTGAGATTCATAGACTAACCAAAAAAGATGACACTCCATCTGATGATGCTTTTCCATGAGTGTCCAGGCACTCTCTCAGCCGACAAAAGCTCTCTCTCTCTAATTATATGGATATTGTCTATGCCAAAAAAAAGTACCTGATGATATATTAGAAGACAGATGTTAAGAATGTGGCTAAATTCAAGAATAAAACAAATCAGACATGGGCAATTCGAGACATCTACAGACCTCACACTGAAAGTAATTTGCAGATGATTCTGAACCACCTCCTAAGGCCCCGTTAGAAAATGCATTTATCCTCAGTCTTGCGTCAGCAATATAAAGCTTCCTAAAAGAAGAAAAACAAGTCTATTAAATTGCCAGAAAGTTACTGAAATCATAACCACCAGTAAATACATCCAACTATAATGTCAGTAATAAGGTAAACTGTAGGTAAGTAACATACTATGACCAGAGCTGAAAGAAACAATGTTGATAATGATGTTCAATTTTAGATACCACACAAAGAAACTTAGAACAGGAAAACCACACATATTAACATCTAGTGCAATATTAAGAAGTCTGGTTGAATCACAGGCACGTGTGATAGATTTGCCCATGTTGTAGGAGCATCATATATTGGTGAATAAAGAAATAGTATGGCATAAGATTCTAAAATAGGCTATAAGGCAACAATAATCTTGTCTGCGTGAGCCATCACTTTGTTCGCCAATTAATCCACCCACAAACCTTTCATCTGCAGTGCTGCAAATACAAAAAAGCAGATCAATAATATTTATAAAGCAAACTTCCTTTCTCAAACACTGAATTGTCACATGCATCTTTGCTACTAGGCATAGTCCTTTGAAAAAAAGTAACAGTTGGATCCCTCCAAAACTACACCAATGAACCCAAAAAACTTATTTTGCATTGACAGGCTAGGTTTGAATAAGCAACTGATAGAACCTAAGAAAACATAAACAGAAATAGGAAAAAGGGGATAGAAGAGCAGAAAAGGGAAAGGAACTCTAGAACCAAAATCTCTAAAGGGAAAAGGAGACTAGAACTTGGATCTATTTCTAGGGGAAGACAATAGTCTAAACCATAATTTCATTCATCCATTCATGTCCAACATAATACAATGAGAGAATACATATAGATAGATTACATAAACTGTCATTGTTTCTAACCAACATTGGACACTTGTCACAATAGACACAAGACACATACAAAAACATAAAAAAAATAAATAACTTCTTACTAAAATAAATTAATAATGGCCATTGGGTTCCTATCAGTAATGTAGTACCTCCTAGTATTCTGCATGATACCGACTGAAGGATTGGATATGAACGCGCAAGAACTGTTCCAGTATCTATAAGTTATAACTTGCATTAAGGCAAATAGTCTTGAATTGAGATACCAAAATGTGAAATAATTAAATGAAACCAAAACCAAAATTAGAACTATAAAAATGTCAACTGATTAAAATAGTAGAATTATGACTCCATATATCACCTGGGTGGCACCATGAAAAAACAGGAATTCGACCTTTACTGCGAAAGCTGGATGCTTGTTGCAATTCATTATCACTAGCATCATGACCAAATTAACAAACAAATGGTTCATCAGAAAAATCCTTGGAAAAAATAGAACCTTGATATCCTTGATATCTCAACAATATTTGTTACCTTATCTTTTTTGGTACAATCAATGCGAAAGGATAACTTTGGCACATGTTGTAGTTGGAGTTCACTTTACTTATTATCCACAAGTCATTTGACAGGGCAAAGGACTCACTTTCAATCATATTGACTGAAGCACGATGTTGACTTCAGTCTAATTATAGCTATGTCACAGGCTTGGCTAATAATCAAGGATTAACAAGCAGAAACACAAATAAAAGGAAAACTGAACCAAGGAAAGGCTTTCTAAAACGAAGCTATACTGCCCCATGAATTAGTTGCTTATTTTCAGAGTTCCTTGGATCATCAAATCAAAAAAAGTAACCACAAACTAATCATCAACTACATCAAATCCAAAAAACATTGTTCAAACAAAGATATTACACACTCAAAACAATAAAGATCTCACCTTTCACACACGCCGTCGTCCCCGGCCCTCTGCCACCGTCCCCCAGCCTTCCACCGTCGCTGAGAGTGTGAGAGTGTGAAGCTTCATCACCGCCAGAAGCTTCACCGCCGGCAACTGAGTGAGAGAGTGCAAAGAGTATGGGTCTGAGGGAGGGAGTATGCGAGTTATATGGGTTTGAAGAGCAAGGGTTTCGAGTGAGAGGCCTCGTTCATTATCTTTAATAAAAATATCAAATAAAAAAATAATATGCCTTTGCATGCGTTTTAAACGCATGTAATGATTCTGTCTGTACATGCGTTTAAAACGCATGTAATCCCATCTTTACATGCGTTTAAAGCGCATGTAATGATTCTGTCTGTAAAGCCCCTTTTACAAGCGTTTTTAGAAACGCATGTAAAGGTGCGCAGCTAAATGGATCAATCTGTAGTAGTGAAGTCATCAATGATGGAGCTATGTGCCCTGAATGGAAGGCGGGAAGACTGGTGGAGGAAGCTAGATGGTAGCTGGACAGGAATAGCTCTTTTACTCTTCGATATATTCCCCGTGGTTGTAATTTGGCTGCAGACTGGGTAGCCAAACATGGTGTAATAAAGGGGTTGTTTTGGGATTCTCCGTTGGGAGCCGCCCCAACCCCTCTTATTTCTATTTCTTTTTAAGACTTTCTGTTGAGTGCTGATGACCAGGTGAGAGCTGGTATTGGCTAAAACTCATGGGCACTGCCTTGTAATAAGTTGTTACTCTTCTCTTGGTTGAGCAATACTATGTTTCAGTTGGTGACCAAAAAAAAATCAACGTTTCTCTCTCTTCTCTCTTTCCTCCTACCTTTTCTCTTCTATTTCCCTCTCCTCTCTCTTCTATTTCACGCATGTCATCTCTCCTATGTGAATTCTTCGATCTCATCAATCTCTCCAAACAATCGAGCGGTGCAAAGTGTGAGAGCCTAGCGTTGAGAGAAGGCTTTGTGATGACTATGACACAGGTCTTGATGTGATTATAGACGAGGTTTAGGTAAACCGATTTTATTGTGGATGTAATCAATGGACTAGATCTGTATGTGGCGACCTGCTTCACAAATTTTGCGTTGTGGAGGGCGTAAAATTTGGAGGAGGAGAGAGAGAGAGGGAAGAGACAAGGATGGAGAGAGAGGGGGAGGAGAGAGAACGATGAAGCACACAATTTGGGGTGTGGAAGGCGTGAAATTTGGAGGAAGGAAGGAGAGAGAATAAGTCTGCCGTTAGTTTTTTTATTAGCCGTTAATACTAACTTTTAAAAGTATGCACGTGGCACTTTCCTATTGGTGAATTGGAGAATTTGGATATAGGAGCTGGATGTAAGTAAGGTCCTTTCCAGCAAATGTAAAATGTAAAGGACCTTACTTAGGTCAAGTTCTTCTATCCAGGTTCTCCATTCTCCAATTAAAAGCGGACAGATGGCCATTAGATTGAATGAATGATTATTATAGAAGGACACGTGTCACTCCTATATTAAAAGAACTTGAGAACCTATAGAAAGGAACTTGATGTAAGTTTTTCCCAAATATAAAACTCATACATATGATGTGGACTATCATGTATTCATATTTATTTATTTGTTTGCAGCTCCAAAATATTTTCTGTGTGAACCCCAGAAACGTATGTATGTTTTTGATAAAAAAAAAAAAGAAATGTATGTATGTATGTATTAGTTACTTTCCTTTGAAAAAGGGAAAATTAAAAACAAATTCCTGGTAAAGGACATAATAGTGGAAAAGTCCCAAAAACTTGAAAAATTAAAGTAGAGTCCCTTGAGACCTCACTTTAATTATTTCTGAAAGTGTAGGCCCACATTTAATATTAAAAAATTCCCCCACACCCACCTCTCTCTCCTCTCTCCTTTTAGTGGGGAATTTTTTAATATTAAATGTGGGGCCCACATTTTCAGAAATAATTAAAGTGAGGTCCCAAGGGACTGTACATTAATTTTTCAAGTTTTTGGGACTTTTCCAGTATTATGTTCCTTACCAGGGACTTGTATATAATTTTCCCTTTGAAAAACATATCGTCTATATGGACGCAACTTTTCCAAGAAATGAAAAAAGTAGATGGACTGAATATGTATTAAAAAAGATGGACTGAATATGTTAATTAATTTGTTTAAAACAAAATCAAATTAACAACTAAAAATAATTCTATCTACATTGTAGACAAATATTCCATAGTATCAAATGAATATGCATCATTCATAATCTCATCATTTGTCGATGCATGTTGATATAATTCCTACGATCATCTTTAATTCGTTACCTATAAAAGCTATATTTCATTCTATCTCTTGCCAGTTGCCATTTTACTTTCCTGTCCAATGCATGTATGGGGGAGAAAATCTAGTTAGTATATATCAACCAATTTATAATTAGCAATTATGATATAACCATATGGATAATCTGGACCATAACCAAACTTTCATCTGTACGCTCTAATTTTTTTTTTCTTTTTAATTTCTAACCTACAACCGTTTCGTATAATAAATCTTCAACTGTTAGCATGTGTTAGTTACGTTGTAATATTTAAGCTATCCATCGATAAAAATAAAAGGGAAAAACTTACATCAAGTTCATTTCTCCAGGTTCTCAAGTTCTTTTAATATAGGAGTGACACGTGTCATTTTATAACAATCATCTATTCAATCTAACGGCCAGTAATTGGAGAAATGGAGAACCTAGATGGAGGAATTTGACCTAAGTAAGGTCCAAATAAAATCTAATTCGTCCAAATTAAAATCAACTTATTATAATTATCCAACTAACTTCAAATCTTATATTAGTATAAAATGTAATGTTTTCCCACACAAGTCACAAAATGCTTAATTTAGAATATAAAATTATTTTCCTGATAAAAAAAAGAATATAAAATTATTTCTAAAGCAAGTGGCTTGCATGTGCAGAACACATTGGTATAGGCTCCATTAAATATCTGATAAAAAACATTAAATATCTGATAATACACAGGCTCCATTAAATAATTAAATGCTACTCCCTTTTTTATCAGAATCAAATACTACTCCGCAATACTGGCCAAAAAAAAAATACTACTCCGCAATAAGTTAGGAAATAAGTTAGGAATAGCCTTGTTGGTGAATAGTGACTCCATCCTAAAATGAATTGGTCAAAAAAGGAAATATTTGAATACGGTAGATACATTTTCGTACATGACGTCTAATTTTAAATTCAGATCATCTGTTCACGACTCTCAAAGATATAACTAATTTCCTTTTTTTCAGAAAAGACACAACCAATCACACCTATATATATAGTCACATAACCCTCGAAAAGCTATCATCACTCTTAACATTCTCTCTCCTTCATCACAACACTCATATTCTTTCTAAGCATGGCTCCCTTCACCAACCCCTATCCCACCGGCGCCGACTACTCCTCAGCCACCGGAGAACCCACCGCCGCCGCCGCCATCAACCCTAATAGCCACTATCCACAACTTAAAAGATCCGTTGGAAGACCCAAGGGCTCAAAGAACAAACCCAAACCACTATCACAACCCTTCCTAACTAGTCCTAGTCTAAACTCCACGGAGGTCCTCGGAATCACCACCGGTGGCAACCATATTCTCCGGCGAGGAAGGCCCAAGGGTTCAAAGAATAAGCCCAAGAGAATTGAACCACCTGTTGACACAAAACCTGATACAAAGAACATCATTGAAATCCCAGCAGGCACCGACATAATGCAACATCTCTTACAATACTGTCACCAATACAATGCTTCCATCACCGTATTGAACGCCTCTGGAGAACTTTCCAACATTGTCCCATACTACCAACCACATGTGTCCATGCCTGGACCCTTTACCATAGGGTCCTTTTCATGTACAATCCTACCACCACCACCACAAGAACACTTCTTTGTCGGTACTACCAAGTCTGAGGAGACTAGGGTCCCGTTTGTTGTTTCCCTTTCTTCACGTAATGGTGGCATCGTGTGCAGTGGAATGGTGGGAAAGAGCGCGGTGGCGGCGAGCAAGGTGGAGGTGGTGGTGGTGGTGATGACAACGATTACTACTAGCGGAGTGAACTTTGCTAATAATGGTTGCACTGATAATTCGGGTAATGATAATAAGGGTAAGGAAGAAATTGCACCACCTGTCACAAATTTGTTAACGCTTCAGGATCTTAAGAATCTTACGTTCAGGGAGTTTTATAACTATTGCAATCCTGATTATCCCTTGGAGAATCTTCTAACGGTGAAGCTGAATAGCACATTTTTTGATGATGATGCTGAAGAAATATGATGATGATGGGTTGATGTTTGATGAATATATATGTAACTATTTGGGGAAACCCTGGGGCCTACTTATGGATTGTAATGGAAAATTGTTGTAATAAAGTATGTGATTGAAATTCACAACACAACACATTGTTTTTCTTATACTTTTTTGTTTACTAAAACCAAAGCTATACGTCTCTTTGAGCGAAAATTTATGTTTAACTCTAAACTAATTTCTCACATTTTCTTGATCTTTCTAAATCAAGTTTTTTAATCAAGTAGCTATTAAGTGTAGTATTTTTTTGATTAGTAATATTAAGTGTAGTATCAAGGATTGAAAATATAAAATTGTTTATATGTAGATAACTAGTTGTAAAAAATCATCTATGGAGCCTTGAATTCTAGTGTTGTTGGTGATCGTTTGGTTTGTGGGGTTTAATTTGAGTTAATCTAGTTCCTGAAATTGAACTTCCTCTGTTCCTAAATAAAAGATAGCTTTCGTAATTTGATTAGATTAAGGATATTAGTTAAAGTAACTTATAGTTATTAGCATATGATATTACTAATCTGCCCTAACCAAATATCTTTATTCTCACCCTTCATCTCTTGTTTGTTTATTATAGATAAACATTATTAGGATTTATTTGAGAAAAATTGCATCTTAGTATGTTTCACAGATAATTTAATTTGAAGGATGTTCCAGAAATTCAAGTCTAAAGTTAATTATTTTGTCACCTTCTTGTCACTCTCTTCTTCTCCATAAACCCCAAAGCCTTCCATTTTTATTCTTATTCCCAATTTAACCCCAAACCATTGAGCTAAAAAAGATTGCTTTTTTTTTCCTTGTACATGCTTTTTTCTGATTAAGATAAAATATTTTAAGTATTCTTATTCATTCCTCTCCCATTCCTTTCGCAAATAACTCCTCATATTGTTATTATTTTGAATTTTGAATTGTATTTCTTGTTACTCTCTCCATTTTTTTCTAATGGTTATTATTTCGAATTTTGAATTTTGAATTGTATTCCTTGTTACTCTCTCCATCTTTTTTCTAACGGTTATTATTTTTGAATTTTGAATTGTATTTATTGTTGTTCTCTCCATTTTTTTCTAACGGTTATTATATTGAATTTTGAATTGTATTTCTTGTTACTCTATCAATTTTTTTTTCTAACGGTTATTATTTTGAATTTCCAATTTCAAATTTTGAAATGTATTCCTTGTAAATCTCTCCATCTTGTTTCTAACGGTTATTATTTTTGAATTTTGAATTGCATTTCTTGTTGTTCTCTCCATTTTTTCTAACGGGTATTATTTTGAATTTTGAATTGCATTTCTTGTTATTCTCTCCATTTTTTAGTGCTGATAAAAATGATTAGTTTATATATATTATATTACATTAATTGTATTAAATTATATAACAAACATACTTTCTGTTACTTCAATTTTTAACGGTTATCTTATTATTTTTATTTTCAAATATAGAAATATTTAATTTGACCTATTATTACTATTTTCATTTTTCATTTCTAATTTTTATTTTCATTTTATTACTTTATTATTATTATTTATGTAAGTTTTTTTTAGGGTTTCTAATAATAATAATAATAATAATAACTGAAAAAGTAGAAAGATCAAGTTAAGATTTAAAAAAAGACTACAAAGATTTCTAGGGTTTTTTGTTATTATCTTAATTTAGAAACTGTTTCTTTTATTTGATTTTTTTTGTAAGGAATACTCCGCCTATATTAGGGGGCGGAGTATTCCTTACAAAAAAATCAAATAAAAATAGTTTTTCTATTTCTTAGTTTGGGGAATGGAGACTGAATACATTAGAGTCCCTTTTACCTTAGGAGGTAGTTCGATTTATTCATTCTCAGCATATTGATTTAAATATGGAAGATAGTCCTAGTTAGAGATATAATGCTTCTGGGGCTTTCTCTACTCGTTCAGCGTATATGAGTCAAACAGAAAATGGTAATGGGCAGTGGAAGTGGAAGAATTTGTGGAAGTTGAAAGTTCCACAAAGATGCAGGATGTTTATGTGGCTTCTGTGTTCAGAGAGTTTGTTGACTAATGTAGAGAGAAATAAATGGGGTATGACAGATGTGATGGAATGTGGAAGTTGTAAGGGGATACATGAGGATGTACTTCATGTTGTTAGAGAATGTAAGAAAGCTGCGGAGGTTTGGAGAATTATTGTTCCGGTAAATGATTGGCATCTTTTTCATAACCATTCTGAGTTGAAAGCGTGGGTGGATTGGAATATTAAAGCTAATCTTGAGTATAATGGAATGCCATGGAATGTGGTTTTTCCTTTGGTTTGTCATCAACTTTGGTTAGCTAGGAACCAGAAGGTCTTTAATAGAGTGAATGTTTCTGCCCAATCGATTATAGCAAAAGTTTTAGCTTGTGCAAATTGGGAGGTGAGTGTATTAATCCTTGTTTAGAAGTAGATGACGGGAGATGGAGGCCGCCAATGAAAGGGTATGTTAAGATCAATGTGAATGGGGCTACTACCTCAGAAGGGAATATGACTGCTTGTTCGGGTATTATACGGGATTATGAAGGGGAGGTGAAAAGGAGTTTCTTGTTCAATATTGGAAGAGGTAACAGTTTTTTAGCTGAGACATGGGTCATTCTGATAGGGTTAAGGTGGAGTTGGGATTTTGGAGTGAGACATGCGTTAATTGAGTCAGATTGTCTACTTCTTGTTCAAGATATTGAACAACTTTGGGATCATGATGTTGAGGTTCGACGGGAAGGAGTTAGTGCTGAAGTCAAGGAGAATATATCCTTTTCTAGTCACCCATGAGATATTAGAATTGTGTGGCGCAAAAGGGAGCAGGATGAGGCTGCACACAGATTAGCGAGACACACACTGGTAGGAGGTCATGGATTTGTTCAACTACAACAGATTCCTGCTGATGTCCAAGATGTTGTAGTGAAAGATAAGCAGTTTGTTTTGCATTAGTCTATGTGCTATGATTGAAATAAAAAAATACTCCGCCTATATTTATAGTCGGTCCCAAGCCCGGATAAAGGAGTAGGGTTGTGTTAGGCTTAGGCAGCCAACTTAAAAGTATGTCGAATCTATTGAGCATGAACACATGCATTTTTTATAACAATAGTTTATCGTCTGGTACTTCACAAGGGAGGAGGCATATAAAGAAACAAAGGGTTCAAAGAAGAGAATTAGATGAGCCACTTAGAATAATTGATCAAATGGTATAGAGTCCTTACAAAAGAAGGAGAGGAAGACCGAAGAGAACTCTTAACGAAGTTATTTAACGAGATCTTTTGATGAAGAGTTTATCTCCAAGCATTACTATTGATCAAGCACAATGACGTCGTGTGATCCTTGTAACCGACCCCACTTAGTTGGGATAAGGTTGTTGTTGTTGTTGTAAGGTTTATTTGAGAAAAATTGGGGAAAATTAAATTGAAATTTGAAATTGATTTTATATGTTTAGGATTGAGAGTGTATTTTTTTAAGAAAAATAAGATGTTAATTAAGTAGACGAAAGCAGGGCCACCACCACCTCCGCATTCACACACCTTCCTGAGGATGCGGAAGCGGTCATTGTTGATGCACACGTTGGGCGCCCCTATTCACGTTCTCATACAACCCATCAAACCCAGAATAGGAGCATGATTTTCTTTGCTTTGGCTCAATGGTGCAACCTTATAATAAGATGCCTTTGCCACCTGAATATTCCATCCAGTCTGTCGTCAAAACATGTGGTCGTCGGTGGGGAGGGAAGGAGGGAGGAGGGAGGAGGGAGAGAGGGAGGGTGGGGTGGGGCCATGGGGTTATTAAATAATATTTTATTTTTAAAGTTGAAACCCACATATATTCAGAATTTTTATTAATTTGTATGTCAAATGGTATTTTAGTATTTTCCATTAGCTCTTAGGCCAAAATAACCCTTTTATTTTGTTTGTATGCTAGAATGAATCATTTTATTGTTTGTATGTCAAATTGACTCATTGAAAATAGTGTGTTTGCCAAAATGATATTTAACTCATTATTTTCCTTTCAAAACCAGTTTTCATACATGAATAGACCTATATACTGTGCTTCCAAAGATGGGTTAAACCAACTTTTGGTCCTATAGTTTGGTGTGATTTGAGTTTTAATCTCTGAAGTTTAAAAGTGGAGGTTTTAATCCTTATAGTTTGCATCCATTTTAACATTGTGTCATTTCTACTTATGGAAAATAATAAAAAGAACATAAAAAACGAACATCAATTTATGAAAAATGTTTTTTTTATCAGAAATTTATGGAAAATGTTAAAACGTTAGGACTAAAACAAAAAAAAAAGACTTTAGATTCATAAAACGTTATACTCCCTTCGTTCCTAAATATAAGATCACTTTAGGGATGTGGATAAGTTCCTAAATATAAGATCAATTTGTACTTTATCCCAAAATTTGCCCAAATTACCCCTAATTTCTTTGCTAACTCATAACCTCGTCTGTTTGTAAGGCAAGAAGTCTTCTTTTTCAAAAATTCTGCGTTTCAGTCTTCTTCATAGCATAATGCAATTCATGAGCAGATTTTCCTCCTCTTCTCTTCCACCCATGCGCATTTACAGATCTGAAGCTTGAAATCTTTGCTTCTTCAGGTTTTTTAAACGCAACAAATTATTTCCTCAATGCATTCTTGCTCGTTCCTCTTCCTACTGATGCACTTTGAAACAACAAAAAATCTCCCAGTCTCCATTTTCTCGAGCTCTTGGAATTTCTAGACGAAGATGAAAGAAAATTTCTGGAATTTGACAATGATGTCTCTTTTGAATTTCGCTGTTGATTTGAATCGGATCTGAGGATAATTTGACGGTGGATTTGTTGAAAGGTAAGGAGCAGATTTGAATCAGATCTGTTGATGTAAGAGCTCTTGGACAAAGGCGGCTCTGAGGAGAGCGTACTGAGAGGAATATGCGAATCAATGTTCCTTTAAATTGGAGGGCATTTTTGGAAGATCATCTAATTCTAACTAATTTAACCACCTTCCTTAATCCCTCCAAAATAGGCAAAGTGATCTTTTATTTAGGAACGGAGGGAGTATATTAAAAATGTTAAGTAGTTAACACGCGCGCGCACAATGTATTCGAAACATTTTCCATACGTTTCAAAGCTTCTCCATTTACAATTTAAATGAATAGACTTTGAATGTCATTTCTACAAAATATAGCTTTATATAGCTTTATATGTCGCCAATATAGCGTTTTTGATACGGTTGATGCTAAAAAATGGATAATAAAAAAAAGATAGATCAATTTTATTAAGAAAGTGACAGGATCACCAACAATAGTTACAGAAAGTTGACTTCACTAAGATACAATTCAAAATATTAGAGTAGAGAGTATTCATAATGATCTTCCTCCTCACTTTCTAGTTCCTCTTGTATAGGCGAAACATTTAATCGTGTACTAACATATTTAATCTGGTACTGAATGTCATATCGCAAACATCACACGGTCAATTATTATTTGTTTGTGGTAATTGATGATAACTACTATTAAACATTAATCATGTAATCACATATTTAATCTTGTTGAATGTCATATCGCAAACATCATGTGGTTATCAATTATGATTTGTGGTTTGATGGTAACTACTATTTTTATATCCATTGGCTTTAATTTGCATTATGGTTTCATGGGTTTTATATCCGTTCAGCGAGAATCATGGACGTATTATTAACCATTTATTTCCTTGCATGGAGGTATTATTGGCCATTTAGTTCTTTGTTTGTAGACTACATTTCACATTGGGTTCATGAGTTTTCTTATGAACCAAAATTAGCATACTATTGGGCCCACATTAAATCCTCCACTCACCTAGTTTGATTTTCATGAGACTTGGAAGTACTTGTCACGTGCTACCATGTTGCAAATCATCATAGTGCTTGTAAGCTGTTGACAGTGTCTTCTTTGGATGAACACGATTTTTTTGACACATTCACGTCTTTACATCGTTGATTGGCTTCATGGGACAATTGTAATCTTTCATTTTCATCAGTGCTTCATCGGACAATTGTAACCTTTCAGTTTCATCAGTTTTCTTTATTCAAAAACTTTTCTTAGAAAATGAATAGTCTCTTTGTTCCATTATTTCCCTTTATTTTGTTTTATCCAACTTCAGGCCCTTCTTCTTCCTATATAAGATTAGGTGTTTCCATTTGTTCTTTGTATTGCGACCTTCCGGTTTTGATCTTGTCTTGAAGTGATAAATTCTAATCAAACTCTTAATAACCAATACAAATTATTATCAAATATCAATGTCACTAACTATGACAGAGAAAGGATTATCATATACAATCATAATGTTGCTATCATAGTTAGGAAAATTTTTTTGCTAATATCCTCAATATTATCCATGATAGAAAGACCAAATCTTATCGACTATAATGGATATTTAAGTACTAGACATGTTAAAAAAAATGATTCTCCTAACATGATTATTTAAAAACAACCTGACATCCTACAAAGATAGACAAGCTAGAAAGATAATTGCCTAAAATGACAAGTAACTTATAATCATCACATCAACAACCCAACCCATTCAGTATAACCATGTTTGGCTATACTGAATAAAAACAACCCATTCAGTATAACCATGTTTGAATGACATGATCTAACATGGTTATTTAGCATAATCCTACTAATCTATCTATTTGGCTATCCACCAAATCACATAACCATGTTAAGAAAGAACTAATATAACATGGCTATTTAAACAAAACCTACCCATTCAACAAATATATAGACATAATAGACATAAAAGCTACGATCCTTGATAATCACTAATCAGCCTATTTACTACCATTTACCATTCACATCGCCCATCACATGCATGTGAACACGACCATAATTTTGCATATTGACTGATTGCCAGAATTGCCCCCAGCAACTATAGATTTAACATTCAAGATACATTCATCCAAAATCAATATGATTAAAATTTGCGGAAGCAAAATAATGCAAACTAAATTTGACAATACATTTATCCAAAGTTAATCATAAGCAAGCCACAAAAACTTATTTCTCATAGCCGTCGTTTTCTCCCATTTTACATGCATTCGCTTTCTATCCTAAATTGCTTCATAACCTCTTCTGAGAAAATATTAATTGAAGACCTAGGGAAAGGAATCGTGAAATATCAATTGTTAAAATTCTTTGACAAAAAAATTTGTTAAAATTTATTACACTGATATACCTGTAAACAAATTGCTTCCAGGATGTTCGTTGCTGTTGAGTATATCTTCTCTTTAGGATTTTAATAAGTTTCTTCATTGTCTTGCTTTTTGTATTTGCTATACATCATATTTCAGTTAATCAGTACGATATTATACAAGCCTTTGACAGCTTCAACATCTTCTCCATGTAGGGCCAAAATCTTTCTATGTTTATGAATTATTGTTCTTCTCCAGAGTTTATACAATGATTTAATTTATTTAACTCTTTTTCTTATAAAATATAGGTTCTACCTATCATGAATGCCTCCTTAAGATTTTAAGCCTTCATACTCCTTTTAGTTTAAGTTACATGAAAGCCCTTTTGAATGACTTGACTTTCAATATTCTACAACTCTCCTCTGTTCTTTTTTTAAAGGGCGAAGACCCAAAAATGATACATAACTATTGAGGAAGGAATAAAAATAATACATAACCATTTCAAGGTACACTAATGATACCCAACTTTTAGAATGAATCAACAATGATATTTTCACTAATATGTTAATAAAATTAGACATGATATGTCCAAAATGCCCTTATAACTTAAATAAATTTTCTTTTCTCCTTCTTCCTCACCCTCTCCTTCCTTCTTCCATAAAAGTTAAGCTCGTGTTGTGGTAAAAAGACATGAAGATTCAAAAGTGGCTAAATCTCTTATGCCTTTCTGGACTCTTGATTAAATATTATCCACATACGATAAACATTGTGGCTGCCAGCAATGGTTCATATTAGCACCACTGCAACTTTAATAGGAGTAATTAAATAGGCAATTTCCAACACAACCGACCAATCAACCACAGACCTACTTCAACAATGAAAGAATACAACATACAAAATCAACAACATTTAAGATGCCAGAACTAGGCCAGGCAAAAAAAAACTAAAACCTTTTCACAAAATATTGCAACTTGAGGGTAATTAGAGAAACAAGGAGAAATCAGGAAGTGGCTCGGGAGAAAACGGTGGGCGACGAACTCAGCAAGTGAAGGTAATTAGGGTTCATATTGGTGGCTGGGCGACGAACTCTGGTGGCAAGGGAAGCAACGGTGGCTGGGAGCCGGAGCCAAGGTTGAACGTAACGTCAAGCAGCGGTGGCTGAGACAAGATTTTCTACTTTTCTTGGTTGATTTGAACAGTAAAGAACAAATTTTTCATGGAAAAAATTTTGGTATGATGAACTTTTGGAGAAGAAGAAAAGAAAGAGTAGATTAGGATTTGAGATTTAGTAGAGATAGAGAGGTGATGGTGGAAGAAGGAAGGAGAGGGTGAGGAAGAAGGAGAAAAGAAAATTTGTTTAAGTTATAAGGGCATTTTGGACTTTTCATGTCCAATTTTATTATCATATTAGTGAAAGTATCATTGTTGATCCATTCTAAAAGTTGGGTATCATTGGTGTACTTTGAAATAGTTATGTATTATTTTTATTCATTCCCCAATAGTTATGTATCATTTTTGAGCCTTCACCCTTTTTAAAATATAAGATTTCTCATTTCTCTACTTTTCCTCTTTTCCTCACTCTTCCTTTATCTTATATGAAAGCACTTTTTTAAGCCTTAATACTTGCAATTCATTATAAGATTTCAACTCTTCTTTTATCTTATCTCTTTAAAATCTCAATTCTTTTACAAGTGAAATTTTACACTACAAAAATCTAACATTGATTTCATATTATTCGATTCTCAATCCATACAATTCATTGTCGTAGATCACTTATAATGTTATTCTTTCCCATTGAAGACTCAAAGTTGTCTACCAGTGAGTTTTTTCCATTTTGTTTATTTAATTATTTAGTTTTTTTATTCTTATAGTTATTTATTTATTTATTTGTTGTTATTGTGTTTGTTCCTTTGCTGCTCCCTCCCCCCATAAATATATATAGCCGTCGCTTTGTTTTTTTTATTTTCCATTATTTTTTGTTTTTTTAAAAGGTTGCTTTTATATATATATATATATATATATATATATATATTGGTTCACTATTTGTAATTTTAATTTTAGGCCTGAGCCTAGGCCTTCAAAAGGCCTAAAAGCCTATTTAAAAGTCTACTTAAAATGTTGACTCTTAAATAGGCTTGAAATTTTATACTTCTAATTTTATATAAAGTCTTTACACCTGTTAAAACTTGTATACAAATTATGAGATGTGAAGTTTAGATGCACAAATAAGTTGATACTATTATAATTAATTTATATATTTTATTTATTTTATACAATATTATAATAGAAATCACAAAATAATTAAATAGGCCCGGCCTGTAGGCTTGTAGGCTAGGCCTTGTGAAAAAAGTCTGGCCTATTTAGTTTAATAGGCCAAATGATAGGCCTGTATATGAGTCTGACCTATTTACTAAATAGGCTAGGCTAGGCTTTTTGAAGGTTAGGCCGTAGGCCCCTATTTAAAGCCTAGCCTATTTCCACCCCTACTCCCCATATAAAAATGTTTTGCCTTTTTGGAACAGTTACTTCTTTTTCTTTATTCATTCATTTATTTAGATTGAATTGAATATATATATATATATATATATATATATATATATATATATATATATATATTATATTTTCCCTTTCTAACAACTCATGTTCACTGGCAAAAAAAAACAACTCATGTTCCTTTCCCTTTCTTTTCGCAAATAATTCTTCTTATTGTTATTATTTTGAATTTTGAATTGTATTTCTTGTTACTCTTTCTATTTTTTCTCTAACGATTAATATTTTGAATTTTAAATTGTATTTCTTATTACTCTATCAATTTTTTATAACAGTTATTATTTTGAATTTTGTATTGTATTTCTTGTTACTCTCTCCATTTTTTTCTCTGACGTTTATTATTTTGAATTTTGATTTTTATTTCTTATTGCTCTCTCCATTTTTTCTTAACGGTTATCATTTCAAATTTCGAATTGTATTTAGTGTTGTTCTCTCCATTTTTCTAACGGTTATCTTTTTGAATTTTGAATTGTATTTCTTGTTGCTCTCTCAATTTTCTTTTCCCTAACGGTTATTATTTTTAATTTTGAATTTGAATTGTATTTTTTGTTGCTCTCTCCATTTTTTCTAACGGTTATTATTTTGAATTTGAATTGTATTTTTTGTTATTCTCTCAAATTTTTTTTAGTGCTGAAAAAAAATACTTTTTGTTACTTTCTTCAATTTAACAGTTATCTTATTATTTTTATTTTGAAATATTGATATATTTAAGGGTTAGTATACAAATCCTCCCTCGAAGTATACCTATAAGTGCAGATTTCCCCTAACATATTTTTAGATGCAATTTTACCCTAGAAGTAAAAATATTGTACAATTTAACCTTTATGTTAGACAATATGTTTAACACCGTTAATTTTAATACATGTGGCATATAAACTGTCATTTTAGCCCTTACATGGTTGCCATATAATAAAAAGAAATAAGATAGAAAAATAATAATAGAAAAAGAAAAAAATTTAAAAAATAAAAGTCACTCCCCACCCCTCCCCCACCCCACCCCACCCAGATGGCAAGGATGACTCAATATAGTCTGATGTATATTTCATTGATATAATATCATATTTATACTACAAAAACTTTTTCAAAGATAATAAACTTCTCCTACAATTTACCTCATATGATTCACTAATATCTTAATATCGTAATTTCCTAATAGTATTATTGATAATTATGACTAAGATTCTACTAATATACAAAATAGGAAATAATAATATTAATCTTCTAATTCCAATTCTAACTGTAATTGACCAAAGAAGATTATAGGAATGAATTAATATGCTTGACAGATGATGAAGCTTTGAAAAGATGCCTGTTCATTCGAGATTCTGGAAAATTTATTTACCGTATATACAGGCTTTCTTTTCTGTGTCTCTATCTCTTGTTTTGATCCTGAAAATACATTTAAACCATCAAAGTTACGTACATAGGTCTCTTCATGTATTAAAAACTGGTATTGAAAGGAAAATAATTAACAGCTTATTTTTGTTAAGATACAATTTTAGGGTAACTAGATTAACTCAAATTAAATATATCAGTGGGCCATTTAATAGTGTCTATTTCACAAAAAAGATATCAAATTATTCAAATATTCTTTGATTGGTCTAAACTATAACAAATTTTTTAACATTCTCAAAATTGAAATATCTAGATCATTAGATTTTCAAAAACTGCATCACATCCCTTCGAATAATATAGTAGCAAATAAATACTTAAGAAGAATAAATTATATATTGGTGGTGCATAATACAAAGTTTTGGGTCCTTCTTATAAAAAATCTTGAAGTCTCACATTGTTGAATCGTGACGAGTAATATGATCCAAAATGTTTTGATAAAAAAAAAAATATGATCCAAAATGAACATATTGAGAACTAGACGCTGGCGGTATACTTACGATTCAATACACTTAATAATATTCATAAAAATGTAAAAATAAACTAGGAATATTATTACGAGAGAAACAAAAGGGAAATATATATAAGAAAAACAATGTGTTGTGTTGTGAATTTCAATCACATACTTTATTACAACAATTTTCCATTACAATCCATAAGTAGGCCCCAGGATTTCCCCAAATAGTTACATATATATTCATCAAACATCAACCCATCATCATCATATTTCTTCAGCATCATCATCAAAAAATGTGCTATTCAGCTTCACCGTTAGAAGATTCTCCAAGGGATAATCAGGATTGCAATAGTTATAAAACTCCCTGAACGTAAGATTCTTAAGATCCTGAAGCGTTAACAAATTTGTGACAGGTGGTGCAATTTCTTCCTTACCCTTATTATCATTACCCGAATTATCAGTGCAACCATTATTAGCAAAGTTCACTCCGCTAGTAGTAATCGTTGTCATCACCACCACCACCACCTCCACCTTGCTCGCCGCCACCGCGCTCTTTCCCACCATTCCACTGCACACGATGCCACCATTACGTGAAGAAAGGGAAACAACAAACGGGACCCTAGTCTCCTCAGACTTGGTAGTACCGACAAAGAAGTGTTCTTGTGGTGGTGGTGGTAGGATTGTACATGAAAAGGACCCTATGGTAAAGGGTCCAGGCATGGGCACATGTGGTTGGTAGTATGGAACAATGTTGGAAAGTTCTCCAGAGGCGTTCAATACGGTGATGGAAGCATTGTATTGGTGACAGTATTGTAAGAGATGTTGCATTATGTCGGTGCCTGCTGGGATTTCAATGATGTTCTTTGTATCAGGTTTTGTGTCTACAGGTGGTTCAATTTTCTTGGGCTTATTCTTTGAACCCTTGGGCCTTCCTCGCCGGAGAATATGGTTGCCACCGGTGGTGATTCCGAGGACCTCCGTGGAGTTTAGACTAGGACTAGTTAGGAAGGATTGTGATAATGGTTTGGGTTTATTCTTTGATCCCTTGGGTCTTCCAACGGATCTTTTAGGTTGTGGGTAGTGGCTATTAGGGTTGATGGCGGCGGCGGCGGTGGGTTCTCCGGTGGCTGAGGAGTAGTCGGCGCCGGTGGGATAGGGGTTGCTGAAAGGAGCCATGCTTAGAAAGTCCATGAGTATTGTGATGAAGGAGAAAGAATGTTAAGACTTAAGAGTGATGATAGCTTTTCGAGGGTTATGTGGCTATATATATAGGTGTGATTGGTTGTGTCTTTACGGAGAAAAAGGAAATTAGTTATGACTTTCGGAGTCGTGAACATATGATATGAATTGAATTTAAATGTCATGTACGAAAATGTAGCGTAGTATTTAGATATTTCCTTTTTTGACCAACACATTTTAGGAAGGGATGAAGTCACCACTCACCACTCACCACTCACCAAGTCTTGCGGAGTAGTATTTAATTATTTAATGGAGCATATACCAATATGTTCTGCCCATGCAAGCCACTTGCTTTAGAAATAATTTTATATTCTTTTTTTTTGAACGAATAAATAGTTTTATATTCTAAACTAAGCATTTTTTTTTTTTGGCCAATTCTAAACTAAGCATTTTGTGACTTGTGAGGGAAAAAAATTACATTTTATACTAATATAAGATTGGAAGTTAGTTGGATAATTAATTATAAGTTGATTTTAATTTGGATGAATTAGATTTTTTTTATGGATGCATATCTTAAATTAAACAAAATAATACAACGTAACTAACACATGCTAACAGTTAGAGATTTATTATACGAAACGGTTCTAGGTTAGAAATTAAAAACAAAAAAAATTTAGAGCGCGCGTACAGATGAAAGTTTGGTTATGGTCCAGATTATCCATATTATGGTTATACCATAATTGCTAATTATAAATTGGTTGATATATATTAACTAGATTTTCTCCCCCATACATGCATTGGACAGGAAAGTAAAGTGGCAACTGGCCAGTTAAAGATGATCGTAGGAATTATATCAACATGCATGGACAAATGATGAGATTATGAATGAGATGCATATTCATTTGATACTACAGAATATTTGTCTACAATTTAGATAGAATTATTTCTAGTTGTTGATTTTAATTTGATTTTGTTTTAAACATAAATTAACATATTCAGTCCATCAGCTATTTCCATTTCTTGGAAAAGTTACGTCCATAGAGCTGTTCACGCAGGACGACATGTTTTTCAAAGTAACTAATAAATACATACATACATTTCAGGGGTTCACACAGAAAATATTTTGGAACCGCAAATAAATTAGTAAATATGAATACAAGATAGTCCACATCATACGTATGAGTTTTACATTTTACATTTTCTGGAAAAGGTGAAACGGAGTAGATGAATTATAAGTGAAAATGAGTGACTTTATTTGTTTTGAGTTTTGGAAGTGGAGGGAAATTGGAAAGAAAAAGTGTAATTTAACGTTTCGTTGGGGGGAGATCAAAAGTGGGGTTTAAAATTGACCCTTTCAAAATATTTTGTTTTGATTTAACATTTGGATAAATTGACCATTTCAAAATAATTTATTGGGTAGAATGATATTTAACCCTTTCAACTTTTACAAGATATTTAACTTTTTGAACAACATATTTGTAGAATACTCCCTCCGTTCCGAAATATATAAGATCACTTTGGTTAATTTGGGGAGATTAAGAAAGACAATAAAATGACATAATCTTCCCAAAATCGCCTCAATTACTTAACTTTAAAAAGAGGAGGGGTTTTCAATGAAAAGAGGAAGTATAAGGGTAGTTTGGGCAAAACTTGAGATAAAATAGGAAGTGATCTTATATTTAGGAACTTATCCACTTCCCCAAAGTGATCTTATATTTAGGAACGGAGGGAGTACACTATTATGTAATTATTCCACCTGATATTTAGATTAACCAGATATATAAAAGAAAAGAAGTGTGAAATTATTTTTTATGGAGTACTCATATTACCTATGATTTCCTCATTGTGATTAGCGCAAGAAATTAAAGAAAGGGAAAAACTTACATCATGTTCATTTCTCCAGGTTCTCAAGTTCTTTTAATATAGGCCATTAGATTGAATGGATGATTGTTATAAAAGGACACATGTCACTCCCATATTAAAAGAACTTGAGAACCTGGAGAAAAGAACATGACGTAAGTAAGGTCTACGAGCATAATTGGATGCAACAATTTATGGATTCAACAAGCCTATCACCGTCTACCCACCAAACCCTCCGCCGTCCCATCATTGTCCCCTCCACCAATCCCCCGCCCTCCGCCGTAAATAACACACAGATAAAAACAAGCTAATAAAGATCATAACAAAAGAAAAAACATATACGAAGAAAACAACAAATCTGGAAAATGTTAGAGCTGAACCAATCCACAAGTTTGCGACCAAAATCTCTCAATTTGCCAAAGGAAAATAGCAAGTCATAGCTAAAGTAAGTAGTTAATAAAGACAAATAGAGAATTGCAACCATCCTGAGCCACCAAATAGAAATGAGGGGGTCAACAAAAAAACAATGGATCTGATATATCTGAAAATTTGGAAAGAGCTTATGCTGCAATGAATTGCAACGGAATTCGATGAATGAGAGAAAAGGAATTGTTCCACACGCATATTCAAGCAATGCGCCGATTGAAGAGCAGGTTGTGACACTCCAGATTTAGCCACACACCATTTCTGCCTTGACATCGACGACCCAACATTCGAAGATGGCGGTGGACGACGGGAGAGACGTCGGTGGTTGGGAGCTGGTGGTCAAAACTCCGGCGGAGGGGAAGGTGGTGACACATGATTGTGGAAGATTTTTTTTAAAGGAGATGAAGTTTTTTTTTAAAAAAAAGTAATTATTTTTAATTATATATTTTTAATTTGTTTTTCTATGCAAGCTTGCCTACTCATCACAACTAAGGCTTACATGTCAGTTTATTTAGCATATCAAGTCCTTATCAAATTATAGGGATCATTTCTTTGAACAAAATGAAATTTGAAGGATCGAAATTAAACCTTCACTTTTAAACTTCAGGGACTAAAACCAAAATAGATGTAAAATGTTAAAACGTTAGGATGCAATGTATTTATAAAAAGCCTTATATTTTTTTTATCAAAATAAAAAGCGTTATATGAATACAATGTTATTTACTTATTTTAGTCCTATCGTTTTATTATTTTATACTTTGCATCCATTTTTGGTTTTATTCTTTTAAACTTTAGGATGCCCAATATATAACATTTTCCATAACTGCTTATGGAAAATAATAAAGCAAAATCTTATAATTAACTAACATAAATTGATCACAGATGACATTGATATCATGGAGCCGTGAAACCCCCTATAACCGATATGAGTGTATGCGTGTACTGTATACCTGCTTCAGGTACTATGGACACAAATATGTTGAAGATTGAAAAATTGATTTGCATATATTTCCGATATGATACGTGTAACAATATACACTTTTTGTAAAAAGAAAAAATTATTAAAATGCAATAAATACCCTAAACTATTTTTTAAAACGTAATTTACACCCTAAAAATTTTTTAGATACAATAAGAACTCTAAAGTGTTAAAGTTTGTCATCTTTTTTAGCATTTGATGTCTTTTTTTTTTCTCAAGAAACAAAAGGAAATTGATTGCACCCAAAAGTATTTTTATTATAGTTTGAGGCGATTACACCCAAAAATACATTCAGTATGCTTAAATATTTAAGGGTGTTTTTTGCACCCAAAAATACATTCAGTATGCTTAAATATTTAAGGGTGTTTTTTTGCACCCAAAAAAGTTGATAGTTTTTCCTTATCAGAAAAAAATTGATAGGATTTTTCACATTTCTCCTTTGAAAAAGTCTCATTATTTGATGTTAATTTTTTTTTTTTTGTATAAATGACAATTCATTAAAACGAGATAAAAAGTACATTACAATGCTACAATCTTAAATAAAAAAAGAAAAAGGAGCATAAAAAGCAAGGTGCTCCTTCATAAAATTACAAATAAGTTCAACATCTACTTAAAAGTAAGAGTAGCTAATAAAAGATTTTAGCATGCAGTAGATATCTTTCTCAACTATGTCAGCTTGCGAACTGAATTGAGATAGGATGAGTTGGCCAGATGTTAATTTTGAGGTGAGGGATCTCTCAATTTAGATTCCTTTTAGATTATTAAATGTCTTTCAACACTCCGCTTAAATCACCAACTTTGTGAAAAACAGTAACTTTAAAAAATTTCTGACCAGTGCCTTTTTAAATCAAAATCAATGAACAAGTTTGTAAAATAAAAAATAAATATGAGTTAGTTTGGGGGGAAAGTATTACGACACTTTTTTAAGAAATTATTTGGTATTCTGTTTGATTAATTTATTTGAGTGTGCATATAGTCAATTTTAGATATAGAACACTTAAAGAAGCTTATAACCATTGAATCTAAGTATAAGCTAATTAAACCAACATCAACAGAAACCATTTGAGCAAGAGAAAACTACTGTATTTTATACTCCCTTGGTTCTTAAAATAAAACATATTTAATTTAAGGGGTGAAGTTGGTCTTAAATATAAGACATCCAATTAATTTTTTGATTTCTCTAGATTATTAATACACATGGATAATCAATAATAAATAAATAAAAGAAAAAAGAGAATAAAGGTAGATAGTAAGAAATTTCGATAATATCATGTAATTTTTTAAGTGACTCAACTAACATCCTTAATATAATTAAATTAAATTAATATATCCTATATTTAAAAACATAGAAATGGGGTGAGTATTAAATATGCATGTTATATTTTATCAATAATATAATTTTTTTCGACAAAAAATAATATAAATTGTTTTTTAAAATACTTTAGTTAAATTAATCTTCAATATGGTAAATTGAATTCACATCTTACGGATCCAAGGTGAAGGTCCAAGTTGCCTTCCTATACAGAGTTCGAAATAATTGATGTTTCGGGTCTGATGCCTAATTACCAACAGAGCCCAGTCACTTTAGTGGACAACCTGAGTAAAAGTATGTACTACTCCCTCTAATCCCAAATATAGGATGTATTTAACAAATTTATTAGATAAGAAATTAAGTTAACTTAGGTAATATAAATTATTTTCCTAAAACACCCTAACCAAAGGTCATGATGTTCCACAATTTTATTGATCAGAAAACAAGTTCCACAATTCACTTATTCACTTTTTTTTTTACTTGATCATGTCTCCCGATGAAAATATGAAACTTGATTTTTCACTTTGTATAAGGCTACTTCTTTCGCTAAGCCCAACCCAGTTGATATGTAGAAAAATATTGTTCTAAGGAGATTTTGATTTTAATATCAAGCATGATGAAACATATGAACTGGGCTGTATATTTTAGTGAAGATTATTAGGTGCTGTTCTATTTGAATTATGGTGGCATTTAAATTCCAACAGCCCAATAAGGCTCAAATCAAATGGGCCCAAACTTCCGGTTAACAAGACTTAAGATATGAAATAGGCTTAATTCGTTGTTTTCATATTGATTCCACTCCACCAATCACATTTGTATATCGTTACATATATGGGTGGTGTGTTGACCATGCAGTTGCTATACATATAGCGTGGGTGTATCTTATACTCCCTCCATTCCTTATTATAAGTCGTCAACTAAGCATTTCTCGCATACCAAGGAATGGTAGATGAGTCTTAAAATTCATGTTAAATTTGCCAAGTTTTCCAACTTAACCTTCATTAAATGATATATTTCACATTTTCAATTTTGAATCTCTATTAATGATAGGGGTAAAGTGGGAAAAAATAGTTAATGTGGCGGTTAGTGTCTTATACTAAAGAAAAAAATTATCGGTGATTGATAACTTATAATAAGGAGCAGATGGATAGATTGAAAATGCTCGGTGTGTGTTGACCAAACACATCTTTGCAATATAGTGTATCCTATAGATAACTTGCGTGTAACCTCATGTCTTAAGTAGTTCTTATCCCTTTAATTCACAATAAAGTTTTATCTTATATTAAAGATTAGAGAGAGAATTACTGATGAGACATTGAAATTAAATTAAATTACAATAATTATTTATTCACCGATAACTGGTGTATTTTCTAACACTATATAAAGTGAGAATTGAGATCACCTTTGGAAGTTCGAGTACTACAGAATTCAGATGAAAATTAAACATACATCAAAGAAAATTCTTCTTCCTCTTTATTTTTGTGGCCAAAACTAAAAAGAAATCAGAAATTTTAATTAAAATATGTTTGCACAGTCCGGGGTGGTTTAGTCATGTTCAAAGAAGACCAATAAATGCGTCAGTGAGGAGGTTGATAAAACAACTTGGAATCCAATTAAAAGAGGAAGAGGTAAACCAAGACAAACACTCAGTAAACTACTATAATGAGATCTATTGGTGAATAATATACAGAAGAGTTGGTGAATAATAGAGCACAGTGGCGTCATATCATCCATGTAACCGACCCCATGTAGTAGGATAAGGCTTTTTTGTTGTTGTTTGTACATGTATAATCCATATATTTGCGGTCTTGCCTATGTGCATGTAAGAGTCTAGCCTCTATGCTAAGGTTTGTCGAAGCAAAATCTTCAGTGGGGATTCCCCTTGACGGAAGACTGGTGATGGCAGCCTCGGGCTTTTGCCTCTCATGGGCTGGGGTGTTTGACAAATGAGGTTGGATGTTTGACAAATGTGGTTGAAGCTTTAAGGTAAGGAAATAGTAATTTCAACAGTTGGAAACCAACCGGTAAGAATAGAGTGGCTAGTTTCTCTATTCATCCTGTCGGCACCGAAAGGAGTGGACCAGAGTCTTGTTAAGAGACTAACATGGGAAGATGGAGGCTGAAAGGGTGGGGTCTCATATTTTGAAGGGATTGAAGAAGGACGAGCTGAAGAAATGGATTGGTCTATAGCTTCATATCTGTACTAAATATTGAGATGGAGGCTCCTTTGTTGAAGTTTGGTGGCTGGTATGCAGCAACCACAATGCCATGAGGTTCAAGCTAGTGCATTACCTACATCTGGGGGCATCTATGGTAATGCATTTGGAGTCTTGGCCCTCCCTTGGTATGTGTTAGGAGCAAGATTTGTCTGTTTTTCTTAACTTATGTGGATGTTTTGGTGGTTATGGTTTAATGTTACATTGTGCCTTTATTTTGTTTGTATTGACTGGTGGCCCGAATCTATCAAGATCTTGTTACCTATTATGTTCGATCTAGCTCAAACTTCAAAGGTTCATTCACCACTTGAGTGTAGAATGATGTGCTTATGAAATATAGCATTTGCATCAAGGAGCGTGGACACAGAAGAGCAAGACTTTGGACAACCACCATCTATTGTTTTACCCCTTGATTTTGATGGTTTCGAAGCTCAGTCTCTTCACTATTGACAGTTCATTTGATGTTTATCTTTTGGTATGCTCTACTAGTTTTTTGATGTTATCAATTACGTTTATGTCTCATGTCCTTTTGTTCTGATTGGTAATGCTACTGTTATAATGACTTCTTGTTCTGAAGTTCCGTGTTCTGATTTATTGTACCGTGGTGTTTGTAAAGTAAACTTTTACATTAAAGGTTTAAGTATCAATTTGGCAATAAAAAAAACAAAATCCATATATTTGCGGCAATACTCCGAAGTCAGGTAATGCAATTCTTCAGTGAAAATTCTATTTAATGTTAAGAATACACATATGTCTAGTTTTCTTAATTTCCAATCGCATGCAACTTTTTTCTGATAAAAAAAAATCGCATGTAATTTTTACAAGAAAAACAGTACAAGATTCATTACTTGGGAAAAAAATTAACTCACAAGACCTTTTAATTTCATTCCATTTTTAGTCAAGTTGTTCTACTTTTTCTATTTTTATTATAAGGGAAAATTACACTTGAAATATTTTTTTTGTTAATCACCGCCCAGTTTAATCCGGACTTAGAGGTAGGAATATTACCTACATATATAAGCAAGGTTGTCCCCTCTTCCAATGAGAGCGTTTTCAACTAACACGCGTTCACATCCTTAAGGGTGTTGTAGCTCACTTATCAGTTCAACCAACTATACATTGGTTACATTTGAAACCTTTGAAATAAGTGAAAAACAGTTAGATGCGGTAATATTTTGATAAGAACACTTACATACCCTGAACCTAAATGTCCGCTTAAAATTTAATGGAAATGACATAAACGCCCTGGACAAAATTTATTATTTATTTGAAAAAGTAATCAACCTGCAACACAAATTTAGTGGGACTTATTTTGGTATTTTTTAATTTTTATGGGGTGCAGCTAATGCAAAAATTAAGTGAAAGTGAATCCCCCAAGCTCCCTTCTTTGAAAAGAACAATAAGAAATTTTGTTGAGAACTTTTTTTATTTCGGTTAAATTTCAATAGAATTTTTAGGTCCATGGTATGCATCTACATGTTTATTAAAATTCATTGTATCCATATATTTTTTCGAAAGACATTAATTTGAATATTCCCTTGCTTATATCTTTAGAATGCATGTTTTAATTATCAATTTTTAGCTATATTATATTAATAATTTATTGATTTGTGGTAGAAACTGTATTGATGATTAATGACATGGCTATCACACCTAATATCTGCATTTATATTAATTTTGTCAAAGATCTAAATAAAATAAACTGAGACTAATCACACACACACATATATGTTAAAGTTAAAGTATACTTTTAGTCTCTTATGTTTGCATCAAATTTCAATTTAGTCTTTTATATTTGGAAAGTATACTTTTAATCCTTATCTATTAACACCATTAATTTAACTTAACCGAAAATGTTAACTTAACAATTTAAAATGGTTATTAAATACTGAAAAAATGCTAAGATTAAGTTATTTTAGTGTAATTATTCTTATAGCTAGTTTCAAAATATATCATTTTTTGCCCCAATTTAATTATGAAATAATCATTTAAATTTAATAAGTGAAACTAAAGGTGTTAATAAAAATGGATTAAAAGTGTACTTTCCAAATATAAATGACTAAATTAAAACTTTATGCAAACATAAGAGATTAAAAGTGTATTTTCCAAACATAAAAGACTAAATTGAAATTTGATACAAACATAAGGGACTTAAAGTATATTTTAGCTATATATAAACACAAAAAATGATTATGAGAATCACACATTATTAGTTTTGTGTTAGTAATAAACAAGTCCAATCTATTTTATATTTGGAATTGATTTTTTAACAATAATTTTATTTTATGTGACAACTTAAGTGTTGTTTGGTTAACATTTATATCAACCATAATTATCATATTATAAAAAACACACACGCGGATCAAGGCCTATAATAGACAAAACTGTAAGAAACTAAGAACCCAAGGATATCAAAAAAATCTATATACACATGATTCAAAATCAGGCGAATAAAGAATAACAAATTAATGTTTTCAAGATTCAACTACACAGTTATTTTTGACCCAAAAAAACACACATAGATATATACTGAAAATTAATAAGAAGTTTCTTTGAAGAAACGTGACTAAAATAAAGGCCCTAACTTTTGTGACGAGTGATTATAACTATGTTGGACCGCATCTCAATTATATCTTTTTCCTATAAGACTTCTAATTAGTTTTCCCAATATATTTTACTCAATGTATGATTTATTCAATGTTAGATCTTAAAATGTTATACATACTCAAAAGGATATAAAACTCATGTATGTTTATATCATTAATTAGAAGTACTACTTTTTTAATCAAATATTGTAATGCGTAACCTTTATTATGAAAAATATTTTCAAAAACTTAAAATTTTTCTCCACTTGGATTTTATTTCTATTGGAAAGTATCTATGTGCTAAGATTAAATCAAGCTTCATGATAAAATGCTACACAATCATAATTTTGATAGCAAGCGATGCTCATGATTTTGACTGTTCGTTGATTATTTTCCACATAAAAAACCAAACAATCTGATATTCAAAGTTAGTATATCAATTATACCTCGTCAACACTCAATAGTGTGTGTCCAACTTACAACAACCAACTTTGGCCGAAAAAACACTCGAAAAACCAAGTAGTTTTGATGAAACCTTAAATTATTAATTACCCTCACATGAAAATTTGAAAGTAATGTGCGAAGATTAAATTTATCTTCCATAATAAAATTATTCAAATGTGTGAAGTGATTAGCAGATTAGGCCATGCCTATCTACATCTACTCAGTAAACTCCATCGCACCTAGAAACAAAGGAAGAGACGATACGTTCAGAAAGATTGATCTGCATCATTATTGTTCTACAATAATAAACTCTCATCATGATAGACATGAATTATTATGTGTGATCGAGAATTGTGAAATAATAATACTAAAATAACAAAAAACCCTCCACAAAGATTTAAATCTGAAATTCTTTCATTTTTTATTTATCAAACCACCTGCTCGGAACTTGAACTATATCTTCCTCATCTCTTTGTGGGCAAATCCCATTCATAGATAAAATCAACCAAAAAACTTCAGATTGCTACGGATACATTAAAGTCCCAAACTCTAATCTCTTTAAGTTCAACATATTATTATAAATTTCATATTCTTTTCACCATAAATTGATCTCTCCATAAAACGCCTCAACACACACACACACACACACACACACACATTGAAGCATATAGTAATAAAGAATCTGACTTGAGAAAGAAGCACAGGCAGATAACACACACGCACGCACACACATAAACACATCTAGCTAGTGAAGAACTAAACTTGGAAAAAGATGAATAAGATAGAGAAACATAAACCTAAGCAGCATATATTATATATATGAAAGCTAAAGTCTTTATCTTTTCTCAAAGTCAGCTTATTACATTTATTTAGAGAGAAAGAGAGAGGGAGGGAGGGAGAGGGAGAGGGAGACTTCATTTCAATGAAACGAAGAGAAAGGGAGACCTAAGAGAGAGAGAGGGAGGGAAAACCCTGAAAGCAAAAGACAAAGAGATCAGAAGAGATTGAGAAGCCATTGTGATAGTAGTTTTCAGGTGGATTTTGCAGGAGGAGGAGGCTTCTTCTTGGGTGGCGCATGGGAGAGATTTAGAGAGGAAGCTTCCTTATGGGATTGTTGATTATTGTTGCCTGATGTGGTGCTCCCTCCTACTCCTACCATTGTGCCACTAAGCTGGTCATCGTTCAGGTCAAATGGCTTTGAAAGATCTTCCCCACCAGCCATTATCTCCGGTGGGAGCACCTGTGATGCTTGTCGCCGATGGCGGGACATTGTTCTCTAAACCTTTTCTTCAAAGAGAAAGAGAGAGAGAGAGAATGGAGAGAAATGAGAGAGAGGGTTGAATTATTTATGGAGGTTGGGGATTTGTCTGGTGAGGGAGAGAAAAGATATACTTATACTAATCCACGCGCTCTCTCAGATCGTGGCATCTATATTAGTACAAAACATGCTGATAAAAAAAAATTACTCTCTTCCCTGATATAAAAGCTACTCGCCAAAAAAAAATGTTTATTGAAAAAACATGTGAATGTTAGATGGATGTATGAAGTAAATGATTCTTTTCTAATATTGCCATATTTATTGTGGTACTTTTATAAGAGAGAAATACATAAGCATTAATAAAATATGAAAGGGAATTAGGGGCAAAGTTGGAAAAAACGCATTAAATGAGGAGAGAATATGTGAGATGAGCTCTTATACTAGGGACCTAAACCATTCAAATTTTGGACTCTTATATTAGAGATCGGAGGGAATATTAGCTCAGTACTTAATAATTTCACTTTTGGTCATTGAACTTTCCCTGTTTATTATCGTTTTGATCCTTTTAAGTTTAGAACTGGTTTTGATTATTTAACTTTGTGGCGCTATGCGTTTATGTTAATCTTTAAACTTGAAAGCATTTGGTATTCGATTTCACAGTGTTAAATTTATCTGTATATCGCAAGTGTTAAGTTGACGATGACAATATTCCATCTTCTATTGGCGATAACATCCAATGGCACCGACAATGACGTTAGTTTCCTTCAAAAGCTTCTTCGATGTGCTATAATAGCAAAGACCTGGGAGGTGAATAAAATCCTGAAGAAGATCATCGTTATTTTGTGGTTGTTGACAAATATAGAGAGTTGTCATCAATAACCATGGAAATAGTTCAAAGTTAAAGGTCCAAAACACTAATTTTAATAATGTTGAGTAATAAAAACTAGAATAAGTGAATATTTAAGGTCAAAATTATTAACCTTATTTATTTATTTTATTTTATTCTAACTTTTATTTGTTAATGAGTAGTTAATGAAGAATTTTTAACTATTTATTTAGTGCATTAAGTTTGAGTAGAATTTTTTCGCTTCTAAACACTACTTGTTTGGTTTCTTTTGGTTTTCTTTGTTTTTCGAAACAATTTTATAAAAAAATTTGTGAAAAGGAAGTTTCAAAAACAAGAAAACAATAACATGTTTGATGACTTATAATAAGAAACGAAGAGAGCAAAAACTAAATATTGGGTTTCAAAAAATATCTATATTTCTATATTTTAAAAAAAACAAATATTGATGAATGATATAATAAGAAACGAAGAGAGCAAAAAGGAAGTTTCACCAAACAAAGTTTTTTGTTTTTTAAAACAAAAAAACTATTTTTAAAAATACAACCAAACAGAAAGTCCGTTGATTAATTTAGGAAAAATTAAAATTACAAATTAATTATTTAAATAGGTTAGGCGATACCTGTTTGTGCAAGAGCGATGTTTTTCTGAAATCTTTTAATTTAATGTAGCATAAAATATAAAAAAAATATTACAACAGGAAAGTGTCACTCTACTCCAAGGACAATGAACATTGACCATAACCGATAGGAACTAACTACAGTAAGAGTATTAAGATTCGTTTCCAAGTGACCCGATATCAGTTGCATCGTTTACCAAGCAGTTTTTCAGTCAAAATCTTTCATTTAACAGTAATCGTTAGGAACTGATTTCTATGAAAGCATTGAACAAACTAGGGTTAACGTTAAAAATACACTTGTTTTATTTTAAGGGTCACCTAATATCATATAATTTTTTGAGTCTAAAATACATATAGGTTTTTCTCCAAGAGCATCCAACACTATATTTTTGGGCTCAACAATACACATGTGTTTTACACCAACAAAAAAATATGGGGTAGTGACCCTAAAAGTAAAACACATATATAGTTTTAACCATTAACCCAACAAACTAAACAAACCCAGATTTTATTGCTCCTACATGAATTTGCTTTTAATGGCAAAATTGCTCTTTAACAGAGTAATGTTTTATTTAAAATTTAGTTTTGAAATGCGTGGCTGTCACCCAAGAGGGGGGGGTGAATTGGGTGGCAGAATAAAACTTGTATAAATTCTTCCTTTTAAAACTTTACTCCTTGTGCTTGATGAGAGTGACGATGTATTACCCCAAGCACAAGTGAGTATCTAGTGGTGTGGTGCTTGATGTGTAGATTAAAACAGCGAGAATGAGCACACACGAGTTTATCCTGGTTCGGTCACTTCCAGACCTACATCCAGTCCCCAGGCTCCACCTGAGATTTTCAATCCACTCAACCTCTTGTTTCAACCAGGCACAAGAAAGCCTTTACACTATAGGTTTTACGAGCACGGGTTCACCTAACAACCCACAGGTTTTGCAACGGGCTCACCTGCAAACCTTACAACCACAGGTTTTACAATGGGATCACCTGCAACCTTACAACCACAAGTTTTGCGGGCTAACTTGCAACCTATGGAGATTTAGAAAACCTCTAAATGCTCCCCCTCACTTTTGTAAGATAATAATTCTGTTCGTCAAGCACAAGCTTTAGAACACCCTCTATCAATTAGAGGATTTGATAATATGTTCACTCAATGAACTAATTGTGATAAACACTTAAGTACAGATGATTCTCTCTAAGAATAGATGATGTTACTCACTTAAGTACAAATGAGTTACTCTCTAATAATGTTACAAATCTAGATCTGAGAGTAGAAGATGAGAGGAATGTAGAATATAGTTTCTCAGATAATATGCTCTGTTTCTCTGACCTCTCTTCTGAATGTAGATGTTCCTTTTATACTCGGCCTCAATATTCAGGCTTGGGCGGCAGATAGGATATGTCCGTTTGAATATAGCCGTTAATCCCATGTTACGGTTGAGAGGTACATCTTCATTAATGCTTAGCAGGGTTGACTTGCTTTATCTCTGAAAAGCAACTCTGACAACTCTGCTCTGACAAAAGCATTCTGACTTCTGAGTGTGTGACGTTGGCTCTTGTACTCTTGCTGACGGATGATCATCGTTCATTCGGAAGTGGCAATCTTGCTCTGCAAGTATTAGTCTATGAATCTCAGTGCCAAGAGTATCTTTCATCAGGAAGCTCATTTCCATCCGGAAGTACAACCAAGTTCTGCACACACTTGTTAGTCCCATCAGAGTAATATATATAATCAAGTGTAGCAGTAAGAACTATATATGCTGTGGGAGGTTTGTCTGCTATGGGAAGTAATCTTACTAAGACTATGTTCTGACTTAGTGTTTTGTCTACTGACGTTAGGGGATGTCTAATCCAACAGTCAGCGTGAGTCTCGTTATGTTACTCTAACTCTTAAGTCTTCCCAAGTGACTTGGTGTGTCATTTTCTTAAGCTATGGGATGTGTAGTATATCAACACTTAATCACATGCAGTGGGAGTTCATTTAGTCTAAGGTGCCTTTCTTGCATCCGGAAGCACTTCTGCATCCGGAAGCACTACTACTGGATGAAGGATTATAATGACTTTTACTCGCTCTTGCTCAGTGTCCTTAAATCCAACAGTCAGCGCTAGTCACTAAGCTATCGGAAGCAACTCTACTGGACGTGGCTTATGTTCGCTGATGCTTAGTGTCATTTAGTCCAACAGCCAGCGCCAGTCTAAATCTAACAGGAAGCAAATTCACATCCGGTTGAATCTTAGCTTAGCCTTAAGGTTTTTGTATATCTAGTGCTTATGGACTAAGTTATTTCCCTAGTGAATTACTTGCTCTCGCTGGGGGATAAGTCATTCATCCGCGAGCGTTAGTCCTAATCTATCCGGAAGTAAATCCACATCCGGTTGTACTCTTACTTGGGATTCTATGTTAACCTATTGCTTTCTAAGTACTTGATTCATTCTTTCATATTTTAGTCTTCATCAAAACTTAAGATTCTAACAAGTTTAGGAGTGTGCATTTGATTTTCAACTCTTCTTTTATTTAAGGACAAAATAACCAAAAGCTAAAATGATTTAATTTTTTAAGAAACAAAACTAAATTATTTTAGTATCAGAACCGAATTAACTAAACTAATTTGTTTCAGTTTTAGATTTTTTTTTTAAAAAAATACTGGATTTGTTTCAGTTATCATTAAATTATATTTTTTTATGTTCATTAAGTAAGACTTCAATTCAAAATATAAGTCTAACAACCTCAACAATATCCCAAATAAGATTATTCAATATATAAACTAGAAATATAATATAATATTTTTATGAAATGTAAAATAAAAAAATAAATAAATTTAACATTATTTTATCCAAAAACATCATTATAAAATTAAAAAAAACAAATATTGATGAATGATATATCACATATGATTTTTTAAACTATAGAGAGAAAATAAATTATATTTTTAAATTTTATATTTTAGAAAATAAATATATTAAAAGGAAAAATGGAAAAATTAATATTTTTTATTTTTTAATCGAATATCGAAAATGAAAATTAAAACAAAATTGAATATACAGAAAAAAACCCACAAAACTGAATTTAATTCAGTTCAGATTTCAATTTTGGTTTAATTTTGCTTTGGTCAAAACTGATTACATGCATTTTTAAAGACTGCTCTTCTCCTATTAAAAGTGAAAACTAAAAAGAGATTATCTAAATCAAATTGATAAAAACTTAAGTGGCAAAAATTATATTGTGTGTAGTGTGTACTCCTATGATTGATATGCAATCATATGTTGACTAGAACTTAGATGGCCTTACTTTCAATAAAAATATATGTTTATTATCAATACACACATTCACACATGATTAGGGGTGAGTACAATGATTTAGTCTCTTTGTATGTACACTCAAACCCAATCAAACATCATACAGCAGCGCAACCCAAAAAGTGGGTCCAAGAGGTTTTAAAAGGGTTGGAGGAGGTTATTATCATATCCCCATGGAAGTACACATTTAGTACTAAGCGCATCTCTTAGTACTGAATGCTAATCCCAAAAAGATAAAATTATTTTTTTCCATTTTATTAATTTTTAAGGTTTAAATTAGCACTAATAATATATTTTTCCAATAATACATTATATTATTCTAAATTAATAAATCTAAGTACCATAAATTAGTTAATAGGCTACAGATCTAGATCTAGGACTAATAATCTTTATTCAAAGCCTATTTAACTAAAGTTTAGACCTATTTAAAAAGTTTATTAGGACTAAATGTTGGTCTATGCCTTTTATATGTTAATAACAATTATATTTATACCATTGGTTTGAAGTAAAATTACACATGTGTGTGTCTGAATTTTTGTTTATCGCAACATGCATGTTAGGCCTAGGATGAAGGCCCAAAAATAATACATAACTATTGACCAAGGAACAAAACTAATAGATAACTATTTTGAGGTACACTAATGATACCCAACTTTACCATGTGATCGAGAATGATATTTTCACTAATTTGACAATAAGATTAGAGATGAAAAGTCCAAAATGCCCTTATAAATTAAAGGGGAAATTAAATACAGATCCCTTGTAAGGGACTTAATATTAGAAAAGTCCCCCTAACTTGAGAAATTAAAATAGAGTTCCTAGGGACTACACTTAAATTATTTCTGAAACTTGGGCCCCACCATTTATATTAAAATATTCTTAAGAACTCATCTTCTTCTTCAATGCATAACAATGAAGAAGAAAGCCCTGAAGCACAAATCAATGCGTAACAATGAAGAAGAAAGCTCTGAAGCATCTTCTTCTTCAAGAACTCGTCTCAGAACAAGAACCGACCCTTTCTTAATAGCATGCAGATGCTTCAGTGTTGTGACATGTTTGGCTGCTCTTCTTTGTGTTGCTATTAATATTCTCTCTTATGTTCGCTCCTTTAAGAACGGATCTGATGTGAGTTGTGTTTTTTTGGGCAATTTTTATTTTTTCTTATGTGGGTTTTGTTCAAGTTTGTTTTTTTTGTGGGTTTTAGGTTTTCGATGGTATTTTTCAGTGTTATGCAGTGTTGATAGCTTTTATTGTGGTTGTGGCTGAAACTGAATGCAGCTTTACATGCGCTTAAAAAAGGACGGTAAAAAAAATATGACATGAGTGATATATGTAAAGAGTGATATATGTACATGCGCTTAAAGCGCATGTAAACGTTATCTTTACATGTGTTTTTTACCGTCCTTTTTTAAGCGTATGTAAAGCTGCGCTGGTATAGGTGTAATTTGTAGTAGTGTAGTGAGGTAATCATATCTAGACCATTTATATTCGATCTCAGTAGAAGTATCTTTCTTAAAAAAATCTTTTTAATGAATGAGTAGTAAATTGAGCTGTTAAGTAGGCTCACCCTTAAGTAAAGATGCAAATGAATGTTCGAATCCCAGAAAATGCTCTCATTGGGAGAAGAGACAACTCTACCTGTGTGGGTAGTAGTCCTACATCACGTCTTGATTAGTCGGTTGCCAATAAATATCGGATTATCGGGCGAAGTTTAAAAAAACATTTTTTTAAAAAGCAATTCTACTTTGAGTGTCCACATGCATATAGATTATTTAAATATGTTTAACTTCTCTTACTCATTTTTATGGGCAGAAAATCTTGCTCCATATTTCATCAATCTATTATGACTTCATCAACTAAATGACTCAGACATGATACTATGGCCACCAATTTTATTATCAATAACAACCTATTAATATAAACATTAAACATCCACCCCAAAAAAACTAAACTTATATTATGTTCTCCCTATGGAAAAAATGCATTAACTTTATACATCCAACAAACTTTTACATGTTTTCTAAAGAAATGTATTTTGGGGGATGAGCTCTTATGTTAGGTAGCAAAGGGAGTAATTTATAACAACTACATATTTCATAGATTAAACATACACTCAACTCATATTCAATGCAAATATGCAATGTACCAACTGAAACCATTAGATTAAATCACTTTCAAAATAGTGCCAATTATGAAGGTCATGTGACTTAAAGATCTCATTTGTAGAAGTCAATGATATTTTTTGTTTAGTTTGTATTCTCAAAAGATGGTTCATAGGAATCTTTCATGATTTGTCCGAGAAAGATAACCCACAGGAGTGTGTGTGTGTGTTGTTTATGATCCTATAATATTGATTCTATTATAGATATAAAAATATAAAAATTACACATATTCTATTCAAAGATAATGGTTCTTATAATTACATACATGCACTGTATAGGAATGCATGCTGACCCTGTAATCACAATTAATTATCACATTTAGGTGAAGATTACGTGTATCTAAGAAGGTCCAATGAATGTACCCATATTTCCATTTATAGAGAGATTAAATCCACTTTCAAATAATTATGAATAATTCATCATGTTGATTTGTAGCCTTGGAATGTGTTTATATAGAAGTTTTCTTATATAAATTAAACTATGAGTAATTCAAAAAAATTTATATATCAACGTGGATCAACTTTTCCTCTTTCTTTTGTGGAGGAGCTCTCTTTTTCTAATCTCTCGTGTAGCATCTTCTCTCTCAAGTGGGAGTTTTGATAGGTGCGGCGAACCTTGGAGGGGAGTTCGTCTAACTAGGGGTTGTTCTTTTTGGGGTTTGGGATTTTTATTATTTCTTTAAGATTGTTTATGGCTACTATCACTACAAAAGAAATGGCCTCTAGTCGCGTATGGAACTTTAGAAAATTGTAAAGTATGTCGCGCGAACAATGAGCAACAAAGTGGTTTTATCGCGTTTAAGTCTTGCGTGATTACCGGAGACATAGCAAAACTTGTGTCGCGCCCCTTTGTCGTGCATTTTGCGCGAAAAAAGTTAATATTAAAAAATGATGCTGCTCACAAAGATGCGTGACATCTATGCATGCGATGTCGCGCCTTGATGCGCGACATCATCTGCAGTGAAAAAAATAAATACAGCCGCAGCTTGCGGAGGAAGCTTTGTCAATCTTCCTTCGCAAGCTGCAGCTTAAAACAAGTACAAATGAGAATAAAAAATAGTATTAAAGGATGAAAAAATAGTAGTAAAGAATAATAATATAAAAATAGTATTAAAGAATGAAAAATAATAAAAATTGTGAATTATAATAAATGAGGAAAAAAGTATCAAAGAATGATAAAATGTATACCTTAAATTATGGAACATTTTAAACAATTAACCTGCAAAAAATTAAGTATAATTAGTTAAATGAGAAATTAAATATGAAGAATGAAAGTTAAGAGGAAGAAAATAAGAGAGTAGAGAAGGGGGAGAAAAGAAAGTGGGGAGAGAGTAGAAAAAATATATTGGGGGAGGGAGAAATGTAAGAGGAGTTGGGTTTATATAGGGAGAAAGTAGTGTAGGGGAGGGAAAATTTTGAATTCAAAATCTGTTCATGTTTGTCGCGACATTAGCTGCGACAAGCATGTATCAAGGCGTGACATATGTGTTGCACATTGGCATGTGTGACTGTATTATATATATATATATATATATATATATATATATATATATATATATATATATATTGTAAATGTAAATATATAATAAATTACTGTCACACATCCATACGCGACAGCCATCTATATTTAATTATATTTTTTCTGTCACGTGTGCCAACACGCGAGAGAATATTATTATTAATATATTCACATATATATGTAGCGGTTTTATTACGCGACAAGAAAAAAATTAATATTAAAATGTGCAACGCGCCTTTCCAGGGATGATGCATGTTGTTGCGCCACTAGGTGCGACAAAAGGCCTTTTTATGCACGACAAAAGTTATAAAATTGAAAAAAAAAGTGTCACTCTTGTTTTCTGCACGACAAATCTTACGTGAATAAAGGATAATTTTCTTGTAGTTTATGGTATATGGGCTACCGAAAAGAATAAGAGAAATCAGATCTATAGGAAGAGGAGCGTGACTATGAGAATTCGGAGGCTTTGTGGAACTTAAGTGTTTCTTATGCCTTTCCCATTAGAAGCCAAGAAAAGCATCTTTCAATGTAAACATTGTCGATGCTAAAAGTACGACTATTAGTGCTTATTTGGTATGGTCTAATTGCCTATTTTACTTGATCTGATTTGGTTTGATGTGTTTTCTTGTTAGTCTTCTCATATCTTGTGGTTTGGGTATGAGATGTTTGGCGGTGGTTGAAATTGTAAAAGGCTTTGTTGTCGCTAAAGTTGTTGTTGTTTTTTCTCTCCACACGGTTGAGTGGAATTTGGGTCAGTCACTGCCATACTTCTTTAGTAGATAATAAGCTAAAAGGGATGAGACCTTTGGGATGGTTCTTTGTACCCTCATTTCTTGTCCCTGACATCGAATCCAGTAGCAATTTGTTGTGATCTCCAGTCATGACTGTGGCGGCGCCTCATATGCTCTCTTTCTTTGCTTTAGGGTTAGAGTTTTGATGGTTTAGTTAATTATTTAGGTTGAGTTATTGTGTTCTTTTTTTAAAAAAATACTAAATTTAGTCTTTTTTCATGATGTTTGTTTTGTGTTTGGACTACTTATTGTAATATGTTAATGATATTTAATGAATACTATATTTCTGGCAAAATAAATTCAAAAAATTCCGTGAGTTGCTTTTGAGTTATAAGTACTTAGTAAAACATAAGTTATAGTATATGTTAACGCTTAAAATATTAACTATATTTGTGTTTATATTACTATGGCTTTCTGCATCGCAAATAACTTTTAAAAAAATATAGTAACATTGTATGTGCCCAATAATATGCATGGGATCTTAATCTTCACATTATAATAAATAGATAAACAAATAGCACTCATTCTTCCTACCATTCATAAATATGATAAACGTGTCATTTGATGTCATTTTCATTTTGGGATTAAGAGGAGACAAGTTCTTTCATATATACCGTGAAATTTTGGTCACATTATTAAAAACTGAAACACAAACACGCGTTGATATAGTTGATACTATTGAAGGAAGAAAGGCAAAAGGATAAACTCGATTATTGAAAAAAATTTCGTACCTATTAATAAAAATTTTAATTGAGTAGAAGATATAGATCTGAAAAAATAGAATGTGGAAGCTAAAATACAAACAAGAATGATAAAATCAAATGAGATGTGTTTTCCCTATAATATTTGCTCGCGTAACTATTATATTCTTATAGTCTCTAATCTCACAATATTTTTAGGGAAAAAACTTAAAAATAGAAAAGTTAGTGTTAGACATTTAGTTACTCACTCTCATTCTAAATATAAGACTCAATTGACCTTTTGTGAGGAGATTAAGAACGCAAAATATATTAGTTAATCATTACATATTTGATACTTAATCTAACAATATATTGTTAGATTATGTATTAGTTTGAGTCAAATAAACTTGTCTGTTTGAAGAAAAAATCATGATAAATAAATTTATAGATTACTTATTTAACTTTTTATTACAAATAATTAACAGAGTTTTACCATTGGTGATTGGAACTAAGCAGATGGTAGAATACAAGAGAGCCGTACAATTAATTCAAATTCAATATGGCACATTCTAATAGACTAATATAGCACCACGACATCACGTCATTAACAGGGATAAAGCTTTACGTCAAAACACACATCAAAGCACAACAAATTTTTAAAACAAATGGAGGGAAATCAGTTATCATAAATAATTCAACCTCACGCTCCCTCCAAATTTTAACATAAAAGTAAGATGTTGGCCAAAAAAAACATAAAAGATAAATAATTTAAAAATAAAAAAAGTTATTATAATTTGTTATTTATAAAAGATACTAATTTCTTACATAAAACATGTCATATTAAAAATCTTTTACTCGAATTATCATAGAAAATAACACAATATATGTTGAATCAATAAAAAAGCTTTAGGGAATTATGAAATTGAGAAAAAAAATTATTAAAGTTTTGCATTTATATAAGACCAAACCGATATCCCACATATTTAGAACATGATAGAATAGCAAGTCAATAAATATTTATACGTTATTTCCCTCGAAAATATTTCATATTATTCACTATTGTGATGATATTGATGGATCATGGATCCCGATGATCACGCGCGCGAATGGGAAAGAGATGAATCTGAGTAAGTGACGTGGAGATAGATGTGACATACACAAACAAGATGTGGCTCGGATTTTAGTGTAAAAATAGAACGATATCATATTGTGTTGATTAGAAAAGTAAATGTACTTGGCAAAAAAAAACAGGAAATGAAATGTAGAAATTTAGAAAATCATAAAAATGAAATTTAGAAATTGAGAATAAAGAAGCATAAAGCGTGGCAACAGAGTAACCTCAAGAAAGAAATACTTAATATTCGAGCAACTCATATGCATAAGGTTAGGCATTTGGTTACCTACCTCAGTCTAACGCATATCACGCACACACCCACTTCCCTGTGCCCTGTGTTGTACTATATTTCAACAATTCCTAACCTCCCTCCAATACCCTAAGGTCTACATTTCTTTTGTTATTTGGCACGTGATGATTATAAGTTCACATGTGATAAAACATGAAATTAATATAAATACATACACATGCTGAAACTTAACAAAGAAAAATTGAAACGAAAATGACAGAATTTGTAATTCTAATGTGTGTTAACTTATGTAAAGTCTTAAGAAATTAGCAAATGGAATCAAATTTAATTTGTGGCGAAATCATCTAAACCCTTGTCATTAAAAAATGGAAACCATACAACAATTTAATAAAAAAAATACAAATGACTAACCTACTACAAATAAATAAGTGATTTTAAGTATTAACAGGATAATTGCCAACAAATTTCTGGCATTGATGACAAAATGTGAACTCCAATCTTGTGAATTATGCATCATCATATTTTTTGAATTTCTTCATTGGGTATCTTGGACATTAGAGCTGGGAATTTCCCGGGTTTAACCCAACCCTCCTTAAAAAAAGTGGGTCGGGCCAAAAAAATTGGAACCCACTTATATCGGGTCGAGTCGGGCTGCTGGCCCGCTTATATCGGGTTGGCGGACTGACCCACTTACTTTTTTTTAAAAAAATGTTATCTGTCTTTTTTTAAAGTAATGAAAATTATGTGCTTTTTCTTTTAAAACTCATCTTCCCTCTTCCATTCTTTCACTTCTCTTTTCTTTTCATCTTCAATTTGATTTTTTAGGCTTTATTTTTATGTGTGTGAGGTTTCAGATTTTTGTTTTAGAGTGTGTAACGTAAATATATGAGTTTAAGAATATATTAAACATATGAGGAAGAAAGTAACACCGAGATCATGATATATATTCTTACGCATGAGGTTTCCCACATGGGATTCAAAAGGGAATGCAAAAAAGTCTTTTGACATTGTAATATGCTATAGGTATTTTAGCTTTGTTGTTGGGTAACAACAAAAAAGAAAAAGTTGAAGATTAAAAAATATATAGTTAGCTGATTAGAAATTAATGACATATGTTAAGAATCTTTGAAAATCATAAACTATTTCGAATTTATTCACATTATAGTTTTGAAATTTAGACAGATAAATTTCAAAACTATAATGTGAACAAATTCAAAAATTCTACGACTTTCAAGACAGATAACACCGAACTTTGAATGGGTGGATCTTGATCGAGCGACTTGAAATTTATACCTATTATATCTTCTAATATATAGTGGTATCCAATTTTATTCAAAAAAATAGACAAATAAAATTATTCATTTTCTTTGTTAATAAATGATGTTGTCACAAAATTTTTGTGCTTACTTTACTATTTTAATGTTCAATTTTAATTTTTTAAAGTAATATGACTTGCAATTCTGGTCAGGTCAGGCTGGCCCACCTAAAAGGTTACACGGGTCGGATTATGATATTCCAGTTCGCATTAGAATCGGGTCGGGTCGGGTCGGACTAACCCGCTTTTTGTGGGTTGGGTCGGGTCGCCCCTCTTAATACGGGCTAGCCCGTTTTCCCAGCTCTATTGGACATACCTCCTTTTAACTCAAAAGATTTATCGAGGGTCCGGATCGAGCCGGGCAGGACCACAAGGGCGACAAAGCTCTCCCACCAAGTATTTAACACTGCTGTGTTCCTAGAGCTCAAACTCAAGACCTCTGGTTAAGCAGACACAACCTTATGTCAATCGAACCAAGTGCTTGGTGTTGTATCATCTTATTAATTGGAGTGACCTTTGACAATTTACTAATATTCTCGATAAAATTAATGTTTTAAGAAAATCTGAATCCTTCCCTTGTATTAGGGTACGGCCAATCTCCGAGCCCTTAAAATTGAAGACTCGCTTCATTTCTTCCTCCCTATATTTATGGAGTATTGTGGGTGGAATCTTCTTTTTTTTTGAGTAAAATTGGGTGGAATCTTCATATTACTCATAATTGGAATCTTAATATTTTTATTCCCTCGTATCATTAATATGTCCTACAATTTGTGAAATAGGATAAGTTCTTTCAATATATGTTATATCTCATACTTGTCGAGAATTTAATTCTTTTTATTACATTTCTTTTTAATTAATCGTGCTCATATTTATTCACTGATATATTCTCCCTCATCCCTTTTCCGGTTTTCCCACACATTCTCTCACCTATTCTCTGTGTGTATATGTGTGAAGTACTAGTATACTCCAGTATACTCCCTCCGGTCCTTAATATAAGAGCCAAATTACATTGGTTTTATATATAAAGAATAATTGGAAATATACAGAAGTGTTGAATTTGTATCATTTCCCAAGCTGCCTACTTAATGTGTGTGTGTATAAACTTAATGAATGAGCGAGATTTAAGACAATTTTGGCTTCCAATAAAATATGAGAAGCAAGTCCTAGATAAGATCATCAGGGCAAAATCTATCATCGGATCGGATCGAATCGGATAACATGATTGAGAGCTCCCTCTCATAATCAGCTGGGTTTTGAGCTTTCTGCATATGTGTTGGTTTTTGTTAATGGACAATATGAACTACATTTATAAACACTCTAGAACGAAGTACGTACTCTGACTGTAAAGAGACAAAAGTCTTCCAAGATATTTTACATGTAAATCGTAACAATTCCAACTATCCTAAGTTCTCAAAAAAAAATAGAAGGATTAAAAAAACACACTCATGTAACACAACACAAAACTCTCATATATTTGTATATATAAAGCTGATCACATTTTCTGTAACGAATCCAAGGACACGAGAGAGTTGACAAGTGAGATAATGTGTTTGGAAATGGGATATGATATATAGAGTGAGAATGTGTTGAGAGTTGGGAGAGAGATGTGTGGAGGGAAAGAGGACCCGAAGTGTAGGGAGAATCCAATCCCCGGGACATTAAAAGCTGGGGGTAGCGAAAGTGACCAATGGGTGCATGATGGGTGTACGAAACATGACACATGGAGGATTCGCAGATGCTGAGCCTCTGTGGGTCAGTTTTGTCTTCACCGATGTGTTTATGTGGCATACATACAAAAAGTACTTTTTTTTTGGTCGAGATACAAAAAGTACTTCACTCTTGTTCTGCCTTATCCGTTTCCATTATTCATTTTACTTTTACTTTTACTTATACTTTTATTTCATGCAAAGTTGAATTCCTCTAATTTGGCTATTAACTTTGGGAAAATTAATTAGAGATCTCATAAAAAAATAATTAAAATGAGATTTCACTAGTTGTAAATTATAACTTCTAAGGCTACTAATGACAATTTATTGGTCTCACATAATAATTTGTGGGACCTCATTTTAATTATATTTTTTTGATGAGACCTCTAATTAATTTTAGCTATAACTTTCTCCTTTCAATTTCAATTTCATTCTAGTGTACATCAATTTCTCAACTTCTGATTTGAGTAAATACTTCTCACGGGTGAAGGTTAAATATGTATCTTGAAGTATCACGATGTATCGTGCATACCTCAAGAATATTTATTCTAATTCTAATCCAACTTTGGTGGAAGTGTGCAAACAAGGCATCATACTCACCCCTCTAAAACAATGGTGTTGACAGTTAAATAGATGATGTTGACTATTAATATTTCAATGAGATGGGGCACATACCATATACTCTCCCCGTTCCTATTTATAAGTTGTCAACCGCCTAAATTGTACATACCAAAGAATGAAGATTAATGGAAGTTGAATCATTAAATTTGTCTTAATTTTTTTATCTTTTCCATTTTTGCCCCCTTACCTTTATTACTATGGCCCACTACCTTTTTCATCTTTATGAGTATACATGTGTCTTTTTCATCTTCTCTCTCTTCTCATCTTCCAATGTTCATTTTCCAATGCTAAGGGTAAATTGGGAAAATTTTAATAAATGATTTAGTTAATGTTAGTTGGTGAATTATATTAAGGACCAAAATTTAGAGGCGGTTGGTGACTTATAATAAGGAGCGGAGGGAGTACTTTGCAAATTTTTAGGGGTAAAATTAGACAAAAAAAAGTACTTTTGAGAACTCGTAATTTAGTTAAATTCACTTTCCATTATATATAGGAGGAGGGAGTAAGATGTATGCGTTCAGTCTCTAACAAGTAGTAACAATAATCCCTACAAAAAAGTTATTGAAAAAGGATAATGGTTAAATAAACAAAAAAGGCAAGGGGGATATTTAGTCGGACGGGGAGACATTTATCCTATTCATATTCATATAGGTACCGTTGGGAAGATATATGGGGAGGGAGGGAGGGAGGAGGACGGTACAGTCACCATATATATAGGAATCAGATATTTGTGGGGCCAGGCTTGTTTTAAGCCACATTATTCACTTTCCCCTCTTTCTCTCTCTTCCACGTGAAGCATCAATTCCTAAGGCCTTCTTTGGAGGGCGTGCTTGTAAGAGGAGACTTCGGAATCTCTGCTATTGACTTGCCCCATCCTTTGTTTTTTTATTTTACTTTCATGTTTATCTTTTTTTATCCAAATTTTCTTTTCATATTCAAGAAGAAAACCTTCGTTACTATTCATGATTCCTACTTCTTAGCATCCAACATTAAAATATACTCCCTCACACAAAATATAAGCTAAGATCCATTCTACATTTGTCTAAGTATTAGTTTCATTTTTTATTTTATCCATTGGCTATCTTTTTCTAATGTACCTCTATCATTTTTCATTTTCTTATACTTTATTTGACATATTCTCTCTAGTTTTCTTTTTCCATTCATTCTCTTTCAGGATTATTATGTAGAAAATATTTGAAAAGCAAATGAGTAAGGGAGAGTTGAAATATTAAAGCTAGTGTTGAAATATAAAAGCTAGTTGGGGTGTTTTATAATATCATGTGATTTTAGCTAGTTTTTCAACATCATTGATCTCATTAAATTAAGTAAATAAAACTTATATTTAAGATGAATGTAGAATTTGTATTTTGGAGATATAGGCAATGATTCACATCTTCCATCATTGTGATGAGAAGGCAACAATAATATGGAAAATTCTCACTCTAATGAAATCGTGGAGGAGCTTCTTTAATATTCATGATGTAAGTGGGTGGATAAGTTGGAAAATCAGCATATCAACTAATAAGATCATCTTAAATGAACACAATGGTTCATGGTGATGTGCAGAAATTTATGGTTGATGAAGAATGACAAACTTTTCGATGGAGTATCACAAAATTATAAAGATAAATATGATCCAACGTTGATGGCTCTCGCTCGATCTGCATGCAGCTATATGTTAGAGGTTTAATTTTATATAGGGGATGCAAAAAACATAAATGTAGATGTAGTGTGTTGCTTTTTTGCATAGAATAAAATGGTTAGTTCTCACATTACTGGCCATCGAGTTCTGGGGATCCTCGATCTTTGCTTTGAAAGTTGCATGGGATAAGGAGTTTAGGAATGTTTAATGGCAAGGTAACTGCCATAATTGTAATACAATCAGAGGTTGAGGAGATGCGTTTAGATAGGACAATCATTATTGAAATTTAGACTATAGTACAATGACCTTTTGAACTGAACTATAATGCAATAAAATGAGACTGCGATATACCATATGGATTCTAGTATGGCACCATACACTAGCAAAGCTTGCTGAAATTTTTAGTCGAACTCGATGGAATTATTAGACTTATTATTACTTGAACACTTACATACTATTTTCACTTGTCATTCATTAATTAGCTAGTTTATGGTTTTGATATGAAAAAGATAAAAATAAAAAATTGTAAGGATATCCTTAAATTAATGTAGCCCTTTAAATGAATGACATTATATTGGATAATATACTTCCTTGATATAAAACATAAAGTTATAAAACCCTCTTAATAAGTGTAATCCAAAAGAAATGTATAGGACAAAATTATTAGGTAAAGTCACAAAGTGATGAATTGAGATATGAAATGTATAACTAAGATGGACTCTTTTTATTAATTTCTATATTTTGGACCAACTGGAGTGTAAATATGAGCAATTTGAGAAAAATGTTAAATTAGCACTTTTCTTTAGACTTAATAGAAGGATAGGAGTATCAAATATTAATAGGACAACCAGATTGCGTTAGTATGTGGATTTTGTTTTTGTTCATCGTGTGTGAGGGAAACAAGACGGGCACACGTATACCACCGAGCCTCCCTTTTGGTTTTTTTATGAGGAATTTATTGCATGTTAAGATAATTTTATTTGGGGAATTACAATAGTTAAAGAATTAATCTCAACTATTTTTTTTTTTAAAAAGATAAAATTACATCAAGATCCGTAAGGATTTATGTAAGAGTGAATCAAATTATATCAATAGTTGTCAATATGGAAGGAAATGTACTATTTCATGTTAAGCTTTAGCTAAATAAGTAAATGCTTACAATAAAATATAAAAAGGGAGATTTGCATTGTAGTCCCTAGCAAGGGAAATTACTACTGCAAGGTCCCAAAAGATTCCAAAATAATCATCAAGTCCCAAGGGACTTTATTGCAAAAGTTTCCACTTGTTCATTGACCTCTTTGCCCATAGCTTTACTTTCTAATAGAAAAATTCAATTCCCACATTCCTTCTTCATCGTACCCTCACCAAAACACTTTATCGCTCCTCCACCTGAGACCGTCGTCGGATCCGGCGGTGTGTTTCTTTCCCCAATTCAAACCAAGATCTCATCTTTCACCACCATTTTAGATACCCCACAGCTGCCACCTTCACTTACTGTCCCTGCTTCCCCGCCGCCGTGTCCAGCGACATCTTCCTCCGACTAATCTTTCTGTTCGGTGTCGCCACAAACATTTCACGTCGTTCACCTCCTCCCATCTGGGACCCATTTCAATTTTTCTGTCCAACTTCAAGAAGTTAAGTTGTGATTTGTTTATGTAGACCTTCAACTTCTTTCACGGCTGTCAATTTCAATTTCTTTCTAATTCTTGCTTCATTTCACTTCATATCTACGGTGAGAAACCTCCTGCCTTGTGCCTTCTCTCTCTACTCAGTTTTTGTTTAATGCTATATTTAAGGTCATTGGAGCGTTTGAGAATAGGTAATTTTTAAATGACAAGTTTGAGCATTTACACCCCCTGCTCTGTTTTGAATTTAGTTTGTGGAAGATGTGAGATTAGGAACTTTTGGTGGAATATTTCTCAAGATTAAATGCCTACTTTCTTATTACTGTCACTAACAGTGCTTTAGTACTTAACTCTGATAATGGCTCTGCATTGTTATGTCATACTGGTCCAAATGAACTGGTTTGCTGGTTGAAATAATAGATATGACTTTGGTATTTTGCTGAACCTGAGCTATGTGATAAAAGTGACAAGAATCAGCTTTGAAAGGGGGTAAATTGTGGACTATTATGCTATATTTTGGGCAGTTAGAGAACAACAGTAGGTGCTATAAAATGATTTCTCAGATAATAGATGGCCTTAGCGGTGTATCATAGATTAGCATGCTAATTGATTGATTTATCTTCTTCCCATGCAAGGATGTCTATATGAGCATGTGCTGGTCCATTAGAGCCCATGATAAATGGGTTGGGCTAAACCTTTGCGGGCTTGAATGGTTTATTAGAGCCCATGATAAACGGGTTTGTGCACCATGCAAATCTATATCCTTCTCTATATCTCCAAGCAAATGTTATAATAATCACATATTCAGTTACATCATCTTTTTACTACCTTTGCAATTGGAGACACATTGAATCCAACCACGTCATCAGACAATGGTCAACTCCATGGTAGTTGGAATCTTACGATTCGGGATACGTATCCTACGATACGATGCAAAATTGAAGAAAAAATATTCGAATCATGCGTGTATCTAAAAGTACCTGGAATCTCATATTGAATCCTGAGATACGTCTAGAATCCTATGAATCTCGATACAAGGATGATTCCTTCGATTCAGGGAGTTTCTTCGACGACGTCGGTTTGTGGTTTTGTGCGCAGAGCAATGATGTTTAAACCGGACGGATCGACCAGTCGGACTGTCGACCGGAAACTCAGGCGGCCCATTCCGGTGGATATAGCGGAACGGTTTAAAGCACACCAAGAAAAAATGAATACAACTCCAAGGGAATGAGAAGATAGAGGAAGGATTAGTTAAATGTTAAATACTAACCGCTTATGTTATTTTTTGCTTCGATATATTGGGAAAAAAGTGTGTGCTAGCCAGATTAGAGATGCTGAACTGAGTTGAGAAGTTGATACTTTAGAACAAGGAGACATGTAGAAGGAAGTTGAAGATATACAATATCTTTCTTTTACCAATTGTTAGTTAAGTGCATTGTTTTTCTTTTATGTTATACTCATAGGATAAAGAATAAAGAGTAAAAACACATGATACAGCTCATCATTTTTTTCCTCGGCTAACCACGTGACTTCCTCCTCCCCATTTTGTTTTATTTTGTTTCTTAAAAAATAAAAGACTCTTATTTTTATTAATTAAGTTAAATAAAAAAATTGATTTGTTTAATAAGTTTTATTGAGTTATGATTTTTGAAGTGTGACAATGACTTTGTTGATTTAAATTTGGGACTTGTTTATACTCCTTTATGGTTTATTTTCATGTGTACTCTTTACATGTTATTTCTATGAAGTGTTATATGTCTTTTGATATTTTATGCCTTTGATTTTTAAGGTAAAAATTGTAAATATCTTATCTTCTATATTTGATTGTGAATCCTACGATTCACGATTCGATTCACGATTCAAAAATGATGTTTTCGATTCACGATTCGTATCCCGATTTGATAACCATGGTCAACTCTACCATTAAAAGCATTATGTCAATCTATAATTAGTTTATTAGCATTTCAAATTCAAATTCCACACATATCTAATTTGTGGTAATTAATGGTATCTACGATTTATTGGCTACCAATAAAGTACAATGATGTTGTATGATCCATGTAGTCAACCCCACACCCAAGTAGTGGGATAAGACATTGTTGTGATCTATGATTGAATCTTATCTCAATGATTTTTATGATTAATTTTGAATTCAATTGTTTTCCAACCCACATGGAAAAAATTCTAGTTCATATAAAAGTTAAAAATCCAGCTACTTAACTATATGACTAATATTAATTTCTTGGTACAAATTTAAAATAGCACTAATAATAAAGCACAATAATACTCAATTCGTTATCACCATACCAATCTTTGAGATGGACATCGAAACCAATGACACAACATGAGCAGAAAATGGATTAGATGGTACACTTGGTAAGTTTGAGATGAACAGAAAAAAGTCCAAAGAAAGCTAAATCTGGCACAAAAACAAGCTAAAACTAGTTCCCAAAAAAAAAAAATTAACCAGTGATGTATGAAAACAAATCCCCTCTCCATCTATCTACATCTCTAAGTGTAAGATTCACTGCAATATTGGCAGCAAACAAAAATGTAGCTTGATTACGCTTAACATGAAAAATAACTTCAGACAGCAAGAACTTCACTCACCAAGGATAGTATGAAACGATCATTGATGAAACTCAACAATCTCAAAAGATTAGTGTGTATGTCATCCATCATCAGTTAGGAAAAATCTAATCAGAGATTTGACATTGGTCTAAAACGTTAAGTCCTCTCAGATTGGATTCTTTACTGATAAAACACAGGCAAGTGAACTAGGCAGTATCTTAATCACCTTCACCTCCTGTAGCATAAAACAAGGTCTTCAATTATAGATCCAAACAACAGGAGGAAACCAACAACATAAAGAGCTAGAATAAATATCGAAGATGTTCTGTAAAGATTGAAGCTTTCCTAGTTTTGCATGTCTATTGATATACCCAATAATTATAAGTTATACATGAAGAGTAAAGGATCAGTTCCAATAAAAACAAATTAACTAGTGGTATATACCAGAACGATGCTTCCAGCAATAAAAGATTGGTGGTCCTCACTGATCTTCAATTTGGGTAGATTATGGCAGTTCAGGATTTGGCCAATGATGGGACTGAGAAAGAGACCTGGCTTCACTGATTTTTAAAATATTGGACTAATAATCTATTATTTGCATTTTATGGCATAAATGAAATATAGACTTTTATCACCAATCTCTCAATTTTACTCTCTTCAAACACACAATAAATGCAAGAAATGGAAGAATTAACCAATAAGTACAAGATAAATCTTTGTCAAATAGATTAATTAACAAACCTATACTACTAGCAAGGGCACAAACAAAAACATAGATTGATAAAAAATACTCCTAGTTATGCGAATGTAATATGTCAGTATAGATTTATTGAGTACAATCAGATTCAGATGCATGAATGTGTTCCTCATCCATCTGTTTGTCCAACATCATGTTCAATGTCTGAAATTTCCACAGAATAAACTTCCACTTTTTGAAATTCACCAAAATATGATGTGAAACCTGATTCCATGCTGAAACTATGTTACAACCAAATGCTGGTTAAAACCACTTGAGTTAATTTTACAACAAAAACCACATCAAAACGACTCTAATTCTGTCCAGAGAAACCAGCAAAGCTAAAACAACACAATCTGATTGCAATGGCAACTTTGACACATGAAAAACTCCGGACAGCAGAGCACAATTAAATTTTCAAAGCAAAAACCATGCCAAGTTGACACCACACTAAAGATCAGTATCCAATCATTATAAACATCAAGATTGCAAACAGAAACTCCCAGTCCAACAACACAGTATAGAACAAGAAGCAACAATAAAAAAAAGAAACACTCTTTATCAGTTTCCAATCATCATCAACCAGTTAAGGAGATAAAAGTGTACCCTGTACCATTTCAGCATAGAATCAGACATAAAAGAATACTAGCAATTAGTCAAAAATTTGCGTTAGTTACATGAATTTTATTGATAAAACACGTTTCTTTTGTCAAAACATTGTTGCTTTTGAATTGCTATAATAATTGATGTCATCAAAGGAAGGACAGAGAGTCAGCGAGTTCAGGGGGAAAAAATCAGCATGACAAAAGGAAAAAAAGATTGGATGTTAAAGGAGCTCTCTAGTAACAAGAGAGGAATTTTGGCCAGTTCTCTAGTTCAAAGTTCTAATCATAGAGTAGATGTGAATAATCTAAAAATGGTGCTAAGTCCTGGAAATTCAATTGATAAGAGCCAAGAGGTAATAACTGAGATAACATTATGATGAACTCTTCAACAATTTTACTAAGAATTCAACAAAGTATTACAATCACAGTGATGAAACACTATGAAAACGTACAGAGAAAGCCAAGAAAAATGTATACACTAGTGCATTCGAGAGCACCACCCTCCCAAGTTCACTCAACTATCGCATAAGTCCCTCGCTCTCTGTCTTATTGCCTATTTATACCCTCCCAACTACTGCTGACGTGTATAACAGAATGCCACATCAGCGCTACACTCCTAACAGAATTAATACTGCAATTCCCATTCTACCCCCTGTATTACTTAATGCTCACGTCACCTCTCGGCCTCCTAACATATGTAATAACAGGGCCTTTCCCATCATTTCCCCCTTCTTCAAATAGCACCTTGTCCTCAAGGTTGAAAGTGGGGAACTGTTCCTTCATCACCTCCACAGATTCCCAAGTGTTATCAGTCTCGGGTAAGTTCTGCCATTTGATCAATGCCTCAACACTTCCATCAGTCATCTTTCTTGTTCTCACTACTGTCTCAGGCATCACTTGCATCTCCAAATCATCAGCTAACATAGGAGGAAAAGGATGAACTGAAACATATGGAGAAATTGACTTCTTCAACTGGGAAACATGAAAAACAGGATGAATTCTCGCTGTATCAGGTAACTTCAACCTGTAAGCCACCAAACCCACCTTCTCTTCAATCTCAAAAGGCCCATAAAACCGGGGACTCAGCTTCTCATTAGTCCGCACAGCTAATGACCTCTGTCTATAGGGTTGTAACTTCAAATACACCCTATCTCCCTTCTGAAAATTAACATCCCTCCTTTTAGCATCCGCCTGTAATTTCATATATTCCTGGGAACGAAGTAAATTAGTTCTCAGCTCATCTAGAATGGCATTACGTTCCCTCATCTGCCTTTCCACAGCCTCCACCGCTGATATAGGTTCTTGAAACCTGTACAAAGTTGGAGGATCCCTTCCATACAAAGCCTTAAAAGGTGTCATGCCCGTAGAACGATTGTAGTTGGTGTTGAACCAATACTCAGCCCATCCTAACCACTTATTCCACATGGAAGGCTGAGAACTACAAAAGCAACGCAAATAAACCTCCAACCCTCTATTAGTAACCTCAGTTTGGCCATCACTTTGAGGGTGATAGCTAGAGCTATAGCACAACTGAGAACCAGCTAAGCGAAACATCTCTTGCCAAAAATGATCGACAAACGCCTTATCCCTGTCAGAGACGATGGATCTTGGAAATCCATGAAGCTTAACTACTTCACTAACAAATAGCTCTGCAACTGATGAAGCAGAATATGGGTGCTTAAGGGAGAAAAAATGGCTGTACTTTGTAAAACGGTCCACAACCACAAAAATAGTATCATAGTGCTGAGATTTAGGTAAACCAGAAATAAAATCCATAGAAATGTCAGACCAAACCTCAGTAGGCACCGGAAGTGGTTGCAATAGACCCGCTGGACTCAAAGCAGAATGCTTATTACGTTGACAAATATCACAAGCCGCCACATAAGCTTGGATATCTCTCCTTATCCCATCCCAGTAAAACAAAGCAGCCAACCTCTTATAAGTCCTAAGATACCCTGAATGTCCACCAAGTGGTGAGTCATGAAACTCTCGCAATATGACAGGTATATAAGAAGATGATTTAGGCAAAACCAAACTGCCATTAAACAGCAAATGCCCCCCTCTCACCGAATATCCTTGAGGGACTTGCTGCCCTGTTAAGATTTTCTGCAAAATATCAGAGAGTTTAGCATCCTTTTGTATTTCAGCATCTAATTTCTCCACATCCGCCACATATGCAACTGAAACAGCATTCAATTCCATAACATCCTCCCTTCTAGATAGAGCATCCGCTGCTGAATTTGTAGACCCAGGCTTGTATTTTATCTGAAAAGTATAACCCATCAACTTTGTAACCCATCCTTGCTGGTTATCATCTAAAACTCTTTGTTCCAGCAAAAACTTCAATGCCTTTTGGTCTGTTCTGATAATAAAAGGCCTTCCTAACAAATATGGCCTCCATTTGCGTACCGCAAATACAATAGCCATAAGCTCTCTTTCATAAACTGAACACAATTTCTTCCTATTAGACAATGACTGACTAAAATAGGCCAAAGGACGCCCCTCTTGCATTAACACAGCTCCCAACCCACTCCCCGAAGCATCCGACCCACTCCCCGAAGCATCCGACTCTACAATGAAAGGTTGGTCAAAGTTAGGTAATGCTAACACCGGAGCTGAAATCATAGCTGATTTCAGCCTCTCAAATGCTTCTTGAGCATCTTGTGACCAACAAAAAGCGTTCTTCTTCAACAAAGCAGTCAAGGGTGCTGCTATGATCCCATAATGTCTGATAAAACGGCGGTAGTACCCTGTCAAACCAAGAAATCCCCTCAAACTCTTCAAAGAAGTAGGTACAGGCCATTTAACCATGCTTTCTATCTTCCCTGGGTCAGCCAAAACCCCCTCCCTCGAGATAATATGCCCCAAATATTCAAGGTGACTCTTAGCAAACACACATTTCTTCAAATTAATCACCAAATGGTGTTGCTGTAATAGCTGCAAAGTCACTCTTAAATGTTGTAAATGCAAATCTCGATCACTACTGTACACCAAAATATCATCAAAGAACACTAACACAAACTTGCGAAGGTGTGGCCTAAACACATCATTCATTAAGGATTGAAAAGTGGAAGGAGCATTCTTCAAACCAAAGGGCATCACCAAAAATTCATAGTGCCCATCATGTGTCCTAAACGCTGTCTTGTATTCCTCCCCTTCCTTCATTCTAATCTGGTGATAACCAGATTTCAAATCCAACTTAGAAAATACTTGAGCTGCTCCAAGCTCATCCAACAACTCTTCTATAGCGGGAATGGGAAACTTGTCTTGAATAGTCAAGTTATTCAAGGCCCTATAGTCCACACAAAACCGCCAACTTCCGTCTTTCTTCTTCACTAACAAAACAGGGCTTGAAAAAGGGCTCTTGCTGGGCCTAATGATGCCAGCCTCCAACATCTCTCTAACCAGCCTCTCTATCTCCCCCTTCTGATAAAATGGATATCGGTAAGGTCTAATGTTAGGTGGTGTCACTCCAGGTTTGAGATCAATGACGTGATCCACTTCCCTTGATGGTGGTAAAGTAGACTTAGCCTCTTGCACATCTGGAAATTCCTTCAAAAGGCCTTTCACGTCCTGCTGTAACTCTTCATATGACAATTCTGTCATCCTTAATTCTGCTAATTCCACCAAGTATGCCTCTTCCTTTCCCTGCACTGCCCTCTTTAATGCCTTACTGTTCAATTGAGTCCTATGCAAAGCTGGATCTCCCTTCAAACAAATCCATTGTCCACCAATATCAATCTTCAATGTGGACCGCTTCCAACTCACCAAAACCTCATCCAACACCTCTAACCAATCAGCACCTAAGATGACATCCGATCCTCCTAAATGAAATGGATACAAAGAATGCACCACTTCCAATCCCTATATCAATAAAGGAACATCTCTACAAAGTCCTCTTCCACTCACGTTCCTGGCATCCCCAACCTGAACAGTAAACATCACTCCCTTATCCACTGGAAGGTCTAAAGCATCAACTAATTCTTGTTGTATAAAACTGTGTGTGGCACCACAGTCTATAAGAATTAGCACTTGTCTGCCTCTGCAAGTTCCCATAAGCTTTATAGTTTTGCCCCCTGTCAAACCCGATAAAGCATTAAGGGATAAAGACATCAGCTCACTTCCTTCTTCGTCACCCCTCTCCTGTTTCTCCTCTTCTTCCCTTCGACCTTCTCCAAATCCAGATAACTGACCATCCACATCACCTTCTTCAGAAAGAATAAGCACTTGCAATTGCTTTTGCTTACATCTATGGCCTGGGCGAAACTTATCATCACACTTGAAACATAAACCAAGTTCTCTACGTCGCTCGATCTCTGCATCCGTATATCTACGAGGCATACTTCGATTGGTTACTGTAATAGAGCCATTTGATCCCCTACTTTCCTCCTTTGACTTCATTTCTGATGAAATAGTATGCGTAGTCGGCGAGCTAGGGTTCGCAATGGACTGAAAATTTCGCGTCTCTGTTTGTGTTCCAAATCGGGTTAAGTTGACCCGATTACCCGATCCATATCCTTCTGTCCAGCCCTTCGATGATCCGACTCCTCTCGAAGGCTTAAATTGGAATTTCACACTATCTCTCTCTTCAATCCGCACCGCCATGTCCATTATTTCAGCTAATCCAGTCAACTTCATAAGTCTCAGATCAGCTTTAATGTCTAAATTGAGTCCATTCATGAACGCCGCCTTCATCATCTCTTCATCACAAGAGTCCAGCGTCGCCGATAAAAGCTCAAACCGTTCAATATATTCATCCACTCCACCTGTCTGTTTTAAAGCCATGAGCATCTTATAAGCACTTCCACTTTGAGATGGATGAAATCGCAACAAAAGATCTTGTTTCAACTCTTTCCACGTCAAGATCGGAGAACGTACTTCACGCCATTGGAACCAATTCAAAGCTCTATTCTCAAAACAGAGCACAGCTGCGTCTAACTTCTCTTTCTCCGTTACGCGATTCACTTTAAAATACCTCTCAATTCTAAAAATCCATCCAATTGGATCCTCACCAGAAAACAGAGGCATATCCAATTTTCTAAAACTGTAAGCATCGCTACTAACCTCTTCATCTTCGTTTTCCTTCTTTCCTTCAGATTCTCTGTCTCTTCTTTGATGATGTGACTCATCATGTCCTCCAGAACCTTCGCCTTTGTTCTTATTTCTGAATTCCGTCATGAATTCGGTGAGGAGTGATTTCAAAGTCACAAAATCATTCTTCATTGAATTCACATCATCGCCTAGTTGTGCGATGTGTTGTTCCGCCATATTAAGACGAGAATCGCATCCTTCCACTCGTGATTCCATCTTCTTGTTGTTGTTATTAACCATTCCAAGGATCTTAGCTCTGATACCTTTGATGAACTCTTCAACAATTTTACTAAGAATTCAACAAAGTATTACAATCACAGTGATGAAACACTATGAAAACGTACAGAGAAAGCCAAGAAAAATGTATACACTAGTGCATTCGAGAGCACCACCCTCCCAAGTTCACTCAACTATCGCATAAGTCCCTCGCTCTCTGTCTTATTGCCTATTTATACCCTCCCAACTACTGCTGACGTGTATAACAGAATGCCACATCAGCGCTACACTCCTAACAGAATTAATACTGCAATTCCCATTCTACCCCCTGTATTACTTAATGCTCACGTCACCTCTCGGCCTCCTAACATATGTAATAACATGGCCTTTCCCATCACATTACTGAAATTGGAACATGTTAATTGACTCCTATTTGAAAACACCAAACAAATAAAAGGAATCCAAATTACAATGCATCACTTGTAGAAAGTTATAACAAGAACATAGGAAGAGAATTCACCATAAGTTGTTATATCCAAAAATAACTGGGTAATAACAGAGATAACATTCATAAATTTGTACATGTTAATTGACCTATATATGAGCATCAACTGGATCTCTTCATAGCCACTTGCTGCCTATTAGTAATCACCATATAAAAGGGGAATTCAGTTTCACAACGAAGATGATATATTGATTTTTCTTGACAAGGGAATGGTTTCTAACACCAATTTGGCTATAGCTGTAAAAAGTTTTAATAAGAAACACTTCTATTAGAAAAAATATTTTGAAAACATAAGATCAAGCAATTCATTTTATGATTTCTCAGTAGTTTTTTTCTCTTCTAGGTAATATAAAATGATCAAATTCCAAAAAGTAACTAAGAAAATTTTTTGAGAAGATCATGTTATTTCTGTTATGATTGTCAATTTCCATTCCTATTCTCTGTTAGAATCTTGATAATTATGATGGGATTAGGAGAAATCAACTCTGATTATGTATTTATATCTTTGATGTAATTGCCTATTTGATATCCTCCTCTCCTCTATATAATGTGCTCTCCCTATTAAGCATTTACATCAATAAGAGAATATATTCTTCTCCAAATTCTCCTCTCTTCTCATATTGTAACATTGTCATCTCATCTCTTTAAAACACCTTCTCAGACATCTTTAAAACATATGAAACTTATGGATAAAAGTATAAGCTATGCATGATTAAGTTTGTGCAAAACTATTCAGCCTAATTAATTTGTGTGCTACTATGCAATATTGGGCCGCATTTTGAGTTCAAAATTTCCTACCCTAAACCTAAAACAGCATACACTTTTCCCCTCAAATCTAAGCACAAACACAGAAGGCAATGCAATAAAATGCGTAGAGATCAAATGCATTGAAAAGTGGAATCAGACATGCATTATATATAATACAATTCCTACAACACAGTCTACTTAGAGTGCAAGGAATGAATTGAAACCAAGGTATTGACCTTCTCTGTAGCAATTATTGTGAGCAAATAAACCAGTACACAGGAGGGGAGGGGATAGCACAACAAGTATTCAGTTTAGCAACTAGTTTTTAAATTAAAAAATTGTATCAATAAGAGATAGAAGTGCAACTAGATGGAGGATACGTTATCCTCAAGGCAGAATACAAAGCCGTCCAATCTTCCCTATCTTATGCACCAAAATCTTTACTGAGAAAAAAATGGCTGGTATATCGAGGATGAGTTATTTTTGCCACAGTGGCACAAGAAACGGAGCTTTCATAAAAGCTTTAAAGTGGCGCCCCTCAAGAAAAGATGCATGCGTATAAACTGATAGAGAACCCCATGATGTAAGGGATGGCTGTTCATTATAAACGACGAGGAACTTCGATACATGGCATGAACATCCCTTGAACGTATCCCCATCATGAAACACGCTACATAGGGCTGTGTAGGCCAGCATTTCAGATGCATTCAGCAGGCCAATGTGAAGATGTCCACTACAGAGGTAACTCATCTATGGGCAGCAAAATAATGCTCCAAATAATGTGTATTACAATGGGACTAAGCTCATTGGAAAGTCAAATCCACGCTTACACATTAATCCAAATATTTTCGCAACCTTGGATCTCTGATCACACCTCACATAAGCGTTATACAAAATCCATAAAGTTTTCTTTGTTGAATTCATGTTGACACTTTCCATCTCATTCAGGACATTTTCCATTTCCTCAAAGCGCTGTTGTGATCCATACATGACCATCTTGCAATGATACAAAGACCGGCAAGTTCTCCAGTTAGAATGTTCAGCACGTCTCACAAAATTTTCTAATCTGTCAACTAAATTTTTCCTGAAATAAGTCGCAATGATGCATCGCATTATACCAGTCGTTCTAACTGAGACTTTGTGCTCAAATGCATCATTAATTGAATTCTCCATTTCCTCTAAGAAGTTCTCTTGTGCATAAAGCCTTATTAACAACACATTTAGCCATGGCCTGTATTCTTTTTCCGGAATCAACTTCAGTAATTCCTCTACCTTCTTCACTCTATCAGGCTCAGAACTTTTACAATATGCACATATCATACACCTGATCAAAGGAATTTCATTCTCATTTACATAATCCCTCACTAACAGATATGCCTCTTCCATCTTCTTCATGTTACCTGAATGAGCATACCCACGAATCATCAGCAGGTATGTGTCAGTGTCAGGGATAATAGGGCTTGACTCCAGCATTTGAAAAGTTTGTTCCATTCTATCCCACTTCCAGGCTGTGATATACCCAGCAATCAAATAATTATAAGAGCTTATATTTGGGGTGAGATCCAAATTATGCATCTCCTCAAATATAGCTTGCATGTGATCTATTAGCACCAAACGACCAAAAACAGAAAGAAGAATATTGTAGGTTATAATGTTGGGGCTACAAGTTTCATCCATCTTCATTCGCCCAAACAATGACTTGCATTTTCCCGGAAGACCATTAAACATATAAACAGCCAACAGCGAATTATAAATAGCAGTTGTTTTTATTTGCCTGTTTGAAGCTTCATTAAATAGGGCAATTGCAAGATCGATATTTTTTAATCTACCAGCAACTTTGATACCCTTGGAGTACTCTGCAGGAGCCATGGGAGAGCCATCAAGAGAACTTTTTCTTCTCCAATTTAAAACCTAAATGTTAGAAGAATGTTACATTATCGTATGCAATGTCAGAAAAAAACACCATCAAAACATAACCATCAATTATCACTTATAACAAACTTAAAATGTCCTAACATACTAAAACACATTACATTATCTAACCAACTATCCGAGTCAATTTAGAGGGTCTAAAAAATATCACCGGACAGAAATGAAAACATGTAACAAGAAACGAACAAAGCCTCAATTAATTGTTAAATGGCACTAGTAATTTAACAACCAGAACTTATACTTTCTCAATTGTCCAGATATACTAATAACAGTATTCATTCATGAACAAGCAAATGAAAACACATATTCCTTGAGCAAATGCCAAACAGTACACTCCAGGTATTAAATAAAATTATAATTATACATAAAATTGGATTAATTAAAGGTCAAATACCATACTGCACTACAAAATACAAGCAAGTCTGGAAAGATACTCGCGTATGACTTAGAATTAGTGAGTTGCAGAAGATTAGCAGGCAATAATAGAAACACAATATGAAACTAAGAATGGAATTAGAAATAGAAAACCCTGAAAGTCATAAACCTGCTAGGCTTATCTCCCTATCAGTGAAAACTGAAACCGCAAGATATTTCCGCGCGTTAGGAGGATAAGAGAAGGAAAGAAATCCCACAAATAAAGAAAAGGAAAAGTAAAAAGATGTTCAAATATAAACTCCTCCGCTTTTGTTTATATATTAATATTGACGAAGTAAATTCCTTAGGTTTGTTTGGAGAAACTTTATTCTTCAAAATCTTTTAACAAGGCTATAACTTTAGAGGCAGGTGTGTACATAGTGAATTGGCTAAACATTGAACACATCAGAACTGAAAGCTCGGCACACCTATATTTCCCTTTGCCTACTAGGTACGAATTGAAATTTAAGCTAACGTTCTGGCCGGCTGTCTTATTTTCCATTGAGTTGATTTTCACTTCCTGATGTATAAGCGGCTAATTAGAGCCAACAGCCATTAGAAATTATAACAGAGTGCAGGAAGAACTCAGATAAAGCCAACAATTATAACACAAGTAAGTGTTCATTCAGCTGTAAATATTGGGAAATTACTGGAGGAACTCAATTTACATTACAACCAAACTTCACTAATTGAATGTCTCATTTACACCTCACTAAAAATGAATCCAAAATTCTGTCCAGAAATTGTTTCTTATAAATGCACATGTATCAGTAACAACAGAACAGAATGCACACAATCCATGATGTTTTATTAAAACCATTGTTTAGTCATCTACATAACAAAAAATTGCAGAAAGGTTTATGAACCATCATTTATGGGTTAAAGGTCATATTTGTCCGGTGCATGGTGCATCACATCTATCTGGGAAGTATTTTTAAGTCCAATTTTACTCAAGAGCGCAAGGAGTATTCAATTCGCCCTACACCGTTGAAAAACTCACGTTATACTGTTAAATAAATAGTGTATGCTAACCGTTAATATATTAACCGTAACACCCAAATATGATACACCTTTCACAATTCCAAAACAAGTAGGACCTTCAACCCATCAATAATTAAACATCAACAAATCATATATGCTCAAATAGCACTAATAATTCAACAATCAGAAGCTAAACCTATCAAGTGTCCAGACATACTAATAACACTATTCATTCATGAACAACCAAATGAAATCACATATGGGATAAATTAAACTAAATTACTCACTCTGTTCCTAAATATAAGAGCTAGTTGACTTTTTCGGAGAATCCTAAAAAAGTGAAATCAACCACTCAATAATAATACATTTTGTATATTATTAAATCATATGTTAGCTTATAAGTCAAATAAACATACTTAGAGATAAAATTTAGGATATCAATTTTTAATTACCTTATTTCACTTTCTCATGGTTCTCCAAAAAAGTGAACTAGCTCTTATACTCCCTCTGTTCCCTAATATAAGGGCTTATCTAATATTTTCTCTTCATTTAATGCATTTTTCCTACTTTGCCCCTAACTCTGTTTCATATTTGTAATACTTATGTATTTCTCTCACTTAAAAGTATCATAACAAATACGGGCAATATTGGAAAACAAGCACTAATTTAATTTCAGACACCCATCTAACATTCACATGTTTCCTCAAAGAACGTTTTTTTGGCAACTAGCTCTTACTGAAACGTACCATGAGAGACAAGTGGGGCCATGGTTCCAACAAATCCAAGAGATCAACAAAGGCAGAGCCATGAGGGCAACTCCAAAACCAAGCCTTAGAATTCTCCTCCAACACACTAACCACAGCATTGGGATCATCACCTACACGGGCCAATTCACAGCCCAATGTTTCAACAGCCCTTTTGAACTCATCCCTTGATACCCACTTGAATTGGTGGGCATTTTTGCCGGAGAATAAGCCAACCATGTCTCTTCTAAGAGATTGAATGTGGGCATCATTGCAATTATCATTCACTTGTGGGGTGCATGTGTAATTATGGGCAAATTGTGGGGTGAAAAAAGGAAAGGGGGTAATGGGTTTTGGGTTAGTGGGTGTTTTGTGAAAGGAGAATAGGAAGAAGTCATGGGAGGAGAACTTGAAGGGTCGCTTCATTGTGAAGAGATTTGAAATATGCAAAGTAGTGAAAGTGAGACACTTAAGCTGAATTCACTGAATAAGAGGTTGGACTTTTGCATAGAGAGGAAGTAATAGTAATAGTAATAGTAATAGTAATAGTAATAGTAATAGTAATGTGATTATGTGAGTGAGCTTCGTTGGTTATCTGGGGAAGATGGGAATGGGGAAAGAGAAGACTTGGAATTCCAGATGATGGCATGGCACATTAAGCAGATAGGTGTAGGTATCATTGATTTACAATTAGGGTTTTTAAAATTAATTTTACTTTTCTTTTAATACAAATGGTGACAAAGGTTATTTTTCTTTCTAAAATAATCAATTCCTAGTCACCAATTTTTTTATTACAAAAAGTTTAGGTGAGTGAGGTTCGGGGTTCATCAGGCCAGGGCTGGTCTTTGGTTTCGAAGAGCGCCAAAGTCTTACAGAGTTACTTACAAATCGCTCACCAATAAGGTCGGGGATTTAAACCTATAACTATAGTTATGAGTCAAATCATTTACTAGCTCCTCCAGCTTTTATTAGCTCCTACCACCAATTTGTTAATATGGTGATATGTAAATGCATAGTGAATAAAAAACTTATTGTTCTTTAAATGAAATGGATTTTATTTATATTCAAAATGCATGAAAACATGCATCCATTACAATAGAGCATGAAAATAGAAAAAGTCAAGGGGTATCAAGGGAAGTATGAACTATGGACCCTCAATATGACCTAGTAAGTTGTTTACATATTTATTAAAAGTATTCAAAAGGCATGAAGACATGCATCCATTACAATTTACAATAGAGCATGAAACAAGAAAGTTAAACATGCATCCATTACAATTACAATAGTTGTTTACATATTTATTCATATTTATTAATGTTTATACATATAAAAAAATATTTATTAATACTTATATATTTTTCTCCCTTGAAAATATCATAATAAATATGACCAACATTAAAAAAAATATTAACTTTATACACCAACTAACTTTTAGATATTTTCTTAAGAAATGTGTTTTGGCGACAAACCTCCTATATTACGGACTAGAGGAGGGAGTACATGTTTAATGAAGTTGTAGAGTGAGATCTTTTATTTAATTATAAAAAAATAAGATACAATGGTGACACAAATTATTTTACTTATAAAAAAAAAACATTTCATAGGCACCAATTTGTTTACATGGTGATGTGTAAATTCATATTGTATAAACAATCTATTGTTTATTTTGCATGAAATGGAATTTATTTATATTTAAAGTGCATGAAAATATGCATCCATTATAATAAAGGGGAAAAACACCAAACTAACTTTTACATGAAAACATAAATTGAAAATAAACTGGTAAGGGAAGTATTGGGAAGTATGAACTAGGGGACTCAATGTGAGCTACTAAGTTGTTTATAGTATAAGTCTAATCAAGAAAAATCTTAGGGTTCGTTTGGTTGCAAGAAGGAAAGTGGAGAAATCGAAAGTGAAAGGGTAAAGATGGAAAGTATTTCTTAAATTAAGAAATGATGAAAAATAAAGTGTGTGAGGCCCATAAAAAGTGAGAGATAGAGAGAGAAAACTTGTGGGCCTCGAGATATATGTATATTACTAAAATACTCTCTACTCTCTACACTTTCCAGTTCTTTGTTACTTTTTCATGCAACCAAACAAGCTCTTATTGTTTCGTGAATCACATAACTTCCACTGCCGTTAAAAAAAACCCGATATGCCATGATGGGTGTAACACCCAAAAAATTTTGATGGAAATTATAATTAGAAAATAAGAAATTCGGGAAAATAAATAGTACTCGTACTTTGCAAAAGGTTAAAGAGAAAATCCCAAATAAATCTCTCCCAATACCAAAAAGGATAAGTGAGAAACCTAAACTTCCAAAAGGAATATGAAGGAACTAGCATTTTTTAATTTTGTGAAAAGATAAAATTGCCCCCATCCTAAAACACAAATTACTACCCCACAAACTCACCCTAACACTCACCTTCTTCTCGCAATTTATGTTTTAGGATTGAGACAATCTTGTCTTTAGGCAAAATTTTAAAATAACATGTAGGTGTTGGTTCCTTCATAGTCCTTTTGGAAATTTAGGTTCTTCACTTATCTTTTGGGTATTGGAATGAATTTCTTTGGGATATTCGCAAGGTTAAATGACATTTTATATATTTATTTAGAGATAGAAAATGTTATGTAATTAAAAGAAAAAGAGAGTAGAAGAGAAAAACATGGACATAAACACAAATATCCCTCTTCTTTCTTTTTTTTTTTAAAAAAAAAAGAATCACACATACATATTACATATACACTCTTATTTCTTACTTTCCCATTTCTATTTCTTCATCTTTCTCTCTTTCTCTCGTTCCTCACTCTTCTCTCTTCACTTCCAGCGTTTCTTTGGCCAAAAAATTGGCAAATCTTGATCCAAACTTGCATGCAATCGGTGATATAGCTTCAGGTGCGAATCACTCACTTTCCCATATAACTTTTCTTCGTTTTGGTGAGGACTTGAGAGATTTCAGTTTCTGGGTTTGTTAATGAACGAAATTAAAAGGGTTCCTAAGGCTATTTAAGTTAGTTTTTGTTCATGCATGTTAAATATCAACTGATATGTCAACAATGTGTGTATACCAATGCACTCAAGGTGTTTGATAAAATGCTTAGTAGAGTAAAGAAATTGATTTTAGCTCACTAATTTTTATTACAAAGGTTATTCTTCTCTGTTTTTAATTACCGTGGAATAATAAAGTAATAATGAAGAGTGTGGTTAGTTAAATTATTGTGCAATAAAGTTGGATTAGTAGAGATAAAGTGAATGGTAAATGTATGGATGCATGTTTACATTTTTTTCTTCATTTCTAAATGCTATGGCTGATTGGACTTGGGAAGAAATGGAAGAAGTTGCAATTTGTACATAAGCTTAATGGTTTCTACACTTAGTTTCTGTTGTGATGTATATGTGATGATTGCATGTTGAATTGGGATTTTTTTTTTTTATTTTCTGCACTGCTGAATTTATATTTGAATTTTGTGTTTTCTTTGGTCAAAAATACTATCTGTTTGAAAGCATTAAATTAATTACATAATGGACTGGAGTTCTTTCATGTATATCATCATTTGGGCTTTTAAGTCTCCTTGTTTTAATGAAGAAATTGCAGGAATGGAGGGCTGGAATTGATGGTATGGGATGTTTCAATGATATTTGTGGCTGGAATCAACTTGTTGTATGTGTAGTTAAAATCCTGCATCCTTTAAAATGTTATGACTGAACTAATTTGTTTCAAATGTTATTAAAGTATTCTGGCAAAAAAAAAGGTATCTATTCAAGTATGATATTTATGTTGCAGGAGAAAGATTATTAAATTTGGTGCGTGACCTTTCCTGGTGCGATGGCTGATTCATCGGCTGATTCATCGTTTTTTGATCGTATGATTTGTCAGCTGCGTACATCATGCAAGTAGGACTATCTATATCTGATGCTTAATTAAAGCTGTTCTCACTTCTCTCTGCAACTGCCAATGTCTCTTTGTTATAAAGTTCTATAGCTTTACTGACTGCCTTCCTTTTATTAATTTTCACTGCTACAACTGTTTCTGTCTAGTTCTCTAATAAGCACCAACATGCAATTCTCTTAAACACTTTCCTCATATTGCCATTTTTTTTGTGAAAATCTTTTTTTTTTTGTGTTGATCATAGGTATTATACTGGCTATCCGAAGGATCTTGGACCATCAAGGGTTATTCATTTTACCTCAGAGCGTGAGTTTGTCAAACTCCTGCATGAAGGTTATCCTATCGTCGTTGCATTTACCATCAGGTAGAATTTTCCCTGATTTCTTTTGCTGTTTCCTTAACTTGCAGTTGACTTTAAGTCCAAAACTGTGAATAAAATGAGATAGAGAATAAAGATCTAGGAATAACGACAGGCTAATTACAATGCAGGGGTAACTACACAATACATCTTGACAAAGTATTGGAGGAAGCTGCTGCGGAGTTTTATCCAAGTGTTAAATTTATGCGTGTAAGTTGTCATTAATGGCCAATTGTAAGTGCTGAAATTTAATTCAATGACATCAAATTTTGTAATGCATTTTATTTACTACTCTGTTGATAGAAGCACAAAAGCATATATAGAAGAGGCAATGGTGTGGTTATCATAATATGATCTGTAATTTTACTTTCAAGAAGTGTAGGCATGAAGTGAACCAATCACTTTCTTTCAATGGTTTACTGGTTTGGTTGATTGGTTCTTATTTGCTTAGGTGTTATCTGGTGCAACTTATGTCCCCATTTGCTACACTTCTCTGTGCAGTCTACATTTTTTATGCACTGATGACTTATTTTGTTCTGCTATTTTCCAGGTCGAGTGTCCAAAATATCCCGGGTTTTGCATTACACGACAGAAAAAGGAGTATCCATTTATTGAAATATTTCACAACCCCAAACAAGTATAGTACACTTCACATTGTTCACTATAATCCTCCTGCACTGTCTCAATGTTTAGGAGGAAGAAGTCGTAATAGTCTAATTGACGCATTCCATTGCATGATCAACCCAAAATTTTGGTCTCATATGTTCCTCTTTAATGTGCTAATATTTGTAGTGTTTAATTGTCCATCAGAACCCTTACTGGCCATGCTTTTCTTTACAGGCATCTAACCAGGGAAGGATGGCTGATCCAAATATTGTTAAATACAATGTGGCAGTCTTACCTGTAAGTTGGGTGTTTTATGTTGTTTATAAATGATCCTCACTATTGGGTTTCGACTGCTCTTCTTTAAATCCAAATTATATCTTCTACATTATATATCTTTGAATTTAGAGTAAAGACAAGAATTTAGAGTAAAGACAATGTCAAAAAAATATGGTCATGCTTGAGGTTCACATTTACAAGTCACCCAACTTTTTTTAGTTATAATCTCTCTTGAAATGCATTATACACGCAAACACCCTTGTAATATAGTGGCACATGAAAGCTCCACCATAAGATGGAGGTTATATGTTTGATCGTTTATAACCTTTGGCTAATAGTGTCTGCCCCTCTATTTTTTTAAGATTAATGTATGCATTAATTGTTTTAAGGTAGATGATCTAAGTTGAAGTTTCTGCCTGATATAACTTGATGAAAGTTAAGTTTACTTATATCTCCGTTTGAAACTGATGAGCTTTGTCAACATTTTCATTTAAATATGCAGTTTAATTACGACGTCAGTGCCTATGGATTTAGAGAATATTTTAAGCGCCATGGAATACAAACTTCAAGCCCGAATTAAAGATTCTGCCAAAGGTTTGCAAATTGCAACCAATAATTCTTAATGGAATGATATATGCATGCTTGCATATTTCTGTATGTAGTATGGATTTGCCTACATTATCTTTTCTGTCATAAGGAATGTAGTAAACTTGCGTAGAGATAAAAAGTATGTGTTGTAGATTCTATCCAAGCTGTAGATGACTCTTGCTAGGATGAAACAACTTATGTTACTGTTTGATTGAACTTAATGTAGTTTCTGCTATGTCTTGTAAATATTGGCCAAAAGTTATTTCTCACGAATTACTATCTACTACTCCCTCCAGTCCTAAATATAAGACCTAGTTGACTTTTTTTGGAAAATCCTAAAAAAGCAAAATAAATTAATTATAAATTGATTTGCCTAATTTTTTCCCTTAGACTAGTCTATTTTACTTATAAACTAATGGATAATCTAAAAATATATCAAATATGTCATGATTTAATAACCTATTTCGCAACCTTAATCTTTCCATAAAAGTCAACTAGGTCTTATATTTAGGACTGGAGGTAGTACTATATAATAATATTGGGAGTGGAGCCTGGGGGAAGTATTCTGCCACGAATATTTGTCAGTTGATTTGCTCAAATTAAAATACTTGCAATGAAAATAAAAGATGGGTGAGATAAATATGTTCAGGAATTTCAAAAAGCAATTCAAACTTCTACAAGAGTTGGAGTATAATATTAAGGGTTAAATATCAATTTTGCTGTAGAAGTATTGGTTGGATAATGATTTTGCCTTAGAAGATTTTTTGGGACCAATATCGTCCTTTAAGTATGAAAAGTACAGATGCCCCGAGCTAATAGAGGTGTTAACAAACACCACGTCATGGTCCAACTCAACATATTTTTGGCCAGGAAATTTTTCTTGAGGTGTGATTTTGTAATGGGACTTGTGATTTTTAAACTTTTAGGTTGACATTGCATCTAGGGCAAAATCGCTTTAAAAAGAAAATTTAGGCAAAAATGGTTCATTTCCATCATGAATTTACAGTCCCATTGGTTCATGGTGACATTACTATACTTTTATTCTTCTGAGGTGATATTGGTCATAAATAAAACTTCCATAAAAAAAATGTTATTCGACAAATTCCTCTAGGGAAAAATTGACATTTACCCCTAATATTGAAGGATTATAACCGCGGTAAGTTCATATGTATGTGTGTGTGTCTTAAATTCTTAATCACAAATGTTTACATGTACTATTTTTCACGTGCGTTAATGATTAAATGATACAGTAATATTTTACACAAAAAAATGATACAGTAATATTAAAAAATATTACATGGAAAAATAATACAAATCTGTTTCAAGTATTTTCAAATGTTACATATTCAAGGGAAAAAGACAAATGAAGTCGTCTGAATATGTAAAAGGATAATAAAGGTCGCTAAATTTTCAAAAGTACAATCAAGGTCACAGACATTAAATTAACAACTACACATTCTCATTAACAACATGCATAATTAACAACTGCATCATCCACAATTAATAAGTAGAGTATAGCAATTAACAACATCATTCTCATTAACAACCGTAACATACCAATTCCATTAACAACTATAGCGTTGTTGAATTAGTTTCTGTGGTCTTGATTGTCCTTTTAGGAATTCAGTGATATTGATTGTCGTTTTACATATTCGGAGGGTTTATTTGTCTTTTTTCCTGAAATAATACATATTTTTTTTATAAACTATCTGCCCTCACTAAAACCGATCCCCAATTCCGAGTATGCCTCATAATAGTGAAGATGATAATTTCATTTTGAAACTTTTTTAAATGGCTAAGAAAAGAGATAAAAAAACATCGACTTTGATGTTTGATAACCTCTCTAAAAATCCTTTATGCGATTCTGCTAAATGCTAATCATCTCTCCCATATTTACCTTGTATAACAGCATAATCTAAAATAAGTAAACTAAACACCTATCCAGAAAATCCCAATCCCATACGGACTCATGCCTTGTAAAATAGTAATAACTCATTTACCATGGGTCCAAATGAATCAGCTGGATTTGGAAAATAAATTGAAATAAGCTCAATATGAACTTAAAAAAGTAGATGTAGCGTGAAAAATGTCTAACATTCACATTATGACTAGAGGCGACGCACTGTTCCATATTACTATCAATCTATTAATGGCTGAGCTGGTATATTAACTAGTAATAACCACAAGGCTATAATTAGAACACAAAAAAGAAAGAAAGAAAGGCTAAATGCCATTATCGTAAGGGCAGGGTAACAAGACCAGTTGACAACAACCTATATTATGAATAACGTGACCAAATGAGATCAATAGAATGCTTTCCATTGTGTGATGTGATAGAAGTTGATGTTTTGGGCATGAAGGGAAAGAAAAATAAAGGACAGAACTAAATGTTTTAATGTTTTAAGGTTTTAAGGTTCCGTTGAAGCTCATTCGATGTTGAAAGAACATGAAGGATAATCAGACCGTGTTTTGCGCTTATGATCTGTCTGTGCCCCATTCATTCATTTTGGTTTAAAGAATGGCGGAGAAAAAAATGGAATATAACGGTGATTTTATACATGGGTTTAAATGCAAATTTATTTCAAAAGTTTTTGTTTATATATGAACTATTTTACCTGAAAGTTTTTTTTATGTTTAAAGTTGTTCAAAAAATTTCAAAATGTGGCAATATTTTTATACCATATAATAAATTAACCTTTTTTGTTAATAGTTAAAATTGATATTGATGATTAGTATTTTATTGATAAAGGATAAAATTCCTCCCTTTAAATACTTCCATAGAAACAATATTCCAAAAAATCAAGGACAATATAATTATTAAGCAAAAACTTTCATGTAATACTTACATCAACCCTTTAATTTATATATGTGAATTGTTCTTTATGTCCCTAAATTTAAGAAAGAAATGACAGACAGAGACAGAGTATCGTCGAGTAATTATAAAATAATGGACTAATATAAACGGCCCATTTGTTTTATATTATAGGCATTTTATAGAATTTTAAGGATGATTTATATAAAACTTGCATTCATTATGAATTGCCTTTTTGACAACTTCTTGTTTTAACAAATTAAAACTTGCATAGTTCGGTAAAATGTTGAAAAAAGTTAATTTAGATATTTAAATTTGTGTATTCGACTACTTTATTACTGCCAAATCAGGATAAGTAATTTATTTAAATATAAATATTTGAACAAAATAATGTCAAATTTATAACTTTAAATACTCAAGTCTTTTTTTCTCATAAAAACTCAATTCCTTTCGAAAATAAATTGGGTTAATACAAAAAATTACGTAGAATATTTGAAATCAAACTATGTGACCAAGGCACAAAATTATATTGAGAGCATACGTTTAAAGAAAAATATCCCTCAAAATTAAAAAAAAAATTGTTTTATTTTTTGTCAAGAAATTGTAACTTATTCTGATCAAAAAAAGAAATTGTAACTTATCACATAATTTTTTTCCGACCGAAGTAATAAACAAGAGAATTTATCTTTGGGAAAACACTAAGAAATATTGAAAACATAAAAAGAAATTTTTTGTATGTTAAATTTTTAAAAAGGCTAAATATGTGTGACATGGATTGATCTTTCCTTTATGGAAGACTGGAAGTTATGGGAAAAAATCCTTTATAAGTTTAAAGGAAGAAAATCAGGGATGCCTTCAATAAATAGAAAGTTGATAAGTATCACTATATCAGCGTGTAGTGGACAAATATAAAGTGAAAATTGATAAACCCATAAAGAGAGTTGGTTTATGTAACATCCCAAATAAAATAAGTATATAAATACACACACATAATATATAGGAAAAATGACAAATAAATATCTCCGAATGTACAAAAGGACAGATAAAGAACTCAAACTTCTAAAAGGACAAGTAAGGAACTTCAATAAAAATTAACAATTGGAACATAGTTATTTAACATTTGAAACATAACAATTAACAATTGTTTGGTTCCTTAATTGTCCTTTTGGAATTCAGAGTTCTTTATTTGTCATTTTAGAAGTTTGAGTTCCTTACTATTAGATTTTGGAATTCCGAGGTCCTTCAAGATTAAGAATGACATCACAAGCCTTTTGATAGGTAGTGCAAACTAATACAAATAAATATACTCTAATATTTCGATCCAGTCCTTTGCTTTATTAGGATTATAAGCAACACTAAAATTCTTAGGACGATGCCAGTCGATGCTCTTAAACACCTTCTCAAGACTCAAATCCTCAGGGAGAGGATGATTATGATCGTCTTCATCTCTAACTCTTGAAGACTCATTCTGGCTCTCAGATTGTTGACTTCCTTGGAGTTGAGTTTGGAAGTTTGTTGACATCTAAATTATCCTCCTCTCATTCTCCTCATTCAAAGCTGCAACTCATGTAAGTAAAAGATTGGTAACTGTAAGGAAGCAATTGTTACAATTTAGTATGTAAACTTCATATAAAGGGTCTTAGGAAGCGGTTGTTAGAGACTACATAAATATGAAGTTGATAAATTCATGTAAGTAAAAGGTAACTGTTAATGTGAAATTAATTAACACAAATAAAAAATTTTCAAGGCCTTAGTGAGTTGGTAAAACTAAATACCAAATTGATAAATTCCATCTAATAATTTGATTTCTTTTTATTTTCCCAGTAACACTTGAATATATGGTTTTTTTTTTGGCATAATTGACTATATGGCCGACAAAGCAGAAGCAGAAAAGACGGTTTAATTCCTTATACTTTGAATATTCCTTCCATTTTCAATCTCATTTATCTTCTTAATAATAAAATAATTCTTTGTCATTTAGTGGGCCTAACATGACAGATTGACAGTCCACTTACATGGAGATTAAAAAAAGAAAACAGGTTTAGCTGCTTAGTGTCACATCCAAAAACAATAGCATGGAGATTTAACACTAATGCATTCCTTAATATTTACTTCAACTCTGCTTTGGTCTTTTTAAGTTTAAAATTTGTATGGTATGTACTTTATGTTAAGGATGTTAGTTTTGTTTAACTGAAAAAACCAACTCGACATACTTAAATTGTGATTCTAAAAGTTAAATAAATACAACATTTTGAACGTTGATGGATTTGAGTCAAGATGCAGCATGAAGGATGCGAAAGAATAATTCGAAATGCTAAGGGTGAGTTCATAGCAGAAGTGTTTTTTTAAAGTTAATGAAGGGATTACTTTATATTGGTCTTAAGTTTGCATGGGAAAAAAGCTTACGAAAGATATTCTTTGAATCAGATGTTATTATTGAAGCAATAAATCTGGTTCAACAGCATATATAACAGTACTAGCAGTCAGTATCTAGTGGTTACTATCTATTGGAACGTACAAATTAGTCATATTCTAAGGGAAGTTAATCATATTCTAAGGGAAGTTAATCGGGTAGCTGATACAAGATGTACACTTTGCTGATGCAGGGGTAGCTGATAATTGAGGGACTTCCTCTCTTTTCTAATAAATAAAAACATTTTTATTTTTATTTATTTACAGAATCATCAATAAAATTTATTGAATCAGCATTTTTTTTGTTAAACAAAACTTATGGTGTTTACCCATCGTTCGTGGGTTCAGTGGCGAAGGGATTGAACAATGAGCGTCGGGTTATCCACCACGTCGCGAGTTCGATCTTGGGGAGTGACACTTTGTTGTGTCTCCATCGCGGCGCTTGGGGAGACATCTCCGTAGCTAAGTGAAGCTGGGAGTAACCTACCTGTGTGGACAGAAAGAAAGTGTTTGCTTGTCATGCTCCAGAGCCTATAGGGACAGGCCCCAGTGGATCATGAGTTAGGTGCCCTGCCCTTGGATTGATTGGGTTGAGCCCAAACCCCTTCCTAAAATTTTGTTATAAAAAAAAAAACTTATGGTGTTAAGAAAACGATCAAAACTGCATTTTTTTAATTTAAGAGATCGAATTGTTGATAAAAAATTTAAGAGAGTGAATAAAGCCATAACAAATTCAAGGATTGAAAAGACGTTTTATCTAAACACATACTTTAACCAATAACATACTCCTGAGATAAAGTTGATCCATATCAAAATATCCCATCCCATTTAATACAATAGCTAGCTTACACTTTTATAAAGCGTAAAAGTAGGTGAAGGCCGCACCTATATACTACAAAATGAGCAATTAGCTTCTTATTGGATCCTTCTTTTCTTATGCACAATAAATGATGATTAAGACAAAATCGGACGTGTATGCTTCTATGAGATATGACCGGGATTTACTCTTATCATCATTCTGATTCAATAAAGCTTTAAACTTCTCATTGTCACGTTCCTCTGAGTCACCCCATCATATTCATCCTCTTCCTTCTTTCCAAATAACACTCTTTGTCTCTTGCAACATTTCAATTGTACACACTCATACTCACTCTTTTCCATAAAATAAGAGAGTGTAGGTGTAGTCAATAAAACACGCTTTTTAAGAATACATGTGAAAGTTATTTGGATATATGGAGCTAATGTTTTATTATAATATTTACCACATTTATTATGATACTTTTAAAGAAAAAAAACCATAAACATTAATAAATATGAAGAATGTGAGATGATCTCTTATACTCTCCATTCTCAAATATAAGATTTTTTTCAGATTTTAATGTGTTCCTAATATAAGCAACTTTCTAAATTTTCTTAATTAACAATTAGAGAGAGTGAAAATAAAGGTATATAGTTATGTTATATTAATTATATCATGTGTTAATACCTAACTTAACTAGCATCCTTAGTCTAATCAAATTAGGGAAAATGATTTTATATTTAGGAACGAATATATATATATATCACATTGATTATGTTTTTTTTTTTAGATAAATTTTAGGAAGGGGTTTGAGCTCAACCCAATCAAGGGCAGGACACCTAACTCATGATCCACTGGGGTCTGTCTCTGTGAGCTTTGGGGCATGACCAACAAGCCCTTCTGACTGTCCACACAGGTAGGTTACTCCCAACAAGCTCATTCTGACTATCCACACAGGTAGGTTACTCTCAACTTCACTAAGTTACGGAGATGTCTCCCCAAGCACCACAATGGAGACACAACAAAGTGTCATTTTCTAGAAATCGAATTTGCGATTAGGTGGACAACCCGAACTTCATTTTTCAATTCTTTGGCCACTAAACCCACGGATCCATGACTAGAGTGATTATGTTTTATATACACAAGTATGTACATATAGTAGTATATATCTTTTTTTTTTTTTGCCAAACATATAGTATATATCATATTCAAGTCTGAGTCAAATAATCCCACAGACCCTTCCTTTCAATTCAAACCTCCGCGTTTTCTAGTCGTTACTGCAACTAACAGCTGTACCACTTTTCAATCTTCCCTCAAGTCTTCACCTTTATGTCCCATTTCCTCTATTTTCCTTCCACTTCACTTTTTCCCATCTGGGTTTCTTTACATGCATCAAAACATCAGATCTCTTTGCCTCAATCTTAATTCTCATTAGGTACATCACTTTTTTTATTCATGTTTCTGGTTCTCACCCTTTTGACTATACTGACTTTGACTTTTACCTTTCTGCTTTTCTCTTCTGTTTGGTGGTTAATAATTAACTGTACTAGCTTTTCCCTTTAATTTAATGCAGATATTTAACTGTAGATGATGACTTTGAACTGGTGTTAGTGGGGGTGTTAATGGGATTTTAGCTTGGAGAATTGGATTGAGTTGACTTTTGCATATTCAATACAAGTGTTATAAGAATATCATATCAAAGTGTTTTGAAAATGATAGTGAAGAAAGGCATGGGACGTGCAAAGTCAGGACTTATGTTGATTATGGCACTTGGATTTTTCCTGGCTGCATATAATTTACTATCTATGGTTGTGCACAACAAGGAATCTGAATCTGGAAGTTGGGTGGCTGATGGGTTGGAATTGATTGATCCTGTGTTGATGAGGATGTCTGGCAAAGTGATTGGATCAGCAGCAGAATCTAATAATGCAAAGTTTCATGTTGCTTTGACTGCAACTGATGCTGCTTATAGCCAATGGCAGTGTCGGATCATGTACTATTGGTATGAGAAGATGAAGGATATGCCTGGATCAGATATGGGGAAATTCACCCGGATTTTGCATTCTGGTAGGGCTGATCAGTTGATGGATGAGATTCCAACTTTTGTCGTTGATCCACTTCCCGAAGGCTTGGATCGGGTAAGGAATATCTGCTTATGTTGTGTGAATTGTATATATTTATATGACTCTGACAATATATATATATATAAGGAGAGAGGGGCTAGAGGATATATGAGGAAGAACTGAGAGGGGTCAAGAGTAATTAGATCTAGAGGTGAACACTGGAATTCATTCATAGCATAACCTGAGTAACAAGTCGGTGTTAACATTTATTTATAGGCAGTAAAATGACTGTATTAGCTAATTACCAACTAAGTCTTTTAACTCCACCTAATTATGTTATTCAAACTAACATTTGAGAACTAATGGGTAGTTGGTTGAGCTGGTAAATGAGCTACAACCTCGTAAGGTGAGAATGAGTGTTTGAATCCAGGAAGGACTCTCATTAACAGATGGGAAAACCTTGCCTATGTGGGCAACACTCCTATCCCTCGAGTCTAGATTAGTCGGTTGCTAATGGCGCTGGACGATCGTGAGGTGTTTAACACAAAAAAGATGCTAACACTTGAGACTGCATGCCACTCACTTCCTGTGACTTATTCTGTTACTAATAGTATTATCTTCAACAGAATTATGTATGTTACCAACCTTATAATTTAAGTCCAGACAAATTTGAATGACAGAGTGCTCGGAATTTGGATAGATTTGATGTCTTGACTTATGGAATAGTTTTCACTCATTACACAGCTTTCACTCAGCATTTCTTCCTCCAAACTGAATTGCCAAAAATATTTTGTGAGGGTTACATTGGAATTATAAACTGATTACCTTTCCTCTTATTTCCATTTCATGAACTATTTAAACACTAATTCTTTTATATTCCATCCCTTTTATTCTGTTTCCTTGTCATACTGGATGAGATGGTTTTTTGCACCAATTTAACAATTTGTTTACTGAGTTAGAAATTTTGGTTGGATCCCATGATTTTACACGTCTTGGTGGTATATATATTGACATGAGATCTGCTCTGCTATAACTTGTCAGATCTGTATACACTCCTTTGCTCTTGACTACTTTCTGTCATTTTCAATGTTGAATTTATCAGAATTATTATCTATTTTTTGTGCAGGGTTATATTGTCCTAAATAGACCATGGGCTTTTGTTCAATGGCTGGAGAAAGCAACTATTGAGGAAGAGTGAGTTTATTTTGGTTTACCATAGTTCTATATTAACTTGAAGAACTAAGTCTAACAGATATGCAATTTGTGATTTTTGGGCCATCGCAATACACTTTGTGATTGCTTGTGCAGATATATTTTAATGGCAGAGCCTGACCATATATTCTTAAGACCATTGCCTAATTTGGCTCATGGATCCAAACCAGCAGGTTATCCATTCTTCTATATTAAACCAGTTGAACACAAAAAAATAATTAGGAAATACTATCCTGAGGAGAAGGGTCCTGTTACTGATGTTGATCCCATTGGCAATTCTCCCGTAATCATTCATAAGGTGAACTCACCTATAGCTCACATGAGTTTCCTGATTGATTACTTTCTAGAAATTTTTGATAAAGCTGGGTGATAAAACAAAAAACACTTATAGAAGAGGAATCTGACATACAAACTGTACAGGAACACAGTTTAGTGGTCATGGTTTAACTTTATTGCTGTTACTATCACAAAGTTTATATCTATTTCCCTATTTATGATAAAGTTTATATATATTTACCTATTTATGCTAATGCATGATAGCTTTATCTTAAGGCACTGATTCTTCTCTGTCATGATTATCAGTCCTTGCTTGAGGAAATCGCTCCTACATGGGTAAACGTTTCCTTGCGAATGAAAGATGACTCAGAGACTGATAAGGCCTTTGGATGGGTGCTTGAAATGTAAGTACTGCTTAAGAAACTCTTAGCATTTCATTTATAGCATATAGATTTAATTAATCTTCCTTTCATATTGAAAGCAATCATGCCCACTGGCTGACCATACCGAAATCATTAATTTTTCTGATGTTTCCCTAATTTGATGCATAAAGGTATGCATATGCTGTGTCATCCGCGTTACATGGTGTACGACACATTCTCCGAAAAGATTTTATGCTGCAGGTAAGTTCCACACGAGTTATGTCAAGCATTGATTTTATTCTTCTCTGCTATATTATTTTGTCACTCAAAGTAGCAAATCAATATTAATGTGTTTTTCTTATTTTTTCAGCCACCTTGGGACTTAAAAATTGGAAATACGTTTATACTCCATTATACATATGGATGTGACTACAATCTAAAAGTAAGCTGATACTTGCTTTCCCTTTTCTATATTATGTTAAACTAAAATTATTTTAAGACCTTCTTCTCTCTCATTGGCCATTAATAACACCGTAGTAACGATTGCTTACTGGTTAGTGTTTAAGCCATGTGGTTCGTGTTATTTCTCCATCCAGGGGCAACTAACATATGGAAAGGTTGGAGAATGGCGTTTTGACAAGAGAGCATATCTTATGGGTCCTCCACCAAAAAATATTTCCTTACCTCCACCCGGGGTTCCTGAAAGTGTGGTAAGTTGAATTTTTTCAATTGGCTTGCTTGAAAATATTTGGAATTTTCTCTTTCCTGGTCATTCCGAACTGTATTTCCCCGTAGTATTAACGTCTCTAAAAAGTCCAGTACTCCAGTAGTATAAGCTAACTTTTGGCCTCTCCAATCACTTTGGCAATTGGTATTCACTATATTGTTGTCAAATTCTGAATTTGATCTATTAACATAGTTCTGAAATCCAGCTCATCTTGTTATATGTTTTTGTTTACCTTCAATATCCCCTCTGTACATGAATTTGTTAGAAGTCTGTCAAATCAACAGGTTAACTGATAAACTTGACTGAGTCAACAAATGAAGTTATCTTTTGAATTGCACCTACTCTTTCATCATATAGCCTGCTGGGTTTGCAATCCACCTAATCCAGATCTTTTCATCCTGGAATAATTGAAAGCTCAGTTATTACCATAGCCAATGTGAGAAACCTGATGAGCAACAAACCAGCATTACGTGTTGATATCTGATTTGCAGCCAAAGATTCTTCCACCAATATTTTAGTCTTCTTCTCCTAAAAAATTTGACGTTGCTTGTTTCGTTATTTGTATATAAAATAACTTTTATGTTTTGAATGCTAACCGGTCATGGATAGTAAAGCTTACCATAGAACATTCATTTAATACTGTACTGTTGATTCAGTGACTGGCTTATTACTTTGGTAGTCTGGTTTTTTTAATTACTAGACACTTGATGATATGCAGGTGAGACTTGTAAAGATGGTTAATGAAGCTACTGCTAACATACCTAAATGGGAAACACTGAACAGAAGCTGATCAAAACAATTAAAAAAAGGAGACCATTAAGTGTTATTAGTGTTACTGATGCAGAGTGATGTAGGCATAGTATCAAATCCTAGATACATGTGATGAAGATGATGATGATGGTCATGATATAAGAGAATACTTTTATAGGAGGTGAAATGTGATGGATACAAAGAATGCTTTTGTACCATTTTCTTCTGCAAATAGCGTATACATAGTACTTGCTTCATTGCTTTCAACTTGTAAAAAAATAGTCACAACTGGTTACATAAAGTTACCTTTTTTCTTTGCCTTTGCTTAGGTCTGAATATAACAGAAAGAAATGCATAACAATTCTTGTGAAGACTCGATTTATAATAAAAAAGAAGAGGATAAAAAAAGAAAACGACCATTTTCAAATATGTAGAATAAAATGATATTTAAGCCACATAATAATCTTATCATTCTCAATCTTTCTTCTGTGAATTTACATGCTTAAAAAAGTTGGGAGAATCACATTCAGGTACCTCACAATACATTAAGATACCTCACAATAGGTCCCAAACAATTATTGAATCTCATTGAGACTTGGGTGATACTCAAAGGTTTGAAAACTCACAAGTAGCGAATACTAGCTTTGAGTTGTTAGTGTAGTTCTTTAAAAATTTAGTTATTATAGAGTTGTAAATGACAAACCATTTAGTTTCACTGAAGTTATTTGAGATTTTAATGTAATTTAATGATTGTTTGAGATTTAATTATGATTAATTCCCTTATTAGGAACTTGATTGTAATTTTCCTAAAACTTTCTCTTTAAACAAACCTATAAATCTTGTGTTTGACATTTTTGTACTCTTTTTTTTTTGCCAGAAGTACTCTTTTTTTTTTTTGATAAATTGTCATTTTTGTGCACTACTACCTATGTCAGGGCCTCTTCATAAAATCAAGAAATTTATACTTTTATTTAAGTTAATCTATAATAAACTATTGATATGAGTTTGGAACCTGGGGCCAATCCAAAATCATTAAAAATATGGGTTAGATTCAGAAAAATAGGCCGATATGAGAATTCATCATTTTAGCCTGAACCCAAACTCGTAACGGGTTAACCTGTTAATCCGTGAGCTAGCGTGTTTATTTTTTTTAAAAAAAAAACCTTACAAGAACAGAGATGTTTTTATTTTGTTGTAAAAATTGCGGTAAGTTTACAAGTACGAAAAGAAAATGCTTAGTTAGGCTCAAGCGTTTGGCTTGCATTTTAGATTTAGTTTGTGATTTTGTTGTGCTTAGTCTGTAATATTTTGATTTAAAATGTTATATATTTTTGTTTCATTTCACTTTTGTTTTTTTTATTACAACTTTTGTTTAATTATTATGCGTTATATTTTTAATTTTGTTTTACTACATTTTAAATAAAGGAAAAAATGGGTTGTAGCAAGATGGCCCACAAACTGTTTAATTGCAACAACCCCAGCATGCATGCATGCATACATACATACATATAAAATCGGTATTTTGTCAACGCACAATAGGCTAACGTGAACCCATCTACCGCCTCTATTTTAGAATGCATGTACATGCAGGTATGTGTATTCATGTATACACATATGCATATATCTATGGACATACATGTACTCTCATGTATGCGTATACAATTCATCAGTTCAAAAAATTTATGCGTATACAATAGATTCACGTGGATAAATGTGAAACTATTGTTGAAGAGTCTTCCATGCAGTATTTAATATGAATATACAGAGAGAGTTTTCATAAAAACGGGCATTAATTAATATTTTAATAAAGAAAAAAGAGATGTAATTCATATTACTGGGAAGTTTTTTTCTTATTGATATTTTTTTGAATAATGATAGATATAATTAATCATAACAAATATCGGTACCCCTATAAACAAAATTTCTAATGGATTCTAAACCCAACTATAACAAGTGTATAATCAATCGTAACAAACATGAAAAGCATGCACATGTGATTAACTAAGCACCGAAATACCATCGTTGAGATTGCATTTTTGAGAATCAATTTAGCCAAAAATAGTATTTAAGTTATCAAATATATTATACCTTGTGAAAGTGGATAAAGATTGTTAGTTTTTATGTGACGAGCAATTTTGCTCACGTCCTTTGAAACAAAACATTGAGGTTTAGGAAATTTTAAATTATCCTATACTACCCAATGGCCAAATGTGAGCTATAATTGTTAAATGAACAAGCTTTAGTTTTATGCTTGTTTCGAATAAAACAACAACGTTAATTAAAAATAAGGAAAAAAGAAAAAAACAACCACGGGTATACAATTTCCATATTTGGCTACTTATAAAGTTTTTTTCAGTTTCACGACAATAATATAAATAGCTACTAGTGTAATGGGATTTCACCACACTTAACAGGCTTACACAACTCTAGCATTCGAACAAGAGAGTAGCAAAAAGCCTTTATTGAAGAAAAAGAACTTAATAAAATGGACGCAAATTTTAGTGTGATTTATATTTCTGCTTTATTTTTAGTACTAGCATCTTCAATTGTAGCTCATTCTGTGGTTTTTGATATAACAAATTATGGTGGAGCGCCTAATGGAGATCTAACCTCGGTGAGTATTTTTTTATCTGAATTTTTTATTGAAATCAACAAAATTTCCAAAATATTTATAAAGACAAGCATGTAAAGTACCCTGCCTGAAAAATAGTTATCATAATTATATTGGGTTAATAACCTTTTTTGTCCCGGAATTGTTATAAAAGTGATTGGTTATCTGAAATTGTCCAGTGAACATTTTTACTCCAAAAGTAATAAAAAAATAGTGATTTCATCATATTTTCCGTAAAATATGATCACAGTCAAGTGTAACATGTAAATTGTCAATGTTAATTTTTAAATAGTTACGATGAATTTTCCTGTTTCTTTTGACAATTCTAGGGTAAAAATGCCTGTTAAAAAAAACTTCGCATTATCCATTGTACATTTGTGTTTGTTTGGGAGGAACAATATACATTAATTTAATTAAAATATATATTTTATTGAAATTCATTTGGGATATTGATTGATGTTGACAAGAGCTTGGAGAGAGCATGGAAAGACGCATGTGCATCAACAAGTGCAAGCTTAGTTTTTGTGCCAAAAAACACATACAATTTGAGACAGATAGAGTTGAATGGTCCTTGCAAAGCTCCAATTGAGCTTCACATTGAAGGCAACATTGTAGCACCAGAAGACCCTAATCAATTCAATGGAGAGTCGCAATGGCTTAATTTTGGACACATTGATAACTTTACTTTATCTGGTGGTGCCACTTTTGACGGTCATGGTTCATCCGCTTGGAAACAAAATAATTGTCACAAGACTTGGAGTTGCAAGAAGCTTGCCATGGTATTCATTTAATTCTGCACATCATCATGTCATAAACTTCTTACTTAAATATATCAAATGTATAATTTCTAAATAGTAATATAATGTAATATTATAAATTTGATATATGAAAAATCACATGAATTAAAGAGTAAATTTTCACATGTGGTAAAAATGGGTGAATAGAATTAAAACTACTGCTTTGTGCTCACGTAGTAACTAAAATTTTTGCTCTTTCCTAATTTACTGCTTCTTAAAATGATAAAAAGGTAACTCATTGACGACATACCAATTTTTTTAATGGTCTAACTTCCTTTTAACTCTTTCAGAATTTCGGATTCAGCTTCATGAAAAATTCACTCATTCGGGACATAACATCAAAAGATAGCAAAAACTTTCATGTGAACGTTTTTGGTTGTCAAAATATTACATTCAACAAATTCAATATCGAAGCCCCAGCACAAAGTCCAAATACTGATGGAATCCACATTGGAAGATCAACACAAGTGAAAATACGTGACTCTAATATTGCAACTGGAGATGATTGTATCTCATTTGGTGATGGAAGTAAGCAAGTGACCGTTGAGAATGTGACATGTGGACCTGGCCATGGCATCAGTGTTGGAAGCCTAGGAAAATATGAAAATGAAGAACCTGTAGAAGGCTTGGTAATAAAGAATTGCACCTTTATAAACACTGACAATGGTGTGAGAATCAAGACTTGGCCTGGTACTTCAATAGGAATCCCAGTCACTCGGTTGCGATTTGATAATATTGTCATGGACAACGTCACGAATCCTATAATCATAGACCAAGAATATTGTCCATGGAATCTTTGCTCAAAACAGGTATTTAATTAGTTCTCTCAATGCCTTTTTATTCGCGGTCAAATTTTTCTTATTTTTTACTACATACTACCTCCTCCGGTCCTAAATATAATATCTAATTGACTTTTTTTTTAGTGATTAAGGTTGCGAAATAGGTTATTAAATGATGATATATTTGATATATTTTTAGATTATTCATTAGTTTATAGATAAAATAAACTAATTTAAGGGGAAAAATTAGGTAAATAAATTTATAATTAACTTAATTTGCTTTTTAAGGATTTTCCAGAAAAAGTCAATTAGGTCTTATATTTAGGACCGGAGGGAGTATTTCCAACTACTTTCACTTTTCTGATTTATTTTTGTTGTTTTTTGTGCTGCTACAACAGACTCCATCAAAAGTACAAATAAGTAGAGTCTCCTTCAGCAATATCAGAGGCACATCAACAAAAAAAGAAGGAATGACTTTGATTTGTAGTAGTAGTAAACCATGTGATAAGGTAAAGCTCAGAAATATTGATCTCAAATTCAATGAGTCTCCTGTAATTGGTACTTGTAAGAACATCAATCCTGAAGTCTATGGGATTGTACCAGCATGTAATTCTTAATTAGAGTGTATTTAACTCTTTCATTGAATAAAAAAAATCTATTATGATTTAAAATATAATTGTCCATTTGTACTTCGCTGTTTTTTTTGTTTTCGATATTGTTGGCCAATTTTTTTTTTTCAAGTTAAAATTATAAAGGAAAGATTTGTAACATATATCAAACCCCAAATATCTCAAAAAGTACCAACCATAATGATAATACAAATGTAAATACCAAATAGTCGAATGGACAGATTGATCAATATAAGAATAAAATACTCCCATATCTTTGACATTTTATCTCAGTTATACTATAATGACTTATTCTCTATTTTGACAATTACACAAACGTCCATTAAAATCGAAAGTAATGTTTAATTAACAAAAATGTTTTTTTTGTTAAATTTTTGCATGTATAGTTCTGTCATGTTTCACAATTTTTTTTCTAATTTTTGTAGTTCTCTTTTCATCCCATTGAGCCTTAAACAGTCATAAAATTGCAGAAATTAATTCTTATATATATATGTGTGTGTGTGTGTGTGTGTGTGTGTGTGTGTGTTAGAATAAAATAAACATGTCTAGATATCATATACCTCCAAATTAAAGACAAAAGAAGAAAGACGCGCAAAAGGGGTGTCTGATGCACCTCGGCTACCTCCTCTAATGTCTCCAATGCCAGTCGTTTTCATATAGAATCTAATGGTTGAAGAAATTCACTAGTCCAAACCTTTTGCTCTTACATATCAAAGCTGATTATATTTCTATTGCATACAACTTGGAAATATATATGATCAATGGTCTAGGGCTCAAATGTGACCACAAGTGTGTATATCCAAGCCTAAAATCGGGTAAATGATCCTCTATGTACACTTCTTCGGCACATTTGGGTAAAAAATACTTTAGGTGTATATGAGATCCTCCGCGCATACTTCAATATGACCTTTAACCTAATTTATTTATTCTAATTATATAATATAAAAGAAGTTACAAAATAACTAAATAGGTCAGACTTATAGGCTTCTAGGCTAGGTCCTACAAAAAAAAAGTCAATAATAGACTGAAATATGGGTCTAATATTTTTAATAAATAGGATAGGTTAGACTTTTTATAGATTGGGCAGTAGACTCCTAATTAAAGTTGAGATATTCCCATCCATAGTTGTATTGATTGCACCAGTCACCTTCTTTTGTAATCACTCATAGTTAAGCAAGGTTACACAACACTACATATTTGGCTACGCCATACCTTTTTTATGGAGGCTATGCCCAATTAGGGCATGCTTCAAATTGCCCATCAAAGGCAAATTTGTAATATGCTTTGATTTAATTTAGCTACAAGTAATTCATCATTTTTATATGTATTTTTAACCTCAAAAAAATCATTTTTGTGATCCATTTTTCCAAAGGAAGATGTTGATTGAGCCATAATTTACATTTAGATTTTGTTAAAAAAATGTTAATTGGGATAATCAAGTTTTCAGAGCATTTTCACATATAATTTAGTTAAAAAAATTAAATGTGCACACTAAACGCCTATATGCTATGCTATATACAATTCAAAGTTATTAATTTGCATCCTTAATTCTAATTCTAAATTTCTTTATCAAATAAACTATTTAATTTCAAATTTCATTAATAGCACTTCAGGTTTTGGATTCAAAAGACCAAACAAGAACAATGTAACCCTTCAACCAAAACAATCCAATTCATTCTCATTAAATCCTAACAGAAAAAAGGCAAGCATTCACTAATTTGAGAGGATTTATCAATCAAGTGACTCAACACCACAACCCAAAATTATATAAACTCAAGCATATAAAAACTTAAACTTCGCTAGCATACACAAAAAATCACTAGGAAAAATAAAGAATGCAAGCCTTAATGCAAATAAGTCATTCATATTCAGATGCAAAATAAATCCACCACCCAACATCCACTAGGAACTCCTTTATTTAGAAGTTCAAGTTGAAATCATACCCGACTGAGAAAATAGAGAATAAAAAAGTGTGTCGTGTACTACAATGTCTTCCACAGTTAATGCACTAAATAAGGACCTTAACAAAGACAATCACTAAATAAGGACCTTAACAAAGACTCAATCGCTCAAGTGTGCCCCACAATGTCATTATAAACACATATCCCAACGTGACCAAACTTCTTGACACCCACTCTGTACCTAGCAACCTTCCCAACTAAAAGCCTGAGTTCTGCAGCAGCAGAATAAAGGCCTAGCAACCTCTTTCATTGACAGACAGCCGGTTGGCGGTAACAACGATTCTTATAGAAAAGCAATTATAAGCCTCCATAAGAGCAGGGAACAAAACCAATGTTATCATATCAACAATCCCATGGAGATACATGCCCCAAGACGACAGGATATATTCTTCACTTAACACCTATGCACCCCAACCAGACAAGGAACTTACTTCTTAAGAAAGTTGAACTGTAAGTGATGCCTGTATGCCGTTCTTCCACTGGGCTGGATAGCTCAACAAAAGTCTGCAATTAATACAACTATGCCCCAAACAGTATTTTTCAATACAATTTTGCCCAACAAGCATTAAAATGGATCAAATTTTGCCTTTAACCAATAAAATAATAACAATCAACATCTACATTTCAATTGACATTGTGAATTTTTTAATGGAATAGGGCAATATTGCCACATTTTGAAACTTAAACGGCAATTTTGAATAAAACTTTTTCAGGCAAAATTAAACTTTAACAATTTAAAATTATACCATGCCAATGTTGTTTTATGTTATTTTAAATTACACAACTAACCTATAAAAAATAAAAATTAATGGTAAATGGCACTCACCTTTCTCAGTAGCAAGTTCCCGCAACAAGTCCAAAATAACTTCAACATTCAATGTCAAGGCAGTAGAATTGGAGCTTGAGTGGGAAGCAAAGCACAATCACCATAATCCTTCAAGGAGCCCATGAGATCAGAATTATTAGAGAAAATTTCAAACAGAATATTCAACTCGAATTACAGTGAAAAATCCAAAATAAAATAATACCATCTATAATCTCCTAGCAACATCACACAAAGTGGCGACCTGTCCAGGTTGACTGTCCATGAAACTGCTCCGCCAGCGGTGTAAAATGCTGATTTCCAGTATTGAGCAGCTGCAGCTGCTGATCTTGGTGTGCTTTAGCCAGCTCATATGACTGATAATCTAACCAGCCATTCTGTTTGTCCACTTGAGAAGGCACAGAAGGAATTTGTTTTCCAGGAAAGGGAAAGCTGGCTGTCCCACTCAAACCATTGTTGTCAACGGCTTGGAGAGAATTTGATTGAGAATAAGTTACATGACCATTGGGAGCTAGAGTTTGGGTTGATGTGGGCAACCGATAACCATCCAACCAACTATAATCATCCATAATTGGATTTTCATTGATTGAATCAACAGCAGAGAGCTCATCAACTTGTTTAGGGGGGGCAGAGCTAAAACCGGGAGGAGGTCCTAGATGCCTAGCAGGCCGACTGACTGGATTTTTTCGTAAACCAGCTGGCAACACCGCTGAAGTCTTCACAGACAAGTTATTAGTGAAAGCTCCAGATGTAATAGCGCCAACATTAGATGGTATAACAGGTTCTACAGCTTTTGAGAGGCCATAGAAAACATTAGCAGTACCGGCATTAACTGATTGTTGGATGGGAACTGTTAGTGCAGCATGGTTGGATATGCCTAGAGCTTGTGACATTGTAGGTTTCAATGAATGCCCATTCTCCATTAACCTAAGACCATTCAAACTATGGGCAAGAGAAATTTCATCCTCTAACCAACTTGAAGCAAATGGTTGAGCTTGCTGTAGAGGTTGCAAAACCACACTGCAAACAGTACCGGGCATGACTATATTTGAATCTGACCCTGTTTGATGGATCAGATTCATGGGGTTGGATTTGTTCAAATTAATGCAATCGGATGAAGAGTTGACACCTCCAGAAGCTTTCTGAATAGGCTCCAACCTATCATGAGGTGCCCATGTTGAAACAACCTCATCAGCTCTCTTGTCAGCAACTATAGGCTTAAAAACAATAACTTCATCTTCATCTTCTCCTTCCACATGCTGATGTTTGTTTGACTGTACCATTCCCACCTTCAATTTGTCTGTTGGATTTTCTCTTGTCATTCCTCCTGCATCAGACATACCTGAATAAGAGGGAAGAGTATACTCTCCAGAGGATTGAGGCTCAATGCCAACTACAAACTTCTTTCCCTTTGATTCGAAATATATCTTTTTCTGGTCAACCCTAACCACATTTGCCAAAGCCTTTCCTGCAGCTAGAATCCTTTTGACTCTGGCTTTCATTTCCCTGTCACCATCAATTCCAAGAGAATGCTTCCTTGAAAAATCCAAGATGGTTTGTGCAGGGATGAGTGGAATAAATCCTCTTAACTCAAAATCTTCTGACAAAGCAAGCCGATTTTCAGTTTCTCCTTCTTCATACTTACTCATGTTATTAAAGCAAGTATCATCTTCATCTTCATCAATAACGACAGACCCAAGTGAAAGAAGTTTATTTAACAATGATATGCAATGATTCCAGAACTTTGATCTCACTACCGCCTGATTCTCATCCACATCATTGCCTGCAGCAAGCTCCGGACAACATGCCAACCATTCCAGAAAAACCAATATGGCTGGTAAAAGATAACTAGAAAAAGGCTCACATAGCTGCATGCATCTCTCTATCATGTAGGCCATCAATTCAAAAGCTGCCGTGAGTGCATTCTGAAGTAGAACAGCACGCTGGACAATTTCTGCATATGTCTGCCCTTCAGATTCCTTGTTCACATTATGAATCGTGAACACGAGAATAGAGACAATTCTGACAGTGGCAAGTGCATTTTCATGACGGTCTACTCCAAAATTCAACTCCTCATCACTTCCTAAAGAAAGAAGCTCACGAAAACCAGAGCTAACTAATGAGAGAACTTCAGAAAAAGTCTCAAGGCTGCCACCATGAATTATAACGGAAAACAGATTCGAGTCAGAAAATTGGAAATTAAGAATAGAGTGAGGTAGGAACGAAGAGGCGTGCAAAAGAGTATTAAATACCTAGTACGGGTAAATAAAATTCCATTCAGGCGGACAAAATGAGTACAGAAGGACTTGTAATTCTCTTGAATTGAGGATGCTCCTTCCTTTCCGGCAGCAGTATCCACACCAATACCCCTTATTGCAAATTTGGTTTCACTTTTTCCTCTTTCCTTGCCATTTTCAATCCCAAAAGTTTCCTTAACAGCAAGAGCTTTCACATCTCCAGAAAGCTGAGAATAGCTTTGACGATTCTATGCAGGTAGGAAAAGAGTAGTTTATTAGGAAAAAACAAAATCATGACCAATAAAATTATCAAATTCACACACCACAATTAAAAGCCTTCAAAAGTTAAGACTACGATAAACCCACTTCCATTTTTCCCATTGACTCTCCATAATAACATCTGTGAACACATGCATGAATACCTCACATAAACAAAAACCATCACAGAAGTGTATGATTGCAAACTTAACTAGAAAAAAAAAAAATTCCCCTACATATTGCAGCTGGCTTTTAGAATAGAAGCAAAGTAATTAGATTTGAACCTCCATATAATTCACCATGCAGGCAATCATAAGATAAGAATATTATAAACAAGACCACCAAACAGAGACTCGCATTTCATATGAGCTAAACTATATATTCTTGAAAATAAAAAACCGAAGGATCAATTTCATGTCACTTTATTAATAAATACCTTCATGGTCATCTTACCTTCTCAAATGCAACAATCAAATTCTCTCTTGCTGTTGAAAATGGGCAATCCACAGCCAAACTTCGAAAATATCGATAAATAGCCAACAGCTCATCCCCAGAATATGACGCCAACAAAGCAAGCTGGACATAACAATTCAAGAGGTTGGAATATGATAACCATGATCAACAATAAAATAAAAAGAATCTCACCAATTCATAATACAAGAATGGCAAATACCTGATGATGAGGATTCCCACTAGATGGCCAAAGAGATGCAGCTTGTAAGTAGTAACTAGAGGCTGCTGCAAACTCACGTTTTTTCGAGTCACCTTCGCCATACAATCCTTTGTAGCGAGCAAGGTCTCCCAAATATATTAAACAACGGTGACAAGAAACTAACCCTTTCTTCATTTCAGCAGATTTTTTCCCATCTTTCTCCATCACAATTGGATTCTCTGAATCCTCAAAATGACCAAGAGGAAGCCCATATTTTGCTCTGATTTTCATAATAAGATCATGGTAAAATCCCGTAGCTTCTGAGAGGAATGTCTTAAACTGAAGCCTTATTTTGGTAATCCGATCAGGCCGTGGAGGGCCTTTGACTCCCTGAGTAGAGTTAGAGCCTGCAGATGAAAGAGCAGCACTGAAGTATGCTCTCAACTCCTCAATTCGCTTATAATGTAATTGCCACAGAGCATATTCAATGTTGTGCTGCTCAGAGAATGCATGATCCTCAAGAAGTATTGCTTCATAATTCTCACGTATTTGTTGCCATGCATTTGGATCTGATGGGACCCTTGCCTGAGCTGATCTCCGACGCTTACTCTCCAACTCAAGGTTCTACATATCAGATAAAGTAAGATGTTAGCATCAAAGTTCATCCTGATGAAAAATTTCTCAAAACATAAATTAGAAAAGTATATGGTGACCACTTGGACTGGCTAATTCATTACATAGCATATGGCTAGACAAAAATAGAGAAGATCGTAATATTTCAGTTTGAATTCACTCATCTACCTGGGAGGACTAAAGTTATAGAATAGAATATCTTATCAGATCTCAGGAAGTATTATTAAGTAGTTCCATATTACTGTCATTTTATCAAATATTGCCCTTGTATTATTGTCCTGAGAAATGTGCTTCTATCCAATAAAACTTTTCCTTCCATGATTCTAAAGAGCAACTATATAATATAACTAATTATTTCTCCAATTTCTCTCTATTCATAGCATCTAGTTTAATTTTCAATGTGATAAGAGTACAAATTCTTACCCTCTAGACTCCAGAGTAAAAGAAACAATAATGTTAGATATTCAACTAAGGAAAGAAATAAATAGGGGAAAGGGTGAGGGAAGGGGGAAAGAAACAAGACATAAAAACAGATAACAAATGTACTGGAAAAAAACAAGAGCTTTAAAGACACAATAAACTTGACAGCCAAATTAAATATAAACACAATAAGTGATTCACATCCAGAACAAGAACCCTAACACTAGAGTAGGTATTTGACCAAATTAAATACAGAACAGGCAGCTCCAACTAGAAAACCAGAATAATATTCTGCAATTATAAAAGGGAGAACACTAATCACCAAGAACCTTTTCTCAATGAACCGTAAAACGAAGAGATCACAAATGCACACAGAAAAGTAACTGAGTTCACATTAAAAAATTTCTTAGCAGAGGATAGGGTAAGTACAAGTCATGATAGCAAGGTTTACAAATTGATAATTTGATACCTAGATAAAAAAAAAAGCAAATATAGAGCATACCTTATCCAAAAGGCGCTGTAAACGCTCCCTTGATGAAGAAACAGACATTTTATCTGTCTCTTCTTTCATCATCCATAAAACATTCTTCAACAAAATCAAGCCACATCACACCTACCAATCAAAAAAACAAAATCAGACAAAAACTCAGGTCAACAAAAACAAAAGACAGTCAAATTGCAATAATATCGTATTAGTTGAGATCGATATCCAAGAATCAACCTCAACAAATCGCTGTTCTTCACTACAGAATACTACTTGCATTGATATTAATGAGCAAATAGTCCCCCACAAAAGGCATCCTATACACCCTTGCAAGTGAAATTATACAATAATTTATGTTCCAAAATTATAGTCCCACGCATGGAAAATCAACAACATTTAACTGAATCATGCCGTATTAGACAAAACAAGTCATGTTTTTGAACCACAAAATGCGTTCAAAAGCAAAGTCAAGTCAACTAAAGCCCTAATATCAAAGTTTCATGACAGGACGGTTTCTAAAAGCAAGAAATTTCCATTAAAAAAAAAGAAAGAAATCAACTTTGATCACATACCGATTTCAGAACACATCAACCTTCAAAAAAACACTCTAATATCGCCATAACTACATTGGATAATAAAATTCATGAGAAAATAAAAGGATTCGAGAAAGAAAGAAAGAAATTAGGGTTCGCAAAACAACGCATTGCTCGAAAAATGAACCTACAAAGAGGAAAGAAGTCCGATCCGTATAATTGAATGAAGGAATTAGTGAATTTTAAATGAAAGAGGTTAAAAATTGAAAAGAGCGAAATGAAGCATAAAAGGAAGGGAAAAAAAAGAAAAGAAAAAAGAAAAAGAGCTCACATACATCACGTGTATTGTATTGTTGGATGATGAGGCATGGAATGAAGAAGAGGGAGAGAGTAGGGAAAGGTTTGTTGGTGGAGAGAGAGAGAGAGAGAGAGAGAGAGAGAGAGAGAGAGAGAGAGAGATTGTGCTCTGTTTGGTTCATATGAGATGATGATGACTGTGAGGTTCATCGTTGATTTCTTTCCTTCCAGGCGGCGCACACTATGACGACGCCGTTTTGTTTTCATCATTTCTTTTTCTTTTTTCTAATAATAATAATAAGGGCGAAGGCCTAAAGATGATACTATAACTATTCGCCAAGGAAAAAAATAGTACATAACTATTCTAAGTACAAAAATGATACTCATCTTTTACTATGTGATCAAAAATGATATTTTCACTAATATGACAATAATATTAGACATGAAATGTCCAAAATGCCCTTATAATTAAATAAATTTTTACCGGGTGACGATTAGTTTATAAGGGGCATTTGGACTTTTCAAGTCTAATATTATTGTCATATTAGTGAAAATATCATTTTTGATCACATGGTAAAAGATGAGTGTCATTTTTGTACCTTTGAATAGTTTGGTACTATTTTTGTTCCTTAACCAATAGTTATGTATCATTTTTGGGTCTTCGCCCTAATAATAATATCCAATTGTTAAGTGTTATGGTCAAAACAAATAGGGAAAATTAATTTGTAATCTCTCATAAGGGACTTAATAGTAGAAAAGTTACATAAACTTCACATATTAAAGTAGAGTCTCTAGAGATCTTACTTTAATATAATTCTCAAATACAAAATGACCAGATTGTCTTCCATGTGATAAGGTCATGGGCAGGAAATGACGAGGTCATGCGCACATATCACAAAATTATAGGCAACTTTAACAATGTCTTGACCCACCCTATGACAAGCAAACATTGACGAGGTGATGAGTAGGAATAACAAGGTCATGCACATGTATAATAAATTCATGGGCAGCAGGACAAGGAAGAAGAGACAATCTAATCGTTTTGTATTTGAAGTATATTAAAGTAAGGTCCTTAGAGAACCTACTTTAATATGTGGAGTGTATGAGATTTTTCTACTATTAAGTCCCTTATGAAGGACTACAAATTAATTTTCCCAAACAACAAATAAGCCCCATTGTTATTTTAAAATGATCATAAGTGTTCCCTCAATTCCTAAATAAAAGAGCACTTTCATGTTTCAATTTGTTTCTAAATATAAAATTACTTTCTAATATTTCCCAAACTTTTCCTTAATTAATCTCAAAATATTTATCAATAATAAACAAACTAGTACTGGAGAGTGAGATAAATTAAATGAATGCGGTTTAGGGTGAATTGTTAATATAATGTGATACTAATTAACTTAACTAACATCTTTAATTTAATCAAATTAGGAAGTGATCTTATATTTAGGAATAGAAGAAGTGATTTTATTTGCTTGTAATGGGACGAAAGATCAATATTAACCTAGGAGTTTTGTTTGAGAATCACAATAGTTCTGAAATTACTTTTATGCTCAAATTAGCTCCTGAAGTAATAAAATAAGTTCAATATAGCCCTTTTTGTACGGCCCATTAAAGATACTTCTGGGGCGAATGAGATTCAAAAAAGGCTATCTTGAACTTATTTTATAGTTGGTAAAGATAACCTATTTTATGACTTCAGCTGCTGATTTGTGTCTAAAAATACTTCCGGGAATAATGTGATCTTGGAGCAAAATTTTCGAGTCACAATGATGACGTTTAACTCTTTTTTATACATATAGGAGAGAAAATCTGGAAATGAATCCAACTACATGCTCTAAATGAAGTCAAGTCCTCCTCAACACTCTTGTCAGCTAGCTCATGAGTAGGGTAAGACATGGGTGATGGGTAAATAAGTAGGATAATTTCAAATTGCAGCGTTTCTTAATAAATCAATAGCTTTATTAGCATGACCAGAGATATCATCCTCAGAATCTCCTCAATAACATCCCTTTCACTGTGGTTTTCAAAATTAGGCTAACTAATCAATCTGGTAACCTTAGCGTATGTCTAGGATCAATTTCTTGATTTTGTTATCCCAAGCCTTCCAAAGACCCAACATTGCACCTCATAACTCATCTCTCAGATCCATCGGCAACCAACTTTTCTAGAGAGAAAACCCACATACTTTTTTTAAAGTCAATCCATTCTCTTATCATTCGTGATAAAAAGTTTGGTATTTTTCCAATTGCTTTTCTTTTTTAAATAATGGTCTGTTTTAATTCTCCTTAATGCTTTTTCCATGTGAGATATGCATAGAGTTCCAAAGTCATACTTTTGTATTTTCTATGCATAAGCTTGCTGATAAATCTTTTTCCATTTTGATTGGCTAAGTTGTTGTTTATGTAGTTGTAAACTTATTATTATTGAATTATCATCTTTAATTTAGACCTTATATGAAAATGAGGTACAAAAGGTCTAATTTTTATACTTTACAAAATATTGATGATGTCTAATAATATGTGTTATTTTAGACCTTATATGATATATGATCTCTAAAATGTACAAGTTTTTAGACATTACATAATGACTATGAGGTCTAGAGTGTCTAGCTTTTAGACCCCACGCTCAAATATATATTAAGTCTAAATTACTATTTTTAGACCCTATTTTAATAAGGTCTAAAAGTAGTGGACCTTTTGAACCCTGAAACCCTATGTATATCAAGTCTAAAAAGCCCTTTATATGAGCTGTAAAAGCCCTTTTTTAACTTCTGTTAAGATTAGAGGTTAAAGAACTACCAATGGGGTTGGCATAAGTGTATGTGGTGCTGTTGTATGTGACTATACGAATCAATGGATAAGTGGGGTGCTGTTGCAAACTCACTAGACTGCCCACTACAATCTTGCAATTTATGAAGACATAGTTGGAAAAAGATGTTAGAAAAGTAATTTGTGTCTAACTCAATAAATGCTTGCAATTTAGTGGATAGAGCGAGGTAGCGGTAATAGTCATCCTTTTAGGGATGTGATTCAGGAAATTCAAATTGTTTTATCTATATAGAGATTGGACGTGCTGGTTGAACATGTACCAAGAAGCATACTTGAGAAGATTGCAGTATTCCTCATAGGGCTCTTTCCATCCAGGGACTAGCTCTCTTTGGATCATAGTCCATGAGTTTAACTGTTACCTCTCTTTGGATCATAGCTTTTTAGCATATATAGGTTCAAGTTTTTATTCGATCTCTAGATGTGTTATACCAAATTTTTGGAGGAAGGAGAAGGATGTCTAGTCGAGCATGATAGAGGTTGTGAGGAGAAGGATTAATGAAGATGAAGCCATAATCATGGAGGATTTGGTGATTAAGGTTCGGTTATGGAGGAGAGAGAAGAGAGAAAATGTGGTGAAGAAGATGAACATAAAGTGTAAGATGTGATTAATGAGAAGTTAAAAGATATTTATGAAGTGAGAGATTAGTTAATGAAGTGGATTAGGGTGTTAATGAGCTGTCCATAAGGGTGGTAAGTCGGCCACAAGGTTTGAGTTAAGTGTAAGTGTAATAGGCCGAGAGGGGAATTATGGGAATGAAAAGGAATTGTATGAATTCGAGAGTAGTAAGTGATTGACTGTGGCTTCATATTGGACTAGATGCATTCTCCTCATACTCCTCTTTAAGTCCTTCATTTTCCTCCTAAGTGAAGTTCCACAACTTGAAATTTGAATTTGGCTCCAATTTACCCTTTTATTAAACATTCAAATTGCAAATCCCTTGTTTTGGACAAAAGTGGAAATTTTTGTCTACTAGCCTTTGCCTATACATAAGTTTAAAACATTTTTTACCTTTACATGAGTTTAAAACGCTTTTTTCCTTTTTAAATATAAAGGGGGCATTGATATATGGTGTCATATGTGGTAGTGAATTATTGTGTTATTTTGCATTTGAATTTTGAATTGAGTTTTCTTTGACGGCTTCAATTTTTTACTTTATAATCTCTCTTCTATATTCATGAACTCCTCTTGTTTAATCTTTTCATTAACAAAAAATAAAGGTATCAGACAACTAACAATATCCTTAATACGCTTAGACATTTAGTATCAAACCTATGCTCTTCAAACTCCTTGATTTTTGTAGGTGACTTATTAATTGAATCCAATCCACAAATCTATGGACTTTTCAATATATAAGGAACTAACTACCTATGTTTTTAAATGTTTTAAGTATAATTAAAGACCTTTTCGGGATATTCTTTAGTCTTAAATATATGACTTATTTCTAATTTTTACCAAATTTTACTCAAATTATCTTTATCAATCTCTCCAATAATAGACAAATAAAATTGGAGGGTGGGGTAAAAATAGATGTCATTGTAAAAAATTATACAAGCATGTTTTTTTAAAAAATTTAGCCAAATAACTAGTTCTAATATTTAGGAATGAAGCATATAATATACTCCCTTCGGTCCTAAATATAAGACCTAATTGACTTTTTTTGAAAATCCTAAAAAAGCAAAATAAGTTAATTATAAATTAATGGTGTACCTAATTTTTCCCTTAAACTAGTATATTTTACCTATAAACTAATGGATAATCTAAAAATATATCAAATATGTCATAATTTAATAACATATTTCGCAACCTTAATCTCTCCAAAAAAAGTCATCTAGGTCTTATATTTAGGACCAGAGATAGTATATCACAACGTAGTTTACTCTTAAATATTGTGTAAGAAAACATGTTGTTCATATAACTTGCGAGAATCTCCATAGAATTGAATTTATATCACAACTAAAATAAATAAAGAGAACATATCACATTATTATTGGAGATGTATGTATTGCGGAGAAGGAGCTACTTAAACGCACTCATAAATAGATCGATTGTAATAACATCAATCTCTTTTCTTTGATACAAGATTTAATTTTTGATGCAAATGTAATACAAAGTGGATTTTATAATAATAAGCACAAGAGGTGGTATTAATTAAGAATACTACCCTACGTGCACAACATCAGTGACGAGTTCAAGTTCTTGCAGAGTGCCATAAATGTCACTGATATCATGTATTAAGGTTATGAAGGAAGTGATCTTCGTTAGCTCTCGTCCAAAATATGAAAGGGATAAATATGGTTGTGAAGCTGCCCCCTCACCCCTAAATAAGTGTAGTGTTGGCATGTCCCTTACAAAACTCAAATTTTCTTCATTCTCTCTCATTTCTTCCCACCATCTTCACAGTTTAATTTGTATATTCAACCAAACACCAGTATAACAATTTTTTTGGATGAACCTTGTTCTTAGACTTCTCATTTGCTTGATGATTTCTTTAATTTGCATTGCTCCCTTTGAAGGTAAAACAGTTCATCAATTTCATATGTTCAAAAGTCTATTATGGTGTACTTTGACTTCCAATTATCCTTTCCTCCTCAGATTCTTATGTTTAAATAATTAGTAAAAAATAAAATCAAGGAAACGAAATAATTAAGCTAAGTAATAATCAGTGTTAAAAACAAGTCTATTAGTGTATATGCCATGCAACTGATATAAACATGTAAAATATAGTAAATTATAACGCTGAATAAGAAAGTTAATCCTCTTCAGAATTCTATATCTTGCTATGAATGAAATTACAAAAAAGATCATGAATAAAGAAAATAAGAGATAGAGATCGATATTATATTTTTCCACCTAAATAATGCACAATTGACGAATTTTGAAGTATGAGAAATACCTCTTTTTTAAACGCATTTTGACTGATTTAAATACATCAACTTGAAAACCTTTGTTCGAGAAGATAAGAAAAGTATCGCTATAGTTATATATACAATCACAAATGTTGGCATAATAAGACCTAACAATAACAATCGGAAATCATTAGCCAATCCAATTGATTGATTTGCTTTCACGTTTATATAATTACTTACTATGTAATTTTTTTAAGAAAAAAACTTATATACCTCGTATTCCTTCCTTCCATTTCCTCTAGTTCTCCAATCAAAATTTGACCATGTCTAATTATTAGCCACATTAGTTTCTCTTTCTTTTCTCTTTCCTCCATCTCATCCTTAGCCCATCATTCCCAAACCCTAAAACCTAATTTCTCCTTACACCTAAACACCTCTTCCTTCCTTCCTTCTTCCTTACTGAAACCTGTCGCCCCCTCCTCAAACACCATCCCCATCTTCGTACATCTTTCGAACACACACACATCCTTCATTTTTTCTCTTATCTGCCTGCAATTCCTCACTCCTTCTCCTCTTGAGCCATTGCGTCTCTCTTTCTCTTCTCGGCGATGAACGACGGTAGCTATGGCGGACAAACCTTTCATGGGCTCGTGGGATGGAGATCGTACACCAAAGATAGGTGAAATCAAAGCAAATAACCAAGAGGCGAGGGAAGGGTTGGGGTTTCAAGTTGGGGAATGAAGGGAAATGGATGAAGAGGACCAACTTGGAGGAGGGCCGCCGATTGGAGATCGGTGAAACCAAGAGGTCACTGATTGCTATGGGAGAAGGGAGGTTTTTATTTGGGAATAGGTTTGGGAATGATGAGATGGTATGGAAGGGAGAGAAAAAGAGAAGTTGATTTGATTAGTTGGACATCTGTCAAATTTAATTGGGGAACTGGAGGAAATTGAGTTAATGAACTGAAGGTAAGTTCTTTCTTTTTTTTTAAATTTTGCTAAAAAAATCTTAGGAAAGAAGTTGGTCTCACCCACGATTTAAGGACAATACATCTTATTAATGCTTAACTTGACCCAATTCAGTGCTCCCCAAGTGTTGAGACTGAAGTATAATAAAGTCACTCATACAAATTAAACTTGCACCATGTGATAGTACATTTTCACACAGAATACCATAAGTTAAACACCATGTGCAATTGTTCTTAAATAATACTCCCTCCGGTCCCTAATGTAAGAGCTAGCCGTCAAAAAAACGCTTCTTAAGAAAACATGTGAATGTTAGTTGGGTGTCTGGAGTTAATGCTTCTTTTCCAAAAATGTCCATATTTTTTAAGGTACTTTTAAGAGAGAGAAATGCATAAGCATTAATAAATATGAAAGAAAGTTAGGGGTAAAGTAGGAAAAAATGCATTAAATGAGGAGAGAATATGGGGTGAGCTCTTACATTAGGGACCAAAACCATTCAAATTTTGGGCTCTTACATTAGGGACCAGAGGGAGTAGTAATAGAGACCATATGTGCTGGATGGTTTTAGAAATCCTATATATGCATTATTGATTAGAGATACATTTTAGGGTAGCTAGGGCGATAGAATGGTGTTGTGAGGCGTATGCATTCTTGTACTAAAAAGGTAGATGTTGATTTGAAGATTGTGTAACTTTTTGTATGTATTGAGTTACTCATTATGTATTATTTTTTTTATTGAATTTATGTATTATTTTTGAAAATGTACAGATGTAATCTTTTTAAAAATATACAATTTCTCGCACAATTTCTGTATGGCAATCAATTGAAAAGTATTACATTCACATTCTATTTCGCGTATTTTGTGAAAAATTCCTTTGTATAAAATAAAACGAAGAATTTTGGATCCACTATAAATATTAAAATAAAAATATAACCACACAAATTTTTCGTAAATATCTTTTTTAAAGTGAGTGCATAAATAATCAAAATACGTTGGCAGAAAACATTTATTATAGAAAGAAAGTGGAATAAAATTTCACACTAATCCGTGTAAAAAATAATTGCTTCTGATTTTGAAAGATGAATGGGCCAACAGGATTTTTGAATTTTACAACGCTCCTCAGGTATATTAAGAGTGTGTTTGGGAAACTCGGTGGAGAAACGGCTTTTTTTCAACCTGACTTTTTCAAACGTTAGTTTGGATAAAAGTCAGTTTATGTAAACTGATTTATGTTTGGATCTCTAGTTGCAGAAGTTAACTTTTTTTTCAACTTGACTTTTTCAAACGTTATTAAATATTATACAATTAGAATATTTCAACTTGACTTTTTCAAACGTTAGTAAATATTACACAACTAAAATATTGCAACTTGACTTTTTCAAACGTTATTAAATATTTTATTAATGCAAATACGGATAAGCCAGTCACCAACGCCAATAAACTACAAATTAGAGCTTCTTCTGATAAGCTGATTTGGCCCAAAAGTCAAGTGAAAAATAAGTAAGACCCAAACATACAAAAAAAAGCTGAAAACAGCTTATCAAGTACAAACCAGCTTATTTGGGACCAAAAGCTCCTCCCAAACACACACTAATTAAACAATTCTTTATGCATTGTAAATGATACATAGTATATATGTATAAGAATCAAATTCAGATATCGTGGAAGAAAATGATGAGCTCCTTTATTTCCGAAGGTACCCAATACATGAAGCATTGTAAGTAAGAGCAGTACAGATAGAAAAACAAATTGAAGTCTGAAAACGAGTAAGTATGATATGTTGATACAACTTTTCACAAGTTAAATCCAGCCAAACTGTGGCCGTCCTATAACCCCGTTTCCTCAAGATCGCATCACAACCATATACGCTGTGAAAAACGTATATGTTAGTGAACCGAAGGAGTATATGGGTTTCTGATAAAAAAGGAGTATATATAGGGTGTTTGGCTGAGCTTGTGGAAAAATAACTTATTTTTAAACCGATTTATTTTTAAGTCAGCTTGAAAATAAGTCAACCTGTATAACAAGATTTATGTTTGAATCAACTCTGAAAAAAGTGACTTATAAGTGATTACTTTCTTTGTTTGGAATAGTTGTGATTAGATGTGCAAAATGAGTGAGACTTTGGGGTCCACATCATAAGCTAATTATAAGTTGAAAATAATAAACTAATTTTTCACCTTATGAGATAAGCTACTTATTTCAAATAACTTTAGTTGAAAAGTAAGTTCAACCAAATATAAAAACACGCAAGGTGCTTAAAATAAAGCACTTTTTCAAAATAAGTTGGAGAAAACCCTAAACTCTGACTTGGGTCAATGATTGATGAAAATTAAAAAAAAAACACACACACACACACACAATTAGAACATAAGATTGAATTCAATCCCTCAATTTCTCCGCCACAGATTGCACAACTCATCACATAATGAGACAACCATGGGCGTTTTCTTCACGAAAATAATCTGCAACCTCATCTATTGCTCGAGTGAATTCTGGAGCAGGTTCAATATAAAACGGTGGTGTCGTTTCAGGAAGGCTAGTAGAGTTGAAATTCTCTCCTTCTGATCTTGTTTTTGACCCTCCTTCAGTGTGTGGACGCTTTTGCCCTGCATTCTCACTCGCATTAGATTCTTTGGATGAACCCTTCTTCTTTGACTTTTCATTGCTTGATGATTTCTTTGATTTGCACCTTTTGAAGGTAAAACAGTTCATCATTTTCAATTTCATATCTTCAAAAGTCTATTATGGGGTACTTTGACTTCTGAGTAACCTTTCCACCTCAGATTCTTCTGTTTAAATAATTATTAAAAATAAAAAACGAAATAATTAAGCTAAGCAATAATCAGTGTCAAAAAACAACTCTATTATAGTGTATGCCATGCAGTTGATATAAACATCTAATATATAGTAAATCATAACGCTGAATAGGAAAGCTAATCCTTTTCATAATTCAATATTCAAGCTATGAATGAAAATACAAAAAAGATCATGAATTAAGAAAATATATAAGAAATACAGATAGATATTATTTTTCGACCTAAATAATGCACAATTGACGAACTTGTAAAGTTTGTGAAGTATGAGAAATACCTCTTTTTTGAATACATCAACTTTTTTGGACTGATTTAAATACATCAACTTGAAATCCTTTGTTCAAGAAGATATATAGTACTCCCTCGGGTCCTAAATATAGGACCTAGATAGAGACTTCATTTTGGTCCTAAATATAAGACCTAATTACATTTTTGGCCACCTTTTTCCTAAATTACCCTACTTCTTCTTAACAACTCCTTAACCACGATCTTCCTCTCACCAACACCTTAAGGAATTAAACTAATTAAGGAGGGGTATTATTGGAAAGACATCTAAAATTAAGCCTTCCTTAATCTCCCCAAAAAAAGTTATCTAGGTCCTATATTTAGGACCGGAGGGAGTATCAAAATAGTTATACAATCACACATGTTGGTATAAGACCTAACAACAATAGGAAATCGTTAGCTATAATCGTAAAAGGAACTCATATTACACTACCACAGATTACCCCTTTTACATGCGCTTATTTTGGGCTCTACATACGCTTTATAAGAGCATGAAGAGGGGGGCGCTGGTAAAGGCTCTACATGTGCTTGTAAAAAGCGCATGTAGATGTGCCTCTACATGCGCTTAAAGCGCATGTAGAGGTATACACTATACATGCGCTTTAAGCGCATGTATGGTGTATATACCTCTACATGCGCTTAAAGCGCATGTATGGTGTATATACTTCTACATGCGCTTTAAGCGCATGTATGATATATACCTCTCTACATGCGCTTAAAGCGCATGTATAGTGTATACCTCTACATGCGCTTTAAGCGCATGTACAGCTATATATTTTTTTTAATATAATATTTATTTTACATTTGCCACCTGTATTACAATCAGCAAAATAATGCGAATATGCTACACCAAACAAAACTTCAATTTAGCCAAAAATCTGATACAAATAGAATAATCCTTGAGCCAACTTGCCAAGAATTGTTCTTCCTTTATGACAGCAACCACGACAGCAATTTAAACATGCATGCATAGCATAGAGAACTAAATCTGATTATATATAATCAGATGAAGAGAGCATTACAGCCGTTGAGGTAGAATAAATTCATAGGCATGCAAATCTGCTATCATCAATAAATTCATAAATCAAACAGCTTATCAAGTTCCAGAAATCCCCAAAACCAACAAGATTCAACATAAAACTATGACAACAACCTAATAAATTCTCAAACAACTTTTTGATACTACTTAACACTACTTTTACACCTCAAAGTATCTCTATCATTCACAGAGAAAGAGTAGCAAATTTAATACACTATATCTCTACATTTATCAAAGAGGAACCAAGTAAAACCAATGGTCAACCCTAAAATCAACAATATTTTCTCTTCACCATGAATGGTAAGAAGAATCAAGTCATTTTCAATTAAATTAGTCCAAAAACCATTAATATCTCAAATACATTTGCAACACCTTAAGTCACCGGCCTAGCAAAAACCAAAATTTTCAAACAATTCCTTCTCTTAGACATTTTATCAAACACCTTAAGTGCATTCTAAGGTCAAATGATATTATTAATCTCTTTGCCTGCCACTCTTACCCACATTTTCCAGCTTTTATTTAATCTGCCCAAGTATGATAAAAACCAATTTAAACTTTCATTCGAACCTCACATGCATATTAAATGCCAAACTAAAACACAAGTGTTAACCTTAATGCATAACTAACTCAAACATTGCACTAGAATTTCTGTAAGCCATATCAACTAAACAATATCAAACAATATTCTTGTATTACCACATACTCCTTCCTTCCAAATCAATACAGAAAAATGTGTGTGTCTCAGTAGAACCAGTAGAGCAGAAACTGAAGATTAAATCATTTAAATCATTCACTACTAAACCACTTCACTAATGATAAAGAGCATAAACTCTCAAAGCAAAACATGACTAAACAAATTAGATCCATCCATACCTAGAAATTTTTTATGTATTTTCGAAATCCCTTTCAAACACAAACTTATTAACACTTAAATTTTCTCAAACTTCATTCTAACCCCAAATCAAACAATCCTAACACATAGACTAGTTAGAAACTTCTCCAATTTGGTTTTGGGACAACGAATTTCGACTCAAACAGCATAAAAATTGATTTACATTAAAGTCCCCAAATTTACTCCTAATGAAAACCCTAGACATCATGCCTATGATAGAAAAATTAAAGGGGCTTACACACACCATAAGGTCGCCGGAAAACTGCTCCAAACGTCACCTAAAATCACCCAACATCGCAGCTCTCATTTCCCTTCACGCCATGCTATTCTCTCTCTTTCTTTTTTTTTATCTAGGTCGCCGAAAATGAAAGAGGAAGGAAGAGGGTTGTGGCGGTGGTCGGCGCCGTCGGGATGCACGGGTCCCCACGCCGGTGTGACAGCGGCGACCATGGAGGATGAAGGCCGGAGCTCGAGAGAAAGTGGGAGGGAGAGGGAGAGCGATCAAAATCGAAGAAGGGGGAGGGGGGTCCGACGGCTAGGGTTTGGGGGAAGGAGATGTGAATATATATATATATATAAATACTTTATGGAAAATTAAATTACAATTAACTACCCTATTATTTATCCTTAATTATATTTTTATCCCAAAAGTTTGTATATATTATTGTTTCCATTAATTTCCATCATAATATTATCTAGGTTTCCCAATATTTTTCATGAAAGCTTCAAGTTCCAAATGACTTCTTTAACTACAATTTTTTCACTTTAGTACAGCCTTTACATGCGCTTTAAGCGCGTATATAGGATTTTTCTCACATGAAAAGCCTCTACATGCGCTTTAAGCGCATGTATATGTAGTATTACCACATGCAAAACACCACAATGTGGTTCTCTAGCTTTTAAACACCTAGACCACAAGCATGAGTAGCTTATGACATCTGAGGATGAACTCTTATGCATGACTTCAAGTTTTTCACTCCAATACTGTCTTTACATGCGCTTAAAGTGCATGTAGAGCCTGTACATGCGCTTAAAGCGCATGTAGAGCCTGTACATGCGCTTTAAGCGCATGTATATGTAGTATAACCAAAACATAACACTCCAATGGGGTGCTCTAGCTTATAAACACTTGCATGAGTAGCTTATGACATCTGAGGATGAACTCTCAGCATCACTTCATGTTCATCACTCTACTACTGCCTGTACATGCGCTTAAAGCGCATGTATATGTAGTATATCCAAAGCATAACACCCCAATGGGGTGCTCTAGCTTATAAACACTTGCATTAGTAGCTTTTGCCATCTAAGGAGGAGCTATTATGCATGATTTCATGTTTTTCACTCTACTGCCTGTACATGCGCTTAAAGCGCATGTATCTAGTCGGCTATATTCATGCGCTTAAAGCGCATGTAAAGGTGACTTACTACATGCGCTTTAAGCGCATGTAAAGAGTGATATATGTACATGCGCTTAAAGCGCATGTAAACGTTATCTTTACATGCGTTTTTTACCGTCCTTTTTTAAGCGCATGTAAAGCTGCACTGGTATAAGTGTAATCTGTAGTAGTGTTAGGAAAGTTTAATTTATAACAAAATAAATTGTAATAAAAATAAGGAAACTTCGTTCAATCAAAAGTTTTTTGATATTTCCCGTAAAAAAAATTCTTATGTTTGACATGAATCCTAAATGAAATAGGAAATTGTTGGGGTCAATGTGTAATTATTTGGTATTTGGTTCATTGGTTGCTTTCCATTCAAGTTTTGATCAAAATATAATTAATTACCATGTAATTTTATTTTGCTAAGAAAATTTTAGGAAAGAAGTTGGCCTCATCTACAATTTGAGGGCAAGACATCTAACGCTTATCTTGGCCCAACCCAGCACTATCATAGCTTGTACTACGATACTGTTTTATAGTAGACATCATACATGTTATAGAGATGTCTCTCCAAATAAACGCCCCGACAGGAGCTAGCTACAACAAAGTGATACTCCTAAAGATGAAACTCGTGCCAAGTGATCACACATTTTCACATAGACAATACGATAGGTTAAGCACCATGCATAAGTTGTTTTTAAATAATAGTAATAGCGAACCATTCTAAGTCAATGTACAGGTTCACTTTTTCCTTTTTCCACCCGATCTACACAACTTGTTAAAAGTGATCAGGGAGCTAGTTAGCCGAGCTATGGTAAAACAAAATAAAATGGAATTCGGTATTTAAATTGTAAAAGAATAATAATAGAATGGACCCAAAAATTGAACTATCCAGATGAAAAAAGATAATTATAAAATTTTAAATTCATTGATTTTTCGTCCTTGATTTCTCTAAAGGGTGTGTTATCATTACTAATTAGGACGGAAGGGGTATAATACTTCCAATTTTAAATATAATATATAATTGATTTATTTTGAAAAATTAAAGTAGCGAAATGAGTCCCTAAATCATAACATATTTGATATATTACTAGTTTATACAATAGTTCGAGAAAAAATTACATAAATTACTTACTAAATAAAATCATTTTGGTTTAATTTTAATAAAATAGTCAATTATATTTTTTTATTTAGGAACAAATTAAGCATCACTTATTCTATGAGTTTACTTATTGAAATGCTTGAGTTCACTTATTGCTTGCAATTGGAACATTCATAAAAATTGTTTTCGTTCATGTTCTATTAGTTAGTTTGTTTGGGTTAGTTTGTTTTTGTTCTCCCCCATTAGTAATTTAGGCATTAATATAGGCTAATTTGAGTAAATTAGAATTTATTTATATTATTAGCCCATATAAAGATATAATTTAAATTTGAATTAACTTTTGGAAAGATGTATGGGTTCCTCATTTAGACACTTTAGAATCTATTGTTGTGGCTCATGTACCTGAAAATATAAAAGAATGGAAGGTAGCTGATGTCTCTTAACTCCATCGGGGCTTGGAATTGGGAGAAATTTGATATTTATTTTGATCAAGATATCTTGAATGCTATTGGGAAAGTGGTTCCACGTTCATGTGCTAGTGTTGATTTTCCCGTTTGCAGGTGATCAAATGATGGTCAGTTTTCTATTAAATCAGCTTACGAGTATATTAAGGGTAGTAGTAATGCTCCCTTTTCTAGAGACTGGAAAGTGGCATGGGGTCTGAAAGTTGTTCCTCAGAGATATAAATCTTTTATGTCTATGTCTTCATGATAGAGTATTGACAAATGTAAGACGTTTGGATATAAGATTATCAAATTCCGGAGTTTGTGGTATGTGCATGGAACCAGAGGAATCTCTAATTCATGCTCTTAGAGATTGTCATGGGAGTAATTGTGTCATGGGAGTAATTCATGGCTTAGAAGAAATGAATATGTGTTTAATAAAAATCTTGGGAATGATGATAGTATAATCTCTCGGAGTCATGTGTGCCTTCGATGGGGTCGACTTGATTTGATTAGGGGCCATATGTCAGGTGTTTTAGAGAAATGGAAGAGCCTCCTCTTGGAGTGTTGAAGTTCAACGTGGATGGTGCAATAAATCTGATTATGGTACAGTGTAGTTGTGGGGAAGTTTTAAGGAATCATGAGGGGGATTCTGTTCAAGCTTTTCAATTTAATATTGGCAATGGATCTCCTGTAACTACTTAAGTGTGGGGCACTTTATGGACGCTTAGATTAGCTTGGGAAAAATAAATTCTTCACTTAGTTGTTGAGAGTGATTGTAGTACTGTTGTGGCTCTCCTTCAAGATGTGATCCTTGTGAGTCATCTTGAGTTCGAGCTTATTAGTGAAATCCAATTGCTATTGAAAAGGGAGTGGACGGTGAATATTCAATCATGTCCTAGAGATGCTAATGATGTTGCTGATCTTCTTGCGGGAGCTGCTCATCTTATGAATGATGGCTTTGTGAAGCATGACAAAGTTTCAGATTTGATTCGTGATGTTTTGCTTTCAAATTTTAGTTTTTTTGTCTTGTTTTGTAAACTCAACTAATATAGAGTAGTTTGTTGTTATCTTTATTCATTATAAAATAAATAATATTTTTATATCTATATATATATCACATCTTATCTAGAAATCATTCACGGCCATTCCATTCAACACCTCTCATCAAATTCTCACCCAACACACCATAATTGAAAAATGTGTCACATTAAATAACTTTTTGTGGAATTGGACTCACTTCACTTTTCACTTCTAATTTTTTACCCAATATATTGAGTACCTTCAGAAAAGGAGAGCTCATCTACTTCCATGATATCTAAATTTGATTCTTATCCTATATATCATTTACAATGCATAAAGAATTATTTAATTAATACACCCGAGGATCGTTGTAAAATTTAAAAATCCCGTTGGCTCATTCATCTTTCAAAATCGGAAGGAATTATTTTTTACATGGATTACTGTGAAATTTTATTCCACTTTCTTTCTATAATAAAAGTTTGCTGCCAACGTATTTAATTTTGATTATTTTATGCACTCACTTTAAAAAAGATATGTATAAAAAAAGTGTGCATGTTATTTTTTTTATTTTCAAGATTTATAGTGGATCCATATTTCTTCATTTTCTTTTATACAAAGGACATTTTCACAAAATACCCGAGATAGAATATGAAGGCCAGGTATTACTTTTCAATTAATTGCCATACAGAAATTGCGCGAGAAATTATATATTTTTAAAAAGACTACATTTGTTCATTTTCAAAAATCACCCATAACACGTAACTAAGTACATACACAATCTTCAAATCAACATCTACCGCCATCAAGAAGCTTCTTAGTACAAGAATACATATATACGCCTCACAACACCATCTAACCGGCCTACCCTAAAATGTATCTCTAACTAATTATGTACTCCCTCCTTTCCTAAATATAAGATCACTTTAATTAATTTGGGGAGATTAAGGAAGACAATAAAATTACATGATCTTCCCAAAATCCCCTCAATTACTTAACTTTAAAAGGAGGAGGGGTTTAAATGAAAAGAGAGAGTATAAAGGTAGTTTGAGCAAAACTTGAGATAAAATAGGAAGTGATCTTATATTTAGGAACTTATACACTTCCCCATAGTGATCTTATATTTAGGAACGGAGGGAGTATATATAGGATTTCTAAACCAGCATATAGCATCACTTGGTCACGATGTAAACCTGCAAAACACAAATCAATCCTTTAAAATAATGTCCGATCTGGAAAAGAAAAAACTTGCGTACGATATGCAATGTGTAACCTATGTTTCTAGCTAAGTGAATTGATGTACAACAAAGGAAATTTAAATAAATGAGCCGTCTACAAATATAGTAAAATTAAATAAAATTATTATTATTAAAATGATGTTGTGTTTGACACCATATCCCAAGTATTATTATTAATTTATATGATCGAAATTATTTTGTAAAATGAACTCATATTAGGAAATTTAATTTATAACAAAATAATTTCGATAAAAAAATTATAACAAAATAAATTGTAATGAAAATAAGGAGATTTCATTCAATCAAAAAGTTTTTGATATTTGCCGTCAAACAAGTTTCTTTTTTCTTTTTGACGTGAATTCTTAATAAAATAGAAAATTATTGGCGTCAATGTGTTATTATTTGGTTGCTTTAATTTTACTTTCACGTTTTGAAGTTATAATTAATTATCATATAATTTTTGTTTTAGCTAAGAAAATTTTAGAAAAAAGTTGGACTCACCCATGACATGATTTAAGGGCAATACATTTAACATTTAACTTGGCCCTATCCAGCGCTATCATAGCTTATACTTAGATATTATTCTACAATAGATGACATACATATTGTAGAGATGTCTCCTTAATCATCATGACTGGAACTGCAACAAAGTGACACTTCCTAAGATCCAACTCATGCCAAGTGATCACACATTTCACACAAAGATAATACCATAGGTTACGCGCCATGCATAACTTGTTCTTAAATAATAATAGTAATAGCAGAACCATTGTATAAGTCAATAATGTACATATTCACTTTTTCCTTTTTCCTTTTTCCACCCAACCTACACTACTTGTTAAAAGTGATCAGGGAGCCAAGCTATGGTAAAACAAAATAAAATGGAATTTTATATTTAATTTGAAAAAATAATAATAGAATGGACCCAAAAGTTGAACTATCCTGCAATAGGCTAGTCAAACACGTTAGTCATCTCGTACGTGGTTTTCTCAAATCAATGGGCTTTATCCATGATTGTACGAATAATTATTTCACTAAAAAACGGACAACGTATCACATTATTTCCTTTAAGGTTATATGACTTGTTTCATGGAAGAAATCACAGAAAAAAGAAAACTACTATATAATATATATATCACATATAATTATATTATAGGTTAGTTTCGAGGAAAAAAGATAAATATAAATTTTAAATTCATTAAATTTTTATTCTTAATTTCTCTACATAGATGTGTTATAATTACTAATTAGGATAGGGAAAATCCAAATTAGTCCCTCTGGATACCCAAAAGGACAAGTGAGGAACCTAAACTTCCAAAATGACCATGAAGGAACTAGTACCTATCTATCATTTTAAAATTTTGTGAAAAGACAAAATTGGCCTCATCCTAAAACACAAATTGCGAGAAGAGGGTGAGTGTTAGGGTGGGGTATGAATTTGTGTTTTAAGATGAGGCAATTTTGTCTTTTCGCAAAATTTTAAAATGACATATAGGTGCTGGTTCCTTCATGGTCCTTTTGGAAGTTTAAGTTCCTCACTTGTCCTTTTGGGTATTCGGAGGGATTTATTTGGGATTTTCCCATTAGGATAAGAGGGAGTATAATACTTCCAATTTTAAATATCATATATAATTGATTTATTTTGAAAAATTAAAGAAGCAAAATGAGTTCCTTAATCTTAACATATTTGATATATTCTTAATTTATACATTAGCTAGAGAAAAATTATATACATTAATTTTTAATAATTTTTTAAAATAATCAATTATATCTTATATTTAGGAATAAATCAAGTTTCACTTATTCCATGATGAATTTTTATCTATTCTCTATTGACTTAAGCAATATGAGAAGGAAGCCAAAGAATCCCTTGAATTGTATCAACAAATTAAAAAACTAGATATCAACAAATTCTGGTTTTTTCCCGATGGCACTGAATCGCTTCCTCTTAGACTTTTTCTCCCTATACTACAGCCAAAGATGCGCTAACTTTTTCTTAATTTTCTGACACTATACATATAACAAAATTAAAAAGCTCACTAAAAATTAAATATATCAATGTATTGGAAATTTCGTTAAACTTTCCTATAGGGGACTTGTAGGCCGCTCAACTCATCATCTCATTACATCCTCGTTTTCTCAAATCGATTGGAGAAAAATATCATATAATAATATTAAGGGTAATGGACCTAATCTGCCCCCAAATAACCACCAAGGAGCGCTGAGCACCCTGAACTAACAACAGGCCCGTATCTGCACTTCAAGTAACCAAGGTGTTTAAAAACCACCCTAGTTGAACGGTCAACAACGTTTGACCGTTACTAGGCCTATGTGGCTGCCACGCGAGCACCTGCTTTGCCACCTTTGCTTGCCACGTGTGTATTTTAAATGGACCTAATCTACCCTCCAAGTAACCACCCAGTAGCACTGAGCACCCTGAACTAACAACAGACCCATATCTGCACTCAAAGTAACCAATGTGTTTAAAAACTATCCCGTTGGACAGTCAATGACGTTTGACCGGTACTATGCCTATGTGGCTGCCATATGAAAGTCTGTTTTGCCACCCTGCGCCTTGTCATCGCCACGTAGGGCTGTTCATCGGACAGACCAGACCGGGCTTCCCCCTAGCTCGAGGTCTGGTCTGGTGTGGCCTTCGGGCTAGTTATGGCAGCCCGAAACCCGGTCTTGCCCGAAGAAAAACCCGGTAACCCCCGGGCCAGACAGACCAGACCAGGCTGGACCGGGTTTGTGGTCCAAAAGAAGCCAAAAACAAGGAGACACACAAAAAAATATATACACAAATCCAAACAAAGCACACACAAAAATGACAAAATATGATACGCCACTTCAGTGGAAAGACACCCAAACACCACTTCAGTATACACATTAAAATATATATACAGATCTGAACAAAACACACAAAAAAATTAAAAGGAAGAAGAGGGAAGATAAGGGAATAACAAATCTGATTTCGAACGGCCGCTGCAAGAAGAACGGTGACGACGGCGAGATGAATGGTAACTATGATGAGATGAATGGTGGCGGTAGACGGCGGTGACGGTGGCGGTAGACGGCGGTGACGGTGGCAAAGGTTCACTGAGTGCAAGAGAGATGAAGTTTTGAGCAGTGACCTCCTATATTTGAAGTCAAGAACCAAAGCATAGAGAAAGGGAGATGAGAAAATGAAGTGATAGAAGATGAAGTGAAGCAGAAGATGGAGATGGAGTTCTGTTTGGCCAAAGAAGAGAGAGGAAGATGAGAAAAGAAGAAAGAAGGTCACGTGGTGATGGGGAAAACATGTTTGAATACTTGGCCCTCATTGAGCCACGTGTATGCATTGAATTTTTTATAAAAAAAAATATATAAATATATATATATATGCTACCGGGCTGGACCAGACTTATTGGTCTGATTGCCTAGCCCGAGGCCTGGTCTTACCCGAAGTTCGGGCCAGACTTTGGTCCAGTCCAAAAGCTTGTCGGGCCAAAATTGTTCTTGCCGGAAGTGACCAGACTGGACCGGGTCGGGTTGACAGGGTTCCCGGGTTTGTTGAACAGCCCTATCGCCACGTATGATATGTTCATGTGGGTCCCACCTATAATAATAAATAATTTCCCTCTCCCTCTAAAGAGAAGGAGAACAAGCATGTGATATCTTTTCCATTTTTTTCAATTCTCAATCAATTCTCCTTCTCTTTAGAGGGAGAGAGAAATTGTTTATTATTATAGGTGAGACCCACATGAACATATCTTACGTGGCGATGACAAGGCACCGGGTGACAAAACAGACCTTCACGTGGCGACCACATAGACATAGTAACGGTCAAACGTCATTGACCGTCCACCCGGGGTAGATTTTAAACGCATTGGTTACTTTGAGTGCAAATATGGCCCTGTTGTTAGTTCAGGGTGCTCAGTGCTCCTGTGTGGTTTACTTGGAAGGTAGATTAGATCCATTTAAAATACACACGTGGCAAGCAGGTGCTCGCGTGGCAGCCACATAGGCCTAGTAACGGTCAAATGTTGTTGACCGTCCAACCGGGGTAGTTTTTAAACACCTTGGTTATACTTGGAGTGCAGATACGGGCCTGTTGTTAGTTCAGGGTGCTCAGCGCTCCTTGGTGGTTACTTGGGGGGCAAATTAGGTCCATTACCCTAATATTATTAATCATTCTCGAAAGCGATGGTAATGGAAATGGAGGGGAGGGTTTGAAATATTTTAATAATTCCATTAAGAACGGATGATATATATCATATAACATTGCTTATTATAATTAAGATGCGATTGTATGTAATTTTGTGTCTTTTTTGACTGACTTGTTGACTTGGGCAATATAAGAAAGAAGCCAATGATGCCATTGATATATATCAACAACACTATCTAGCTTGGGGCCCTAAATCGCATCGCCTCTTCCTATCTCATTCATGATGATAATCATCATTATTTCAAGTGCTCTTCTTTCTTTCTTTCTTCTCTCACTTTGATTTGTCATTCTCGTTTTTTGTCATTAACATTATTACAATATCTTGTTAGTATGAAATTATGAATATATGTTGGCCAAAAAAAGAAATTATGAATATATAAAATAATTGGTGATTAATTTCTTTTTTTATCCATGATCAATGTATCCCTCACTCGACAAGTGAGAGACTAATCTCCGCTGATTTGTAGGCACCTCAAAGGGTGGGACAGCTGGCCTGGAAGATTGGTGATTAATTTCTAACGCCGTATAAAAACAACAAAACAAAAAACTAAATATAGTAATATATTGGAAATTTTGCTGAACTTTCCTACACTATTAGACTTGTCGGCCACGTAACTCACCTCTGACAAATCAATTGCAGCGAACTATTATTCTTGCTTTTTCATTACAACTACTTTAATTCTAAATATATGACCAATTTCGCAGGCTGAGTTTGATTCTAATTATGAAATATTTTATTTTTTAATTTTTTTTAATTGAATTATCATTATTGATACTCCTCAATATATAATAAATTATAATAAAAGATGGATTTTTTTTACTGAAAAAATGGAGTAAAGGTATATGTTTATGGTGCTATAGTGTTATTTTGTCATATTAGCTAACTTAATTGATATATTTAATATAATCAAATTAGGTAAATAGATAATAAATTAAGGATAAGAGGGAATATATAATATTATAATATTGATAATGATCTATTTTACATATTCTCTATTGAAAATTTTCAACTCCATTTCTTTCTTACGGTCTACTTAATTCATCAAAAACATTTCTTTTCCCCTTCCCTATATTTCCCTCATGCAAGCTCATTTTTTGGTCTACTATCTCACCCCCTCATTCCTCTCCCATGCATTCCTTTTTTGACCATCCTCCCATTCCTTGACATATCATATATAAGATCACTTATTCCAAAACGCCTTTGTATATATGTACCATACTATCATTAGATTGATGCCCTTGATTTGTATGAACAAAACTAGCTAGCAGCACAAAACCGCTCTTCTTCTTTCTCTCCTCCCATTCCTTGATGACAATAATCATTCTTCTGCTCTCTTTCCTCTCTCATTTTATCATCCTCACTACTTCACAGCAAGACTTCGTACACTATTTGTGTTTCCAAAATGTAGGCAATTACACAAACACAAGTGCCTACAACACAAATCTTAACACCCTTCTTTCCAATCTCACTTCCGACCCAAAAATTGACTATGGTTATTACACTTCCTCCGAAGGCCAAAATCCTAATGATAAAGTAAATGCTCTAGGACTATGTAGAGGAGATGTCAAGCCAGATTCTTGTCGTGATTGCCTAAACAATAGCTCGAGCCTTCTAAGAAAGCTATGTCCAAATCAGAAGGAAGCGTATGGGTACAATGATGGCTGCATTTTAAGATATGCCAATCGATCCATGGCTGGCATAAACCAAGATCCAAATTATTTATACTACAAGTGTAACGCAAATAATGCCACAGATAGTAATTACAATGAAGTACTTGATGGTCTTATGAGAAGGTTGAGAAGCAAAGCGGCTGCCGGTGACGGTCACCGGAAGTTTGCCGCCGGCACAGCTACGCCTTTATTTCAAACTATATATGGTATTGCTCAATGTATGCCTGATTTGTCTGAGCAAGATTGTGGTGATTGTTTGGAGAAGTCGATTTCTAATATTCCCTCTTTTTGTAACAACAAGATTGGTGGGAGGGTTATAAAATTGAGTTGCAACATTAGATATGAGAATTATCGCTTCTATGATGTTGATGTTGTTGATTCATTATCTTCATCGCCTCCTGCTGCTTCACCATCATCCAACACATCTTCACAAGGCACTTCTTCATTATCTTTTATTCATGGAGAATATTTTAATTTTCATTTTATTACAAGTTATTCTATCCACCATGCGTATCTAATGATGCTCATTATTAGATGTACTGCTAGATGACTAAAAACCTTTTAACATGGTATTGACATCCTATATATCCAAATCAGATGATCATACTAGCTAGAGATACCTGACTAGTAGTTCTCAATCAATTATTTTAGATTGATTGTTTAGATTAGATTCAAAAATTTTTCTCCTTTTGCTAAATCTAAAAAGAAAGGCAAACTTGCTTGTTTGTGAGTTTCGAGGTCGTTGGCTTTAATCAACCTCTCAATATATAATACTCCCTCGGGTCCTTATTATAAGTCATCTAACTAACTTTCTCATGTATCAATAAAAGTGGTTAAATACATTTAATTTGTCTAACAATTCAATTACTTTCCAATATTACCCCTAATAATTACACTTATTCCCTAAACTATTAACTATCACTCTCTCCTACTACCCCTATTAAACATGAGTATATGTGGAAAAAAAATAATTAATGCACATTGGAAACCATGAAGTGACTTATAAAAAGGACAAAAAAAAAACAAATTAGTATTGGTGACTTATAATAAGGACCAGAGGGAGTATAATGTATAAAAACAAGGTAAGAATTGTATACATATTTTATATCCACTTGAACATATTAATTTTCTTTAAATTTTAATAATGCTCAGTTCATCATTATATATGAATATTTTGTATGCTTCAATCTTATTATATTATATTCTATCGATTTTTTATTGGATTGACATCAAATTACTCATGAATGGGCCGCTAATTCTTGAACCATTATCTTAACCAATTTAATGACATTCATAATTTTTAATATGTTTCATAAATAACAATTTGTAAAGAATATAATCTATCATAAGTATTTTTTTTTTTCCAAAAGTGTCAAATTGAAATTAAAATATATAGTAAATTATGAGCACACCTTAATCTAGATAATAGTACAATTGGAATCTTTTGAAGTATTAATTTCTATGTATATGTATAATAATGTGCCACCATCTCCTTATCATCATATATTAAAATTTCTAAGCTAATTCTTTTAACTTAATAAGTGTAAGAGGCAATCACAATCACATGCTGAATAGTGAATAGTACTAAAAAATTCTTTGTAAATCCATGGAGCCTCAGCGTTTCCTTTCTTGTCTTTTTTTTTTATAAAAAAGGAGCCTCCGCTTCTGACTTTTGGACTTTTGGACTTTTGGTTAAAACACAAAATTTGTATCTGATCATCATCACAAGTTAAATAGTGCTCTCTCTCAAAGACACACACCTGCGCGCGCTCACAAACTCTTGCCATCAAGCAATTATTATTTATGTTAAATTTGTATTTAACTAAGTGTTCTCACATACTCGTATTAAATAGTGGTCGCCGTTCAAAAGCCTCCCCCCTCCCGTACATACCATTATTTGGATTTGGAATCCGTCTATTTGCTTGCTGATCATCATGAGTAAAGCAGTTAAGAGGGTGTTTGAGAGTAAAATGGAAAAAAGTGAAATGTAGAAGTTGTGTTTTGACTGGATTTATTTTGCCCAAATATTTACTTATTTTGAAAAAGTAGCTTATTATAAGTAGATTGTGTATTTGGTATGTTTGACTGGACTTATTTTTCAACTGAATTATTTAAAATATGTAGCTTAAATCATAAGTAGAAAAAAGTAGTTTTTTTCAACTTGTAATTAGCTTATGATGTGGATCATGCAAATTCTTATTCATTTTAATTACACATTCAATCACAACTATAGTCCAAACATACAAACAATTTGACTTATGGAAATTGAGTCAGTTATAAGTCATTTTTTCACAACTAAACCAAAAATAAATGTCATTGCACAATTTGACTTATTTTTTAAACTGACTCAAAAATAAGTCACTTTTCCATAAGTCAAACTAAACACACCTAGACTTCTTTTTTTTCTTTTGAAAAAAAGGAGAAGCAAAGTGAAACAAGAAATGGGGAAAAAGATTGAAGCCGTCTGCCTTTAGTTTGTTATAAAACACCCAAAATCGCGTCTTATAAAGCTTCTTCCTCTTCATTCCTTGATGACAAAAATCATATGATGAGTATTTGAGGCTAAATCAAATTAACTTTGGACAGAAACATAACTCCGGCTGAAAACAAGTATGTGTTGTGTGTGTGTATGAATAGATACATCCCAACTTATATGTTTTCGTAGCAGTGTTTCTATTGTGTTATAAATTTTCGCACGTATTGCAACTTACATCTGTGAGCACTAGTAAATTTCATACATGTAGATTTTATTTTTTTTCTAGGGTAAAGGAGCAAATCTGGCCCCAAGTAACCACCAAGGAGCGCTGAGTACCCTAAATTAACCACATGCCCGGATCTGTACCCCAAGTAACAAAGATGTTAAAAAACTACCCCGGTTGGACGGTCAACAACGTTTGACCGTTACTTTGCCTGTGTGGCCGCCACGTCAAGGCCTATTTTGCCACTTGGCGCCTTGTCATCGCCACGTAGGATAAGTTAATGTGGGTCCCACATTTAATAAAAAAAATTCCCCCCTCCTCTTCATCACCAAAATCCGTCCGCCCCCCACCCCCCCCACTCACCTCCCTCCCCAGCCCCCCATCCCCAACACCACAGCCCCGCCGCCACGCCCCCTCCACCACCACGCCTCTTCATCACCAAAATCCGTCCGCCCCCACCCCCCTCCACCCACTCACCTCCCTCCCTAGGCCCCCCATCCCCAACACCACAGCTCCGCCGCCACACCCCCCCACCACCACGCCCCCGCCGCCCCCACCCATCAACCCAAAGTTCGAATCTTTTTCCAGAAAATAAAAAGCTTGAATTTTTTTTTGCCTTAGATCTGGTGTTGATCTGATCTGGTCTCCACACCTCCATGTACCCACTTCTCTTCTTCTTCTTCTCTTTCTTTAAACTGGTGTGGAGGGCGGCGGGGCTGTGGAGGTGGGGGCGTGGTGGTGGGGGTGTGGAGACGCGTCGGCGAACATGGTGTTGGGGGTGTGGAGGCGCGGCGGCGGGGCATGGTGTTGGGGGTGTGGAGGCGCGGCGGCGGGCGTGGTGTTGGGGGTGTGGAGGCGCCAAGTGGCGGGCGTGGTGTTTGGGGTGTTGGTGGTGTTGGGGGTGTGGCGGGCATGGTGTGGGGGTGCTGTGGTGGAGGTGAGTGGGTGGGGCCGTGGGGGCTGGGGAGGGAGGTGAGTGGGGGGAGGGAGGTGGGGCGTGTGGTGGGGGAAGGTGAAGGGAGGGAGGGAGGTGGGGCGTGTGGTGGGGGAAGGTGAGAGGAGGGAGGGAGGTGGGCGTGTGGTTGGGGGAGGTGAAGGGAGGGAGGGCAGTGAAGGGGGTGGGGTGTGTGGTGGGGGGAGGTGGAGGGGTGGGACCCACACACTTATCCTACGAGGCGCCAAGTGGCAAAACCGGTGCTCGCGTGGCATCCACACAGGCAAAGTAACGGTCAAACGTTGTTGACCGTCCAACCGGGGTAGTTTTTAACATCTTGGTTACTTGGGGTACAGATCCGAGCCTGTGGTTAGTTTAGGGTACTCAGCGCTCCTTGGTGGTTACTTGGGGGCCAGATTTGCTCCTTTACCCTTTTTTCTATTCAAATATGCAAATGTACTATATATAACTTATCATCCTTGAGCACTTAGCTTGTAGTTAAATTGAGTTATAAATTTACATACATACATTCATACATACTTTTATTTTTTCTGTTTTTTTGTTGTATTTCCATAGGTGGTATTTTTCTGTTATAACTTAATTTCATTTGGGTGTCACAAACTGATATGAAGTTTTATAATATTTTGTGCCTTATTGGTAAAGTTCTACAAGCGGGACTTTAATTTAATGAAATATTTGGCTAATTTTGTAATTTTCTTCATTTGATGGCTGGAACTGCTGGCTCACCAAAAGCTATGTCTTCCCCAGAAGGTATTTTGATCATTCCTCTTTCTTTCTTTTTTTTTTTTGCCAGATTGAACATTTCTCTTTCTAAATTAATAAAACCAATTTCTTTTTCTTTTGGCCAAATGAACAGTTGTTAGACTATATATGAATTTTTCTTTTGCTATCGTATAGTCGGTATATTGTTAAATATGTTAATCAGCTACGTACTGATCTTTTTGTAGGGAATAGTAACAAATCAAAAATAGTAATTATCGTGGCGGTGCCTATTGGTGCTATCATCGCAATTCTTGTTCTAGTGTGCATCTATATTATGGTTCGAAGATCGAAGAAAACCATTGAAAGTAAGTATTTTTTACCAACAAACACTGAAATTCAAAATAATTTTTTTTAAACATTGTATACAATTCAAATTTGACTATTTTCATACTTACACCTATTTAACATACAATATATATAATCACTAAATTAAAGTCAACACAATGATAAATGAAGGGTAATAATTGTACATTCATAGTAAAAGATTTCTTAATCTGGCATGTAAATATGATTAAAACAAACTCTCTTAGTCTCTCTCCCATTATAAATGAAACCATAGGAGTTTGATATATTGAATATTAAATAATCTGCTAAATTTTATTTTAATAGTTAAATGATTTCTTAGCAAAACAAGCAATCAGCAAAAAAAAATTGCGGGCATGCATGATTAATAATCTCATTAAAGATAATATTTTATTTGATTCTTTTTCAGTTGATCAACCAGAAGCAGCAGATGAAGATGAAATGAAACCAATCGAGTCACTGCAATTCAATGTTAACACCATAAGACTAGCTACAGATAACTTCTCTACTGCAAATAAGCTTGGGCAAGGAGGGTTTGGATCCGTGTATAAGGTAAAAGAGAAAATTAATTAAAAGTCCCATGGAAGAAATATAATTAAAATGAGGTCATACGGTTATTATGTGAGACCGTTTTTTTTGTTATTGTTAGCCCTAGAAGTTGTAATATACTCCCTCCGTTCCTAAATATAAGAGCACTTTGACTTTTTTGGAGAATCCTAAAAAAGCAAAACGAACAATTTAATCATAACATATTTTAAATATTATTAGATCATATGTAAGTTCATAAGTCAAATAAACTAGTTTAGTGAAAAAATTTGGGAAAATTAATTTTTAATTACCCTATTTTGCTTTCTTAGGATTCTCCAAAAAAGTCAAAGTGCTCTTATATTTAGGAACGGAGGGAGTATGTACTTCGTGGGACCTCATCTTAATCATTTTTCTTCCATTGGACCTCTAATTAATTCTCCCAATAACTTTATTGTTATGTTGAAAACCGTGTCAAAATATGTGTGTGTATGGTCTGTAATATTTAAATAAGTACATGCAAAAACTATAAAAATGTGCAGGGAAGGCTTCCAAATGGTGATGACATTGCTGTCAAAAGGTTGTCCATGGATTCTGGGCAAGGAGATTCAGAATTTAAAAATGAAGTGCTCTTGGTGGCTAAACTCCAACATCGCAATTTAGTAAGATTACTAGGTTTCTCCTTAGAAAAAAAAGAAAGGCTTTTGGTCTATGAGTTTCTTCCCAACAAAAGTCTGGATTACTTATTGTAAGGTAAGTTGTAGAATATAATGTATCGATTCTTTCATTTATGTTTGAAGAAAATCATTATATAAATTGTAGACACATGTTTCAATGAAACATGTCATGGACTCATAGATTAAAAAACATTATTGCAGATTCAAGTGAACGCATTCATTTGAATTGGGTAATGCGCTATAAAATCATTGGAGGCATTGCTCGGGGTCTTCTTTGGGTGTGTTTGGTTCAGCTTATGGAAAGGTGGTTTATTTTTAAGGTGACTTATTTTTAAGTCAGTTGGAAAATAAGCTCTAAGTTGGCTTATTTTTATGTTTGGATGAACTTTGAAAAAAGTGGCTTATTTTCCCATTTGACTTATAAACATGTTTGGATGACTTTTTGTTTAAAAGGGGCTTATTTTTAAGCTAGCTTATTTTTATGTTATATAGAAAAATAAGCTGGCTTATTTTCAGAAATAAGCTACCTTGTGTAGCTTATAAATAAGCTGGCTTATTTCAAATAAGCTGGGTGAAAAATAAGCCCAACCAAACATGAAAAAAAGTCACCCACTCAAAATAAGCTGACTTATTCAAAATAAGCCAGCTTATTTTGAAAAATAAGCTCCAACCAAACACACTCTTTATCTTCATGAAGATTCAAGATTGCGTATAATTCATCGTGATCTCAAAGCAAGTAATATCCTTTTAGATGAAGAGTTAAATCCTAAAATATCAGATTTTGGTATGGCAAGACTATTTGTTGTAGACCAAACTCAAAGCAATACTAACAGAATTGTTGGAACTTTGTAAGTATTGCTAGCCTTATATTCTCAATTGAAAATCACAATTTCGATCATAGTTAAATATCTAATTAAGCTTCTTCTTTTTCAAATTTAGTGGATATATGTCACCAGAATATGCAATGCACGGACAATTTTCTGTAAAATCAGATGTTTTTAGTTTTGGTGTATTGGTTCTAGAGATTTTAAGTGGCAAAAAGGTTAACAGTGCCTTTGACCAAGAGAACACCCATGATCTATTAAGCTTTGTAAGTAATTCTCTTTTCACACTAGCATATGTACTTCTCATCTTTCACGACTATATGTATAATTATAAAGTGCTTAAAGTTTCACATCCAGCACCCTATATTATTCTTCAATGGCATCCAACACCCTATATTATTCATAGCATTCTGGTGCTGTTTTCTAGTACTTCACACAAGAATATTTGTTATAGTATATCAAGCATCTTGAACCATGAATAACATGAGGGTGTTGGATGAAATCCATAGAAACATCATGAGGTGCTAATAGGAAAATAACATCAACGTGCCGGATACCTTGAGAAATATCAACAAGGTGTTGGATTTTGCTTTATATTAAAATATTATGCTATCTTTCATGAACAGCTAACATGTAGGTGTATGGTAGCTTAGGGTTGAATGATGTTCTTATTAATGAGGAACTTCTTTCAGGCATGGAAAAATTGGAGGGAAGGGACAGCTTTGAATTTAGTAGATCCTATATTAACCAATAATGGTTCAAGAAATGAAATAATAAGATGCATCCACATTGGATTATTATGTGTCCAAGAAAATGTAGCTGACAGGCCAACCATGTCTCAAGTTGCACTGATGCTCAATAGCTACTCTTCCTCTCTCCCTTTACCATCAAAGCCTCCTCTTTCGATGAATACCAGTGGTTCTTCTGAGATGAATTTGAGGGTGTCAAGCTCATCAGAGGTAACAAGATCAAGTGAGCAAAGAAGCACCTCTGTTGAAAAATCAATAAATGAGGCCTCAATTACTGAACTATATCCACGTTGAATTATCTAAATGTCTTAAAGGCAAGTAAGAATCATGAATTTATTATCATTTCGTGTACTAGAACTCTCCATTGTATCCTGAAACATTATTGGTAATTGGTGGTTACTTACTTTCTTGGGATCTTGTAATAATTCCCCCGGTTTATTAGCAATTTGTTAAATTGGACAAAACACAAAAGGCCGAAGTTTTGCATGCTTGGTATTGTGAAATTGAGTAGAAGGAAATTTCAGTTAAATAGGGATTATTCAATGTTTATGACTTGATTTGCGAAAATAAACATAAATTGTTGGATTTACTACTGAAGAAGAAAACCTTATGGATGCAGGTTGGAATGATGCTAGCATTGAGTGATAGATATTATAGAAAGAGTTAATCATTATACTCTATCAGTAACCAACTCTTTTAGTATATTATTCACTAATAAATCTCGTTCTATAAGTTCACCTAGCATTTGTCTTATTCTTTCTCTCAATTCATCTTTTAATTGGACTCCAATTTATTTGATCAACCCTCCTTACTTACACATCATTGGCATTCTTTAGACATGTTTAAATCACCACCAATGATTTTCTACCACTTTCTCAATAATGGGAGTCACTCCAACATGTTTTCATATATGGGGAATTAAATGTTTTGTAATTGGATAGTTGAGGGTTTTAAGCCAAGAAATAATTGGATACATATTGTGCGCGGTTATAAGTTAAAAAACCGTCAAGGTATACACTTGACCTGTGTGATGCTACTGCATTGACATATATGTTGCAATTTTTCTTGATGTTGCTTATTTGACCTCTTAAAAATCAGTTGAGAAAACTCTAATAATAATCCCAAACATATATCCATGCACTTTTTTCAGTTTTAAGATTACGCTAATGAAATGGTTTAATAGCTGTAAATAAGACATTGCTTCTTTAATTTCCTATATTTTCATTCAGTTTAAATCCTTCCGGGTTATCACAGCATGGGACTCGAAAGATTCAAATTAATTTTCCTATTACTCATTAAACATTGAATTTGTATCAGATTTCGCAATGATCCCGTTCTTTTTCATCATTTCACTTCTACTACATCATCAACTATCCATTTGATACCAACATTTTTATTAGGAATGAAAGATAATAATCTAGTTGGAAATAAAAGAAAACATATATAAGTAAATTCGATCGATATTTGAGGATATGCATATTCATGCGTCATTAAATTGTAAGTAAATTCGATCAATATGAACAAAAACTTGCATTGAGCCACCGAATTGTAAATAATGTAGCTCATATTTCAGACTTTAATCATATGGATTAAACCTATATGCTTGTTTATATATGTATATATGTTACAAAAATGTAAATACATCTTCCAACGGAGATTCAAATAGTGGTTGGAGGATATAACCATCCCTTTAAATTCAACTTTTGTTAGTTACTTGTCTATAATATAAGGATCAAATATTAGGCCTCTTGAGACTAAGGTTGAGCTTTTTATGAGGTAACAATAATGTAATGTCTAATTAATCCTCGAAGTTCATGGGCTACAAATCCTGTTAGGTTTTGGTAGATGAGATTTGAGGGCGATAGAAAAATAAAAAAGTTTTGAAAACAGTAAACGATGAGACTATGTCACTTTTGTTGGTTTAGGGTCTCTTTATAAGGCCTTACAGCTCCATTCAAATTTTAGGCCCAAAACCACCTTCTTAATATGAACTTTTATATTAAAACATCCTTCAATTATTTCAATTAATTTACTTGCTAATTTGTATGATATTTTTAATTTTTAATTTCAGAATATTTGAAAATCATTCCTAAGGTTCTTTATTTCCTTTTTCTCTTAGTGGCCCTCTCAGACAAGTACACATTCGCTCGACACAACCTTGTTGCTTAATCTTTTCTCTTTTCTTTCAATTAATTTACTTGCTAATTTGTATGATATTTTTAATTTTCCTCTTTGAAGTTTGATGAACAAGAAACCATAAGGCAACAAGTCAACAACAATGCCACATTTCTGATAAAATAAACAACAATGCCACATGGATCACACTGTGCTACATTTCGCTCTTTAATCGTTGCCAATTATTTCGTGAACCCTGATTATGCAATATAGACACATCAATTACGACTTAGTTTCCAGAAATATCAGTTTTCATTCGAAATAACTTCAAGAATATTTGTCATCATCATAACTGATAACAGTTTGGCTGATGGTCAAAGGTTTAATCTTTACACATTTGAATTGTAAATCAAACAATGAGATTCATGGAGTCCAAATTTGCTCACTTTGAAAAACCGAAACTGGAAGGTGTCTGTCCCACAAAAATTTCAAGTGCAAAAGTATATCAGTATAACTTTACAAAGATATATATTTAAAATGGAATATGTAAGACAACATTCTCACTTCAAAATTACAAAATTACTTTTATTAACGGAGGTTTCATTAGCTGCCTACCAAACTCTTAGCTCAACTCAACATAAAAATTGCACATCCCTTTTTTGATATAATTCATAAAAACTAAAATATCATATTCATTATATGAAGCTCTTACTATACTAAGACGAGCATCAAAATACTGCAATTGGTGAATCATCCAAAACTGTGATGTCCAGATAAATTTAAGATTGTTAATGAACATCATCATTTTTTTAATCATAATGAACATCTTAATTTCAAGAAAATGAGTTAAGCATGAAACACTAAATCTACATATTATACCTTAGTTTGTTGTCATTATTGTTGCAAGTAAAAAAAGCTATTAAGGAGGAAATTCAGTTTTGTTTCATGACAATTGTGAAAGGTGAAGAAGCAAAACATCAGAAATAAAATGTTCTACCCAACACATACAAAATAGTGAAATGAAATGAACTTTCATGGAATGCTTTTTTGATGCTATCAGTTTTTTTATCTTATACGGGAGTCATATATATATATATATATATATATATATATATATATATATATATATATTACTTGTTGGATCACACAAGATGAAGAAACATAAGCCCACATCTGATTCTATTACTTAGCTTTATATTAGGCCTACTATGTTACATGCTTTAGGCCCATTAGTATGCTTTAGGGCTACGTGTATTATTTCAGCTTGCTCTCTCTTGTATATAAACAATATACTGTACATCAATACAATTCAGGGAAGTTTATCCTTTGCTGTTTTTCATTACTGCTTCCTCTATACCTCTTTATTACTTAGAATGACACATTCTTGTTTATTTTCGGATTGATAATAGGACATATAGCATCAACTAGATAGTGAACAAAATAATAAGAAAATAAATGTTTTGCCACAAGGAAAAAGGTATATAAAAGGAATTTTCGTATATTCAATTCATTTCAAAACATATAATTTCCATTCTGAGCCAAAAAAAAAACATAATTTCCATCACGGTCATCTTCAAGTGAGTTACATGCAATCTCTCATATTTGAATGTTTGAGCCCTCCTTCCCTCCCTCCCTCCCTCTCTCAAAAAGTCATCTAGCTTTCTTATTCTGCCTAAATAAAGTAAATTGGTTCATACATAGAAGAAAGAATGTAGTATATAGCTCCTATATTATGCTAAATATTTTTTTTCACAAAACACCTCATGATCAAATTCTAAAACAGGGCCAAAATTATCAAGATTAAATACCTTATTCTCAAAACACTAAACCCAAAACGAATTTGAGCAATATAAATAACATGATAATCACAAGATTAAACAACATCCCCCCACACCCAAAATTACCTATTTTCTCCGGTTACTAATCAATTTAAATGCCCCACCTCCTTTTTCTCATTTCCTACCCATATTCATCTCAACCTTTAGTATTCTAGGAACTTTACATAAACCGCCAATTTATATTAACTACCCAAACTTCAAATGTTGATACAAGGATGGCACACAGACATTAATGATTATGTACATTCTATGCATATACATACAGATCTTGGCATATTACTATGGATATTTCAGTCTAGCATATGATTAGTGTAAGCTCTAGCTTCTCCATCTCAAATTGCTCAGCCATCCAAACTGAACAAAGGGTTGCCCAGCCTCTAGGCTTATGATATTCCTTCTGTAAGGTATTAAGAAGTTCTTAAGACCTGTCATTACACAATAAAATTGTCAGCAATGTTGTCCCAAAACAAGATCAGGATATGATGATTTTCAGGAAATACAAGGTACAGATGTAATTTATACTGCCACCAGTCCATATTGAGGTAGGCAGGTAGCATAAGCCATTTTTTGGTCCACATTATGAGAGGTAACACGTAAAAGTCAAAATAAAAAAGAATCAGCCCGATTCTAGTCTCTACTTGGTGAGGTGTTGGGAAAGGAAATATATTACACAGTTTTACATTTGCTTTATAATGAGAGACTGATTCGAACAGACCCCACGGTAAGCAAGTTTACCGCTGAGTCAGGCTGATTTTTTACTTCCAAAAGTCAAGATAGTAAATGCTTGATTTTCATTTTTTGCCTTGGACATAAATGTAATTAGAAGGGAGAGAGTATGTGCATAATTAAAAATCAAATTAATTTTATCCATAATAAATGATTCCACTATATATCCTTGATTTGTATGAAACAGTTGACTACCTTTTGTAATTATGCACTGGAAGGAAATATGTACAGAATTAATACATTTTATCTGCATGAAAGTTATTGCGACAATAAAATAAATTATGAACATTATACAAGACACAATCAACTCCAAAAGAAGCAGGTTCAAATTTACTATCATATTCTCAAAGTTCATACAACTTAAAGAAAATCAATTTGTGATATTCACTATGTTGGAGAATAAGGTATTGTCAAACCAGACATTTTCAAGTTAAAAATAGAATACAAAAACAGAGCCCCAATCATAGTTGAGTTTGTGAAAGTGGATCAGTCCTACCTTTTTACACATTTAAAATTTAATGTGGTGAGTTCCTTAAAAATCTCATGTGCATTGAAGCAGAAGGGAATGATAAACACAAGTCTATCGAAACCCGCCAAGGCATGGGAATTCATTAAACAAGTATCAAAACAAGAATTTCAAAAAAGAAAAGCACTTAGCACGCTATTTGGGAAATCCAAACAGTACTAACTGAGTAGTATCCAGTAAGTATCCTCTATAAGTATGGGTTGAGAATTTCCAGATAATGCATCATTGATTTTCGTTATATCATTGACCAAAAGACTACCTGGTATGGCAGAGGATTATAACAGTTTCATGAAAAGAATAGTATTTTCAAGCAAGGCTTACCATTGATGCACATTGTCTTGTAAAGAAGAGCAACATGGGGGTCTCCTTTTGTACTCATGTTTTTACTCTCCAAACACTCAAGGAATGCTAAATCAGCCTTCAGCAGCTCAGCCTGATCATGACTATCATACCCTATATCATGACAATAACAGCAAAAATCCAACCAATCTATCGGCCGCCTGTCCCAAACAGGAGATCCATGATCTTTTCCACTAGACCAGTTTGGTCCACAGTAATGACCATATCTAGGGAAGAGTTGAGAGAGGAACCCTCTCACCCCAGTATGCCATGGAACCTTGGAAACATAAGGCCTAAAACGCCCCGGAGTAACCTCGATGCCATCCACAAAATTCCTTCGGGTTTGTGCGCGCCTCTTCAACCCTCTATTGATGGTAGTTGGTCTTTGAATTCTGTCTCCAGCATTACCAGACCAAGGGAAAATTCGAACAATGGAAAAGACCCATCCAAACAATCCAGTATCACTAGGGAACACTTCTTTTGGTTGTTCACTAAGAGCATTCATAGATTTAGAAGCTGTCCATGAATCAGTGTTCAACTGAGCCTTGGACCATGGGGCATTACTAAGAAACCCAAAGTTCATGGTGGACAAACAATCAAGGCATAGCCACCCTAGCACCAATGTTCCGTTCACCTGGCAACATAAAGAGAACTACATCATGAAAAATCCATAATACTCCCTCTGGTCCTAAATATAAGACCTAATTGACTTTTTTGGAGAATCCTAAGAAAGCTAAATAAGGTAATTAAAATTGATTTTCCGAAATTTTTCCACTAAACTATTTTATTTGACTTATAAAGTAACATATGATCTATTAATATACAAAATATGTTATGATTAAGTGGTTCATTTTGCTTTCTTAGGATTCTCCAAAAGGTCAACTAGGTCTTATATTTAGGACCGGAGATAGTATATTATAAAATCTGGTCCATACTAAGTGAAGCATGCAACTAAGTACCTATTTGGCTATGATGAAGAAAAAAATTATAATTCTTCTTCTTAACATTTCTGTATGTTGCCTTGATAGAAACACTTTTAAATAGGAGCATATATCTATTTTACAGCAGCATGAATAAGCAAACAAATAAAGCAACCACTAACAGCAGAAACAAATCTAAAAACTAAAAATTTATAGGAAAATCGTCGAAAAGTACGCATCTATCTGAACTTTAAAAATTTTTATGCCAGAAGGATGAAAAATTCTGATACATAAAAAGTAATAATAGTAGTACTCTTTACAGGATTTCATTTTTGATACACAAAAAAAAAAAAAACCTGCATTTGAATTCAGGTCTTTCCACCCCTTAAAATTTCTTAGCAGATTCTCTAAATTTATTCAAAACAGTAACAATTAACATTAATGCAAAAAAAAAACAGTACAAATCCTTCTGCATCACATTAACAATTACATTAAATGAATATATTCCCAAACTAAATCCCTAAGATTGAATTATTATTAAGTGTCTCATAAAGCTAAGCTGATTCTATCTTCAGACATTTTGAAATAGCAACAAATTTGAAATTAAATACATAAATATCGAAACTTTGATGATACCCATGTCGAAATTTAAGGTGATGATGAAGAAAAACGTAAGAATTAAGTATTTTGTGAAAAGAATTTAATTTAAAATGATAGGGTTTGTAATATGCGATATGGAAGAAAAGATAAATAAAATGTTGGATGAACTTAATTTACCTGTTAACTGTAAGAAGAAGAAGGCATGAAATGAAAAGGGAAGATCGAAAAACGAAGTAAGAAACTACAGAGAAAGAGAGAGAATTTTCTGGACAAAAATAATTATCCCACAAAGATTTTGGCTTTAATTTAATAAATGAAAAATGTTATGTCTTGTTGTGGATTTTATAATTTATTTTAGTCACTAGCGTAGCGTATTAGTTAGGCTGAGATATGATATGCTGACCACTGGTTTTAGTTAACCCTACAGAGTGGGGCCCACTTATGGTCCACGTGGGAGTAAATATTGTAGTACCATCCATTGTTGTCAAACTCGCGAGTTGACTCTCCGATTTTACCGTTTTTACGACACTACCTAATCAAAGCGTGTCATGAGTCACCTAAATTTTCAATCTTTGAAAACTCGGTAGAAACTTACGTGTTTACATCGTGAGTTCACCGTTTTTACGTTTTTACCTTACAGAAAATTGTGTTAACTTACTACTAAACTCATTTTAATTATTTTTAATTGACAAAATTTAATAAATTTAAATATGGATTTCATAGATATTTATCTATCGAGGTTGATATAGTATGAATATTGATATATTAAATTTACTATTTAAATTTAAAATGAATTAAAGTCAATTGATTATTATTTTTTGTATTCTTATTCAATTATATAAAATTAATGCATGTTTTTTTATAAGTGTAAACTCTTACGAGTTTACGATTCGAATCTACGATCCGAGTTTACCTTATCTCCACGAGTTTACTTAAACTCACGAGTTTGACAACCTTAGTACCATCTCATCCTTCCATTTAGGATGAGTCAAGATCATGACACGTGGCGATTTTGTGGTTTTCACTATTTTTTTTTTAACTGAAAGTGGTTTTTCACTATGGCTGCACAAAAATTGACTCTAGTGACCTGATTAACACAGGACTAACCTAATAATCGACCAGGACATGAGAAGGATATAAGCTTCAAAACCACTACAGTGGCCCGCCCCAAAATATTACTACCTCCTGTCCTAAATATAACACCCAATTGACTTTTTTTTGGAGAGATTAAGGTTGCGAAGTGGGTTATCAAATGATGACATATTTGATATATTTTTAGATTATTCATTAGTTTATAGGTAAAATAAACTAATTTAAGGGGGAAAATTAGGTAAATCAATTTATAATTAACTTATTTTGCTTTTTTAAGGATTTTCTAGAAAAAGTCAATTAGGTCTTATATTTAGGACCGGAGGGAGTATTACTTTTCATAAGTATGTACTCTCTCTGTTCCTAAATATAAGATCACTTTTGAAATTCAATTTGTTCCTAATTATGAAATCATTTTCTAACTTTTCTCAATTTTTTCCCAAATTAACCTTATCATGATTATCTAAAATAACAAGTAAGAGAGGAAAAGTGAGGATAAAGGTATATAGTTGGGAATTGGGATAAATTGGTAATATTATGTGTAAATAACTAACTTTCTTAATCTACTCAAATTAGAGAAAGTGATCTTATATTTAATAACGGAGGAGTAATTCATTTCCTAATTGAAAAAAACGTTATTTAATAATTAATATTCGGGTTAACATAACTTTTGATCCCTCAAGTTTCACCCAATTTTGCTTTTAATCCCTCAAGTTTAAAATCCGTGGTTTTAGTCCCTCAAGTTTGCACAGTTAGTCCCCCAACTTTGAAAAGGAGCAGAAAATACATTTAAAACCGTTAAATTGTCTTACGTGGCACTAACTCCGTTAATTATCATGACGTGGTGTCTTAAAATCTGACTGGATATTTAATAATAAAATGAAAAATAAAAAACAAACCCAAAACTCATATCATCATCATTCCCGCACAACAGATCGGCCACCACATCCCACCGATCTGACTTCTTCTCAATACACCATCGCTCAACCAGCACCATCGGGTGTGATTGTAATTTTATGTTTGTATTGAACGCTGCGAGTATTGTATTCCAAATCCAAGCGACTCTCTTCGTTCACCGTCTCCTATCCAGAAGACGAAAAGACAAGATTTTGATTGGATATAGGCACCAATTTATGATATTATAAGTTTCCCATTTACTCAAACCTAATATTTAATCAATGTTTATGTTAATTTACTGTACTCTTTGTAATCACAGCTGCTCTTTTTTTTTGTTTTGATGTATCTGGGGCTTTTTTTGTTGAGCAGAAGAAAATGGGTATTGATATAAAGATTGGGGAAGTATATTGGTGGGTGGTGCAATGTCAAGCTTTAAGGATGTTGTTGCCGAAGGGAGGATGTACGGGATTGATGATGATATGAGTTTTGGGTTTGTTTTTTATTTTTCTTTTTATTATTAAATATCCAGTCACATTTTAAGACACCATGTCATGATAATTAATGGAGTTAGTGTCACGTAGGACAACTTAACGGTGTTAAATGTATTTTCTGGTCCTTTTCAAATTTGGGGGACTAACTCTATTAACAGTGCAAACTTGAGGGACTAAAACCACGGGTTTTAAACTTGACGGACTAAAAGCAAAATTGGATGAAACTTGATGGACCAAAAAAGTTATGTTAACCCTTAATATTCAATAATTCTTTTTCCTGATTTCTTTTATTTAAAATTTATTTTATTATTTCTTAATTATTTTTCTTAGGATTTAAATGTTTTGGGACTAACAGAACATGTCCTACTAGTTCTTCGTCTTGGGCTACATAAGACCTGGCCGGTATCGGGCCAAAAATGTTGGCCTGAAATTTTTAGGACAAAACCAAGGGCATATGTGTGGCTTGGTCTTGCCCATCATTTGTGCATCTCTACTTTTAAGTTTTTAACTTTTTGTTTAAACCTTAGTTTCCAGTTTTTGACTTGTTGCTTACAAATGGAAATGTAATGGATGTGGCTTCCAATTTTTGGTTTCCTCCAAGTTTTTTTAGAACATCTAAATCTTGAAAAATTAGAGGAAAAGGTATGGAAGGGGTAAAAATAACACACCAACTCAATTTCAACTTTCAACATGTAAAGACTCTTTTCAAACTTCCTATATTCATGGTAGTGATCATTTCTTTATTCTCATCCTTTGTTCTTGGATTTATAGAGTTTTAAATGCATGACGTAAAGTTTAACCTATCTTCAAACATCCCACTACTTGTGTGTGCGACCATAACTTTATTCCCATCCTTTGATCTCGGACTTTAGAGTTTTAAATGCATAAGTTATGGCTCAACAACTATTTCCAAACTACCCACTAATACTATATTGAGAGTGATCATATCTTAATTCTCATCTTTTGTTCTTGGATTTTGAGAGTTTTAAATACATGACTTAAGGCTTCCTCTATAGGTAAAATTTCAAACAAACAAAACTTTCTCTGAAATTCAATAAGGACATTTCAATCCTTCGAATTTCAAAAATCTGATATCAAGTCTTTAGGAGGAATTTGGAATTTTTAAATGATATCAAAAAGTACCTCTGCCTCTAAATGCAAGAATGGATTATGCTTTACAACTTTAACATAATGATTTATAGCTGTATTATAACGATTTGCAAGTTGATTATAACAATTAACAGCCAACTAGCTTATTTTTGCAATGACCATTTAACAAAGATGTTGAGATGCAAGTTACTTCACATGGATGTGAAACTCTCTTTGGCAAGTAGTCCACAAAATCTTTACACAATCCTCTGAATCATTAAAATTACATTGACCATATCAATCATGAAGCTTAACTCACTAAAAACTTTATTCACATCTAAAGAAGTTGGATAAAACTGCATTAAACATGCCTACCCTCACAAAGTGCTGGTTTTCATGTTGCCTTCAATGGTTCTAGAGAATTACATAAAAATGGTATGCATAGATACAAAAAAGGTTTGGCAAAAAAAAAACAAAAAAAGGTTAAATCAGCAACTAAAATTCCCTCAAAAGTTGAACAAGAAAACTATCCAGCTATTGACACAACACATAATTACACCCATATCCCCACTTTACTAAAGAAAGAAGGGCATTTAAGAAAAACCAAGAAGAATGTATTATAACGAAAGATTTCTCTCATCCAAACTCCAATGACTTACCACTGTCAAAACAGACAAAAGAAAAAGAACTTCAAAATAGAAGAGGGTGTGAAACAATACCAGAGCAACACATGATACACATATATATGCAACTAAGTGGAAAGGATATACATGTGAGAGCCAAAATTCTTCACACTTGATATAATGAAGCATTGTTTTGGCCAGTCAGCTAACTCCATGAAGGTGATGGTGGTTTATAGACGAAGTCTTGGGAAGCCGATGAGCCATAATTCAAGTCAAGATTATGGAGTTGTTCCATCAACTGGGAACGCCGTTCCTTGAAAAAATCGAGGCGTGTAGTTAATTCTACTAGGGTTGAAGAAGCTACAGAAGGGTGTCTTGCATATTCCATCACCTGAAACCAATGATCCCAAGTTAGTACCTCATAATGCAGAAAAGAATCAGCAGCCAGTAAAATCAGTTCATGGTCTTCAACCATGTAAATAATCTAACAAATATGACAGAATCAATATTTCAATCTGTTTGTGTGTGTGAAATAAAATTTATTCGTAAATTGTGTTACTGACATGTTGCTAACAGAATGGCTTGTTAAATACAACATATAAATTGACAAAAATACAATGCTATAATTATAATATACATACATGCTTAATCTATTGCCCAATTATAATAAAGAATCCTTTTATCGTATTAACGTCAAAATTTAGAGGATGCCACTTAACACAAGGTTAGCACATAATTGCTTCAAATTGGTGAAGAGCTAGCCAATTCAGGGTTCTGAAACATGATTGATCACAATCCCCTCACCAAAAATTTGGGTTTTGCACAATAAAAGCAGTCATTATTCTCAGAAACATGCACAACCTCCCATGCTTTGCACGGATGGGGTATTTGAATATATTATAAGGCAAAACTCATGGAAGAATAATATTGAACTATTTGAAATTATTTTATGATCTTCTAATACAAATATCTTCATCTTCTGCCAACCTTAGAAAAATATGAGTAATTTACAACATAACCCATTTTGTTCAACATATTTATTTGAGCATAATTCTTACAATCTTACCTCTGGTGCTCTTGAGGTGGAGGGCAACGCGGCAGAATCAACAGCACTGAGGTCATCTACAGACATGCTTGTCGATGCCTCAGTGCTTTTAGAATCACTTGGGCTTGAGTCTATGAATTGCTTTCGAGAAGGCTGCCTAGTACCACTACCAGATGCCAATACTTGGCCTTTGATGTTTCTCCAATCCGTGCCCAATGAACTTTCCTGTTTACATGGAGGAAAAAATTGAAGATGGATTAATAAAATTCCTGTTCATTCATCTTTAACTTTCTTACTTATAATATACTGACCATGACACAAACCTCAGTTCTTTGTTTCCTTTCATGATTACAAAAGGCAAGGGTTGTATCAAAATCTTGTGGAAGAAATCTCCTGCACAAGTCAGAAAAACTTTAAAGGTACTGAAGGATGTAATAATTTGTAAAGCATTCAATCAAAATTTAGGGACTAATAGAATTTTAGAAAATAATGGCAATGCAATGATAGTTTCAGGTCCAGAAGAGATAACTTATGTTTTAAAAAAAAGTATATAAAGTTCGTGTGGAACCTCCTAAAAATTAACATCATAAGTCAAGCAATCTTTAATAGATAGAATTAAGTCTGCATACTCACTGCTGAGGAAAGTGAGGGACATGAGGATACTGATCACACGCATCAGCAAGTGCACCATAATGATGCTGTCGCTGCTGATTTAGTTGATGGTGGAGTTCAGCAACTTTCTGCTTCAACCTGGCAACATCAGCTTCTGCGAGTGCAATCTCCTCAAGCTCAGCCCTTGCCTACAAATAAGTAGATATTTTAATTCCATACCTTATGCAAAATAGATAAGAAATGAATAGAAAACTATACCAAAATCAGTCCAAACCTGAGAATCCATGCCACGTGAACTAGAAAATTGTCCTGAAGACATGCTCAAACCAACTTCCAATGCAGCTCTAAGATCCCTCTCAGCCTGCAACTGCTCTTGCAATCTTGAAACCTATCAAGTTTAATAGGAACTAAATATCACATATAAAGAAGCAGAAATCAAGTTATAGTAGACATCCATAAGAACCCTTAATAAAGGAAAAAGACAATTGCAACTAGGGCGGAAATCAGTATAAATTTAAAGGGAATAAAAACAATATATTTGAATCCATGTGAACCAAAAATTCATTTTCTTAAAAAGACAATTATTAGAAGAAAGGCATGACCCAAATTTATTAGAAGCGTGCTGTCCACTCTAGCAATCCTGTATATGCATTTAAAACGCATGTTGTTTGCAGTAGCAGCCAATCAAAATCATGGGAAATAATGTCATGTCTTCCCTGTAGAGACTAATTCAAAATATTAGAATTATCAAAGTTTCAAGCATCCTTACATTAGTTCCCAACCAGTCAAAGAAGGGGTAATTATTGAGGCATTGTTTCTAACACACCATTGGCATTTGGCAGCATCATATATAGGTAACAAGAAAGGAAATCAGAACCCACAGAACACATGCATCAATCACACCAGAATGCAGCCAATTATTTTCAGCATATTATTAAAGTGATAACAGGATGATCAGATAAAGCATTCTGAAAGCAAATGGCAAGACAAAGGAAAACTGATGACTAAAAGCAAGTTATCACAAGGTAAAGTTAAAAATTTGCAGGAATAGATAAATCAATTAAGAAATTATACATCTTGTTCTAGTGCCAAGCGCCGCTCATGCAAAGCTTGCTTCCTTCTCTCTAAGCTTGCTTGTAAAATTGCATTGCCTCTGGCCTAAAATTAAAACATAGACAATCCAACTAGAGATCAAACATCCATATTTTTATAATAAATTGAAAAATGAGTTCACAAAAGTAGTTTACCTCCTTAGCTATTCTCTGCTGCAAATCACTTTTTGCAATTTCTAGCCTCTGAATAGCAAGCCTACAAACAAAAGAAACATTAATTTATGAATCAAAAAAGATGTGAAGCAAATTGCGGAGCAAACTGTCTTATAGCACCTACCCACAGCACAAGAAGACCTATCCATAAATCACTATATCAATTACTTATAGAGGTTCCACAAAGCATTAACTACTATATTTGGAATTCTAAAAAGAACTAAAATATAAGCGCTCATACAAGGAGTATGGACCGTAAGAAAAACCAAAAATAGCAATATCAAGAAACAATTAAATTTAGATGTAGTTGAGGAATCAGAAATGTAAGAATATTAAGTCAGCAATTTCATAGGCATCATTGGGACAAATATCCTTCTAGCTAAAACAAAAAGTAGAAATATTGCTACACAGGGCATTCTGTAACTCACTCTTCCTCTCCAGAAGAATCAACTGATTCGACCGATGGCGTCTTTCTTGCCTACATAAACCATACACAATATCAGACGCCTAACTTTGAATTTAAACATAGAAACGCAAAAACTGGATATGCCATCTCAGTAATAGATAATTAAGGTATCGAAATGCAATAATGTGAAATTCATAATGCAATGCCTATAATAGATGGAATTTGCACGTTATGTGCAGAACTAGTTCTGGAACTTCTATTAATTTTATAATACAGCAGCTAGGTGGAATAAACAAGATTTATTTTTATGTTTTTAATCTTGGTGCTCTCAGAGCAAGTATCAACATCTGTAACAGGAATATGGAGGGCTTCAACTATTCTGCTGACAACACAGCCAATCGGTTTCATGGTGCTTAAAGAAAACAATTGTGTTTCTACACTCGATATTTGATAACATTGTCATCATGGCTTCTCTGGCTATATGCTGTTCTTTAGGAGCTGCCCATGCCGCATGTACAGAGGAATCAGAGGGTAGTTATACATGTGATCTTGTTTTATCTGTATATTGTAAAGAATCAAGTGCATTTTGTAATCTAAAAATATAGGATCCATTAATAAGTCAATTAAAGTTCTTTTTTGTGCATTAAATTTCTCGCCCAATTGAGTTGGGATATATAACCCTAGAAGATTCAGGAATATTTAGAAGTCATTAAATTAAGATATAACTATGGAAGACTTTTGCGCAAGTTATTGTGGTAATCCAGTCATTCCATCCTTCATCTTTATCTCTAAAATTTTCCTACATCATATACCTCTTGAAATGACAAAATGCATTGAGCCGGAGCACTACTTACATTGTTCCTTCCCCAGAATGTAGACCGCTTAGAGCTGAAATTAGTGCCACTGGCCTTACTGGATTGCTTTCCAGGACCTGGCCCCAGCCCAGGAACAGGCAAATGGTTGCCATGATCCATGGAAGATAAAATCTCACCCATAGATCGATACGGTTCAGTGATAGGCGACATATTTGAAGCATCCTTTATATCAACTAATCTATCATTGCCCTTTTTCTGCCTGTTTTGATCCTCAGAAAGTTGTGTTTCATGATCAGCATTAGATTTTGCATTTTCAGCTTTAACATGATTGCTGCTGGGGGATCCAACATCAGATTCATCGCCTCCAAATGGCTGAAAAGGGGGAAACAAATGATAGTTATTAAGAGACAAAGGATATGGTAACACAGCATGACACAGCTAACTTGAATATGTGCTTAAAAAATGAAATCTTCATATTACTTTTTTCTCTCCAGCTTCTTGTCAGATTTGAGCATGTCAATGGAGATAACGGATGCAACAATATACACAAAAACCGTGAATTCTGAATCTTTTTTATACCATTTATACTTGCCTTTTCCGTAAATTTTCCATATTCAAGATTCACATGAGTCTGGGAGAATTACATAATGGACATATAATGCTTATGTGGTTCTTTGATATTTATGGTTGGAAAGGAACTCTCCATCTTCAAGGGTAACTCAATTTCCTTACACATGCTATGCTACAATTGTATGACTTCACTATAATGTTTTGCTCAGAGGCACTTTGCGATGAATCTCACTGTCAATTTACAATTGGTCACTATAACAAACTTATTGAACAGTTTGAGCTTATCAATTTTTACTTTTTAAAGATTTTGTTCTATTTCTCAATTGAAGATATCTCATCCTCTAAATTTTCTATTCTCATAGGAAAAAATTAAAAGGGGGACATTAGGCTTTAGACGAGAAAACCTTATATTCATAAAGATCACTGCCAGCATAACCGCTACTTTCACTCATTTTTCCACTGAGTACTCGATCAGCATCCTCATCTGTCTCTTGATCAGCTTCATTCTCTGCATCGTGGTAACCATTGTCTTTTACATCTGTATTATCATCGTCAGTTGAATCCTCAGTCCCACTGTTCTCAATCCGGGAATCTGCTGAAATGGAGCATCTTTGCATATTTTCATCCTGAAAAATAGATGAAGACTTAGCACCTCGGTTATTAGCATTGTCATTGTCTACCATATATCTCCTTTGCTTTGATTCAAAATCTTTATATACATGTTAGGAAACATTAAGGTATTTATATCACCAATGAATAAAAAATAGAACTTAAAATTTTAGGTCATGTCACCTTAATTTGGCAAATTCCAATTAAGTACAATAAAATTGAACTTCCCAATGAAAGCATATCCAAAGTTATATGTACAATAGTCTAAATAAACAGATAAGAGGAAATTTCCAATAAATTTAAATAAAGGTATCAAATTTCATTACAAAGAGATGCAAGTAATACAGTACAAGGCCTGTCTTAGGATCCTGATTGCATGTAACAGGATCTTTGACATAAAAATCTTAAGAACTTTTAAGTGAATACTTGGACAAAAGAGGGTTGAAAAACTGGACATTGACAGTAACAAACACGCAACATATCTGGAATTTATATCAATTGACAGCTCAATCGGTCAAACTTATCACAAATTCTCATCATTTATAAAAGGCAAGGAAGTTTAAATAGGACAACAAGAAAAGAAAAAAGTCACTTAATACAACTTTTGGTCCTTAAACTTTCACTAAATTTTGGTTTTGATCCCTAATCTTTCAAACCAGTAGTTTTAGTCCTTAAACTTATGGTCAATTTCTTGGTCCTGAACTTTGAAATTGATAGTTTTAGTCCATGAACTTTCGGTCATTTTTTGTCATGGTCCCGGAACTTATGGTTAATTTCAGTGTTGGTCCCAGAATTAAAAAAAAACTTCAAAAAACTCAGGAACAAATTCTTAATTATGGCACAAAGTTAAGAGATCAATGTTAAAATTGACCCAAAAGTTAAAAAACCAAAACCACCAATTTTGAAGTTCAGGGACAAAACCAAAATAAAGTGAAAGTTCAATGACTAAAAATTGGTATTAACAAAATAATTAAAATACCACAGACAAACAATAAGAAAATACAAAAGAAAAAAATTAAATTTCATCCACAATTAATTAAACAGAAAAAAAACCAGGAACACCAAATATTGATACAAAACAACTTACATCAAATATGTTTTCATACTCCTCCAATAAATTGGTTATAATTGCTTGAGCATTGTTAGCAGCATTAGCAGCAGCAATAAGCTGAGCAGAACTATCACCATTTACATCAAACTCATCCTCCAATTCACATTCCCCAGCAAGCAGAGGCCGTAAGAGCAAAGGTGCCATGCAAGCAGCAACAGCTGATGGATTCATCCGATTCTCACTTGAATGTGAAGCAATTGTATGCATCATCTTCAGAATTCTGCAGAGGATGAAACAACCACAATTAATATTCTCAACTTGCCAATAAAACAGACCGAGAACTATCTCTACATAAGTAACAAGAGCATTGGTTGAAATTGTCATGATTCATTAAACAAAAAGTTCTTGCTGTATGTAATGAATGGACTGTTTGGTGTACCAAAAGTCTGGGCAATCAACAAGAGCAAACCATCGAGTGGAGGAGAGGGCATTGTCGACAGCTGAGGATTTAAGAAAAGTTGCTGACAAGAAACCAGGAAAGCAAGGGAAGCAAAATAAGGAATACAAGGCAAACAGGCAAGGCGTATGATGTAGCAGAGGAGGCTGACATTGACAAGAACCATTCCAGCCAGTGGCACGGAGAAATGGGCATATCAAGGTTTTTTCTTTAAAAGAATTATCAAAAGACAATTCCATATTAATGTAACAGATATATAATTATTAGACAGTTTTACATTTTCAGATTTAACATGGTTGAAGTTAGACAATTTTTTCTAGACCACTTTGACCATAACCACCCCCCCCCCCAAAAAAAAAAATACAAATTCGAAAAAATTTACAAAGATAATTGGAGCTGCAGAAAAACATGGTAATGTATCGTCAATGGATCTACCAGAAAAAAAGGGGAAGTAAGACGGAAATATGAAGATAACCTCTGTAACAAACGCCGATTTGGCTCTGGAAAGGTCTCAACTATAGCAGAACGCATTGCATTGATCCTAGCTTCCTTACGGTCGATTTCTTGTAAAACAAAACAGTCAAGAATAACATCAGGTTCTGGCTCAGTTTCACATTTTAGTAACTTAACTTACTTAAACAATACTAGATTATATATGAAAGTACATGGAGAAAGAATTTGCCGTACTAGATACATTGGATGCTCAATACCAGCAGCTTGCATATCATTTTTAAGTTATCAATCAATATACTATGAAACAATAGCATGCGGTACAATTTTCTAATAAAAAACGAAAATTTGCATTTGACTGACATTTAGATGAAGCATTAATTACAGGTTAATGAAGCAGTAAAAACGAAACTCACATAACTGAGTTGCAAAACTAAAACTCTAATTCTATAAATATGAGTGTGCCAAAGATATTGTAGGAATATTGTATATTTATTGTAAATATTCCTTTTGATTGTATAGCTGTTATTAGGCTTAATTAGCGCTGATTACATAGTTTTCCTCCTTGCTGATAAATAGGAACATGTAACTCAACATTCATATGAGAAACACATTGAAAAAGGGTCAACCCAGTTCTAGTCCTCACTTGGTGAGGGTGCTGGGGAAGGGAATATACTGGGGAATATGAGAAATACATTACTTTCTCTCAAATATTTCATTGTCAACAGATATTAAATACGGTAACATAGATATGGGGGGTGTTGAACAGTGAACTTCACAAAATAAAAACTAATTCAAGCACTGATGATCAAGAAATGCATGGGTCACTATTTGCCTACAGAAAACCAGCCTAAATTCCTTTCCAGTTGTATAAATAAATAATGCACCAATCTTTATATTTACCACAGTTTATGACAATCAACCATTCTTGATATTGCAAAATAGCAAAGCTCCAACTCATAATAATGTAACATGGCGTAACATAAGATTGTGTCCACAGTTTATATATGTCTGTTGCTATAGCTTAAAAACAGTAAAAGAAAACATTTGGAGCGTATCAATGTGATTTATTGTGATTTCATAGTATTAGATGCTAAGCTTTCCAATGGCAGTAATATAAGGTGATTATAGGACATGTTGACATCTCATGGTAAGCAACATCAGCCTAAAAGAACAAGGTCTACTATGCTTCAGCAGTATCACAAGAACATAATAACAGCAGTCAGAATATCTAAAAAAGAAAAACCATTTGATAGTAAAAAATATAAATAAAACCATGGATTTAAAGAAAGTTGAATTCAAAGTCAGGCTTACTATAGGCCTCCAACAAGGCAGTGCAACATGAAGCTGGAACAGGAGATGAGGGCAGCTCCCTTAGAACATGCTGTAAATAAACTGTTTGTGTTAAAAAGATTGTATAATCTGACAAACAGAAACCTATCAAACAAACAAGATTCATAGAAACATGGAGAAGATGAAAGAGTGAATAATTTATTTACTACCAGAAATGCATACACAGAAAATTGACAGACAATCCAGCCCAACCATCCAACAGTATGTTCACCATATAGTTTATCTATATCTTTTAATTTTGATATTGAATGTATTATTGATAACCAGTACATACCTTAACACAGTCACCAACAACATGTGCATCCTCATCGGAGCCAAACTCAGTTTTGCCTGGAAATATAGGAGAAGTTAGGCACCCATAAGATCTATAAAATAAATGTATACCTTACATGCATATCTAAGCATCTGTGTCACAATATCATCTTTTATGATCTTTATTTTTTTTTTGAATATGTTCGACCCCGACAGCCAATGTAAAACCCTGTTAAAGTTCATGAACATGTATTGACAACAATGTCGTCATACAATCCATGTAGCTGACCCCACCTAGTGGAATAAGGCTTTGTTGTTGTTGTGGTAGCTGATAAAAATCAAAATGGTTGGTGCAAAAACACTTCGCTTGAGCAACGGACTAGTGGCAAAATAACTTTTCAGCAGGTATTGAATCATTTGTTGTGCTGGGCAAAGGTTGGTTTCTTAATAGTTTGGGGGTTTAAGGTTTAAGTATGAAAAAAATAAAATGTGTTGGATATAACAGTTGCCAGCCTTGAAAGATAAGCAGGCCTAGAAGAATTGCTCAGAAAAGGACTCCATCCTACATAAATTAGAAGAAAATAGGAAAAAATTGGGAAAATAGTGAGAATTCTTTTACAAGGGAAAATATTCCTTGGATAAAAGCATGAGAAACTGGTAATATGTAAAATTGGTTAGACAGTCCCTAAGTCTCTCCCAGTCTCCTGAAACCAAAAATCCAGTCAGTTAGATATCTTGTATTTTATGAAACTTTTCCTTTTTCTACTTGTATTGTTTCCTTTTGGCTTGCAAATGGTTTGAAACCCCAGGGGAGGATGAGTTACATGAATAACAGATTACAGGCCCTTTAAAAAACACATTTCTTGCCAATTATAGTTGACCCCACTTAGTGGGATAAGACTTTATTGTTGTTGTTGTCATCATTGTGGTGATTGTTGTTGTATAGAGTAGACAATGGAATTATAGAAAATTATAAGAACCTTGCTCATATTCTTGAACCCTCCGATCAACTTCCTCAACATCTGCAGACTGCCGCAAAATTCCTTCAACTTTAGTTCCTGCAAATTACACGTGGGAAATTAAACAGTGGCCCCTCACTAAACAGGGTAAGCATTACCCATGCATAAAACTTATTCACTGGTTGTAGAGTTTTCATTGCAGAATATATAATATGATGAGTAGCATCCAACTGTGAAAGGACGAAAAAAATACTATGGTAGAGGCCATATAATTATTGCCAGAGCTAAGTTTCTGAAAATAATTTTGAAAGGAGGCTCAGTACATCTCAGAAGATACTTCAAATAATTAAAAATTTACAGAACAGGTAATAGAAGTAAATAAACATGTAAAACAGAAACCCAATGCTGCACCTTATATTTCTATATCTTTAGTAAGTATAGGAGAACAAGCAGAATTTTCCAGTCTCTAACTTACTAGGATTAATTTCATATCCAACAAATTGGAGCTGGGCATAACCATACTCTATCTAGAGGCAGTGATATGAGAACAATCTAGGCCTGTGTTATCCCTATTTAGCATGAATAAAGATCATAATAGCAAGGGGAGTAAGTCTGATTAGTCATGTTAATTCCTGCCTCGAAAGGGGCATCAACAAGTGAAATGAAATACAACAATATTACAAGGCCATGGCAATGAAAGCCTCGCCACTTACCATGATGCTCAAGAAACCGAAGAGCTTTCTCAAGGAAAGATGGACCTCCATCAATATCCTCTAATGCTAGAAGAATTGGTCTTCCAACAACCAAAGACTTAACAGGCCGCTTATCCCTCCCTGCCCAATACAAAAGAAAAGTTAATGTATGGATGAAAGGAAGCTGGATAACAAACAAAATGATGAATAAAAATACAAAACACATTATAACAGGCAAGGAAACTCATATATAATTGAAATATACTATTAACATTGAAATAAGCAAAAATGTAATAACGGTGAAGAACAAACATTGATTAAAGGACCCTTCAAGGGAATCACTCGCATCACTCCTAAAAATCCCATTGTGACCCATGACAAGAGCAGCACTCGGTGCTTGTGCTAGGGCTTGTTCAAGAGCCGTCTTCCATTCAAACAAGTCGTCTGATGTCTCAGCCTAACATTGAGAAAATCATGAAGAATTTGTATAACCACATAATATCAAATGGCATTTAAAAATAATATCAACTAAATTTCCATCCAATTTTATAGAAACTTGGTAAATAAAAAACCTTAAGAGTGAATGCTCTCCCGTCACGTCCATCAGGAAACAATACAGTTAGCAGTTTCTTGTCTTCTCTAACAACAACACTGAAAGATAAAATTCAAATTATAAGACAGATCATCAGAATAAAAAAGAGTCAACCCAGTTCTAGTCCCCACTTGGTGAGGGTGCTATTTACTAGGCAGCCTAACCCTTGCAGATTATCAGAATGTTGCACAAAAAGGATTTCAGCAACAAAACGTACCTCCCTGAATTGTTTAAGTCAATACCACCCAGTGTCAGATTTACTTCACCACCTTTCTGTGGAAGTGCACTCTACATTACAAATTAAAATAAGCTCTATAAGTTTATACTTCATAGTCACTTCTCAATCTCTAACCAAAGTGTGAATGAATAAAATTCCATTTATCAAAGACATCAGAATAAATACTAGAATTAATATTGATATGTAATCAAAAAAGAATTAATATTGATATAGGGAGAATTTTAATCAATCACAATTGAACATTTGCAAAATAATGATATATGCATATATCCAAAGCTGATTCATACAGAGAAGCAGATAAAGAACATAATGCAAGGAAAATAATATTCCAAATACAGATAGGTTAGATTTGCAAGATGCTAACAGGATCGTTCTTGAAGAAAACCAATGATGTGCGTGTCAGAATGAACCACCGCTTCTTCCAAGACTTCCAGCCTATTCCTACATATGTTCAAAATAGAATATCATGAAAATTCTGTATCATTAATCATTAATCTATATATATCAACTATTAAAAATCACATTGTTCACAAGGCCATGAACCATGCAGCTTTTAGACTCAGACTTCATGTAACAAAGGGGGGCCAAGATCTAGTTAATTTATTTATGGTTTAACAAAACCCATGAAAACAAAAGGGAACTAGATTCAGAAATAGCCTTCTTTCTCTTTTATAAGAAAAATAAAATAACCAAGGTTAGTGGGTATAGCAACAAACCTTTAGAAGATATGAAAAGGGGGCCACTTTTGAAAACCTGCAAATGGAACCATAAGTCAGAAACCAAGACAAACATTATTTCCAAATTTATTTACCAAGTCTGATTGAAACAATCGCAAATCAAACACTTAAGACCACGATCCATAATTGACCCTTTTTCATTAAGTACAATGGACGTGAATAATATCCACAAAGTTACACTGAAGCAGGCAGAAAATCACTATATGATCATGGGCATGCAGCTATCTTAATACTGACCACAAGGGTTCTGTTTAAGAATCTTCAAGATGAAGGGATCTAAGGAAACCATAAGATGACAAAAAACCATATCTGGAGTTCTATTATCAACCTAACAGAATTCTAAGACATGAAGTGATAAGTTTTTGTACTGTCACACGGTTTGGCACATTTAAATAGGCAGAGATTTTAGGAAGATCATCGGCATGCTGTTACTTTGGAACAATCCATTTTGTGCCAATATTGAGGTTTTAAAAGGAATAAAAAGAGCATGGCCCTTGAGAGGCAAGGCTTCATCACAATAATATGCATATTTGGTTCGAGGTTAATGCAATAGCTTCTTGAAGAAAAACCCTCCGAATTCTCTGATATAAAGTTGGATTTTTCTTTTTTTTAATCTATTTTCCATGTTTCAGGTTTGCAGTTCAGAAAATGGGTTTAATGAAGGTTTTTCTCTGAGAGGCTATTAGCACATTGTTTCCTTTCCCACTTGCAATGTCTTTGTTTGAACCCTGCTCTTACTGTCCAACCAGTTAACCTTATCCTTGTATTTAATCTAAGACCAGCAGGCACTTTTATATGGCAGATCACATATAATAATTTAAAAGAGAGCTGAACTAGAAAAAGAAAACATGACTACTTTTTCCCTTGAAATTGTTGTGGTGGGTTTGCTCAAGTATTTAATGTTTATGACTTCCAATTTCTTGACGTCAACTAAACATGTGACAAAAATATAAATAATATAAAGTAAACACCAAAAAAAATGTAAGATCTTTCAGTCATGATGATGAATGATATAAATACAAATTATTGACACCAAATATTGCATACATCATACTTTCAAACATTTAAGATCTAAATAACAAAGTTGGTGTCCATTTTCAGTTTCAGTTTTCAATATCACATGCTTAGAAAATTAAAAATAATTAATTGTTCATGAAATTTATTCCATGACGAAGGGTATATAGGGAAGAGCCCACCAAAGCATACAATAAATCTAGTAACTATTTCAAAGAACATAGCAGAAAACAAATTAAATTTCCAAGAGATAACCATTGAGCAGAATAAGTCATGCAAACTTAAACATCGCTAGATGATCTTTACAAAATTCCATTTGATAAGACTACGGCCTTGAAGATCCACTTCTGATTATTTATTCCTCAATTCAACTCTACAGTCAGGTTGCAATGCAGCATCACTTGTGTCTAATACTTCCCCATACACTGCCCATGGCATTCTAATCATTGTGATTTGAACTCACCAATATATATTGTCAATAGCATTACATTTACATCTTTGAAGAAACACCTCACCTCTAGTGGGGTTTTGGTCTTTTCCTCATGGATGAGATATCCTTACGCCCCCCCCCCCCCCCCCCCCAACAATTTTAACTAGTAGAATAGCAAGATTGACCAGTAGAGTAGCGGCATTAACTACTCAAAATCCCCTTTCTAGGATTATGAAATTGAACTGTCAATCATCTGAGATTCGCCCCCAACAAACACAAGTGAAAAAAAAACTATTTTTCCATGATACTTTTATTTCATCTACTAAAGAAACTCTATGAACCTAGTTTCAAATCAAATCCAAAGCCTACAAAGAAAGCCCTCGCTTAACAATAGAATTACCATCTCCATCTCCGTTAACTACATTCTACCTAATTACCTGTATCTGTAATAAATCTAATGACTTCACAAATCAAATCTTTCCATCAAAAAGCCCCCGGCATTCACTCCCACTCAAGTCAAAGACATCACAAACACCAAATATTACATTCAAAAACACTATTTCAAGCCAAAAACCACAAAAAAAAAAACTTACAGTGTTTGAAGCGGCAGGCCTAGGACGGTCAAAAGCAGCCAAAGAAGCCGACATTGAATCAGAGAGAAAGAAAGAGCATTGATGATAGTCTGAATTCAAATCCACCAAAGCATTCAGAGATGAGCAAATCAAAAGATCTGACCCCCAAAACACTCCAAACTCTTCAGATTCAATGCAAAAAGAGAATCAATTTCAAAACATGAAAATTGCCATGAAAAAAGGAAGGAACTTTGGAAGTGGGGTCAGGAAAAGGCATCGAAATTCGTCATTTTCTGGGGTTTGAGATGGGATTAGGTGAGGGAGAGGAAGAAGATGATAATAATAATGTAGTATGTGAGAAAGTGAGGCTTTTGGGATTGAATGGGTTTGAAGTTTGATGGGTATATTATCTGAAAGAGAAGAGAGGGAGAAATTAATTAATTAATTAGAGAGAAACAAAGAGAGCGATAGTGAGAAAAAAAGTTGAAGTGTTTTCTTTTCTAGTAAAACATTGGGAAAATTAATTTGAGGTCCCCCACAAGGGACTTAATACTAGAAAAGTCCCAAAAGTTAAAAAAATTAATGCAGGGTCCCAAGGGACCTCACTTTAATATACTTGAAAAGTGAAAAGACAGTTTTGCCCCTGCCCTCTTATTACTCACTCCCCCTCCCTTGCATCTCTCATCTGCCTCTTCTCTCTTGCGTTCTCTGTCGCAGGAAACCTAAATCCCTTGCCACCCTCAATCTCTTCGTCTCGCGTTCTCTCATCAATCTCCTTCCTCCATCGACGGATTCTCCTTGCTCACATTCATTTGTCTCTTCGTCTCTCTCGCCTTCTCAAAGTTTGAAGCTTGCAAAGGTCTTCCCTATCTCTTCTTGGGTAATATTCATAAAGTTGTTTGCTTTATTTTCACATGCATTCTCATTATCTCAAATGCTATTTTAGATGGATTGAATGGTGTTTACTGTGTATATTGGAATTTCTGAAATTTTTTTGGTAATTTTAGTCAGTAACCGAATAGATTCTTAGGTTAGGCATGCATAAACCTGATTAAGCATTTAACAGGCTCATTGTAGAACTCTGCATAGCGTCCTTTGGATGCAAAGTGATTGTTAACCTACAAACCGTAACTTTGTGATCAAGTATGTGCGCCATGAAGTGAATGGTAACCAATGATAAGAATGCTGGAAGGAACAAACAATGAGAATCACTTGAAAATAAGATATATACATACATATAATAAAAGAGATGATAAAAATAACCTTCTCTATATATGCAACAGTACGATGAGCATCCAATTGACAATCATTAGGTAGAAAGACATATATAGAGATGATAAAAATAACCTTTCTTTGTTGAATAAATCACTGCTACACAAATACTCTGCTTTCAACCCAGCCTCAGTGAGCTGCTCAATCCTTTTCTTTAGTATATCTACCTCTGCACGAGTTTTTCCAACTAATATGCTTCCTACAAATCAGAAGTCAAATCACATCATCCTCAGCCTTATTATTATAGAAATAGAAATTTCTTTCTCCACAATAAGAATATCCTCTTGCTCCTGAATGTGATTACCAGTTGGGCATATCATGAAAGCTCAGACACAGCCACACAAATGACTTAGACCAATGAGTGGAGAACAGTAAATTAAGAACTTGTATAATTTCAGTATGCTAAACATTTTTAAAGTATAACAAACTTTCTCTGGTTTGAGATTTTCCTTTAAGCTGAGACCTTTACATACAAATTTATTGTGCGCAACTCAAATTCAAATGTAGCTGATCAATCGTTTCTGTCTACTGCAGTAACAACACTGAAAGCTCAATCCATTAGCTCATTCAGAGGAAATTTTTTGTCTAGGACCATATGATATGATTAACATCTTATTAATAGATTTCAGATCTTCCTTTATAATTATCACTCTTATTAATTTTATTCAGATCTTCCTGTTATTAAGGAACACATTTTTCTTCGCATTCAGGCCCTCATGAGTCATAAGAGGATAACGTCAGACTAAGACAAAGGTGGTGCAAAGTAGTTGCCAAAAGATGCATTTTAACAAGGGTGTGATATGAAGCATATCAAAGCCAAATTGGGTCTCTTCAAAATTTTCAGATGTTAGAAATATTCAATTAGAAGTAATCTTCTTAAAGTGTAATGCAGGAAATAAATCTTCAAGAAAGACCAGACTTTCTTTTCATGGTTGTTTGAGCTCCACATATAACTTTAGAAATGTAGCAAAGTGTCTTAATATTTGCCCCTATGAATTCAGACAGAAATAATATGGAATGTAAATAATAGATCAGAAAAAAGTACAAATATTCACAGTAGACACAGTTAAGCATAAATAATATTAATGATATTATGTGTGTATATATCTCTAGAATGTTCCTTATGTATATACATGTGACATTGTATCATTTCAAATGGATATTATGAATCTCTTGCAAATGGATGTTATCAAATTTCACGTCTGTCAGCTTATATAAGTTCTTAGTTTCATGATGATGATATTCACTTGAACACAAATTTTGTTCATTGACTCTATGCTTGTGCTGGTAGGGAGCTTTGGCATTAATATATGTTCCACTTTCTTGTGATTGCAGCAGGTATATAACAAAGACAAATTCAGTTTCAATGACAAAATAAGAGAGGCTGATTTTGACATTATTCCCTTTATTGAAGTAGTGAAGATGCGGTTGAAACTTCAAATTAAAGACCTCCCGGATGGAACCATTGTCACAAAAAGTAGTCCAAACCGATAAATTGTCTACCTAAAGAGAGCCCATATCCGCCCGGGGGGCGTAGCTTGATGGTTTGAAGTGGATCCCCAAGGTGTGGATCCCGCCATTTAGCCCAAAGGTGTCAAGTTCGAACCCCCGGGAAGTCAATCACCCCGTTTTCGGGAATACCAGCTGGCGACTCTAGATTAGTCTGCACCCGAAGGGTGTGGGACACCGGGGGAAGCAATTCAAAAAAAAAAGAGAGCCCATATCCTGTGGAAAGATGACAAAGTCATTCAAAATGTGGTTCTTAGATTGAAAAATGTTTAGTTAGATTGAAAAATGTTGAGTCTAGGGAAGTGGAGCAACAATTGCAATGGATTGACATTCCTAGTTCTAAGGGCATTGCAGTTGTTGTATTTGTTGTATTTTGCTGTTGTCATATTGTATTTTAGGCATGTATTGTAGTAACAATATTTTTAATTTGTAGATCTTTAAGACCATGTGTCACAACTTTTGACAGTGTAACAATTTTCAGATAGTGAGGAACAACTTGTAAATAACAATTCTTTGACCATGTTTAACAATTTTCAGATAGTGTGTAACAATTTCTTGTGAATGATAATACTTTGATCATGCTTAACAACTTCTAGACCATGAGTAATAAGTTGTGAATAACAGCTTATAATGACCTTTTAGGAAGTGTTTAACAAGTTTTTACCACAATAAACAAGTTTTTGGACATCTATCACATGTTGTTCAGGTTCTATTTTGTTGTATTGTGTAGTCCAAGTGCACAATAATGTAAGCACCTTCGTCACAATCATTGGATTGTGAATAATAACCATTTGACCATACTTAACAAGTGTTTGAGCACCATTCATAAGGTCTTACATTGGACATGTTTTAATTGATGGCAACTTTTGGGCATGCTTTAACAAGTTTCTGACCATATTTAACAAGTTTTTGAGCACCTATCACAAGGTTTTGACTTTGTGTAACATATTATACGTATCTTTAATGTGTCTTCCATTTTCTTATTTACCATGCATAGATACATTGTTATTCAAAAGCACATGACCAAACTATAACAACTAAATGAGTTTTTACACTTGCTTATGACCTTGTTATTCGCTGCCCATTAAATTGCTACACTTGCTCATTAACTTGTCAGGTTTTTGCCGAGGGAGTTGTCACGCGTGCCCATTAATTTGTCAGCGTTTGCCCAAAGAGATGTCACGCCTGCCCATTAACTTGTCATCTTTTGCCCAAAGAGTTGTCACGTCTGCCCATTAACTTGTCATTTGTTGCCCAGGTAGTTGTCACGCGTGCCTATTAACTTGTCTAGGTTTTGCCCAAAGAGTTGTCACGGCTGCCCATTAACTTGTCAAATTTTGCCCAAAGAGTTGTCACGCATGCCCACTAACTTGTCAAGTTTTGCCAAAGAGTTGTCACGTCTGCCCACTAACTTGTCAAGTTTTGCCCAAAGAGTTGTCACGTCTGCCCACTAACTTGTCAAGTTTTGCCCAAAGAGTTGTCACGCCTGCTCATTAACTTGTCATGTTTTGCCCAGGGAGTTGTCACGTCTGCCCATTAACTTGTCATCTTTTGCCCAAAGAGTTGTCACGTCTGCCCATTAACTTGTCATTTTTTGCCCAAGTAGTTGTCAAGCGTGCCCATTAACTTGTCAAGTTTTGCCCAAAGAGTTGTCACGTCTGCCCATTAATTTGTCAAGTTTTGCCCAAAGAGTTGTCACGTCTGCCCATTAACTTGTCAAGTTTTACCCAACGAGTTGTCACGCCTACCCATTAACTTATCATTTTGCCCTGCCCATTAACTTAAAGAGTATTGGCCATTAACTTGTTACACCTGCCCAACTAGTTGTCACACGTGTCCAGTAACTTGCCATTTTGCCCTGCCCATTAACTTAAATAGTATTGGACTTGTTACTTTTGCTCATTACTTTGTTATTCGATGCTCAAGGCGTTGTTACACTAGCTCATTACCTCGTTAATAGTTGCTCATTAACTTGTTATTCTCTGCCTATGAACTTAGATTTGTAACATTTTTGTGTTGCCTAAGAGAGTACACAACAATGGGGGGAATAAAATCTGTGTCATTTCATCTAATTCACTCAAATCAAAATAACATACAAGAATTCAACATAATTGTTCACAACCGTTTCAAAACATAAAATAACACGTCTTCTTCTCAAACTTCGACAACTTGTCCCAGGCAGCTTTCGCCTCCTTGTTCGAAGACTGCAAAGAAGTTTTCTTTCTAGTATTTTCCTCGCAAACTTCATGCTCCATAATCAATGTGAGAAGACTATAACTAGATATTGATGACAAATCTACTTCTGCAAGTATTAGAAACATCAGTCATGCTTTCGATCAACATTGTGTGGCCTTCCCTTCAGTATTTCCCATGCCTTCAAACCATCAGAAACAGCAGCCACTGCTCAAATTGAGAAAAATTAACATAAAGAATTAAAGATCTACCTTTCAAAAAAAGAACAAGTAATTGAAAATGAAGAACTTGAAATTTATAAATTACAGGATTCAAGCAAGTACTATGAGATGTGACATATCTCACAAGTACAACGATGCAAAACTTTTTACTATAAAAAACAGTGGTGTTAGTTCATTGGACTTACTTTGTTTAACCCAAATCCACTATCAAACTCTCAGTTTGGGACTTTGGGCGGAACATTCCTGCAAGTAAACAATAGACTTTTTCCCCATTTTCACAGTAAAAACAGCTTCACCTTTTGTGTAAAAAATGAAAATCTTAGAAATCCCAAATGATAGCTTGATAAATTCAATCCTCAAAAAAGATCAACCAAAGCATATTGACAATCAAATTCAATTATAATCTCTGAAGGATGGAAAGCAAGAAGAATCAAACCAGGAAATTAGGAACATAAGCCAGCAAAGACTAAGAATAGCAGCAACCAAAGTAAGCCGTCTAACTAAACATTCAACCAATCATATCCCGAAAGACTAAAGAGCAGGAGATCACCAGAATTGTAATCTTAACCACCAAAAGCAGCAAATTTCACACAAAACAAAAATTAAAACAACCATGGAGTCTTCCACTTCAGCTTCACCAGAAAAATTAAAACTTCTTGCAAAGAAGTTTGCAAGAAAAGACCCCAACAACTTGAATTGCAATACCATTGAAACAAATAAACAAGATAGATGCACATCACTAAGCCTTTGTGCTTAGATTGACTGAATTCCGTTACAAATAAAACATACAAAACACATATATATTCTTTTTGTACCCACTGTAAGAAGAAACATTAAGGCTTCTACCAATTTAATAATTTAATATGCATGAGAGATGCACAAATGAGCATGATACATAAAAACAAGACAAGAGCACATTGAAAAACGCATACAACTGCTTCTTTTCTAGCCTTACAATTTTTTCTTTCGAAGTCTCCACTGTCTTAGGGTCTTCCTTCAGAAAAAAGAAAGTTACTATATAATAATCCCATATATGAAGCAAAGGGAAATGACAATAAGGAAGTACTAGTTTTTTTCCAAAACACGCACTAGATGTTCAAAATTGCTAATATTTACTATTTAATAATCTTAGGTTTCTTTCTCCTCAGTTCATGATTATTTTTTAATCAACCCACTTTTACTTCAAGTTCATGATTATTATTGAATCAACCCAGATAAGGAAAATTGCTTTCCACTTCCTTCTCCTGAAACAAGAGACATAAACATATAAGAACTCAAGATACCAAATCAGGAAAACAGCTTTCATTGAAGCATTTTGTCAAACAAATTCTAGGCAATCATCATGCCTCTAGTTTGCATAGAAAGCAGCAAGTAATCTAACCTATAGAAGTCACCTAAGAAATTCCTTATAGAAATCACCTAAGAAATCAATCTAAGTAGACTGTTTTTACTAATCCCATCAAGGGATGAAAAAGAATAATATCAAAACTAACAAACAGAAATCATCAGCCACAATTTCGCATTGTCAGAAATATAGAATTGGAATCACTACTGCAATCATCATAGTCAGCCAATAATCTAGCCTAAATGATTATCTTTTTCAAATTAAGCATACAGAATGACTAGAATAGAAGGTAGAATTCAAGATTATACACAAATTAATGAGAGAATTGGTGTCCACCCATGAGTTCCCATGAACTGACAAACTCAAACACTAACAAAATTGGTGTCCACCCAAAGCTGAGAGACAAACCCCAAGCTAATAGCAGAACAAATGTTGATAACTTGCTTAGCCAACAAATTTGACCTTCTAGTTAGGAAGAGTGATTCAAGTCAGGAGCCGTGCACAATGTGAAGGAAGCCGATGGATTGTGAGAGAAAGGAAATAGGCGTGAATTGTAAGGAGATTTTGCTATTTATTATATAAGATGAGGGGAAGGAGCTTGACGGTGGTCTGGGGTTGCGACTGAGAGAGACAGAGGGCGGGGCGGGGCAAGAGAGATGAATGAGAGAAGCAAGAGACTTAGTTTGTAATTAGAAGAGGGGCAATCTGGTCTTTTGACATTTGGGGGGGGCCGGTGAGGGAGGAGGAGGGGGTGGGGGTGGGGTATTTTTTTATTAAGACTAGGGGCAAAACTGTCTTTTCACTTTTCAAATATATTAAAGTGAGGTCCCTTGGGACCTTACATTAATATTTTCAACTTTTGGGACTTTTCTAATATTAAGTCCCTTGTGGGGGACCTCAAATTAATTTTCCCTAAAACATTTGAGTTCACTTGACAAACAACGAGAGTTCAAACGTGAGTTATGTTCGTGTCCACTACTCCACTTATTACTCAGACCCTTTTTTTTAAAAAAAACAATTATTTTGTTATAAAAAAACAAACAATTATTGATGGGAGAAATTTTTGCATGAAACAAGTAAACACGTAAGATGTTATGTGGAATTTCTAATGTGACATGACACCCTAAAAATCCTAACTAATATATTAAGAAAAATTTAAATCTTATTATTTGATTTTTATATATAAAAAAAGAAATTTAAATCTTATGTTTTCAATTTTTTTATTTTACAAGTTGAATTTTTTTTATTAGTTAGGTCAATTTTTAGGGTCTCACGTCAAATTCAAAATTCTTCATAAGACCTTATGTGTTTCTTGTTATTAGTTATCCCACAAATGACGTGATGCACTGAGATCACGAAAGAATTTTTCTCTTTTTTTTTGTTACCCAAGGGTATCCCCACCCGCGTATCAAACGGGACTAATCTCTAGCTATTATAAAGTCTCATAGAGGGGGTAGACAGCTGGTCTGTGAATTTGCTTCATTCGCAAAGAGACGGTGATCGAACCCCTAACCACTTGTTTAAGGGTTACGAAAGAATTTGTTGGATCAAATCTTATTAAGCTACACATAAATGTTTTGGACACATAAATGTTTTGGAAGGAGAGAAATTTGTTGGATCAAAATATGTGTTTGAACCTATATAATCTACAATAAACTAAATGAGGTAAATTACAGAGACCTATTATTTTATGGAGCCTAAATTTTTAATATTATATATGTCAAACGCATGCTCCTATCATCCGTTTTTGGGAAAAAGAAAACAACTGACTCCTGTCATCCTGTGGAAACAATAACGTAAGACGAAAATTGACCATATTCCCTATACTAATTTTTATTGAATTCATTTTTCATTTAAATTTTTAAATTAAGATTCAAAATTCATCCCACCAAATTTCAGACAATACTAAATAGTCATTAGTCAGTACTTACCAAATTAGATGATTGATGTTGATTAATGAAGTAATCTAATCAAACAGTTGCAATAAAATTTTGTGTTATTATATAAAGTTTATGAAATATTGGTACTTTATTTATAATTAACTGTGTCATTATCACAAAAAATTATTTTACCGTTTTTGTGGCCTGATACTGTCGTCTCATTATAAATAAAAAAATGTACATTGGAATAGTCTATCTCGCTATACATGATTTTGCGGACATGTTGATATGTTTTGTGAATTAAAGTGTCATTCACTCTTGACTGACCTCAATACTATAGTATCTTTTTCTCCAAAGTTTCACAAATTCATGGGAATCCTTTTCTATATAATATGAACAACATAAATAAAAGAAAGTAATTCTCCCTACATAAATAAAAGAAAAGGATACATATAATTTTACAGATAATTTGTTATTGCTGAAAAATCGTGTGAAGTAGCAGAAGTTAGGGCTTGAGTAGCTAATACAAATTTGTGCATGTGCTGGACAATTTCTCCACTTGCTTGCTAACAAATTATGAAAAAAGTTAAGGTTGTCGCCTTGTCTTTTGGAATATTACTCTCTTTTAACATTTTATGCCCTCACTCATCTACTAGGGTTTTGTTTATGGACAACATTCATCTACTAAGATTAGGCAAGACGAATGTGCTATATGTTTGGAGAAAAAAATGAATATCATAATGATTTAATTGCAGGTAAAAAAAAGTGTTTGCTTACGTAAAATTTACCATCCAAACACGTTTTTGATGAAAAGGTATATTTAAATTACACATTGGCTTCACCAACATAATATACAATTGAGCTCAATGTTTCATCAAAATATACCTAAAATTAAATATATAAGGGATAATCCAAGCTCAATTGAAGTGAATATTTCTTTAAGTAGTTGTGGAGGATTATATTAGGTTTACTAATGACTTTAAATTTAAACTCTGAAAATGTAGGGGATAACGGATTCCTATATTGTAAACTCAAATTTCCACTAATCGAATACATCAATTAAAGGTAGCACTGAGTATCTATGGATAATTCTGATAAAAAAATATCAATGGATAAAAAAAATTGGGAAACTCTCCTTGTAAAACTCATTCCAATTTATTGGAAAAGTTAAGCCTTCCTTGATGCCCTTAAATTGAAAAAATAAATATAAATAGTGTTGATTAATAGAGCATTGGTATGATATATAGATAATATTTAAGTCAAACTTTTCATATCATCAATGTTGTCATGTTATCTCTATTTACATTTGATCATGTGTCTTATTATTTTAAATATTACCATTTAGCTATAAATTCACATAGAAAAGGATAGATGAACATGTCATATTAAAAATTTTGATATTGAATATGATAAACTAAACATCAGTAGTTTTGTCCTAAACATCCTACTAAATCTATTTTTGAGATGATTGCATATCTCAATTGTAAATTATATTGAAATGGAATTTCAGTATAAAAAGAAAGAAGTACAATGCGGAATCATCAATGTTGTCATGTTATCTCTATTTACATTTGATCATGTGTCTTATTATTTTAAATATTACCATTTAGCTATAAATTCACATAGAAAAGGATAGATGAACATGTCATATTAAAAATTTTGATATTGATTATGATAAACTAAACATCAGTAGTTTTGTCCTAAACAACCTACTAAATTTATTTTTGAGATGATTGCATATCTCAATTGTAAATTATATTGAAATGGAATTTCAGTATAAAAAGAAAGAAGTACAATGCGGAATCTTGTGACATAAAAAGGTTAGATTCTCAAGAGAATACAACAAACGGCCAAAATATGGCTTGTTCAACATATTGTTAAAGCCTTTCAACTTATACGCATGGTTAGATAAATCTACAGTTCACCTGATTGAGATATAGAGCACAAATGAAATGAAATGAAATAATTTAAAAGTCACCACCCAAAGATTTTGAATGCATTTTAGTGATTATGGTTCTAAATGTAAAAGCTATGAATGTCAATTCTTTTTTTCGTTTAAAATTATAATTATTCCTTATTTTTTGCTTATCATGAGACACATTAATTGAAAAAAAAATTTGTGAAAATAGTTAGATAACTTGATTATTTCTCAATTGCACTATATTATAAACAGATTCCTTAGGATCTATTGGTAATTTTTAGATTTCAAGGGGCCATGCAGTATTGACTTGACTTTTTTTTTGGAAACTGATTACAATTTTCTAATGATTAAAGTGGGTATTTTAAAATATCAATACATATTTTATATAAATAATTAATAATTAATTTAACTGATTTAATTAGAATATAGTTTACAAATATTTATGGTGTCAGATCCTTGGACCAACGATTCTTAAATATTTAATGTTAACCATTCGCATCTGTCCCTCAAAAACGACTTTAAATAATAGCATTGAGTTATTTTTCTTGAATTAGTTGTAGAACATTTGTTCTGTTTGAATCTGTCATGACTTAAAGTCTACTCTACTTAATCTTTTTGGATAAAAATAATACTGAAATGAATTGAATAGGACTTGCAGAACAAGCCAGAGCGACTTCCAAGGCTTATAAAGCAAGTCAAGAACTCAAGACCGGTCTATAAACTATGAAGCAAACCAAACGTACGTGATCACTTTTAAAATTTGACATTTAAAAAGGGCGGGTAATAGGCAGAGAGTTAGAAGATAGAAAAATGGAAAATTAATTTGAGGTCCCCGTCCCCCACAATGGACTTAATACTAGAAAAATCTCAAAAGTTAAAATAATTAAAGTAGGGTCCCAAGGGACCTCACTTTAATATACTTGAAAAGTGAAAAGTTACTGGGCAAACCTTGTGACAAGTTACTGGGCACGTTTGACAACTCTTTGGACAAACCTTGACAAGTTACTGGGCACATGTTAATTTTCCAACTTTTGAGACTTTTCAAATATATTAAAGTGAGGTCTCTTAGGACCCTACATTAATTTTTTCAACTTTTGGAACTTTTCTAGTATTAAGTCCCTTGTGGGGGACTTCAAATTAATTTTCCCATAGAAAGAAAACACGTGTTTTACCCCAAAAGTAAAAAATATACGTGTTTTTTTGCCAAAAATAAGCACAAATTTTCATATTAAGCTCAAAAATGTACATCATCTATGTGTATTTTTGAACCCAATATGAAAACTTATCTGAATCTTTAACCCAAAAAAAAAAATTGATGCTGATAACTTTTGAGTAAAACACATGTATATTTTTTAGCCTTAATCATTTGACAAGTTAGATGTGATTCTCTCATATTTCTCAAATAGTTTGATCGATTTAGCGGGGACATTAAAACTCAATTTCAGATATTTTTTTATACGAAAGCAATATATGAGTATGCAAAAGGAAGACATAAAGTAATATAGAAAAAGGCCCAACTAATTGGAATTAAACAACATGAACAAAATAGATTGGCCCTTTCTATTCCACTATAGGCCAGGAAAGTAAATGAAGCATATAAGTCCTTGACCCAAATTATAAGGATGCCGTTGAGTTGACAGACAGTACATATGCCTCCAGTTGGTCTTGATTGCAATGGTTCAAAGTTTGCTGAGAAGTAAACCACCAAAAAGGAGAATGTTTCAAAAGTGGGCTGAATTAAGACAACAACAGAACTAAACCCATAGGATTAGCACGAAACTAGTTGCAAATCCAGCCCATAATGGTATAACATATATAAGTGCAAATGCTCCGAACATGCTCCAAATAGAGTCTGTTCCAAACCGAGCCATATAAGTGCAAATGGTCCAAACATGCTGGAAATATATGAGAAACTTCCAACCTAAATATTATATTTTATTATTTTTTAATATTTCTCATTAGTAAGTATCAACTATTAATTTTTTTCGCCAAATGAACTATTAGTTGAAATAAAGAAATATTTGACTTTTATTAAAGTGAATCTTCTCTTGATTCTACATAAATATGTAATTATAGTAAATAGTTATGTTAAGTGTTGTATGATGTCTCTTTTTTCCAAACATTTCATATTGGATAGACAAGATGAGTGATATTGAGGAAAACATTACCCTAGTCAAAGAAACTGAACCCCTATAGGGCTAATGTTTTTCCAAGAAGTCCACTTTGTTTCCTTTTATCAGAATGTGGTTTAATGATATATATAACTTAAATAACCTTAAATTGAGGAAATTATCCATAGGCCCATTAAGATAATAGTAAAATTTAATAAATTCAATTTCCATTTTTACAAAATTAACTTGTAGATGTGGAAGTTGTCACTCCTAAAATGTTGAACACTCTCCAAAAATAAAATCAAATATAAGCATCTAAAAATTCATCTAAATTCCCATTTTTTGCATCAAATTTTCCAAGTATCCTACTTGCGTCCTTCCATCCCTCAATTTTTCTATGCTTCAATTTCCTTCCAACACTCACAATCATCAAAGGCAATCCCTTGCAATGTCCCACAATCTCCTCTGCAACACTCTTCAAATCAGAATCATTCTCAACAATCTCACCTATCACACTTCTAAACAACCTCCATGATTCTTCTTCAGATAAAGCTTCAAATTCTACCTTCTTGGCCCCTTCTTCATTAGATTTCCACACTTTCTCATTCTCACTAACTATCATTATCTTACATCCTTTATTATCTAAAGGGATCCCTATGCCTTCCAAATCAAGCCTTTCCCTCACATCATCAAATATTATTAGAATCTTCTCATTCTTCAGTCTCAAATTGAGACGACGAGCTCTTCCTAAATCACTCTCTTCCCTGATTTTTAGACCCAACATGTCTGCAATTTGGTTTTGGATATTCCTAACATCACGTGGACCTGATTTCGTATCAGTAACAACCATTACAACTTCATCAAATAGTTTCTTGTCCTGCACTCTTCTTCCCACTTCTTTTGCCAATTCAGTTTTTCCAATCCCTCTGGTTCCGTGTATGAGAATGGAATTAAACTCATCTTCCTCTAGTGATTTTAGAATATGATTTGTAGGTTCGAGTCTTGTGTCAAATGTGATGAAATTTTTGAAGCATGAGTACTCTATACCTGAAAACAATATAACAAAGGTGAGAGGTGGGCATTTGAGTACTACTAACTCCGGTCCTAGATGACTTTTTTTGGAGAGGTTAAGGTTGCAAAATAGTCTATTAAATCATGACATATTTGATATATTTTTAGATTATCCATTAGTTTATAAGTAAAATAAACTAGTTTAAGGGAAAAAAATTAGGTAAATCAATTTATAATTAACTTATTTTTGCTTTTTTTAGGATTTTTCAAAAAAGTCAATTAGGTCTTATATTTAGGACCGGAGAAAGTATTAAGTATTACTCGTACATGTGGATATTTTTTATTTTTATTTTGTACCTTCAATGCCACTTAGATTAAAACTAGCTGAATCATTATCCCCATACATGTCAGTAATCTTTAATCAACCTAACGGTGATATATTATTTTTACTTCATTTTGGAAGTTCATAGTCACATTCATACATAAAATTAAAACACACTTAAAAACATAATTGTTTGGGACAATTACACATGTGGCCCAAGTAAGAGATTTAATTCCAAAGAGGTGAACAAGTTGTTAATAACTACTATAAACAACTGCAATAGTCTTTATTAACAAGTGTATAAGTTATCAATAGGCCAATTTGAAATTAAATATCTTATTTGGGATATAAGTGCAATTGTCCCTTATTGTTTAGATTCCACAAATATAGCCTGATAAAAAAATGGAGAGTCTATATTTTAACTTGCAAACAAGGTGGAAAATACTATCAAGATTTCACCCAAAATGACAAATTCTTGTAGAAATTTATTTTCCTCTTAACCTATATAGTAGTACTCCCTCCACTACTAATTATAAAATAAGTTGACTTTTCGTAGAAATCAAGAAAACAAATTAAACCGCTAAAATATACAACATATATTTAGTAAAATTATATTATATGTCTCTCCCTTCGTTCTTAAATATAAGATCACTTTTGAAATTCAGTTTCTTCTTAATTATATGTTTACTCTCTAACTTTTCTCAACTTTTTCCTAAATTATCCCTACAATATAATGTTTATCTATAATAACAAGCGAAATAGGGAGAGTGAGGATAAAAGTATATATAGTTGGGATAAATTAGTAATATCATGTATGAATAACTAACTTAACTAACTTCCTTAATCTACTCAAATTAAAGAAAGTGGTCTTATATTTAAGAATAGATGGAGTATTTTATAAAAAAATAAATTAGTTCTAAAGGATGAGTATTCCATAGTCGTCTGTACCTGGAAGAGGGGCTGGGCGAGAAATCCGATCGAATTTTCCAAATTGTTCTTGAAGCTCAGCGATAGATTTCACTTTCTTCATCGATTTTCTGCTCATACGGTAACGACCAACACAATTAGGGCAAAATCCAGCGAAGCATCTCTGACTAGTCTTACTTTTCTCTTCAATCTTCACGACTTGTTCAATAATCTGCTCCACATTTGCAAGCCACTGTTGAACTTGGGAATCAATGAGATCTCCGCGAGTTTTGGCTTCTTGAACTTGTTGACTCACATAAACCTGAAGACTTTTGAGCTGACCTGCTTGTTGACTAAGATGGGAGACATTTTTGGAGAAATGGAAGAGGTAATCGAATTGACGCAGGATTGGATGAACTGGATATTCAGCAATTTTTGCTGCTATAGAGGTGAAAATGGTGGTCATTGTAGAGATTGAAGTGTAATGAGTGGTATGTTGAGACAGAGAAGAAAGAAAGGAATTTGGAGAAATATATGTATTTGTAACATTGATCTCACAATATATATGTACTTATGAGTGAATGAAACATGGGATTGGTGTATGTAATATGTTAATGTTTGGTTGAGTTTCGTGGAAAGTGAATTGAAAGTGGGAAGAAAGAGGAAGAATGCGTGTCTATTCTGTGTCATCACTCCACGAAAATTCTTCTTTCTATTACTTTGTTTATTCATGCCCATGTTGTGTTCTTTCAATTATTGTGTTTGATTTCCTTGTTAAATTTGCGATCATTCTAGTGGGTTTCTAGTCATTTTAAATTAACATTGTTAACTTATCTAATGGAAAATGCTTATTAGGAAAATTTAAATACTATAAAACATTAGGGTTTATTTATTTTCTTATTTGTAATATTTTTCAATTTTTCAATTTAATAATAGTAAGTCAACATTTTAATGTTTCTTTTTCAGCCTCTTAAATTTATACAATCAACATTTTCGTTAGAGAAGTTAATGGTGTTAATTTTTTTTTATCAAAAGTTAATGATGTTAATTTGAAATACTAACAACACACTTTTCAAAATTAAGGGACTCAAACACGACTTTGTCCAAAGTTAAAGACCAGATACACTTTTCAAAGTTAAAGGATTAAAACATGACTTTATCTAAAGACAGGAGACTAAAACCACATTTTTAAAAGTTAATGGACTAAAACATGACTTTGTCCAAAATTAAGGATAAAAAACATACTTTAACCTAAATCTATGGTAAGAAATTTTGTGACATTTTTGGAAAATAAATAACTGTTGTTTTTACTTATTTTCTTAGAAAATTAGTACTCGCTCCGATTTTATATGTAAGGTAATTTAACTGAATTGAGTTTTCGGGAAAAATGTTAAATGTAATAAATGTGTTGAAAATTTTCTATGTTTTTGGTTTTCAAGAGAATCTCTACTCGCGTATCAAGTGATACTAATCTCTTGCTGTTCTGAAGCCTCATATAAGCGGTAGATAGTTGACTTGTAAGTTTACTCCATTCAGGAGAACTGGAGATCGATCTTTCAACCACTTATTTAAGGGACAAGAGTATTACTATTTACTACTCACGCCAACTAGCTAAGTTAAAATTTACTATCTTTTTAAATGTACCATTTTTTGTCAATCTTAGAGAGGGTAATAATGAGAAAAATAATGTATAAAATAGATCAATGAAAGTCAAATGGGTAAAAGTGGTTTTGTTGTTTAGAGGATTTTAAAGAGAAATTTAAAAAAACAAACTCGTTATAACAGCTTGTATTTGAATATATTATGGGTGAAGCAGCATATAAGTTATTTCTCTTTTCCACTCAAAACTTTTTTACATGCAGCCAACACATCTTGTATATATAGTATCCAAATATTGTTTGCAAATTGCAAGTTACATCCAATATTACAATTTATCGATGATATTTAAGACTCTATATATTCTATGTGAAAAATTCCAATGCTAGCCTGTTTGGATAACCTTTGAAAATAGTTTTTAGAAACTAAACCTAGGTTTCACAAAGAGTGGAAAGAGAAGGGTACTTTTGGGTGAGAAGATGTTTCTGACACCCTTGCCTACCCATTTTTCAGGTGTGAAAAGTAAGAAACAGTAGATTTTCTCCAAAATGAGGTTTGTTGGAAATATTGTGTGGATGTGTCATAAGGAACAAGTCCCAAATTATTAGGGATTGTGGGGTCCAAATTATAGGTGAATTTGGATTCTTATGTGGGTAAGAGGAGAAGTTAACTCATACAATAATGGGTCACGAGAGGTTAAATCCGGCTATATTTCCCTCTCATTTGTATGAGTTAATATGAGAGGATTGAGCACCTTTTATTAGGCTATATTTTGTGAAATATGAAATTAAGTTTTTGGTAAGTTTTGAGACAATAACTTGTCATATTTCATCAAAGTGAATTTCAAATGAAAAAGGCTAATTTTGTGGATCACAATAAATGTGCTTATAAAGGCTGTAATAACGTGATTTTGGAAGTTATGAGTTTTGAATTTTAATAATGAAATTCTTAAATTTACTTTATGCCATTTAACATAAAAAACCTGAAGTGTTTCATTGCTCTAAACACTATTCATGTATGGCATTGAATTGCTTTGATTTGTGCAAATTAATGGTTGCCTAATATTGGGGACGTTTTGTTCTAGCTGAAATAAATAAATTGATTCTATTAATTTATTTCAATGTGGCAAGACTACTTGAACATTTTCAAAGTAAAATGTTTTGGAGCCTATTAAAAAGGGTGTATCACTACAGATCAGAGAGTGTATGTGACTCTTGGCTCTTGAGTTTAAGAGCATTCTTCTTCCTCTCCTACAAAATATTCTCCTTTGAGTTACTATATACTTTCACTGTTCTGTTGCCTTATAAAACGCAGGAAGGGTCTGTTTAATCCTGGGGAGAGACACGTCCTATGTTTGCCGGTGGTCGCGGAATACCTCTAAAGGACATAGTCCCACAAGGGAAGCGACTCAGATCATATTTGTTTATTTTATGTGTAGTGTTGTGTTTGTTTTCATTGTTTGCAGGAATAGTTGATGAATGGATATATTAGCATTGGAGAGGAGTTAGAACATATCCATAGAATTATTTGATGATTTGGGAGCAGTCGCCAACAATCTTTAGAGGTATTCCGATGTTCTTTCTGCAATGGAGTCGAACACTGAGGCTGCAATTCCGGCAAGAGTTGATTTGGCGTTGACATATTCATCAAATAAGGAGATGTAACATCCTGAATTTTAAATTAGAGGTAATAAAGAATTTATTAAGGTATTGATGTGTCATTTAGGAAATTTAAAGTCTTAGAATGAAATTATGATATTTCATATGATTTGTACATATTAAGTTTTATTTACTATAGGATTTAAAGAAATATAATTAAATGGGTCATTTGGAATTTGAAACTTTTATGAAAAGTATTGGGAAATTTAGGTAATATTATGGAGAGAAAGGGATACAATAATAAAATATACAAACTTTTGGCTAGAAATATAATTAAGAATAAACAATAGGGTAGTTAATTGTAATTTTCCCTTACTAATATATATAAATACTCATGTAACATGACACACAAACCCTAGCCTCCTAATCCAAACCATTGGCCTTCGACCCCCTCTGAATCCGGCGACGGTGGGCTCCTCCGGCGGCCTTCGGCGCGGCGGCGCCAACCCCTCCCACAAGCCCATCATCTTCTTCCTCTTCTTTCCTTCTTCCTCCTCACCGAAACTCACCTCCTATCTCACTCCCTCGCGTCTTCTCTCCTCTGTTTCTTCTTCGTTCTCCGGCGAAATAACGGCGAACGACGGTGACAGCGACGGTGGGGAGGGTGAGTTCGCCACCTCTTTTTATTCTTTAGGCTATTCACTCTTCTCACTTCATTTTCTTATAGTTTCCTCTTCATCTGTTGAAAAACTCGGCCAGCCACCTTGAGAGACCGAGTTCCGGCAGTACCGGCGGCGGTCGGCGGTGGCGAGCTCTTACCAGACCGGTGGGAATGTAGAGCAAACTTGGGTGAGCTTTACTTTTGATTTCCCATTCATTTTCCTTTGATTTTTGGGCGAGTCAAGAGAGGATTCAATTTTATTTCTTGGGCTTGGTGTGTTCAATCAGTAAAAGCTGAAACTTTAGCTTATGTTCTTGTTGTTTTGAATGAGAGATTGAACCTTGAAGAGAAGTTTGTGGCAGTTTATGAAAACCCTAAATTTTTGGGGCAACCCTTGCTTTTTCTGTTTGTTATTGCTTGGTTTGATTTATAATGAAATACATACTTGTATGGTGGGTTGAAAGGTGGTTGATGCTGGTCTATTTAATATCTTTTTGTGTGTGAACTGAAAATAAGTGATAGTTGGATGTTTTATTGTGGATTTTGGTAAGTTAAATGAGAGAGAATTCGATATGACTTAGGTTGTTGGGGTTTAGGAAATTTTAAATCTATAGAATGTAGCATGTGTTTTGTTTAGAAGGTTTTGGAGTTGATTTGTCTAGTTGCAATTCTTGCCTTAAAGGGAATCAAAATCTGTTTTGTCTCTTATTTGATTTCTAAATGTGGATGCTTGTAATAGATGAATGAAATGAAATTTGAATATAAGTTAAAGATGGTTTGTGTTGGATTTTGAATTAGAGAAAGAAGAATATGCTATATGAGGTCATTTAGAGTAGTATGGTTGGTGAAAGCTCTTGAATCACATTTTGAATTGGAAAGTGTGATGTAATAGGGATTTGATTGAGATAAATGAGATATGAAGATGCAATTCATGTGTGGTTACTTAAGTGTATGGCTTAAAAAAAATGGAGTATGCAAATGGGTTATAATTTAGACTCTTTTATCTATTTGACTGCTTAGTTTTCCTTGTTTTATGAGAGGGATAAATGTGTTTTGAAGCATGAATAGAGAATGAGGAAATACAAGATAGCTAGTTAGGAAATGTATGACGATTGCCTTAGTATTTATCTACAATGATGATGTTGTGAAATTGCATAGGAATTGGCAATGAATGGAGTGAATTGAGATTTAGATAATCAAGGATTAATATGGCGGGATCAAATGAAGTAGTGATGGTTTGGGAATTTTTGTAACCTTGAAGTTTGGACTGATTTAAGAGCATAATATATTTCTTTTATATTTTTGATTTAGATCTTGTTGGGCACACTTTCCTTGAAACAAAAGATTATGTTATTGTTTATATGTTTAAAGGATGTCCAGGAACAAGTAGAAATAAGGTACGATTTCATATATATGATTAAGGGTGATGTTTATGTGTTTATGCGTGTTAAGGCAGGGGGTTAAATCTTATGGTTAAGATTGAGTTGATGGTTGGTCATTGGCTGGTGATATTGGTTGATTGTGCAATGATGTGAAATGTGGTTGTTAGAGAATTCTGGAATCGCCAAGATTTTGTTGTGGCTTAAGTAATAAACGAGATTAGAATAAATTTAGGTTTGAGTAGTAATAAATGTTGAGATATTAAAGTTAGAGTCATTGTTGAAATTTATTGAGATGAGTTGATGCTATCTCATGTTGAGATGTATGAATTTGGATATGTAAATGAGGTGTATGTAATTTTTGTTATTGTACTTGACTTGTGGACTTTTAATCAGGAGTTTCCAATTGAGTTTTGACTTTTGGTTTGAGAATTATGATTTTGTGCTTATATGGAGGATTCTTGAGTTTATCAAGAAAATCCGGTGAAAGTTTGTTAGTTAAGTTTTGAGAATCAAAATGATCACATAAGATAGTTAAATTATAAAAAAAAGTGGGTAGTAATATGGAATACGAGAGAGACGTCAAAGTATTATATAGTGAAAATGATATTAATCTATCATTTTGTATCCTATCATTATAGGAGGAACTAAGAGAAAGTATTTGGAGGAAATCTACGAGAATGGTAAGAAAGAACGTCAGAGTGTTAAAGGGCGACATGTAATCACACTTAACCTTACTATAACATTGAGGGTGATGTTAGTGTGGATTTTTAAAATCTTTTCTCACCCTCTATATATATATATATTATCTTTAAAAAGGTATTTTTATACAAAACAGGCTATCGGGTGCCTTTTAAACACGATTATTTTCGTATAAAAGGAATTTGAAACATTATACATATTATCCTGGCTGGTGTTTGTTCTGGTATGATGTGAGAGGTTCAGATGGTATTATGTGAGAGATGTTGATAGTTAGGTTGAGAGAATAAGTTGAATAGTTGAGATTGAGATAGTGAAGGGAATGATAATAGTGCATGATATTGATGATGAGATTGAAATTGATGGATATGGATATTGGGAGAGTTTGCATGACACTGATATATATGTACCATCGCGCGATGATAACTGTCGATTGGCCGATCGACAGTTATTTGTACTGATGATCCTTTTCGGATTGATTAGACCGGGGATCATAGGTCGACTTATTGAGAGAAAGTGACTTACGGTTGTTTGGCATTGGAGAGCCCAACCGTTCCCATTCTGCAATGGAAACAGAATTGAGGTTCTCTCTCTGGAGATTGCCAGAGAGGGAAATTGTCCCCTCATTATGAAGAGGGACACAGTGTCAAATCATATAGTGAAGATTAGATGCTTGGATATGCCTCCATGATGGTACAATGCATCTATAGGTGAGTGTGTGAGAGTTGTGGTGGTAGTATCATTAGATTGGAGATTGGGGAGATGATATTTAGTTATTGTGGATTTGACTGAGGGATTTGATTAATATGTGGAAAATAGAGATGGTGAATTTGAGTTGATTTGGATGTGATAGAGGGACTTGAGTTATGAATGGAAGTAGACTTGACAAATATATGTATATACTACTAATTTTAAAATGTGGTACCCTTTAGACGCCCTCGCTACCGCACATCTCACTGTTATAGTGAGTTAAGCGGTGATTACTGGGACAAATTGTCTCATCCCACGATTACACACATTTTTACAGGTGTTCATGCACAGGCACGGGCATCAGGAAAGGGAATTAGGTAGTAGAAGTTATATAGTTTATTTGGAATTGTATATTGCCAATTTGTATAGGTCTGCATTCGCTTCCGCATGTAGATATATTTAGGTATTGATAAATAATATTTGGTTTTGTTTATTAACCATGTTAGGCAAATCTATGATATTAATCATATTTTATTAGTTTGCTTCTTTATCTAACCATGTTAGGTGAACCTTTTCTAACATGGTTAGCTATTAATTATCCATGATAGTGTTCAGGTTGTATTAGGAAATCCTTTTCCATCATGGATAGTATTTAATCATTAGTAAAGAGATAATTGAATTAAAGGGCATATCCTAGATTAATTAGGGAATTAGTAACAAAATGTTACAGGAGACTTCTAATTTTTGGATTTAGTGGTGTTATTTTGGTATTTTCCTATTGTGTAGGAAATATTTAATTTGTCTCACATCTCTATTTATTATTTTGTCTAGGACACTTTTGAGATGTAACAATTTGAGATGAAAGTGAATAAGTCTTTAGCAATTATTGCTAGAGATGATTTGTTCTAAGAATTGAGTTTTAGATTCTGTTTGTCTCTATCTTGTGATAACTTTGAGATTTTACAAATTAGTGATTGGTTAAAATAGGTCATTATATTCCTCATTCCTATGGTAGGACTGAGATGACAAGTTGTAATCCTCTAGTGAGCTAGAGATGATTTGATGTAAGATTTGAGCCTTACATCTATATGTCACAATCAAGGGACAAATGTTGAGATTTTATAATAATGAAGCCAAAATAGACTACTCCTCATTCCTATGTGGATTGAGATAAAAATGTGTAAACCTCTAGAAATTGTTTGAGACTAGAGATGATATGAGAATTGAGTTTTAACTCAAAGAGATATCCGGATAAAGTTACCTTGGTGGTAGACATAAATCCGATGAAATGCTAAAGCATGGAGTCCATTGGTGTTATAGAAACACAACATATTTGGATGAAAAACCCAGTCATGGGTGATGTGTAGTTATATGGAGAGATAATTGACACAATGATATGATATTTTTCATGGGACAACAAAAGGCCATGATAGATGTGGAAATATTGGGCAAGAAATTGGTTGGGGTTATTATTGGGTCTTCTTGAGGTACGCATGTATGGAACTTGTTTAAGTAATTCATGTAATTATTGTATGAGCTTGTCCTTGACAAATTAATTGTTTAAAAGTTCTATATATGTGCTAAATCCTAAAGGAAATATCTCTGTATGTGCTGGCTAACATTACGAGATTGTTATGCTATTTACCTTTGTGGTTTATTTCCTATCAATGCTGGATTTATTGGATGGTTAATTGCATTAGTTATTCAATAAAAAAAATCATTATTGATTATTGATTAATTGTTGTGAAGGCTTGAATGGTGATTCGTACAGTATTTTGACATGTGAATAATCGTGGTTAATTCATTATGAGTGTTTTAATTACCTTGAAGAAATTCTATTTTAATTGGAATTTTGTTATTAAGTTTCTAAATATGAGCTGGTTACTTTTGTATGTCTTTATGATTAGATTGATCTTATAGACTTCATATACTGACGTAGAGCATACAGTTATATATGTATGACTGGCAATGTTATTAAAGTCGAGTCGGACCGGACGGTCCGACTGGTTGGACCGTCAACCGGAGACTGCGGCGGCTCGGCTATGGTGGCAAGCTGTTCCTAGAGGTTTGGCCGTGTTGGGCTAGCGGGAACCGTCGTTTCAACCGGAAAACCGCGGTTCAACCGGGAACCGGAGCGGTTTTCGCAAAAAAAAACGGACTTCCCAAGAAAGAGGGCGATCTGCACAAGAGGGAAGAAAGGGGAGGATGGGGGAAGAAGTAAGATAAATCTACCATCTACTTTGTCATTTTTCTTTTAATAACAACAAAAAACAGTCAAGAAATGAAAAAAAGAATTGAAAGATAGATGCAACCTGAAACATCTTTTAGATACCTGAAACAGTGAAATTTGAAAGAGAAGAAGTTAATAGGATGAAGCATAAAGGTCTTCGTGCAGAAAGAAGATGAAAGGATAGAAGATGAAGATATTGAAAAAGTTACATTTTTCTCTCTCTTTAAACAACATTAAAAAATGAAATTCACTATCCCACCCCTGCCTCATGTCTCTTTCGCACTACCCTTTCCCATCTCTTTATTGAGTTTTACTTTTTTTTTAAGCCGAACTTTATTGAGTTTTACTGCACCTAGCTATACACTGGTCAAGATAATAGACTTATTAATGGTTAAAGTTGAAGCATGAAATTTAAATTTAGCTCACCTTTTACTAAGTTAAATACAAAAAAAATTGTTTGTTTAATAAGTTTTTAATTCCTATATATTTTCTAAGTCAATTATCTTTCATTAAAAATGAAGAAGTGAAAGGACTACAATTTGTTTATATATATTTTAGATATTTCATGTCTAATATTATTGTCATATTAGTGAAAATATCATTCTTGATCACATGGTAAAAGTTGGGTATCATTTTTGTACCTTGATTGGCTTGATATATGTTATATATCATTTTTGGGTTTTCGTCCTATATTTTTATGAGTTATATTTCAAAGTCAAATATTTTTTCTTTAATTATTAAGTCATCGGTTCGACCATCGGTCCGACCGTACGAACCATGACCCGGAGCTCTCTCCGGCTCACCTTCCGGTCCGGCTTTTACAACATTGATTATTTGTAATAATAATTATTATTATAATGATTTGTTTTGGTTGACATCATATTAATAATTTATTATTGAGATATTATGTGGTAATTATTATGGTGATCATTAGTTGTTATGGATGGAATGAATGTGCTTTCATATTAAATTGAAATAACTATTATATTTGAAAATATAATAGTGAATTATTATTATAATAAATGTTATAAATGCTGGACATTTTTATTATAATGAGTATTCCATTGGATGAATTTAATTCCTCTTGTGCAAGGTCTTATTTTCTAAATTTATTAAAATTAAAATGTTTAATTTTTGAGGTGCACAACATTTTCAAAGACATACATTTGTATTTATAATTGGTGATGACCCATGTCATATAACCCATATTTTATGACGTGTTTTTGAATGGTTTTGTTTGAGCAGAAACAAAGTTCAAAATTTTGTAGTTTTATGATATTATTATGTGGGTGCACTTCAAAGTTATTTGAGACTAAGTTATTACAAACTTCTTAGTAAATATGTTGGAGAATAACCGACATTGTTGTCGATGAGTTGTGATTGTCAAATGACAATAACCATTGTTAAAAATAACAATGATGTAAAAATATTGAGATTTTTCAAAGTGTGGGGGTGCCTTATATTTAGGATACCATATGCTCAATTATTGTTTTTTGCTAAACACTTTATTTGTTTGAAGTGATTTGGGTGTGCACAAATTATTGAGAATTTGATGCATTATTGGATTATATAAATCCATGAGATATAGCTTATGCTATATAAAAAAAATTGAGCATAAAATAAAATAAAAAAATACTCTCATGAGGGGGTAAAATATTCAAGAGATACCATAAATATTGGTATGGTATATAGTGGATTCCTGTTGTATATATTGAGATACACAGAAGTTAAATGAGAAAATCCACTAGTTTCCAAGTAAAATATTTTGGACTAAATCCAACAAAGTGTTGATGTATTCTATGTCAAGTTTCTAAATATATGAGATATTTGGAACTGTGGGGGAATAAATTATAAATTGCCATTTTAAAATAGCAAATAAATTGGTGATAAGTCAACATTTAATGTTGATGAGTTGTGATTGCTAAAAGGCAATAACCATTATGAAGAAAAATAATGCTATATGTGAAAATCTTTTGAGATATAATATTAATAAGCTAGCTTGAAAATTGTGGAGATATCTCAATTGATTTTGTGGGGTCATCAAATATTGACCTATCAGATCTGTTAACTAAGCCTCGAGAAGAAATAATTAGTCGAGGGGAATGTGACTAAAGCCAACTTGAAATTGACAGCGATGGTAACCCAACCTCTGTGATTGGAGATCCCATGAAGGAGGTTCAATGGGTAAAATCAAGTCGTGTGTCAAAATCAAGTCGTGTGTCAGTTCTGCTAGCACTTAAATAATTTGCTAGTCCATTCCTATGACCCGGAAAAGTGCTAGATTGTATTTTTTGTGAGGTTGAGAATAATTCTCTTAATGATTTCATAATCCTACGGAATGGTGTGCTCATTACAGGTACATTTAATGAAATCACCCTTACGAATGTCGGAGTGGGGCTGCTCATATGAAATCTTGACAAAGTTTCTAGAGCATTCGTTATGCACCAGGCACGCTCATGGCTGGTCTTAACGGGCACAAATGACTTTAATAGTGGGAATGTCGGGGTATAATCTGGCTAGTGATACCTCTAGTAGACATTAAGAGTTGTCAATTCAATTCCATAGGAACATTGACTTCTCTGTGTGCTAAGTATTATTGGTCTAGGTCTAGTTCAAAGTCCAAAGGACTGCTAGATACAATGAGAATATCCCAGTGTGTAACTCGGATAAAGGAGTTCCTTTGACACATGTGGGGGATTGTTGGAAATATTGTGTGGATGTGTGATAAGGAACAAGTCCCAAATTATTAGGGATTGTGGGGTCCAAATTATAAGTGAATTTGGATTCTTATGTGGGTAAGAGGAAAAATTAACTCATACAATAATGGGCCACAATAGGTTAAATCTGTATATATTCCCCTCCCATTTGTATGAGTTAATATGAGGATTGAGCACCTTTTATTAGGCTATATTTTGTGAAATACGAAATTAAGTTTTTGGTAAGTTGAGAGACAATAACTTGTCATATTTCATTAAAGTGAATTTCAAATGAAAAAGGTTAATTTTGTGGATCACAATAAATGTGCTTATAAAGGCTGTAATAATGTGATTTTGGAAGTTATGGAATTTTAATAATGAAATTCTTAAATTTACATTATGCCATTTAACATTAAAAACCTGAAGTGTTTCATTGCTCTAAACACTATTCATGTATGGCATTGAATTGCTTTGATTTGTGCAAATTAATGGTTGCCTAATATTGGGAACGTTTTGTTCTAGCTGAAATAAATAAATTGATTCTATTAATTTATTTCAATGTGGCAAGACTACTTGAACATTTTCAACATAAAATGTTTTGGAGCCAATTAAAAAGGGTGTATCACTACTACAGAGAGTGTATGTGACTCTTGGCTCTAGAGTTTAAGAGCATTCTCCTTCCTCTCCTACAAAATATTCGTCTTTGAGTTACTATATACTTTCACTGTTCTGTTGCCTTGTGAAACGCAGGAAGGGTCTGTTTAATCCTGGGGAGAGTCGCGTCCTAAGTTTGCCGGTGGTCGCGGAATACCTCTAAAGGACATAGTCCCACAAGGGAAGCGACTCAGATCATATTTGTTTATTTTATGTGTAGTGTTGTATTTTTTTTCATTGTTTGCAGGAATAGTTGATGAATGGATATATTAGCATTGGAGAGGAGTTAGAAGATATCCATAGAATTATTTGATGATTTGGGAGCAGACGCCAACAATGTTTTGGATCCAAAATGAGGTTTTGGAAGTAAAATAGTTTTTCCAATTTTTTTTACTGAGTTATTTCACTCTTCTCTTTGAAGTTCCATTGAGGCGCGCTTCTTCTCATCTCCTCGACCATGCTATTGCTGATTCGTGCTATTGCTGATTTATTACCTTGTTTCATTTTGTGCCATCCAAACTGTTTGTTTGTTACCCACTTCTCTTTCTTATCACTCTCAATACTTGTCTTGATATGTTAAGCCTTGATATTTTCTTTACAACCACATCATTCTAAAATTACAGCTAAGGACAATATAAAAGATTTGGCGTGGATGTTGCCAAGTGAAGGTGGTTTGGAGGCTTTTCCTCGTTTTCCCCCTTTTGTGGCTTATTTGGTGTATGCTTTCTGCTATATATTTGACTGGATTTGTCTGGTATTGCTCCCCCTGTTACTTCAGCTAAGCTTGATGGATTTCCTGCAAAATAATTCTCCATGGTTATGTAATCCTTCAGGTTTCCTTGGTCAAGTTTAAGAGTCTGTAAATTTACTCAATGTCAAGATTTATATTGCACAAGTTTGATCCTGCTAACTCTGAGCTTCGGTCCTTACTCACTAATTTAATTATATATCTGTTTTATATTGTTAGTTGTTCTTTTTTTCTTCATTTGTCTTTTACGTTTTTTGCTTTGTACACTTCTGCATAATCATGTCTGATCTATTTCTTTTTGCATTCTGATTTAAATTTGCATTTATAAATGTCATGTTGTCAAGGGTGATTCCCAGTTCATAGTGTTTTTACTTCTCTAGAATTCAAAAAAAACTTGAAAAGATAGAAAAATGGGGTTCTTTAAAATTATAATATCACATTAGTAATATCCTTTTTGGTAATTTTCACTTTAAAAAACTATTCTACTGACACTTATCCAAACACTCTCATTTTATAAAAAATTATTTTTTAGAAAAGCTATTCAACTCAAAAGCTATTCTTAAAAAACTATTTTCCCGGAAGTTATTGTAATAATATTAAGGAGAAATAATGGGGTGTCAATATAGTGGAGAGAGTTGGTTCACCATATCATGGTTTACCATGATATTAAGTGTTTGATTAATGTCTCAAATGAATAGCGATGCATAGGTTTTAAAAATAATAATATGAAGGAGTTGGGTGCATCATACCTAAGATCAGAATGGAGGATGAATATTAGAAAAACATGTGATTACACACACGCTGTACTTTATCCATTTATTTATGTTCAATTCAGAAAACAATATTAATAATCGGTTAAGTGGGGAAAAGAGTTAACAACAATATTAGCATACCCACCAAGCCTTTAATAAGTAAAAAAGAAAAAGTAAGTCATACAGTGTGTGTCCACCAAGAGAATATTCATACTCTTGGTGGCTACAGTATAAAGAATAATAGGAAAGGTTGGAAAATAAAGAATAATATAGGAAAGTATAAAAAGGAATAATTAAAATTAATGGACCAAATGAATTTTGGTGTCAGTAATTTCGAAATATATAAATTGGTGTCAGTAATTTCGAAATATATAAATTTTACTTTCTCTCTTTCTCTTTGTCATCTTATTGTTTGTCTCTTATGACCAGCTCTCTTCCTGAGAGAATTTGGACTTTATAATAATTCTAAACAATATTTTATCATTTATATAACATAATACTACAACAAACGTTTTTGCCTTATATTGTACAAGACACATTTAAAAACATTCTCAGATGGAGTATATTATTTTTTTGGCATTTATTGAAAGTTTTTAATATGGATGAGAATAAAAAGGAAAATTCTTAACATAATACTCCCTCCATTCCTAAATATAAGATCACTTTAGGGAGGAGAGCTTGTTCCTAAATATAAGATCACTTTCTAATTTGTCTCAAGTTTTCCCCAAATTACCCCTATACCCACTTCACCCAAAAAATAGTGGTTTGAAGGTGAGAGAATACTTTTAAAACTTAAGTGAGGGATATTTTGGAAATTTCATGTCATCCTAACTCATTGAAATGTCTTCCTTAATCTCTTCAAATTTGCTAAAGTGATCTTATATTTAAGAATAGAGGGAGTACTTATTTTCTGTGACTACATTTTCATTACAAATTGTATAAAAATAAAAAATTAATTTAATTTGATATTGTTTTATTTAGTATGTGATTGTAAGGTCGAAAATAAGATAAAAAGGAAATTTTATCGGACAACCATTAGACATGCGTTGTTATATGGTAGTGAATGTTAGGCTCCTAAAAGGAAACATAAACATAAGATGGAGCGAGGTGGCAGAGATGAGAATGTTGGGATGAATGTGTGGTCATACAATAAAAGATAGGATTTACAATGATCATATTCGAAAAAGAGTTGATGTAAAATCAGTTGCGGAGAAAATTGTAGAAAAATCGTTTGAGGTGATTTGGACATGTTCAAATAAGAGGATTAGATGAACTAGTAAGAATAGTTGATCAAATAGTTTTGAGTCCTTACAAGAGAGGGGGAGAGACCGAAGAGAACTCTTAACGACATTATTCAATGAGATCTTTCGATCAAAAATTTATCACCAAGTATAGCAATTGACCGAACACAATGGTGAGATGTGATCTATGTAGCCGATCCCACCTAGTTGGGATAATACTTTGTTGTTGTTGTTGTATTGTTTTATTTAGTATAAGCGTTGAAAATGTCAATGATAACTATGCTGTTCTTTACAATAATATAGAAAACAAAGAAAACACTTAAAATTTCATGATAATGAAAAGGGTTCATTCAATAAGCCACCCAATAATACGTCAATATATTTTGTTCTATAACAATCGGTTTTTTTTTTAACTGAAATATAACAATCGGTTTGCTGTTTAAGAATTGTGAGAATGCAATCCATTTTCTCTCAAAATGATGTCATTTAATTTGTTGGTTTAACTCAATAAGATATATATTCTATCCAAAGAGAGGCCAAAAAATATGAAGTAAATAAAATAAAAGATGACTACTGTTTTTTTTATCGAGCTTAAAAGATGACTAGCTACTATATGAATAATGCTGGCCTGGTGCTTATCCATATTATATATATATTCCCTCCATCATATGCGATTCTAGCTTCGAAAATGAGACGCTACAAAACGTAGCTTCTCCCATGAATTTTTTTGTTTTTTGGGCAAATTTCATTGGTTGATAAGCGAGCGAATATAACACTTGATCTGATGATCTGATCATAGCGCAAAAGTTTTTTGACAAATTAAGGGGAAATGAGGAGGAAAAAATGGCCACGATTTGTTAGTAATTAGGGGCAATGTCGCATATTGGTGATGAAGTTTACTTGAACTAGATTTGTAGTAAATGAAATCTTATTTGTTTAGTTTTTGGTATAAATAAAACCTTATCACTACAAAAAAAGATAGGAATGAATTCCAGCTAAAATTTAGTGATGGAATTATTGGTAGAAAAATTTCATCTCAAATTACTGGCGGAATTCCGTTGGTAAATTCTTAGTTTAGTCAAGCTAAACATTATTTGGTATAAATATATATTAAGACATTTTTGTCGCCAAAGTTTTCCTAAAATAAGTGAGTAGTACTGAGATTTTATTGAGTAGTATTATTCCAAATTAAAGGACGTAAAAACTAAAAAAAAGAAGAAGCGAGTTTCACTTCACTTTTTTCCCCTAGCTTAGATAAGCTAAGAAAATTAAGAAAATTATATAGTCTCTTTTATAGACTTTTGCAGCAGCTCAATTTTTTAGAGGTTGAAACACCAAGACCTCTCTTTTCTTGTGTTTTGTGTTCATCTATCGGGTTTATCTTCTTTGCCACTTTGCCATCTAATTATGGTTTTTAGCCTTTGTAATTTCTTTACAAACTTGGTTTGAATTGAAAGATGTTAACTTTAATTGGTTAACCTCATCAACTAGTTAAAGTTTAGACTTGAGTAACCGAGTTTTGATTTTGGTTTTTTTTTTTCTTTAACTTTTACTGAGTTTTAGATTTAATTCTAATCAATATAATAAATTTACAGAGGTTAACTTCAATCAAGTTCTTATATGATTATATTGACTTTAACAAATTTTGAATAATAGAAATCACAAACATGTTAGTAATTCATTTGAGTTAAACACTGATCCATTTTCAAAGAAATAATAAAAAGAGGATTTGAATTTGATTTCAAGTTGAATGATGGCTCTGCTGTTTTGACTTCATTCAATGAATTAATGTGTTTTTAATTAAGAGGACAACTAACCAAGCGTGGTTGGTGTAGTGGTTACCTCACTTCACCGCTTAACCAGAGGTCTCGAGTTCGAGCTCTGGGAATGCAGCCTGCCCCTTGGCCAGCACTTTACCCTTAAGTGGAGGCCCCGGTGCGGATCTGGATTAGTCTGAGCCCGTTGAGTTCCCCGTGACATTGGGGCTGGCCCAGGATACCGGATTAAAAACTCAAAAAAAATTAAGAGGACAACTTCAACTTGGAATCATCTAACCCCCCCCCCCTGGCCACCACCAAAGAACACTAATAACATAAATATGGCTAACAAATCTCTCTTAAATAAAACGATTTATTTTGAATTAATTTAATCAACCAGTTTAAACAATACATAAGTTTTGATGTGTTTGATAATATTTCACAATTCTTATGATTGTTGTCAGATTTTATAAAATAAATATTTGAGGTCGTGTAATTGAACATGTATCTTATATCACACTAATTCATGGTTCAATTTCTATCTCTTTAATTTCTTTCTTAATCATGTGTATCCTTTAATTAGAAGCAATCTAATTCACTATCATATCATATCGGATGCTAATCTTAGACAAATCTATTAATCGATAGTTTTTATGTCCGAAATGAAGGTGGCTATAAAATCAATTGGGTTAAAGATCATTCTGGCCACCAAATTATTTTTAAAGTATCAATTTGGCCTATAAACAATAAACGGTATCATTCTAGCCATTCAACAATAAAAATGGTTCACTTTGGCCACCGAGCTACTGGAAAATTACTAAAACACCCGACTTAATTAATATAAATTTTTAAGATGTGGGTCCCACTTTTAAAAATAAAAAATTACTTACCCCTACCCCACCCTCTCTCTCTCTCCCCTCCCTCCTTCCCTCCTTCACCATCATCCACGACCTCTCTCTCTCTCGGCCTCTCTCTCTCTCTCTCTACGTTTCCGATTCCACCCACCCTTTTTACAACTCAATGCCTCATGACGGTACTTCCCACATGAAAAGCATATGGATTCCCTCGTAATGAGTTCTGAGAGACCAATCATTAACGAGCACAATGGAGAAGTTAACTCAATTTCCAGAGAGTCTAGCAAACCTCTGATTCCTTTCTTCCTCTTCAATGTTTTCATATCCACCTTCAAGACTTTCTCCACTTGTGACCCCATAACATAGAGTATCCCCTTGTCATAGTAGTCAAGTGGGAGTCGGTCAATCTAATCCACCTTTGGATAAAAATCATTTTTCAATGGTTGAACAGATAAATAATGGACAAATAACATCCATGGTCCGAGAATAAGGGCCAACATACATGAGATGTCATGGAAACGGAGAGAGAGAGAGGTCGTCGATGATGGTGAAGGAGGGAGGAGAGAGAGAGGGTGGGGTAGGGGTAAGTAATTTTTTAATTTTAAAGGTGAGACTCACATCTTAAGAAATTATATTAATTAGGTCTCAAAGGGTATTTTAGTATTTTCCAGTAATTCAGTGGCCAAAGTGAACCATTTTTATTGTTGAGTGGCCAGAATGTTACCGTTTATTGTTTATAGGTCAAATTGATACTTTGAAAATAGTTTGGTGGCTAGAATGATCTTTAACCCAAATTAATTTTGTTAAATTAGATGATCCGGATCGGATTAGTTTTAAATAAAAATTGTCTTTTGGTGAATGGATATTCGAATCCATTGAAGATGTTGGTGGATACAATAATTGCATCCTTTAGTTTAATATGCAAGTAGTAAATATTGATAATCAAACTACTTTATATGTTGGAGGCTTGGCGTCTTTTCATCATATCCATAATTATGCAAGCAAAAGGAAAATAATTAAATAATGACTACCAACTAAATCATAACGATGGATTTTTTGTAGGTTTACATGTCTTACACTTTTGACGCAACAAACTAAAACAACAAAACAAATTGCTAGAGTTTGTTGACCCAATAAATTCTAACCTTATGCATTATCAGATGTATTTATATAAGGTATACATGATGTTTATTCATGACTAGGCCAGATTCAATTCAGGCATGGTTATAGTAAGGTCCAATTATGATAATTTATTTTGTAAGAAATTATTTTTGTGAATTAATCTTAGCTAATTTGTGTCGAGTGTCACTAGCCATCACTATAACTGTTGGTGAACCTGTAAGGATAATGATCCAAACATTTGAAAAGTGTTTATTCACAGGACTTTAACTAAGGTTTTGTATAATGAGGATTGAGTAATACTCCCTCCGGTCCCTAATGTATGAGCCCAAAATTTGAATGATTTCGGTCCCTAATGTAAGAGCTCACCCCACTTTGTCTGAACATTTATTGCAATTTTTCCAATTCTACCCCTAATCAATTTGGGTTGAATGGAGGAAAGAGGAAAGAATAATTGAAAGCATTGAGAATGTAAACAACTTTCTTCTTCTTCCAAAGTCTTCTCTTTCTTTAGTTTCTCCACTTATCACATTTATTATGCAACTCTCTCTCTTCACTTTTTCCAATATGCATTATTATCTCTCTCTTCTAGTACAAAAGGTAGAAATGGAAAAAAAGTATTAATTACAGACAGTCAACTAACAATCAGATGTTTTCTTAAGAAGTGAGTTTTTGGCGGCTGACTCTTACATTAGGGACCGGAGGGAGTAGTTCGTCCATGAATTATGTCATCCCATCTTGTAGGGCGAGAAATTCTTGTATGAATTTGTGTTGCAGTATATTATTTGTGGTTTGACCAATCATAAGTAAACACATAAATTTCGATGTTAAATCTGACTTGACATCCTTACAAAATTAATTAGCACATAAAAGATTTAAATGTCATGTTTTCAATATTTTTAACTTTCAATTATTTAACTTTTTAAGGTGCCAAATCAAATAAAAAATGTATATCAGAGCTATTGGTTAGATTATAAACAATGCGGTGCAATAGATTTACGCAATACTAATATTCTTCCTAGGGTGAAGGTGCAAAAATGATACTAAACTTTGGCTCTAGAAGCATTTCTAATACTTAAGTTTCGCGAAGTGCAAAAATACAATCAACTTGGGGTTCAGGTGCAAATATAGTACTTTCACTCAAGGGAAATAAAATTTTAGATATGTAAAGACTCTTATGCCCCTATATAATGAGGGGCATAAAAGTCTTTTCATATCTAAATTTTATTTACATTCAGTGAAAATACTATATTTGCACCTGAAACCCAAGTCGGTACTATTTTTGCACTTCGCGAAACTTATGTATTACAAACGCACTTTTAGGTAAAATTTAGTATTTCCTCCGGTCCTAAATATAAGACCTAGTTGACTTTTTTTTGGAGATGTTAAGGTTACAAAATATGTAATTAAATTATGACATATTTGATATATTTTTATATTAGTCATTAGTTTATAGGTTAAATAAACTAGTTTGAGGGAAAAAATTAGGTAAATCAATTTATAATTGACTTATTTTTCTTTTTTATGATTTTCCAAAAAAAGTCAACTAGATATTTAAAACCGGAGGGAGTATCATTTTTGCACTTTAGCCCTTTTTATTTTTGAAGACGATATTTAAGTAATGGTAATGGTAATAGTGTTGACTTATTTTGAGTTAGTGTTATGCTACTGATTGTACATGTGATAGTGATGTGACCAAGAATCCATCTCTTATTGTAAATAGCCGTATATAAATTCAATTCAAAAAAACTAACATAGCAGTATTGTAATGTAATTGCAATTGCAATCATATAACAAGAATAATAATTAGAACCAAATGTCAGCATGTCACATCACCCAAAAGAATCCAGATGCCAAGTACGAATTTGCAATGTTGTCATTGTTCATGTTTGTTTAGCACATAAACATTGAATTCAATTTAATAAATACTTACCATTATTATAAACTCCACACAGATCCTTTCAAAACGGAGATATAGCAATTATATAATTTATAACCTCTCTCTCTCTCTCTCATTCAACACATTCCATTTCTTCATTCACAAATCACAACAAACAATTTTATGTGACCTTCAGCCTCCTTACTGATGACGTCATTTTCCGGTAGGATGACGGCGGTCGGAGGCGGAGGCGGAGGCGGAGGCGGAGCCGCCTCATCGAGCGGTGAAATTCGGCTTCGTCAGGCTATTATTGCCGGCGGAAATTGCGAGGTTAATTTCAATTACAAAGCTCGCCGTTCGGCAATCGTCCTACGGTGTTCTGAGAGGCGTTGGAGGATTTGGAAGGTGGAGGCGTCGGCGGCGGGCGGCGGCGCGTGGGAGAGATCTGAGGCGCGTGAGAAGCTGACGTGTAAGTATGCGGTGGGGGAATTTGCGGAGGCGGATGAAGGAAGGGAGATGAATCGGACGGTGGTGGAGGAGGGGAGGAAGATGAATCGGACGGTGGAGATTACGTTGGCTGCGGCGATGACAGTGGTGATGGGAGTGGGGAACAGAGTGCTCTATAAGCTGGCGTTGGTGCCTCTTAAGAACTATCCCTTCTTCCTCGCTCAGCTTGCCACCGTCGGGTATGTTTTACAGTCCTATGTTAACTATACTTCTCCTCTTAACTAATCTTGTAAAAGCCGGACCTGAAGTCGAGCTAGATAGGTTTTCGGGTCATGGTTCAATATGTTGGATTGAGTAGACCGATGGTCCGACCGACGGTCAAACAGATAAACGTTGAGCTGAAATATGAAACGGTCGACCGTATGATAGGTCTGAACGTAGTTTAGTATGGTTCTTACAACATTAGTCTATATTTGAATTTTTGTTAATGCAATTAGTTTTTTTGAAGGACTAATGCAATTAGTTTCAAAAAAGGAAAATGCTAACTTACAAATTTTAAATGATTAATTTAGAATTAAAAATTATAGTGCAGTTATTCTTATATTTTTAGAATTTGTCATTTTTACGTTCAATTATGAAATAATCCAATTTAAGTGAATTTAACAGTGTTATAAAAAGGACTAAAAGGATAGTTTTTTTAATATAAATGACTAATTTGAAATTTAATTCAAGTAGAAGGACTAAAAGTATACTTAAAATTTAGAATGATATATTATTGTGTTAATAAATTAACAAACATGTGACCACGAAAAAACAAAAATTCATGAACTATTTTTTAAGCAAAAATATTGTTAAGATTTTAATCTTCCTTGTATCATAAAAAATAGTTAACAAATATTTTTCCCAATTCGTAAAATGGAAAACACTTGAAAAATGATACTCCCTCTGGTCCTAAATATAAAACCTAGTTGATTCTTTTTGGAAAATCCTAAAAAAGCAAAATAAGTTAATTATCAATTGATTTACTTAATTTTTCCCTTAGACTAGTTTATTTTATCTATAAACTAATGAATAATCTAAAAATATATCAAATGTGTCATGATTTAATAGTATATTTCACAACCTTAACCTTTCCAAAAAAAAGTCAACTAAGTCTTATATTTAGGACCGGAGGCAGTACTAATTTTTTTTTCACTTACAACGACTTTTTTATATTTATCTAAATCAAACATAAAATATTTGCATGTAATTTAATTGGTAAGATCACTTATAATGTAATGTGCTTAATTTAATAGCGGAATGAGAATTTAGAGGATTTGTCGATTTTTTAAAAAAGATGGATATTTTCTAAGACTTTGGGTGGGTCCAAGCGATAGTTTGTTTCAAGGGCCCTACTTGCAATGGGTCCAAGCAGTATGGATCTTATTTTTATGGTTCATTTAATTCCAACAATGTCACTTATTGTCTTCATTGGTTCAGTTTTTTTACTTTCTAGTCAAGTGAATTGTACAGTGACTTGTCTTTTTACCGCAATGGGAAATACTGTGCTCAACAATGTCATCATAATGTGGGGCCTTTCAATGAATTCAGAGAGTATACTTTATGATGATTGTTGCATTTTCTGCTGTGCTTTCTTCTAAAATTTTATATAGTGAAACTACCTTTTACTAATGGGAATAAGCTTATTGCATTTCTATATTCCTTTATTGAACATCATTTGACATGAAATGTAGATGTCTTCAAGAGTTGGTGCAAGTAAATCTAATGAGATTTAATGTGTTTCAGATACTTAGGTGTATACTTCTCCATTTTGCTTTTCCGGTACCGTGCCGGCATTGTTACTGATGAAATGCTATCTACTCCAAAAGCACCATTTATTGCTGTTGGTCTCTTGGAGGCTCTTGGTGCTGCAGCAGGAATGGCTGCAGGAAGTAATATTCTTACCCCTTATCCTAAATCTTGGGAAATTTATTTTTTATTTTTATCATTTACTTTTTAGCAGTGTGCTTTGATTTTGGGCTATCTTTATGTCTAATAAAAGCTCTTGTCGTCATATCCGCATGCAGATATTTCTTTATAAGTTTTGCTTTGTAGGTGTAGTCAGTCGATCTTGTTTTTATGCTTTGTCAACTCAAAAGTATTTATGGCACATGTGTTTTGTGTAAATAAGCTCAGACTAAAACTCCCCATGTTAGAATGTAGTATTAGCTAGTTAATGTGATGATCTTTTTAGAGCGTGAGAATTGCAATAGCAGTTAATGCACATCATAACACTTAAATAGTAGTACAACTTTTTACCCCTTTTGAATTTATTACGGGCTTTGAATGAGAAAATTTTAACTTAACTGAAATTTAATTGTGAATATGTAGGCTATAGCATACGGTAGTTCATTTAATGATTAGTTTTTTACTTTTGCTTTATCCTTTAAATCTTATTTAAGATGCATTTATTGGCACAAAAAAACAACATTTTGCATGTATCATTGATAGTCATGCCTTCGTTTTCTGATAGATATTTATATATTAATATCATTGGGCTGTACAGCTTTTGGATTTTCCTTAGAAAAAGTTTTGATGTGTCGATATCATATAGTTATGTCTTATTCTTTCTTTTGTGTCAGCAATTCTTGCTGGAGCTTCAATTCCAATATTATCTCAGGTAACAAACATTGGTAGTCTATTACCTCTATGGAGTTTACTGTAAATCCAAATAATTTCTGCAGTAGAATAATTGTGGCGGAATAAGGAGATTTTAGTTTTTCATAACTGATTAAAATAGATGGTTTCTATATCTGACATCCATTATTTACTTCCAGACTTTGTATATGAATGAAAAAACCTAATATAATTGTTGTTAATAACGATACTTAATGTTTGAAATATGTTTATTTATATCTGCATCATAGTTAAAGAAGAAAAAATCATCTAAAATAAAACTAGATATTATGCAGGATATAAATATAACTATTTGAAAATAAGAAAAAAAATTCAGAAGCAGTTGCTCAAGACTTGAGTAGTCTTTAGCCGTTAGATACGTTATGATTATAGAAGAAATGAGTAAGGACATGTTACCTGCTTAATGACTGATCTAGTTCTGTGTTTTAAAAGATTTACCCTGTAAAAACTGTGATAGAAAGGATATATTGTAATTCAGTCCAGGATGTGTCTTAGTTGGCCGAGAGTTCAAACTTTGAATCATAGAAAGAAAAAATGTGAAAATTTCATTTTGAGCAAGACCAGGGTCTTTGCTTCTACCATAACATATTTCTGTTTTCCTTTTTTTATAAGGATGTTCTGTTTTCCTCTACCATAACATATTTACATGTACATGACAGGCTTAAATTTAATATAGAAGTTAAAGTGCGTATAATTATTTTAAATACCTTCCCTTGCAGAGTTTTCTTGTGTGGCAAATTATTCTGTCAAGTATTTTTCTTGGAAGAAGATATAGAGTCAACCAACTACTTGGATGCTTTCTTGTAGCTGTTGGTGTAATTATTTCTGTGGCAAGGTCAGGGAATGTGAATGTCAGTTTATATGGCTGAACTTTTGTGTGAAGAAGTATAAGGCACTATTGAATTTTGCATTAGTAAGGAAACGAATAATGTGTAAAGTTATGTCAAGAAACTAATAATGAAAAACTGTTGAACATTTGTATTGGTGGGTTTGATATTTACAGTTGTTTTTGGTCAGATTGCTTTGACGATATTTAAGTCGTGTTCTTTTATTTGCAAGTTTGAAGAAACTTTATTCTGAAATTCCTGATCCCAAATTTTACTGTTAAATTTCATGCTTAACAACGAAGCAAATTTTCTTTTTTGATGACTGTGTTATGCTTTTAACTCGTTTCAGCCACTCCAACTGGTTATTTACATTATTTTTTTTATCATTATCAAAATGAAGTCTGAAAAGCCATGGCACATTGTCTTAGACTGTTATAATCTTATTCAACGGCATGGTAACATCTTGTATTGTTTTTTGTTAACTGTTAAATCTGAACTATAAACCAGTGGTTGATGTCATGAATAATGTGACTTTCATCTTTCATGTATATTCGTTCTATGACATGATCGTTTGCCTTTGTTTACTTACTATAGTGGATCTGGTGCTGGAAGTTCATTGAAGGAAGGTGGTATATTCTGGAGTGCTTTGATGATACTTTCATTTCTATTCCAAGCAGCAGATACTGTCCTGAAGGTTGATGCCTTACTTGATAACTGTTGGTTTTTTCATTTAATTTCAAACTTTTTTCTCTGATGAGGGTGTCTTCGTTATTTCTAGGAAATTATCTTTCGGGATGCGGGCCAGAAACTGAAGGTGTGTGCAGCACATACGTTTTTTAATCCTCATATTTTTGCAAACTATGATTTCCAAATGCCATAGTAACATATGGCATTTGGCTGCTAGAAACAATCATTATCAGTTCTGATGCAATAAGAAACATGGGTCTCTCTCAAGTTAGAAATCATAAATGATTGAATGGAGATTGAAGCTTTGAAGAAGTTTATGTATACTTTTAAGTTCATTTTAGTTGGCCAGTTAAACAGTAGATGACTAAAGCTTTTATTTCAAAACTTTAGCTGGCTGGCCACTCTTTTACATGTTAATATATTAGTTCTATATGTAAACTTGCCAAATATTTCATTTTTTCTCTTTTCTAAAGAGACAGTAATTTACATTTTTATGATTAGAAGGCAGTCATATTTAAATAATATTTAATATTTAATGCTATCTAACAGGGAGGTTCCTTGGACCTGTTTGTTGTCAGTTCTTTTGGATCTATGTTCCAAGTAAGTATTCTATGACAAGACATACATTAATTTGGTATGCATCTTTTAAATATCCCTTATATACACTCTTAAATTCCTAACCGCATAAGCTTATCATTAATGCAGACAATGTTTATATGGTTTCTCATGCCCTTCTTGTCAAAATTATGGGGCATTCCCTTCAATCAACTACCAAACTACCTTAAAGATGGTGCAGCATGCTTTCTGAATGCTGGTACATTAGTGAAAGGTAAGCTTTTTTTCCCTGTTTCGTGTACTAGAGTTGTCTTTGCACTCAGGAAATGTTGATTGTCTTGTTTAGTATCTGATGAAAGACAGAACTGAAATCACTTGTATTAATTTCATAAATATCCTCAGTACAATGGAAATAAAAGAAAAGCAAGAACAACTATGAAGATGCTTTTGAGAGGCACCTCCCACTCTCCTCACAATTTCCCAAAACTTTCCATGCCTCTGAAACAATGAGAGCTATTTATATAGTCATTCCCTCTCCTTAACTGTCTCAAGCAAATCACCCTAATACCCTTGCTCGCCAAACACATGCATGTTCAGTCAACACACACCTGCTCTTACATGAGTCACACTTATAACTCTAATTTTCGTTTCTATTCTTTATTCCCTACAGTATCAAATATATATATCATTTACAATATTTTGTTTTAACTATTATGTCCCTCTATTGACGACCAAGATTACTTTACACATGAAGCTATGCAAAAAATCCAAGTGTCAGAATTAGATACTGTTTAGTTTCATATCCAATCAGGGAAAGAGTTAAATTCTTATTGATGACAAATATTGCGTTCAATTTTTCTAGTTCATTGAACATGTGAGTGTTTTTATGTTGGTCATAGGGTAGTTACGATGGCATCTATAGTTTTATGGTTTTAAAACTTGGGTGTTTGTTTTAGTAATAGCTTATGAAATTCCAAATTCAAATTTTAGCCTTCCAGAAACAAATTTTATATTAGCTCATGTGTTATATGCGTTGGTATTATGCTTTAAATTCTTCTCATATATGTGATTATTATGATGGAAATTTTGCAGATTTATTCATTTTGCACTCTGCAATAACATTTTAAGGTCTGGTTTCAGGATGTGATGGTGCCCCTTTGCTTCCCGTGCTGTTTGTTATCGCTAACATTGGTTTCAATATCTCGTTGCTTCATCTTCTCAAAATCTCTTCAGCTGTGGTATCTTCTCTCGCTGCTACCCTTTGCGGTAAGTGAATCATTTCAATGAGATAGATTTATGAACAATCTAGTAATGAGGTCTACTTAGATTTGGGGGTTGATATGTTTTTTGGGTGAGATTTATAATTGCTGTTTTGTGAATATGTTGTTTTAATATTTTGGAGTATTTAATTTTATGGGAAAGGGTGGGCTGTAGTAAGGATATTGGATGATGATATTGCAATTAGTGGTGAATTTAATATTTCCTCTTAAAAGAAAGAAAACAAAGGAAGTAATAAGCCCTTTGAGACGCACCTTCTTCTTCATCTTGTTTTTCTTTTTCTGAAAAATATAATTACATTGAATTCCTGAGAGAAAGTAGGAAATGTGCTAGGATGGTTTGTGCCCTATGTGTATTGGTATTGTGTGTGGAGATAATTCAATTAATTATCTATAGGTCTTTCAGTTTTTTTGGATAAACAGTTGCAGTTTTCTGAATAAGTCATATGAATATCCTAGTCCTACTATATGACTCTCTGAAACGTTAGAATAATCAATGGTGTCTGACAAACTGATTGAAAATACATGTCCCAGTAGGTTATCCACTTTCCTTGCTCTTGAACCGATGAACCACAAATTTCTCCATCAAAGCTTTCATTGTCATGCAACTTACGAAAACCTATAGGTATAGGTATATCCCAAAAGGAAAAAATAATTCCAATTTAAATTTTTAAGGTGCTAATGGTAATACTATGTTTGAAGTTGTTAGGCTGTATTGCCAAAAAAAAGTTGTTAGGCTGATTGGTAACTATTTTTTTCTTTATCGGAAGGTTATCTATAGTATTTTGGGAAAAAGGACGACTAAATGAAAAGTGGATAGACTGTGTGGTAGGAATAAGGCAAATGCCTTTTCATATGTGCTATGAATTTCTCTCGATGTACCTTGTTATATTCTGGTACCACTTTCTTTGGCTCATATCTGTGTGATCTCCACCATTTAATGTGCCCATCACATATGTGGCTATAATAGAAATAATAAATTAATAATAGAATATAATGAAGTTATTCATGAGATTACACTAGATTTTAAGCCTTCAAGTTAGTGATATTTGAAATGGTCTTGATCCTATGTGACTGGATAGTCAAGAGCTTGACCCTTGTAACCCTGTTTGTTTGTTTGGTTTTTTATTTCAAAAAAAGGCAGACACACACACACATACATGCAGTATGTATGTGTGTGTGTCTACACACACACACACACACACGCATGCAGTATGTATAGTGGGGTTCTAAACAGACTTTTACTTATTACTAAGAACAACACATGAACCACTGAGCCAGAGGCTTATTCCCAGATATATTTTACATTTCAGACTATCTCATCCATTCTCTATGGCAAAATATAGAAATTGCAAATCAAATAACTATTTAATATTTATGAGTGTCTTAACTTGAACTGGCAATGGGTTTCATTAACTTTTCCCACTATTATGAAAGTGTTCATGAGTCAATCTTAACTAATGCAATTTGATTTTCTCTGGCAGTTCCAATAGCTATATACATCTTCACTCTGCCATTGCCATACCTTGGAGTTGCCTCCTCCCTTCCAACAGGCTTCATTGCAGGTGCAGTTATCCTGGTTGTGGGCTTGCTGGTCTATGCTTGGACCCCTCCCAATGCTTCCTCTTCTCCCACCAAATCACCTTCCGCCTAGAGCTAAGCATGGTGCAAGAATCAAAATGATTCAGCTCTGCTTTTCTGTAAGTTCCTTTGAGGTGGAAAAGGGGAAAAACTTATTCTTGTCATTTTTTGTTCGGTAGATTTTGGTCTGCATGTTTTTTGAAGGGAATAAAGAAGGGATTGAATCCCTGTTAGCCTTTTCTCACTGAAAAGGGTTTGATTTTCTGCTGGGAAAGGCTGCTCATATGCAGAGCCAGAAATAAGGCTCACTGTCTAATCTAACTTCACTCAATATCAAAATGAGATGGAACATGGTTAGAGAAAAGTCCTAGCTCAGTTTTGTGTGAATTAGCAAGAGGGATCAGAGTTCTCTGTACTCACTTTTGATGGAGTTTGAGTTTACTTACAGTATAGAGAGAGCTGAAGAGATACTGGGGTATATAATTCAATGGCTTTAATACTTATGATATGCTGTTTTCCCCATAAGATAATGTGTAAGAAAATGTAATACCATTTCTTGTCACCAAAATAGGAAAAAGAAATTGTTTCTAATAGAAGGATATTTGTGCTATGCAAAAGAAGTAATATTGGATGATAATGATGTGACTTGTGCCTCCTTTTGCCGATTTGGTTCACTAAGAGCTTCACTTTTTCTGTTTTTTCCCGTGTTCAAACCCATTAAAACAAATAAGTCAATAAGTGATTTGATGCTTATTTTTTACTCATCTGGAGTCCATTTTGTACTTAATATATTATCTTATTTTATTAGTCCATTTTGAACACCTTTTCCTGCAAATACTGTTCCGGGAAAATTAATATGTAGTCCCTCACAAGGGACTTAGTAGTAGAAAAGTCTCATAAACTCCACATATTAAAGTAGGATCCCTAGGGACCTTACTTTAATATACTTCAAATAAAAAAAGACCAGATTGCCCCTTCTTCCATGCCCAAGAACTTGTTATACGTGTGCATGACTTTGTCATTCCTGCCCATGACCTCGTCAATGTTTGCCCATTGACTTGTCACAAGGTAGACCATGACCTTATTAGAGTTGTCCATGATCTTGTTATACGTGCACATGACCTCGTTATTCCCTGCCCATGACCTTGTCACAGGGAGGGACAATCTGGTCTTTTTGTATTTGAATTTTGAAGTATATTAAAGTAAGGTCCCTAGGGACCCTATTTTAATATATGAAGTTTATTGGACTTTTCTACGTGAGCGACTATAAATTAATTTTCCCTACTATTCCTATTTTGTAAATTATCTGTCCAAGTATGCGAAAACATTCTCTAATATGAAAATCACCAACGTTCAAAATACCTTCCCAATTCCCATGGTGCAAATAATTTCCTTAAATAGTAAATTACCTTCCCTATTTTACATGTCGCATTGAATTATTCCCTGGTGTGCAGTTATTCTCGCTGATTTGCAAGCTACCACTATACACACACTTACATATAAAAAGTTTCGATCTTATATATAGTAATAGAGAAAGTATAATTCACATCGACCATGAATGTGTGTGTGTAAGTATATAAGTAGGACATTTGCACTTCAGCTTGCCAACCGCGTTAGTTGGTTTTGCTGTTATGTTTGGTCCGAAAATGTGTTAAAAAAAAGAGAAAGTATAATTAGAATTTTTTATTATAAATGTAAAGCATCAATTACTCTATTAATTCTTTTTTCCATTTTATCTTTGTTAATTATTGAGGTTCAACGTTCTTGACGACTCGAATTTTAGCTACCAAAATTTCCGTAAGAATGATTTTTAGCTTAACCCTCCAATAGTGCCTATAGTTATACCACATCTCAACAATCCATCTTGATGATGTTGGACCAATCATATAAAAGAATAATCTAATGATTATATGATGTCTAATAATATTCAGAGTTGAAGCAGACCTCTCCGCCATGTCAAGAAGTGCAATTCAAAGTTGGAATAATTTAAACACACATCAAGTGGCAAAAACTAGAATAAGCAAGTAACAAATATGATGGCTTCAATATATTCAGTACCTTGAATCACTATTAAAATAAACATATACTCATTCATACATTCTTTACAATTTATTTGACTCATTCACATTATTATTGTATCAATCAACCGTCCATCGAATGATACCAAAAAAAGTAACTATCAAATATTCTTCCTAATAACATATAAAAATAGATAAATGATTGCAAAGCATTAATGCCCACCGTCAGTTAGTTGTTGAACAAATAGCTAGTTATCATCAAAATTAAACTTATCATTAACTTTGAGGTATGCCCAATATTGTTTTATTCTATTCATACCCTATAAAAATAAATTAATAATATCCTTAAAAAACCAAAGATGATCAACCTAGCAACCCATCGTGTTACCTGTGTCATCCTTGGTTGCCCTAGGCTATGACATTCTAGGTTATTGGTGAACTGGGACTGGTTCTGGGTTCAAGTCACTGGGTTCTGAGCTAAACCAATTAGAATGGTCAATGTCCCTAAGAGATTCTTTCCTTCCAACAGAAAATAATACATTAGTCCCTAAATTTATGAAATCTCAAATCAAACTCAAGATAGAATAAACTATTTTTATATCACCAAAGACACAACGCATGAACTTGCCCATTACTATATTTAGGTTGAAAATTCACACGCTATTTTTTGGAAAGATTTCCCAACGTACATCTTATCAATTTCTAATGGAAAAAGTTGAAGTAATGAATTGTTAGTATGAATTTCAAAATCGTTAGGATCAAGTTGAAAATTCGGATATTAAACTTTCGAATTTTCTTTAGATTAGGGATTAAAGGGTAGGTTCATCGTTTTTCCATTCTAGAATAGATTTTTTTGAGATTCCCTTTGTATCAAATATTTAGTATAAAGTGATATACCCTTTGGCCTAAATAGAATGTTCGCAATATATTTATGTGTATGTGTATCATAATCACTTAAATTAAAAGGGGAATGGTCAAATATACTCATACTTTCATGAAAAGTTCACTTGACACCATAATAAAAAATGTGGTTCACTTGGCACCTTGCTAATATAAAGGGTCAATTTTAATCTCCACTTGGTGGGGTGCTAGGAAAAGGAATATATTAGACAGTCTTATCTCTACTTTATATAGAGAAGTTGATTTGAACTCACAACCTCATACCCCACAACTAGCGAGTACATTGAGCCAAACTAGCATTCTAACACTTTACTAATTTGAATAACAAACTTGATCGAGGGAATAGAGAGATAAGAATAGGTGAAATTCATAATGTCCAATTAGGACTAAGTTGTGATAAATAATCGGGTAAATGTGCAAAAATGAGTTCAAACTATTACGCTAGGAGCACGTAGGGGTAACAAGTATTTCCGGCTCAATTCTGGGACTGAAGAATAAATATTGGTGCAATATAGGTAACTCCGATTAGTTTGACCGACGTTGACCGTTAAAAGCTGATGTGGCGGGGGGAAATAATTTTTTTACTGACGTGGCACACCACATAAGCACGACACGTCATCAAAAATTGTCACATAAGCATGACGCTTCAGTAAAAATTGTCATATAAGCACGCCATGTCACCAAAAATTGCAACATAAACACGCCACGTCAGCAAAAAAATTTTATTTCCCCGCCACGTCATCTTTTAACGGTCAACGTCGGTCAAACTAAACGACGTTACCTATATTGCACCAATATTTATTCTTGAGTCACAGAATTGAGCCCGGAAATACTTGTCACCCCCACGTGTTCCTAGCGCAATAGTTTGAAACTTTTTTTTTCACCTTTACCCGTAAATAGTCCTACACGGCCTTTATACCCATCCTCTTGGCTATAGAGTAGGGCCCATTTTAATGGGGCCATAACTATGACAGTTAGGATTCTTATATACTTTTGAACTATGTTTATTTAATATGGCTTCAAGTGAAGCTTTGATAAATGTGGATGAATCATTTCACTCTTAGCCCTAGTTATTACAGTGTTGTAAAAGTCGGACTAGAAGGCAGGCCGGAAAGAGCTTTGGGTCATGGTTCAATAAATCTTAACCGCTCAGACCGATAGTTGGAGTGACAATCGACTGGCTTAACAATTGAGCCGAAATGAGAAACAGTTGATGGTTGGATTGGTCCAACAGTTCGGTCCGGCCCGGTCCGGTCCGTTTGGGGTTGAAATACCTTGATTCATCTGTCAAACCGCTTCTTCCTTCCTTGCTATCTTGCTATGTGTATTGTTGCATACTTGCATTGCAATGGCAGCTTTGACTGCTCTTCGCTTCTCGCTCATCCCCGCTCTCTCCCTTTCTCTCTCCTCTCCTTCCCTTCATCTTCGCACCTTCTCTTCCTCCATTTCGTCGCACCATAAGCATAGGCTTAACAACAATGCTCTTTCCTCCTTCATTTTCAACCATCCCCCACTTCCTCCATTACCCTTACCCTTCTCTCACCCCCAAATAGGTACTGCTCTATTTATTACTCCACCCTTCCAAATTACTATTTTGCCCTCCTTTTCTTTTCTCTCACCCCCAAATAGGTACTGCTCTATTTATTACTCCACCCTTCCAAATTACTATTTTGCCCTCCTTTTCTTTTCTCTAACCATCTTCAAAACAATGAACCCTGCCTATTTCTTATTTTCCATTGCAAGAGTATATGTCAATTCATTCATTCATTCATTATTATATATTCTCACAACATTAATAAATATACCGCTAAAAAAGTGGATAATTTTATTTAATCAATAATAAGTACTACATGTATATGTAAGGACACTTTTGTCTCATTCTATATAATTATAATTATAATTCTTACCATTACCATGTTCAATGTAATCCAACCAAACAAATGTATATGATCATTGCTTGATGACGAACCAAACCCAAACAGACTCATGTAATCATCATTCCATTCCATTACATTGTATTCCCTCTATGTGAACTAACCAAACGGGCCGGAATTGTTTACTGTTTCTCTTTCATATTTTCATTGAGTTGGGTAAGTTATGTTGGTTGTAATTGGATGCCAGTAAAACTGTCTTTTTAAAATACAAAGGAAAAGAAGTGAAAGTATGAAACTGTATATAGTGCATGGTTTAAAACCTCTTTGGAACAATGTTTGCATGATATTTATACTTTCTGATGATGAATTTCAAAATCTGCAATCTTTCAGCCATGTGTAGTAGCAGTAGCAGCAATGCTGAGGGTGCTAGGGAGATTCTGGTGCAACACTTGCTTGTTAAAGAAGATGACCAGAAGCTACTATTGGATCTTCAGCAGAGAATCTCATCAGGTTAGGATGCATTTTCTGCTATGTCTGGAAATTTAGTTAAATTTAGAATGGTCGGCTTAGCTCAACGGTAAGCTCGCTTGCCGTGCTGGTATGATGTCGTGGGTTCGAATAAGCCACTTTGCAAAAAGCAGAGGTTAGATTGCCTAGTATATTCCATTCACCAGCACCCTCACCAAGTGGGGACTAAAACTGGGTTGAACCTTTTTTCACATTGAGTGTGTCAAAATCTGACTGATGGCTGTTTTTGCCAAACAAAATTGTGAACTTTTTATTCAATCATTGTACTTTATACTATATGTTATAAGTTTGAAACATACAGTTTGGAAGAGATTTTACTTCTGTTTTAACTTTTTAGTTCTTTGCTGCCATGTCTGTACATCTTCAGGTGAAGATTTGAGTGATCTTGCTGTAGAATACTCATTATGCCCATCCAAAGAAGAAGGAGGAATGCTTGGATGGGTGAGAAAGGGACAAATGGTAAGTTAATCAAATAGCAATTTTTTAAAAATAAGTCAAATTAAGAGTTACAGGGTCTGAAATATTTGCTAATTAGCTCATTTTACTAGAAGAACCAATAATATGTTGGTCTACCTATAACAATTTTCACAAATGCTTTCAGAATCTCATTGTGCTTTCTTTACTCAACTTTTATGGCTTCTCAGTGCCACAATATATGATATTCTAAAATAACATGAAATGAATGTCTTGCTTAAGATTTGGTCACCTTGTCACTCAGATAACTAGCATGGGGAAAAACAATTTTTAGAAATGACGTTCTTTAATATTTTCTTGTAAAATTTAATGAGAAGTAGATAACTCTTACTCGGAAGCTGAGCTTAGCATTTCAGTTCTGTTTCATTTTATTAGATGGTGTTTGTAGAGGTGAGGCACGTCAGTTTTGGTACATCCTGAACACCATCTTATAAGCCAACTTTGGCAGGACTATCGTGGTCTAGTACACTGCAAAGAGTTATTGATGAGCCACACTGTTCTTGACTTATGGATAGTGTTGTGCTCTTTAGATTTTTAATATTAATTAGATTTATGTGTATTTATATATGTGTGTGTGTATTAATAAAAAGCATACGACTTGTCTCTGAATTTATTATAACTTTTGAAGTAGGGAAATAGATAAAATATATTATGACTTTAAAAATCGGTCCTGCATTACTTTCACAATAGTCTCTGAAAGTTTGTATTAATTCGCCGCTGAAAATTTGTACTGCCAATGATATAGCATTAGGTTTTTGGTGGTCCTTTGAGTTTGAGAGCACTGTGAGGTCACATAGACTTTTCTTGTCAGATGCCTTATATCTGATAGTTTTATTTGTTTTCTCAGACCTGATATTTTGATTGATGTAAATTATATATGGCATGGTCTAGATATGTTATTTACCTAATACTTAGTAGCTTCTGAACCCTTTTCTCTTAAAAGACTTCTCAAACTGAATTATATTCTTGTGAAAATGGATTATGTGTTGCATAGTTGTTAGAACTGGTTATCGTTTCTTGCCATTTGATTCTTTAAGTAAAAGAAGCTTTTCAGTTCATCTAGGACTCAAACACATAACTAGAAGATAATTTTGTCAGCGAAGTCAATTATCATTTCTTTTATGAGTATTGATAATATGTATGAGGGTTATATTGTGATAGGTTCCTGAATTTGAGGAAGCTGCTTTCAATGCACCTTTAAACAAAGTTGTGAGGTGTAAAACAAAATTTGGCTGGCACCTTCTTCAAGTTTTATCTGAAAGGTATGTTCAACATGGAGCCTACAATTCTACATAGGTTATGCAATTGGTGGATAAAGCCTGCATGTTTAGTCTGTCAATATCGTGTAGTTACACCTCATATGTTTTTATTTTCTTGTAGGGAAGAAACTGTTCTTCAGGAGATTCAACCTGACGAACTTCATGCAAAAATTCAAGATCCCAACTTTATGGAGGAGGCACAATTGATTGATGTTCGAGAGCCTGAGGAAGTGTATGCCGTTTTTTAATTAACTCTAACTGTTGTTGATAATCATTAGATTATGCTATTATGATTGCATTTGTTTTACCTTTTTGAAAAAATTAAATTGAGTGAATAAGTCATGATATTGAAGTGTTTAGGTGGTGGCAGTAAGTTCCATAAAGAGAAGAAATTAAAAAGTTGAACAGTAAAGCTTATTAAGCATTCCATGGAAAACAGGGTGGTAATCTACTACACTTTGTCTGTGTGATATTCATGCAGTTGCAGAGGATCTTCCACTGTTTTTCCTATTTGATCTTTCTTTAGTTTTCTTGACATCCTCCTCTCAGGTTGTTCTATTTACATGAGGCGCTTATTTCAGTTTTTCTACCACTTCTTGATATATTCCTTTTATACAGGGAGAAAGCATCTCTGCCAGGTTTTAAGTTTCTTCCCCTCCAACAATTTGGAAATTGGGGACCTGATATCACTAGCACCTTTGATCCTAACAAGGACACTTATGTTATGGTGAGTACAACCAACCTATCTTAAGATGTTGTTTTTCCATTTTGGAAGCTTATAAGTGTAAACCGTACATGTGCCTGCATACATAATAATGCCAGTGCCTTTGTTGTATCAGTGTACTGAATTTGGATTATCAAAATATTAAGGGTAATGGACCTAATCTACTCTCCAAGTAACCACTCAGGAGCACTGGGCACCCTAAACTAACAACAGGCCCATATCTACACTTGAAGTAACTAAAGTGGTTAAAAAATACCCCAAGTAGACTGTCAATCACGCTTGACCGTTAGTCTGCACATGTGGCCGCCACGTGGGTTAAATTTTTGCCACGTAGGATAAGGGTTATGGACCTAATCTACCCTCCGAGTAACCAACCAGAAGCACTGGGCACCCAGAACTAACAATAGGCTCATATTTACACTCAAAGTAACTAAAATGTTTATAAAAAAAACTCTCAGTGGATGGTCAATCACGTTTGACCATTAATCTCCTCATGTGGCCGCCACGTGGGTTAAATTTTTGCCACGTAGGATATGTCATGTGGGGCCCACATTTAAAAAAAAATTCCATTTGAGGGTGGGGCGGTGGTTGTGTTGGGGTAAGGGGGTGAGGCTGTTTGGAAGTGATGAAGAGAGATGAGAGGGAATTGTATTTTTATTTTATGTGGGCCCCACTTGACTTATTGTACATGGAAAAATATTTACCCCACGTGGCGGCCACATGGATTAACGATCAAAAGTGATTGAACGTCCACTCGGGGTATTTTTAAAATACTTTGGTTACTTTGAGTGTAATTATGAGCCTGTTGTTAGTTCAGGGTGCCCAGTACTCTTGGGTGGTTACTTGGAGGGTAGATTAGGTCCATTACCCTTATCTTACGTGGCAAAAATTTAACCCACGTGGCGGCCACATGGGCAGACTAACGGTCAAACGTGATTGACCGTCCACTTGCGGTATTTTTTAACCACTATGGTTACTTCGAGTGTAGATACGGGTCTGTTGTTAGTTCAGGGTGCCCAGCGGTCATGGGTGGTTACTTGGAGGGTAGATTAGGTCCATTACCCTTAATATTTTGACTAGAGAAATGCTTAGCAGTAGTATCCTTCAAATCTAAAATTTTGTCAATCTCTAACAAACCTGTGTTATATTGCACAATTCTATTTGCTAATGTATTCAGTAACTAAATTTTGGTAATGCAGTGTCATCATGGTATGCGGTCCCTGCAAGTTGCCAAATGGCTGCTGTCACAGGTAAAATGACTTTTTAAGGGTATAGGTGCAAATTTAGTACTGTATATTATTGCAAATAGCAACACCTGCAAGTTTGGTGCTATTTGCAATATTGTAGAGTACTAAATTTGCACCTTTACCCATTTTTTGATGGCCTAGAGTTTGAATAGTTTCATTTAAGGTTGAAACTTTACAAACAGGGCCATAGTGTTTTGTGTTAATAATGAGAAATATGTTGCTTTTCACTATTGCTGTTGGTAATGCTAACTTTTAATGCATTGCTGGACTGAGACTCCATTGCCTTTTCTGATTGTCTTGACGTTTGTGTATTAGGGATTTAGAAGAGTTTACAATATATCTGGTGGAATCCATGCATATGCTGTGAAGGTTGATCCATCAGTTCCTACTTACTAGTATATTCCTTGTTTTTATACTTGATAATGACATTTTGTTTGGAGAGAGGTTCATTAGTGTAGGTTATTGTTGGGATTTGAAAAAGATATTTGAGGCAAGTAGTGGACTTTGGAATATGAGGCTGTAATTTTCAAATATTCTATGTAATGTTTATTCTCATTTACTGGCCTCGTTATGTTACAGTTGAAGTCCAGACATTTTATAAGTGCATATACAAAATTTAATTGATTGTACATCTATGTGCCAGTGTAAGTATACTATTAGGAAAATGGATTTGGGGATCACCATAATGTATGCTTCTTGTTATAAAGAGATTTGGACTGAGTGAATCTAACTTGGATGATCTAGGTATGTTGTGCTAAGTGCCAATGCATGTATATTGCCAACACTTTTGTGTTGCAGTGGCATTTATGCCAACCTTCCATGGCTGTCATGACATGTTCAATCCGAGCTGTAAGCAACTTGCCAAATAAAAAGATGAATGTATATTATAAATGTTGTTTCATGTGGCACAGGACATTCTGGTGTTGTTTACTACAAAACTAGGAATTTTTATGTTTTTGCTTGGCAACGACTTTTTTTAATGCCTGTTTTGGATGAAATTTCCAAAACAAAATTTAGGAAAGTTTAATTGTTAGTTCATATTCTTAAATATAAGATCAAAATGATTTTCCTTTGAAGATTAAGAAAGTTAAAATAAGCAATTTCTAAACTGCTTTATCATATTTTTTCGATAAGTTCATAATTTGTTCAATGAGTTATTACTCATTTCGACCAATAAACAATTTCCCAAGTATCAATTTGGACAGTGAATAATAAGCGGTTTCAATTTGGACAATGAATAATAAAAAAATATCAAATTGACCAAAGTTGTTTAATGGACTCTAATATAGTTTATGGAGGTGTCTCATTGGAAGGAAGTCCACCACGTGGACTGATGACACGTCATTAAATATAGCCACACGTATGTTTGACTAGCTTCTTTTTTATTATTTTTATTAGTTGACTACCACATCAGATTTTGAAAAAATTCAGTCCCTATACTTAGCAAAGAAGACGAGCCCTGGAAATGAAGGGGGAGGCGTAGAACCAGTTAGGGCCTTAAACCGTTATAGATCTCAATAGCAAATCATTTAAGATTTTAAAATGCAAATTCCCCTGGAGAAACAAGGTACAAATCTGGAACATGAATACATAACACCATGAGAACCATTGAAATTACAAAGGTGATAGCAAGAACTAAACATATAGAGACTCTAATCCAATCATAAACCAAAATTTAGATCATTGGACATAAGCCCAGAAATCTAAGAGCAATGGCAACAATTAGAGATTTTGAAACAGTGAAAAGCAAAGACAAGAAGAAAGAGACCTATAGGTTTTTTGTCCTTTCCTAACTTCATGGTCACTTTTGACCCTAAAAAAGCTAGGGAAAAATAATTAGAGGTCCCCCACAAGGGAGTTAATACTGGAAAAATCCCAAAAGTTGAAAATATTAATGTAGGGTCCCAAGGGACCTCACATTAATATATTTGAAAAGTGAAAAGACAGTTTTGCCCCTAGTCTTAAAAAAAATTTACCCCTCCCTCCTCCCTCACCAGCCCCACCCCTCCAGCCCTCTCCCCCTCCCCCACCCCCACCCCGCCAGCCCTCCTCCCCCACCCCCACCCTCCCCAGCGCCCCCCCCTCCCCCACCCCAGCTCCCCTCCCCCTCCAGTTCGCCCCCCCACCCCGACCCTCGAGGAGGAGTGGGGGTGGGGGCGTGGAGGGAGGAGGGTGGGGGTGGGGGGGGCGCTGGGGAGGGTGGGGGTGGGGGAGGGGGGGGGGCGCTGGGGAGGGTGGGGGTGGGGGAGGAGGGCTGGCGGGAGAGGGCTGGAGGGGTGGGGCTGGTGAGGGAGGAGGGAGGGGTAAATTTTTTTTAAGACTAGGGGCAAAACTGTCTTTTCACTTTTCAAATATATTAATGTGAGGTCCCTTGGGACCCTACATTAATATTTTCAACTTTTGGGATTTTTCCAGTATTAACTCCCTTGTGGGGGACCTCTAATTAATTTTCCCAAAAAGCTATAGGGTGGTGGATGTACCTTGAGGAAAACTTTAGGGACATTTTTGTACCTTTACCCTAAATACGATTCTGAGTAAGATTTGTTCCTCTTCATTTCTGCTACTAAAATCAAATTTTTGTTTCCTTGCTATCACATTTCAGGTGCAACAAATACTAGCAAATAAAACAGCATATTTTGCAAAAACCTTTATACACAGTTACGACTTCATGAAAGTTCAAAAACAAAATTTGAAAAAAATTGATTTTACTGATCCCAATAGTTTCTTAATTGAGACATATGCATCAGAAGCTCATCCCTACCAAGTCCAGTGACACTGCTGGTCATAATCCACGGAGGATGTTGCCGGAAATGCTGTGTAATCAACTCTTGAAAGTCTTTGATATTCTCATCAGGCCTTTTTCCCTTTCCCATCTTCATTTTGTCACATTTTGTGAAGACAAAAGTGACGGGAATCTGAAATGCACAAAAGTGCAGGTAAAAATAGCCCATCTATGTAAGGTAACAAAGCCATAGTCAGAAACATGACATCAGTAAGAAGCATACATTATTACGTCCCAGCCAATTGGCACAATCAAAGTCAATCTTTTGAGGTGGAACACTTGCATCAATGAGAAGTAAGACAGCAACCAGAGTATCCCTGTTCGAAAAGTAACCTTTTGTGAATGAGGACCAATCCATTCTAGCAGCTTGCGATACTTTGGCAAAACTGCATATAATCCAATGATATCATATTAGCAGATGACACTTCCATTTATTACTTGGCACATGGTTCACTAATCATGAACAGCTCATTTAGATAGGAATAAAAGGGATCACAAACAGACAAGATAACAAAAGAAAATAGAAATAACATCACTGACTGCTGGTAATCCATCTGTTGGGCAGATTTGACACATTGTATAATGCATAAGAGAATAAATACTTTCTATATTATTATGCAGCATTTGTTCCTTAAACTTCTTTTCTAATACAGTTAACAGCTGTAATTGGGCATTGTAAATCAAAACCATGATCTGCCCCCCATTTGCAAAAGACAAATATGAAAAATACCCAGGTAAGGAATGGACACCATCTAATATGCAGGGCCATTATACGCATACAATGTTTTTAATAGGCATTTCTTGCCATGTCAACTAAAAAGGTTCAAGGACGTTACTCTGGATCGACTTAGTAAGCAACAGGCAACATAGGACGCTTGAGTATATTCAAGACGTTTTAATAATATTGTCAACTCAAAGTCAATATTTCCCTTTCTAGAGAAACCACAAATTTTTTAACACAAATTATTATTAAAATCACGAAGGGGCTGAAAACCATGTGAACCTTCTAATTACAAATTCTGTAATCTTTTGTCACGATTATAAACTACAAATTCAAATTCACGTAGGAGATCATGACTCACCCATAACCCGGCAAGTCCACAATGTACCAACTTTTGTTCACCAAGAAATGATTGATAAGCTGGGTTTTTCCTTCAAGCAACACCCAAGTCAATCCATCTATAAGCTCAAAATATTTCAAGCAGCAAAGGAAGGTAATTAAAATTAAAAAGAAATAAAACCTGGCTTCTTAGATGTGAGAGCAACTTCTTTCTTGCGGACCAGGGAATTTATGAGGGAAGACTTGCCAACATTGGAGCGACCCAAGATAGCGAATTCTGGCCGGTCATCGTTAGGACAATCCTTAGCTCGATCACTGCTCTTCACAAACTCGACCTCCTTTATTCGAGCATTGTCAGCATAGGGTCCAACAACTATGTTAGATCCAGGGAGAATCATATCCTCATTGACCTCACTGTGCTCCATTCCCGGAGGAACAAACAGGAAAGTTTTGATGAACTTGTCTGTACTAGAAGATGAGAGGTTTTGGGTGTTGGAGGAAGCTGAAACATGCTGCTTCGAGTTTTTATGGATAGATTGAGAAGGTGAGAATTGGGGAGACTGAGAACAGGCATTAATTTTCCCAAATGTAGAAGAAATCCATGACAGATGAGGATTATGGAGGCTCATTACTCGACTTCTAAGCATCATTTTTATATCTGAGACATGAACTTTTGGCTTGCAAATTAGGAGCTACAAAAGCTGAATAAGATACAATCGAACAGGCACTTTTATTTCCCTGATGTCCAAAACAAATACAGCATAATTTCAATTACTATATTATCATTATGTAAAACGTCCTTCATATCTCATTGAATAAGATTCTTCATTTTACTGTTATGTACTCCACCTACAACTCAATTTAATCTAAAGCAGAACTAGGGTGGTCTCTTTTACTGAATCTATAAAAACAATTTTTGGTATAAGAGTGCATCTACTTAACACATATCCATGACCTCACAAGCAGTATCTTACTGTAGCTTAAACACATGACCTCTTAATCATTTATTACTAATATTCAATAACTTAGCAAGGACAAACAAACACCTCACATTTATCTTAAATATAAACGTAGAACAAGCAAGCATAATGCTAAAATTATAAATTAATTTCACTCCCAATATCATGAGAAAAACATAAAGCTTCTAAATCTATCAAACACCAAACTCATTAGATTGTAACTTTTTTACAGTTCTTTAATAACTTCTCTTTCCTTCAAACATCTCACGAGTAATCAAAATATAAGTCATAAACAACATCATTGACATACTTTCATATGACATAAGGATGTCTCTCTCTGATTCACTCCTACATGTCTTGGTGCTATTTTAGTTTCAATCTTGGCTTGGAACAATAATTTGACCGATTGCACTCTGTGTGTCACATAAAGTTGTGGACTTGTTCACTCAATTGTAGAGAAGTTGGCAACTATTGCATTGTATTAAGACTTTAAGGTCTAGCTTTAGTGTTGTTTGTTTATTTTGTCAAGGACTATGAACTCTCTAGACTTAGTGTTAGTTTCATTACTACTATTTAGTACTTCTAGTGTCCTAATCATTTTATTTTATTAATGAAATTTGTCTCTGATTAAAAAAAAAAATTAAAATTCGAAAGTGATGTTATATTTATATATATTTTTTTTTGGAGAAAAAAGTTTAGGTGGGTTGGGTCCCGGGCTCACCAGGACAGGCCTCTGGGCTCAAAGAGCGCTTACAGAGGTACTTACAGATCACCCACTAACAAGGTCCTCACATCGGTAGGATTCGAACCCACAACCACATAGTCATGAGTCAAACCTCTTTACTAACAACACTAACCTTTGTTGGTGATGTTATATTTATATTCAGGAATTGAGGGAGTAATTTAACATTTCTCTTTCAATCCTTTTATCGAACACCTAGTGTGTTCAATTTGGAGAAGCTCAAATAGAAGATTCAGCTATATAATCCAACAGGGGAAAATGAACAGTTTCCTTATCCACACATAAGTACAGAGGAAAAGGCAAATATGAACACATACATACATACATACATACATACATACATACATACATACATACATACATACATACCACAGTTAATGAATGAATCCACGTAAAAAGAGAAGAAAAATGGGAAGATGAAATTTAGGTGATGAGGTGGCAAAGTATAGTTCGTACGGAGTGCAAGGGATTGCTTCTTCTTATTCTCTTTGTACAAAGGAGGGAGGATATAGCTAACGGCTGATAATATGGATGGTAATCAAACTATTAAAGGATTCACAATAACTAATGTTGACTTCAGTTATAGTTATATGAGATCATTTTCCTAATTTGATTAAATTAAGAATATTAATTTAAGACACATGATATTATTAAGGGAAAATGACAAATAAATCTCTCCCAATACCCAAAAGGACAAGTGAGGAACCTAAACTTACAAAAGAACTATGAAGGAACTAGCACCTACCTGACATTTTAAAATTGTGTGAAAAGATAAAATTGTGAGAAGTTAATTCTAATGAGCAAAATGTTATTCGTTATGCTATGAATGTTAATGGTGAAGGTTCAAATGTTAATAACGATGGTGCAAATGTTAATAGGTAACAGGTGCAAATGGAAGCATGAAATGTCAGAGAAGTTAATTCCAATGAGTCAAATGTTATTCGTTATGCTATAAATATTAATGGATGAAGTTCAAATGTTAATAATAACGGTGTTTTAAGATGAAGACAATTTTGTCTTTTTGCACAATTTTCCCTATTATTAATTTACTATAACCATATACATTTATTCTCATTCTACCACTCTTTCTTATTTATTATAAATAACCATTATTAGTGTTTATTTGGAAAAAAGTTAGGAAAAATTAGAAAGTTAGTTATATTTAAGAACAAATTGAAATTTAGGAACGGAGGGAGTAATCATTTGCTTTCTTTCACTTCATTCTTTTCATGATATAACCCGGGGAATGCAAATTTTTCCTGTCTCAACCCTTCTCGGTCACCCAGTCCCATCCATGGTTTTTTGGGACGTGAAATTCCCATCTGAAAATTTTCGGCGCATGACAAAATTCATCTTCAGAAGGGATGGGGTCATCCCAATCCCATCCCGTCTTGAATATATGTATGTTTATATATAATTTTTTTAAAAAAATGCATGTGTCATTTATAACATGTATGAGAGTATACATGACATTTTTATGAAAAATACGATCCTAATAATATTTTACCTTATTATGTTGTATAAGATGTATTGTATAAGTAAAATTGAGTTAATTTATTTGTTTATCACAAACACAAAATGTTATATTTTTTTACAAGTAGATATTTTTAATAAAAAAATTTCAAAAAAATTCAGGATTTCCCCATTCCGTTTCGATCACAATCGAAACTTAACAAAGTTCGAGATGGGATGAGACACGGGGCGGAAGCCCCATCCAGAGCCATTTTCGAGACGAGGTGTCCCGATCCCATCCCGTGAACAGCCGTAGATATAAATCCATTGAAAACACACTTTAAAATTTATTTTTATTCAAATATAAATATTTTAAATTATATTATACTCCATTCTTCACAAAATATAAGGTCTTTTTAACAGAATTGTGAGTTCCTTAAAAACAAAGATCATCATATTATAAGGGAAAATTAAATAAAAGTCCCTGGTAAGGGACATAATACTGGAAAAGTCTCAAAAATTGAAAAAATTAAAGTAGAGTCTCTTGGGACCTCACTTTAATTATTTCTGAATGTGTGGGCCCCATGTTTAATAATAAAAAAAAGGAGAATGGGGAAGAAGGAGAGAAGAAGAGAGAAGAGAGAAAAGGTGAGTGGATTTTTTTATTATTAAACGTGAGGCCCATACATTCAGAAATAATTAAAGTGAGGTCCCAAGGGACTCTACTTTAATTTTTCAATTTTTAAGACTTTTCCAGTATTATGTCCCTTACCAGGGACTTGTATTTAATTTTTCCATATTATTATAGTTTAAAATCAATAAAGAAACCGGCACTAATCATTTCTAATACTCCTACCATATGGTTGCTTACGGTACACGAGCTACATTTGGGCCTTTAATTAATATTGAGTTGTTCCAATTTGAGGTTGACCGAGTATGTTGGGGCTTGGGCTATTATATTTCATCTAAATAAATAAAAATACTCCTAAATGTTCATTTGCTTTCTTGCACTTCATTCTTCACATCCATATAACTCCTCGGTGATGGAAAGCAAACTTCAAAAATTATTAGAAAATAGGGTTAAATATCATTATGATCAATATACTAGCTATTTCAAAAGTATCAATTTGACCAACCAATAATAAAAGGTCTCATTCTTGTCAATGAAAAAAATGACCTATTTTAACTAATGAACTATTGGAACATACTAAAATACCCTTTTCACACATAAATGAGTTGTTTTTTTCAACACATAAATGAGGAGGTTGGTCCTCATTTCCTGAGTTTAGATTGCATGAGATTACTGAATATTTTGAATGCATTCTATTTATGCGTTAAAAAAAACTCCACACATAATCAGTATACTAAAAGAAATATGAAAATCATAACAAACAAAACTTGCCCCTTTTATTCAAATCCTCACATATGTGTGTATGTGTGCGCACACACACACATATATACATATATAGACACACACACACACATATATACACACATATATATACATATATACACACACACACACATATACATACACACACAGGTGTGTCCCCTTTTTAAAGTAAATTTACAAAGTAGAATAATACCCAAGCAAGAAAATATTTCCATAATCAGTTCGGTTATATAAATAGAAAAAGCAGAAATTTTATAAACTCACAAGAAAATGAAACAACATCTTCACAGAATTAAACATGCATGTAATCTCCGTGCATGAAATTCTTTCAACTCCTTTACTCTTCCATTAAGATAAGTTAGAAACTTCAACTTATTATGGTTATATTCTAGATGTAAAAAAACCAGAATTTCAAAGAACACTATGCACTCCATAACATCACCCAACAGAGGTAGAAATTGACAATCAATCATCTCATTCAGTTCCCTAAACCATTCCCAAATACAAGAAGAATTCTCATTCCTTCACAAAAACCAAAGGAAGAGGACAAGGGAAGTCTTAAAATTACATTCATGCACCCAAATCAACTTCACACAATGTTTATACATTGATTACTATCATTTGAACTGAAAATCGGAGAAGAGAAGAGATAAAACCCGTGAAAGGAAAGAGAAATCAAAGAAATCATGAATCCAACAAAATCATACATACACAACCAAATTACCACTCGAATAGATATATATGTCAATTTCTTTGAAGATTAAAGACTTATAACTTCAAGATCCCGAAAATTGGAGCTTTACACACTATAAATCAAATCTTCGATTCAATCATGTAATCCTTTCTGATACATCACGAATTAATACTTAATTTTATTTTAACCCCTTTAATTCAGAAACCTAACTCGTCCTCTCCTCTCAACTCAAAAAGATGCAAGGGATATTTATCAAATAATGAGTGGTGGAGTGTGATTTGGGATGGTGAATTAATTAAATAAACAAATGAATGATTAAATATAATTTCTTCTGCATATCTTTGTTTTGATTCCTAAATTTATTCTTAAGACTTTTTAAATATTAAATAATGAAGAAGGCAAGAAACATTAAGAGAGAAGAGGGAGTTCGGTTCAGTGGTGGTGATGAAAATGGCCATCAGAAATTATGAGTGGTGGGGAATGATTTGGGATGATGAATTAAATAAAAAAAGTGAATGGCTAAATATAATTTCTCTACATGTGTTTAAATTCCTAAATTTATATACTTTTTAAATATTAAACATTAAGATTCTAAATATTGTTTAATATATTCTTTTAGAAAATTTGGGAGTGTGTAACATGATATACTATGTAACATTTCAGTCGAAACAAAAATAAATTACCATGTAACATGAAACTATCTACGTCATGATTTTCTGATAAAAAAATCTGCGTCATGATTAATTTGTTGTTCGAAAAATCATCTTCACCTTTGTCTCTTAATAATCCCACGTAAACTAGACCGCACAATAATTCTTTCAACAACCATCCTAATTAATACCAATCTCTCTCACTATTCTTAGCCACCTTCTCCCCTAATTCCTCCATTCCCACCGTAAATCCCATTTTTATTTTCACACACTTGGATTTTATTCTTTTTCCCCTCCTATTTCATACATTTTTTACAAAAACAGAAATCCAGTTTCACTAACTCCCTCTTTTTTCTTGTTGAGTTTGTTTCATTTCCCAATCATCCATAAAAAACGCACATAGTTTGTTTCATTTCAAAATCATCCATCAAAAACACGTATTGTTTTGTTTTTACAAACCCAGGCCGTTAGTGCATGCCCCTCTAATAACATTGCAAGACCATAATCACCATTTTCTTTCAACAACTCCCTCAACAATCCTATATTACATACCTCCTCCCCCTCCCTCTGTCCTCCATAAAACACATGGGCAATTATTGCTGCTGCTGCTGCTGTCGTCGTCGTCATAGCGACAAAGACATTGGCTCCCCGTCGGCGGAGCCCACCATAACAAATCCTGTACCAATAATCCCTTACAATTTAAGAGGCATTAACAATCATGTCAGCACTGGAGCTAGAGGAGGGGGAGCATCCTCCTCCACCACCACCGGCATCTCGCTACCACCGGCGAAATCAACCCCTCTCCCTCAACCAACCCCGACGAAAACCGGTAAGCCCGGGCCAATGGGCCACGTGCTCCAACGGCCCATGGAGGACATAAAAGCCACATTCACCATAGGAAAAGAATTAGGAAGAGGCCAATTTGGAGTGACAAGATTATGTACACACAAGTCAACAGGAAAACAATACGCATGCAAAACAATTGCCAAGAGAAAGCTCACAGGAAAAGAAGATATTGAAGATGTGAGGAGGGAAATTAAGATAATGAGGCATTTGGCAGGAAAACCAAATGTGGTTGAGCTTAAAGGTGCATATGAGGATAAGCAATCTGTACATTTGGTGATGGAATTATGTGCAGGAGGTGAATTGTTTGATAGGATAATTGAGAAAGGTGTTTATACAGAGAGAGCTGCAGCTTCATTGATGAGGACTATTGTGGAGATTGTGCAAACTTGTCATTCAAATGGTGTTATTCATAGAGATCTGAAACCTGAGAATTTCTTGCTCTTGAATAATCAAGAAGATTCTCCTCTTAAAGCTACTGATTTTGGAATGTCTGTTTTCTACAAAGAAGGTTTTGACCTTTTCTTTCATTTCTTCATTTTATAGCTAGTTTCATGATAATGAGCTTTCTCCACCATAATATTTAGAAGGGGAAATAGATAATAAAAATAGAAAAGTGAAATGAATTTTTGGATTAGAATGAGGTGATAGGAAAATCTTCAATTTAACCGAGTCTTTAAGGAGTTGTTTCAATTCTTATAATTAACAATGTTTGGCTAAGTAGATTCTGTGGCACTTTTTTCTTGAGTTATTTTTTAAATTTTTGAGTAATTTTTGGGTATTTTGTAACAAATTATGAGGATTATTCACATATTTTTGAATTATTGATCACCACAAACTTTTGAAAACAACTTTTTGGAGAATTTAAGACATATTTTGATTTTGGTTTAGAACATGATATTATGAAGTGCTTAATGCAAAAATATACTTTAGCCTTGAATTTTTTCCTTATGACTCATAGTTACTTCCGCCAAGGATTCTACTTTGGCACATAATTTAGTATTTCCTTTGTTAGTGAATTTATGACATTGTTGAATTTTTTTAGGAGAAATTAAGGAAGTTAATTAGTCACTTGTTCATAGCGTATTTTGTGTATTATTAGATTTTATGTTAGTTTATAGGTCAAACAAACCAGTTTAGAGAAAACAATTTAAATTAATCAATTTGAAAGTTAGTCATTCAATTTAATTAGGACTTTCTAAAAAATTTAAAGTGAACCAATATTTAAGAATCAGATGAAAGAGTACTAATTATTATATAAGAAGGCAAATGATGAATTTTTATACTACTTTTTATAAGATTTCTTACTTATTACTATTTTCTTTTTACAAAAATAAAGTTAATATATTAACATTTGAAATTTTAATATCAACATATATTGTTATATAAGTTTTAGAGGATTGGAAAAATACATTAAAAAATAATGGATAAAATGAAACCTTGTGAGAGGTTTGAAAGACTGAAGTGATTTTTTATTTTGCCAGGTTCGACATCCAAATATTATTATTTATATTTCAATCAAATGTAAATATCAAATGGCGCAAAATTTACACATCAAACAAGTTTTTTTAGGAATATTATAAATAGGGTTCAAGTAAAGGAATTAATCACGACCAAATCTTAGAAAATTATTAAAACACATTTAAGTTCTTGACTTCTTATTGATAACTTAATGCAACTCAGTTAGTTATAATTTACAACTAAAAATTATACATGGGCAATGATTTAACAAGAGAAAGATGCTTGATGCAGGGGAGACATTTAGAGATATTCTTGGGAGTGCATATTATATAGCTCCAGAGGTACTGAGGAGGAATTATGGTAAAGAAGCTGATATTTGGAGTATTGGTGTTATGCTCTACATTCTGCTTAGTGGTGTCCCTCCATTTTGGGCAGGTTAGTTTATTTATATATAATTATTATCTTATTTAAATATTTCCTTTTGGGGGCATCTCTGTTATTTAATTCTTAACCACATAAATATGTGTTCATGATATCGCATAAATCAGTAACAGAATGACTCTTGGTTATATTATAAAATGACAGAGAGTGACAGTGGTATATTCAATGCCATATTAAGAGGGCATATGGACTTCTCAACTGATCCATGGCCATCCATATCATCTTCTGCTAAGGATCTTATCAAGAAAATGTTGAACTCTGATCCTAAGGCTAGACTCACTGCCCAACAAGTTCTAGGTAAGTTGTTCTTTTATAATTTACACACACAGACCCCTATTGATTCCTTTGAACTTAAATCACAATTTGAATTTTTGACAATAAAATTTTTTACTTCTTTCTAATATATAGACACACACACACACACACATAATTAGAAAGTAGAATTTAAATATATTAATTTGATTATATATCACTTTAAGAGGAAGACATACTATGTTGGAGGAAAAAGTATTCAAATAATAAATAAAATTAATCTTATATTTGAGACTAAAAAGTCTTATATACTCCCTCCGGTCCTAAATATAGGATCTAGTTGACTTTTTTGAAAAATCCTAAAAAAAAGCAAAATAAGTTAATTATAAATTGATTTACCTAATTTTTTCTCTAACACTAGTTTATTTTACGTAGAAGCTAATGAATAATCTAAAAAGATATCAAATATGTCATGATTTAATAACCTATTTTGCAACCTTAATATCTCCAAAAAAAAGTCAATTAGATCTTATATTTAGGACCGGAGGTAGTAATATTTTAGAATAAATACAACAACATATAAGTAAAGTGATTACCATATTATAGTGGCCTCGTTAGTGTTTGACTTTTTTTTTGAACATTAGATCATCCGTGGATCAAGGAGGATGGAGAAGCACCTGATACTCTTATTGACAATGTTGTGCTCAGTAGGCTCAAACAGTTCAAAGCAATGAACCAATTCAAGAAAGCTGCTTTAAGGGTGTGTCATATAATATTATTTTAAAAAATACTCATATTATTATATATTTTTAAATTCTTTCTTTTCCCTAATTTATTAATTAATATTAAATAAAATTGTGGAAATGATGGAGTAGGTGGTTGCTGGGTGCCTATCAGAGGAAGAAATAATGGGATTGAAGGAAATGTTCAAGAGCATGGACACTGATGGCAGTGGAACCATTACAATACAAGAGCTCAAGGAAGGCCTTGCTAGACAAGGAAACAAACTCACTGAACAAGAAGTTGAGCAACTAATGGAAGCTGTAAGTTCTTCTTCTATTTTAATTTTTAATATTTTCAGCACAATCTTTAGCTAAAAGAATATGAGCCTTGACTAAATAAATTATTCAAATACTCCCTAATTATAGGAGCTAAAAACTAATTTGTAAATGAAAAAGATTAGTTAAATTAATTATTTTTCAAAGATGTGTGTTGATTTTGCTAAAAATACCCCTAGAAATAATCTTTTGTCTTAGAAACTACTAATTGATAGAAAACTTCTGAAGATAAAAAAAAATTGAGGAAACAATCATTATTCCATATATGTTTGGAAGATAACATGGATGAGATCTTGCATCAATAACCAAAGTAGTTTTGCCAGCTTAGCTTCTACATTTAGGACCAAAGAGAAATATTCACATCCTTTTTATTTTAAAAATTTAAGCAGGCATCCCGGCAAGACTAAAACATTAATTATATAAACTAATTAATCCCTTTGAGTTTTTTGTTTTAAAATCACATAGACTTTTATTCAATTTTTAAGAGAATATCGTGTGTGCGCGCAAGTGGGTGGGTGGATGTGCTTTTTTTAAAATTAACTTTTTTGCAAATATAGAGAATATCTGTATTCATATTTTTCAAAAGTGCAACTTAGCTTCTTTTATTTTCTTTTCTTGTTTCTTTTAATATTGAGTCTAATTTTGTTGCTCGATTATTACATACAGGCTGATGCAGATGGTAATGGAACTATTGATTATGATGAGTTTATCACAGCAACAATGCAGATGAACAGATTGAACAAAGAAGAACATCTCTACACCGCCTTCCAATACTTTGATAAAGATAACAGCGGGTAACAATTCCATGATCAATTTTACTAATTAAAATATTAATATGTATGTTATTACACCAAAAAATATAAATGAGTTATACAGTCTCCACTTGCTTTTAAAAAATCAGGTACATTACCATTGACGAAATGGAACAAGCTCTCAAGGAATTTAACATGCATGACGGCAGGGACATCAGGGAAATCATTTCAGAAATTGACTCAGATAATGTAAGTCCTTCTTTTAATAATAAACACCCGGCCAATTAATTAGTCTAGTATATACGTATAAAAATTTTTGTTGCTTGATTGACTCTCTAATAAAATAATTTTTCTAATACAAGCTACAACAAATGTTGGTTGTGTTAATATTAGTTATAAAAGTCACAAAAATCTTTAGATATTGAGAAAATCCCAGATAAATTGATATGGAAATGTCAAATTATCAAAACAGTTTTGTTAGCTATATTTTATTAGCTATTTACTAAGTTTGATGAGCAAATTATAACACATTTTAGTAGAAATATCTTATTTGAAAATTTCAAATTCCGAAGTTATTTAATTAATATTTTTCCTTAGATAGATATAGCCCTATTAGCAAACTATAAGTGGTAATATTTTTCTGGACTTGTGGACAGCATTGTACTTTGTTATATAATGTATGAGTAAGTATATATATTTGATATTCGAATATTTATAACTACATGTGTGCATACAGGATGGAAGGATAAACTATGACGAGTTTGTAGCAATGATGAGAAAAGGATGCCCAGAAGCTATGACTAGGAGGAGGCGTGCAGATTCATACGTTTGATCTTATATATCATGACTATACATACATATTTAATTTATTTTTTTTATAAGATTTTAGTTGGGGAGAGACTTCCATTCATTGAGTCATAGCCATCATCAAAAAAATCACCATCATCTTTATCTTCAACAATTATCATCACTGAAAAAAGTTGTCCACAGGTGAGAATTTTCAGCTTCAATTTCTTGAAAATACAGTGTTATTATATTTTTCGCTGTTGTACTAGTATCGAGACTATTGTCATGTTATATGATTGAGACTGAATGTATTATTGGTGTGACAAATCAAAGTTCGAATCCTTTATAGTAGTTAATTAAAGAAAAATAGAGAGATATGTATTGAAAACCTTAATTAAATGGCTCTCTCTACATTTTTTGGTCAACTACTATGAGGGATCCGAATTTGATATTAGATCAATCACATGACATTTATAATCAAATATAATTATTGTCTATGCAATCCAACAGTAAACAATATTATCGATTCAATTAACTTCAATTTACATATCTCTTGCATTTAAGTGATTTTGATTGAAAATCGCAGGTGAAAGAGTCATCTCTGATCTTCATCCGTTCGTGATGTGTGTGTGTATATATTTGGTGTTTTAAAAGGATAGATATATGGGGAAGGAGCTTGTGAAGTAAGATGATGAGTTGATGACAAGAAGAAACGAATCAGATATTGACGGGGTTGGCGCGAAGAAATAGAAATTGTCGACATTGATGTTTGTTTAATTTGGTTGTTTTTTTATTCTTTCTGTGAATTATTGTAACAAGTCCCATGTTGTTATTAATGTTGTATGTTTCTCCCGTAGGAATGAAAAGTGTTAGAAAAATTATTGAACAAATATATGATCTAATTATGTAAATCAATTGATTCATAACGTTCTTAATGAGTACTTATTTTTTAACTGTTAACGACGAGTCAAATTCTTCCCAGAATAAAAAAGTATACAAAATATGCACGTATAGTGTGTGTGTATCATGATATATTTGATTTAATTATTTATCGTTAGTATGATTTTAATCAAAGCATTTTTTTCATTTGTAGCTCTTGTAACATGTTGACAATATTCAATAATACAATTGATATACATCAATTGGATCTAATATATATTAGCAACTAGCTGGAATGTAAAAATGACAATATTAATTTTTATTTTAATTGACTTACCCGATTCTATTTAATTTTCAGATTGAAATTCTATTGAAAAAATTGGAAAAAATATCACTTAAACTCTTAAATTTCATATAAATGATTTTGAGTTGTGAATATTTTATTCAAATAATCAAACTTTTCCTATCTAAAATTTAGAAATTGGGCGAAAGTGCTGATCTAATAATTAACTATTTCACTTTGGGCAAAAATAATAAATGACTGTTTCGCGGTGCATAAATAATAACCAACTTTGTGACCCGGTGCAAAAATAATAAAACCGATACTAAATGTTAATTTGTAGTTTTGTGAAACCTTTCTGATATTATTTTCTAAAGTAAAAATACCTTTTTACCCCTCACAATTAAAACTCAATCATTCTTCCTTTCGCCCTTCATCTTTCCATGCTAACTAGTATCAGCAAAGTTTTAATTGGGAGGGGAAAAAATGTATTTTTCACTTTGAAAATAATATCAGAAAAGTTCCACATAACTACAAATTAACATTCAAGATCGATTTTATTAGTTTTGCACCGGGTCACAAAGTTAAATATTATTTATGCACTGCGAAATAGTCATTTATTATTTTGCCCAAATTGAAATAGTTAATTATTAGATCAGCGCTCCTTAGAAATTTAAATAGTATTTGTTTTTAAATATTCCCAATTCTAAATAACCGAATACGGCATGCTGAATATTAAAAAGATACCGTCATTTCAAAACTGCTAAATATTCCGCCAGCTAAGACTAATATGTGTGAGAACTTGTCATATAACTGGTATGTAACACCAGACTAGAGAAAATTTCAATGTGCATTGTGTTTTGAGTGTTCCATTTTTCATCATTTTAAATAAATATATGTAGTTTGCAGATCGGTGAACCCTTTAGAAACTTGAAAATTTGGAAAAAATTAGAAAATAAATGATAATTAAATCTCAACCGTCTATATTTTAGTATGATAGTGAGGATGTCATTATACATCCAAGTGTGTGTTTACACACACACACATATAGATCAACTGACTTTGGGTTGTTCTACTTTATTTAGGGGCGAAAGCCCAAAAATGATACATAACTATGGGCCAAGGAACGAAACTAATACATAACTATTTTGAGGTACACCAATGATACCCAACTTTACCATGTGATTAAGAATGATATTTTCACTAATATGACAATAAGATTAGAGATGAAAAGTCCAAAATGCCCTTATAAATTAAATATATTTTCTTTCTCCTTATTCCTTCTTCCTGCTTTTTCTTCCTTCCATCACCAACAACCACACCGGCGGGCGGAGGTTCACGGCCAACCACCACCGGCGCTGCCACCAAGAAATAATGTATATCTTTAAGAATAAGGAGGCAAAGCAGATAATAGAGAGTGTGAAAGAATGACAAGTGGTGGTGGAAGTGAACAGAGAACAGAGGTGGAAAACAGAGAATGGTACATGGTACCTTATGCAGTCGAGGGAGTTCCCACTTGTGACCACCTCAAACTATGAACTGTGAGCCTCTCTCTCGCCGCAGATTTCATCCCCGACGGCCACGTGACCCTTCTTGAGCTGCTCTTTTTTTCAGAATCAGTGGGTCCTCTAGAAGGCCGGCGAAACGGAGGGACTCGTCAATCATGCGGATCTGAGCAGCGTGATGGTCCTTCTCTGATTGTGCGGCGCCGACGCCGGCCATGGCAGCGCCGGTGGTGGTTGGTCGTGAGCCTCCGCCGCCGGTGTAGTTGTTAGTGGTGGAAGGAAGAAGAAGAAGGAAGAGGAATAAGGAGAAAGAAAATATATTTAATTTATAAGGGCATTTTGAACTTTTCATCTCTAATCTTATTGTCATATTAGTGAAAATATCCTTCTTGATCACATGGTAAAGTTGGGTATCATTGGTGTACCTCAAAATAGTTATGTATTAGTTTTGTTCCTTGACCCATAGTTATGTATCATTTTTGGGCCTTCGCCCTTTATTTAGTGATTTTGAGTCTGGACCATGTATGCAGCCAGAATATCTTACTTTGGAGTAGCGAGGTTCCCTATTATGGGCCTACATTCATACGAATCGGATTTGTCGGTTATGCTAGTATCGCCAAATGCAAATAAAGTTAGTTGGATAAAAAATAAAGATGACATTATGAGAAGAGAATAAAGCTGATTCGCTTCCATGTATAATATACTACAAAATTAGACTTTTGGGGGCGACTTTTGGCGGTGAGAAAAAATGTTGCCACCAAAAGTCCTATTGTATGTCGTTGTCAGAAGTTTCCCTCCTTTGGTAAAGTTCACCACATTTGGTAGAGACCAGGGACATACAAGAGTCACTACCAAAAAGGGTCCTTTCAGTGGTGACTATATAAAGTTGCTACCAAAAAGCCTACCTTTGGCGGCGACATGGAAAATATGCCGCCAAGAGGGCACCAATCAGCAGTGACTATTTAATATATAGACATTGCTGGTAGGTGCCCTTTTGGCAGTAGATTTCCATAAAGTCATTGCTGAAAGTCACACCTTTATGACTTGCTAAAACCTTTTAGCTGTGACTTTTTATGCTTCTAGCGGCGACTTTTGTTATTGTTGTCAAAAGCGAAATATTTTGTAGTGTAATGATCATTGTAAACAAGCATTACATTCACATTTATTTAATCATTAAGTGAAACACAAGTTGGGGAGTTACAGTGTAACATCCTAGAACTAAATATTTTTGATGGTCGGTATTGAGAGAAAATGTTATGAACCATAGTTTATCGACTAAATTAAAAATAATTGACATATGTATGTGTGACTTGGTATATTACTGTATTTTAAATGTAACTATCTAACTTCACAAATATTGTTCATGAATATTTTTAGGGCGGGAATCATCAAAAGTTTCATCTAGAAAGTTAAGGCATGAAAATCTTATGCTTAAAGAGGATTCTCCTTAAATGCTCCGATCCCTTCACCTCTATATATGAGAGCCTAAAATTTGAATGGTTTTGTCCTTTTTTATAAGAGTTTTGTTAAACTTGTCAAATTATTTAATGAGTTTTTCCTCACTTTATCTATCATTATTCTCTCTAATCACAATTTTTTTTCATACATATTTATAACTCATTTCTCTCTCTCTCTCTCTTATTTATTCAATAAAAAAGGAAAAATCGAAAAAAAATTATTTTAGACGACATGTTTATCATTTTCAACCACTTTCTTTTGTGTAAAAGTCCCTGGTATCCGGCCTCTTTGAGAACTGATTAATCCAGAGTAACCTCCGTGATTAAAGGGACTTCCCTGGGATTAAATGAAGGGTACGTTTGGCAAATGACGAGAAAGACACCTTACCAACTCATTTCAAACCATCTAAGCAACGCCCCCTACTTTCATCCATTTACTTTATATGTGTGATTTGGCTAGTTTAGCATATATAGGGACCGAGGGAGGATATCAACAGCCTTATAATCAAAGTTCTATAATGTAAAGATTGAAGGCTATACGTTGTTTACGGATCCATGATCTTGAGTTGGGTTTAAGGTTGGAGATGCGTAAGGGATACTAATTAAGTTTGGGTGGATATCTATTTAAGATTAGAAATCAAGTGCAGAAACAAATTGTATGATATATAAGATCTAGGACAAAAGTTTTTTTGGGGTCAATAAACATATTTTATGTTAATATATATAATACGTAATAAATTTAGACTACATGAGATAGAGATAAGTACAATTTAAAATTCAATGAACAAAAGTGAGATACGCATGAGATATATGCTAATTTAATATTTTCGAAGATACTTAGGATCCTTACATTTTTCCCATTTTCCATTTCAAGTATCTTTCCACAATGTCCAATCCACACGTTTCCTTTACCACAGGTATGGTTGCAGGAACATCCAATTGGAATGGTTTATCAGTTTCAAGTGAACTGCTCCATGAACTAAGCTGTTTTCTAGCCTCCTTAATTGCTGCTCTTATAGCGCAATGAATCACAGCTGCTAGAATTAATGGCGGCTCACCAGAAGCTGCATAAACAAGTCATGAAATATCAATTAATGCAATAGTTTATGGGAGTTTATAGAGTCACAGAGAGCACCCTTTTTAATCAATCTTGTATTTTACAAGATAAAACTACTCGTACGTGTATATTTACCATGCTTTTATTGTTTCAATATAAAAGGAAAATCTCATGGCCAAGCCACTTTACAATAAGCAACATCGAATGTTTCATCATTTCATGGCATTATTTCATTTCTTCTATAAAATTATGGTGTTAAATAATTCATCTTAATGTATATTTATTAGGATAACTGTTGATATTGATTCATTTAAAAAATTGACGACAGACAACTCAGCTCGATCCCAAATAAAGCTAATGAAGTTGAACCTAAAGAATTGACATTATACATATTAGACTGGCAATTTGAGTATAACTTCACAAACTTTGACATCACATATATCTTTTCTACGTCTTTTTCGCATGTATGTCACCCAGAATCAAATTCTAAAGCATAAGTATACGTTTCAAATCCCACAACATGATATGTTTCCCTTCAACATACAAACAATTCTACTATAGAAACATGAAATTGTATTTAATTTGTTAACAGATTCCTTTTACCCTATTTGCAATAATGTGATGATGCCAATGATCTGCCAAAATCAAACTATTTTAAAAGCCTGTTCTACATAGAAAACACCTATTTGCAAAAAATATTTGAACTAAAAGCCATACCCTTCGAAGAGAGAATGCGATACTGATGGTGTCCACTGTGGATAATTTCAACATTGAGCTGTTTAGGTATAGTGTCTAATGAAGGAATTTTGTAATTCCATGTTCCATCTGCTACGACTAATCCCTCATGATTTGTATTATATTCTTCAAGCATGAAATACCCTAATCCTTGTACAAATGCTCCTTCAATCTGCAACAAGTAAAAATGATCATCTAAACTTGGGCAACTTCAAAATCTATGAACTTCATTTTTTATATGTTTGAAAACAAAAACTCAACATGTAGCATACATTTGTTTCTTTTAAAATTAGTCCCTTAACTTCTAAATGATAAATGAAGCAGATCATTAGTAACTAGTGTACATTTGTAATTTTCAATATTTATATGCACACCAAATAGCCGGTCTCAAACCCGGGTAAAGTAAGAGGGTTGTGTTAGGTCCCGACAGCTAATATGAAAACCTATTGAATCTCATGAATTCAGATCAATGACAATGACATCTTACAATCGTTATAGTCGATCGTTCCTAGTGGGATACAACTTTTTTGTTGTATATGCCCTTAATTATCTCCGCCTTAGTTTATAGTCAGTCACAAGCCCGGTTAAAGGAGGATGTTTGTGTTTGTCGTCATAGAAAATATATAACATTGTCGAATCTTATGAGCATGGATCAACGAAGAAATTATGTTGATGCTAAGTCATTGACTGAAAGAATATAGTGAGAAGTGAGGAAGAGGCGCATCAAAGTCGTTTTGATGGAGTGTTTAGTGCGCAAGGGCTATCAGTACTACAAATTGTCTCTATACCAGCGCACCTTTACATGCGCTTAGAAGAAACGCATGTATTGAGGGTCCTTTACATGCGCTTTAAGCACATGTACAGGTAAGAATCTATACATGCGCTTAAAGCGCATGTAGAGATAAGGCCTTTACATGCGCTTTAAGCGCATGTATAGAAATGTGCTTCAATGAAAATTCACTAAAACAATGACTAGAAAAGGATTTAAGTATTTAGAGATAAAATATAAAAATAACTTAGGTGAAAAGCTCAAAATTATATGGAAATTGTTAAAATGATATGTTAATTGGGCTTTACATGCGCTTTAAACGCATGTATAGGGCATAGCTTACTAAATTAACAAAGGGATGCCAATACATGCGCTTTAAGCGCATGTAAAGACATGTCCATAATGAAAAATCACTAAAACATTGTCTAGAACAAGATTTAAGTATTTTGAGTTAAAATATAAAAAGAGTTTAGTTCAAAAGCTCAAAATGATAAGAAAAACTTGAAAATGATTTGGACATGGGCTTTACATGCGCTTAAAACGCATGTATAAGCAATGGCCTATACATGCGCTTTGAGCGCATGTATAGGCTGTGGATTCCTATACATGCGCTTTAAGCGCATGTAAAGGAAATATTAAGGAGCAAAACTTGAAGTCATGCATAAGAGTTCATCCTCATATGTCATTAGGTATTCCTGCTTGTGTACTTAGTGTTTAGAATTTCGAGAACCACATTGAGGTGTTATATCAGTGTAAAAACTCCATATACATGCGCTTAAAACCTAAACTCAGAAATTTAATGCCCTACATATAAGACCAAAATCTAGATGATAATACTTCTAAATGGTCCTATCCTTTGGGTCAAAGCATCAAAACAATCATTGTGGTTCACTTTGTTTATTGTATATGTCTACACATGCGCTTAAAGCGCATGTATAGGCTACATAGGCCTATACATGCGCTTTAAGTGCATGTATAGGATTCCAAAACTCAAATATTAATGCGACCGATTTCTAGATGATAATACACACCAAACGAACCCTAACTCCTCCCCTCAAACCTTCGAACTCGTCCTCCTCCACCCCCCTTCGTCGTCTTCTTCTTCTTCCTCCCTTCTCCGGCGGCACGCGGCGGCGTAGAGGCCGTCCACCTCACTTCTTCTCTCAACCTCACCAATATCCATCTTCCTTTGCTCTCCCTCGCGTCCTAAACTCGTCTTCATTTTCGGCCAACCACTGACAGCGGCGGCGAAGCCATTTCCCGGCGACGGCGAGCTCCGACGAGGCAAGCAAGTCCGGATTTCAACTCAGGTGAACGTTTCTCCTTAGTTCTAACATCTGTTCATGTGATTTTGGGCGAGTTTGAGAGGGATTTCAAATTTAGGGTTGGGATTTTAATTTAGGAATTGTTTAAGATAAAGATCTAAGCTTCCATTGATGGTGTTTTTGAAAGGATAATTGGTGTTTTACTGATGATTAAGATGTCTAAGAATTCATTTGGATTTTTACGTTTTTTTTTCTCTTCTCTGTATCAACACTTTTGCGAAATGAAATGCTTGATCTGTGAAGTATTTGTGTTAATGACATTGGATTGATATTTTTGATTCAAACATGGTAAATTTTGAATAAAAGATATAATTTTCTGTGAACTTCATTACCCTTTGCCTTACCCGATTAGTGTAAAGAGGAAGGCAGATTGAGGTTTATTACTGGTTCTTGTCTTAATGTTTAAGTGGTTGATGTTTTGTCTATGAAATTTAAGGGATGGTTGTTTTATTTCTCTGACCATATTGTTGTGGTAAGTTGGTGTTGTAAATTTGGAATTGGAATTTGATTACAAAAGGGTCAAGTGAGAGTGGAACGTTATGCGTCAGGGAGGACCAAGTATATAATGGCACATGACTCTACAATTGCTTGTTTAGGTCTCACTAAAGATGGTCGTTTGCTTGCACTGCAAGCAGTAAAGGCACTCTCGTTAGGATTTTCAATACCATGGATGGTTCATTGCTTCAAGAGGTACTTATGAGTTATAACTAACCAAATATGGCTATTTCATCCATATGTTACTAATGTTTTATTTCATCCATATTGTTAACTAACCATAATGTGCTCTGATGTCTAGCTGTAAGTGGGCCCCATATATTGCATGGAGTTTATAAAGTTAGTTACATTATTCATAGCTTGTCATTAGTGTGATTTGCCATAGGTTTTCTGCTGTTCATATTGATTTACTATTTATTAGGAAATTAGACTGTGGACCCCATGATTCTCTTGGAGTATGTGTTATGAGTAGTGTAGTGCAGCATCTGATAATTTCTTCGTGTAAAATCACCCCCATGGGCTTGATGTGTTTATATAATACACTTGAATGTCATCTGTCTGCAATTTTACTCTGCATTTGTCTATGCCAGCTACTTGATTTTGAGACATCTTCTCGAAATCGGCTTTTCTATTTACATTATTGGGAGGATCAAACTGTTTCTTAAGTGTGATATGTGTTATCTTCTAGAGACTGAAGGTCATGCTGTAGTTACTAACGTTTAAGCCTCAAAATGTTATGTTAGTGCTGTCTAGGAGAGGCTAATGCTGAATTCATGCAACACTTCAAAGTTTGATGTGATGTAAATTAGTTGGGTGATACTTTCAGGTACGAAGAGGGGCTGATCGAGCGGAGATACACTGCCTTGCCTTCTCTCCCTCTGCACAATGGCTGGCTGTCTCGAGTGACAAGGGAACTGTTCATGTCTTCAATCTAAAGGTTGACTCAGGACTATTGGGGCATGGTGTGTCACAAAGTACATCAGAATCTAATTCCACTGGTCTCTCATCACTATTATCCTTTTCATTTATCAAAGGTTAGTGAATTTGCACATTTCAATCTGTTTGGTTGGCTTCATCTTAGTCTCATCAGGCATATGGTACAGTAATAGCATGTGCTCTGTTTTAGACTAGAGGCTTGAAATCTCTGTTTTCTTTTTGTGTTTGTCATCATAAAAGATAATACCTGATTTGTTTAGTCATGTGGTAAAGGAAATAAAGTTAGAAATTTAAAGGTCTTGTTTTGGTTATTTGTGAAGGTTTGAATTAAAACTGAACCATGTTTGACATGTTGATTCTCATAGGTGAAGTTGAATTTAAAATTTTGATTTTTCCTCATTCTATTGGTTCAACTGAATTGTTATGGGGCTGAAAGTGTTGATGAATCTAAGTAAAATTATAAAATTTATTGAGTGTATGTTTGGTTCTCATTGATAATCATATATACTTTGTTTTGATAATTTTTATAAACTCTTTGGACTAAGTTAGAGGCTGAATTAGATGGAAGAAATAAATAAATAGAAGTTACAAGTTGGGACTCGATTTCTGTGGAATACAATAAGAATGATATTGATGTTTCGCTTTTGTATTTCCTTGTTGGTGTTACTATGAATGGGCATAAGAAAGACTTGAATGAATGATTCAATAACAATGATGATAGTTTAGGAAGGAATTATAGATTACATGTTGGCAAAATAGAGAAAAGATGGTGCTACAATAAATGGGGCCGATGAAATGGAAGGATATATATAATAGCTAGTATTGAAATACCCAATATTTATTTATGTTAGTGTTGTAATAGCTTGTACAAGGATGTAGTTCATGAATTGTGACCTTTTAAGGAGATAATGAACTTTATTCTCTTTTCTCAATTTGGTTGAATTGGACATAAAGAATTATGTATGAAAATGTAGGTGAACACTTATTGTATCCTTGAGTTTTGTGTGGAAAATCATTGTAAATGTTTGTATGGTAATATGTGAATATAATTTGAATTATAAAAGGGAGTGTTGATTGGTGCAATTTTATTTGGTTTAGGATTTGAGGAATTACTCTTGAATACTGAATTGGACTGTGCTTTCCATGCTTTCCATACTGAATTACTCTTGAATAATCATGCACAGGTGATTGTTCTTCGTCAGCCACCTGCTACTTATTAGGTTTTACTAAAGTATCTTCATATATTACTTATTAAGTTTTGTTATGAATAACATGCATGTTTATTTTATGATATTAATGCTATTTTTTCATGTAGGTTGATAATATCCCTTTTCATACTTGAGATCATTTTCATTTCTGGCGTCAAGGTACATATGATCTTTACTGCATGCAGCATGGATTTTTTGGCGTTGTGTGTGTGTAATATATATGAAATTATGTTAGCAAGATTAAATGCAATAGACTCTAAGTGTTGAAATGAGGTATTGATATATAATTTTGTTAGCAAGATTTAATCTAATTGACTTTTGGTGGTACATATTTTGACTAAATGCTACTTGTTAGATATAAGTTGCTACTTAGGAATTTGTAGTTTTATATTATGGACATCCTTGGTGGAATTTCCTTTTGACTTTGTTCAATTGTGGCAGTGCATATATTCATTTTGGTGATGTTTATATATGACTGGAAACAATATATTATTATATTTTGATACAATGTACATATATATGATTCTGTTAGCAAGGTTCACGTGATTCTCAGGTAGATTTAATATTCATTATTTTGAGTAAATGTTCTGGTGATTATTGGTGTAGGGGCAAATGTAATGAACGGGTAATGTAAAAAAAAACTCTGTACATGCGCTTAAAGCGCATGTAGAGGGGGTCCTAAAGCCCTATACATGCGCTTTTTGAAAGCGCATGTAAAGCCTTTACCAGCGTCCCTCTTTACATGTGTTTATAAAGAAAAAGTAGAGGCCAAAATAAGCGCATGTAAAAGGGGTAATCTGTGGTAGTGTATTGCACTATCATAGACGAAGACAACTAAAGAGGCTAATTCATGAGAATAAGATAAGATTTGGTACTTGGAACACTAGGTCAATGAATGAAACTCAGGAAGTGGTGGGAGTTATAAAACTATAGAAGGTTAAATAAATTGCCAAGGAAATTAATCACAATAAACTTTAGTGCATATAAAAATTAGGCTCAAGGAATGGTGTTAGTAGATTTCAGCCTTTAATTGCACAACAAAAAATCTTTTCTTAGTTCAACTTGATTGAGTTCACTTAAACTTTTGCTTTGGTTGGGATTTTAGTTCAAATCTTATTGGTAATGATATTTTATACTACTTGTTATCCGTGCATTTAATATAAACACGCTTAATGACCAACAAAAGGAACTAAGACAAACAAAAATGCGATTTGAAACATACATTTGGAAGTTTTTTATATTGATCAAAATCAATCATAATATATGAGTAAAAATAGCATAGCATAAATTAAGAAAGCTTTTTACGTGAGACACAGAGAGAGAGAGAGAGTCAGGCAGATATTTATTTATTTTAGCACGACATTGTAAAAAAATTTAAATTATCCTGAAATGCATTTTGACACCTTTCAATATAGGCTATTTAATATTTGTTTTCAATGAGACAAGTTTTCCATGCAAGATACTGAATTCAAGATAAGTTTCAATGTTTATGACTTAAATGATGTGGCCTATTATAGATTTTAATTTCATTAGTTGATTCAACACATCACAAGAAATGAAAATTATAGAATTTAAAATAGTGTAGTAGTGGCTCGAAATATTAGCACCTGTCCCAAATCTACGGCAGGATTGAGACTCTTCCCACAATCATATATAATATCTATTTGCAGAACAGTTGTTTCTCCTGTGATAAGATCTATTTCCACCTGCAAGATAATACTACCTAACCTTTAGTATGACATTATAGATAATTTGATACAAGAATATGAGTTTTCAGCAAATTCAAATGCATTTGAGCAACATAACTATTCATGAGCTTTACAAAATGCTCTATCACTTTCTGAATAAGAACTAGTCATCATACCTCACCCACTGCAACACCATAGTTGAGGTAAACGCTGGCAACATTGACAGGTTTATAAAATGAAGTTGCTGATAAGTTCACATAGTCAGAGTGTGCCTGCACAAAGTCATTATTTATTACATGGTAATAACATAATGTTTTTAGGATTTGTATAGGTTTCTAAATAAAAATGTCTTTTTTCTAAAAATGAAAAAAATGTCTAATATAATTTTTTTGGAAGCCATAACCTCATGAGTAATTAGGGGATTGGTCATTAGTAGTGTTGTACTGCAGAGAAAACGTTCATGCAAGTTAATAAATGCACCAATTGGTTGGCTCGTAATGATGATACTCATTGACAATGCTTTCATAATTCTTAACACAACTGAAATGAAATAGTCTCTATAAGGTTAATTTCTAAGGCTTCAACGAATAAAATAAAATAACGCCAAAGAGTATAGTGGTCATATAAAATAAAATTAAATTAACACAAAAAATGTCTTTTCTTTGAAAATATAAAAAAAGGTCAACCCAATTCTAGACAGCCTAACCTCTGCTTTTTGTATAGTGGCTGATTCGAATTGCTTTGAAAATATATGGTAGCTATCTAATTTCAGAAATATATAAGATGACCTCTACATTATTCTTGAAATATATATATATATATATATATATATATATATATATATATCTCCCTTTAAGAATTGGTGTCTCAAGTTTAAAAAAAAGAAAAAAAAACTTAGTGAGGTAAGGTACTGCTCATGAAAAGATACCAAATGATTGGTAAAAACTAAAAAGCTCATCCAAACATTGCCACCAAAAACATGAAAAATAAGAATGTCCTTTTTTTTTTCAAATCAACCAGTAGATACCTGAGAAATAAGTGTCTCCCATGTGACAGAATCCATCTCCATCTGCATCTTTTCCTTGAGTGGCATCAACCTCTCAACCAAAACATTGCAGCTGAGCCTAACAGCTTCACAACTAGCCTCTGATGTAGTACTATCAGCTGTGAACCCTCCTTGAACCATGCTCAGTGTATCAGATTGTATGACACGTATTTTATCCAATAGGTCTTGAGATCCCACACATTGGATCAAACTAAGAGCATATGCAACCATTTGCTTCACCTTGGTCCACAGACCTTGACCTATTTCAATCCCTCCAACTTCAACAACAACGGAGCCATCACTTAAAATACTAGTTCTTCCTGGACATGGACTCACATTAAGTTCATACACAGCAGGGACACGAGATATACCTCTTTTTTTCCAAATATTATTCCTATTAAACTCTTCCACTATTTCTCTCCTCTGGTCAAACCTTGCAGAAATAGCTAACTTATTCCAAATTGAATGTAGGATATAGTCAACGGGTTGACCTGCAGAGTTGGTGTAGAAAGTGGAGAGACTTTTGTAGGTGTGGAAATTAATGCTTCTCACAGAATCTACATCTATTGATAGTGTAGATGCCACATGTTCCATTATAGCTTCAGCAAAATATGATCCTTGAACACAACCAGGGGCTCTCATGATAGATCTAGTAGGTAGATTAGTTTTGCATATTTTTATATCAAAAGAAAGAGCACCCCAATCATATTTTTTAAGTGCACTAGTTATAAAAGGTACCATTTGTGGAGTTAGAATAGGATATATCCCTGCATCTATCAATATCTTAACTTCTAAAGCAGTAATCCTCCCATCACTTTTGAATCCAACATTGTATGTCATCTTCATAGGATGCCTTCCTCCAGCCATTATCATATCCGTCTTACGGTTCATATACATCCTAACGGGGCGTCGTAATTTGTGTGCTGCAAGTGCACATGTAGCAGCCATCTGAAGGATTTAATTATTAGTACTTGATTAAAAAAAATCATGAACACTGCGCATATAATATCCATTTTCTTTTGGTTAACTACATATAATGTCCAATTACAAAACAAAATCTATATATCTTACATCTAAATCTACTTCATGCACAATTGCTAGTCAGTTCTTCTAAAGCAACTTAAACAACTATCATGCTATTCCTACTAATTCTGACTTGTATTTTTTGCTTTTCAAGGTTAACTTTTAATGTATGATCAGCATTATTTAGGTACAAAGAAACCAAGTAGAAATATAGAATTCAGATACTCACAGGAGATGCTTTTACAAACTTTCCACCAAAACCACCACCAACCCTTCTAGTGATTACACGAACATTGTGCTCAGGTACATTTAGGCATCTTGCAATAATAGAATGTGCATTCTCTGGTCCTTGACTTGAAGTGTAAACCACTAAACAATTGTCTTCATCTGGCACAGCAAGCGCAGTTTGTGTCTCCATGTAGAAATAGTATTGAGACCCAAGGTTAAGCTGGATTTCAAGATATTAAAATAAAAACACAAAAAATTGTCAAAACACAGAAGCCAAAGATAAATGTAAAAAACTAATTCTTAATATTTTCCATAGACAAAAAGGAAAATTTATTAGGTAACAAAGAATATAGTTCATATGCAAACCATCCCAAATTCGTTATTCATGATCAAAATTGACCATCAAATCCATAAACAATGGTGAAGAAAGAGATAGAAGGTTGAAGTATTAAAACCCAATAAAGAGGTGAAAGTATTGATCATCAATAGTTATACTTTCTTAAGCCTAGAAGTTAGTTAAAGCAGTTATCTATGTCTATATTCCAGGAAAAGGTTATTGGTAATTAACTAATTACTGTTATTTGAAGCATGCTATGTGTCTAAGATATAAATATATGGCACCTATAATTCAATGAAATCATTGCATTCTTCTTCAGCATCATGTTTGTGTTAGATGGCATTGGGAATATTCATACAAAGGAAAAAAATAGATGTATTCCATGCACCTCAGCAGAAAGAATCTTGTGATCTGCTTCAGTCATTCCCTCTGATATATCACCAACCGGTTGTGGATACAATGAAGAAGGAATTTCAACAAGACTAGATCTTTCAACAGCGTCTTCCATGGATAGAATAGGTGTTTCAAGATTCTTGAAATCATACTCAACAATTGCAGAGTTTGCAGCAATATCTGCAAGTTTCTGAGTGTCTGCAACCTAAACAGATTGATATATAAAGTAAATAAGTAAAATTGGATCCTCATTTTAGCAAAATAAGGTAGCAATGTACTCACCACAAAGGCAACACGATCACCAACACATTTGGCTACCTTATCTACAAATAAAGGTTCAGAACCATAAGTAAACTTAGAACCAACATTATCCCCACCATCAGGAATGTCTTCACTTAAAATGATAGCCCTCACTCCATCTTGATGTTGGAGCTTTATACTCTTGACCCTTGCCAGAGGTTTTGAGCTATAAATATATGCTCCATGCAAGCAATTTGTTGGTGAAGGAATATCATCCACGTATACAGCCTCACCTAGTGATGATTTGTTTGTATAATATATACTTAATAAAATGATATTATAATGCATAAATATTAATACATAAAATAGAGATAGCCAAGATTAGCAGAGGCACTGAAATCATGAAATTAACTGTGATTGTTTTAAAATCATAGACAACCAATTGATTTCTGCCTTCATGCAGATTGTAGTGAGTGAGATTTGGAACCAAGCAAGAATGTGGAAACCAAATTCAATCATAATAATAATCAATACTTAAGTAAAAAGTACTCAAATAATGCAATGATGCAAAAACTTTTAGAGTGAAAATATATTCAAACTGTGAAAAATGGTTGATGTGAAAGATGCATTGAATTTTTTAGTGTTACATGATGCCAACATGTTTCAAAAATAAAACACACCTGAAGCTTGTAAGGTAGCCCCTGCTTTTTTTATTGGCTCACCAATGGGGTGGTACTCCTCATCTACTTGAATCTCTTGCTTTCCAGATGATAAAAAAGGAGGAACTTTCTCTTCTATGTCAAAAGCCTCATGGATTGACAAACCAGTACATTTATTTGAGTAATTACTTAAATTTTCATCAGAATGGTCAATCAAAGGGCCTAAGAACTTATACAGATAACCAGCAGCCAAGCTTAACCGATAAGGGATTTCTGAAGTTCCTTCTTCAGGTACAATACTAACTTTAAGCATGTTGATGGCTTCAAGTATAGTACTAGCACTCAACATCTTTCTTACCAGTAGCTCCTCAACATTTCTTGCTCTTACTGCATGCTTAGTACCATAAGCACCAAAAGAAAGCCTGCATTTATCTATAACAGTCCCTTCTGAATCTTTGCATTGAGAAATCTCAACCAAGAAAGCTGCATTTAGATAAGCCAGTGCATTCCCAAGTGGGCGAGGAGCAGCGCGAAATGTTTCGAAGAGAATTTTCCTTCCATGCTTTAAAGAAGAACTTTTACCAGATTCCCATCTCGGAATTTTAATACTTAAAACCACACTTTCCAATTCTAGTGGCGGCCTTTGCAAAAACTCTTGCAATGTTAGCCATTCAAATGTAGTGTCATTCATTATATGGACCATTGTATCTACAGCTAGAAGTATTGTGGCCAAGTCAGAAGGAAAATGTTTCTTCTGTGCCATCACCAGATTGCCACCTACACTAGCTGTGTTCCTTATAAACACTGAGGCTATTTTGCTCATGTGATCAGCAAGTTTTTCACATATCATATCAAAGTCAGAGAGACACTCACATCTTCTTTCTGGCTTTAAAACTTCAATAGCCTTAAATATGCTCACTGATGCTCCAATTTCAATCCCTGACTCATCAATTTTTATCTTTGAGAGCTCAGAAATTCCCTTTAGATTAATATATTTGTCATAGCTTTCTATATCTTTATAATAACCCATTCCTGTATTACTAACAACAACCTTTATCTTGGTTCCACCACTATTGTATGGTTCCAACAATCCTTGAAGTTCTTTTAGGCTCCTAGGACTGAGCCACTTATGCCTTTGAAAAGCCATGAATAGATGAGGCTTGATATCCTTTAAAAATTCAGGAAACTTACTCTCTGTGTGGTGATGATCATATTTAGGCAGTTTACTTCTCATTATATGTTCACTTTCTCCCTTTCTCCAAAAAGAATTCAATCCTAAGTCCTCCAAATCAACATCAGCACCAAAACTTTTGCATGCATCAGAAAGTGGTCTAAAGCCAGTACATCTACAAAGATTGCCACAAATGGCCCTTTCAGCCTCAGCAGCTGTGGCTTTTGAGAACATAGGAGGAGGTTCAGGACGATTGGTTTTTTCAGCATTGACAAGTGCTCCATAAAGAGAAACACACATTCCAGGAGTACAAAATCCACATTGTGTAGCATGGAATCCAGCAATTCTTTCATGAATTGAATGAAAGCCATCTTTACTATTTCCAAGGCCATCACTAGTAGTTATGGAACATCCATGTATGCTACAAAGTAGTGTGAGACAAGAACTTGCTGTGAAATCCTCAACTTGATCAAGCACAGAATCATATTTGGATATTAGAACAAGACAGGCACCACAACCACCTGCAAACCATTCATAATTTTAGATTGAAGCTAAAAGTGAGAAAATCAAAGATTATTTAGGACAATGAAGTAACAGCTTGATCTCTGTTCATTGTGAAATTGTAATAAAACTTGAACAAGAATATGTGTAAACTTTTTCATGATAATTGCAAGCAACTTATGCTATGATTATTATATTATAAAACACCAAGTAACGATTATCACATAACAATAACAATAAAAATGGTTAAAAGCTTCATTGTCATAAAATTCAAGTCGTTTCCAATAATACCTCCACTAATTACATCAAACTCTAACATTATACTATTGCCTCTGGTCCTATTAATAAGAGCCAGCCGCCAAAATCATACTTTTTAAGAAAACATGTAAAAACAATTAAATGTGTCTTAAATATACATATTTTTTCAATATTATCCATATTTATGATAAATTTATTCTGAGACAGAAATATATGAGCATTAGTAAATATGAAAGGGATTTAGAGACAAAATAGGAAAAAATGAATTAAATAATGAGATAATGTATATAGGGTTAAAGTTCAAATTTAGCACTCAATTATAAGAAAAAAACTGACCGTACAAAATGGTTTAAATGTAGCAACTCCGTCACTTTTGACGGTTTGACCGTTAAGTTTGACCATATCACCTAATTAGGTAACCTTCCATGTCACCACATCGTCGGCATCTTCGACACATCGTTAGCATCTTCCCCACCACCCCCTCCTGCAACTTCAAACTCTCCCCTCAACCCATGTTCATTTTCTTCGCCACAAATGAAATGAGAAGATTCCAATTCTAAGCTTTCTAACTCAGTGGTTGAATCTAAGGGTCGAGATTCGCTGATTGATTTGAAGGTAGGAGGATTTGGTGATCCAAGAGAAGCCTTGGATAGATTCATCTCTCTCTAATAAAGAACTCCTATGTTGTCTTCTTCAAAATCATCAGCTCCCACTAAGAGAGTACGAGGTTCTGGTTCTAGAGTTCGTTCACAGACTTCTAAAGTTATGGTCAAATGATATTGAACATAGATTTTGTTAGCTAGTTTATTGGTTTATTTTTCAAGTTCTCAACTCTTGATATGAGATTCTCAATAGCATATTAATTAATTTTTTCTCATTTCATTTGTGGCCAAGAAAATGAATATGGGTAGAGGGAGGAATATGAGGGAGAGTTTGAAGGTTTACGGGTGGTGGGGAAGATCACGATGATGTGGTGTGGCGAAGATGCTGATAATGCGAGGACATGACACATTACCTGGCTTAATTAGGTGATGTGGTCAAATTTAACGGTCAAACTATCAAAACTGATGGAATTGCTATATTTAAAAGGTTAAGGTGTAAATTTACCAACAGAGCAAAAGTGCACTCAACACAATTGACTAATAAAAATGCAAATTTACCAATAGACTATTATCAGAGGTGCACTCAGCACAATTGAGCAATAAAAGGTGTATATTTACCAATAAACTAGTACCAAGAGCGCAACTAGCACTACAAAAAACACGGGCCATTCCGGCATACGCATACCGGCGTTTTGATTCAAAACGCCTAAATGAAACGCACATCGGCGTTTTAAATGAAAACGCCTGCATGAAGCGCCGGTAATTTTGGCGCACTTCCCGCCTATTTTCCCGCGTTTCCCAACCGGCGTTTTGGGTTACCAAAACGCCGATATGTATATTTTATTTAAAAAAAAAGAGGGGCCTGACATTTTTTATTTTTTACAGAAAAAAAGCATATAGGCGTTTTGATCAAAACGCCGATTTGCGATTTAATAATAATTAAATCGCATATAGGCGTTTGGCAAAACGCTTATATGCGTTTTATTATTTTTTAATGCATATAGGCGTTTTGCCAAAACGCCTATGTGCATTATACAAAACGCCTATATGCTTTTTATTAATTTTTAATGCATATAGGCGTTTTGACAAAACGCCTATGTGCATTATACAAAACGCTTATATGCTTTTTATTATTTTTTAATTCATATAGGCGTTTTGCCAAAATGCCTATGTGCATTATACAAAACGCCTATATGCTTTTTATTATTTTTTAATGCATATAGGCGTTTTGGCAAAACGCCTATATGCATTATTTAATGTAAATAATGCATATTGGCGTTTTGCCAAACGCCTATATGCGTTATTTTAATGTTTTTTTACCGGCGTTTTCCCAAAACGCTGGTTCGCACCTCCGTTCCCCGTTCCCTAAAAATAACTTCTCCCTCCTTCAGCTATGTCGCTCATTTTCTCCTATTTTCTTCTCCTTCGTCTCTCTCCTTTAATGTTGTTGTTTTTTATTTTATGGTTCTTGGTGACATTTCTTTTGTAATGTTGATATTTGTTTGATCTTATGGTTTTTCTTTTGCATATTGTTGTTGTTGTTTGATTATATATATTTATGTATCTTGTTTTCTGAATTATGTTTTTTATTCCTTATATTTATGTCTATTATTGTTATTGTCACTTTGGTGCTTATCTTTTATTCATTTTTGACCATTTTTCGTCCTGGTTTTAAACAACCAGGACGAAAAATGTTTTTTTTTTTGAAAAAAACGCGGACCAGCGTTTTGGGAAAGCGCCGGTGTGCGTGAATTAAATAATATTATATTATATTACATATCGGCGTTTTGGGTAAAACGCCGATATGCTAATATTATATTATTTTTCTTGGATTTTGGTTCCGGCGTTTTACCCTCGTATGGGCGTTTTGCAAAACGCCGATGTGCCGCGTTCCCACGGCATATTTATAGGCGTTTTGCCAAAACACCGTAGCGTCATTCCGCCGGAAAATTCCGCCGATTCGAGGCCAAATAAAACGCCGATAAGAGCCTCATTTTTTGTAGTGTAGCATAATTGACTATAAGAAATGTGTTGATCTACCAACCAACATTTTATGTAACGGCAAATTTACCAATACCGTCTATTTTATTCCTATTAACTGTCATATTTTAAATAACATGGAGAGTTGACCCCTTTATTAATGTCTATATACATATTAATGAAAAATAAAAGTAACAGTTACATTTTTTTAAGATAATAGATACTTTAAAGTCCTAAAATCAGAAAACAGATGAACCTTTGAGCTCTAATTTATAAATCATAGTGCATGATTGTTCGTTCATTCTTATATTTTAGATATATACTTTAAAGTACCAAAATCAGAGCACAGATTTGAGATCCGAAATCGTTTTTTATGTTCGGTAAACTTTTGCTAATAGTTTAGTATTGACTTTGAACCTTATCTCATTCTTATATTTTGGACAAAAATAATTCAAACTCTTCTAAGCTCTTAAAAAAAGGACAGGAGGGGTATTAAATACATATTGTGCTTATCATACAAAAGGTAAACCAGCAAATCCTTTACGAAAAGGGAAAACTTGTTAGTTGTTGTCATATATAATAAGAACAAGAGGTAGTAATATGAAGTTAAAAAGTAACGATAAGGTTGAGGTTGAAGAATATTTTTAAACCGTCTCTTTTAATATCAATTTTTTTCCAAAAAAAATGTTTTTTCAAATGTCCAAACAAAAGTAGAACACACGAAATTTCCTAAACAAGATTTAAATAATAATTAAAAAACTCTACCAACAATTTCAATCATAGATTAGAATACGTTTATGATAAAACAAAAACATTGAGGAATATAAACATACATGGAAAACATCATTATCAATCAAACAAAGTCCATTCATGATTCACATCAAAAGTCAAATTTTCATAATGATAGCAAATCTAGAGACGGACCTCCGTCACAACCGAGCTTGACACTCTTGAAAGAAGTTTGAGTGCCAAAATAGTAACTCTAGTTAACAACTGAGAATTGAAAATAGTTTTAACTTAATTGTTACTCTATCTTTGGTAATAATAAGCTCTAAATTTAATAGTTGTAACTGAGTATTAAAAGTAGTCCTAAATTTAGGTAGGGTGGATATTTTTTATGCTAAGAGATCATCAAGTTGATCATCTGACCGAACAAGAAGTAGATGAATAAGCTTTATTATTTGGACCTGTATGTTATCGAACTAAATGACAATATAATTCCATGTGTTGTTGTTTGTTCATGGAAGGTAGGAATGAGATTCTCCCTGTAATCCCAATTTACAAATGAAACCAATTCGTTAAAACCTTCATTGATACTTTAGTTCTGATAGAAAAAGCTTCCGCTTAACAAAGACTATCATAGTAATGAACTTTTTTCATAAGTCAGAAATAAAAAGGAAATAATGAACTTACATAATTCTTTTCAACATCCAAATATTTATTAACATAAGTATAACAAGGTAAGAATTTACCAATTAAGTCAATAAGAGCTATCGTTATTAGAAAATACTTCTTCTGATCTTTCAATAGTTTATCCATGATGAGAAATGAATTTTCTAAACATATCTAAACACCCTATCATTTATATTAAAATGCTCCTAATACATTTGAAAGAGTTACCATATTAGAAAGAGGGAAAATGCTAACCTGACATGTAAATAGAAAAGGCACATAAATTTAGCAAATAAAAATCCGATCGAAGTGGATAAAGAATCTAGAACACTAGGTAGCTAGTGAACTTGATTACAAACACAGAATCTTAGAGACGAACCTTCGCCACATCCAAGCTTGACACTCTTGAATGGAGTCTGATTACGCAAGAACTCAAGCACAGTGGTTGAAGGGTCAATATTTAAGAGATCAAACCTCTGTCCATTCACAGCAAAAGTCAATGTTTCTGTAATTTCTCCGTTTTCCTTCATTTCTAAGAAACGAAGATGCTTCAGATAAGACTGTACTAGCCTCTTGAACTCTGATCACTGAAACGAGAAAGCTAGCTATGATCTTTGAACAATGAGTTTGCAACTATGGATGACCTTTATAGGGCGTATACGCGCGTCTCTGTCTTTATTTCTGCACAATATCTCTCTCGCTTACGTATACCGCTTACATATATGTTTGAACTGAGAAAGCATGGGCAGCCTAAGGTTAGCGTGTGATTTGTGTTTTCATTAAAACGAGTAAAGCGTGTAGATATTTTAATCTTACGTTGCACCTTTAAACGATTAACGTGCACCATGCATATCATAATTAATTATGTATAGATTGAAGAGGACATTTTAATATATGTACACACACATATATTGGATAAATAGAAGAAATTTTGATATGATTGATGCTTTAAAAAAGGGGAAATGTGCAAAAATAACCACCGTAAATTTAAAAATGGGCACCTATAAACTAAATTGAGGCAAAACCGTACAGTGTAAATAAAAATGGGGCAAAAGTAACATCTCTGTTAGACCGAGTTAAACAAACGTTTTCTAGATGTGGGCTCCACCATCAATAAATGACATGTCAATTCCAAAATCCACCATTAAAGCTTAAATGCATCCAGTTGAACCCTAAATCACTTGAAACGAACCCTAAACCCCCAAAATATTTTGATAAGAAACCAAATAGAACCCCAAATCATGTGAAATCCACCTTACTTCTTCGTAACCATCTAAAAAAATAAAGTCTCATCTGAAAAAAGAAAACCCCATTAACATATTGCATCCTTAAATGTATGATACGTCATTTACTGATGCTGTAGCCACGTCTGAAAAACGTCCGTTTAACTTTACCTAACAGAGAAGTTACTTTTATCCCATTTTTGTTTATAGTGTACAATTTTGCCCCTTTAAATTTACCAGAGTTATATGTGCCCATTTTTAAATTTATGGTGGCTATTTTTGCACATTTTTTAAAAAAATGATATGGCAGATACCTTTTCCCTAGGTTTTAATTTCTTACATTTTACAAGTTCAAAACTAAAGAAAAATTATATACCAAATAACTTTTTTAGGGAGTCTGTTCAAGTTAAAATCTTGATGTTGACATGATGCTTTTATTTATGATTAGTAAGACTACAAATGGCGTGGTGATGTATATTCACCTTAGAATTTATATAGTTCATAGATAATAAATTGATTTTTTAACAATTAAAATTAAATAACATAGAAAAGAGGAAATAAATTAAAGTTCTTTATCTGCCATATAATTTTCTGAGTGACGGTCACACTAAAACTTCCATGTCTAACATGAATACATAGGAAATAGAGTCACTTGTATATTTTGTTTTGATTGATTATATATATGGAACTGTCATGTCTAGAGCTCAATATTGTGTGTTGGGTTGGCAATTTTGTGTCAGCTGTAATAATTGTGTACATGTATATAAGAAATTTTGGTGTTTCAAGCAATCAGAAATGTAAATTTTAAAAAAAACTTATTAACATCGCATAAAAAGGAAAAGCGACATGAATATATCTTTTCACGTCGCTTTTCCAAGAAAAAGATGAGGAAAACAAATTCAACGTCACCTTGTTCACAATTAGCGACATCAATTACTGCTTTGTTGACAAATCGGTAGGTAAAGAAAACAAGATGAAGAATTAAACAAATCTTTATATTGGTAGATGATGAAGAAGAATATGAAAACAACAATAATATTCTAATCCACTTGGACTAGATCAAAACATCCCTCATAGAGGTGATGACCACTCCTCATTGAGGAAATAGATTTAGAAAACAAATCTCTAACACTAGGGTAATGAGGAGAGAGACCAAGTTAACTCTCCCTCTTGGTGTAGACTCTCATAAATCTCACACACTAAAATATTTAGGTTAGAACCCTTTATATAGGCAATAGGGCCACTAACCACTTACAAGATACAACTCATTTAATATGATCCTAATATTTCTAACATGCTTCATCGCTTATTTTGGGCGTGATGGGGCAATTGGAATCTACATCGCTGATTTATTAAAAAGCGACGAGGATATTGTTTTCCATGTCACTTTTTTGAAAAATGACTAGGAATATCGTTGCATCATTAATAAAGTGTTTCAGAGAGGAAATCAATAAATAAGTGAATAGACGTACTTTTGAAAAGTAGACTTTTGATATATAGATGTTGCTTAAAAAGCAAGTTTTGGGTCCTAAAAAAGTGACCTTAAAAAGAAAATTTTGTATTATTGTGATATGAACATTGCATTTGCAATTATGGATACCTTTTTATTAGGTGTATGCATCTGTCTCCATTCATTGCATTGAAGTCAAGAGTGGGCGCCGCGAAGGTAGTGATGATAAGTTGCATTCGATAGGTATGAACCTGAAAGTATGGCCAACTTAAAAGTGCTTCGTTTAATCCTTCATTGCCAATTTTTTGGTTGGAGCAAGAAAAGAAAAAAAGGGAATAAAAAAACAAAATAGAGCAATTCAATCTCATCATACCATATCAAGAGGGCTTTATAACATAGTAGTATGACATCTCCTCTTTAATTAAAAATTAAAGTGATAAAATATGACATATCCATATCATGTGATATGTGTTAAATCATTCCATATCATATCTATGACTTGACATGTTTACATAATTTTATTAGAATAAAAATAAAAGTTAAATTAGTTAAATTCACATTTACAAAAACACCATGAACAAATCATCTTTGTTTCCACGATAGTCTCTTGCTTACTTATTATTTAAGAGTATATCAATACATATATAATTTAAAAGATAAAACTTGTGAAGAAATAGAGAAAGAGGTTTTTTATTTATTAACAAGTTGGTCTCTTTAAATAAGTTATATATTTAGGAATAGAGGGAGTATATGAATAATAGACTTAAGTCACTTATCTGGTTCTCCATGCCATTTGTATTATCGTCAATCATAAGAAAACATCTAAAGTTTCATGTAGAGGTTTTGATCTGATCAAACACCTGAAAACAATAAGCTTGTAGACAAATTTTTTTTCTTTAACTTGCAGAATTAAGAAAACATAGAAAGAGTATGAGAACTTTTTTCATTTTCCATATTCTTTTTTTACATACACGGTCGTATTAAATCTCTATGTAAGATACACGTAATCGGTGAGACCATCACAAATGACTTCGTGAATCGAGTTTACTTTAAATATTTTCGAACTAGAGAGTCATTCTAACTTATTGTAAGCCGACACTTCAAAAAAAATTTAATATGATAAATCACTATGCAGCCTTAGCTTATTTTGTCTCCTAGAAATACAAAAACAAAATATAATGGAGCCTTTTTTTCCCTCACATCAGTGTCACACGTTATATAAAATTTTTCCAAATCAAGTGAACATATTTTTAAGGTGTCAGTTTGTGATTGACCATACAACAAACGACGACCATTAGATGTTATACCAATGTGTCCACTTAAACACTGTTAACTGTCACCATTAAAAATAGATAATAAAGCTACAAATAATACTTTAGGGGTTGTTAAGATAAAAAAAAACTTGGTGATGTTAGCGCCTTATATAAAATTACATGGGTATTTAAGAGTCATACACTAATAAAGAGAAATTGGTTGAACTAACTTATTAAATGTCATGTAATTTGTTACGCTAGAATAAATGATGTGATTTAATGTAGCCTCATTATCTCAATCTCATTCCCTCAAAATGATTCCCTCCAACCAAAGGAGCCCATGGCCATTGGATAGTACTCCCTCCGGTCCCTAATGTAAGAGCCCAAAATTTGAATGATTTTGTTCCCTAATGTAAGAGCTCACCCACTTTGTCTGAACATTTATTGCAATTTTTCCAATTCTACCCATAATCAATTTGGGTTGAATGGAGGAGAGAGGAAAAAATAAATGAAAGCATTGAGAATGTAAACAACCTTCTTCTTCTTCCAAAGTCTTCTCTCTCTTTAGTTTCTCTCCACTTATCACATTTATTATGCAACTCTCTCTCTCCACTTTTTCCAATATGCATTATTATCTCTCTCTCTCCTAGTGCAAAGGGTAGAAATGGAAAAAAAAATATTAATTACAGACAGCCAACTAACAATTACATGTTTTCTTAAGAAGCGGGTTTTTGGCGGCTGACTCTTACATTAGGGACCAGAGGGAATACTTATTAAATCATGTAGAGCTAGTACTTAAATGATGTAGAGCGCTCTAGACACATAATCTACGTTAATGTCATATAATAATACGCCTCATGTCTAGAGGCAGTATAACTATTTTTAATGTCATAAAAATATTCATGATTATTAATTTTTTTTATAAAAATTATCATCAATAATTGAAAAAATAACTTAAAATGATGTGCCATACAATTTTTTAATTTTAAAATGGGTTAACATAACTTTTAGTCCCTATAGTTTGGCCCAATTTGGGTTTTAGTCCCTCAAGTTTAAAACAAGAGCTTTTGGTCCCTGGAGTTTCATTATGTTAAGGTTGTTAGTCCTTGGGGTTTAAAAGTGACTAACGGTGTTAAATAAGCTGAGATGTCACTAACACCGTTAACTATGTTGACATGGCTGAATGATAAGCAGGCTGACTTGGCAACTAGAAAATTGAATAATATTTTTTTTATAAAAACAAAAACACTTTCTCACCGTCCTCCCCATCCGCCACAGCCACCATCTTCGCGTTTCTCCTTCTCTTTCTTGAGTTCGCCGCTAAACATGTCTTGTCTTGCTTTAATTATTTCTCCCAAAGCCTCTCTAGGTGTGCTTGGTTTCTAATTTTTGTGTTGCTGCTGCTGAATAGGCACACTTTTTGTGAATATTTAGGAACACCATCTCAGATAAGATTGAAATTGTGGAGATTAAGACCCAGGTTGGGGCTGAAAATAGTTGTGCAGAGATTTGTTCTCTGCCATCTGAGCCCAATTCTTTCTATGACGACAAGAAGGGGATTATTTCAGAAATTACCCTAGATAAAGCCAAGAGTAAAAGAGGGGGCAGGTTAAAATCCAAGATAGCCAACAAGCTTCAGGATTGAGGACTAAAAAGAGAACCAAGGATAGGGAAGAAATAGAAAAGTTGAGTAAAGAGAAGGAATTAGAGTTGTCAAACAGTGAAGTACCATTCTCCCAAAAATATTGTTTTATCTCCCCAATTTCATGCACATGAAACTCCGATTCGAGAAATACCTAACATGTTCAATGATCATAAACAGTGCGTCGATATATACCAGGAGAAATGTAGAATTTGCAAGCAGAGCCGATATTAGAAACATGGGAAGGCGTCGTCTTCAACTTTGAGGCGTCGTCTTCGTCTTCGATGGCGGATGGGGAGGACGGTGAGAAAGTGTTTTTGTCTTTATAAAATAATACAGTATTATTCAATTTTCTAATTGCCAAGTCAGTCTGCTTATCATTCAGCCATGTCAACATAGTTAACGGTGTTAGTGACATCTCAGCTTATTTAACACCGTTAGTCACTTTTAAACCCCAAGGACTAACAACCTTAACATAATGAAACTTCAGGGACCAAAAGCTCTTGTTTTAAACTTGAGGGACTAAAACCCAAATTGGGCCAAACTATAGGGATCAAAAGTTATGTTAACCCTTTTAAAATTTTACTAATTATTGTTTTATACAATTTCCTTCCCAACAAACACAGAAAAGAAAGAGTTGGATTTGCCTGTTTTAAGAAGAATTATAAAAAATCGGTTGAAGTAGTTTAAACGTTAAACAATTTTAGAGATCAGGTCATCAGATATATTGGTAAGAAGTAATGACCAAGCAATTAAGTGTCATCTAAAGGGAGGTGCAAGAAAACTAAAGAAAATATTTGACAAAGTTATTGCTCAAGATCTTTTGAATAATAGTTTATATAAAACAATCTAGTTTTGATGAACAGCAATATTATTATTTATCATCCTTGAATAATAACTTCAAGGATGATTGACACTATTGTTCTTTAATTTTTTGTTTTTTGTCATGTAAATAGTGCAAAATATGACACTAATATATATCTTCAAGGATAATTTAGCTCCACACGTTAACAACACCCGAAATTATCAATCCTGAAAAAGGCAACATATGTAATTGATAGTTTGATCCGATCGCAACCTCAAAACAAAAACAAAATTGTCAAGTTCATATGGTTTCGTTAACGTGTGGAGCTAAATTAAATTCTAAATTAAAACTCTTAAAACTTATTTAGGAGTGATTTTTATTTTTGGGAATTGATTAAGTAGTGAATGGAATGACAGTTTTTTAATGGAATTATAGTTAAGAAAAGGGTGTTTATTTTATGGTAGCTTGATCTGGACATGCATGTTTGGGTAGGCACAACCGTCATCAATTACTTTTATTAGTATATTTATCATCAATATTGGTTGCTTACCCACGTAGGACATTAATGCATGGGGCGGCCTAACTTACATAAGCAAACGAATATAATCATGCGTTCCACTGGTACTGCTTTTTGTTTGAATAAAATATGAAACAAAATATATTTACTTTCTTCTCTCCAAAATATAAGACATATTTTTTGAGAAAATTAATTAGAGGTCCCTCACAAGGGAGTTAATACTGGAAAAGTCCCAAAAGTTGAAAATATTAATGTAGGGTCCCAAGGGACCTCACATTAATATATTTGAAAAGTGAAAAGACATTTTTGCCCCTAGCCTTAATAAAAAATTACCCCCCACCCCCACCCTCCTCCCTCCTCCCCCCGGGGGGGAGGAGGGAGGAGGGTAGAGGGTGGGGGTGGGGGGGAGGAGGGAGGAGGGTGGGGGTGGGGGGTAATTTTTTATTAAGGCTAGGGGCAAAAATGTCTTTTCACTTTTCAAATATATTTATGTGAGGTCCCTTGGGACCCTACATTAATATTTTCAACTTTTGGGACTTTTCCAGTATTAACTCCCTTGTGAGGGACCTCTAATTAATTTTCCCTATTTTTTTAATTTGATTTAATGAAAATAATAGTTTATTTAACTAAAATAACATGATATTACATTATATACTAACTATCTACATTTACACCATAACACCCCCTCCCTCTCTCTCTCTCTGAGCTTTGATAATGTCAATTTGAGGGAGAAGTTTGTAAACTTTAGAAATAATGGTATTTTATTTAGGACCAAATACATCTCCCCAAATAGATTTTATATTTAGGACTGGACTAGTAATTTACATAAATGTTAGTTTTGTTGGCTTCTACACCTAAATTATCTCTTGATATTATTGGCATTTAACTTTTACAAAGCATTTTTTAGTTGTTAAATACTGGACACTATACCAAGTACCACCACTACAACCTTCTCAGTTCCCAGTACTGGTTCTGACTTTGATAAAGTGATGCTAGAATATGGTATGCAAGATGCAGAGATAGATATTGCTGCGGCTGTTTTCGACATTAGACCCTTCAAAGCTCTAGGCTGGATGGTATCCAAGCGTTCTTCAGGATAATTGGAATGTTCTGGCCACACCTATCACTGATATATACTCCCTCCGGTCTCTAATATAAGAGCCCAAAATTTGAATGACTTTGGTTCAAATTATAAAAGTTCATCTCACATTCTCTCATCATTTAATGCATTTTTCTTACATTGCCCCTAACTCTCTTTCATATTTATCAATGCTTATGTATTTCTCTCTTTTAAAAGTATAATATTAAATATGGGCAATATTGAAAAAGAGACATTAACTTCAGACACTCAACTAATATTCACATGTTTTCTTAAGAAATGTTTTTTTGGCAGATTATTCTTATATTAGGGACCGGAGGGAGTATATGGTCAAGCGAATTTTCCAAGAAGCTAGGAGAATTAAGGATTTCAATATAGTAGCTTGGTTCTCATCCCAAAATTAGATACCCAAGAATATGTGAAGGACTTCCCATTGAAGACTACATAATCATCACTAAGATTCTGAATAGAAGACTGCAACATATTATGGAAAAGTGGTTCATTTCATTTCATTAACTTTTTTTTTCTAAACTAGTTTATTTGACATATAATAAAATACGTTACACTTAAGTAATTCATTTCACTTCATTAATTTCATAAAAGGTCAAATATTATGTGATTTATTTTTAAAGTAGAAGTAATTAAAGTTACTAGAGAATGGTTAGCTTGTTTTATTTATTTTAAATGGATTTGGAAAAAAATATTCATTTATTTCTTAATAATAATTTGTAATTACTAAAATCCCTAAAATTATGAAGTATATTTTTATGTGGTCCTATATAGTCAGAATATCATGTGATTCATGAGTATTTGTCATTGTACAGTTGTAATTCCCCTTCATATAAAATGTTATGTTTTTCAACAATTAAAAAATTACTAAATGCCCCTTTAAGAAAATAATAGTAACAAACTAATAATAAGAATAATAAATAAGTAAATTGTTATAAATAAATAATACGTTGATGTTCATAATCAAAAGAACTCTTAGGATTCTCTCACTTGACTACACTATGATATATATAACTCTCATATTGAAGGGTTTTGTTTTGATAAATATATTGAAGGACATTATCAAAAAAGTAAAATATTGAAGGGTTTTAAGTGCATTACTATATAACCTCCAATTCAGTGTTGTCAGAACCAGACCGAGGCGGACGGTTCTACCGCCACCCACCCCTCACAACGGCTCGTTCCGTATGTAATAACCGTTTTTACAGTTAGACCGTGTTGATCTGTTTTGAGCTGGAAGATGGGCCAAAAGCTGGCTCAAAACTGGGAATCAGAACAGTCGAAACCGGTCAACCCAAACTCAATATTTTTTTCAGTAGAAAAGAGACCAAATTGCAAATCCCGAAATTTTTCAGCATCTATTCCTCTTATAATATATATTATTGTTTATTTTATTGTTTAATTGTAAAAATATATTACTTTCATATATTATTGTTTATTTTACTAGAAAATACTATTTATTCTGCTTTTTCTATAGGCAAATACAAAAAATTGTTTTATTTCCTAAGTTTCTAATAACTATATTTTTTCTTAGTCAATGATGTCTTATTAAAAATTAAGAGATTAATTGTATAAAAAAAATATTAAGATATTGAACGACCACAATTTATTTCTATAATTATATGTAAGGTATATTTAAAAGTAAGATGGACAGCTGAAGATGAATATAGATGGCTCATGTTGTAGTTTGAACAATAGAATTGCTTGTGGGGGAGTATGGCGTGATTTCAAAGGGGAGGTCAAAGGAGGGTTTATGTTTAATATTGGGAGAGGAGGAAGTTTTCTAGCAGAGATGTGGGGTATATTAATGGGTCTGAGATGGTGCTAGGAATATGGTGCAAGAGCTTTAGTAATCCAAACAGACTATATAAGGCGGCAGTGGAATGTTTGGAACTCATCTGGTGAGGGTAATTTTTCTCAACCTATTTTTGAGGAAATACAGCTAATGATTAGAAGGGGATGGAAGGTTCATATTTCATGCTGCAGGAGAGAAGGGAACCGGTTGGTAGACATGTTAGCAAGGAAAGCAATGGAGATAGGAGCTCAAGTGGTTAATTTCACAAAGGCACCAGATTTTATTTCTGCTATTGTAGAGCATGAGATGGTGCTAGTTTAGTAGGTTTGAGCATTTGTAATAAAAACAATATTTAAAAGTAAGATGATTTTTCTTTAATTATTACTTCATCGGTTCGACCATCAGTCTGACCGATCTGACCATGTGAATCGTGACCCGGAGCCTCCTTCGGTTGGCCTTCCAGTCCGTCTTATACAACACTGCTCCAATTGTAACATTATATTACTTAATTATATCTTCTTTAAGTTTTTGTAAAGTGCTTGGAGAGATATAAATAGATATTATGTATAAAGCATTGTGATACACAATTGAATAAGATATTCTCCTCTTTCTCCCCAGTTTTCTCTCTTGTCTTTTTTGTTCATCATCTTCTTATTCTTCTACTCAATGATCTTTTATATTTTATTTTTCCATAACACGTTGTCAGCACGAATTCGCTCTAATATATTAAGATATATTCCATAACTCAATAATCTTTTATATTCTCTCTTTTCCTTATATTTTATTAAAATATATTAAAAATAAACGAAATTTGCTGAAAGCTTTAAGCTGTATGTGCAAGCATCGGCTATTAAAAAAAGGGTTAAGGTGCATTTCTAGTACTACACAATATGGCAAAGTGCACTTACAGTAATACACAATTTCGGGGTGCATTTGTGGTAAGCAAGAATAAATATCGTTGCCCCTATAATAACTCCGTTAAATAAGTCATCTTTGACCGTTAGGAGTAACATTTGACTGTTAAAAGGTGACATGGGGAGGAATTATTAATGACGTGGCAATGACTGGACGGACATGTGGCAATGCATGCTGACTGGATTAAGTTGTCAGGTCAAATTAAATTGAAAAAAAAAACAAAAGCATAAAATTCACTGTAAAAATTCACTAGAAAAGTCCCAAAAGTTGAAAATATTAATGTAGGGTCCGTCCAGTCATTTTGTTTTTTTTTCAATTTAATTTGGCCTGACAACTTAATCCAGTCAGCATGCATTGCCACATGTCCGTCCAGTCATTGCCACGTCATTAATAATTCCTCCCCATGTCACCTTTTAACAGTCAAATGTTACTCCTAACGGTCAAAGATGACTTATTTAACGGAGTTATTATAGGGGCAACGATATTTATTCTTGCTTACCACAAATGCACCCCGAAATTGTGTATTACTGTAAGTGCACTTTGCCATATTGTGGAGTACTAGAAATGCACCTTAACCCTTAAAAAAATGCAGCAAAAACAAAGCAAGGTAGAGGATTGACACTGTAAAACCATGAACAGAGTTCCAAGAGCTGCTTATCCTACCCCAGTGATTACAATACAAAGTAATTTTCTTTTTTAAAAAAATTAAATAAGGGTAATGGCCCTAATTTGCCCTTCAAGTAACCACCGTGGACTACTGGGCACCCTAAATTAACAACGGGTTCTAATTCGCCATTCAAGTAACCAAAGTGGTCCGATATTACCCTCACCTGACGGTGAATGACGTTTGACCGTTAAAAAACTTCGCAAATTGCATATTAACCCCGTATGTTATTCTTATTTATATTTTTGTCCATATAGTTTTTTTTTTTCAATTTTCGTTTTAGTACTTGAAGTTTGAAACAAGATTCTTTGGGAGGAGCGGCTACGGCAGCGGCGTGCAGGGAGGGAGAGTTGGGGAGGAGGGACGACGTAGGAGAGGGTGAAGGAGAGTTGGGACCTAATAATAATTATATGATTTTTTGGGATTAAAGTGTAAATACCCCTTTCGGAATTATTAGGGTTCAGATGTCATGCTGGATTGCCACGTCATTTAATGAAGGTGAGACTCACTCTTAAACTAATGTCTGTTTGCCTCTATTTAACACCGGAGTTAAATTTGTCCCTTTTTTATTTACAATGTACGGTTTTGCCCCATTTGATTTAGAGGTGTCTCAGTTGTCCCATTTAAAATTTACGGTGGCTAGTTTTGCATCTTCGCCCTATTTTAAATGTAACTATCTAACTATATATTATCACAAATAATGTTCATGAATTTTTACGGCGGGAATCATCAAAAGTTTCATCTAAATAGTTAAGGCATGAAAATCTTATGTTTAAAGAGGATTTTCCTTAAATACTCCCTTCACCCCTATACATGAGAGCCCAAAATTTGAATGATTTTGTCCCATTTTAAAAGAGTTTGTTAAACTTGTTAAATTATTTAATGAGTTTTTCCTCACTTTATCCATCATTATTCTCTCTAATCACAATTTCTTTCATACTTATTTATAACCCATTTCTCTCTCTTATTTACTCAATCATAAAAAGGAAAAATTGAAAAATCAAAATTATTTTAGACCTATTTATCATTTTCAACCACTTTCTTTGAGAACCGACTAGTCCAGAGTCACCTCCTAGATTAAGGGGACTTCTCAAGGATTAAATTTGGACACGTTTGGCAAATGACTTCATCTTACCAACCCACTTCAAACCAACTAAGCAACGCCCCCTAGACTTTCAAACACTTACTTTATATGTGTGAGTTGACTAGTTCAACAGCATTATAATTAAAGTTCTATAATGTAAAGATTGAAGGATATGCGTTGTTTAAGTGGAGTACTGTGTAGCACGGATCCATGATCTTGAGATTGGGTTTAAGGTTGAAGATGCATTAAGCATACTAATTAAGTTTGAGTGGATTTCTATTTAAGATTAGAAATTAAGTGCAGAAACAAATTGTATGATAAGGTCAAAGACAACACTTTTTTTGGGGTAAAAAATAAACATATTTTATGTTGATATGTATGATACGTAATAATTTTACACAAAATGAGATAGAGATAAGTTTAATTTAAAAATCAATGAACAAAAGTGAGATACATATGAGATATACGCTAATTAATATTTTCGAAGATACTGAGGATCCTTACATTTTTCCCATTTTCCATTTCAAGTATGTTTCCACAATGTCCAATCCACACGCTTCCTTTACCACAGGCATGATTGCAGGAACATCCAATTGGAATGGTTTATCAGTTTCAAGTGAACTGCTCCATGAACTAAGCTGTTTTCTAGCCTCCTTAATTGCTGCTCTTATAGCGCAATGAATCACAGCTGCTAGAATTAATGGCGGCTCACCAGAAGCTGCATAAACAAGAAATGAAGTATCAACTAGCTAGTGCAATAGTTTATGGGAGTTTATAGAGTCACAGAGAGCACCCTTTTTAATCAATCTTGTACTTTACAAGATAAAACTACTCGTGTATTTACCATGTAAAGCGCAATTTAAAGCTTAAGAAGCGCTAAATTTGTTATGACTACAAAACATAAAGTAAAGAAAATCCTCATATTTCTTCTCATTCTAAATGTATAACATATTTATCTAAATTGACGTGTTAGTTAAGTTAGTTAATATAATATCTTTTTTCTAAAATAACTTAATCATCTTCTAATCATTCACTCTCTTTTACTTGATTATTAATGAAGGGGTATCACCAAAGGTAGTTTATTAAAAATATTTGACAAAATTTAGAAATATATTAAAAATATTTGACAAAAACATTTAATACCAAGATCAACACTGCAAATAGATCATACATTAAAGACTAGCCCTCATACCTTAATTAATGATTTTGGTTCTCTCCATCTCAAATGGTCCTGACAAGTTCAAGTGTACACAACGTAGGCAAAGAGTGTGTTCACATGAACAAGCAAGAACCAAAGACCTTGAACAAAAGCTTGATCTTGCTTTATTTGTGAGTTATATTTCACATCAATTTAATAACATAGCTATTCAACGTGCAAAATAAAACTAGATCGTACAGTAGTAAGAGGTAGATAAAAGATTTTATGTATATATGCATGCCACAACTTCAACAATTATAATTAGTTATTTTGCCCGTGGATAGATACATCTATTTCTATCTACAATGTTTTTCTTGTTTCAATATAGAAGGAAAATTTCATGGCCAAGCCACTTTACAATATGCAACATCAAATGCTTGATGGTATTTCATTTCTTCTATAAAATTATGGTGTTAAATTAATCATAATGTATATTTATTAGGATAATAACTATTGATATTGATTCATTTAACAAATTGACCACAGACAACTCGAGCCCAAATTATTGAAGTTGAGATTCTCAAAAGCTGATGAAGTTGAACCTAAAGAATTGACATTATACATATTATACTGGCAAATTGAGTTTAAATTCACAAACCTTAACATCACATATATCTTTTCTATGTCTTTTTGGCATGTATGTCTCCCAGAATCCAATTCTAAAGCATAAGTATACGTATCAAATCCCATAACATGGTATGTTTTCCTTCAACACAAACAATTCTACCTATAGAAACATTAAATGGTATTAATTTGTTACCCTATTTTCACTAGCGTGATGATACCAATGATCTGCCAAAATCAAACTACTACCTCCGTTCCTAAATATAAGACCTAATTGACTTTTTTTTTTGGAGAGGATGAGGTTGCGAAATAGGCTATTAAATCATAACATATTTAATATATTTTTAGATTATACATTAGTTTATAGGTGAAATAAACTAATTAATGTAAGGGAAAAAATTATGTAAATCAATTTATAATTAACTTATTTTGCTTTTTTATAGGAATTTCTAAAAAAGTCAATTAGGTCTTATATTTAGGACCGGAGGGAGTATTTCACTAGCCTGTTCTACTTAGAAAACACCTATTTGCGAAAAAAAATATTTGAACCAAACACCATACCCTTCGAAGAGAGAATGCGATACTGATGGTGTCCACTATGGAGAATTTCAACATTGAGCTGTTTAGGTAAAGTGTCTAATGAAGGAATTTTGTAATTCCATGTTCCATCTGCTATGACTAATCCCTCATGATTTGTATCATATTCTTCAAGCATGAAAAATCCTAACCCTTGTACAAATGCTCCTTCAATCTGCAACAAGTAAAAATGATAATCTAAATTTGGGTAACTTCAAAATCTATGAACTTCATTTTTTATATGTTTGAAAATAAAAACTCAACATGTAGCATACATTTAAGCTTGATTCTTTTAATATTAGTCCCTTAACATCTAAACGAACAAATGAAGCACACGTAAAGGAAGAGGGCTGTGTTAGGTCCCAATAGCCAATATGATACAACTTTGTTGTTGTATATGCCCTTAACTAACTTTGTCTTTGGCCTCGATAGCAAATATACAACATTGTTGAATCTTATGAGAATGGATCAACGAAAAAATTTTGTTGATGCCAAGTCATTGGATGAAAGTAAAGTGATATATGGCTAGAATATTTTAAGAAGTGAGGAAGACCCGCTACATTGTCGTGTTGATGTAGTATTTGATGAGCAAGGGCTATTGCACTATCTTAGACAAAGACAACTAAAGAAGCTAATTCATGAGAATAAGATAAAATTATTAGACAGACTGTGAAAAACTGCATACCTCTGCTCAAAAATTAGGTTATAAATAGCCCCAAATCACACCAAAATAGATATGTTCAACTTGGGCTTCCTTTGGAGGCTACTTGGGAGGATTTTTAAGTAGGGGTAAGTACTACTTGTGATCCGTGTGCTTATTGTAAACGCCAACATGACGTTGATTAAAAGGGATACAGACAAACAAAAATGCGATTTGAAATATACATTTGGAATTTTTTAATGTTGATCAAAATCAATCATGATATATGAGTGAAAATAGCATAAAGTAAAGAAAGTATTTTACGTGAGAGAGTCATGCAGATATTTATTTATTATAGCTTGACATTGTAAAAAAGTTAAATTTTCGTGAAATGCATTTTACTACTCCCTCCGGTCTTTATAAGTTACCAACCACTCATTTTTCACATACCAATGAATGGTAATTGGGTTTTAAAATTCGTGTTCAATTTGTCAAGTTTTCGAACATCACCTTTCATTAAATGTGTTTCACATTTTCAATTTTAAATCTCCATTGATAACAGGGTAAAGTGGGAAAAAAACATTCAATGCAGCGGTTGATGCCTCATATTAAGAACTAAAAATTATAAGTAGTTGGTGACTCATAATAAGGACTAGAGGGAGTGCCTTTCAATATATGCTATTTAATATTTGTTTTTAACGAGACAGGTTTCCATGCAAGATACCAAATTCAAGATAAGTTTCATTGTTTATAACTTAAATAATGCGGCCTATTATAGATTTTATTAATTTCATTTGTTGATTCAACACAACATACAAGAAATGAAAATCATAGAATTTAAAATAGTGTAGTAGTGGCTCGAAATATTTAGCACCTGTCCCAAATCTACGGCAGGGTTGAGACTCTTCCCACAATCATATATAATATCTATTTGCAGAACAGTTGTTTCTCCTGTGATAAGATCTATTTCCACCTGCAAGATAATACGACTTAACCTTTAGTATGACATAATTGATAATTTGATACAAGAATATGAGTTTTCTACAAATTCAAATGCATTTGAGCAACATAACTATTCATGAGCTTTACAAAATACTATATCACTTTTTGAATAAGAACTGATCATACCTCACCCGCTGCAACACCATAGTTGAGGTAAATGCTGGCAGCATTAACTGGGTAATAAAATGATGTTGCTGATAAGTTCACATTTTCAGAGTGTGCCTACACAAAGTCATTGTTGATTACATGGTAATAACATAATGTTCTTCGGGTTTGTATAGGTTTTGAAATAAAAATGTCTTTTCCCAAAAATGAAAAAAAATGACTAATATAAATTTTTTGGAAGCCATGAACCTCTGAGTAATTAGGGGATTGGTCATTAGTGTTGTATTGCAGAGAAACCTTTCATGCAAGTTAATAAATGCACCAATTGGTCATTAGTGTTGTACTGCAGAGAAACCTTTCATGCAAGTTAATAAATGCACCAATTGGTTGTCTCGTATTGATGATACTCATGCCATTGACAATGCTTTCATGATTTTTAACACAACTGAAATAGTCTCTATAAGTTTAATTCCAAAGGCTTCAACAAATAAAATAAAATAACGCTATAAAGTATAGTATATTCTATACTATACTCAACGGTAAGCTCGCTCGGAATGAGGTTGTGAGTTCGAATTAGCCACTTTGTAAAAAGCAAAGGTTAGGCTGCCTAGTATATTCCCTTCCCCAGCACTCTCACTAAGTGGGGACTAGAACTGGGTTGACCTCTACATTATTCTTGAAGAATATATATCCCCTTTAAAGCATTGGTGTCTAAAAGTTAAAAAAACTTAGTGAGGTAAGGTACTCATGAAAAGATTCCAAATGATTGGTAAAAACTAAAAGCTCATCCAAATATGAAAAATAAGAATCAACCAGTAGATACCTGAGAAATAAGTGTCTCCCATGTGACAGAATCCATCTGCATCTGCATCTTTTCCTTGAGGGGCATCAACCTCTCAACCAAAACATTGCAGCTGAGCCTAACGGCTTCACAGCTAGCCTCTGATGTAGTACTATCAGCTGTATACCCTCCTTGAACCATACTCAGTGTATCAGACTGTATGACACGTATTTTATCCAATAGGTCTTGAGATCCCTCACATTTGATAAAACTAAGAGCATATGCAACCATTTGTTTCACCTTGGTCCACAGACCTTGGCCTATTTCAATCCCTCCAACTTCAACAACAACCGAGCCGTCGCTTAAAATACCAATTCTTCCTGGACATGGCGTCACATTAAGTTCATACACAGCAGGGACACGAGATATACCTCTTTTTTTCCAAATGTTTTTCCTATTAAACTCTTCCACTATTTCTCTCCTCTGGTCAAACCTTGCAGAAATAGCTAACTTATTCCAAATTGAATGTAGGATATAATCAACGGGTTGACCTGCAGAGTTGGTGTAGAAAGTGGAGAGACTTTTGTAGGTGTGGAAATTAATGCTTCTCACAGAATCTACATCTATTGAAAGTGTAGATGCCACATGTTCCATTATAGCTTCAGCAACATATGATCCTTGAACACAACCAGGGGCTCTCATGATAGATCTAGTGGGTCGATTAGTTTTGCATATCTTTATATCAAAAGAAAGAGCACCCCAATCATATTTTTTAAGTGCACTAGTTATAAAAGGGATCATTGCTGGAGTTAGAATAGGATATATCCCTGCATCTATCAATATCTTAAGTTCTAAAGCAGTAATCCTCCCATCACTTTTGAATCCAACATTGTATGTCATCTTCATAGGATGCCTTCCTCCAGCCATTATCATGTCCGTCTTACGGTTCATATACATCCTGACGGGGCGGCGTAATTTGTGTGCTGCAAGTGCACATGTTGTAGCCATCTGCAGGATTTAATTGTAAGTACTTGGTTTAAAAAATCTTACACTGTGAATATAATATCCATTTTCTTCTGGTAAACTACAAATACAACTCGATTGTAACATTATATATTAGAATTATTTTGCTTTACAAAAAAAAATTTATATATCTCACATCTAAATCTACTTCATGCACAATTGCTAGTCAGTTCTTGTAAAGCAACTTAAACAACTCTCATGCTAATCCTACTAATTCTGTCTTCTATTGTTTGCTTTTCAATGGTAACTATCAAACTATGATCAGCATAGGTACAAAGAAACCAAGTCTATATATAAAATTCAGATACTCACAGGAGATGCTTTTACAAACTTTCCACCAAAACCACCACCAACCCTTCTAGTGATGACACGAACATTGTGCTCAGATACATTTAGGCATCTTGCAATAATAGAATGTGCATTCTCTGGTCCTTGACTTGAAGTGTAAACCACAAAACAATTGTCTTCATCTGGCACAGCAAGCGCAGTTTGTGTCTCCATGTAGAAATAGTATTGAGACCCAAGGTTAATCTGGATTACAATTTATTGAAATAAAAACACAAAAATTGTCAAAACACAGAAGCCAAAGATAAATGTAAAAAACTAATTCTTTATATTTTTCATAGACAAAAAGGAAAATTTATTAGGTAACAAAGAATATAGTTGATATGCAAACCATCCCAAATTCGTGATTCAGAATCAAAATAAATTGACCATCAAATCCATAAACAATGGTGAAGAAAGAGATAGAAGGTTGAAGTAGTAAAACCCAATAAAGAGGTGAAAGTATTAAAATCAATATTTATACTTTCTTAAGCCTAGAAGTTACGTAAAACTGTTATGTATGTCTATATTCCGTGAAAAGGTTAATTGTAAATAACTAATTAGTGTAAGTTGAAGCATGTTATGTGTCTAAGATATAAATATATGACACTTATAATTCAATGAAATGATTTCATTCTTCTTCAGCAGCATGTTTCTGTTAGATGGAATGTGGAACACTCATACAAAGGAAAAAAACTAGATGTATTCCATGCACCTCAGCAGAAAGAATCTTGTGATCTGCTTCTGCCATTCCCTCTGATATATCACCAACCTGTTGTGGATACAATGAAGAAGGAATTTCAACAAGACTAGATCTTTCAACAGCCTCTTCCATGGATAGAATAGGTGTTTCAAGATTCTTGAAATCATACTCAACGATTGCAGAGTTTGCAGCAATATCTGCATGTTTCTGAGTGTCTGCAACCTAAACAGATTGATATATATAGTAAATATTAAGGAAAATTGGATCCTCAACAACAACAAAAGCAACAACAAAGCCTTATCCCACTATGTGGAGTAAAATTGGATCCTCATTATACAAAATAAGGTAGTAATGTACTCACCACAAAGGCAACACGATCACCAACACATTTGGCAACCTTATCTACAAATAAAGGTTCAGAACCATAAATATACTTAGAACCAACATTCTCCCCACCATCAGGAATGTCTTCACTTGAAATGATAGCCCTCACTCCATCTTGGTGTTGGAGCTTTATACTCTTGACCCTTGCCAGAGGTTTTGAGCTATAAATATATGCTCCATGCAGGCAATTTGTTGGTGAAGGAATATCATCCACGTACACAGCCTCACCTAGTGATTTGTTTGTATAATATATACTTAATAAAATGATATTAGAATGCATAAATATTAATACATAAACATTAATGCATAAATTAGAGATAGCCAAAATATTATAATGCATAAATATTAATACATAAAATAGAGATAGCCAAGATTAGCAGAGGCACTGAAATCATGAAATTAACTGTGTCTAAAGTGCAAAAAAGGTCACATAATTTTCACGAAGGTGCAAAATGACCATGTAAAATTTTTTGGAGCAAAACTGCCTGTAGAATTTCAAAACTGGGGCAAAAATGGTCATCACAATTAATTTTTTACTTTTTCACTCATCATCCTCTGTTATCATACAAGGGAAAATAATACATAAGTCTGCCACATATTTTAGTGAGAGATGAATCAGCAGAAGATGATGAGTGAAAATGTCAAAAAATTAACTATGATGATCATTTTTGCCCCAGTTTTGAAATTCGATGGATAGTTTGCTCCAAAAAATTTTACATAGTCATTTTTGCACCTTACAATTACATGGTCATTTTCGCACTTTAGCCTATGTTTTTAAATCATAGAAAACCAATTGATTTCTGCCTTCATCCAGATTGTGGTGAGTGAGATTTGGAACCAAGCAAGAATATGGAAACCAAATTCAATCATAATAATCAATACTAAAGTAAAAAAGTACTCAAATAAGGCAATGCTGCAAAAATGTCTAGACTGAAAATATATTCAAACTGTCAAAAATGGTTGATGTGAAAGATGGATTGAATTTTTTAGTGTTACATGATGCCAACATGTTTCGAAAGTAAAACATACCTGAAGCTTGTAAGGTAGCCCCAACTTTTTTTATTGGCTCACCAATGGGGTGGTACTCCTCATCTACTTGAATCTCTTGCTTTCCAGATGATAAAAAAGCAGGAGCTTCCTCATGATTAACTAGCCCAATATTCTCTTCTATGTCAAAAGCCTTGTCGATTGACAAACTAGTACGTTGATTTGAGTAACTAATTACATTTTCATCAGAATGGTCAATCAAAGGGCCTAAGAAATTAAACAGATAACCAGCAGCCAAGCTCAACCGATAAGGGATTTCTGAAGTTCCTTTTTCAGGTACAATACTAACTTTAAGCATGTTGATGGCTTCAAGTATAGTACTAGCACTCAACATCTTTCCTACCAGTAGCTCCTCAACATTTCTTGCTCTTACTGCATGCTTAGTACCATAAGCACCAAAAGAAAGCCTGCATTTATCTATCAAAGTCCCTTCTGAATCTTTGCATTGAGAAACCTCAACCAAGAAAGCTGCATTTAGATAAGCCAGTGCATTCCCAAGTGGGCGGGGAGCAGCACGAAAAGTTTCGAAGAGAATTTTCCTTCCATGTTTTAGAGAAGCACTCCTACCAGATTCCCAACGCGGAATTTTAATACTTAAAATCACACTTTCCAATTCTAGTGGCGGCTTTTGCAAAAACTCTTGCAGTGTTAGCCATTCAAAAGTAGTGCCATTCATTATATGGACCATTGTATCTACAGCTAGAAGTATTGTGGCCAAGTCAGAAGGAAAATGTTTCTTCTGTGCCATCACCAGATTGCCACCTACACTAGCTGTGTTCCTTATAAACACTGAGGCTATTTTGCTCATGTGATCAGCAAGTTTTTCACATATCATATCAAAGTCAGAGAGACACTCACATCTTCTTTCTGGCTTTAAAACTTCAATAGCCTTAAATATGCTCACTGATGCTCCAATTTCAATCCCTGCCTCATCAATTTTTATCTTTGAGAGCTCAGAAATTCCCTTTAGATTAATATACTTGTCATAACTCTCTATATCTTTGTAATAACCCATTCCTGTATTACTAACAACAACCTTAATCTTGGTTCCAGCACTCTTGTATGGTTTCAACATGCCTTGAAGTTCCTTTAGGCTAGTAGGACTGAGCCACTTATGCCTTTCAAAAGCCATGAATAGATGAGGCTTGATGTCCTTCAAAAATTCAGGAAACTTACTCTTTGTGTGGTGATGATCATATTTAGGCAACCTACTTCTCATTATATCTTCACTTTCTCCCTTTCTCCAAAAAGAATTCAATCCTAAGTCCTCCAAATCAACATCAGCACCAAAACTTTTGCAAACATCAGAAAGTGGTCTAAAGCCAGTACATCTACAAAGATTGCCACAAATGGCCCTTTCAGCCTCAGCAGCTGTGGCTTTTGAGAACATAGGAGGAGGTTCGGGACGATTGGCTTTGTCAGCATTGACAAGAGCTCCATAAAGAGAAACACACATTCCAGGAGTGCAAAATCCACATTGTGTTGCATGGAATCCAGCAATTCTTTCATGAATTGAATGAAAGCCATCTTTACTATTTCCAAGGCCATCACTAGTAGTTATGGAACATCCATGTATGCTACAAAGTAGTGTGAGACAAGAACTTGCTGGGAAATCATCAACTTGATCAAGCACAGAATCATATTTGGATATTAGAACAAGACAGGCACCACAACCACCTGCAAGCCATCCAGATTGAAACTAAAAGTGAGAAAATCGAAGAAATATTGAGGACAATAAAGTGACACCTTAATCTCTGTTCATTGTGAAACTGTGATAAAACTTGAACAAGAATATGTTAACCTTTTTCATGATAATTGCAAACAACTTATATTATGATTAGTATAAAACACCAATTAACAATTATCACATAAGAATAAAACTGGTTCAAAGCTTTATTGTCATAAAATTCAAGTCGTTTCCAACAATACCTCCACTAATTACATCAAACTCTAACATTATAGTACTACTGCCTCTGGTCCTATTCATAAGAGTCAGGCCGCCAAAATCACACTTTTTAAAAAAAACATGTAACAACAATTAAACGTGTCTTGAATATTCATCTTTTTTCAATATTATCCAATTTATGGTGAATTTATTAAGAGACAGAAATATATGAACATTAGTAAATATGAAAGGGATTGAAAGACAAAATAGGAAAAACTACATTAAATGATGAGATAATATAAGATGAATTCTTATAGGGTTAAGGTTCAAATTTAGCCCTCAATTATTAGGAAAAGTTCATGAATATCAAAATCAATTTCGGTCCCAAATTTAGCACAATCAATTACAAAAAGGTTCAAATGTAGCAATTCCGTCAGTTTTGACTGTTTGTCCGTTAAATTTGACCACATCAGCTAATTAGGCCAGGTAACCTACCATGTCACCACATCATCAACATCTTCTTCACCACTCCCTCCTACAACTTCAAACTCTCCCCTCAACCCATGTTCATTTTCTTCGCCATAAATGAAATGAGAAGAAATTATACTATTCAGAATCGTGATTTCTGGAGTTGAAGATTCCAACTCTGAGCTTTCTAACTCAGTGGTTGAATCTAAGGATCGAGATTCGCTGATTGATTTGAAGGTAGGAATATTTGGTGATCCAAGAGAAGCCTTGGATAGATTCATCTCTCTCTAATAAAGAACTGTTATGTTGTCTTCTTCAAAATCATTGGCTCCTACCAAGAGAGTACGAGGTTCTTGTTCTAGAGTTCATTCACAGATTGTGTATTGTCAAGTTATGGATTTAATAATGAACTGTGTGGCTCTAGAGATTACCATAAGAGGCATAAAGTTTGTGAGGTTCACTCCAAGACTTCTAAAGTTATAGTCAAATGTATGACATTTTATATTTAGGAACAAAAGAAGTATTTATTTCTTATTCAGTTAAATTTTCAAGTTCTCAACTCTTGATATGAGATTTTCTCTGTTTTTTTTACCAAAGATATATTTTCATTCATGAAATGTTATGATTTTAATAAGGGAAAATGACAAATAAATCCCTCTCAATACCCAAAAGGACAAGTGAGGAACTTAAACTTCCGAAAGGACTATGAAGGAACCAGGTACTTACTTGACATTTACAAATATTGTGAAAAGACATAAATGCCCCCACGCCAAAACACAAATTACCAACCCCAACACTAAGTCAATAACACATACACACCCACCCTTCAGAGCAGTTGAGAACCCTAACACACCCCCGTCCTCAATTCCACTCCCTCTCTCTACAATCTTCGTCTCTCTTCTGCTGCCTTCCATGCCTCCAAAGCCCCTCAAGAGTAGTCAAGACGTCACCACTCTCTCCAGCATCTCTCTTTCTCTCTCAACCATAGACGACAACACACTCTCCAGCATCTCTCCTCTCTCTCATAGGCGATCCTTTTCCTTATCTTCGTTTGATTCAAGTGAGATTTTTGGCCAGGGAAATCAATTATAAGTTTTAGGGTTTAATTTTTTTTGGAGTTCTTGAATCGTGGACACTTTGGTTAGGGTAAACTATTATCTTGATTTCTTTCTGTTTGTGTCATCTTTGTATTATCGGTAATAATATTGAAAAGATGAATATGTATAGAATTAGAATATGAACGTGTATGTTTTATGTTTATGTTATGGAATGAGGACTTTGATTTAGTTTTCCTGTTCAAAAATCTCATTTAGCTTGGACTAAAGTAGTTAGTTAATTTGGTTGGTTATCTTGACAAATTGAATAAATTAATGAATTAGTATTTCGTATTTTATATTATTGGGTGAGGAGTGAGGTTGTTATGTTTTATTGTAATTGAGCCTAATGAGTTTGTCTTAAGCTAATAATTATTATTAGGTCAGGCTATATAACCTGTTTAGGGTAAACTATTATCTTGTCTTACATTATGAGTTAATCAAAGTTATTTGTAATGGTTGTCGTCTTGCTTCTTTAACCATAATCCCTTATTTGTCTTTAACCCTTTGAAATCATTCTTATTTACTGTTCTTGTTTAATCTTTATTAGTAACAGGGTACCAGAGCCCTCGATTCTCAGCCAAATTCGAACATGTTTATTGAGTGTGTGTGGTTCAAACACGTGCCCAAGAACATAAGATGGCCAATGAACAACTTTTTGCAGTGATGGAACAGCGCCTTGACTGTGTTGACCAGATGCAAGCAGACATTATTCAACAAACTAATTAGGTTGATAACATGCATAGAGACTTAATGGCAATTCGTCAACCTAGAGATCATAACCATGGGCATGGTTATGGCCGACCTCGCGAACCCCAGCTTTCAAATATGGAATTTCCGAAGTACGAAGGCAAGGATATCCTTTCATGGCTGTTGAAGTGCGAAAGTTTCTTCTTAGTTGATCTCACAAAAGAGGAGAATAAAGTTAGAATTGCTTCAATCCATCTGGACGAGAAAACCTACCAATAACATCGAACATTTGAATATAAATTACAGGGGAGGCTGCCTTTGTGGGAAGAGTATGTTATCCCTCTTCAAGATACTTTCGGGGCCACCTTGTGAAACACCCATGGGTGACTTTATCCACATCCACCAATCTGGTACGTTGGCCGATTTTAATGCCGAGTGGGAAGTGGTGATGGCGCGAATAGAGCTACCTGAAGATTACCTTGTAGATGCTTACATTTCGGCCTTTAGAGTAGACATACAGGGGATGGTCATAATGTTTAAGCCACACACAGTGCTGGAGGCGAGAAGATTGGCAAGGTTGTAGGAGGATATTTTTTAAGAAGCCCTAAAAGGAGGAAGGGGAAGTTCGGTGTTGGCTCAGTAGGGGAAGTTTGTCTGGATCTGGGTATGCTTCTAAAGCGGTGGGGAGTTCGCATATTGCCCCCACAATGTCCAGTAATTACAGAAATGTCCACTAATGGGTCATCTTCAAAGCCCAAAAACTTAACCTTGGAAGGTTTCTCTTCAGCCCAGAAGAAGCAAAATACCTCTTGGCCCCTTGTTTCTCTAACACCAGACAAAGAAACAGAGCACAGAGTGAAAAACTTGTGCTTTTATTGTCATCAGAAATATTCTCGTGAACATAAATGCCCTAAGCGAGAACAGTTTCAACTTCATTATGTTGATAAGAGTGACTCCTCTGGTGATACACATGGTGATGTTTTTAAGGAAGCCGAGCAGGACTTTGAGAATGAGGAAAATCCTAAAATCTCCTTACATGTCATTGGAGGTGTGGATGGCTTGTACTCAATGAGGGTGTCAGGTATTGTGGGTAAGAAACATATTCATATTTTAATTGATAATGACAGCACTCACGACTTTGTGGACCTTCAGTTGGCTCATAAACTAGGGTGGCAACCGACAGAACCAGCTCTACCTGTTGTGGAAATTCCTGGGGCTAAAAAATTAGAGGTTATTGGTATTACGAGGGATTTTAAATGCCATATGCAGGGGATGGAATTTACCTTTGATTTAAGGGTAATGGACTTGAAAACTTATGATGTGGTCCTTGGCCTTAAATGGCTTAAGAGCATTAAAAAAGCTTTCTGAAATTATGAAATATTGACGATGTTTTTCTGGTATGAGGGGGCATTGAGAACACTTCAGGCCATACCACCTAATGAGGGACACCTTGCTCGGACAGGGAAGTTTTTAGTATATTCTAAAAACCAGAACTTTATTTTACATTTAATGAAGATTTATGATGAGCCTGTTCATAGTGTGGCTGCTGCTATAGGTACTTGTTCTATATTAGATGAGGTCCAACAAGTTTTGGATAAGTTTACTGATGTTTTTGAGACTCCTAAGTTGCTGCCCCCTCTGAGAGATGGTCATAACCATCCCATAATCTTGCTAGCAGGTACCAGTCTAATCAATTTAAAACCATACAGGTATTCTGCTGCTCAGCGTGATGTTATTGAGAAGCCAGTGGAGGAGTTATTGCAGTGTGAATTTATTCAACCCAGCTTTTCCGTGTTTTCTCTCCAATTGTGCTGGTAAAGAAGAAAGATGGGTCTTGGCGGATGTGTATTCATACAGGCAACTCAATAAGCATACTATCAAAAATCAGTATCTTATACACCTGATTGAGTAGTTATTTGAAGAATTAGGGTCTGCTCGATGGTTCACTAAGCATGATTTGAAAGCTGGATATCATCATATTCGCATGGTGCTAGAAGATGTTTCGAAGACAGGATTTAAGACTCACTCGGGTCATTTTGAGTGGTTAGTTATGCCTTTTTGCTTGACTAATGCACCTACGACCATTCAGTCGACCATGAACAATCTTTTTCGGGCTCATTCGAGGAAGTTTGTTTTAGTTTTGTTTGATGATATCTTGGTTTACAGTTCTAACCTGTCTGACCATGTTTTGCATTTGGAAGTTGTGTTGCAAACTTACAGGGATAATCATTTTTATGTCAAACATTCAAAGTGTATTTTTGCATCTTCCTGCGTTGAGTGTTTGGGTCTCTTCATTACTAATGGGATCGTTCCGATCCGAAGAAGATTCAAGTGGTTGCAAATTGGCCACTTCCCACCATAGTTAAGCAACTTCGTGGATTCTTGGGGTTAGCAGGATACTATAGGCGCTCAATAAAATTTTATGGTAATTTGGCTCGCCCTCATACTACTCTCTTGAAGAAAAATAGCTTTCAGTGGTCTCCTGAGGCTACTAGTGCTTTTGAGCAACTCAAATTGGCATTGATAACTGCTCTGGTTCTTGTTTTACCGGATTTTTCTAAGCAGCTTGTAGTGGAGTCTGGCGATTATGGGGTGGGTGTTGATGTTGTTCTCATGCAGATGGGATAACCACTAGCTTTCTTTTTTAGTAAAGCTTTGGCTCCTCAACACCAGCAGTTGTCGGTATATGAAAAGAATTGATGGTTGTAGTATTATGCTTCATTGGCGACAGTATCTAGAGAGACAGTTGTTTATTATAAGGACTAGTCAGCAGAGCTTGAGGTACTTACTTGGTTAGAAGTTACACACTTCTTTTCAAATGTTCTGGGTGGCTAAGTTAGCTGGTTATGACTATGAGATTCATTATAAGAAGAACAATGATAATTTTGCAGCTGATGCCCTTTCTCGGATGCCGAGATCCCAACTTATGCTCATTGTGTTGAACGCTTCTGATTCTGATCTATTATTAAAGTTGAAGCGAAGTTGAGAAACAAATGGATTTTTGCAGCCTTTGATTAGCAAGATTCAAAAGAATGGTGGTACAATGAAGCACTTTTCTTGGGATGGAGAATTATTGAGGTGCAAAGGGAAGTTAGTAGTCGGGGCTGACCCTTCTCTGTGTGATGACATCTTGAGGATATATCACTCTGGTCCTCAAGGTAGGCATTCTGGTATTAAGGCTACTTACCACCGCATTAAGTCTCTTTTCTGGTGGAAGGGACTCATTCAGGATATCACTACATATGTTAAGCAGTGTGACACATGTGGTAGTTGCAAATACGAGACTACTGCTTAGCCTAGACTTCTTCAGCCCTTACATATTCCTAGCCATGTCTCAGAATCTGTGACCATGGATTTTATTGAGGGACTTCCTAAGTCTAATGGGAAACAGGTAATTTGGGTCATTGTTGATCGCATGAGTAAGTATGGCCATTTTTTGGCTCTCTCTCATCCTTATACGGCTACTTCTCTAGCTCGGGTGTTTATGGATAATGTATTTAAGTTGCATGGAACTTTGTCAGAGATTATTAGTGATCGTAACCCTTTTTTATCTCTGGTTTCTTGAAAGAATTCCTTCGAGTTTTGGGAGTTGAGCAGAAGCTTACCTCTGCTTATCAACCTCAAACTGATGGTCAATCAAAGATTCTCAATCGCTGCCTAGAAACTTATCTCCGTTATATGTCTTGGGAGAAACCTAAGGAATGGAGAAAGTGGCTACCTCAAGCTGAGTGGTGGTATAACACTAGCTTCCATACTACCACTCAGGCTACTCCTTATGAGCTTCTATAAGGTCAGAAACCGTCAATTCATCGCCCTTATTTGCCTCATAATTCTGTTTTGGAGGCTGTTGATCGTTCATTCCAAGCAAGGGAATATATGATGGGAGTGCTGAAGTACCATTTACGTGGAGCAGCGAATTTAATGAAACAGCGCTGATTTACATCACACTGACTTTGAGTTTCAGATTGTTCAGTGGGTGTTTCTTAAGTTGCAACCTTATATGCAACTTTCTCTGGCTTCTAAAAGTTCTCAGAAACTTGCTCCGAGGTTTTTTAGGCCTTATGAAGTGATGGGCAAGATTGGTATTGTGGCTTACAAGTTGAAGCTGCCACCAGAATCCCGAATTCACCCTATTATTCACGTGTCTATGTTGAAGTTATGCCAGAATCCCACTGTAACACAACGCCACCCGCCAGTTGATTTTTCGGAGATACCACCTTCCATGGAACTGGAAAAGATTCTTAGTAAGCGGTCTGTGCGGCGTCCCTGCACTCCTTATTCAGTGGAAAGGCTTACCTATGAAGGAGGCATCTTGGGTGCAGCAGTATAAGCTTCAGGAGCAGTTTCCAACTTTTGCAGTTTATCCTTGAGAACAAGGATCTTTTGAGGGGGGAGTATTGTTATGATTTTAATAATTGGAATAAAGTAGTTAGTTAATTTGGTTAGTTATCTTGACTAATTGAATTAATTAATGAATTAGTATTTCATATTTTATATTTTTGGGTGGGGTTGTTATTTTTTATTGTAAGTGGGCCTAATGAGTTTGTCTTAGGCTAATAATTATTACTAGGTCAGGCTATATAACCTGATTAGGGTAAACTATTGTCTTGTCTTGCATTATGAGTTAATCAAAGTAATTTGTGACGACTGTCGTCTTACTTCTTTAACCCTAATCCCTTCTTTTTCTTTAACCCTCTGAAATCATTCTTCTTTATTGTTGTTTAATCTTTATTAGCAAAATAGTTATTTAACTAACAACTACTCCCTCCGTTCCTAAATATAAGATCACTTTGGGGAAGTGGATAAGTTCCTAAATATAAGATCATTTCCTATTTTATTCAAGTTTTGCCCAAACTACCCTTATACTCCCTCTTTTCATTGAAAACTCCTTCTCCTTTAAAAGTTAAGTAAATGAAGGGATTTTGGGAAGATCATGTAATTTTATTGTCTTCCTTAATCTCCCCAAATTAACCAAAGTGATCTTATATTTAGAAACGGAGGGAGTATTATAGAATATGATTCTATAATGAAGAATTTAGAAGGAGAGTAGAAATAAGGAGAATAATAGAGGGGCAAAGGCAAGAATTAGAGAAGAGCATAGAGAGGGTCAAAGAGAAGAAAGGAGAGACACCGGTCGTCGGTCGTCGGCCGTCAAACACAAACTCAATTCATAATTCAAAGACAAGACTAGACTCATTACAATAAACCCTAATGTCAAGTTATATAATTCTTGACCTAATTAGAATTGGGTCTCACTAAACCTAAGTCAAACATGTACTAGCAATAATAATTAAAATAACAAAACATAACAATAATCTCAAACCCTAATTAGCTAATCAATCTAATTGATTAACTCAATCAAATAATAATTGACTGAACCAATCAATCAAATCAAACACTAATTTATTTCTAAAATAACATAATAATACTCCCTTCCCAAAGAGATCCTTGCCCTGAAGGATCAAGCAAAAACAAAAACATTAAAATTCTGAAAATTAAAACTTCTGATCATCTATTGTACACAATTTGCCCCTTCTCATTTATGCCTAGAGAGCAAAATCTTCCAACAAGCATAGATGTTAATTTCCCCGTATACCATATTTGCACTAGGCTTCTTGTAGGAGATGAGTTAGTAAGTAAAGCCCAATTCAAAAACCCACTATTAAGCTTATCTGAAATGTTCCATGAGAAGAATACTTTTGGACTTGATTCATGAAAGACAATGCACATGGATTTATGCGTATTATGCTCTTGCTGCTTGTAGTAAGTGTCATACAGCTGTCATTCAATACTCTGCTGCATTAAACAAAAATATTGCAGTTGGCTCTTGGACTTTTCTAACCCACTCCTACTCCTCCACGTCAACTTTTGATAGCAGTCAAACAAAGTCCATTCATGATTCACATCAAAGTCATATTTTTATAATGATATCATATCTAGAGACAGACCTCCGTCACAACCGAGCTTGACACTCTTCAAAGAAGTCTGACTGTCTGAGTACTCAAAAAGTCAAGCAGTGGTTGAAGGGTACTCAAAAAGTCAAGCACAGTGGTTGAAGGGTCAACATTTGACAGATCAAATCTCTCTCTAATTCCTAGGAAAAAAATCGAAGTTACTGTAACTTTTACATTTCGGCCTTCAGATAAAGACCGAACTCTCTCACACACACACAGTTTTAACGGTTCATGTTGCGAGAAACAGAAGGAAATGACTGAAATAAAAATGTATGGAAATGACTAGAAATGAGAGAAAATGAAATTAAGGTTGGCTCATTTGTTGATAAATTTTACGAATTGAATTGAAATGAATTTTTTTTGTTAGAGATATGTGTAAATGACCATATTATCATGAATGATTATTCATTTATTTGTTAATAAAAAATATTTAAACTTAAAAATCAATAGTTAACATAATATATCATTTTAAAATATAATAAAATATATTTAAATAGGGTTAAGGGTCAAATCTAGTATTTAATCATTGACAAAAATTCACCCAAAATAAAAATTAATTTCCGGTCTCGAATGTAGCAAAGATCAAGTACAAAGTTGGTTAAATGTAGAAATGCCATCAATTTTGACGGTTTGACAGTTAAATTTGACCGCATCACCTACCACGTCACCCGATTAGGACAAGTCACCTGCCATGTGACTACATCATCAAAATCTTTGCCACATCAAAACCCACCGAACAAAAAACAATTCTCCCTTCGTTCCTAAATATAAGATCACTTTAGGGAAGTGGATAAGTTCTTAAATATAAGACTACTTCCTATTTTATCTCAAGTTTTGCTCAAACTACCCTTATACTCCCTATTTTCATTGAAAAACCCTCCTCCTTTTAAAGTTAAGTAATTGAGGGGATTTTGGGAAGATCATGTAATTTTATTTTGTCTTCCTTAATCTCCCCAAATTAACCAAAGTAATCTTATATTTAAGAACGGAGGGAGTACTAAAATAACAAAATATCTCTCACTATTCACCATCTTCCTCCAAACTCCATCCTCCTCATTATCCTCAAACAACTCAAACTCTGAACTTTCTCCATGCTAAATAAATTCACCCAATCACAAATATATCATGACCACTTTTAATTCCATAAATTGCTCAGAACATTAATCCGTGCTGATGAGAAATGATTATTTGAGCAAAATCATGACTTTTCATTTCAAACACGTTCAACATATATAGTGCCTTCATAAATGGGAATTGATTATCTGGGGGGGGTTTGGGAGATAAGGTGGAGGGAGTTGTGGGCAGAGTAGAGGGGGCGGCCTGAGCCGTCGTAGGGGTGATCATGGTGGCGAGGATGAGGTCGAAGAAGTCGGTGATGTGGGCATGGGCCGTGGGGGCGTACATGTTTGAGATGGATATGGTGGTGTATGACACCTGCGTCTATGACTCCATTGCAGGGAATAGAGAGAGAGAGGAAAGGAGATGGAATATGAAGTTTGATTTGGTGAATGGTGGTCATGGGTGGGTGATGTCGCGGCAGTGAAGGTGGCAAAGAGGGGATGGTGCTGCACCTAACATGGCCTAATAAGGTGATTTGACAGATGATCTGGTCTAATCAAGTCAAAATTAACAGTCAAACCCCTTAAAATTGACGGCATTGCAACATTTGACCCACCTTGTACTTGATCTTTGCTACATTTGAGCCAGAAATTGATTTTTATGTTGTTAAACTTTTGTCAATAGTAGTTGAGTTCTATATTTGTCCTTAACCCTATTTAAATTAATGCAAATTTAAAAGTATCATCATTTTCAGAAAATGGCCCTACTTTTGATATCTAAACAATAAAAAATAATAAAGAAAAAATATATAATAAAATGGTGAAATTTCATTAGTTTAATAAAAATGGAGTATCTAGGTTATCTCAACTTATTACGTGTACAAAATTGAATTATATAAACAATTTGTACTTATTAAGTGATCAAATAATGAATGAAACGAGCCTTCGGAGTATAAATAACCACAAACATGAAGCAAACATAAATGAAAGAGAAATAAGGGGGAAATTCATGTGCACCTTGACAAAGTTACAAATTACTACCCTACCCTAAACTCACCCTAACAATCACACTCTTCTCGCAATTTGTGTTTTAGGATGGGGCAATTTTGTTTTTTTGGCAAAATTTTAAAATGATAGGTAGGTGTCAATTCCTTCAGAGTTCTTTTGGAAGTTTAGGTTCCTCACTTGTCCTTTTGGGTATTTGGAGAGATTTATTTGAGATTTTCCTTTTAGTTTATTCATAAACTAACATTTAGTCTAATTATACGCAGCACATATTACAATTTATTGGCCATATTTTATAATTAGGACTTCTCTCTCATTATTAAGTAGGGTGTATTATTAAAATGCTCCTAATATATTTGAAAGAGTTACCATATTAGAAAAAGGGAAAATGCTAATCTGACATGTAATTAGAAAAAGCACATAAAGTTAGCAAATATAAATCCAAAGTGGAGTAAAAATCTAGAAGACTAGTTAGCAAGTGAACTTGATTACAAACACAGAATCTTAGAGACAAACCTTCGCCACATCCAAGCTTGACACTCTTGAATGGAGTCTGATTACGCAAGAACTCAAGCACAGTGGTTGAAGGGTCAATATTTAAGAGATCAAACCTCTGTCCATTCACAGCAAAAGTCAGAGTTTCTGTAATTTCTCCGTTTTCCTTCATTTCTAAGAAATGAAGATGCTTCAGATAAGACCGTACTAGCCTCTTGAACTCGGATGACTGAAACGAGAAAGCTAGCTATGATCTTTGAACAATGAATTTGCAACTATGGATGACCTTTAATTTATAGGGTGTACGCATCTCTGTCTCTATTTCTGCACAATATCTATCCTACAATACATGTGAAACCGAAAAGGAAAATAACAAAAAATAAGACAAACTAGTGGCTTGTCCTATAAATCACGTGCCAGAAAATCTGGTGGTCCTTCTAAGAAGCTTGTTGATATTTTAATATTACAATGTACCTTTTAACGGTTAACGTTCACCATGCATATCACAAGCAATTTAAGTGGATATTTTAATAGATATTTTTTATTTCTTTTTGGTTAATCACCGCCCGGTTTAAAACACGTGTTCTTATCCTTACAAGGTTGTAGCTCACTTACCAGCTCAAATTGGTTATATTTTTTCATTTTTGTTAATAGAATAGATTTTGATATGATTGGTGCTTTAAAACATGATATGGCATATACCTCTTTCCTATGTTTTTAATTTCTTGATTTACAAGTCTAAAATTAAAAAAAATTATATACCAGATAGCTTTTTAGGTTGTTTGTTAAAGTTAAATTCTTGATGTTGACATGTTATTTGTGATTAGTAGGACTACAAGTAATGGCATACGTTGTATATTCACCTTAGAATTTATATAGTTGATAGATAATAAATTGATTTTTCAACAATTAAAATTAAATAACATAGAAGAGAGGAAATAAATTAAAGTTCTTTATCTGCCATATAATTTTTCTGGGTGACTGTCACACTAAAGCTGCCATGTCTAACATTACATTTTTTTTTTGAATTGCTTCCCCCGGTATCCCACAACCTTCGGGTGCAGACTAATCCGGAGTCGCCAGCCGGGATTCCCGTAAACGGGGTGACTGACTTCCCGGGGGTTCGAACTTGGCACCTTTGGGCTAAATGGCGGGATCCACACCTTGGGGATCCTCTTCAAACCATCAAGCTACGCCCCCCCCGGCCTAAATTAAAGTTCTTTATCTGCCATATAATTTTTCTGGGTGACTGTCACACTAAAGCTGCCATGTCTAACATTACATTTTTTTTTTTTGAATTGCTTCCCCCGGTATCCCACACCCTTCGGGTGCAGACTAATCCGGAGTCGCCAGCCGGGATTCCCGTAAACGGGGTGACTGACTTCCTGGGGGTTCGAACTTGGCACCTTTGGGCTAAATGGCGGGATCCACACCTTGGGGATCCTCTTCAAACCATCAAGCTACGCCCCCCCGGCCTAACATTACATTTTTTTAATACATCGACAATAGAGTCAGTTGTATATTTTGTTGAATAATCCATCTCTAGTCCGAATTCATTGTTGTTGTAAAAATCACAATGCAAGGTTGACTGCCAGAAGATTCAGAAGATTGGCTCAATAAACATTTTCCTCTTTTACTCTCAAACAAATCTTCACTATCAAATCCAAAAATCAATAATTTATAAGAAAATTGATAAGTTACTTATAAATTAATTTATCTTATTTTGCTATAAATTATTTTGTTTGATTTGTACACATTTAAATGTCCCATCGTGAGGTCTATGTAGTTATAAGTTTGAATCTCGCTTATGTGTGAATCTTATTAGTTGGCATCTATAAATATCTCTCTAAGTATTCTTTGAGTCTGAATGCCTACCTTGATTCTAGTGAGCTCCAAAACCCAAGTCAACTAAACTAAACTTTTATGTATATGAAAAAAGCTAAATGAGAATGGACAGAGTATGAATACTGGGATAATAGGGTTTTGGTCTTCAACTGAAAACCATGTTTATCAATAAATCTCCAACATTATTTAACAAAAACAACCTTCAAAATAATTCCCAGATATACACAATATCGTAATAATGCCCGCATTCTCCAAACCCTTCGGCGTTGCATTGTAAGTATCAATCTTTCATAACCATGATACTGAAGCTTACACACAGCATACTATAATGGACATATATCCCTGGTCCATCTTCCAAAATTTTACTGGTCTGCCGACCAAGACAAGACTGATACTTTCTTTAGAGAAAAGAAGAGGATTACAGGTATATTTATTAGCCTCTTCCAAGAAGGCATGACATAATCGCATTACTTAAGGGAAAACCAGCACTTCTCATTGTCTGAGTTATGTTCGTAGATATTGCTTCTAATTTCACCAAGCAATTGGAAATGACCAATATTTCACCAAGCAATTGGAAATGACTAAGTACTTACAGTAACAACCCACATTTATGGTACCAGTTTTGAAACAACACATTTGTCCAGAAAGATTATAGCGGATCCTATCCTGTACAGATCAATCCGAGTAAAGCCTCATAACATCATTTACTGATAAAGTTATATAACCATCACCAAAGAAAATTTACACAATTTTTCAGAAAAAATTATATAAAAAAACGAAATTTGCTGAATGCAACCATCGGCTATTTAAGAAATGCAGCAAAAACAAGACAAGGTATGATTAACACTGTAAAACCATGAACAGAGTTCCAAGAGCTGCTTATCCTAACCCAATGATTACAATACAACAACCAATACTTTGGTAAGTTTAGTCAAAGAACTTGTTTAAGTTGTAATCCATAAAAAATATTGAGAAGTGAATATTTCGGCAACCAACACTCCCTTTTCCTCTCAAATACAGTAGCAGTAATAACAAACATTATATAACATATATATTTCAATTTGTAAAGAAATATTGCAATAACTGAAAGAATAAACTAAAAAACATTTGCAATTTCAAAACTGAGATATTAAATAATAAAAGTAAAAAGGTTTCCACATTGATAGTTGTATTTGCACAGTAAAAATACAGGGAAAAGGAAAATGCCAACATCACCATTCTTATCTTATACGATAATTTCTAGCGAAATTGTCAAGGGACCAGTGATCTGATGATTAGAAAAGGAGAGATAAGACACCCCCCGCCTTCAAGGTCTTGGGTTCAATACTTGGCATGCCCTCCCCAGAGCAAACACCGGATTAGTCGGTACTTAAAGAGTGCAGGATACCGGAGGTTCTAAGCAAAAAAAATTCTAGTGAAATCCATAGAAATTAGAAGCTGTTTTCAACTCGAATTTCAATTCAGGATCTTATTGGCTCCAATGGACAAGAACATCAGTCTTCTACTCTTCCATGCTTTCCTTATTTAATTTTTTGGATATTAGATGAAATATGGGATTAAACACATACTGATAATATACAACAACTTGCCAATACAAAGTAATTTTTGTTTTTTAAAAAATAAAAGTAATAAAACTAAAACTCATTTCTATCAAGAGTATAACATCAAAATAAGTTTAATCCCATATTCCATCAGTATTATTCAGTATTCACGTGACCATTTCGTCCAACAAAAAGTTCAATTCACTCTAGCAATCCTTCTGTTACGATGCAAAACACATAAGCTAAATCATAGCCATTTGAATGTTTGATTTTTCTGGGGTAAATTGAAACTAGACAAATGACAAATCTATAAATAAATCATGCATAGGAAAGGCATCAAATGATTGGAGATATTGTAGATATCAAGTATACGAGTCCACAATGGAGAAGTATCTAGCACCTACACCAAACAACACACTAAAAGAGTTTCTAGAAAAACCCTTGTATATCATTGCAGTCATAATAATCAAACACATTTCAGTTCAAAAAAATAATAATAAAACACATCCAGAGCACAGGATCTGCACTTGATGGAAAAAAGAGTGGCATGCAAATCAAGAAAATAACTAATCCACATAGAGGTGTTAAGTCCAATCTCACACCAATCTAAGTATCCAACACAGCTGGCCGCGGCATAACAGAGTATGTCTTTAGGCTCGTATAGGAACAACCAGCAGGGTAGGACAAGTAGTGCACAAAGAAACGTACAAGTAATGCAAAAAGAAATGTAGTTTGAAATGAAATGAAGTAATCATGCTCTACGCTTGAACAACTCATCTATGAGTAATAACACTACCTCAAAAATGATACGTAACCTAGAGTACAAAATAAAGATTGAACACTTCCCCACTATCCAAATAAAGAGGACTCTTCGGGGATCTAACATTATCAAGTAAAATATTTCGGATATTACCAAGTATAAGAACCACCAAAAGGATACGACTCCTCCCGGCCCTAAATATAAAACCTATTAACCTAATTTAATTATATTGAGGACGTTAGTTAAGTTAGTTAAAATAACATGATATTATCAATATACCCTAATTATCTACCTTTACCCCACCCTACCTCTCTTATTTGTCTACTATTTGGAGCATTTATAAGAATACTTTGGGGCAAAATTAGTAAGAACAAGAAATAGGTCTCTTATATTATATTTAGGACCAAAATCATCTCCCAAAATAGGTCTTATATTTAGGACTCGATGGAGCAATAGGTTTCTATTCCCGGTTTGAAAGTATTTTCAAAAATCAAGCTACTTAACCATATACTTAAGGATTTTACAAGTTTAAAGCATCTTAACAATGCAATCATGTACTTCCTCCATTCCTAAATATATTACCTAATTAACCTTTCTGGTAGAAATTCCGAAAGCCAGTCACTTAATCATAACCTATCTTGTGAATTATTCCCTCCGTTCCTAAATATAAGCTCACTTTGGGGAAGTGGATAAGTTCCTAAATATAAGATCACTTTCTATTTTGTCTCAATTTTGGTCCAAATTACCCCTATACTTCTTAGCTCCCTCACTTCTCTCTCAAATCCCTATTTGTCTTTTAAATTTAAGTGAGGGGTATTTTGGGAAGATCATGTAATCCTAATTCATTGGAAAGTCTTCCTTAATCTCTCTAAATTAGCCAAAATGATCTTATATTTACGAACGGAGGTAGTATTTGATTATATCCTACCTTATAAGTCAAATGAACTAATTTACACAACAAAAATTGAGACAAATAGCCTTCTTATAATTCTTCATTCATATCAATCCAGGGAGTATCAATGTTACAGCACAATGCAGAGGCACCATCTAAACACACCTAAAGCTATGAATCTCCATAAACAGCATCTCACATAACACTAAATATCGTTTCAAGACACTCTCTAGTACAAAAATCCCCAAATTCGGAAACCCTAGAATTCGAAAACCACAAAATTGACTACTTATCTTTGGTGGAGACTCCATACTTCTCTTGCATCTTAGCGATCTCGTCCTCCTTCTTCTTCTGGTCGAACTTCTTGCCCATCTTGGCCTGCTGGTAGTAAAGCACGATGAGGTAGCGGTTGGCGACGTTGAAGCCGGAGAGGTGGTCGACGGCGGTCTTGGCGTCGTAGATGTCCTCGTACACCACGAAGGCGGTGCCACGTGTGTCCTTGTTGGTGCCGATGCGGATCTGGCGGATGGCGCCGTACTTGCCGAAGATGTCGTACATCTCCTCGCTCGTGATGTTGAACGGAAGGTTGCGAACGTACAGCACTCGGTTCACCTCCGGTGGCAGACGCGTGTTTCCCTTCCGGAGACTGATCGTCGCCATTGTTGGTACGGACGGTGATGGATTGGTGAATTATTTTTCCTGACAATTCTATCTGGGGTTTTGGTGAAGGAGATGAGGGTAAATATGGTAATCTCATTATATATATATGTGTGTACCTTAAAATATTTAAGTTGGTGGTGGCCAAAAAAAAAAAGTATTGTATTTTTTTGTTTCTCAAGGTTTCTCAGCAGGTGTCAAGTGACATTAATTCCTATCTGTTCGGAAGTCTCATGTAGGGATAAACAACTTATCTGTGAATTTGCTCCAAGTACTTACCACTCACGTTAAGTTAAATACTCCCTCCGTTCCTAAATATAAGATCACTTTGGGGAAGTGGATAAGTTCCTAAATATAAGATCACTTTCTATTTTGTCTCAATTTTGGTCCAAATTACCCCTATACTTCTTAGCTTCCTCACTTCTCTCTCAAATCCCTCTTTGTCTTTCAAATTTAAGTGAGGGGTATTTTGGGAAGATCATGTAATCCTAATTCATTGGAAAGTCTTCCTTAATCTCTCCAAATTAGCCAAGGTGATCTTATATTTAGAAACAGAGGGAGTATATTGTATTAGGTGGTGTCTAGATGACTTGAGCATATTAAAATGTTAAGGAAGAAAAAATATGTGTGTGTATATTCTCCAATAGTGGATTTCCCTAAAACAATGAGTACGGGGTGAGGTTAAACATCTAAAGGGGGGTTGGGATTCTCTCACAATCTCAATCCCTCATAATTAACTTGGGGCATGATTTTAGCCATTTAGATCCATCTTAGAGTTCATAATTTTCCAATTGTCCCATTAAAAATAAAAAAAATTGTATTAGTATAAATTAATTTTTAGCATAAAAAGTTCAACTATCTAGACCTATTAATTTCCAACTATCTAGACCTATTTCATTTCATCAGAAGGATTTATAAGAGATACAGACTTATCCAGCTAATTCTAAATTCTGTTGAAATGAAATAGGTCTAGATAGTTGAAATTTTTTATGCTAAAAAGTTTTCAAAAATTAAAAGTTCTTCATTTATTTTATATTATAGTACAATTTTTTTATTTTTAATGGTACAAGTGACAAATTATGAGCTTTTAGATGAATTTTAATGGACAAAATGAGAGACTCATATAGGCCGTGATAACGAGGGATTCTCAATGGTGGGATTATGAGAGAATCCCGACCCACTCTAAAGGGTCTTAGGTTAGACGTGCTGTTGGTCCACATTACCTACTCATCCCATAGATTAGCACCTTGTACTTTTCTCCCATAGACAATCTCAGCCATTCACATTATGTAATCTTGGTCATTGATTTTATATTTTAATTTTTTTAAAAAATAATCCCAAGAAAGTTAGTTTCATCTCACCCACTCCACCATATTTTTCTCCCTCTTCCGGTCTTCCCATATCCCTTCTCTCTCTTCACATCTCCAACTACCCCCAACCCCACCACCCTCATAAAACGACCACTCCCACTGTTGCCCCTACTTTCGCCGCTATCCACTCCATTGCCGTCCACGACGTCGCCGTCTCCGATCTTCGATGGCACTGAACCACAACAACAGCCTCACGATCTCCTCAACCTCCTCGCCGCCGTCATCTCCGCTGCTGCCTCCTCCGTCATCCACAACCACAAAGTACAAGGCGAGGTTGTTGCTATGCGTCGTCGGAGACCGCGTCATCGTCGGCGTGGCCACTGTTGGTTGCCAACGAATATGGAGATTCACCGCCACCGTTGATGGTGGTGAGGCTAGGGAAGGAGGTCGTCGCACGGTGTGTGATGAGGATGGAGAAGGAAGATAACCACCAAAGATGTGAAGAGAGAGAAAAGATATGGGAAGAGGGAGAAAAATATGGTGGAGTGGGTGAGATGCAGCCAACTTTCTTGGGTTTATTTTTTTAAAAAAATAAAATATAAAATCAATGGTCAAGATTAGATTGTATGAATGGTTGAGATTGTCTATGGAAGAAAAGCACAAAGTACTAATCTATGGGATGAGTAGGTAATGTGGATTCCAGGTCGGACCGAACCTGTTATATATTAAAATGAATATATTTTTCTATTTTACGAAATATTATTCCATGTTAAAATAAAATTACACATGTGTGTAATAAAAAAAATTACACATGCGTGTTTAGGATTTCTTTTTTCCCTCATATTCACTCTTTCCTCTCTCACTGTATCAAGCTATTAGTTTTCTCTATATAAAATTTTATCTTATATGAATGGAGTAAAATGTAGCAATATAAAAAGTATAGAAACTTATTGTTGATATAATTATTAGTAACAAATAATATTCAAATGGATATTCTTTATTTTTTTAATCATATCTTATAATAAGTTTATTTTCATATAAAAATTTATAAACCTTCTTTATTATTAATATATATATATATATTGTGTATTTTAAGAAACAACTATTTTAATATGTGTGTGTGTGTATAAAAGAGATTGATAACAACTTTGTCATGAAATAAAAATGAAGTTAAATAAAATTGGGTAATGGAGATTTTAGGTAGAGAGGGAAAATAGTTAGCACTTCTTATTATTTTTAATCTTAATCATCATTTCATCAATAACGTACAAAACAACCTTACCCCTCTTATAACTTCTGGAAAAAGTGCTTAAAAAATCAAAATCATTCAACAAAACACGTGAGCATATTTTAAGCAAAACGCTCTTATTAAGAGAAGGGAGATAATCCTACATATGTGGATATATAGCTCTCAAGTCTAGACTAATCAATTGCCAATAAACATTTTATTACCGTGCTATCTTAAAAAAACACCAATGAACCTAGGGCGACACTCTCGTTGATTGATGCAAGGCTATTACTTTTTGAGTTAGATTATCCTATATTATATTTTTTATTATATAAGTTAAATAATGGTTGTTTCAAAAATGCCTATGAACTTTTCTTAAAGTGCATCTATCAAACCGGCACCATATATTTCCTATTTTTTATTTACAAAAATACCCATAAATTTCTTAAAAATAATTTTAAAACAGTGATGTGGAGGCCCCAAGATGAAAAACTGACGGTTTACAAAGTTAACTCCAAGATGAAAAACTGAGATCTAGATTTTCTAAGCCTCCATTTTTAGCCTCTCTAAGCCTCTCCTTATCTGACCATTTATTTTCATCCAATGGCTCACAAGATGACACATGTAATATTTATTTAAAAATAAAAAAAAGACTTCATAGCCCATGGCCTCCAGGCTCCAACCACCATATCTTCATCAATAGCCACCCTTGCCACCGACCACCACCTTCAGGCCAACCCCACAATCGCAACCCTCTCGCTCTCTCTCTGCCGCCGCTGCCTTCCACCAAGCATTTGATGTCCTCGACATCAGCCACAACATTAGGATCAGCCACCACCTACCACCTGGTCAATGGTGGCTGATCTCAACATCGTGGTCAATGTCGAGTACATGGTCGGTGGTGGCTATCTTGCCGTCGTGGTCGGTGGTGGCCGCTCTTGCTGTCGTGGTCAGTGTTGAAGATGTGGTGTAGAAAGGCTGCAACGAAGGAGAAGGACGTGACAGCGGAGGAGGATGATGCACGACGGGGGAGGAGGAGGCAGCAGTGGAGGAGGAGGCGGCGGAGAGAGAACAAGAGGGAGCAACAGTTTTTTTGGGATGGAGAATGGCGAAAGATGAGGAAGAGAGGGATTTGGGAAGGGATGAAGAAGCATTGAAATAACACAATAAATGTGTTTTGATTTTTTTAAAATATTGCATGTGTCATCTTGTGAGCCATTGGATGGAAATGAATGGTCAGGATAAGGAGAGACTTAAAGAGGTTTAGAAAAATGGAGGCTTAGAAATTCCAGATCCGAATAACTGACGTTAGTTTAACACAAGTTAATAGAGCAATATTTTGCCTCATTTAGAGAAATTCATGATCATGGGTACATTTGGATTTAAAAATGGTATATGGTGTGAGCAAGAAGCACTCATGAATAAAGTATATGGACAGTTTTATAATAATATTACCCTTTTTGTAATAAAAAAAATTAATATTACCCTTAGTATTAATTATTGATGGGGAAATTATTATTTATATAATTTTTCAAGGGAGTATTGCATGGAGGATTTGAGGCCTAGTTAAGACCTAAATATCAAACAAATCAGATAATTTATTATTAATGCGTAAAATGTCTATGGTTAACACATGCAATGATGCAAGGCACCGTGAATATTGTGTAGGATATGTCAAATGTTTTTTGTCGGATCAATCCCTTTTTTCTTTGACTTACGTAGGATATCAAATGTTTCCTCAATATAAGGGGCAATTTAGGATTAGACATTGTCACAGGGAGAATCTCCATCTATATAACTAGCTCTTAGCTAGGATGATATATAATTTTTGCTGGCATGACTGCCTTCTAACGGTTACGGATGGAAGGGATCCCACTAGTTGGTTACTTCATGTAATATTTTGAGATTACAAATATTAATTAATAACTAATTGTATCCCTTAAAATCTAAATATGTAATTATCCCCTCCCTCTACCCTTTTCTTATATCATCCCTTCTATAAAATTTTGTAATCAATTTTATACATCATATATTTATCTAGATCAGAGAAAACACAAATTTACTGTTGTCTACACACACACACTTTTATTTAATTCTGATTTTAGTGATATATATTTTATTCTCATAACTAAATTTAATTTTGTTCAATTACTACTACTGTTGGCCCTACTTGTAAATTTGCTTGGCCAACACGCACATATATTGGTTTATGTCGTGTTGCAACAACGACTAACGATTTATGATCTTCATTTCAATTAACAAAAAAACTTAAAAGTTTCTATTTTAGGGAAACTGAATCCAATTATTAACAGAAAAGTGCTGTAATCAAGTGGTTGGCCATATTTTCTTGCGTTGCTTTAACTCTTGGTTAAACCTGTTCTAATAACAAATTAAAACACTTAAAATAGTATGAGACATAGTGCATATATAATAATGAGAACAAAAGTTCAAGCTGATCGAGGGGATCTCCCCACACAATTAAGTAACCATAATAAAGCCTAAACACAAACCCAATTACAATCAAACTCTCATCACCTCTTTCAATTTCACGCGTGTGCTGAGAAAGAAGTCCCAATTGAAATAATATCTCTTTGCTTCGTTGGCATGGAACATACCTCACAGGTAAGCCTAGCTAGATTTATCTTAGACAAACTATTAATAATTGATCGAATGTGAGAGCAAATATTTTAATTGTTGTGATTGGGCCTGCACAATTGTTTAGATCTGATGTGTAAGTTCAAATTGTTTACGAGAATGTGTTGCGAAATATTCAGTTTATTGAACTTGTTCTCTAGTTCTGCATATTATTTATTATTAGTAGAACTAGGTTATTGATATTGATTGTTTTTCATAAAAAAGGGAAATTAAAGTTGCTATAAACTTCTTATTATAAAATTTATTTCTCAATGTCACTTAATTAAAGACTCCTATTTGAGTGAATACAACTCTTCTCAAAATGTATGGAACATATTTTCAATCATGTGTGAATATCTTCAATTTTACTAATTGTTAAAGAGTAGTTTGTGTATAGTTGAAGGAACGTTATTTGGAAAAAAAAAGGAACGTTACACATGCTGACAAATTAAATATGTTTCACATGGGTTTTTTTACACGAATTTTACCATCACGTTTGAACATAAAATTTTACACGATATGGAATTTCAATTATTTTCTTATAATTAAGTAATTACTATTTTCAATTTGAACAAGTGCTGAGAGATTTAATCATGACAATTCACTTTTAATTTGCTAACATCTATGCCCAATGGGGCGTAGACCAACAGGTAAGAAAGGGGAAGGTAAGACACCTCGTACCCACCAGGTCATGGGTTCGAACCTTTGGGAAGTCGTCACCTCCAAAATGAGGAATCCCGGCGGCGACTTCAGATTAGTTGGTTCCCCGATGGGGGCCGGACACCGAAGACTCTAAGCAAAAAAAATTTGCTAACATTTATTCTATATAAATGTGTGCTACTTTTCCTATTGATCAATATAATATCATTCCAACTTCTAACCAAAATTTTTGTTGATGCAGCCAGATATATGTGTCCACTTTCATGCTGTCATTATGCCACATTTAATGCTTGTCATTTGAAATATACAATACTATGGTCAATTGGTCAATTTGTAGATTCAAGGATCCTATTGATCAGAGTAGATATGGATCTTCATATTAACCAATTAGATACTCCCCAAATTTGAGAAATTATTTATCCTCACTGTGGTATTAAATATAGGATATAGTAATTACATAATATGAATTAAACTAAGAATGTTAGATAAGTCACTTTATGTAACATAATATTTACTAGAATCCTAATCATCTTCAATAATTTTCTCCTTTTTTCTTATTTGATGAGTGTTGTTAAAAGAGTGGTAATAAAGATAATTTGAAAAAAAGATTGACAAAAATTAAAAATATATATCCTATAATTAGGACAATGACAATTCCTCAATAGGAGTGAAAATCTTGACTTTGTAATGGTTGGTGTGAGTTAAGTATAACAGGAGCACCAACCAATACACTCAATGTTAATTAAGATGCAAATGCTAAGCTTTTAGCATATACCATTATATAGTTTAAAGTTAGGTCTAGAAGGTCAGGTTTGACTTCTTTTCTCTTATAAGTATTGTGTTTAATTAGTAGGGGTAATTATTCCCTAATGATAGAGACAAAAGAGTAAACTGGCTAGTACAAAACATTGTTTAATTAGGAGAGAAAATTTAGGAGTACATTATTGTTTATATTAAAATTTCATTGTCAAATTTACATGCATTTCATTCATCCACAGTTGCATGCATGCATGTTAAATGATAGTTAGAAAATTAAAAAAATAGTAATACTTACAACAAAAATGAAGAAGTGATTTGAATTTTGTGGATGCAGAGGAAAGGGACTAGAATATCAGTGCCACAGTTTGGAGGGTGGGACCAAAAGGGTGGTGGGGCATCATCAGATGGTAGTGCAGGGTACACAATGGTGTTCACAAAGGCACGTGCTGATAGACAACATCTAAAGAATGACTTCTCTGAGGTCAAACGTCAAGCCCATCAACTCCAAGATCTTCATCAATATCATCATGGCAACCTTCCCGGCAACAAGAAACATAAAACTCATCATCTTCCTCATCACAAGAAGCATAAATCAGAGGATGAACGAGCTTCTGCTTCTTCAGCTGCTACTTCTAATCAAATGGTGAGATCCCTAATTCTATTTCTTCTATCTGTATTTATATTCAATTTTTTGTTCATACTTATATTGGAGTAATGTCTTTTTTTGTTTATTGCATGCATCATCCTGTCATTATATTAATGATATTCATTTTCTTGAGAAATTTGAATTATAATATTGTATTTGGTGGTGGACATGATTACAAAGTGCATCATGAACCAACAAACCGATAATTTAATAGATTGTTAGACCCCTTAAGTAGTAGCATAGAAAAAGTTTTGTTGGGAGAGGCAAAACTTACTTTAGTGATGATCATTGGAGAATTGGTCTATATATATCTCCTTGATTCAATCCTAAAAAAGATACCAAATAATTGTGATACCCAAATATACTGCTCATAGCGACTTTGATCCATGCCCACTTTATCAACTCCTGGATTTATCATTGGTAGGTAGGATATATTATCATTGATCTGAAATGATGTGACATCATTAGAATTAGATAAGTTGTGAAATACACAAGATTTGATAAATAATGAGTCAAACTATTTATGATTTTATATGAATAGTATGCCCATCAAGATCTGTTGTGTCTCTTGTTTCTCTCATGTGGTTTTCCTAGTGAGATAGGATGAGTTCCTCCAATAGATCTCTCTCTCTCTCTCTCTCTCTCTCTCTCTCTCTCTCTATACATACATATATATATATATACACACACACACATATATTGTTGATGATGGTGTGAGATGAGAATATGCTAGCTAGAGCGAATGATGTGTATCTAATTAGGGCTGTCAGCAAAATCAAAGATTGGTCATTGGTGTGTATTTACAGATTGTGTAGATCCATAAGTACTTGCTAGTGATATTTAAGACTTCAAGTAATTGGCATTTCTTTAAGTTATAAACTACTAAAAAAAGGATATTATTGATAAAATATGTGATAAATTAGCAATCGAAAGAGATTAGTAATTTAGTGCGAAGAAAATGATTACGTGGAACCTCTCAAAGGCCACCACGTGGCAACTATATATAGCTGCCTATGGCAATCCAGTGCCATGTCATCACCACATGTCCACATTAGTGCCTCATTCATCTCACGATTTGGCTGCATTTAAACCCCCTTTGATTGATTATTAACAGAAGTTTTGGTAGGTTATGAGTAAATTAAAGTTTTCTGAAAGGAAAACTATGTCACTAATTTCATTGCGAAATTACCAATGGAATTAGTGACAGTTTTTTCTGGTAATTCTGTCTATAACTTTACTAGTAATATTTGGTTAGCTATATATCCATTGAAAATTACCGAACAAAATTTAGTCAGTAATTTAATGTTTTTTTATTGTGATTGGTTTGAGTATTATTAGAACAATCTAATTCTTATTGATTGTTTGATAAGGGATTTAAGCTAGAAGGTGACTAGAGCTTTGCATCGTAGTATGGTGAAATAATGAATTTTTTTCTTCTTCACCAAACAAAAGGAGAATTCACGTTGAAACTAAGGTCATACCTGCAACTTCATTTAATATTTAAAGGTGATAAGTTTAGTTGAGCATTATGACGACTTTGACAAAGAATTCAGTATTGTTGTATCTAGCTAGTTAATTACCTCATGTGTAGAATCGATGTAGCTCGATATTTTTCTTAAGTCATAAAACTAAAGACGATTCTTTCCACAAGTATCACTATATATGTTATCTTTAATTCGCTTTTAAGCTGGAATCTGAGCAAAGGCCTTTTGGTTTATAAACATTTAGGAAAGTTATGCTATGAAATTATATGTCAGTCTAAAATGTCTGAATCAATTTTGTCCCCGAAGATGTTTGATGGGATTCATGTATAACGTTATAAACAATGTGGACTCTCTAGGCCATGCTGTAATCTTTCCATAAGCCAAACATGCTTGATTTGGTAGGGATGGAGAAAGTTTTGCATAAATTTTTAATCATACACATCATATGTCTATTATTAGGCTTTATTTTCATGAGTCATGTTGCATATCAAATAGAGATAAAGCTGACATTGTTAAAATGCAAGAAAGAGTTAGTGAAGTTTAATGTTTTTATGACTTTGTTTGAAACATATATTCTAGAATGACTCATAAATAAGATCAAATGGATATATTATTAAGAATTTGTTTATTTTTTTTAAAAGTTTCTTTGTCACTTTTGTTGGAATGCAACATGTATAGATGGAAGTTTTTACATGAGTTTTCTAATCAAACGTAACCTAGATATTATAATGGAAAAATAACAGAATAATATCTTATAAATTTTAAAATTCTATACAGATTATTTAATTTGTGGTTGCTGTTAATATCACGACTGAACTAGTAAACACCGTTACTCTGCTAGTTGAACTTTTTGATATAGAATTTCGAAATTCAGAAGGTATGTGTATGTGTGTATTATTTTTTCCTATTATAAAAGATGTCACTGCTCTTAACCACGCAGAAAGGCCACGTTGATGTGGTAATTAATTGGTCCTAGTATGCACGAATATAAAGTATTACATGATATGTTTATGTTTATGTAATTCTTAAAAGGGCAATAACCATCTTTTGCCCTTCAAATAACCACTCTAAAACAATGAACACCCTAAACTAACACTGAGTACAATTTTACTCTTAAAATAACTAAAGTGGTCCAATTTTACCCTCTGGCAAATATAATGTTGACACGTGTCGTCCATGTGTCAACACACATTTCACATGTCAACATTACATTCTCCAAAGGGTAAAATTAGATCTCTTTAGTTACTTCAAGGGTAAAATTAGACCTAGTGTTAGTTTAGGGTACCCAATGGTCCAAGGTGGTTACTTGAAGTGTAAAATAGACCATTACCTAATATAAGTCTATATCTTATGCCAACGAGTGTGTTATTTTTTTTGGGGTAAGTCTATGGGAACCATTGTGCAATTGTCACACCAAAATAAAAATCGTTAGTGTTACAGCAAATTTACCAATAGACAATCACCACTGGAGTGTCTACAACAAAATAGTGTTTTTTTATTTGGTGTTTATATTATACATGAAAAATTAAAATGAGTGCAATTTTGTCAACATCATCACATTTTGGATGTTGACTGCTCAAATTTTGATTGCCTAATGCATTCATTTTTATGTACCAACACTCATAATAATTGTTCATTAGTAAAGTTAGACATTTTTATGTACCAACACTCATAATGTGGTTTGTTATATATATGGGACTTCTCAATTATTTAGTATGCATTCATTTTTTTAGTGAATGTGTATTCATTTTTAAAGATATATAACCATATTTTATAATTATTGCAAATATTAATAACATTTGCATAATTTATTTCTTTTATAAATGGTTTAAATTAGAAGATACAAGATATAATTAATAATGCAGACATTATACTGCTGTATTCAATATATTGATTAGCATACAAGAATAATTGACATGATGTTTATTATTATGCAGGGAAAAACGAGAGAAAATATAATGCCATGGTTCTTGTGCTGTTTTAGGGCTTGATGTTGATAAGAACAAAGAACCAGCCAAATTCTAAGTTTTAAAAATAGTGGTGGTGAAGATTTTCAGCATATATATATACTAGGAATCTATATGTACATGGAATGTAAAGTTTTTCATACACAAGTGAATCTGTGCATGATTTGTATATGAAGAAGTTGTGCAATGAAACTCTTGAGTTTTGTTGAATTATTTTTTTATTTCTCTTTAAATTAAACTACTCACACGCGTTTTCTTCAAGTCAAACTTGGTTTGATGCATAGTGATGCATTTTCTACAAAACTTTAAACATGAATTTGTCACATTATAAAGGGTTAACAAAACGTCCCCCGTTTTTATCTAAATTAAAGCTATACAATTACCATTCCGATATATTTGTTAGATACTTGTATCTCTTTAGTATATTAGTAAATAAATGGTTTCATCCCTAATAACCAAATCTGTAGTTATGTACAACTTCAAACAACGAACCTTCGGAGGGGAAGCAAATAACACATTTAATTAGTACCTTTGAAGTGTTGAAAGGAACTAAGTCATTAATCAAAGGATGAATTAGTTAATGACCATTAATGGGGAAATATTGATAAAAGTACAAACATAAAAGATAAGACACAAAACAAAACCAGGAGATAAACTAAATCACTTCCTTTTGATACTTCCTCTATTCCTATATAAGATTATTTTTCTAATTTGATTAAATTAAAGATGTTAGTTAAGTTACCTATTAACACATGATATTATTACCAATTCACCAAACTATATACCTTTTATCTCTCGATCTCTCCGTCTTGTTTGTTTATTATAAACAAGCATTATTAGGATTGAGTTGAGGGAAAAATTGAGAACAATTGGAAAGTGATCTTATATTTATGAAAAAATTGAAATTGTAAAGTGATTTTATATTTAAGAGAAGATTGAGGTAGCATTTGGGAATCAAAACTCACTCGAGAGTATTTCCCTCATATGCCACAAGTTAACTTTCATTTTCTTTTCTTTTCTTTTCTTTTCATTCATGTCCTTTCTTTTCCTTTCCATTTTGATAATTTTCTTTCCTTCCTTTCTTGCAACCAAACAAACCATAAACAACATTATGTTAAATACAGATAACTTTTGTTACTTTTCTCTCAAAGTCCCACCTAGTGTCCAAAACTCCAATTCTCTCTAATGACAATAATCCTAGCAAGATTGATTATGATTAAAGTATAGTCGCAGTCGAGAGTAATCACCTTTGAAGCTCTATGTTTAGTGGCGACATGTTCTTTCAAGACAGTTGGGCATACATTTAATGCCACCGCTTAAAATATATTAGTGCCGACACGTAAATTTGCTGCTAAAACTTTCAACAACATTCGCATAAGCAGCGCCTTATTAGTTAAAACATTTTTACTTTCACTGAAGACTATTCATTGGCGACTTAATTTCTTAGCTTCAACTGAAGACCAAATTTTTGTTGTGAAGCTATAATTAATTGACGATGTCCCCTACTTTAATGCAATTCTTTATCGCCATTAATCATTAAGAAAAAAATATAATCATTCAAAAGTTATGATGTTTATGATATTTGGCACCGTACAACACAAGACGAAGAATGCATAACAAAAACAACAAGTTGCATAGTCCATGCACACATACACTCTGCTTTTGCTGCATATGTATATATGGGCTTTCAAAGATAAGCACTTAGTTTTCATTAAACGAATAACAAAAAAGAAAGAAAAGAAAAAACAGTAATAATGATGTTATATTTTTTATGGAGTTTATTTTCTTTTTTGCTTTTTTTAAAAAAAAATTAGTTGAGTGGAGTTTTATAGGATCAAAGGTGGCCTCTAAACTCTTAAAAAATCTTGAAGAGATGCTTATAAAGTGTTTGAAGGAAGTTATGCATTTGACACTACTATCATTAGAGTTCACCGTTGTATTGCTGATAATAAAAAAAAGAGTTCAACATTGTATCAAATTCTCTTAATTTCAACCAAGCGCGGTTGACGTAGTGGTAGCCTCACTTCGCCGCTTAATCAGAGGTCTCGAGTTTGAGCTCTGGGAATGCAGTATACCCCTTGGCCAGCACTTTGCTCTTAAGTGGAGGTTCCCGGTCCGGATCTGGATTAGTCTAAACCCGTTGAGTTCCCCGTGACATGGGGCTGGCCCAGGATTCCAGATTAAAAACTCAAAAAAAAAAAAATTCTCTTAATTTCATGGAAAGTTAATTATTAGCAATCACATTAATGTACTCGATCTCTTCTACTCTTTTGTGATAAAAAGCCAAATTAGGTTTGTATGCATCTTCTCATCTCTTGTACATTTATAAGTTAATTGCAGCTTAAATTGTTTATCTATACTAATTGTTGCTTTATCACGGGTTAGGTAGAGAAGATGGAGTTCAATATATTTGGCTTCATTTTTCAAGAGAAAATTTTTACTAACGAAGTCCTAAAAGGCAAGAGTTAGATAAAGCATTCATCTATTTGATAACTAAATCAGCTTTATTTTTACTGTATAACTTATTTTTTACTAACGTATCTGTACCTTTATTTTTTTCACTGAGACATGTCTAGTGTATTTTTATATGATTTTGTTCATTTGAATATGCTTTTTGATTCTATATTTTCTTCTATTTTGCATTCACTATTTGACTAAATTGTAGATATGTTAGGGATTAGGGAGGTTAGGATTTGAATCAATTTATTTTATTTTTAAAATAATGTCAATGAATAATATTAGCTTTTATTTTTAGACATTTACAATATTTTATTTATTAATAATGTTACTTTCGTAACTAATTTGTAGATATTATGTGGTTTATTTTTCATACAAGCTAGGATATAAATATCATTAAATTTTGAAATTCAGGTTTGATTTAATGAGGCAAATTGTTTTTTTCGAAAAGAAAACTAAACTCTAGTAGCTTTAAAATGTATAAACACAGGGGTAAAATTATTATTTTAATGAAAAAATGCATACCCAGGCGTTTGTAATGAGTAAATGTCGGGGTAGTCTCCATTATTTCAAATGAAAAACTGCCTACCTTGGTGTTTATACAATTAAAGGCCGGGGAATCCTCGTTGAGTATTAGGATTTAATGTATCCCGGCGCTTGTTAAACACGAGAGGCCAAAATAAATGCCTAAATAACCCAATTTACAAAATTAGAGCCCACAAATCATGTCACAAAGTCAATATCAAAAGAGATAGAGAAAGTCAGTTAGCATATGTATATGTGAAGGAGGATTAACTACTATTACATGCATCTTGATTAATGAATACAGGAAAACTTGTTATGACGATCATATCCTCTGGTCCATTGAGAATGAACCCCCAATAGATTCATGCCTCAAAATTTCAACTTGAGGTGCCCAGCCCATGTTCACCAATCCTCTTTCTCTTGTTCTTGAACAAAATTCAGGTGGTAAAATTTCTGAGTCATCATCCTTATTGGCCCATTGTGGCTTTCTTAGAGCCCATAGAAATGGAACTTGAGAAAGCTCCAAGCCATAAGCTATCTCATGAATTTGTACCTTGCTTAGTTTGCATTCACTGCCAAAACCAACAAATACAACTGATTTAGGCTTTTGTTCATCCAACCAATTGAAGACACACTTCCTTGATGATATTTCTTCATCATTCTTGACATCATCTCTTCTTTCATGCTCCTCCATTGGTGGGAGTACGTAAGCCTGCTGGTTTCACTATCTTCCCTGTTAAAAGTTCTCTGAGCAAATCCAAGTAAGGGCCTTCTAGCTCACTACATGTCCTTGGACAAAACAATTGGCAATTCTGTATTATCTTCCTATAACGTTCTGCATCAGAAACAGGAGTTCCGTTTGAAATGAAAAAGTTATCAAAAAATTAGGGCATCGCCTCGTGCTTATTCTTTTTTGCTTAAAGTCCCCGGTGTCCCACACCCTTCAGGTGCAGACTAATCCGGAGTCGCCAGCCGGGATTCCCGTAAACGGGGTGACTGACTTCCCGGGGGTTCGAACTTGGCACCTTTGGGCTAAATGGCGGGATCCACACCTTGGAGATCCACTTCAAACCATCAAGCTACGCCCTCCGGGCTCGCCTCGTGCTTCTTTAGTGCCACTGAAGAAGTGAAATTGACCCAAGGAGGGGGGTGACATTAGAGATTCCATGGGTGGCCTCACACTAATTCTGCCTTCTCCAGTGAGATGTTTGGGAGGACCAACAAACACATTTGTGGTACAAGAAAATACACTAAAGTACATGACTGGAATTTGTAACTCCTGAGCAAAGTCTAACACCCAATGAGGTGTGCAGTCAATGATAAGTCAATCCGGAGACTGGTCTGTCACAAATTTTCGAAATTGGTGTTTTAAGAGATCATAAGCCATTTTAAGCTGAGGAACTTTCTCAAATGGAATATCCACTGTAGCTTCAGCACCATCTGGTAGGTCTCCATTAGGGAGTTTTCACTACAAGAAAAGTGTGTCATTCTCGCGGTCAACCTTTCTCGCATAATAAAAGCGCCAAAATATGCAATATTTTGTTCTTTTTTAAAAAACTATTAAACTACAAATTTTAAATTTTTTTTAAAAAAATGCATCACAGGTTTCCGCGGTTGGTGCGGAAACCTGTGATAAGTGTTTCCGCGGAAACCGCGGAAAGTTGAATATTTCCGCTGTTTTCGCGGAAACCATTTGAGGGACGTGACGTCCCTCAGCTGTCAGCTTTGTCAGCTGACAAAGCTAACAACCCTTAGCCTTTTCCTAGCAAAAAAGCTAAGGATTTTGTTATCACATATCCATATGGGGTCCGAAACTTAATTATTCTTCGCTCCTTCTGCTTCTTCGTCTTCTTCTTTAACATGTCTGTCGTTATCACATTATTGTCATTTTTTCTTCTTCTTCTTTAACATGTCTTCTTTTTTCTAGCTTTTTTGTTTATATATATATTCTCACTTCATTCAACATGTCTTCACAACGAGCTAACTCAAGGAAAGCTCACAGAAGTAGAAGTGGACGACAACAAAAAGAGCAAATCAGTGCACAATCTTGCTATATTCCAGAGCCCGTGAGTTACACTTATGAAGAACTGGGCCGTCCGTTTGAAAATCTCCCACCAATCTTTCCTGTCCTTCCTGATTATTGTGTAAATACTTCTTTCAACGACAACACTTTTTTTAACTTTGATGATATGAGGAACGCAAGAAATATGGAAGAGCAACATCAAGATGAGACACACCACCAACCAGAAGAGCACCATCAAGACACACCACCACAAGCTCGTCGTAAATCATCAACTTCCCGAAGGAAAAAATACCTTGTTGATATTCAAGGTACCTAAAATCAAATACTTTTGTAACATTTGGAGTTTAACTTATAATATCTGAATTGATTTTAATTTATTGTTGACTAAGTTTTGTATTTGCAGCTTCTGATGGCTCTATTAGGACTAAGAAAATGAATGCCAATACCACGTGGCAGCAAGAGGAAGGCCTCAAAATAATTGCCCATTTCAATGAGCATGGACAACCCATTCGCAATGGTGGCAATGTGTTCAATAAGTTCTGTGCCAGAGCTAGGAAACAATTGGTGTATTTTCCTCTACACAAGTCGTGGAAAAAGATGAAAGAGAATGATAAAAACTATGTTTGGGAGCAACAAGTGAAAGTAAGAATTTTAATATGACTTATTTAAATTTTTTTGTTGGATCTTGTTATTTTAATATCATAAATTATCCTGCTATAGTCGTAGTAATAATAACCTCAAATTCGGTTAATGGACAAGTTTAGATTTTTTTTTGAAACTATTTCTATATTTCTAACATGCAAATTCTATCAAGTTATTTTCAAAGTCTTGTTAATCTTTTGAGTGTGATCTTGTTAAGCAACATCATATATATCAATTTCATGACAACGTTTTTCTTATTTGGTTAATATATGAATGTTTGATGGCTTTAGTTGTAGTAATTAGGATTTAAAATACATTTATTTTTTTTTAATTTTTAAAATACACTTACGTAGTTATTCTTCATATATAAAAAAAAATTATGACATAGATTTGAAAATACTCTAAATTTATATTCCTGATATGAGTTTACTTCTATCTATAAATTTGATGATATTACTATTATCTAAAAAAATGTGCAGTTTTTTCACAAAATGCCGTTTGGAAGTAGGAACAACTTGCAATTACGAAACTCATGGTCCACCAATCTATACTTAACCCACGTAAAGTTTTAAATTCGAAGCAAATTTTTCCATGATTTAAGTACCAATTATTTTTTGTGATTGTGGCTTATTTGCAAAATAGTGATGGAAGACTTAGGATTTGGCTCCCATATAGTAGGAGAGATGCTTGATTATTGATAAAAAAAGAGTAAGCCTTTGATCTATTTGAACTAGCAATTAGACACCGATTATTTAATAGTATAAGAAAAGACCAAACTGTTATAAAAAAGAAGAAAGTAATAACAAGATATCTTTTTAACTGAAAAGGTAATGATTTAATAAGTACCTGTTTTTTATTTCCTCATGTGGAGTCCAGAATTTATTCCACCAAGTGATAAAATGAATTTGAGGTTATTACTACGACTATACACAACAAGAAAAAAGGAGGCTAGTGGCGCATGATTTGTCACGCATGGAGCAAGGGTGCCTTTTTCTTTTTTTAAAAAAAAACTTACAACTTTTGTCGCGCATAAAGTTCCTTTGTCGCGCTAGTTGGCGCGACAACATGGATTTTCCCCTTAAAAAACGAGTTGTACATTTAATTATATATGAATTTTTTCCATGTCGCGCATCATATATAACCGCGACAAATAGGAACAGGCGTGACAAATATAAACAACATTTAAAATTCAAATTTTTCCCTCCCACTTCCACTCTCTTCCTATATAAACTTCACTCCTCTTAAATTTCTCCCTCCCCCTATTCTTTTTCCTACTCTCTCCCCACTTTCTTTTCTCCTCCTTCTCTACTCTCTTATTTTCTTCATCTTCACTTTCATTCTTCATATTTAATTTCTCATTCAATTGATTATACTTAATTTTTTTTGCAGGTTAGTTGTTTAAAATCATCCACAATTTAAGGTATACACTTAACCATTCTTATATACTTTCTTTTTTTACTCATTTGTTATAATCCAATTTTTTTATTTCACTATTTTCATTTTTAGTATAAGTTTATTCATTATTATTCTTTAATACTATTTTTCATTCTTTATACTATTTTTTCATTCTCTTTTTTTGTCCTCTTTTGTCCTGCAGCTTGTGGAAGAAGATTGCCAAAGCTTCCTCCGCAAGCTGCATGTATATATTTTTTTTCCACTGCAGAATATGTCGCGCATCACGGCATCTATGCGCGACATATTATACACAACATGTCGCGTATGGTGTTCAATGTTTGTCGCGTATGGAGTTTTGTCGACATAATTTGTTATTTTAATATCACTAATGCTTTTTATTTTATAGAGAAAATTTATGATTGAAGGAGAAGACCTCAATGAGGAGGTTGCTGTCAAGGAGTACGCCCTACAAAAGATGTGTCAAGGGTGGAAAACTTACAAAAGGAAATTGTGGGATAGTGCTAAAGGAGATGACACTAAAACAATTGATGAATTAATAAACTCTATGCCAACTGGAGTTCAAGATCCCGAAAATTGGGCCCAATTTGTCAAATATAAAAGATCAGCCGAAGGAAGGGTTAGTAAATTTTTAACTTTATATTTATTGAATTAAATTATTTTGTTAGCCTAAATTAATGGCACTGTGACATTTTGTTAGTCTAAATTAATGGCCTTGTGCAAAATTTCATTAGCCTTTATCACACTTCACACATTTACATTGTCTCCCTTAGAAGAAGAGTTGCATTCAAATCCCAAAAAAATATCAAACAAGTTTATGACTTGTTAATTTATCTCTACTTTTGGGACTTGAAAACATTTCTCCCTAAAATCTTCTTAATAGTCTAAAGGGATAAAAAAATAGTTATACTGGTACTTGTTTTAAAATGTGTGCCTATTTTTTTAAATACCCTTCTAATCATTTGCTATGAAGTTACCCCCTTTATATATGCAAACTCTCTTAACATGTGCAATATATTAGAATAGCTTAGATAAATATGCAAACTCTCTTAACATGTGAATTAGTCCCAAAAGGAGATTAGCTCACATTGATTTATTACTTTTATTCCATTTTTTTTTGATAAAGGTGGCCAAGCAGCGGGGTAGGGATAGCCGTGCCGCCCAAGACATCGATCACACCTGTGGGGGCACTTCTATGGCTATTAGATACGATGATATGGTGGGTAAAATATAGTGCTTTTTACAACATATGCCCTTGGATACAGTAAACAATAAATCCATTGCCTTATACATGCTTTTTACATGTATAGAGTGTGACAATTTCATTTTTATACAGTTAACAGAGGCACAAGAAGAAGGAAGACAAACCAACATTCTTGAGTTGTACAAAGTAACTCAATGGGACATGGATGACAGTGCTATCTCGGAAGCCGCTGAGCGTCAAATTGTGAGTATAATTAATAATTATTAAAATGGATTAATATTGTGATTGCATGCAAAATGGATTAAAATGGCCTTATCTTCTCACACAAACTTTGGGTGCTTCTGAATTGTTAATTCAAGTTTGTTATATTGTTGATTAGGTTATCTTTTTCCTCATACCCCATTATTCTTCTCCTTCTTTCACTTTCTGGGTGTTATTTCTGAATTGTTAACTATAATTTGAAATCTGCAGTAACCTAGATGCAGATCCTACCTTTGATTCCTCTCAAATGAGGTAAACCTATTAATTAATTAATTGGATTCAGTAATTTGGTTCTTGTAGTGATTGCTCTGCGTTATTCATTTTTCTAAGAATAACTGTTTTTGCTTGCTGTAAAAAAGACTAATTGTAGAAGGCATTAATTGAAGTAGAAATTTAGCTTGGTTCTTTTTTCCTAGCAGCCATTACATTAAGAATTGTTTATAGTGCTTTTGTATGTGTCATGATTACTTTGTCATAATTACTTTGTCATTTGCTATTTGCCAAATAAGATAAATTCGTCATATAGATCTCTGAGTTAATTATTAGTTTGGTTTGGTTAGTTCTTATCTCTTCTATTTTCGAAGCAATATATATCTAACTTATTGCCTTGAAATTCATTATTCTGTTTTAATATTATTTTTGAAGAAACACATGGAAGAGGTTATGACTCAACAACAAGAGTCATCAGAGGGGTCAGCGGATCCGTTGGCAGTCTTTCGCTCATCGTTCGACGCTCCTGATCACCCAGGTCGATGTCGTGGAATGGGGTTAGGAGCCACGCCTAGTAAAATTTACGGTGGCTCTTATTCTGAGGGTGGATCTTCTCAATATTCCTAATATAAGAGAACTAAATTTGCAAATCAACAAGCTGAACTTCAAGCATTGCGGGCCGAACTACAGCAACAACATGCTGAAATACAGCGAAAGCAAGATGAAGTAGAGCGGCGACAAGCTGAATTAGAGAAACAACAAGCTTCATGGCAACAAAAAATGCAATCGATGGTGCAAACACAAGTGCAGGAGATGATGCAAACATATATGCGACAACAATATCATGTAAATCCTTTTTTTAATAATGCACTTGTGTATCAACAATTCCCTCACGCCCCAAATGTCCCTAGTACATTGTCCAGGGGTCGAGAACCCCAGAGAGCCCCTCCTCATAACCGTAATGCATATCGTGATGTAGCTGTCAATGACGATGATGAAAGTGAATGTGATGAAGATAACAACGATGATGGGAAGGGTGACGATGAGGACGGCAGTGATGAGGAAGACCATGAAAGTGATGACTAGAATATTTTATATTGGTATTATGCACTGTTGAACTTCCTTTGACTGAAAGAATTTCTACGTTTATTGTAGGTTTAGTAGTTATGACTGGTCTAGGACTTGACATTTGGCTTCCTTTGATTTTGGTGCACATTTTTAATTTGTTTCACTAGTAGGTAGTCTTGGTCTGTGTACAACTTGGTCTATATCCAACTCTTCTCTAAGACAAAATTTGGCCCCACTTATATATAGCAAGAGAGTTATGGCCACAATCAAGGAAAAAAGTGATGGATCATTATTTTATTACTATTTTTATATTAGTTCTTCTCTCAAGATTATTTTATATTTTTATATTGGTTGTGCCAATAATGATAAATGTATATATGTGGCTATTATATATGGATATGTACAATACCAGCACATTAATTTCTCTCCACCTATAGTACGTGTGTCAATTTTTTTTTTTCAGTTTGACCGAAGTAATTATTCCTTTTGAATTTGGATATATATCACGATGGCGCATATAGTTACACTTTCCAGGCTAAGAAGAAGTAATTATTCCTCAACTTGGGACTGACTGAAAACTTTCATAATTCAAAGTTTGATTTATGTCATTTTTCAATTTCATAGAATTTTTATCGGTTTACAAATTATTAGAAAATCAGCCTTATTTGTCATTTTAATTAAAGACATAATCAGGGTAGGTTGATTTTTTCATTTTTGCAGTGAATGCCCTTTTATTGGGATAACAAAGCTTGAATGATCATCCAATCTACATCTAGCATAGCATCACATAAATTACATAGGAGCCATTATTGACTATTAGTACATTTTAATTTAATATCTCTTGCCAAAGAACTCATAGCCGTAGCAGGAGAATCACTCAAAGCCAAAGAACTCATAGCCGTAGCAGAAGAATCCTTGGATGGATGAGATTGATGAGTTCCCAGTGATATTAAATTAAAATGTACTAATAGTCAATAATGGCTCCTATGTAATTTATGTGATGCTATGCTAGATGTAGATTGGATGATCATTCAAGCTTTGTTATCCCAATAAAAGGGCATTCACTGCAAAAATGAAAAGAACAGCAATACTTGGATCATAAAGACAATAATATCATTATTAGCCCACAAAAATAAAAATGATTGATTATATTATAATTATAATTATAAATATAAGGGCGAAGGGGCAAAAATAGCCACCGTAATTCTCCAAATGGACAACTTTGGCACCCGTAATTTCGATGGTGCAAAACCGTTCATTATAAACCAAAATGGGACAAATCTAGCCACGCCGTTAAGTTGAAGCTAACAGACGTGTGTTTCTGCGCGGGGCCCACATTCATTAACCTACGTGGCATGATAGTCAGCAAGTAAAGTGAAGCCACATTGGGAAGCCCTGACACATCACCAAATCCCCAAATTAAAGCACAAAACCCTAATCTCCAAATCGCTCCTTCATCCTCACCACACTCACCTTCGAATTTGTCGCTGAAATCACCATCCCCACCTCCATTTGCTCTCCTGCGTGAAACCCATACCCCATACCAGGTACCACGAAGCAACCCAGACCCCATACAAAGTCTCCAATGTGTTCGAGTGGTCCGCTGGTGCGAGTGCTTCGCTGGGGCGAGTGGTCACCTGGGTCGAGTGGTCCGATGGCTCGTGTGGCTTCGCCTGGGTTCGCGTGGCTTCGATGGTGGCTTGGGTTTCAATGTTGGTGGCTAGGATTTGGGTTTGGGTCCAATGGTTGCTAGGGTTCGAACATGTTGGCACTTTGAGTGTGTTATATTTGTGTTTTGTTAGGGCATGATAGTGTGTTTTGTTTTTGGGGCATCAAGTTGTTTTTTTTTTTTTTAGTTAACATATGTATTCGCATGGGCCCCAATATGACATGTTTATCTTTATTTTTTTGCCATATCATATGGAATGTGACACATAATTCCTTATTTCGCCATGTCATCATGTCAAATCACCATTCCTAGTCAACTAATGGTCAAATTTAACACCTCTGTTTGAGAGTGCTAAATTTGTCCCATTTTGGTTTATAATGAACGGTTTTGCACCATCGAAATTACGGGTGCCAAAGTTGTCCATTTTGGAAATTACGGTGGCTATTTTTGCCCCTTCGCCCTAAATATAATTGTAGTAAATATACAGTTTTAATTAAGAATGTAACTACCCGTACTTTTAACGACAAATAATACGACATACGAAATATATTTTTATGTTCCATAAAAGAAAAAAATTTCAGTGGGGATTAAAATCTGGTTCAATATAGTATACAGTATATGATTAGTTAATTACTGTACTGCAATCTCGTAAGGTAACTGAACTGAAGTCCCATCTTATTAAAATAAACACTCATTTTAACCCATGACAATTTTTTTAATAAAGAAAATATAATTAATAAGGAAAAACAATAATTGATGGGATAATCCAATTCACATTAAGCCTTCTCCTCGGTTGTCTGAAAGTGAGATTGAGTTGCACTCTCCAATACCAAGTTTTCCGCTGTGTTGGAATTTTCTGACTTTCCTCTGTCTCCTCGCTAAAATTCTTAAACTCCAAATCTGATCTGAATCTTAAAGAGCTAATCTAAAAGACAATAATATCATTATTAGCCCACAAAAATATCATTATAAGCCAAATCTGATCATAAAGACAATAATATCATTATTAGCCCACAAAAATAAAAATGATTGATTATATTATAATTATAATTATAAATATAATTGTAGTAAATATTTTGGCAGAAACTGAGCTTCGGTGACTTGACCTTTTTTAAATAATAAACTGAGCTTCGGTGACTTGACCCAATCTACTTAATATTTCACACTCACTTAATGGTTATGTTTAACTAATCATTTACCTGCAAAATCACAGTTCAAATGGGATCAGATGAGCGGGAAGCCCTTGAACGAAAATTAAGTCCAATATATTTAGTACAAATAAAAATGCAATTCTTTTTACTATGAAACATGAAAGATCCATTTTTTATCTAAATTAATTCATAGGAATTAAAGTAGCTAAGTAGTCACTGTTTGAAGCATAAACATAGCAATTAAAGTGAGCCTAAGCAACATATGTTGAAAACTATATTGTTGTAGCTCTCATATGTTGAAAAAGAATATTATTCAACAACGCCCATGTCATATAAATCTCGAGGTTTAAGGTGAACCACCATTTGCCAACCCATACGCTTTTCCTCAGCAACATAGTAAACTTGTTGCGCCTCTGATGCTAGTATATATGGCTCATCATCACTTGATTGACCAGTGTGAACTAGTCTATAGAAATTAACAGATGTAATTCCTAATACATCTTTTTTCACGCCACTTGGATTTGCCCACAAACACTTGAACAATATCACTGGAAAAATACCTCGATAATTAACCACAATTATATCAACAAGTCTTTCATAGTAAGAAATCCCATCATATATCCCGAAAACACCTGAGTTTTGCGTTGAATGGTTTCCATCACGAGAAACTGTGCGAAACTTCAAACCATTGACATTGTATGCTGTAAATCTTCTCGCATGATCTAGGGGACCAGATGCAAGAGCTATAAAGTCAGGATGGTAAAGGTGTTAAAGATTGTCATTTAATATTTGACGTGTGAACCATTGTGGAAAGTCTCTGTGGACTTTCCTATCAACCTCTGCTGATGTGTCACTCTGAACCCTTAGGTTTTGCTTGACAATACTTCTATATCCTCTACAAAAAAATATTTTTACTATAAGTTAGAATGAGTGTATTCCTATATAATATTATACTAGGTAACATGTAAAATGAGAGATGTAGCAATCATACTTTAGGAATGGGTCTACTTTGCTGCAATTTACCAAAATATGTCTGTGTGCTTGTAGCTTCTCCAACTCACTTAATATAAATGTGGTGCTCCCTCCAACTTCCTTCCCACAAAGTGGGATCAAAGCATTTTCACACGCGAAATACCTGATTCAGAATGATCATCTACCCTAGGTGGCCGGTTAAAGGATGTCTCTATGTCTTTCATGTATCGAGAGCAATAATACATTGCTTCATCCATCAAATAGCATTCAGCTATACAACCTTCTGGCCTTGCTTGATTTCTTACGTAAGATTTGAACTTGCCAAGAAATCTATAAAATCAGAACAAAATTAGTAAATTAGTGATTGTAAAAATAAGGATAAAGTTTATATAGTAAACCAAGTTTAGGTAATCATGTACCTTTCTATAGGATACATCCAACGGTAATGTACTGGACCAGCTAACTTTGTTTCATCAATAAGATGAACAATTACATGAACCATTGAGGTGAAGAAGGACGGTGGGAAGATCATCTCCAAATGGCAGAGTGTTAGGATAATCTTTTGTTGCAGCTCATCTAGCTCAGTGATATCTAAAACTTTTGAACACAATTGTTGGAAGAAACTGCATAGACCAATCAACGCAACAGATACATCATGAGGGAGTGTATTTTTAATTGCCAATGGTAGTAGTTGTTGCATCATGACATGACAATCATGACTCTTCAACCCAGAGACTTTGTGGTCTTCCATATCAATACAATTAGAAATGTTGCTTGAAAGACCATCAGGGACCTTAACATTCTTCAAGGTTGCTAGAAAGACATCCTTGTTTTGTTTCGTGAGTGTGAATTTAGCAGGTTGAAATTTATCATTTTCATCTGGCCATGCATCTTGACGAAATCCCATTTCACGTAAATCTTTCCTTGCCTGTAGATTATCTTTTGATTTCCCCGGCTCATTGAGCAGTGTAAACAAAACATTGTCACACACATTTTTCTCAATATGCATGACGCCGAGACTGTGACGTAATAGATTGATTTTCCAATAAGGGAGACAAAAAAATATGCTACCCTTACACCATTGTCGCGTTTCAGATGATGCCGACTTCTTCACTCTTTCACCAGTTAAGGGGTTGAAAGGCTTCCCAAATTCATTTGGAACATCAACAAGCTGATCTAAAATGTCTGAACCTGATAAAAATTTAGGAGGCGCTCTTTTCTCTTTCTTCCCATCAAATCGTTTACGTTGCAATCGGTACTTGTGTTCTAACTCTAGAAAGCATCGATGACCCATAAAACAATTTTTCCTTGAGTGCTTTAGGTATAATGGTTCCGTATCAAAATTGCATTTCGGGCAAGCAAGTGCAGTATAAGTATTCCAACCAGATAAAGAACCTAAGCCTAGAAAATCACTGATCGTCCACATCAAAGCTGCACGCAAAGTGAAGAAACTCTGACTAAACGAGTCATATGTCTCCACGCCTTCGTTCCAAAGCTCCGACAACTCAAAAATTAGGGGTTGGAGATAAACGTCGATGTCATTACCTGGTGACTTTTTACCTGGGATAATCATTGACAAAATAAAAGAGCTTTGCTTCATACACATCCATGGAGGTAGGTTGTATGGAATCAAGACAACCGGCCAAATACTATGTTTTGAGCTCTGATTTCGATATGGGTTGAAACCATCGGACGATAGACCTAGTCGGACATTCCTTGGATCAGCTAAAAATGAGGGAAACTGGTGGTCAAACTCTTTCCATGCTTTTCCGTCACGTAGATGTCTTAACTTGCCATCCTAGTACTTGTCATCGGCATGCCACCGCATGTGCTCAGCCGTCATAGAAGACATGAAAAATCTCTGTAATCTAGGCTTTAAAGGAAAATATCGAAGAATCTTGGCTGGCTGCTTTTTTTTCCCTCTGGCATTTTCTTGTATCTAGAAAGAGGACAACACTTACATTTATCCCTTTCAGCATCTTCTCCCCAATACAACATACAATCATTTGGGCATACATCAATTTTTTCACAATCCAACCCAAACTTACTGATTGCACCATATATTTGCATATCTTTTCATGGCCAAATCCATTGAATTAATGCATGTTTTGATGATAATTGCACCTAATTAGCATAGATTCTAGCTATTGCTTAAGTTGTTGGAATTTGTTCTAGTTAAGGGCAATTTTGTCATATTTAACTTGATTTATTGTCATTCATCTTTTTGAGAACTTTGTGATGCTACTTCAAGTATTAATCTCTTGTAGGTTAATGGAAGAAAACACTCAAAGAGATCATGGAAGCAAAGCACAAGAATGAGGAAGCAAGGAAAGCAAAGAAAGGGCAAAAAAAGGGGGAAAATGGTCAGTTTGGCGCCCCCGAGCGCCATCTGGGCGCCATTTGGGCGCCATAACAGAGAGGCGGCGCCCATGGGGCGCCCGTGGGCGCCATTTGGGCGCCGTGGTGCCCAAGGGGCGCCCGTGGGCGCCATTTGGGCACCAATTCTGCAGCAAAATTCAGCTTTCGCGAAATTAGGGTTTCTACACCCTATATAAGCTTCCTAACACCCCCCAAGCCTCTCTCCAAGCCCCATTTGCATGAAAATAAGGTGGCTATGCTAGGGTTCACTCAAAAATCTCTCAAACCCACTCATCCCACTTCCATTTCGATGACATTTCACCTCTTATCTTCCATATTTTCTTCTTCATCTCCATCTCCTCTTCCATTTTCACCACCCTCCTTCTCCATTTCATCCCTCCTCATCACAGCCACTTCTTGGGTAGATTTTGGGCGAAATTCCTCTCCTCCTTCCATGAGAGGCTAAGTTCTTGGTGCTTTGGTGGTGTGAAGATGGTCAATTGCTTCAATAGTCTTCATAGGGGAGTTTTTCTTGTTCCATGCTCTTTCATTGTATATTTGGGATATGTGGTTGCAATTCCTTGTGTATTTTGGGTAGAGACATGGTTTTATCTTTCTATTTGTGATGGATTGATATCATATGTATTGGATACTATGTTTGTATGTCAAATGTTATGGATTTCCTATTTCTTATGTGAATTGATTCATGATGCTTTACATGCTTTAAGTGGTTGCTTGGCTTGAATAGCTAGTGTTTCAATTAGGTTGTTGTGGTTGCACTTCCTTGAAGAGGATTTTGATTTACAAACTTGTTTCCAATACACATCAAGTGGAACCTAACTCTAACCCTAAGTAATGGCTAGTTTTAAGTGGTTGCTTGATTAGCTATTAATTAGTGTTGGAGGACCCTTAGTGGTTGCTTTGGGATTTTTCTAATAGACTTGATGAATGATATAACTCCCATGATCGATTTTAAAGAAGCAATTGAACCATTGAATCACTACCAAAGCCCCTTTGCATTACATTTATTTTAAACCTTCATACCTTTATTTGAAAAACACCAAAAACAAGCACTTACATTTTCTTACTAGTTTAATTAGTTAATTTCAAAAACCAAACAAACAAACCCCTTCCCTTTTGTCACTTTTGATTTGCATTTAGTTCATCTTAGGGTAGTTACAAGACTCCTCAAGGGACGACCCGAGGTTGCGCCACTGTGTTGCAATCCTTGGTTTTATAAATAACTTGCATTTAACCCCAAGGCGAATAGGAAACGGTTAAATCAATGGCGCCATTGCCGGGGAGTCATTTTTGACTCTTTAAGGTAGCTAAGTGTCAATTGAAACATTGACAAGGGGTAGGAGTCACTAGGATTAAGTTTAAGTCATAATCGCATCATTTCATCATTTAAGATTAGGATATATGCATTCCACTTTGTTTACTTCTTTTTAGGTCTTGTTTTTTATATTTGTACATATATTGTTTTCTTGTCATTCTGTGGGACAAAGTCATTGAGTTCTCATGTCTTGGAATTACAACAACTTCGGTTACAATCATAATCCACTTGAGAATTCAAACTCTTCTGTGAGAAATACCACTAGGATGGAAGAGACACCTTCTTCAATCATGGATGAATTATACAGAGAGAGGGACAAAATGTTGGCCGTTCTCAATTCCTCCTCCAAATTCAATAGCACACCATGTAGGGATCCACCTTTACCTCCACCACAATATCACACATACTTTGATTATCCTTCTCCACCATATTCCTCTACCTACCATGATCCATATCACCATCCATATCCTTCATCATATGAAACCTCATCATATGAGCCTTCATCTCCACCACATAGACCATACAAAGAACCGTACTCTTCATCTCCACCATGTCCACCACCATATCACCATTCTTACCAAACTACATATCAACCTCCACCGCGTGAACCTTCACCTCCACCTCCACCCAAACCCATCACCCGTAAACAAAATCCCCTTGATGCTTTCTTTGACTACCCCAACATGGATGACCATACCAAAGAGCTTAAGAGGATGTATGCAGTTAATAAAACCCGATCTCTAGAACTATATAGGAAGAAAACTGCATGTGGACTCTCCAAGCAATTGGAGGAAGAATTGGAAGAGTTAGGGGAATACCTTAATGCATTTTACATGCATGTGCTTTGGAAAAGAACTGATGGAGAAGAGGGAACCCCTTGGCCCTATGATCCTAAGAGTGAAGAGATTGAGCAAGTGGTATCTCAAGTGCAAGAGGATGCACTTTTAAGCATAAGTAATACCCCTCATATTCTAGAAGAGGTTTATCCTCCTCTTACAACTAATTTGGCTAGTGAGAATGATAGTGGGAAGGATGAAGAAATTATTGTTGAATCTCCCCATATACCTAAAATTGAACATGCTCACCATGATGTCATTAATAGTACTACCACACTTGAGTCTACCAATTGCAAGATTGATTCTTCTTGTGAAGATCATGCTTATCTTCCTAGTGATAGCAATGTTAGAGATGTTGAAAAAATTGATCAATTGTCGTGTTCTTGTGATGAGCATATAATTTGTATGGATTGCATTGATCGTAAGTGTCATTTGCTTGTCCAATTTCGTGAACATGCATTGCATTATACTAGAATTGCTATTAGGAATGAGCATGAGTCTTTTGAAGAAGGTGAGTCTAGTCCAAGTGCTAATGTTGATGATAAGTTTGAGAATAACCATGCTCTAGGACTTAGTGAATTGCATGTGTCACATGATGTTGAGGTACACCCTTTACTTTCACCCACTCCACTCAAGAGTGGGGATAACAATGATGATTTAGATTTGATCACTAGTCCTTTGGTTGATACATATACACATGAGCTCTCTTATTCTCAAATCTTATCATGTGATTTACCTCCTGACATACTTGGACATGATTGTGGTATAAGTTGTGTTGATTTGAATCATGTTGTTGATAAAAGGGTAGTACTTGCCTGTGATACTACCATTGTTACAAACCACATTGATTTGTAATACCATGCTTTGATAGATGTTTGAATGTGGTTGACTTCATTGGTTGTGAGAAGCATATACTTTCTTATGTGCCTAAGCCTAAACTTCTCACATTGCATACACCACTTTGTCACTTTACTTGTGCTAATTCTTTCCATGGATTTAAGTACTTTGACTCATGTGGTGTACTTGGAGTTGGTAGTGTTGCTTTTGTGTTGGCTAACCCTTTTCAGGACTATCATTTGGGAGGATCCCATATATTCCATTTACCACCCTCACGTTTGGATCACCTACTGATGGAGTCTAGACCACCACCGAGGAGGACAAAATCAATTCTCCTCTTGATTCTTCTCTCAAGCCACAAGCCTCCATGAGTCAAGGTTGTCCCTTTCCTCTCTTGTCCTTTTGTTATACATGTTCTGGTTGGCTGGTGATATTTTGTGATGCATGTTAGGATAAGTGTGGGGGAGGGACACATCTAGTAGAAAAGGTAGTTTAGTGTTAGTTGAGTCAATAAGAATCCCTTATGATGTCATTCTCTTGTTGCGCCACATTGCATTGAGGACAATGCATGATTTAAGTGTGGGGGAGGGACTTGTGGTAGCCATGCTTGATTCATTGGGTTTGTGTCATTTCCACATTAGTGTCATTTTTTTTCAAAAAAGAACAAATTTTTTTTTCTTTCAAACCTAATGTGAAAAAAAAAACTTTCGAAAATCATGGGGCAAAATTAGAACCTACGAAAGAATCATGTATTTTGACCTCTCAATTTTCAACAAGTTAGTATTGAATCGATACCAAGCATATGCATTTTGTCAATTGCCCTTACAATTAGACTTATCTTTGACATGACAGTAGCCCTTTGTGAGGATTTTTGAGCCTTTAATTCATTTCAAGAGTGACTTGCTCAATTATTCAATTTCTAGAACTTGTTTCTAGCCTTAGTCAAAGCTTATGCATTCATGTTTGGATATGATTGGGGCATTCATTTCTAAACCCTATGACCCAAACACTTAACCAAACAAATATATCCTTTGTTTCACCCCTTTGGGTCATCACTTTCTTTTCTTCCACCTTGACCAATTTGGAAACATGCATCCATAGCATATACTTGCATTTCAATTGATCTGTATTGTTGTATGATTTGAAAAAGCATGCTACATAGTAAAAAAAAAAAAGGCCGAGGGCCTAAAGAGAGAAAGAATAAAATGTTGCCGAAGGCCAAGGCAAAAAAAAAAGAGAGAGAGAGAGAGAGAGAGAGAGAGAAAGCACAAAGTGCTAATGTATGCCAAAGGCATAATGTGAAAAGAAATGAGAGGAAGCACAAAGTGCTTGTGAAAAAAAAAATTGAGAAAAACAGTGACATGTAGTATGCTAGTATGGAATTGTTATGACTTGAGTTACCATTTGTTGTATTGCATTTATATGTGGTGGATAATTGTTTGCATAATTGGTCATTGACTTTATTCCATTATTCATCATTCATTGTTAGCCTTCTCCATCATTTTAACCCCACAAAGTCCTCTTGATCCATTCATGAGTGCATGCATAGTGGAGATATTAGAGTAGTCACAAGCCTATGGTTAAATTGTTTATTGAGCAAGTAGAGTGACAAATTCCACATTAGGTGAGGAGTGTGAAACACTATTATCTTGAGAGTTCTCATCGCCATAAGTCATGTCCAATTGCATTGCTGATTCTCATTATGCATATTCTTGCTTATTGATTCATACTAAATTGATGAATATTGATTTGTTAAAATTTTGTATTCTTTGCAATGTACCCTTTGTCCAGGAGTACAAAGGTCTAAGTGTGGGGGAAATGATTGCACCATATATTTGCATATCTTTTCATGGTCAAATCCATTGAATTAATGCATGTTTTGATGATAATTGCACCTAATTAGCATAGATTTTAGCTATTGCTTAAGTTGTTGGAATTTGTTCTAGTTAAGGGCAATTTTGTCATATTTAACTTGATTTATTGTCATTCATCTTTTTGAGAACTTTGTGATGCTACTTCAAGTATTAATCTCTTGTAGGTTAATGGAAGAAAACACTCAAAGAGATCATGGAAGCAAAGCACAAGAATGAGGAAGCAAGGAAAGCAAAGAAAGGGCAAAAAAGGGGGAAAATGGTCAGTTTGGCGCCCCCGGGCGCCATCTGGGCGCCATTTGGGCGCCATAACAGAGAGGCGGCGCCCAAGGGGCGCCCGTGGGCGCCATTTGGGCGCCGTGGTGCCCAAGCGGTGCCCGTGGGCGCCATTTGTGCACCAATTTTGCAGCAAAATTCAGCTTTCGCGAAATTAGGGTTTCTACACCCTATATAAGCTTCCTAACACCCCCCAAGCCTCTCTCCAAGCCCCATTTGCATGAAAATAAGGTGGCTATACTAGGGTTCACTCAAAATCTCTCAAACCCACTCATCCCACTTCCATTTCGATGACATTTCACCTCAAATCTTCCATATTTTCTTCTTCATCTCCATCTCCTCTTCCATTTTCACCACCCTCCTTCTCCATTTCATCCCTCCTCATCACAGCCACTTCTTGGGTAGATTTTGGGCGAAATTCCTGTCCTCCTTCCATGAGAGGCTAAGTTCTTGGTGCTTTGGTGGTGTGAAGATGATCAATTGCTTCAATAGTCTTCATAGGGGAGTTTCTCTTGTTTCATGCTCTTTCATTGTATATTTGGGATATGTGGTTGCAATTCCTTGTGTATTTTGGGTAGAGACATGGTTTTATCTTTCTATTTGTGATGGATTGATATCATATGTATTGGATACTATGTTTGTATGTCAAATGTTATGGATTTCCTATTTCTTATGTGAATTGATTCATGATGCTTTACATGCTTTAAGTGGTTGCTTGGCTTGAATAGCTAGTGTTTCAATTAGGTTGTTGTAGTTGCACTTCCTTGAAGAGGATTTTGATTTACAAACTTGTTTCCAATACACATCAAGTGGAACCTAACTCTAACCCTAAGTAATGGCTAGTTTTAAGTGGTTGCTTGATTAGCTATTAATTAGTGTTGGAGGACCCTTAGTGGTTGCTTTGAGATTTTTCTAATAGACTTGATGAATGATATAACTCCCATGATCGATTTTAAAGAAGCAATTGAACCATTGAATCACTACCAAAGCCCCTTTGCATTACATTTATTTTAAACCTTCATACCTTTATTTGAAAAACACCAAAAACAAGCACTTACATTTTCTTACTAGTTTAATTAGTTAATTTCAAAAATCAAACAAACAAACCCCTTCCCTTTTGTCACTTTTGATTTGCATTTAGTTCATCTTAGGGTAGTTACAAGACTCCTCAAGAGAGACGACCCGAGGTTGCGCCACTGTGTTGCAATCCTTGGTTTTATAAATAACTTGCATTTAACCCCAAGGCGAATAGGAAACGGTTAAATCACTTACGTATGAGTTTTTTTGCTTCATAAAAAGATGGAGTGATCTCGGCTTCGGGGAAAGCATCATGCAACAATTCAAGTATCATAGATATACCAACATCACTCATATTATGTAAACACTTTATATGATAAAATCTAGCTAAAAAAGACAATTTAGAGTAACGTTTACAGTTAGGATAAAGAGGCTTATCCGATTCTTCCATCAGCTCCTTGAATTTATCACGAGTTGTATCGCTCATGTTGGGCTCTGACTCATCTCCTACTTCTTCTGGGTTCTCGTCAAGCCCATGAACTCCAAAAGCATCATGGATGGCATCAACAATCGGGTCATCATCATCATCATCAGAACCTGCTAATATATAATCATGTTGGACCCTCCTTACATGTGAGCTTTCACCAAGGAAATCATACACCATATCATATTTTTTGTAAAGTACCTCCTACTAAAGTAAAGATTAACCTTAACCTAAACCAAATTGCTAAACAAATCAATCCAAACAATGGAGTCTAACCATGTTAGTAAAAGTTTCACCTAACATGGTTAGCAAAAGAATCTCTCTATAATTAAGAGATTACATATCTAACTATGTTAGAAAAGAGAATCCTCTAACATAGTTAGCAAAAGAATCACCATCACCTAATGAATCACACAATCAATATCATAATCTAAATCTAACCATGTTAGAAAAGAATCACCTAACATGGTTAGAAAAAGAAACTAACCAAACTATCTAACAATAAACCATATTAGAGCGGGGCCCATCTAATATGATTACACACACAGGAAAACATAAAACACTCAATACATCCTCCATCTACCACATCAACATATTAGGAAAACCGAGTTTCCTATATACATTCATTCAGGTTCTCATCACCTGTATAACAGAATATACATTAACCAAGCTTGACATATTAGTCAAGGTAGTTCCTGAATTATCACAGTAGCAGGAACAATGTTATATAACAACCAAAACATTACATTACAAGTCATACGGTTCACATATACAATAAAATTCACACAAACAACACTAATATATGCAGAAGCTGGTGCAGCCTAGTGAACTGGCGATATATATCCCTAACAAGGTCACCTCTGGCCTACTTATTATATCAGTATGGGACAGACGGCCCCTTCCCCTTCCTCTGCGCCTCCCCCTGGGCATGATCACCTGTAAAAATAAAGGGAATGGGGTGAGACAAAACAATGTCTCAGTAATCACAACATAACTCACTGTGACACTCAGAAGTGGGGTAGTGGAGTGTCTACAGGGTACCACAATTCAAAACCTGCATACAACTTATAACATTTACAAATATATACAGATGTATATATATATACACAGAACAGATGCATCCATCTCTCAAATGACAGAAATAAACGTGTGTGACACTGTGCCCGGTCTACAATCCGAAAAGCATAAAAGGGACCACTCTAATCAATGTGAAAATCCCTGGTTCCTTTACAATCCGAGGAACCCGTACTATTAACCTATCGATTTGCGCAAATCGATAGGTTACATCTGCCGACGGTACTAATAACCAGTGTCATGCAACATACAAAAGATTATATATAAATATGAATTTATGTAAAGTACAGTTCAGTTGAAAGGTACCCTATAGCCCACGTTTATGTATAACGTAATCTGAATTCATTTTATTTATATATATATATAAATAAGTAGAAGAGGATGTCAGAAAATCCTCAACTACCATCACCCTCAGTATCACAGTCAGTTAAGCGTGATTACCTGTCCAAGCTCAAAAACAGCAATATATATATCCTCAGTTATTGCATTCCGCGAGCTCCACTCAAACCTCCATCGTTCACAATCACACAATGCGCTGCTGATAGTCAAAACATAAAATTAACGATTTTGACCACCCATTAAAACTAATTCAAAAATAATTTTGAAGTGATACATTACTTCAAACATCTATACTCTTTCATATACTTTTATACCTCACAATTCCCTTAACAATTTATTTGGAATTCCTTAAGTACTAACTTCACTATTTCTCATAACTCTTGCAAAACCAACCCACCATGTTAACCTCCATTAAGACAACACTTTCATATTAAATTGGCCGATCCAAGTGACCTCCACAACTCACAAACTTTCACCATCTCCCCCCGTACATACATTTCTTAAACAAATTCTTCTTTAATCCTACACTTTAATTCCCAACTTCTTCTCAAACACAATTTCAAATGATTTCACTACTTCAACACCTTCATATTATCTACACTAACATTTCTTAAACTCCAATTTAATTCCTATTGTCCACGAAATTGTCATTTACTTTAAAGAACCAAAAATGCCACCAATTTTGCAAAACAACCACCAACCACCAAAACAATATATTACTATCAACTTTATCACTCAAGGTGGCTTCCCAAATTCACCAACTTACTACCAAACTCCAAACTTTCTTTTACATAATCAAATTTTCTTTCAATCAACACTTTAACTTCTAAATTTCTTTCTAAACACCAATCAAACCAACACTAACATTCCAACATCCTCATATAACTTTGGCAAACCTTATCTAACCACCAATTTATTCAAATCAACCTTCATTAACCAAACCCCAATTCAAAGAGCCAATACCAACTCAAAATAAAAATTCCAATTGCTTCACTTCCTTCAAAAATTCCAATTTCTCCCAAGAATACTTCACTTCAATATCTCAATTTCAGTATTAAGACATTAATGGTCTAAAATTCCAATATACTCCAAAACCCTAACTCCCAATAGGCAAATCTATCCAAAAATTCCAAAATCTAAAGGTGAAGATGCTTACTTAGTTTTCAAGGTGCAAAAGAGAGTACCACCACCGTCGGCCGCCACCTAGCACGCCGGAAAACAACTCCAAGCCGCCGGAAAAACTGGAAGACAAGGAGTATGAAGGAATGAAGAGGTGGAGTTGAAAGGGAAGGTATAACTTGTAAAAACCCAAAGAAAATACCTTCCTACCTTTTATCACCTTCGGCCGCCGGAAAAGATGAAGAAACTCGCCGGAAAATGTACCCAGCCGTCGGCCGAAACTGGAAAAGGAAAGGGAGTTGGGAAAATGCTAAGGAAATGTTGGAAATGGAAGAACAACTCAAGGAAACCAAGAAAAATCAAACCTTTCCTCCCTAAATGCTTCACGTCGCCGGACAAGCTGCACCGCCGGAAACCACCGCCCTTCACTGTTTGAACTCGCCTTAACCGACCCGAGGAGAAGAGAAAATGAAGATCAAAGTCAGAAAGCTTAATGAATCAAGGAAGTTGAATGAGTATATGTGAGGGTGTGGAGAAAATGAAGAAAATGAAGGGAAGGAGGTCGGCGCACGCAGAGAGAATGAAGAATAAAGAAGATGAGTTCGAATGTTTTATGTCAAAAAGGGGGCTAGGGGCGTGTTTGGCGTGCACTTCCTTGGTCAGAAATGGATTATTTCGTACCGGAAGTTACCATAATGTCCTCTTTTAATTTAAAACCACTTAAACCAGCCTCCAATCTTCTTATACTTCACAATATTTTTAGCTTTTTCATTCCCTCATATTTCAAACTCTTCATTTCTTTAGTAATTATATGCACATTAATTACTCAAAATTTCCAAAATATTCCCAATAATCACCAGAAATTCCTAAAAATTCCCAAAATTCCTAATTTCTCCATTTATCATTTCCAAAACACTCTTTAATCCTGTATTAAATTTTCAGGATGTTACATTTTTCTCCGTGTAGATGCCAAAATATATAATCCTTAGGAAAAGCCCTCAAAACTAGATGCTCCTGAACAGTTTGTCGAGGTTGCCACTTCCTCAAATTACATTTAGGACAGGGACATATGATGTTTCCATAACAATCAGCGCCATGCATTGTTGCAAAATTTAAAAAAACCTCTAACCCATCTAAATAAGTAGACGTTGTGCGAGGGAAATTCATCCATGATTTATCCATTGAAAGCAACACCAGAGAAAACAAACGAGAGAGAAAGACGAGTGAAAAATCAAACCAGAGAAAACAAACGAGAAAGACGAGTGAAAATTTGTGAGGGATAGTGACAACTTTTCGCACCATGGTGCCAAAACATGTAGAATGCATGTTATGCTGAGTTCTTGCACTAATGCGCCAAAACATGTAGAACTGCAGTTTTTCCCACCAATGCGTGAAAACATGCACATTTTTTTTCTGCCTACAAATATCTTCCTTCCCTCCAACTTTTTGTAATGTGTCTCCCGCTCAAATGTTTTCTCTTCCTCTCTCTCTCTCCATTTTGTATTGTCATCACTTCCTCTCTCTCTCTCCCCCCATTTTGTATTGTTTTCTCTGCCTACAAATATTTTCTCCTACAAATATTATCACTTCCTCTCTCTCTCTCATTTTGTATTGTCATCACTCTTGTAATCATTTTCCTAATATATTTTATTATTTCAACCTTACTTACTCTTTTTTTCATATATCTTACTTACTTTTGAAGTATTGAATTCAATGTGTTTAAGGACAACTTTAAGAATTGATGCTTGTTTCCATTACTAATTGTTTCTCTATATTTGCAGAAAAAGTATCTCAAGATGTCAACTTGATCGTGACTTATAAAACAAATGAAGTGAAGTTCTCATTCATCTCACTCTCACTGTAACACATTCTTCTATTTTTTATCTTCTATTTTCTCTTCCTCTATTTTTTATTATCACTTCCTCTCTCTCTCCATTTTGTATTGTCATCACTGTTGTAATCATTTTCCTTATATATTTTATTATTTCAACCTTACTTACTCTTGTTTTTTTATCTTACTTTTGAAGTATTGAACTCAATGTGCCTTATTATAATGTGCTTTAAGGACAACTTTAAGAGTTGATGCTTGTTTATGTCCCAATTGTTTCTCTATCTTTGCAGAAAAAGTATCTCAAGATGTCAACTTGATTGTGACTTATAAAACAAATGAAGTGAAGTTCTCATTCACCTCACTCTGTAACACATTCTTCTATTTTTTGTCTTTCTTTCATTTCCACTCATTTGTACATATTGTGCTCACCAAAAATGCAGTGAAATTCTTCGTATGAATTTATTTTTGGTATAGTTTATCTTTATCTAATGGTGGAAAGATGAACAATTTGAATAGAAAATGGGGAAAAAATACAATCAATTTAATGCTGATTCATTGGAAATTGCAGGCTAATTGTGACGTGCGTCACAAATAGCCTAATTTGTTTAGATGTATAAGTAGTCATTTTCTGGCGTAATGCTGCCAGAACACACGTCCTTGCACTGCAAGAACACGTTCTCGCAGCATGGTGCGAGAACGTGTTCACGCACCATGGTGAGAGAACAGGTTCTCGCACCATGGTGAGAGAACAGGTTCTCGCACCATGGTGGGAGAACGTGCTTCGGCAGCAAATTCTCGCGCCATGCTGCGAGAACGTGTTCTCGCACCATGCGGAGAGAACAGGTTCTCGCACCATGGTGCGAGAACGTTCTGCGGCAACATGTTCTCGCGTCATGGTGCGAGAACATGTTCTCGCACCATGACGCAACAACGCACATGCATATTCCCTCGGATCCAGCGAAAAATAGTGGAAAACATATTTTCACACAGCATTTTTTCCCGTTTATCAAAACCGACAGAATGTGTTGTTTTCGCGGTTTTTCACGCCACAATCTTTACAAAAGTAACCGCGAGCAAACTCAAATATTCTTGTAGTGTTTGGTAATGGCAAGCCAACAAAGGTAATGAGAGAGGCTAAATCTGAAGGCACTTTGGGAAGCCTTTCAATGTTTCTTGGGGTAGACACAAAAGAGACTCTAACTCCAAATCTGGCTAAGGCTATGGAAAGTTGGAAGAATGGCATCATGTGGCCAAACGCAGACCATGGAAGCATCACTACATGAATTTCCCTTGCCATGCATTTCCTTCTTTGTCTTCTTCTCGAGGCTTTGCTTGCTAGTTTGCTACTTCTCATCGATACCTTATAATGCTCTCACCTCTCCTTCCCAAAATATAAACTAAGAAGTGTTAACTCATAACATAATGAAAAGAAAATGGGGAAAATATGAGTTAAGAAATTTTTGTGAACAATACGGGTTAGAAAAAATATCCCCACCCTCTCATAAAAGAAAAAGTAAAAGATTTATAAGTTTTAAAAGAGAAAAAGATTATGATAAGCCTAAATGGTTCCAATGTGAGAAGCATAGAGTAAACAACTATAAAAAGAGGTACATGTTATCAAAAAAGCGAAGAGGAGTAGGTAGGAAAGATCTAAAAGACATAGTTTGTTATAAATGTGGTCAAATTGGTCACTACGCAAGAAATTACAGGACAAAAAAGAAAATTGGAAATTTAAATATTAGTAAAGAAAATAAAGCAAATTCATTAACCATAATGATCAATGAGGATTATAGTGAATCAAGTTCAGAAGAAAAGTACTTGACTGATAAAAAAGAGGTAGGAAACATTTGTAGAATAAAGAGAGCTAGCTTTGAGGATGAAGAAGAAGAAAACTCGGATTATTCAACTGAAAACGAATGTTTAGGAATAAGATTATGTACTTGTAAAGAGTGTGATAAAAGGAGAATAAATGTAATATCCACTGAGACAACATTCAATTTCTTATAGATATAATAGATAAAATCATAGATGAAGAAATTAAGAATTAATATCTATTAAAAATAAAGGAACTATTGGATAGTGAAGAAAAACAAGATAAAGATGAAAGTCTTCCCATAACTGTCAATAATATACTACAAAGATTTAATAAGATCTCAGAATAAAAGGTTGGGATAAAGGAATTACAAGAAGAAATTAAAAATCTTAAAGAAGACATAAGAATACTAAAAATAAATGAAGTAGATAAACAATGGGAAATCATAGGAATTAAAGCAAAAATAGAAGTTCTACATAAAAATATGCAAAACCATCTAAGAACAATACGGAAGAAAGTGATGAAGATGTAAAAGAAAGAAGAGACATAATGAAGAGTAATGATGACTCCCCTCCTAGTGAGAAACATGAGAAATTCGTTAATATTATTAAAATAATTACTTATAGAAATTGGTATTGTCAAATAAGTCTGGTAATAAATAATGAATACTACCGAACTGTAGTAGCCCTAGTAGATTCAGGAGAAAATTTAAATTGTAAGTGTAATGTTTATAGGGCTATAGGCCTTTTACTTTCTAGTCTTGCAGTGAGTGTAATGTTTTAATTCGAATGATAAAATGGTAATATTTTGTTGAAAAATTTCTAAAAAATTGGATGAAAATATATCATGCTAGAGATGAGTATATATAATTTCTTTTTCTTATTACAACGGGTGGTCTGCGTTGGATTGGATGGCGGGCCAGAGGGAGAAGTTGCAGTGTTAACTAGGGTAAAGATGGTGGAGGCGGAGAAACTTGTGAGAAGGAGGGAGGAAGTTATGACTAATGAGAGTGTGAGAAGGATATTTTAGTATTTTCTACTAGTTTATTGGCTAAAATGGATATTTTTTTGTCCATTAGTTAAATTGAGATCTTTTATTGTTCGTTAGCCAAATTGATACTCCCTCCGATTCTATTTATAAGTCGCCAACCGCCACTAAATTTTGGTCCTTAATATAAGTCGCCAACTACCACTAACTAACTCATTAATTAAAGTTTTCCAAATATGCCCCTGTCATTGAAAAAAGAGATCTCTGCATTTACTTTTGCTTGCCTCATTATGACTCATTTAATAGTTGTGAGGGGGGTAAAGATGGAAATGAAAAATAAAACAAGACCAATTTAATGATGTAACCACCACTAACCACCATTTTTGGTTTGTACAATATGGGCGGTTGACGACTTATAAATAGGACCGGAGGGAGTACTTTCGAAATAGTTTATTGGTTTGAATGATATTTAATCCTATTGGTTGTTAACAATTTTTAACAGTTTTATTGAATATACATGATTTAGTAATTAAAGTTTATATTGTGTACATAGAGAGTAATAATTATAAGGACCAATACACGCTAGTGGCCACTAAGCTACCTTAATTTGTCTCTCACCTTTTTTTATTTGGAAAACTTTAATTAATGAGTTAGTTAGTGGTAGTTGGCTACTTATATTAAGGACCAAAATACAGTGGCGGTTGGCGACTTATAAATAGGATCGGAAGGAGTATCAATTTGGTTAACGAACAATAAAAGATCTCAATTTAACTAATGGACAAAAAAATATCCATTTTAGCCAATAAACTAGTAGAAAATACTAAAATATCCTTCTCATACTCTCATTAGTCATAACTTCCTCCCTCCTTCTCACAAGTTTCTCCGCCTCCACCATCTTTACCCTAGTTAACACTGCAACTTCTCCCTCTGGCCCGCCATGAAATCCAACGCAGACCACCCGTTGTAATAAGAAAAAGAAATTATATATACTCATCTCTAGCATGATATATTTTCATCCAATTTTTTAGAAATTTTTCAATCTCGACACAGAAGAGACAGAGGAAGGATGATAAAAGTGAGAATTTGAGAGATGAAGAAGAGATGCAACAAAAACTCGTAGCAACAATTCAAAGATCAAAATCATGTCAGCATAAAAAGTTCAAAGAACAACACCCCAACTCCAGCATGTGTTATATTTTTTTAACCAAAATACAAGTTTCACCTTCTAATGAACAAAGTTATGTTATATTTTTTAATTAGTTTTTAACCAAAATACAAGTTTCACCTTCTAATGAAGAATAAAGAAAATTTGTGAGGGGAGAAATTAGTGACGACATGATTTCCGCCGTAAATTTTTGTCACAGATATCCGTTATAGATCTTAGTTGCCAGCATATGTGTGACGAAATAGAGATGGAAATTAGTGAAATTGCTTACCCTAATATTAGTGACGGAATTTGAGACGCATTTGGGATGGAATTGCAACTACTTTTGTGACGGGATTTTGTGACAAATATTAGTGATGTATTTTCCACGGATTTGTGACAAAAATTTGTGACGGAATTTATTTCGTCACTCATCCATTGCTAATTGTCTTTTGTGACGGAAAATAGTGACGTAAACTTTCCGTTGCAAATATCTGTCACAAATCCATCTATAATTCTGTCACTGAAATTTATGACGGAGTTTGTGACATATTATACACGGATGTGTGATAGAATATATCCCGTCACTAACATTCCGTCACTAATATCATGTTTTTTTGTAGTGTCAGTTTGAACTTATAAATTTTAATATACAAGTAGTTAGATTTGACATTTTGGTCTTAATATAAGATACCTCGTTCCTAATTATAAAACCACTTTTTCATAAAAGTAATCACTTTAAATTTTATAATAACTTTTTCTTCAAATCCAATATACCTTACTTATTAATTATCATATAATACAATTATATGTAATATACTTTCAATCAAGTGGTCTATGTATAGTTTCCTCAATAATCTCCACAAAAATATTCACAGTAATCTTATATATTTAGAATCAAAGGTAGTATAATATCTCATTTCTCAAAACTATTTTGTGTCACTAATAAACTTATATATATATATATATATATATATATATATAATATTAAAAAAACCAATTTCTTTAATCTACCTGATTTGTAAACTGACATTATTTTACACATTCAAAGAGGAATTATTAAATTTTTAAGGATATATTTAACATGGACAGGGTGAAAATAGTTCAAACAGAACGATTAGAGATTTGTCATACCCTTCAATGAAGATTGCTTCTACTTAAGAAAAACAAATAAGAAAACTAAACATATGATGACAAATGCAAATTAGAAATACAATAAATTGATTTTGACCATTCATACTGATAAAATATTTTGGGAAAATGACAAATAAATACCTTTGAATATCCAAAAGAACAAGTAAGAAACTCAAACTTCCAAAATGACAAGTAAAGAACTCTGAATTCCAAAAGGACAATTAAGAAATCAGACAATTGTTAATTGCTATGTTCCAAATGTTAATAACTATGTTTCAATTATTAATTTTTATTGAAGTTCCTTACTTGTCCTATTGGAAGTTTGAGTTCCTTACTTGTTCTTTTGGACATTCGGAGGTATTTATTTGTCATTTTCCTAAATATTTTCACTTTACGCTTGCCTCGGCTTATAAATCTCCAACCCCTTTATCTTACACTAGACACTACTGCAGCAATGTTGAGCTCTTATAGTTAGTGGTATTCATAGGATGATACAAGATTATGACAACCTCGTCCCCAAAAAAGGCTTGCGATGAGATTTTTGTCTTATGTCCATCCCGAAATTGGGACAAGACGTGAACGGTATAGGATAAAAAAATTTTAAAATTTTCTTTAAACTTTTTTATTAAAAATATCTACTTGCAAAAAATATAACACACTTTTAATTTGTATAAAAAAGTTGTTTAATATTACTTTTACAATACATCGTATATAAAATAATAAATTTAAAACTTATTAGAATAATTGTTTCATAAAAAATGTTATATCACATACATATATTTTTGAGGAAAAATATATATAAAAAACACACTCACACACACATATATGAGACGAGAAAAATATATACACTCCTAGTTCATTTTCAATGTTGTACATGACTTCGAATAATACTTTCTTTTTTTTCCGATGAATTTTTGTTCGATGAATAATACTTTCTTTAACCGCTTTATTTATTAAAATGGGTTTTTTTACCATAATATTAAAATGGGTTAAAATTATAGAAAAAACTAGTAAGGAACCCACACCAATGTGTGTGACATTTTACATAGCTCCAAACTTCCAATAACATTTTACATTGGAAAGATATTTGGCGCCTCAAAACATTACCTCGTATCCAGCACTTTATTTGGAGATGTTTGAATCAAGCTGTAGCAACTAATGCCAATCTTTTCAGACGAAAGAAATCCAAGTCACCTTGCTGTCCAATTTGTTCAGACAAAGAAGAGTCCATCGAGCATTTGTTTTTCCATTGTCCTTGGACCAGATGCGTTTGGTTTGGATGTGGTATGCGTATTACATTGGACACCAACTTTGTTACTAATTTTGCGGAATGGTGGCTTGACTTAACGCGGATTTTGTGCGCTTCCGTAAGCATACGGGTCGTCAAGTGTAGTATAGAAAAAGTGTCGTTCCGCAGAGATTATAGTTTAAACAAAGTGATTAGCACTAATTGCATGCCCAATTACCTTAAGTAAAAACATATTGAGAGTTTGTTGTTCAAGTAAGAAAAGAGTTTTAAATATAAATAATAAAAGAGTTGGAGTTTTAAACACGATTTAACAATGATAATTAAGGCCTAGGGTTGCTAATCCCCTATTTACTTCATGAACCAAGGTTTCCCTCTTTTCTTTAAGTGATTAAATGAAAATATGTGCAAGTCTAGAGTTCAAAATCATTTGAAAAAGCTTTCCCAAGTCAAGATCAAATGAGTTGCCTGGTAGTGTGCTATTGAGTTGCCTGGTAGTTGGGATAAGCATCTTCCACTAGCAGAATTTGCTTATAACAATAGTTACCAGTCGAGTATTGGTATGGCTCCTTATGAGGCTTTGTATGGTAGAAAGTGTCGATCGCCAATCTGTTGGACGGAAGTGAGTGAAAGGGCTGTTATTGGCCCGGATATTGTGGATGAGACGACTCGGAAGATTGAGATGATTCGGGAGAAATTGTTGACGGCTCAGAGTAGACAGAAAAGTTATGCAGATAAGCGACGACGACCACTAGAGTTTGAAGAGGGTGATCATGTATTTTTGAAAGTTTCGCCAATGACAGGTGTTGGCAGATCAATACGGGCTAAGAAGTTATCCCCTCGATATATGGGTCCTTTCGATGTGATTGAGAAGGTCGGTGATGTTTCTTACCGGATAGCTCTTCCGCCACAGTTATCGAGACTACACGATGTGTTTCATGTGTCACAGTTGAAGAAATATCACCCTGATCCTTCTCATGTTATTGAGCCTGAAGAAGTAGAGTTGGAGGACAATTTGACTTTTCGAGTGGAGCCTGAAAGAATTTTAGATGTCAAGGATAAGCAATTGAGAAATAAAACCATTCGCCTTGTGAAGGTTTTCTGGAGAAGTATGACTCCAGGAGATGCGACTTGGGAAGCTGAGGAACAGATGCGTGAGAAGTACCCACAGCTATTCCTAGGTACATTTTACCTCATTTCTCTATTGTTTTCATTTGATAAAGATGCAATGGTATTGAATTTTGAGGGCAAAATTCCTAAAAGGTGGGGAGAATTGTAACATCCTGAAAATTTAATACAGGATTAAAGAGTGTTTTGGAAATGATAAATGGAGAAATTAGGAATTTTGGGAATTTTTAGGAATTTTTGGTGATTTTTGGGAATATTTTGGAAACTTTGAGTAATTAATATGCATATAATTACTAAAGAAATGAAAAGTTTGAAATATGAGGGAGTGGTAGAGCTAAAAATATTTTGAAGTTTAAGAAGATTGGAGGCTGGTTTAAGTGGTTTTAAATCAAAATGAGTACACTATAGCAAGTTTGGGCTTTAAATAACCAAAATCACCCTTATTTCCATCAACCAAACACGGTCCCCTCCCTTCCTTATCAACAAATTCGAGCCCTCCTTCCTCTGAATACACCGACATTTCCTTCCCTTCACCATTTCTCTCAATTTCTCCTCACACTCTTTCGGTTGATCTTGTGAAGCTTCCATATCTTCGTTGACAACCTTCTCTCCTTCTCGGGTCCGTTGAAGGTGAGTTCGAGTGGTGGCTGGCGGTGGTTTCCGGCGGCGTAGGTTGACCGGCGGCGTGAAGCATTGGACCAAAGGAAAGGTCCGATTTTTCTTGATTTCTTCATGTTATCTTTCCTTTTCTATGTTATAGCATCTTTTCCTGAACTCCTCAATCTCTTCCAGTTTTGATTCGCGCATGTGTGTGTGTGTCCGTCGCATTTTTCTATTTTCCGGCGACGGTGGGTGTTTTTCCGGCGAAGGAAGTGTGGGAAGGCAAGTGATAATTTCTCTAGTTCTTTTTGTGATTTATTCATGTTCCAACTTCATTTCTCATTTTCCTTAGCTCCCCTTTCCTTTCCCAGTTTTTCCGGCGGCCTAAGGTTGTTTTTCCGGCGGCTTAAGACGGCGGCAAGAGGCAGTGATTCCTCCTTTCTCATCTTTGAACTCCGTAAGCTTTCTTACTACTTTGTGATGTTAATTTCTGATTGAAGTTGCCTCTTTTGAGTTTAGGTTTTGGCCATAAATAGATTATTGGGACTTTAGGATTTATAAGTTGTTATTATGATTATTCACTGCTAAATCGAAGATTGTTTGGGAAGTATTGAAGTTTATTGAAGTTGGAAAAGATTTTGGGGATTTTTGGAAATTGTTATGGCTCCTTAAATTGGGGCTTTGTTAACGACAGATGATTTGAATGAATTAGTTGTTGATAAATACTTGTTAAGGTTATAATAAGATGTGGGAAGTTGATTTTGATTGAATTGGTGTTTAGGAAGGAATTTGGAAGGTAATGGAGCATTTTTTTTTGGACTCTTTAAGCTAGGGCTATGTTAGTGATGATGTTCTGGAATAAATTGGTGCTTGAGAAATGATTGATGAAGTTGTTTGGTGATGTTGGAAGGTTGGTTTTAGAAGGATTGAAGTTTATAAGGAATTTTGTTAGTTAAAGTGTTGATTTTAAGTGACTTTGGTAGATTTAAGGTTGTTTATTGATGTTAGAATGTTAATGTTGGATAGATGGAGGTTTGAAAGGAAGTTGGATAGTTAAAGTATTGATTGAAAGTGATTTAGATGTTTTAAAGGATGGTTTGGTTATGATGAAGGTTGAAAGTTATTTAAAAGGTTGAGTTAAGTCACTTACAAAGTGTCTTGACCCATTTTTAAATTGTGGCATTATTGTAGACGGTGATCGTTCAAGCGGACTTTGAAGATAACTGTTATCTGCGTATATCTGCTGCAGTGAAGTTTAGCAGGTAATCACGCTTAACTGACTGTGATACTGAGGGTGATGGTAGTTGAGGATTTTCTGATATCCTCTTCTGCTTATTTATATATATATATATAAATAAAATGAATTCAGATTACGTTATACATAAACGTGGGCTATAGGGTACCTTTCAACTGAACTGTACTTTATATAAATTCATATTTATATATAATCTTTTGTATGTTGCATGACACTGGTTATTAGTACCGTCGGCCGATGTAACCTATCGATTTGCGCAAATCGATAGGTTAATTGTACGGGTTCCTCGGATTGTAAAGGAACCAGGGATTTTCACATTGATTAGAGTGGTCCCTTTTATGCTTTTCGGATTGTAGACCGGGCACAGTGTCACACACGTTTATTTCTGTCATTTGAGAGATGGATGCATCTGTTTTGTGTACATATATATATATATCTGTATATATTTGTAAATGTTATAAGCTGTATGCAGGTTTTGAACTGTGGTACCCTGTAGACACTCCACTACCCCACTTCTGAGTGTCACAGTGAGTTATGTTGTGATTACTGAGACATTGTTTTGTCTCACCCCATTCCCTTTATTTTTACAGGTGATCATGCCCAGGGGGAGGCGCAGAGGAAGGGGAAGGGGCCGTCTGGCCCATACTGATATAGTAAGTAGGCCAGAGGTGACCTTTTAGGGACATATATCGCCATTTCACTAGGCTGCACCCGCTTCTGCATATTTGAATGTTGTTTTGAGTGAATTTTATTGTATATGTGAACTGTATGATTTGTAATGTAACTTAATGTAATGTTTGGTTGTTATATAACATTGTTCCTGCTACTGTGATAGTTCAGGAACTACCTGACTAATATGTCAGGCTTGGTTGATGTATACTCTGTTTTCCAGGTGATGAGAGCTTGAATGAATGTATATAGGAAACTCGGTTTTCCTAATATGTTGATGTGGTAGATGGAGGATGTATTGAGTGTTTTATGTTTTCCTGTGTGTGTAATCATATTAGATGGGCCCCGCTCTAATATGGTTTATTTTTAGATAGTTTGGTTAGTTTCTTTTTCTAACCATGTTAGGTGATTCTTTTCTAACATGGTTAGATTTAGATTATGATATTGATTGTGTGTGATTTATTAGGTGATTCTTTTGCTAACTATGTTAGAGGAATCTCTTTTCTAACATAGTTAGATATGTAATCTCTTAATTATAGAGAAATTCTTTTGCTAACCATGTTAGGTGAATCCTTTACTAACATGGTTAGATTCCATTGTTTGGATTAAATTTGAGTATTAGTTGAGATAGGTTAAGGTTAATTTTATTTAAGTAGGAGGTACTTTACAATTTGGTATCAGTTTTATGGTAAACGATACCCTGCCTGTTGCATTGCATATAGAATGGCGATATATAAACCCCTTCCTTCCCTTCCTTATTATTATGATCACTAACTCTTTTTATGATTATTATCATTATTCCCTAGGTGGGTGGAGAAGAAGATAGTTTTAATCAATTCCAAGATTCACAACAATCTATACCGGCACAAAACTTTGGGTCGGAGTTTGTGAATCAGTTGAGAGATGTAATTTTGGAGACAATGGAAGAAAGGTTACAAAAATTTAAACAAGATATGGGCCATCAGCATCAAAGTGAAGGAGAGTTTGAATTGGGCCATGAGAGTGAAACTCATGGGACCCAGCAAGAAGTTACCCAAGAAGACCGTGCTGTTAATAGAGTTTGGAAAGATGTGTCTAGGCACAATCCTGGTACTTTTGAAGGAGGTCGCCAACCTGAAGTAGCAGAAGAATGGATCGATAGATTAGAGACAATTTTCCAAGCTGTTGCTTGTAATGAGTACCAGAAAGCCAGGGTTGCTATCTTACTGTTGACCGGTGATGCTAAAAGATGGTGGAAGTCAGCTGGGGGTATGGATGACTCCATGACTGTGTGGTCAGAATTTAAAGAAAAATTCCTGGAGCATTACTTTCCCATTACAATCAGACATGAGAAAGAGCTTGAATTTAATAAATTAATGCAAGGCAATATGCACGAGGATGAATTTATTGCTATTTTCAATAATTTATCACGTTATGTGACTTATCTGCAATATAAAGATGATCCTGAATGGAAGCATACTCAATTGATTCAGAAAGCTAGACCTGTGATGCGACCATATCTGTATGCTAGGTCGTTTGTTAGTTTTGAAGATTCTTGTGAGTATTTTTGTCTTGTGGCCAGAAACTTGAGAAGTTCAGGTACTTTGGATCGTGATGACGACCAGGGTAAATTTACTAACTACTTAGGGCCTTCAGGAGGTATCTCAAAAAGTCACAGTGCGGGTACGAGTACTTCTGGGAGTTCTGGGAGGAGATCTCAAGGCCAAGGTCATATGCAAGGGTATAATCAGAGGGGTAGTTTTCGCAGACAATACCAAGGAAGATCTGGGCAGAGAAATCAGTTCAGGGGTGGCAGAACCCAATCTTTTGGTGGTAGAGGTCGAGCAGGTGCTAGTCAGGGGTCTTATCAGGAGTCAGCTGCCTCAGCATCTAGTGTGAGAGGTCCTTGTGATAGATGTGGGAGGTTTCATGTGGGAGAGTGTTGGAGGTGTTATCACTGTAATGAATTGGGCCATACTTACAAGTTTTGCCCTAAGAGGGGACAGCAAGGTCAGGCAAGTCATAGCAGTCGCCCTATGGCTCCTGGACGTGTGTATGTTACCACGAGAGAGGAGGCCACAACGTCTCCTAATGTGATTCAAGGTATGGTTTCCATCCGAGGTCATAGTGTTGAAGTGTTATTTGATTCTGGTGCGACACATTCTTTTATTTCCTATGACTGTGCTAAGAAACTTGGCCTTATTCTATCTGTATTATCGTATGATTTGAAAGTAACTACCCCTAGTGGAGCTGTGTTTGTAACTGCTCACGTATGTAAAGGCTTGGGCCTTCAGTATGAAGGTCGAGATTCTGTGATTGACCTTGTATGTTTACCCCTTAAAGGAATAGAGGTGATTATTGGCATGGATTGGTTGATAGCCAATAATGTCATTTTGCTTTGTAAGGAACGGGCTGTGAGATATGCGGTAAATTCTTTAACTGTTGGGGGTTCCAGTGGTTCCTTGTTACTATCCGCCACACAAGCTGAGAAGTGCGTGCGGAGGGGTTGTCAGGTGTTTGCTGTTTTCTTCTCAATTAAATCTGAGGAGGAGATTAGCATTGAAGATATAGATGTGGTTAAGGATTATACTGAAGTTTTCGCTGATATTCAGGGTCTTCCACCTGAGCGAGAAGTGGAATTCACCATCGATTTAGAACCAGGGGCTAGTCCGATTTCTAAGGCACCATATAGAATGGCTCCGGTGGAATTAGCTGAGTTGAAGAAGCAGATTGAAGAATTACTCGAAAAAGGCTTTATTCGACCTAGTGTGTCACCGTGGGGAGCTCCAGTTTTGTTTGTTAAGAAAAAGGATGGTAGCATGAGGTTGTGCATAGATTACCGTCAGCTGAATAAAGTCACAATAAAGAATAAGTACCCGTTGCCTAGGATAGATGATTTGTTGGATCAGTTAGTTGGGGCTTCCGTGTTTTCTAAGATTGACTTGAGATCAGGTTATCATCAGTTAAGAGTTCGGGTAGAGGACGTTCCTAAGACGGCCTTTAGAACCCGTTATGGCCACTATGAATTCTTGGTGATGCCTTTTGGTTTGACTAATGCTCCTGCTGTGTTCATGGATTATATGAACCGAATTTTCAGGCCATATTTAGATAAGTTCATTGTGGTGTTCATTGATGACATTCTGATTTATTCTAAAAATGAAGAGGAGCATCGTGAGCATCTGGGAATTGCTTTGAGAGTTTTGAGGGATCATCAACTTTATGCTAAGTTGTCTAAATGTGAATTTTGGCTGAAAGAAGTAAAGTTTTTGGGGCATGTGGTTTCTTCTGAAGGTGTTGCGGTGGATCCTAGTAAAGTTGAGGCGGTATTGCAGTGGGAATCTCTGAAATCAGTAACTGAAGTACGGAGTTTTGTAGGATTAGCTGGTTATTATCGGAGGTTTATTCGTGGTTTTTCGCAGATTGCCCGTCCTTTGACAAATTTGACCAAGAAAGATCGCCCTTTCGTATGGACAGAGCAGTGTGAAGCAGCATTTCAGGAGTTAAAGACTCTTTTGACTACCGCTCCAGTGTTGGTTTTGTCAGATTCGTCTCAACCGTTTGAGGTGTATACTGATGCGTCGTTGATGGGTTTAGGGTGTGTGTTGATGCAAAATGGCAAAGTGATAGCTTATGCCTCGAGACAATTGAGACCACATGAAGTAAACTACCCAACTCATGATTTGGAGTTGTGTGCAGTGGTGTTTGCCTTGAAAATCTGGCGCCATTATCTTTTTGGGGCTCAGTTTGAAGTGTTCAGTGATCATAAAAGTCTCAAGTATTTGATGGATCAGAAAGAGTTGAATGGTAGGCAACGTCGTTGGATGGAGTTGCTAAGTGATTATAAGTTTGAAATCAAGTATCACCCTGGGAAAGCCAATGTGGTTGCTGACGCTTTAAGTAGGAAATCGGCTCATGTCTTTGCAATGAGTCTTGAGGAACAGGCTTGGTTGGAAACTTTACGTGATATGCGAGTTGTTCCTGGGGTGAAGCAGGCCATTTTGAGAGCAGTAGTAGTTGATTTTGATTTGTATACCGATTTGCGAGTATCACAGGAGAAGGATGACAAGTTGAGTAAGATTCGAAGAGAATTGGAGGATGGTTCAGTCTTAGATTTTGAGATTGATGGTCATGGGATTCTACGGTTTAAGCATCGTATTTGTGTTCCTGATTGTGCTGAGATTAAGCAGATTATTTTGGAAGAGGCTCACAGGAGTAAATATGCCATGCATCCGGGAATCACTAAGATGTATAATGATTTGAAGCGAGAGTTTTGGTGGCCAGGGATGAAAAAGGATGTGACACAGTTTGTACTTAAATGCTTGACTTGCCAGAAAGTCAAGATTGAGCACCAAAAGCCCGGTGGATTGCTGCAGAATATTGAGGTGCCTCAGTGGAAGTGGGATGATATATCTATGGATTTCATTGTGGGGTTACCGCGTACTCAGTCAGGTCATGATTCTATTTGGGTGATTGTGGATCGGTTGACTAAGTCAGCACACTTTTTGCCTGTTCAGATTTCTAGTCCAATGGAAAAGTTGGCTCAGTTGTATGTTGATGAGATTGTGCGTTTGCATGGGGTACCAAAGAGTATTATTTCAGATAGAGATCAGCGCTATAGATCGGGATATTGGACGTCACTACAGGCTGCTTTAGGCAGTAAGCTCAAGTTCAGTACTGCGTATCACCCGCAAACAGATGGTCAGACAGAAAGGGTTAATCAAATCCTTGAGGATATGCTGCGGGCATGTGCTATTGAGTTGCCTGGTAGTTGGGATAAGCATCTTCCACTAGCAGAATTTGCTTATAACAATAGTTACCAGTCGAGTATTGGTATGGCTCCTTATGAGGCTTTGTATGGTAGAAAGTGTCGATCGCCAATCTGTTGGACGGAAGTGAGTGAAAGGGCTGTTATTGGCCCGGATATTGTGGATGAGACGACTCGGAAGATTGAGATGATTCGGGAGAAATTGTTGACGGCTCAGAGTAGACAGAAAAGTTATGCAGATAAGCGACGACGACCACTAGAGTTTGAAGAGGGTGATCATGTATTTTTGAAAGTTTCGCCAATGACAGGTGTTGGCAGATCAATACGGGCTAAGAAGTTATCCCCTCGATATATGGGTCCTTTCGATGTGATTGAGAAGGTCGGTGATGTTTCTTACCGGATAGCTCTTCCGCCACAGTTATCGAGACTACACGATGTGTTTCATGTGTCACAGTTGAAGAAATATCACCCTGATCCTTCTCATGTTATTGAGCCTGAAGAAGTAGAGTTGGAGGACAATTTGACTTTTCGAGTGGAGCCTGAAAGAATTTTAGATGTCAAGGATAAGCAATTGAGAAATAAAACCATTCGCCTTGTGAAGGTTTTCTGGAGAGGTATGACTCCAGGAGATGCGACTTGGGAAGCTGAGGAACAGATGCGTGAGAAGTACCCACAGCTATTCCTAGGTACATTTTACCTCATTTCTCTATTGTTTTCATTTGATAAAGATGCAATGGTATTGAATTTTGAGGGCAAAATTCCTAAAAGGTGGGGAGAATTGTAACATCCTGAAAATTTAATACAGGATTAAAGAGTGTTTTGGAAATGATAAATGGAGAAATTAGGAATTTTGGGAATTTTTAGGAATTTTTGGTGATTTTTGGGAATATTTTGGAAACTTTGAGTAATTAATATGCATATAATTACTAAAGAAATGAAAAGTTTGAAATATGAGGGAGTGGTAGAGCTAAAAATATTTTGAAGTTTAAGAAGATTGGAGGCTGGTTTAAGTGGTTTTAAATCAAAATGAGTACACTATAGCAAGTTTGGGCTTTAAATAACCAAAATCACCCTTATTTCCATCAACCAAACACGGTCCCCTCCCTTCCTTATCAACAAATTCGAGCCCTCCTTCCTCTGAATACACCGACATTTCCTTCCCTTCACCATTTCTCTCAATTTCTCCTCACACTCTTTCGGTTGATCTTGTGAAGCTTCCATATCTTCGTTGACAACCTTCTCTCCTTCTCGGGTCCGTTGAAGGTGAGTTCGAGTGGTGGCTGGCGGTGGTTTCCGGCGGCGTAGGTTGACCGGCGGCGTGAAGCATTGGACCAAAGGAAAGGTCCGATTTTTCTTGATTTCTTCATGTTATCTTTCCTTTTCTATGTTATAGCATCTTTTCCTGAACTCCTCAATCTCTTCCAGTTTTGATTCGCGCATGTGTGTGTGTGTCCGTCGCATTTTTCTATTTTCCGGCGACGGTGGGTGTTTTTCCGGCGAAGGAAGTGTGGGAAGGCAAGTGATAATTTCTCTAGTTCTTTTTGTGATTTATTCATGTTCCAACTTCATTTCTCATTTTCCTTAGCTCCCCTTTCCTTTCCCAGTTTTTCCGGCGGCCTAAGGTTGTTTTTCCGGCGGCTTAAGACGGCGGCAAGAGGCAGTGATTCCTCCTTTCTCATCTTTGAACTCCGTAAGCTTTCTTACTACTTTGTGATGTTAATTTCTGATTGAAGTTGCCTCTTTTGAGTTTAGGTTTTGGCCATAAATAGATTATTGGGACTTTAGGATTTATAAGTTGTTATTATGATTATTCACTGCTAAATCGAAGATTGTTTGGGAAGTATTGAAGTTTATTGAAGTTGGAAAAGATTTTGGGGATTTTTGGAAATTGTTATGGCTCCTTAAATTGGGGCTTTGTTAACGACAGATGATTTGAATGAATTAGTTGTTGATAAATACTTGTTAAGGTTATAATAAGATGTGGGAAGTTGATTTTGATTGAATTGGTGTTTAGGAAGGAATTTGGAAGGTAATGGAGCATTTTTTTTGGACTCTTTAAGCTAGGGCTATGTTAGTGATGATGTTCTGGAATAAATTGGTGCTTGAGAAATGATTGATGAAGTTGTTTGGTGATGTTGGAAGGTTGGTTTTAGAAGGATTGAAGTTTATAAGGAATTTTGTTAGTTAAAGTGTTGATTTTAAGTGACTTTGGTAGATTTAAGGTTGTTTATTGATGTTAGAATGTTAATGTTGGATAGATGGAGGTTTGAAAGGAAGTTGGATAGTTAAAGTATTGATTGAAAGTGATTTAGATGTTTTAAAGGATGGTTTGGTTATGATGAAGGTTGAAAGTTATTTAAAAGGTTGAGTTAAGTCACTTACAAAGTGTCTTGACCCATTTTTAAATTGTGGCATTATTGTAGACGGTGATCGTTCAAGCGGACTTTGAAGATAACTGTTATCTGCGTATATCTGCTGCAGTGAAGTTTAGCAGGTAATCACGCTTAACTGACTGTGATACTGAGGGTGATGGTAGTTGAGGATTTTCTGATATCCTCTTCTGCTTATTTATATATATATATAAATAAAATGAATTCAGATTACGTTATACATAAATGTGGGCTATAGGGTACCTTTCAACTGAACTGTACTTTATATAAATTCATATTTATATATAATCTTTTGTATGTTGCATGACACTGGTTATTAGTACCGTTGGCCGATGTAACCTATCGATTTGCGCAAATCGATAGGTTAATTGTACGGGTTCCTCGGATTGTAAAGGAACCAGGGATTTTCACATTGATTAGAGTGGTCCCTTTTATGCTTTTCGGATTGTAGACCGGGCACAGTGTCACACACGTTTATTTCTGTCATTTGAGAGATGGATGCATCTGTTTTGCGTACATATATATATATCTGTATATATTTGTAAATGTTATAAGCTGTATGCAGGTTTTGAACTGTGGTACCCTGTAGACACTCCACTACCCCACTTCTGAGTGTCACAGTGAGTTATGTTGTGATTACTGAGACATTGTTTTGTCTCACCCCATTCCCTTTATTTTTACAGGTGATCATGCCCAGGGGGAGGCGCAGAGGAAGGGGAAGGGGCCGTCTGGCCCATACTGATATAGTAAGTAGGCCAGAGGTGACCTTTTAGGGACATATATCGCCATTTCACTAGGCTGCACCCGCTTCTGCATATTTGAATGTTGTTTTGAGTGAATTTTATTGTATATGTGAACTGTATGATTTGTAATGTAACTTAATGTAATGTTTGGTTGTTATATAACATTGTTCCTGCTACTGTGATAGTTCAGGAACTACCTGACTAATATGTCAGGCTTGGTTGATGTATACTCTGTTTTCCAGGTGATGAGAGCTTGAATGAATGTATATAGGAAACTCGGTTTTCCTAATATGTTGATGTGGTAGATGGAGGATGTATTGAGTGTTTTATGTTTTCCTGTGTGTGTAATCATATTAGATGGGCCCCGCTCTAATATGGTTTATTTTTAGATAGTTTGGTTAGTTTCTTTTTCTAACCATGTTAGGTGATTCTTTTCTAACATGGTTAGATTTAGATTATGATATTGATTGTGTGTGATTTATTAGGTGATTCTTTTGCTAACTATGTTAGAGGAATCTCTTTTCTAACATAGTTAGATATGTAATCTCTTAATTATAGAGAAATTCTTTTGCTAACCATGTTAGGTGAATCCTTTACTAACATGGTTAGATTCCATTGTTTGGATTAAATTTGAGTATTAGTTGAGATAGGTTAAGGTTAATTTTATTTAAGTAGGAGGTACTTTACATTATCAACAAACCTTCCATTTAAAACCATAAACTTCAAGTCTAACATGTTCTTATCCAAGTTCTAAAACAAAATACACTTTCTCAAGTCATATATCATTTAACTAATTAAGTGGTGATCAAGCACTTAAAACAAATAGAGAGCAAGATAAAAACTACACATATACTTCATTAATTACTTAAAGAAAGAGAGAGTAGATGGTTCAATTGATAAATAGGTTCATAACAACCCTAGATTAGGGTTTTAGTTACACATAAATATAAATAAAACAAACCCTAAAACTATGGAGGAGTTCATTGAAGAGATATGAAGAAGAGGGAAGAAGATATACAACCACAAATGGAGAAAGCTCAAATCTCTCTAAGCTTCCCACTTGAATCCCAAGCTTTCCCAATGATCTTCAAGCTCTTCAAGACTCCAAAATGTGCCCTAGAGGTGTGCCAAGTCGTGTTTTCAAGTCTCCCTTCAAATGCCCTAATTTTGCCCTTTTATATGCTGAGAATTTTGGCTAAAACGCGCAGCTGCAAAGTGCTCTCGCCAGTTGCTCGCCGGTTGGCGTGCCACTGGCGAGATTCCAGAGAAGGCATGCCGCTGGCTTGCCAGTTGGCTTTGTGAAGACGCATTGACCACTGACATGCAGCTTCCCTAAAGTCTGAAAATTGGCTTTCCCTTGCTCCTTTTTCCTCTTTTGTTGTAGCACTTGGGTTTCATAGAGCTTCTAACACCTGTCCACCTCTTCCTACACAAGCTAGAAAGAGGGTTGAAGAGTTTCCATGTCTCACATATACAATCATTAAACTCCAAATTTCACACAAATGAATGATTTCCTATTTGCATCACTTTCTATTAGTATTTGTGTGTTTTGTTGTCTATGTATCATCAAAAAGAGTGTGAACTAGAAGGAAATAGAGATGAAAATATGTGAAATTATGGAGTTTATCACTCCCCCAAACTTAAGTTCTTGCTTGTCCTCAAGCAAATTTTCAAAACACTTTAAGAGTTGACTATAAGTTCACTTTACTTTGATTGAAAAACTTGTTCTCATATGTTGCCATCACTATTTGATGTATGGAAAACATAGGATGTATGCAATGATAAACATTTCGCTACATTAAAAACAAGCTTTTCAAGATTCAATGAGTGGGTGTGTGTGTGTTGAGGTTAAGGGAATCCTTCCAAGTTCTCCAGTCCTTTTGCAGTAACCTCAAACCATGAATATGCTGTCATTTTTCAAATTTCTCATTCTTTTCTTCTCTCTTCTCCACTTTAAACTTTTAGCACATAAAATCAAAATCAAGAGGACTTTTCATGGCTTATAATGGGGCTAGGGGTTTTAAGTGTTTGGCTATTTGAAAGAATGGGAAAAAGGAATTCAAATATCTTGAGATAAATGAATACATTTCATTAGATTCGCTCATACACAAGAATTTCTTCCAAAAAGCTTAAAGTCCCCCAAACTCCTCTCAATTTGATTCTTTGTACTCCTAGTCTTATTGCAACACACATTTTTTTTCCTACTTTTCTCTTTTTCTTTCTTTCTTTTTTTTCATCACTTTCTTGACTTAGGAGTACAAACTTTCCTTTCACCACCGATATTTCCCTTCTCACAATGTACTTACATATACACACCTTTAGCAACCGTACTAATCCTCACTACTAATGAAATGTCCATTATCTCAAGATTCAGGTAGTTCATGGTTTTTCGGGCTGTAAGGGTTAAGTCTAATGTGGGTTTCAAAAGAAATTTCACATGGTTTTTCTTTATAAGGCTCAAAAAGGGGTGCAAATGGGATAGAAATTATCAAGGATGACTTGAAAGGCTCAATCGCATTTAAGAACTGCCTCAATCATTTTTCAAAGTTATGTGCAATTTGTGAAAAACGTTAAAGTTTTCCAAAAGGAATTTTGAAATTTTTCAAATGAAAACAGATGCATAGATTTGGGTTATTGCAAATCTTCCTTCCTCAAACCCTTCCAAATACACCTTAACCTCCAATGTGCGCAAATTACTCATGAGAATCAGGTAAAGATTTGCCTTAATGCAACAACTCATGTTATGCAATGCATACATATCTATTTTTCCATACACCCCACAATTATTCAACTAGTTGTAATCATTGAACTTTCAAGCAGATTTCAAGAGAACTTATAGTCCACTCATCAAAAACTAAAGCAACAACTTAAGCATGGTATGCAAATCTCACAATTTCATCATCCAAAACCAAAACTATTCCCTGTGCACTTATTATTTACCAAAAAGAATTTATTCATAGTGTCAAAAAGTTTCAAAAGTGATTAGCTCTCCCCCAAACTTAAACCAGACAATGTCCTCACTGTTGTTCTACAAAAGGGAAGAGTCAGACATAATACACACACAAACAACTAGGAGATAAACACATCAAAAGTGGAACATGAACCTGCATATATCATTGAAATCACCCACAATACCATGCAGTAAAACATTGGGCCATCAAGGGAAAAAACAAGACAAGACACTTAACACACCATAGAAACAAGGTTGTTGAAGAAAATTCTTAAAAATCCTAACACAAACGAACTACCTAAAAGAGAGAAAAAAAAAATCCTAAGACGCTCCCCCAAACTTGGACTAAACTAGTCATCAAACCTCTCCACAACTTTCAAACCTAGGCTTAGTTCACTATACCATTATTCTCAATATTCACTTCAAGTCCAGAAAACCAAGTGTCAGAGGTTAGACAAAGCGGTGGGGCGTCGACTTTTGGAGAGGGAGTGGGGGTTCAGGCGTAGCTTTGAGTAGCAGAAGGAGGAAAATTAAGTTTCATTTTTTTTTTTTTTTGGATTTCTCGCCAGCGGCTCGCCAGTTGCCATGCCACTGGCGAGAATACAAAGGCGCTCATAGATGCCCTGCTCGCCAGCCGCTCGCCAACCGACGAGTTTCCAGAGAAGACACGCCATTTGGCTGCCCATCCTCGCCAGTTGCTCGCCAATTGGCGAGCCACTGGCGAATTTGACAGCAAAGCTACTGATTCTGCAGAATTTGACCACCCTTAAAACTCCAATACAAAATGCCACATGCCTATTTTAACTAGCACATTAACCCCTAAATCATCCTTATGAGCAACAAAAACACCATATCACACTTCAAAGTGACTGGGTATCTAAAATGACCACATTTTGACACCAACCATCAATCACATGGCATAACCAAAAATCACTAACACCCCATGCCTTAACTTCACTACAGGTCTAAAACTCAAACAATCAGCACATAATCACAGGAATTTAATCACATAACAGACTCTACATTTACCAGACATTGCAAGGTGCTTTTAGTATGCCAAGGAAATATGTTTGCAACAAATCAAAACAAAGTTCACACACCACCGACATGGATCCATTCACATGCTACTTCTCACAACCAAAAGTACTCACAAAAACACCAAAGGCTATTTCAACATAAACAGACATTCATTCCATCACAGTTCAACTCATCAAGTGCAAATTGGTCAAGTGGCACATGAACACCATATTTCCAGTTCAGCAGGATGATTCCATGCAATCAACAACAATAATGCCCAAAAGTGAATTTAAGGTTGGAATTCAGATCTACTTCCCTTTGTAGACTTCTTCTTGCCTTCCAAAACGTAAGCTCCAGCTCTCCATGCCAAGTGGTAGTCTAAGTATCAGCGGGGACCTTTCTTCCTACAGACACGAAAACAAGAACAAAACTACCAAACAACCTAAAGTTAGGTAAAACATCAAAATGAAAGACAAGAGTTGAAAACTTGGGTTGCCTCCCAAGAAGCGCTTAGTTTATAGCCCTTAGCTCGACTTCTTGCAACATCATGTGGACTGAGAGAGTGAAATCGAGGTAGTTTGGCGATCAATCTCTCTACCCCAATAATGCTTCAACCGGTGCCCAAACACTTTGAATCTTTCACCCTTTTTGTTCTCTAACTCCACAGCACCAAAATCAGAGGCTTGCACAATGGTAAATGGTCCAGACCAACGAAATTTCACCTTTCTTGAAAATAATTTGATCTTGCAATTATACAACAAGACCCTCTGACCATGTTGAAAATCATTTGGAGTAAATACATCAACATTTTCACACAGCTCAAATTTTTCATGCCCATAAGCATCCATATCACACAAATTCATTGAATGGACATTATGCACATCTTCAGGTCTTTCATCTTCCACTAATGTCGATGTCACATGACCTTTACTCAATAAAGCCTCAAACTTGTCTTGACAACCAGAACTAAGTATGTCCACAAAAGAGCATTGAGAGAGATGATCAAAATATTCTACATCCTTGTTCATGTTGAAGCTTACTTGTCCATCATCAACTCTCAAAGTGATTTCACCTTTTTCCACATCAACAAGAGTTCGAGCTGTAGCAAGGAAGGGTCTCCCAAATATGATAGGAATGTTTGGATCCACCTCACAGTCAATAACAATAAAATCAACTGGAAAGATGAATTTGTCTACTTTCACCAAAACATTTTCAATGATCCCTTTGGGACGGGATATACTTCTGTCAGCGAGGAGTAGTGATACTGTAGTAGGTCTTGCTTCACCCAAACCTAGTCGATTAAAAACAGCAGAGGGCATCAAATTCACGCTTGCCCCCAAAACACAAAGGGCTTTTCCTTGGAAGTTCTTTCCAATATTGCATGGAATGTAGAAACTCCCCGGATCTTTCAACTTGGGTGGAAGCTTTCTTTGGAGGATAGCACTACAATCTTCATTCATAACTACAGTTTCAAATTCATTGAATCTCCTCTTCTTTAACAACACTTCTTTGAAAAACTTGGCATATTTTGGCATCTTCTCAAGCGCTTCTGCAAAAGGGACATTAATGTGCAGTTGTTTGAACATCTCCAAAAATTTCTTAAATTGTGCATCCCCTTCTTTCTTCTTTAGTCTTTGAGGAAATGGGACCGGAGGTACATACGGAGGAGGACCATTTGTCTTGGGCTTTTTGTCTTGCCTCTTTTCACATTCTCTCTTCTTGTCTTTTTCTCCATCATCAATAACTTTTTCAACTTGCCTTCTTTTCTTACTTTCATCATCCACAACTACAAGATCTTGCTCAAATTTGTCATCACTCCCAAGAGCAACAACTTCAGAGACTTCTTTGCTCTTTTCACAAGATTGAGGCATATTAGGCACTTGCCCTTCACTTCTGAAAAATATTGCTTTGCACTCCTCCTTGCCATCCCTTCTTGGATTAGGAATGGTGTCACTCTGTAGAGTTCCTCTTTGTGAAGCATTCAGTTGAGAGGCAATTTGACCTATTTGTATTTCAATATTCCTGATTGAAGTCTCATGACTAGCCATCTTGGTATCATTTTGAGCATTATACACCCTTTGTGCGTCTAGTCCGGCTATGATCTGAGCAAGCATTTTCTCCACCTTAGATTCTTCCTCCTTATGAGGTACTTGTCTAGGTTGATTTTGAAAACCAGGTGGGTAAGAGGCCTTAGCACCAGAGGACGATGATGCATTCATATTTTGCCCTTGGTTCTAGTTGAAGTTGGGATGACTTCTCCACCCCGGATTGTAAGTCTGAGAATAAGGAATGTTTTGAGGATTTTTTCCTCTTCCCATATAATTCACAGATTCTGGAGTGGCATAGAGAGGACAATGATCCGGCATATGCACATCATAACACTGTTCACAGACAAACGGAGTAGACTGAGTCGCTCGCACCTCTTGAGCACTACCCTTTCTGATCTGAGTTTCTAAAACATCAAACCGCTTGTTGAGTGCGGAGAGGATAGATGCAAACTGAGCGGTAGCGGTATCCTCCTTAGGAGCAATGGAAGATTGAAGAATCCTCCTATCTGTCCCTTGAGAATTGTTGGCCGATAGCTGATCTAACAACCGAAATACTTCATTCACTGGCACATTCTGATACCCACCATTAGTCATAGAGTCAACCATTGCTTTAGACTGAGGATTAAGGCGAGTGCAGAAAATTTGAACAATCACCCACTTGTCCACTCCATGATTATGACATTGCTTCATTAACATCTTATACCTCTCCCAAGCAGCATAGAGAGTCTCATCATCGTATTGCCTGAAACTCAAGAATGCATCCCTAGCCTCAACAGACTTGTCATCAGAGAAAAATCGAGCACGAAACTTGGTTTCAAGCTCATTCCAAGAGGTGATAGAACCTTCTGATAGGTTGTTGAACCACTCTCTGGCCTTGCCTTGCAAAGAGAAAGGGAACAATCGCAGTCGAAGAATATCAGCTGGAACCCCATTTTGCTTGAATGAATCACACACTTCCAAGAAATATATCAAATGTTTTTTAGCATCCTCATTGTAAAGACCATGAAACATCCCTTGCATTTGAAGCATTGTGATCATCACCGGCTTGATTTCAAAGTTCCTTGCTTGCACATCCGGAATCTGAATGCAAGATTGAGTTCCTCTCAAGTTCCGACTAGCAAAGTCATTAACCGTGGCATGATCATACTCATCCTCCGCCATAGTTGCAGTTTCAACCTCAACCTCTTGCTCAAGATTAATTACCCCTTCAAGTACTACTTCCAAGTCACCAAACTCAATGTGTTGCATGCACCAAGAAATGAGTACCTACAAAAAGGAGCACCTACAAGCACTACAAGATCACAAGTATTAAAGTAACCAAAAGTGAAAATAATCAAGGCAACCAAGGTAAAGCTATTTCTAACACTCAAGGTAGCTAGAAACAACAAAACACAAAGTTACCACAAGATAAGGAAAGAGGTTACTTAAAAGCAATTAATCATATAATTAAGCTAATCAACACAAGAGAATAAACTTTTGCTTAAACTACAATCCCCGGCGGCGGCGCCATTGACTTAACGCGGATTTTGTGCGCTTCCGTAAGCATACGGGTCGTCAAGTGTAGTATAGAAAAAGTTTTGTTCTGCAGAGATTATAGTTTAAACAAAGTGATTAGCACTAATTGCATGCCCAATTACCTTAAGTAAAAACATATTGAGAGTTTGTTGTTCAAGTAAGAAAAGAGTTTTAAATATAAATAATAAAAGAGTTGGAGTTTTAAACACGATTTAACAATGATAATTAAGGCCTAGGGTTGCTAATCCCCTATTTACTTCATGAACGAGGTTTCTCTCTTTTCTTTAAGTGATTAAATGAAAATATGTGCAAGTCTAGGGTTCAAAATCATTTGAAAAAGCTTTCCCAAGTCAAGATCAAATTTATGTTAGCATTTATTGCACAATCTCTTGTCACAATAAATGCTAGCTCTTTTCCTTAACCACCCTAATTATGACTCTGTTAGGTCAATAACTATATCCCTATGTTATCAACAAACCTTCCATTTAAAACCATAAACTTCAAGTCTAACATGTTCTTATCCAAGTTCTAAAACAAAATACACTTTCCCAAGTCATATTTCATTTAACTAATTAAGTGGTGATCAAGCACTTAAAACAAATAGAGAGCAAGATAAAAACTACACATATACTTCATTAATTACTTAAAGAAAGAGAGAGTAGATGGTTCAATTCATAAATAGGTTCATAACAACCCTAGATTAGGGTTTTAGTTACACATAAATATAAATAAAACAAACCCTAAAACTATGGAGGAGTTCATTGAAGAGATATGAAGAAGAGGGAAGAAGATATACAACCACAAATGGAGAAAGCTCAAATCTCTCTAAGCTTCCCACTTGAATCCCAAGCTTTCCCAATGATCTTCAAGCTCTTCAAGACTCCAAAATGTGCCCTAGAGGTGTGCCAAGTCGTGTTTTCAAGTCTCCCTTCAAATGCCCTAATTTTGCCCTTTTATATGCTGAGAATTTTGGCTAAAACGCGCAGCTGCGAAGTGCTCTAGCCAGTTGCTCGCCGGTTGGCGTGCCACTGGCGAGATTCCAGAGAAGGCATGCCGCTGGCTTGCCAGTTGGCTTTGTGAAGACGCATTGACTCGCCAGTGGCTCGCCAGTTGGCGAGCCACTGACATGCAGCTTCCCTAAAGTCTGAAAATTGGCTTTCCCTTGCTCCTTTTTCCTCTTTTGTTGTAGCACTTGGGTTTCATAGAGCTTCTAACACCTGTCCACCTCTTCCTACACAAGCTAGAAAGAGGGTTGAAGAGTTTCCATGTCTCACATATACAATCATTAAACTCTAAATTTCACACAAATGAATGATTTCCTATTTGCATCACTTTCTATTAGTATTTGTGTGTTTTGTTGTCTATGTATCATCAAAAAGAGTGTGAACTAGAAGGAAATAGAGATGAAAATATGTGAAATTATGGAGTTTATCATGGCTACATCTTAATAGCTTGGAATCTGGTTTAAATGAATCTGATATTGCGCAAGTTTGCTGGTGCTTATGGCAAATCTGGAATGGCAGGAATGGTTTGATTTTTAATCAAATAAAACTCAATCCCTGTGAAGTTATTGAGTATACAAAAAAAGCTTAGTTCTGAATTCTTTGAAGCTACTGGATATAATAATATAACATCTCAACTTCCTGATATTCCCTTGCAAATCTGGGCACGACCCTCCAATGGGTTTTCTGAAAATTAATACAGATGGAGCTTTCTCTAATACAGCTCAATATGCAGCCATTGGCATTATTTGTAGAGATGAATTTGGAGCTTTTCAATGGGGCTTCGTTGACAAGATAAAATCTCTTTCAGCCTTCATGACAAAAGCTCTTGCTTTGAAGAGAGCAATGCTATTAGCTACTGATTTTGGCCACAATAAAATCCAATTTGAATATGATTGTCAGACACTTGTGACTTGTGTTCATTCACAACAAGCTGATCTTTATGATTGGAAGTGCATGACAATTATTCAAGATATCATTAACTTCGTGGAGTCAAACGTTGGGTTTTCTGTCCACTTTTCTCCTAGACATGGGAATGTTGCAGCAGATTGTTTAGCAGCAGAGGCTTTTAAGGAAGTGTGCCCTTTGGGGTGAGTGTCACAACCATCACTTTCTTTGCTTAATATTCTGACAAATGATTTCCAGAACTCATGTAATACATCTCCTAGTACTTCAAGTCAGAGAAGGGGAGTTGGCTAATGCTTTCTACAACAATTGTATGTGTCTTTCTTTATATGCTTTTTCTTTAATTTTTACTACTGTTTGAACACTTAAGTTGTAATGTTCTTGATTTTCAAATAATAGAAAGCATCATTCTCGACCAAAAAATAAGAGTGCTAACTCAATGGATTTAAATAATAGCTAGCAATTCCGCAGTGCGATACATGGAAAGTAATTATTAAAAAAATTATTTAAATTTATTCGTTGAATGTTTACTAATTTAATAGTCAATTATAACAAATTATTGCATTAATAATAATTAGGATTTGTTTATTTTAGAGCGAATTAAAAAATTTTAGACATGAGAATTTTGGAATTTTAAAATTGAATTTAGACGAAATAAAAATTAATAATTAAATAAAATTTGGGAAATGGAAACTGAGTCTTTTTGAATTGTTTTAGGTAATGATGAGAAAGTAAAATTTGTGGGGTCAGGAAAAGTGTGAGATGAAGAGAGAAAACTTGTGGGCCCATATATATGGAAATTACCAAAAAAAAATTTGTGGGGTCAGGAAAAGTCTTTTTGATTGCCTAATGCATTCATTTTTATGTACCAACACTCATATAATAATGTTCAATAGTAAAGTTAGACATTTTTAAGTAAAAAATAATATGGTTTGTTATATATATGGGACTTCTCAATTATTTAGTATGCATTCATTTTTTTTAGTGAATGTGTATTCATTTTTAAAGATATATAACCATATTTTATAATTATTGCAAATATTAATAACATTTGCATAATTTATTTTCTTTTATAAATTGTTTAAATTAGTAGATACAAGATATAATTAATAATGCAGACATTATACTGCTGTATTCAATATATTGATTAGCATACAAGAATAATTGACATGATGTTTATTATTATGCAGGGGAAAACGAGAGAAAATATAATGCCATGGTTCTTGTGCTGTTTTAGGGCTTGATGTTGATAAGAACGAAGAACCAGCCAAATTCTAAGTTTTAAAAATAGTGGTGGTGAAGATTTTCAGCATATATATACTAGGGATCTATATGTACATGGAATGTAAAGTTTTTCATACACAAGTGAATCTGTGCATGATTTGTATATGAAGAAGTTGTGCAATGAAACTCTTGAGTTTTGTTGAATTATTTTTTTATTTCTCTTTAAATGAAACTACTCACATGTGTTTTCTTCAAGTCAAACTTGGTTTGATGCATAGTGATGCATTTTCTACAAAAATTAAAACATGAATTTGTCACATTGTAATGGGTTAACAAAACGTCCCCCGTTTTAATCTAAATTAAAGCTATACAATTACCATTCCGATATATTTGTTAGATACTTGTACAATTCCGATATATTTGTTAGATACTTGTATCTCTTTAGTATATTTATTTTGTTTTGGCCAAAAAAAATGGTTTCATCCCTAATAACCAAATCTGTAGTTATGTACAACTTCAAAACCTTCGGAGGGGAAGCAAATAACACATTTAATTAGCACCTTTGAAGTGTTGAAAGGAACTAAGTCATTAATCAAAGGATGAATTAGTTACTGACCATTAATGGGGAATTCTTGATAAAAGTACAAACATAAAAGACAAGACACAAAACAAAACTAGGAGATAAACTAAATCACTTCCTTTTGATACTTCCTCTATTCCTATATAAGATCATTTTTCTAATTTGATTAAATTAAACATGTTAGTTAAGTTACCTATTAACACATGATATTATTACCAATTCACCAAACTATATTCCTTTTATCTCTCGATCTCTCCTTCTTGTTTGTTTATTATAAACAAGCATTATTAGGATTGAGTTGGAGGAAAAGTTGGGAACAATTGGAAAGTGATCTTATATTTATGAAAAAATTGAAATTGTAAAGTGATTTTATATTTAAGAGAAGAGGTAGTATTTGGGAATCAAAACTCACTCGAGAGTATTTCCCTCATCATATGCCACAAGTTAACTTTCATTTCATTTTCTTTTCTTTTCTTTTAATTCCTGTCCTTTCTTTTCCTTTCCATTTTGATAATTTTCTTTCTTTCCTTTCTTGCAACCAAACAAGTTAACAAACCATAAATAACATTATGTTAAATACAGATAACTTTTGTTACTTTTCTCTCAAAGTCCCACCTACTGTCCAAAATTCCAATTCTCTCTCATGACAATAATCCTAGCAAGATTGATTATGATTAAAGTATCGTCGCAGTCAAGAGTAATCACCTTTGAAGCTCTATGTTTAGTGGCGACATGTTCTTTCAAGACAGTTGGGCATACTTTTAATGTCACCGCTTAAAATATACTATTAGTGCCGACACGTAAATTTGCTGCTAAAACTTTCAACAACATTTGCATAAGCAGCGCCTTATTAGTTAAAACATTTTTACTGCCACTGAAGACTATTCAATGGCGACTTAATTTCTTACCTTCAACTGATGAAGACCAAATTTTTGTTGTGAAGTTATAATTAATTGACGATGGTCCCCTACATTAGTGCAATTCTTTATCGCCATTAATCATTAAGAAAAAAAATATAATCATTCAAAAGTTATGATGTTTATGATATTTGGCACCGTACAACACAAGACGAAGAATGCATAACAAAAACAACAAGTTGCATACTCCATGCACACTTACAATCTGCTTTTGCTGCATATGTATATATGGGCTTTCAAAGATAAGCACTTAGTTTTCATTAAATGAAAAACAAAAAAGAAAGAACAGAAAAAACAGTAATAATAATGTTATATTTTTTTATGGAGTTTATTTTCTTTTTTGCTTTTTTTTTTAAAAAATAGTTGATTGGAGTTTTATAGGATCAAGGTTGGCCTCTATACTCTTAAAAAATCTTGAAGAGATGCTCACAACGTGTTTGAAGGAAGTTATGTATTTGACACTAATATCATTAGAGTTCACCGTTGTATTGCTGATAATAAAAAAAGGAGTTCACCGTTGTATCAAATTCTCGTAATTTCATGGAAAGTTAATTATTAGCAATCACATTAATGTACTCGATCTCTTCTAATTTTTTGTGATAAAAAGCCAAATTAGGTTTGTATGCATGCATCTTCTCATCTCTTGTACATTTTTATGTTAATTGCAGCTTAAATTGTTTATTATACTAATTGTTGCTTTATCACTACGGGTTAGGTAGAGAAGATGGAGTTCAATATATCTGGCTTCATTTTTCAAGAGAAAATTTTTACTAACGAAGTCCTAAAAGGCAAGAGTTAGATAAAGCATTCATCTATTTGATAACTAAATCAGCTTTATTTTTACTGTATAACTTATTTTTTACTAACGCATGTGTACCTTTATTTTTTTCACTGAGACATGTCTAGTGTATTTTTCTATGATTTTGTTCATTTGAATATGCTTTTTGATTTTATTTTTTCCTCTATTTTGCATTCACTGTTTGACTAAATTGTAGATATGTTAGGGATTAGGGATGTTAGGATTTCAATCAATTTATTTTATTTTTAAAATAATGTCAATGAATAATATTAGCTTTTATTTTTTTAGACATTTACAATTTTTTGTTTATTAATAATGTTACTTTCGTAACTAATTTGTAGATATTATGTGGTTTATTTTTCATAAAAGCTAGGATACAAATATCATTAAATTTTGGAATTTAGGTTTGATTTAATGAGGCAAATTGTTTTTTTCGAAAAGAAAACTAAACTCTAGTAGCGTTAAAATGTATAAACACAGGGGTAAAATTATTATTTTAATGAAAAAATGCATACCCAGGCGTTTGTAATGAGTAAATGTCGGGTTAGTCTCCATTATTTCAAATGAAAAACTGCCTACCTAGGCGTTTATACAATTAAAGGCCCCGAATCCACGTTGAACATTGGGATTTAATGTATCCCGGCGCTTGTTAAACACGAGAGGCCAAAATAAGTGCCTAAATAACCCAATTTACAAAATTAGAGCCCGCAAATCATGTCACAAAGTCAATATCAAAAGAGATAGAGAAAGTCAGTTAGCATATGTAAATGTGAAGGAGGATTAACTACTATTACATGCATCTTGATTAATGAATACAAGAAAACTTGTGATGACTCCCCATATTTAGTGGTTTTTAGGAAATATTTTGTTGTATTTGGGGAGTCATGAATTAAATAATTAAGTGATTTTGATGTGAATTGGAAAGAAAGTAATTTGAGAGTATTTGAGTGATTCTTTTGGAAAATATGAAATTTAATTGAAATAGGAAACTTAATATATTAAAAGAAATATTTTGATGAGAAGTTTCCTATTAATGAGATTATGTGATTGAGTCATTGTGATTATTTCCTATTTCTTTCTCTTCATGAATGCATATTTAATGAAAAAGGAAATAAAGAGAAAGGGACATACAAGAAAAGGAAAGAAAAGAAACTTAACATGCAAGGCAAAGGCAATATGGTGTTGGACTATTTTATTATAAATATACACATGCAATTGAGGAGAAAGGGAGGCTTGGTCATAATTCTTCCAATTCCTATAGCCTACACGAGATTCACGAAGAAATTGAAGACGAGAGGAAGCAGATCACACGTTATTGACGCAAGGAAAAGAAGGAGGCACCAGAGACGTACTACAAAGGCACACACACATATGCATTGACATCAACACACAAAAGGAAGGAAGCAGCTCCTCAATCTTGTCCAATTCTTACTCCTTTGTGAACTTGTAGTATGTTTTTGGATTTTCACCCAATTCTTATGTTGAACCCTATGTGTGGCTAATTTCTTTTACAACCTAGAGTACTATGAACTTGTTTGTAACTTAGTATTTTATTTCCCACTATTTAGTCATGGTTAATTTGATTTAGTTTATTTAATTTTGCTATTATTGGTTAACTTGTTTAGTGCTTGATCACCATTAGACATGTTTAGGGAATTTAGAATTGGACTTGAAAGAGGGAATTTTAAATAGACCATGGGATTAAATAGTGTAGGATTGGATTTTTATCTGATTTGCGACTAGGATAGACATATACCTAGAAGCCCTACATAGTCACATTAGAGCGGTACCGATATTAATTGGCTTAGTAAATTAGTGCAAGACATTGTGTAATTAAGCTAGGCAAGGATATAGGTGGAAACCGAAAGACATTTATAGACACTAGTACTCTAGATTAGCTAGTTGGATTAATTCATAATTAATTTAGTGGGGAATAAAATCTAAGAAGCAGATAAGGGATTAGTGGCTCTAGGTTGTTCTTTTGACTCGTGAATTTCTTTTGTGTGAATATTTTGTTTTATTTATTTTATTAGCTATTAGGTAATTAAAATCAAATTTTCTTGTTTACTCAACTTGAATGAAAATAGGAAATCTAATGCCTAGTTATTAATTGTCTGAGTCTCTGTGGGATCGACCTTGATTTACCACTTTACTAAAATACGATCCGTACACTTGCGGAATTTTTATCAAAATTTTGGTATCATCAAGTTTTTGGCGCCGTTGCCGGGGACTCAAGGCAATTAGTAATTAGAATTAGAAATTCTTTAGTAGTTTTAGCTTGAGTTTTTTTTTCTTTTGGAGAAAATAAAAAGATGGACTATTCAGAGGCTAATTATAAGTGGTATCGTTGTTATTGTTGTGGAAGTAATCATGTACCTGAGAATTGTCCATTTTTGATTTGGCAACAAACTTATGTTGATAATTTGTCTAGGCGTAGTTCGAATTTTGAGCAAGATGAGTGTTGGAACCCACATTTAGATCCTTATTCATATGCAATAGACCCACCCTTCATATCTTATTCACATGTTCAAGGAAACATTTTTGAGGATAGTGAAATATCTCGTAGAGAAGAAAGATTTGACAGATTAGAAAGATTAGCCGATATGTGTTTGAAATGGCAAGAGGATTGTTTCAAAAGGTTAGACTCAATTGAGACTAAGTTTGAATCAAGAGCACAAAATCTTGTAGCACAGATGAGTCAAATGTGCAGAGACCTTGAAGAATTAAAACAAAATCCCTCCTTTAATCATAGTTCCCCTTTGTTATCTAATGAGATTGAATATGAGGAAGTCAAGGATAGGGATGACTTTAAAGTTAAAGAAGATTTAGAGGTTGTCTTAGAGCCTGAAACTGATTTAGGAGAAAGTGATGGGTGTTTAATTGATGTTGAAGATGTGAATTCAAATGTTTGTGATTCTGATATACATGTTGATGTGAGTGTTCCTATAACTACTTTGGATCATTCTCCTATTACTGTTGTGACTCTTACTGATGAGAGTCAAATTGATTTTATCGGATGCTCATTATTCTTAGAAAGACATACATCTAATTGTTTGTATGATCATATTCTAATTCCTTTGAAATCAGTGATTGTTTGTTCTTTGAAATTGTCTATGATTGAAAAGGCACAAGTAATTAGTTTGATTGATTACTTATACTGTTTGAAAAGGAATGAAAATGAGGTGATTATGGTTTTTGATACTTATGACTAAGGATTTGTTTGGAAAGTCTGGCTGAAGACTTTAAAATTAGCGCTTCTTGGGAGGCAACCCAAGGTTTTTGTATTTGATGCTTTGTTTTGAGTTTGTAGGATTTTTTTTTTCTTCTTTTGGACCCAAAGGATGCTTCAACTTGATCTTGATGGACTAGCAGTTATGAGTGGAAATCGAGAAGAGGAAGGGGAGTATTCTTCTAATTTTTTTCTTGATTTTATTTGACTAAGAATTGTTTTGGTGATGAGTCTTTATGCTGGTTGATATGTGTGTGATGGTTAGATTTGATGGTGTGCTTCTTGAGTACTATGCTTGGTTGATATGAAAGTTGAAATATTTGTCATCTTTACACTTGCTATTGATATTTTTGTAATTCCACTACTGATGTTACTTGTTCACATTGGGGACAATGTGACATTTAAGTGTGGGGGTATGAGAGTATCATTGTTCTCTAAAGATTGTCCTCAAGCTTTCATTTTGTCAAATTTTCTTGAAAAAAAATTTTTTTTTGCCAATTTGGGGATTGATTTGGACTTGAAACAATTGGATTTGATTAGACTTTGATCTCATCTTCTTTGAATGTAACTGAAAAGGCAAGCTATTTGATTTAGATAAATTACTCTAGTATGTCAAAAAGCCTTGTGAGGAATTTGAGCCTTAATTATATTTTTTTATGAGTGAGTACATCTATTGTAATTTCCCCTCTAGAACTTGTCTTGAATGTCTTTTGACGCTCAAATCTCTTGTATGCACAAAAATGATTAAGGCCTTCGTTTCATAGCTAGTTTAGCCAAAAAGCCATCCCTTTTACATTATTTCCATTGCTTAACCCCTTTGAGCTTGCTTCTCTTTTAAAAAGAAATATTGCATATTTTAGCCTTTGAATTCTTTTGATGCAATTTTTCATCTCTTATCTATTTCTTCCATTTACGCTTTGAAAAGTGTTATACTATATTCATATGGAAAGGGGTGAAGGAATTAGAAAAGGAAAAGGGGAAATATAAGTGTTGAAGAAAGGAGAAAAAAAAAGTGAAGGTGAAAAGGAGAAGAAAAAAAATCACACAAAGTGTGAAAAAAAAACAAAGAAAAGAAGAAAAAAAAAGAAAGAAAGAAGAAGATGAAAATCAAAAGAATCGAAGAATTGTGGAGTTCAAAAGAGTCAACCCCTATGTGCTTGTTAAGTTATGTGATTCCTTCATTCCTTACTATAATTGAAATGGTTTAGCACTTTTCAAATATACCTCTATCTCATTTTCATTTCATTATCCTACCTTTTTCATTACGACCCTTAAAAGTCCTTTTGATTTGTGTGTGCATTGAGATATAAGAGTGGATATCGAGATGATAAACAAGCCTATGGTAGCTGGATTACATAGATGGAATTGAGTGAAACACAACCCCTATATACTTTGAGAGTAGAGTGTAAACACTTTGACCGGTGAGGGACATGCTTTTGTGATTTATCTCTATCAAATTGATTGTCTTATTGCTTGCATTTGGGGATGGTGAGAGAGATTTTTAAGAGGATTTAATTGTTGAGAGTTTGAATTGATTTCAACTTTGTGATGATAAAATCTTGATTTCATTTTTTGTGCTAATGTGTTAACAATTTGAAATCTTGAGGACAAGATTTAATGCAAGTGTGGGGGTGTGATGACTCCCCATATTTAGTGGTTTTTAGGAAATATTTTGTTGTATTTGGGGAGTCATGAATTAAATAATTAAGTGATTTTGATGTGAATTGGAAAGAAAGTAATTTGAGAGTATTTGAGTGATTCTTTTGGAAAATATGAAATTTAATTGAAATAGGAAACTTAATATATTAAAAGAAATATTTTGATGAGAAGTTTCCTATTAATGAGATTATGTGATTGAGTCATTGTGATTATTTCCTATTTCTTTCTCTTCATGAATGCATATTTAATGAAAAAGGAAATAAAGAGAAAGGGACATACAAGAAAAGGAAAGAAAAGAAACTTAACATGCAAGGCAAAGGCAATACGGTGTTGGACTATTTTATTATAAATATACACATGCAATTGAGGAGAAAGGGAGGCTTGGTCATAATTCTTCCAATTCCTATAGCCTACACGAGATTCACGAAGAAATTGAAGACGAGAGGAAGCAGATCACACGTTATTGACGCAAGGAAAAGAAGGAGGCACCAGAGACGTACTACAAAGGCACACACACATATGCATTGACATCAACACACAAAAGGAAGGAAGCAGCTCCTCAATCTTGTCCAATTCTTACTCCTTTGTGAACTTGTAGTATGTTTTTGGATTTTCACCCAATTCTTATGTTGAACCCTATGTGTGGCTAATTTCTTTTACAACCTAGAGTACTATGAACTTGTTTGTAACTTAGTATTTTATTTCCCACTATTTAGTCATGGTTAATTTGATTTAGTTTATTTAATTTTGCTATTATTGGTTAACTTGTTTAGTGCTTGATCACCATTAGACATGTTTAGGGAATTTAGAATTGGACTTGAAAGAGGGAATTTTAAATAGACCATGGGATTAAATAGTGTAGGATTGGATTTTTATCTGATTTGCGACTAGGATAGACATATACCTAGAAGCCCTACATAGTCACATTAGAGCGGTACCGATATTAATTGGCTTAGTAAATTAGTGCAAGACATTGTGTAATTAAGCTAGGCAAGGATATAGGTGGAAACCGAAAGGCATTTATAGACACTAGTACTCTAGATTAGCTAGTTGGATTAATTCATAATTAATTTAGTGGGGAATAAAATCTAAGAAGCAGATAAGGGATTAGTGGCTCTAGGTTGTTCTTTTGACTCGTGAATTTCTTTTGTGTGAATATTTTGTTTTATTTATTTTATTAGCTATTAGGTAATTAAAATCAAATTTTCTTGTTTACTCAACTTGAATGAAAATAGGAAATCTAATGCCTAGTTATTAATTGTCTGAGTCTCTGTGGGATCGACCTTGATTTACCACTTTACTAAAATACGATCCGTACACTTGCGGAATTTTTATCAAAATTTTGGTATCATCAAGTTTTTGGCGCCGTTGCCGGGGACTCAAGGCAATTAGTAATTAGAATTAGAAATTCTTTAGTAGTTTTAGCTTGAGTTTTTTTTTCTTTTGGAGAAAATAAAAAGATGGACTATTCAGAGGCTAATTATAAGTGGTATCGTTGTTATTGTTGTGGAAGTAATCATGTACCTGAGAATTGTCCATTTTTGATTTGGCAACAAACTTATGTTGATAATTTGTCTAGGCGTAGTTCGAATTTTGAGCAAGATGAGTGTTGGAACCCACATTTAGATCCTTATTCATATGCAATAGACCCACCCTTCATATCTTATTCACATGTTCAAGGAAACATTTTTGAGGATAGTGAAATATCTCGTAGAGAAGAAAGATTTGACAGATTAGAAAGATTAGCCGATATGTGTTTGAAATGGCAAGAGGATTGTTTCAAAAGGTTAGACTCAATTGAGACTAAGTTTGAATCAAGAGCACAAAATCTTGTAGCACAGATGAGTCAAATGTGCAGAGACCTTGAAGAATTAAAACAAAATCCCTCCTTTAATCATAGTTCCCCTTTGTTATCTAATGAGATTGAATATGAGGAAGTCAAGGATAGGGATGACTTTAAAGTTAAAGAAGATTTAGAGGTTGTCTTAGAGCCTGAAACTGATTTAGGAGAAAGTGATGGGTGTTTAATTGATGTTGAAGATGTGAATTCAAATGTTTGTGATTCTGATATACATGTTGATGTGAGTGTTCCTATAACTACTTTGGATCATTCTCCTATTACTGTTGTGACTCTTACTGATGAGAGTCAAATTGATTTTATCGGATGCTCATTATTCTTAGAAAGACATACATCTAATTGTTTGTATGATCATATTCTAATTCCTTTGAAATCAGTGATTGTTTGTTCTTTGAAATTGTCTATGATTGAAAAGGCACAAGTAATTAGTTTGATTGATTACTTATACTGTTTGAAAAGGAATGAAAATGAGGTGATTATGGTTTTTGATACTTATGACTAAGGATTTGTTTGGAAAGTCTGGCTGAAGACTTTAAAATTAGCGCTTCTTGGGAGGCAACCCAAGGTTTTTGTATTTGATGCTTTGTTTTGAGTTTGTAGGATTTTTTTTTTCTTCTTTTGGACCCAAAGGATGCTTCAACTTGATCTTGATGGACTAGCAGTTATGAGTGGAAATCGAGAAGAGGAAGGGGAGTATTCTTCTAATTTTTTTCTTGATTTTATTTGACTAAGAATTGTTTTGGTGATGAGTCTTTATGCTGGTTGATATGTGTGTGATGGTTAGATTTGATGGTGTGCTTCTTGAGTACTATGCTTGGTTGATATGAAAGTTGAAATATTTGTCATCTTTACACTTGCTATTGATATTTTTGTAATTCCACTACTGATGTTACTTGTTCACATTGGGGACAATGTGACATTTAAGTGTGGGGGTATGAGAGTATCATTGTTCTCTAAAGATTGTCCTCAAGCTTTCATTTTGTCAAATTTTCTTGAAAAAAAATTTTTTTTTGCCAATTTGGGGATTGATTTGGACTTGAAACAATTGGATTTGATTAGACTTTGATCTCATCTTCTTTGAATGTAACTGAAAAGGCAAGCTATTTGATTTAGATAAATTACTCTAGTATGTCAAAAAGCCTTGTGAGGAATTTGAGCCTTAATTATATTTTTTTATGAGTGAGTACATCTATTGTAATTTCCCCTCTAGAACTTGTCTTGAATGTCTTTTGACGCTCAAATCTCTTGTATGCACAAAAATGATTAAGGCCTTCGTTTCATAGCTAGTTTAGCCAAAAAGCCATCCCTTTTACATTATTTCCATTGCTTAACCCCTTTGAGCTTGCTTCTCTTTTAAAAAGAAATATTGCATATTTTAGCCTTTGAATTCTTTTGATGCAATTTTTCATCTCTTATCTATTTCTTCCATTTACGCTTTGAAAAGTGTTATACTATATTCATATGGAAAGGGGTGAAGGAATTAGAAAAGGAAAAGGGGAAATATAAGTGTTGAAGAAAGGAGAAAAAAAAAGTGAAGGTGAAAAGGAGAAGAAAAAAAATCACACAAAGTGTGAAAAAAAAACAAAGAAAAGAAGAAAAAAAAAGAAAGAAAGAAGAAGATGAAAATCAAAAGAATCGAAGAATTGTGGAGTTCAAAAGAGTCAACCCCTATGTGCTTGTTAAGTTATGTGATTCCTTCATTCCTTACTATAATTGAAATGGTTTAGCACTTTTCAAATATACCTCTATCTCATTTTCATTTCATTATCCTACCTTTTTCATTACGACCCTTAAAAGTCCTTTTGATTTGTGTGTGCATTGAGATATAAGAGTGGATATCGAGATGATAAACAAGCCTATGGTAGCTGGATTACATAGATGGAATTGAGTGAAACACAACCCCTATATACTTTGAGAGTAGAGTGTAAACACTTTGACCGGTGAGGGACATGCTTTTGTGATTTATCTCTATCAAATTGATTGTCTTATTGCTTGCATTTGGGGATGGTGAGAGAGATTTTTAAGAGGATTTAATTGTTGAGAGTTTGAATTGATTTCAACTTTGTGATGATAAAATCTTGATTTCATTTTTTGTGCTAATGTGTTAACAATTTGAAATCTTGAGGACAAGATTTAATGCAAGTGTGGGGGTGTGATGACTCCCCATATTTAGTGGTTTTTAGGAAATATTTTGTTGTATTTGGGGAGTCATGAATTAAATAATTAAGTGATTTTGATGTGAATTGGAAAGAAAGTAATTTGAGAGTATTTGAGTGATTCTTTTGGAAAATATGAAATTTAATTGAAATAGGAAACTTAATATATTAAAAGAAATATTTTGATGAGAAGTTTCCTATTAATGAGATTATGTGATTGAGTCATTGTGATTATTTCCTATTTCTTTCTCTTCATGAATGCATATTTAATGAAAAAGGAAATAAAGAGAAAGGGACATACAAGAAAAGGAAAGAAAAGAAACTTAACATGCAAGGCAAAGGCAATACGGTGTTGGACTATTTTATTATAAATATACACATGCAATTGAGGAGAAAGGGAGGCTTGGTCATAATTCTTCCAATTCCTATAGCCTACACGAGATTCACGAAGAAATTGAAGACGAGAGGAAGCAGATCACACGTTATTGACGCAAGGAAAAGAAGGAGGCACCAGAGACGTACTACAAAGGCACACACACATATGCATTGACATCAACACACAAAAGGAAGGAAGCAGCTCCTCAATCTTGTCCAATTCTTACTCCTTTGTGAACTTGTAGTATGTTTTTGGATTTTCACCCAATTCTTATGTTGAACCCTATGTGTGGCTAATTTCTTTTACAACCTAGAGTACTATGAACTTGTTTGTAACTTAGTATTTTATTTCCCACTATTTAGTCATGGTTAATTTGATTTAGTTTATTTAATTTTGCTATTATTGGTTAACTTGTTTAGTGCTTGATCACCATTAGACATGTTTAGGGAATTTAGAATTGGACTTGAAAGAGGGAATTTTAAATAGACCATGGGATTAAATAGTGTAGGATTGGATTTTTATCTGATTTGCGACTAGGATAGACATATACCTAGAAGCCCTACATAGTCACATTAGAGCGGTACCGATATTAATTGGCTTAGTAAATTAGTGCAAGACATTGTGTAATTAAGCTAGGCAAGGATATAGGTGGAAACGAAAGGCATTTATAGACACTAGTACTCTAGATTAGCTAGTTGGATTAATTCATAATTAATTTAGTGGGGAATAAAATCTAAGAAGCAGATAAGGGATTAGTGGCTCTAGGTTGTTCTTTTGACTCGTGAATTTCTTTTGTGTGAATATTTTGTTTTATTTATTTTATTAGCTATTAGGTAATTAAAATCAAATTTTCTTGTTTACTCAACTTGAATGAAAATAGGAAATCTAATGCCTAGTTATTAATTGTCTGAGTCTCTGTGGGATCGACCTTGATTTACCACTTTACTAAAATACGATCCGTACACTTGCGGAATTTTTATCAAAATTTTGGTAGCATCAACTTTTTACTTGTTATGACCATCATATCCTCCGGTCCATTGAGAATGGTTCGTACTATTTTTATTTAACTAAACATTTGATCAAATTGTCTAATTGATCCAGAATCTACAACCATGAGTTACTAAAGAGGATTTGATAATCTTGGAAATAGTAGAACACAGACTCTAACAATCAACCAAACAAACAACAATTAAATAGCATATGATGATCATTCTAATGCACTTGCATCCAAGACAGTCACTTATATATTGTTGTCATGTGACTTCAGAAAGTGAACAAGTTGACCAATGTAGTGTTGATATTGAAGCTCCATATCTCTGATCATGGTGGCAGCCTCCCTTGCACGTCTCCTCAATCCTTCTCCTTCTTCCAAAACCAAGGCCATCTTCAAAGCCTTTGCTATATCTTCTCATCCATCTTCTTCCCTCTCTATCTCCACACCCAAGCCTTTCTCTACAAGAAATCTTGCATTCACACCTTGATCTAATATCATTGGAAGAAGAACAAGACTATGTCCAAATGCTAATATCTCAATCATAGATCCCCATCCTACATGAAACAATGAACCCCCAATAGATTCATGTCTCAAAATTTCAACTTGGGGTGCCCAGCCCATGTTCACCAATCCTCTTTCTCTTGTTCTTGAACAAAATTCAGGTGGTAAAATTTCTGAGTCATCATCCTTATTGGCCCATTCTGGCTTTCTTAGAGCCCATAGAAATGGAACTTGAGAAAGATCCAAGCCATAAGCTATCTCATGAATTTGTACCTTGCTTAGTTTGCATTCACTGCCAAAACCAACAAATACAAATGATTTAGGCTTTTGTTCATCCAACCAATTGAAGACACACTTCCTTGATGATATTTCTTCATCATTCTTGACATCATCTCTTCTTTCATGCTCCTCCATTGGTGGGAGTAAGCCTGCTGGTATCATAAGCCATTTTAAGCTGGGGAACTTTCTCAAATGGAATATCCACTGTAGCTTCAACACCATCTGGTAGGTCTCCATTAGGGAGTTTTGGTAATGGCAAGCCAACAAAGGTTATGAGAGAGGCTAAATCTGAAGGCACTTTGGGAAGCCTTTCAATGTTTCTTGGGGTAGACACAAAAGAGACTCTAACTCCAAATCTGGCTAAGGCTATGGAAAGTTGGAAGAATGACATCATGTGGCCAAACGCACACCATGGAAGCATCACTACATGAATTTCCGTTGCCATGCATTTCCTTCTTTTTCTTCTTCTCAAAGTTTTGCTTGCTAGCTAGTTTGCTACTTCTCATCGATACTTTATAATGCTCTCATCTCTCCTTCCCAAAATACTCCATCCGTTCCTAAATATAAGATCACTTTGGTTAATTTGGGGAGATTAAGGAAGACAATAAAATTACATGATCTTCCTAAAATCCCCTCAATTACTTAACTTTAAAAGAAGGAGGGGTTTTCAATGAAAAAAGGGAGTATAAGGGTAGTTTGGGTAAAACTTGAGATAAAATAGAAAGTGATATTATATTTAGGAACTTATCTACTTCCCCATAGTGATCTTATATTTAGGAACGGAGGGAGTATAAACTAAGAAGGGTTAACCCATAACATAATGAAAAGAAAATGGGAAAAATATGAGTTAGGAAATTTTTGTGAACAATACGGGTTAGAAAAGATATCCCCACCCTCTCATAAAAGAAAAAGTAATAGATTTATAAGTTTTAAAAGAGAAAAAGATTATGATAAGCCTAAATGGTTCCAATGTGAAAAGCATAGAGTAAACAACTATAAAAAGAGGTATATGTCATCAAAAAGCATAGGTAGGAAAGATCTAAAAGACATAGTTTGTAATAAATGTGGTCAAATTGGTCACTACGCAAGAAATTGCAGGACAGAAAAGAAAATTGGAAATTTAAATATTAGTAAAGAAAATAAAGCAAATTTATTAACCATAATGATCAATGAGGATTATAGTGAATATAGTTCAGAAGAAAAGTACTTGACTGATAAAAAAGAGGTAAGAAACATCATCAATATAACACATAAATCTCGTCCCTCGACTTTGTGTCTTTAGTGGCTCGGCTAGCACGTGTTTGCTTCTTTTACCTTTCCCTGAATGAGTCAGAAGCCATTAAATTTGCTTTACTTAGTGCGATGAGCTATGTACTATTCATAAGCCGTATATGTCTCTTTCATGCAGCTTCATTAATATTAATTGACAGCAACGACAACATAATTGTAATTGCCTATTGCCTAAAGTTTATTACAATTTGCTACATTTATTAGTTGGATAATAAATGTTGCCTTTTAAAGTCAAACTTTCTGTTCCATTTACTTTGGCGCATTTAATGTAGAGATAATAAGTGGCAGTATGTTTATCATATATAAAGGCATGTGTGCGGTCTCTTTTGCCCATTGACGTGCCTTTCTTTCCGTGATAGTTTAGATGGCATCCCATGATGTTCTATTCATTTCTATGGTTCATCCTGGATCTGCCCCCTTCTCCATTGCCATTAAAATAGATAGAGTTTACTCTGTCGAGGATGTGGAGATATTGGGCGAGGGTTTACCCTCTGTAAAGACTCTTTCATCTGTTGACGTTGTTGTTTATGATGAGAAGGTCAATGATTTCCTTAATGTTTCCTATATTTTTTTAAATTACTTTTTAAGCTGATCTAATGAGATTGTGTCTTTATTTTAGGGTTCCAAGATTATTCTAAGAATTGGTGATCAGGAGAGCATGGATAGATTTGTTTGGCTTTTATATCCAGGATTTGCATTTGAGCTTATTAGGCCGAGGGTTAATTATGGTGGTCTTGGAGTATGTAATGATTATCATTTGGAGGCTGTTAATGATACTCAACTTAAGGAATGTATTGGTATGTTTCCTCCATTTCCTTATGACGTATGGACTCCTGCTCAGCTGACTGCTACTCAGATGCCTGGCGACCACTTATTTGGTTTGGAGAAATTTCTCTTATTTTGCATTTATGTGATTACATGATTTAAAATTATCAATTTTTTTCCAGATTTAGTTGGATTTTTGCAGTACGTCTCATTTATTACAAAAGTTAAAAATAAAGGATTCTCGGAAAGAGAGATTCGTATCCTTCTGTCGTGTAGGCGGAATAGGGCTGGGGGGTAAGAAAGTACTGTTGAGATTTTGTTATGATTTATAGTTTGCAGCTTCTTTATGTGTGCTGTCCTTTTTTAGGTCTGGCAAAATAGTTATATGCATATTGCGTGGTTCCTGGTTGGATGTGGTTGAAAGGGTCATAAAGGACACAAATTTGAGGGATGTCACTCCATTTGTTCACCTTTGATATGTTGTCTGCTCCGGGATTCTTGAATCTGGTATGTATTTTTAAATTGGTGTGATTTTATGTTTGCTAATAGGGTTTACATTCTGTTTTAAATAATGGTGAAATTTTTATTTTTTTAATAAGAAAGATTAATATCTTTTAGTTTATTTCTTTTAATAGGTATTCCAATGGGTGAGTCGTTTTCTGATGCTTCATATCTTGAAATTGATCCTCCAAACCCTCGGATTCAGCAGCTCAAGACTAGAATGATTAGTGGCTAGCATATATTATATCGATTTATTAATATTTAATTTCGGTCTTGTAATATTTGTCTTTCGTATAAGTATTGATCACGAACCTTTCCCTTATGGGTAGTCAGTGTGTGTGATACTGTGACTTTTCGTATTGTTTCATGTTTGTTGTTGTTAACCTTTCCTTTATGGGTAGTCAGTGTGTGTTGTACTGTGACTTTACCTATTGTTTCATGTTTGTTGATGTTATTGTATTGTATCTGAGGACTTCTAAGTTCGTTTACATTATTCTTGATGCATCTGTTACAATTAACCCTTTTTAAATTTATGTTTAAACTTAACTTGATGGATGTGTAAGCGTTGAATGTTGGGTCGAGTTCATATATGATCAGTGAGCTTTTCAATAATAAAAAATTTGAATGGTTAGGTCTGTATGCATGTGATATTGTGAATGACATAATGAATCTTCCTATCTTTACTTTAAATTTATATTCAATTATTTTCTTTATATTTTTATTGTTATATATGTATGTAATTGTTTTTATAAACGGAATACTTAAAATTGTTTGTGAACCGGTAAATTATTTAAATTTAGAATCCATTGGCTTCTTTATATTTTTATTGTTTATGTATGTATGCAATTATTAAGATATATATTCATCTTTCTTTTAAAATACTCCACTAACATTTGCATGTCGTTTAAAAAATGTTTTCTAGAAATTTCTTGCACTAGACACCTTAGGGATCATTACATTGTCAGCTATTTGGCTAAGCAACCAGATGAGAATATTAATTTGGAATAGATGTTACATGTCAAATCATACATTCATACACTCGACCAAAAAAAATCATACATTCATACTTGATTTAAAAAAATCTTTAATTCTCTTAGAATCCATCATTAAATTTATCTACTCTTCTCTATTCTGTTTCACTCTCTCAACGAAGATCCTACTATATGTGAACTCTATGCGAATGTAATCTCCTACTTCTATGTAGACTTCTATATTTATAGGCATACCTTGTAACAACTTTCTCTATTTTCTAAAAAGACTTCCACTTTTATTATCTTCTTTCTTATTCCAATCCTTTATCACCAAGATTTTATCCTTTAAATGAATATAGTCTATTTTTCAAATACTTCAAATTAATATATGTCTTTCCTCAATTATTAAAATTATGAAGAAAAAACGGAAAGTAATATAACATAAAACCCGTAGAATATTACGCATCAAGTATGATTTCTACATTAACATACTCCAAAACCACGTCTACCATAATATACCACAATGACAATATTTAACATGAACTAAATAATATTACTTTCATGTGTATCATCCGATCATCAATGATCATTGTTTTGATAAAAAAAATCAATTATCATTGTTGAATTAATTAGAAGATTTAATTACACTCTTTGCTAAAATAATAGGATAATTGATATTATTTATATTTTTTAAAAAAATACTTTCCATATATGTAATCTTATAATACTGTAATGTTCATATATAATCTCATTTGAAGCGTTATCAAATGTAGGTGAATTAATTTTAATAAAGGCTAAAGTATGCTTTTGGTCCCTTAACTTTGGAGAAAGTCATGTTTTGGTCCTTAACTTTGAAAAGTGTCTTTTTAGACCCTTAAGTTTGGAGAAAGTAATCTTTTAATCCCTTAACTTTGAAGAAAGTCATATTTAGTCTCTTAACTTTTAAAAGTGAAGGGACCAAAAACATACTTTAGCCTTTAATAAATATAATTTCATAATTATTTTCTTTATACATACCTACATATATTAAACATTAATGTAAAAAAAATAAGTCACCATAGTCATACATTTCCGACAGGCATGGGGTTTGACCATTGTTAACATTAATTTGTAGTTGGATAAAACTATGCAATCTGGAACATCTAGGTAGGCTCTATGGATAGAGTTAATGTCATCATTATTGTTCTACATTTTTTCTATGGTTGATTGTTGAGTGCTTTAAATGCTTCTCTTTGAGGAAAAATGTTTAGCCCAAAAATCTACTCGCTCTCGTCTCTAATATAAGAGCTAGCCCCCCAAGAAAATACTTCTTAAGAAAACATGTAAATGTTAGTTGCATCTCTCGAGTTAATGTTTCTTTTCCAATATTGTCCATGTTTATTATGATACTTTTAAGAGAGAGAAATACATAAGCATTAATAAATATGAAAGAGAGTTAGTGTAACATCCCATTTTTTGGAATATAACTTAGAATTTTTTTTTAGCATAGAAATTTTATTAATATAGGGAGAACAACTAGATTATAATTAAAAAGGGATTGATGTGTATTTATATATATATATATATATATATATATATATATATATATATATATATATATATATATATATATTTATAAAACTCTAAACCCTAAACCCTTCTTGTATATAACTCTATTATATCACATGAATATATCTTATTTCCAGTCAATTAATTACTTGACTGCGCATTCATATCTTCAGTATTGTGGACGGCAAGATGACCGGTTTGAAATTGACGGGATTTCTATAAGGTTTTTTAACGAAAGAGCTGACGATCAGTGAGTCGCCTCGCATGTATTATGAACAGAACTATATTTTACTTATTTAATTTCGTATGCAATGAGTAGGACAATCCTTGTCTACTAACATTGATGATATATTTTAAAAATTCTTCAATCGGATCGCAGACTTTGAATATGGAATAAATGGTTCAGCCTAATGTCTCTTCAGTATGTTTATGTTCATCGTTCATGCATATCGAGATGGTAAATTGGTGCCACAGCACGAATATGTAATTGAGGACACATATTATTAAATTTTTTTAAAAAAAAAAATTTCATGCATTATGTACGGTACATTTTATTACATAGTTTTTTGTAGCATTTTGCTTTTACCGAAAAAGGTACTTTTCCTCGACTTGTATCAAGAATAACTCCTTCACATTTAAATTCATGTAAAAGGCTTTATAAGTCAGTAGGAAATAATCTAAATGGACAGAGGTGATATAAGTCATAATTAAATTTACTAAAAAGGAAAAAAAAAACCAAACTATACGGTTTTTTTTAACTGCCTTAAAATTATCACAAATTAAAGGATATTTACTTTCCACGAGTGAGACCTAACAATGGTTGAAAATGTATAAGTTGTTCATTTTATTTTTAGGGTTTATATATAGTGTTGGCAATAAACTTTTAGAGTTGGGAACATGTAAAGATATAATAATTGTTAACTACCAAATGTAGGAATCTTTTAAAGGGACTAACTTTAAGATGAATTGTAATGGCTATATCATGTAGTGTCTGTCTAGAAAAAATTTTAAAACAAGAGAGGTTTGTTCATATAACATGCTAATATTAAATGGCTGTTATAGGATCAATTGATGGTTAATATAGTAGTGTAGGCTTTAATACTTCATAGAGATATGTGCAACAATTGTTAAATAGGGATATATTGTCTTAAATGAAGGTGGTATCCATGTTTAACACGATCAGTATAATTTGGTTGGTGGTTTTCCTCTCTAATTTTAAATTTTTAAAAAAGTCGGAACAAATTTTTTTTAAAAAAGTATGAGACAGAGGCAAGTTGTGCCTCTTCAATTATAGGGAATTCTAAAAGAAGTTGTAATAGTAAATAAACAGTACTTCTAAGTATTTAAGAGAGTGACACTACCACTACAATTTGATTCGAGGGATAGTCATACTCACTTCTTTCACACGTAAAGAGTTGCTTCAACTTAAAGTAGGAGTGGACATTTACCTGCTTTTATGTTAAAAATAAGTGAATATTTCTCAAGCAATTGTAGAAAAGTATTGACAGACACGATGCACCGTTGCTTTTTATGGGAAAACAAATAGTTGTTGGTGATTGTATAATAGAAGACAATTATTGAACATAGAGTACTGTTATTTTCCTATAAATTATAACTTTTCCAATTCCCCAAAAATCTCATTGGCCATCATAACCAACCTATAAAAGACATTCTGCTTAAAAGTCGTAAAAAAGTAATATATTGATACCCATGAAATATGACGCAACACTGAATAGATCCAGCGCATTCTCCCATTCACTGTCTCGAACACCTAATTGTCTCAGGACACAATAAAAACAGATTAACCTCCAGAATTTTTCCCTTCTCCAGTAGGTTGAGCCCACTTCAACTCTTCTAATCACCACTTCGTTGATAATTACTGTCCCGCATGTTATATTTAGGTTACAAGTGTCTAACCCCATCCACGACCGCACGTATTCAGTTACCTCCGCCATTATTCGGGGATTCGAATGATTCATTTTTACACGCTGCATGTTCATATATAGTAAAATCAGGTTAATAGAGCATTAAAACATAGTAAGATAAAATTATCGGGTCCCTATTTCGTCATTACTTTGCTTCTACAATTGTCAACTACATCAAATTCCTACCCATACCTAAGATGTCCAACACAATTGACACAGATTTAATTGCAACATGTAGGGGTTTCTAATTTTCTACAAATTTAAACTATTGCCCTATACGAAAACACACACCTTTATAGACCAAGTTCCAGCTATTCTAGATAGTTTGGACTCTTTAAGATTTGGAGATCTTTGTCATTTATTGCATAAAAATAGGTCCACTATATAATCATCAATGTCACCCTTTGTATTGTTGGGAAATATCTTTAATTATATCTGATATGCCAAATATTGTTTAAAAGTTTTCAAAAGTGAATTATTTGAAACGTTTTCCCCTACATTATCCCCCAGGAAATCACGTTTCGAATATTCTAATTTAAAGAGTTTGTAAGCATCAACTATTTTTCAACAAGTTAATTTTGTTCTTAATAAAAATTGAAATTTTTTTTTAGGTTGATCCTTTTAAAACAATGCTTAAGCGCCATCAACCTTCCTTAACCTTAATCATCAAAACTATAAATACCTTTTAATGTAAAATACTGCTACTCAACAATTTTATTACTTTGTTATGAATATCCAAAGAGCTAGCTAAAAAAAACATATGACATACTCATTATAAATTGTCTTCCACTAGGAGATGCTGGGAAAAAAACCATGATAGCTAAGGGCAGAGAAGAATAACAATTCCACACCGATTTTTTCAACACCTGCAGGATAATAGTGGAAACAAAAAATGCTAAATACATTTCTATGATTAAAGATTTAAAATGCCTTGTATATAGGAATATTATTGAAAAAGAAAAAAAATTGATTTAATTAACTAAATTTGGTTGTCAATTTTTTACTTTGATTTTTGCTTCACTAATTACAAATTTCACTGTCTTCCTATGCAACTCCACTCCTTTTTGCAAATTATATAATCTATTTCTTCGTTTCATTGTTGATTGCATTCAATGAAAAATTATTTTTCTAATCATAGCTGCCTTTTAAGTTTTAACCCATTAACATTTATATGAAATCTCTAAAATTAGCTGATCAAATAAAAATCTATAAAATTAACACAGAAACATGTCATTAAATGCTCGATGAAAATTATATAAATTATTGCATTTTGAAAGGGTCCTCTCCGTATGAAAAAACAAAAAGAACAGGTCCTCTTGTGTAAAACAATAGTACTCACGCACGTTTCTTGGTTTGCTCTATCATGGATAACAGCCCCGGCCTCTAACTCAAGATATTAACTCTCCCAATCATGCGGGGAATTTTTACAGGTGGGTCCTCTCCATGTGCCAAAAAAGAGAATGGGTCTTCTCCTCTAAAACAATACTTCCTACTCTAAAACATCGTATAAGTAATGTTTATGTTATGAAGGGAAGGAATCTGTTTAAGTACCATAATATTAATAGAGATAGCTGAAAATCTTTTCACTCATTACTAAATGCTTTCAAAGAATCATATCATTCTTGATTAGCTACCATCTATTTCTATTTACCTATGATATAACTAAGTACCTATAGTTTATTCATCTATGCTTATTGTAATTCCTAACTTTGAAAACCAAACTTGTGATTTAGAGTGGGCATGTAATATAGAAGAAGAGTGCTAATAGAAAACTAAATTTAGAAATGATATGTGACATAGATAGATTATAATTGTTGATATACTTAAAGATTAATGTTTCCAATAGTAACTTGTCTTACTATTACTTAAATTAATTTAAAAACTAACTTTACCTAACCACTTAAAATAAGAGATAGATAATTACTTACCTGTCACTATTGCCCAGAATAATGAATGATGTTGAAAGTTCTTCAAGCTTGCTCCCAATAATGAAGACAGACGGAGAACACAAATGAAGGATTCAAAGGAACTAGCCTTTAGCTTTATGTTATATATATATTAAATAGACTTATTCAATCACATGTGAGTTACATGATGGGACATTCAATATCTATTTACGTCTTTACCTCTGATTTGCTTTGTCCCCAAGTTTTGAAGGTATTTTACCTTCCTATCCAACTACATATAATGATATATCAAATGTTTCTTGAGTGAGGCGTGTTTCATCTTGACATTTATTGAAGTTTGGTCCTTCAATGAAAATGTTATACCTAAACCTTTTATTGGTAAAATAGAATACTCCCACTGGTCCCTAATATAAGAGTCACACGTTAAAACATAGACTTCTTATGAAAACATCTAGAACTTAGTTGGCTGTCTTGAGTTATTTTTTCTCAATGCTGCACATATTTATTACCAAACTTTAAGTAAAAGGAATACAAAAATATTAATAAATATAAGATTGAGGTAAAGTCAAATTTCAAAAACTCATTAAATGAGGAGAAGATCTGGGATCATTTAATAAATGTAAAAACTATCTTTACCTAACCAGTTAAAATTAGAGATACATAGCTACTTACTTGTCACTATTGCCCAGTACGATGATTGATGTTGAAAGTCCTTCAAGCTTCCTCCTATATATATATATATATATATATATATATATATATATATATATATATATATATATTAAATGAACCTATTCAATCACCATGCCAGCTATTGTTGAATAGTAAAGTCAACATCTACTTATCAATTTCCCCACGCCTTTACATATGCTTTGCTTTGTCCTCAAGCTTTCAAGGTATTTTACCTTATTGTCCAACAATATATTGGAATATCAAATGTATGTTGAGTGTACCGTGTCTGATCTTCACATTTATTGAAGTTTGGTACTTCAATAAAATGTTATACCTACACCTTTTATTGGTAAAATGGAATACTCCCTGGTCCCTGGTATAAGAACCAACCATTAAAACAAAGACTTCTTAGCAAAACATGTGAAACTTAATTGGTGTCTTCAGTTATTTGTTTCTCAATAATACTCATATTTATTATGATACTTTGAGTGAAAGAAATACATAAGCATAAATAAATATAAGATTGAATTATAGGCAAAGGTGGAAAAACTTATTAAATGAATATGCACAGTTGACCATATACAGACTTATTATTGGAATTTATCAATCAACGAATTCTTTAATGCTTTATCATTCATTCAAGATTTACATAAGTTTGTATCCACATCTTTGGTTCTCTCTTGCTTAATGCTCAATTTTATAATGTATTTTGCCTTCTTGTCATAACATGCAATTTAATATTCATTTTATGCTGCGCACAAGGACATGTACTAGCAGCAACTGTTATATCATTTGTGCCAACTTGCCTTAAAATATACACAAAAATCGGCCCCATTATCAGTCACAAACTACTCCCTCAATAACACTCTGTATCTTCGTATCATGACCCTTAGATTTTATTCAAGACTTCATAAAATGGTACATTTTACCTTATTTTTTTTCCCTTTTTAAGCATGTTTTACTTTTTTTAACAATATATGACAATTGTTTAAAAAAAACCAACATCTTCGTTCACCCTCTTCTCACTTTGCTGAACTACGGCATCTGATCACAGTGACGCAACGATGAGTTCAATATTTGTTGAACACCACTTAAACGAAGCCTAACTTGGTAACTTAAATTTCATTTTCGCAGTCAAGTAAATGTAAGCCATAGTTTTTTTCTCCCCAGAACATTTGAAATACGGGTTCTTCAGGTATCTTTGATTTCGTTCTTTGGTTAAATGTGGTAAATTTTTTTATTAAATCCTTTAAGATTGAATCTGGATTGCATTATTTTTGCTTTTATACATTGGAAAGCCTTTCTTAATTTCTCAAATTATTCAAATTCTTAAATTTAGGCACGAATGTAGTAGTTATCGTTGTATGTATGGGCCCAGTGGTTACTGAATTTTTTCGTCACTGTTTCTACTTTGAATTAGAAGTTAAAGCAACTATTAACATGCAATTCATGAGGCGTGCTAATGGGTTCCTCTTTTCCTTACCATAGTACATGTATTAGCAGCTTTTTCCAAATACTTTAATACATTACTTGGAAGTTTCCTTCAACTACATAGTCCCATTCAATGAATCCAACTTGCCATATTTTTAAAACAATATGAAATGCCTGTATGTGTACCCAGAACTGAAAAGGGTGTTCATGAGTCATATCTAGACTTTTTCCATCTATTGGATCCAGGCCTTAATAAATGTGTAATCTCTAGACTAGCGCATTAATTTATCTTGTGCAAAAGAAATTTGTATGATAATAGTCACAATGTAACTACGATAGTTTTGTGTGTCCTTTAATTCCTTAACAATAATTACTAACCTAATAACTTATAAGCATTAAAACAATATAATCCTAAGAGCATAGAAAAGGCCGTACCAACAAATAAAGAGGAAAAAATTTTGTTAACCCAAATTCTTCATTCCAATTATCTTACTTAACTTTTTCACACTACCAAAAGTATTTTACATTTATAATTTTTTTAAAAAAACAATTTTTAATTTGTGTCCTGAAATTTGAAGACTTCGATGCATTTAATATATAAAAAACCTACTGCCACAATAACAATGACTATTACAATCTATATATCATAGGTTTCAACCCTTTAACAAATTGTAATGAACCGACATTGATAGATGATAATTTAAACAGCTGTCACTACTTTTACAATTATAACCTAATATTTACACCTACCACCTCACCCTATACACCAAAACCAAGTAATACATTTTTCATTATATATAGATCTATCTGTTCAAGTTATTGTGACATCGTTTCCCTTCTATGTTCAAAACCTCCATTGCATTCCATTTATATATCAGTAGAAAGTAGCTATCTGAAACTTCATTTTTTTTAATGGAGACATTACCTACTTCTACTCTTTCATCTCTCAATCCAGAATCATCTCATTTTAAGATAGTCATAAAAATTGATAGAATATTTAACAATGAACATGTCTGGATTGTTGGACCCAGAAGATCCCCTATGAAAGAATAAATTTCAGTAGATGTTGTAGTTTTCGATAATGAGGTACCCTTATCATTATTTTATGTTCCTTCTTCTGCAATTTTATTTGGTTTTATAATTTTTAATAATTTATTTGAGACTTACCTACAGGGTTCAAAGATGCTGATGAAGTTAATGACGGAGGATGCAAGAGATATATTCCTCGAGATCCTAAAGGAAGGAATTGTCTACGAAATATTCAATCCTACAGTTGAGACTGGTGGTGAGAATATCCATGAAAACTATCATTTAATTCTACGTGCATCATGTGTTGTTCAAGAGTTGAACATTTTGTTTCGCACATTTCTCTACACCATTAAGATACCATATCAACTTGAATGAGGAAGGGCTAATATAACAGGTTTTTTCGGTAAGTTTAGGCCTACAATGCTCACAAGTATATCAACAATTCTCTAAAGTGAATGAAACTTAAATTGTTCTCTACAGATGTAGTTGGGTTCCTACTAAAGGTGTCATCGATACGGAAAGTCAAATGTAATAGCCTTTGGGAGAAGGAGTTTGAAATTGTATTGGGCACATGGGATCCTACTTTTGGCTGGTATTTTCTATGTTCATTTTTTTCTTAAAAACAATTCTAAATGATTATTTGATTAACTTTTGTTTATGTTAGGATAAATAAAAAAACCCTTATGCGTATTAAGAGGGTCATGGGTGGAACCAACTGCTAAAGATTTGAGAGATCGAATTGATTTGGACGATCCACCATTTATTCATTTGCGTTATGTTATCATTGAAGCTCATCTTTTATCATGTTTGAAAGTGAACTACCAAAATTCATAATGATAGGTCTATTGCAAAATCATGAAACACCTTGAAAGACTATTTATGTGATTTTATTAATATGATTCTAGGTAACGTTATTGTGAGCTCTTTATCGGATGCAAGTTGTGTTGATGTAGACCCTGATATTCCAGAAGTTCGTGTGCTGATAGAAAATATGTTTGATATGTATGTGGATTTTTAACGTTGTATCTATTAATTTAAAATTCTCAATTTAAATTAAATTTGAGTGTACATAAATCCGTATAAAGTAATGAGAGGTTATGTTAGTAACGTTTGTGTTTTCCGAAAAAAAAATGTAAGAAACATGTAGGTACATATATCTATAATTGTGAGCTTCCGTGCGTCAGCACGGGAGTAGCCACTCGTTTGTAGAATAAAGAGAGCTAGCTTTGAGGATGATGAAGAAGAAAACTCGAATTACTCAATTGAAAACGAATGTTTAGGAATAGGATTATGTAATTGTAAAGAGTGTGATAAAAGGAGAATAAATGTGATATCCACTGAGACAACATTCAATTTCTTATAGATATAATAGATAAAATCATAGATGAAGAAATTAAGAATTAATATCTATTAAAAATAAAGGAACTATTGGATAGTGAAGAAAAACAAGATAAAGATGAAAGTCTTCCCACAACTGTCAATAATATACTACAAAGATTTAATAAGATCTCATAATAAAAGGTTGGGATAAAGGAATTACAAGAAGAAATTAAAAATCTTAAAGAAGACATAAGGATACTAAAAATAAATGAAGTAGATAAACAATGGGAAATCATAGAAATTAAAGCAAAAATAGAAGTTCTACATAAAAATATGCAAAACCATCTAAGAACGATACGGAAGAAAGTGATGAAGATGTAAAAGAAAGAAGAGACATAATGAAGAGTAATGATGACTCCCCTCCTAGTGAGAAACATGAGAAATTCGTTAATATTATTAAAATAATTACTTATAGAAATTGGTATTGTCAAATAAGTCTGGTAATAAATAATGAATACTACCGAACTGTAGTAGCCCTAGTAGATTCAGGAGCAAATTTAAATTGTAAGTGTAATGTTTATAGGGCTATAGGCCTTTTACTTTCTAGTCTTGCAGTGAGTGTAATGTTTTAATTCGAATGATAAAACGGTAATATTTTGTTGAAAAATTTCTAAAAAATTGGATGAAAATATATCATGCTAGAGATGAGTATATATAATTTCTTTTTCTTATTACAATGGGTGGTCTGTGTTGGATTGGATGGCGGGCCAGAGGGAGAAGTTGCAGTGTTAACTAGGGTAAAGATGGTGGAGGCGTAGAAACTTGTGAGAAGGAGGGAGGAAGTTATGACTAATGAGAGTGTGAGAAGGATATTTTAGTATTTTCTATTAGTTTATTGGCTAAAATGGATATTTTTTGTCCATTAGTTAAATTGAGATCTTTTATTGTTCGTTAGCCAAATTGATACTCCCTCCGGTCCTATTTATAAGTCGCCAACCGCCACTAAATTTTGGTCCTTAATATAAGTCGCCAACTACCACTAATTAACTCATTAATTAAAGTTTTCCAAATATGCCTCTGTCATTGAAAAAAGAGATCTCTGCATTTACTTTTGCTTGCCTCATTATGACTCATTTAATAGTTGTGAGGGGGGTAAAGATGGAAATGAAAAATAAAACAAGACCAATTTAATGATGTAACCACCACTAACCACCATTTTTGGTTTGTACAATATGGGCGGTTGACGACTTATAAATAGGATCGGAGGGAGTACTTTCGAAATAGTTTATTGGTTTGAATGATATTTAATCCTATTGGTTGTTAACAATTTTTAACAGTTTTATTGAATATACATGATTTAGTAATTAAAGTTTATATTGTGTACATAGAGAGTAATAATTATAAGGACCAATACACGCTAGTGGCCACTAAGCTACCTTAATTTGTCTCTCACCTTTTTTTTTCAATGACTTTGTGCGTAAACTAACATTGATCGGTGGCACAGAAAATAAGGACTACTGATGGCACTATTTCCTCCCAGGGACATGTGGCACCATTTCGTCTTATTCACTCACTCCGCTCGACTCTCGACACAGAAGAGACAGAGGAAGGATGATAAAAGTGAGAATTTGAGAGATGAAGAAGAGATGCAACAAAAACTCGTAACAACAATTCAAAGATCAAAATCATGTCAGCATAAAAATTTCAAAGAACAACACCCCAACTCCAGCATGTGTTATATTTTTTTAACCAAAATACAAGTTTCACCTTCTAATGAACAAAGTTATGTTATTGTTTTTTAATTAGTTTTTAACCAAAATACAAGTTTCACCTTCTAATGAAGAATAAAGATAATTTGTGAGGGGAGAAATTAGTGACGATATGATCTAAATTTCTGTCACAAATATTCGTTATAGATCTTAGTTGCCAGCATATGTGTGACGAAATATAGATGGAAATTAGTGAAATTGCTTACCCTAATATTAGTGACAGAATTTGAGACGCATTTGGGATGGAATTGCAACTACTTTTGTGACGGGATTTTGTGACAAATATTAGTGATGTATTTTCCACGGATTTGTGACAAAACTTTGTGACGGAATTTATTTCGTCACTCATCCATTGCTAATTGTCTTTTGTGACGGAAAATAGTGACGTAAACTTTCCGTTGCAAATATCTGTCACAAATCCATCTATAATTCTGTCACTGAAATTTATGACGGAATTTGTGACATATTATACACGGATGTGTGATAGAATATATCCCGTCACTAACATTCCGTCACTAATATCATGTTTTTTTGTAGTGTCAGTTTGAACTTATAAATTTTAATATACAAGTAGTTAGATTTGACATTTTGGTCTTAATATAAGATACCTCGTTCCTAATTATAAAACCGCTTTTTCATAAAAGTAATCACTTTAAATTTTATAATAACTTTTTCTTCAAATCCAATATACCTTACTTATTAATTATCATATAATACAATTATATGTAATATACTTTCAATCAAGTGGTCTATGTATAGTTTCCTCAATAATCTTCACAAAAATATTCACAGTAATCTTATATATTTAGAATCAAAGGTAGTATAATATCTCATTTCACAAAACTATTTTGTGTCACTAATAAACTTATATATATATATATATATATATATATATATTAAAAAAAACCAATTTCTTTAATATACCTGATTAGTAAACTGACATTATTTTACACATTCAAAGAGGAATTATTAAATTTTTAAGGATATATTTAACATGGACAGGGTGAAAATAGTTCAAACAGAACGGTTAGAGATTTGTCATACCCTTCAATGAAGATTGCTTCTACTTAAGAAAAACAAATAAGAAAACTAAACATATGATGACAAATGCAAATTAGAAATACAATAAATTGATTTTGACCATTCATACTGATAAAATATTTTGGGAAAATGACAAATAAATACCTTTGAATATCCAAAAGAACAAGTAAGAAACTCAAACTTCCAAAATGACAAGTAAAGAACTCTGAATTCCAAAAGGACAATTAAGAAATCAGACAATTGTTAATTGCTATGTTCCAAATGTTAATAACTATGTTTCAATTATTAATTTTTATTGAAGTTCCTTACTTGTCCTATTGGAAGTTTGAGTTCCTTACTTGTTCTTTTGGACATTCGGAGGTATTTATTTGTCATTTTCCTAAATATTTTCGCTTTACGCTTGCCTCGGCTTATAAATCTCCAACCCCTTTATCTTACACTAGACACTATTGCAGCAATGTTGAGCTCTTATAGTTAGTGGTATTCATATTTCATAGGATGATACAAGATTATGACAACCTCGTCCCCAAAAAAGGCTTGCGATGAGGTTTTTGTCTTATGTCCATCCCGAAATTGGGACAAGACGTGAATGGTATAGGATGCAAAAATTTTAAAATTTTCATTAAACTTTTTTATTAAAAATATCTACTTGCAAAAAATATAACCCACTTTTAGTTTGTATAAAAAAAGTTGTTTAATATTACTTTTACAATACATCGTATATAAAATAATGGGAAAAACATAGGCGGCGGAGGCGGTGGAAGTTTAGAAGAAAAGGAGAGGAAGTTTTCTGATTTGGTTAAATATCCATGTCAGCAATAGATTGCCACTTAAATTCATCTAGTCAGCATAAACTAACGGTGTTAATGACACACAAGCAAACTTAACACCGTTAATGCACAAAGGACTAACTGCCACAAACAGAGTAAACTTCAAGGACCAAAACCACAGCTTTCAAACTTGAGGGACTAAAACCCAAATGAAGAGAAACTCTAGGGACCAAAAATGAGGTTAACCCAATAATAAATTTAAAACTTATTAGAATAATTGTTTCATAAAAAATGTTATATCACATACATATATTTTGTCACATACTGTTACTAATTCCCTAATTAACCTAATATATCCCTTTTAATTCAAATATCCCTTTACTAATGGTTAAACATTATCCATGATAGAAAAGAATTTCCTAATATAACCTGAACACTATCATGGATAATCAATAGCTAACCATGTTAGAAAAGATTCACCTAACATGGTTAGAAAAAGAAGTAAACTAATATCAATCATTAATAATCATCTAACTATGATAGAAAAGACTTTTCATATTATTGCAAACCTATCATAGTTAGAAAAGTACTTTGCTTATATAATAATCCATAATCACATCCCTGAGTCTATTTTTCATTTTAATAAGAAAACATGCGGAAGCGAATGCAGACCTATAAATTGGCAATATACATGACTAAATAATCTAAATAACCTTTGAACCCTAATTCCCTTTCTTGATGCTTGCGCCTGTGCATGAATACCTGCAAAAATGTCAGTAATCGTGGGATGAGACAATTTGTCCCAGTAATCACCGCTTAACTCACTATAACAGTGAGATAGTAAAGGCGTCTAAAGGGTACCACAGATATAAAAACCAGAATATAATATATATATATATATATATATATATATATATATATATATATATATAAAGGTTTCTTCCATGCTCACTCAAGTCCAACAATCATATCCAAACCAAATCAATTCATCATCTCCATACTCCAATCAACTAATACTACCACATCAACCCTCACACTCACCTAAAGATGCATTGTGCCATCACGGTGCATTCAAGCATCTATTCTTCACTATATGATTTGACACTGTGTCCCTCTCCATAATGAGGGGACAATTTCCCTCTCTAGCAATCTCCAGAGAGGGAACCCCAATTCTGTTTCCATTGCAGAACGGGAACGGTTGGGCTCTCCAGTGCCAAACAACCGTAGGTCACTTTATCTCAATAAGTTGACCTATGATCCCCGGTCTAATCAATCCGAAAAGGATCATCAGTACAAATAACTGTCGATTGGCCAATCGACAGTTATCATCGCGCGATGGTACATATATATTTCAGTGTCATGCAACTCTCACCATATCCATGTCCATCAATTTCAATCTCATCATCAATATCCTTCATTCTTACCATTCCTTTCAATATCTCAATCTCAACTATTCAATATCATACCTTCTTACCATTCCCTTCAGTATCTCAACTATTTAACTTCTTCCATCTAACTAACTATCAATCTCCTTAACAGAATACTATATAAACCTGTCACATCAATCCCAGAATAATACCAATCCAGAATAATCATTCACACCATACAGGATAATATATATAATGTTTCAAATTTCTTTTATACGAAAATAATCGTGTTTAAAAGGCACCCGATAGCCTGTTTTGTATAAAAATAGCTTTTCAAAGAGAATATTTATATGGAGGGTGAGAAAAGGATTTTAAAAATCCCAGCTAACGTCACCCTCATTGTTATAGCAAGGTTAAGTGTGATTACCTGTCGCCCTTAACATTCTGTTGTCTATTCTTACCATTCCTGGTATATTTCCCTCAAGTACCATCACCAATATGTACTCCTAAAATAATATAACACAAAAGGTTATTTTAATACCATCTCCACCTTATAATACTTTACGTCGCTCTCGGTTTTGTGAAGTTACTACCCATCTATCCCTTCCTAACTCATTCATTTTATGAAATCATTCACAAGCCAATTTCCTTAGTACACATTTCTAAAAAGAAAACAACCAATAAAACATCTAAGTGGTTCCAATAAACAGAACTTTCATATGATCCTCACACATATGCAACAATCCCAAGAATTTAGAATTCCAAGCAAAATAAGACAAAATTGAAAAGCATCATAGCCAACACTTCTCATAATCAATACGCAGTCAAGACTTTTATAATTAGAGCATCATGGCACATTGAATAAAACAAATTTCCATTTCTCAATTACTTTTCTGTACTTTCAACATTGAACGGTCAAAACAAAGGAAGAATGAAAACATAAATTCCATGTCTTAGTATACAATTCCCTTTCAAATTCACTAAGCATTGTTCAACGTCCCTTTTTACTATCACTTATACATCACACCAACAAAACACCACGTAAGGATTCACCTAATTCAATATTAGTACAAAACAACAAATGAAATCAATTTTGAGCCTTCCCACAACACTTTTAACCAAAGATTGTAGTACTCATGGCCTAGGCATCTAGTAAAGTTTCTTTTAACTATTTTCTCGCATTCTCAGCATCAAGATTAAGATGATATCTCAATTAATTTCATTAAATTTCAGAAATTCAGTATGCAAGTCTATGCCTCATTCTCAATTCAGCCGAACACAAACACAACGGGAAATCAATATTTTCATCAAACCCCAACCTGCAAATATGTCCATAATTCATTTGGAACCCAGCCCAATAAAACAAAAAAATAGAGAGGACTAGAATCAGCCAGAACAAACAAACGAACATGCAATAAAACTCAATTACAATCACAAAGTTCTCAGAGATTTTAAAACATATATGCAATACACAGATTTAAGCCACATCCATGTTTAAACACAATTACTTGGTACTTGCTGCTATTTCTTTGCTCATACGGATTAGCAACCAAAACAAGGAAACATTGCATTCCTTCTTGAATCAGTTGACCAATAAGAAAAATAACAAGAACAAAGGTCTAGAGATTAACATGCAAGCATCATACATAAATGACATTATTATTATTATTAATATTATTATTATTATTATTATTATTATTATTATTATTATTATTATCTTAAATAAGTTAGAATCAACCACCCCCAAATCAGCAAACACTTGACTTCACTCACAAATCAATATCAAACTTAGCATCACACACAAAAACCAACACTACTATTTCTTTCCCAAAATCAATTCAGCAGTAGTAATATCAACATCAAGAAAACTTATAATACACCAATACTAACATCATTTCAGCCATGACTATTATTTAAACACTTGCATTAACATTCATGTCATATAAACTGTAACATCCCCAAATTTTGATTAAGGTTAATTAGAAATTATTGAGGTGTTATTTAGGAAATTTGAGTTTTAGGGAGAAATTTATGGAGATTTATTGTTATTAAATCTTAATTTTTGGAATTTAAGGAAAAATTTAGTTAAAATAATTATTTGGAGTTAGAAACTTTCATGAATAAGTATTTGGATAGTAGATAACATTATGATGGAAAGAAGGAGATATAGTAATATATACAAACTTCTGGGCTAGAAATATAATTACGAATAAACCTTAGGGTAGTTAATTGTAATTTTCCCTAAATTAAAAATAAATACATCATCATCATCTCCTTCCTTTCCATTTCTCTCTCTCTCTCCCTCGAGCCCTCACCAAATTCCCTCTGCTCTCTCTTTCTCTCCTCCGCCCTCGCGATCTCCGGCGGCCCAAGGCGCGGCGGCGCCGACCTCCCTCTCCCATCCCATCTCTTTATCTTCTCCTCTCCTCAAATCCATGTGAATCGAGCTCTCCGCCCCTCTCACCAAACCCTCCCTGCTCTCTCTCTTCGTCGCCCGTCGCCGGAGCTGCAGGAACCGGCGGAGCAAGCCGCCGTCGGTGTTAGCACCGGCGCGGTCTCTCTTTTCCCCTTAACCTTCATCATCATCATTAAATCTGTCACTTCCTCTTCCCTTCGCCTCATTCTTCGTTCCTCCTTCTTCCCGGCGACCCCGACGATTTCCGGCGAGAATCCGGCGAAACGTGATGGTTATGTACTCCGGTGAGTACCTTCTACCTATTCGTACTCTTTTACTTTATTTTTGGACGAGATTGAGAAGGGGCTAGTTTTAGGGTTCCAATGGCCAACGAGTTTTGAAGAAATTAAGGTTCAAAATTTGTAATTAGTCGTTGAAGAAGCTTGTTTAAGTTGTGATATGCCTCATGTGTGGTTTTTCTGTTTTGATGGAATGTTTCTTAAGCCTCTTCTTTGTTATGGCCGAAAGAATACTCTAAGAAAAGAGATGCTCTTGCAATTCCTTAAGCTGTTGATTGATAACAATCTGTTGAATATATGTGTATTGTTATTTATAAGATATATGCATGCTGGAGTGTTTGATTTGGCAAGTTTAATGGAGGATAAATTGTGTTTGGTTCTATGCTTTCTTTGGGTGTTTAGAGATTCAAATTGAAATAGGTAAGTCATGACTGAAATGATGTTAGTATTGGTGTATTATAAGTTTTCTTGATGTTGATATTACTTTTGCTGAATTGATTTTGGGAAAGAAATAGTAGTGTTGGTTTGTGTGTGATGCTAAATTTGATATTGATTTGTGAGTGAAGTCAAGTGTTTGCTGATTTGGGGGTGGTTGATTCTAACTTATTTAAGATAATAATAATAATAATAATAATAATAATAATAATAATAATAATAATAATAATAATAATAATGTCATTTATGTATGATGCTTGCATGTTAATCTCTAGACTTTTGTTCTTGTTATTTTTCTTATTGGTCAACTGATTCAAGAAGGAATGCAATGTTTCCTTGTTTTGGTTGCTAATCCGTATGAGCAAAGGAATAGCAGCAAGTACCAAGTAATTGTGTTTAAACATGGATGTGGCTTAAATCTGTGTATTGCATATATGTTTTAAAATCTCTGAGAACTTTGTGATTGTAATTGAGTTCTATTGCATGTCCGTTGTGTTTGTGCTCGGCTGAATTGAGAATGAGGCATAAACTTGCATACTGAATTTCTGAAATTTAATGAAGTTAATTGAGATATCATCTTAATCTTGATTCTGAGAATGCGAGAAAATAGTTAAAAGAAACTTTACTAGATGCCTAGGCCATGAGTACTACAATCGTTGGTTAAAAGTGTTGTGGGGAAGGCTCAAAATTGATTTCATTTGTTGTTTTGGACTAATATTGAATTAGGTGGATCCTTACGTGGTGTTTTGTTGGTGTGATGTATAAGTGATAGTAAAAAGGGACGTTGAACAATGCTTAGTGAATTTTGAAAGGGAATTGTATACTAAGACATGAAATTTATGTTTTCATTCTTCCTTTGTTTTGACCGTTCAATGTTGAAAGTACAGAAAAGTAATTGAGAAATGGAAATTTGTTTTATTCAATGTGCCATGATGTTCTAATTATAAAAGTCTTGACGGCGTATTGATTATGAGAAGTGTTGGCTATGATGCTTTTCAATTTTGTCTTATTTTGCTTGGAATTCTAAATTCTTGGGATTGCTGCATATGTGTGAGGATCATATGAAAGTTCTATTTATTGGAACCACTTAGATGTTTTATTTGGTTAGATTTTAAGTTGGGCATGAATGGAGTATTTTGTGGTGAAACGAGGTATGGCCTAGAGTCAAAATGGAGGATCAAGTAGTGAAATAATGACATGATGAGGGGTTTAATGGTTCTTTTAATCCTAATTGTTATTTGATAGATATTGTCAATGATTGGAGTAAATGGGATTTTAGATGATCAAGAATTTGAGTGTTAAATGATTGAGATTGAATAATGATGATAGTGAGTCACTTTGGCTTGAAATGGTGTTGTTCGGGTACAATAATGGATTGTTGGCGATTGGGAATGGGTTCTAGTAGTTTATTTTATAGATTTAATAGACTTTAGATTAGTTGATCTTATTTGGATGAATGAGTAATGCTAATCTTATTTTAAGGTATAATTGGTACGAGTACCTTTGGAATGAATTGAGGTTAAATGATTTTAGGATTTGACTAAAGTAAGAATAGCGGCATATTACTTATTCACTTATTGTGGATTACATTATTTATGATTTGAAAGATAAAATGATGTATGCTTGTATCTAGGTGTTTTCATTTAAGCATGATGTTGTTTGATACAAAAAGGTGTGCCTCTATGTATAGGGTGCGTGAATGTTGTTGTGATGATAGTTTGTTGTCACTGGTTATTTATTTGTGAATTTTGACTAAGATTGAATATTATAAAGGGGATTGGGTAGTAAAGGGAATACAAGAGAGACGTTAAACATCACGAAGTAGAAATGATACTAATTTATTATTCTGTACAACCTCATTATAGGATTGACTAAGATGTGGCTTGTGAGGCATAAAGAAAAAGGGTGAGGAATCTCGTAAATTGCTGGGCGACAGGTAATCACACTTAACCTTACTATAACATTGAGGGTGACGTTAGTTAGGGATTTTGTAAAATCCCTTTTCACCCTCTATATATATAAATTATCTTTAAAATGGTATTTTTATACAAAACAGGCTATCGGGTGCCTTTCAAACGCGATTATTTTCATATAAAAGGAATTTGAAACATTATACATATTATCCTGGCTGGTGCTTATTCTGGTATGATGTGAGAGGTTCAGATGGTAATATGTGAGAGATGTTGATAGTTAGGTTGAGGAAATAAGTTGAATAGTTGAGATTGAGATAGTGAAAGGAATGATAATGGTTCATGATATTGACGATGAGATTGAAATTGATGGATATTGTGAGGTTTGCATGACACTGATATATATGTACCATCGCGCGATGATAACTGTCGATAGGCCAATCGACAGTTATTTGTACTGATAATCCTTTTCGGATTGATTGGATCGGGGTTCATAGGTCGACTTATTGAGAGAAGTGACCTACGGTTGTTTGGCATTGAAGAGCCCAACCGCCCCTACGGTTGTTTGGCATTGAAGAGTCCAACCGTTCCCGTTCTGTAATGGAAAACAGAATTGGGGTTCCCTCTCTGGAGATTGCCAGAGAGGGAAATTGTTCCCTCATTATGGAGAGGAACACAGTGTCAAATCATATAGTGAAGATTAGATGCTTGAATGCCCCGGGATGGCACAATGCATCTATAGGTGAGTGTGAGAGTTGTGGTGGTAGTAGCATTAGATTGGAGACTGAGGAGGTGATATTTGGTTATGTGAAATTGACTGAGGAATTTGAGTGATATGTGAAATGTAGAGATGATGAATTTGAATTGATTTGGATGGAGGGAACTTGGACGGTGAATGAATGACTTGACAAGTACATATGTATTATTGATTTTTGAACTGTGGTACCCTTTAGACGCCCTTACTACCGCACATCTCACTGTTATAGTGAGTTAAGCGGTGATTACTGGGACAAATTGTCTCATCCCACGATTACTGACATTTTTGCAGGTATTCATGCACAGGCGCAAGCATCAGGAGAGGGAATTAGGTAGTAGAGGTTATATAATTTATTTAGAGTTGTATATTGCCAATTTGTATAGGCCTGCATCTGCTTCCGCATGTATATATCTATTTATTATTAAATATCAACTAGTTTTGTTAATAACCATGTTAGGCAAATCCTTTCTAACATGGTTAGTAATAAATTATCCATGATAGCAGCTGTGCTGTATTAGTTTATTCTTTTCTATCATGGATAATATTTAATCATTAGGAAATTCCTTTTCTAACTATGATAGGACATTGATATTATGGAAATCCTTTTTCTATCATAGTTAGTAAAGAGGTTATTAGATCTAAAATGGATATTATTGGTTAATTAAGTAATTAGTAACACTATGTTACAACTTGGTTATCAGTATTTGGTATACGATAACCTAGGACTGTGCTGCATTGCATGTAGATTGGCAATATACATTCTTAGTATTCCCTTCCTTCTGTGCATGAATATCTGGCCTTTTGAGAGGAATATCACTCATCCCGTGGTGGGGAGAGAGTGATAAGAGCAATTGAATAGGTAACGTGGAGAGGTTGAGAAGGATATAGAAAGAATAATAAAATAAATGAAAACTCTGATAAGAATTTAGGAAGAATAACGAAATAAGGATGATTCTCTGGGGTCTCGAGTATAGTTATGTGCTAGCCATAACCATAGTCGAGGCATCATGAGATACCTTATTGGGTTAAGGGATTTTGAAAATTGAAAAAAATAGCAATTGATGATGGATAATAAACATGAGATAAGAATTGTTAACCTTGCTGTTGTTTAGTTTGTTTGTTAAATGACTGATTAATTGATGATTTGACTTGTGCTTTTATATTGTTTGGAATAAAATTCTCTTGAAAATTGTTGTTTTATAAGCTTCAACATTAGATATGCAATTTTAGAGGTGAATTGATTCTGTCCTAATTGGTGGATTGAGGATGAAATTAAGATGTTATTCTTTATTTAGTGAATCAATATCCATGTATGTATGTATGTATATGTTTATGTATGTATATGATATGATGGTTGTTTGAATTCAATGTAAATTGACTTTATGAAAATGATAAAAAAAAAATCTGGTCATAAATTGTTAGTGAAGGCTGTGTTGTGTTGTATGGCCAGTAAGTTGTTTGTGAAGGAAATAAAGTTGATTGATATACTTGAAATGTTGAATTTTATGTTGAGTTTGGATATCTTTTTAATTATTCTTTATTGTCCTTTTCTCCTTTCTCTGTATTTGATGGCAGTGTTTCTTTCTATTGTTTGGTTTAATATCATTTATGGATGAGATTACGTACCTCAGTGCATATTTGAGTAGATTTCTCCCATTCCTTTTCAGGTTTCTTAAACTAAGGCTTATTAAGATGTGATTATTATTTTAGGTTGACTAATATGATTAACAATTTTCTGTTTTCCTTCTATCTCACGAGTCGAAAGTGTTATGGAATTGAGGATTGTTTTATGGAATTGAGGATTGTGTAACTTGTTTAGGAACTGAATCAATCCTTGCCTAGGGATTAATTGAAGTAGTTTCTCCTTTTTTTTAATCAACTTTCTGCTGCTTAGGGGTAAAATTTTTGTTATGATAGTGGTGTGGAATGGCAAATGATAGCTGTTAATTGGATTGCTTGAAGGAAAAATTTATACCAATGTTTAAATGATTGAGTGGAGAATTTTGCACGAAGGTGAAAAAGGAAGACTTAAGTTATTGATTACAATGGATTGAGGGGATTACTTAGGGCTAGATTGTAATTGATAGTTAGACTCATATTTTTGGCTATGTATCGATTAGTGACTAGAAATTGACTTAAAGAGAGAAATTTAAGGAATTTATGCTTTGAGTTGAAGTTAGGGTGATTACTAAATTGCATAGTGCGGGTTAATGATTTAGAGTAATGTAATTTAGTATTGAAAGCTATTGTGACTTGGTGATGTGTGATCATTAGACTTTTATGGATGAAATTGGAATCAATAGAATTAGTGATGAAATTTTCAAAATTGTACTATTGGTTGAGCAAAATGGATAAAGGAACTAGTAGGATGTGATATGTCATACTTGAAGTGTAGTGAATGTCTTCCACTGTTTATTGAGATTCGAGGTAATTAATCACAAATTTGATGTTGCAGTGGATATGGAAAAGTGTTAAAGACGATTGAAGTTAGTGACAAATTTTGAAGTTGTGATCATGTCGGAACTAAATTGATAGTACAGATGAAGGGTTTATGGTGAAGCTTTAGTGATTGTTTTGAATGGATTCAATAGAATTGAATGCAATTGGGGAATAATGTTGATAAGTTAACATAGTTGGATATGTACTACATTAGAGTCATGAGAAAAAGTAAAGAATAAAATTTTAGGGACTTTCTATGTAATAGTTGAGATTTGGATGTAAGGATGTGATGGAGGAAACAACTGAAATTAGAAGAGGAAGACTAGAAAAGTTGATCTGAGATGGAATAGTATTTTTGATAGGCACTTGTTTGGGAAAGTAATAAGGAATGATCGGAATGATTAAGGTGTTGTTAGTATTAGAGTTAAATTGAGGAAAAGCAATAGTTTGATTAAATTTGAGAAAGATAAATGTAAATGTGTTGCTATTTAGGGTGTTGGACTTTAATGCAAGTAATTTGAGGTTAGAGTGACTAGTAAATTGAGGGTTAGCTAGGAGAAGAGGGATAAGGATTGATGATTATTATAGATTAAATGATAATAAATGGTGAAATATGGCGTTGAGTGTATTAAATTATGGTGAAATGAATAGAGTTAATATGCAGAATGCAGAATTGGCGCGTGAATTTCTTTGTGTTAGGTGTAGGTGTCGTGAATTTTGAGGACAAAATTCCTAAAAGGTGGGGTAAATTGTAACATCCCCAAATTTTGATTAAGGTTAATTAGAAATTATTGAGGTGTTATTTAGGAAATTTGAGTTTTAGGGAGAAATTTATGGAGATTTATTGTTATTAAATCTTAATTTTTGGAATTTAAGGAAAAATTTAGTTAAAATAATTATTTGGAGTTAGAAACTTTCATGAATAAGTATTTGGATAGTAGATAACATTATGATGGAAAGAAGGAGATATAGTAATATATACAAACTTCTGGGCTAGAAATATAATTACGAATAAACCTTAGGGTAGTTAATTGTAATTTTCCCTAAATTAAAAATAAATACATCATCATCATCTCCTTCCTTTCCATTTCTCTCTCTCTCTCCCTCGAGCCCTCACCAAATTCCCTCTGCTCTCTCTTTCTCTCCTCCGCCCTCGCGATCTCCGGCGGCCCAAGGCGCGGCGGCGCCGACCTCCCTCTCCCATCCCATCTCTTTATCTTCTCCTCTCCTCAAATCCATGTGAATCGAGCTCTCCGCCCCTCTCACCAAACCCTCCCTGCTCTCTCTCTTCGTCGCCCGTCGCCGGAGCTGCAGGAACCGGCGGAGCAAGCCGCCGTCGGTGTTAGCACCGGCGCGGTCTCTCTTTTCCCCTTAACCTTCATCATCATCATCAAATCTGTCACTTCCTCTTCCCTTCGCCTCATTCTTCGTTCCTCCTTCTTCCCGGCGACCCCGACGATTTCCGGCGAGAATCCGGCGAAACGTGATGGTTATGTACTCCGGTGAGTACCTTCTACCTATTCGTACTCTTTTACTTTATTTTTGGACGAGATTGAGAAGGGGCTAGTTTTAGGGTTCCAATGGCCAACGAGTTTTGAAGAAATTAAGGTTCAAAATTTGTAATTAGTCGTTGAAGAAGCTTGTTTAAGTTGTGATATGCCTCATGTGTGGTTTTTCTGTTTTGATGGAATGTTTCTTAAGCCTCTTCTTTGTTATGGCCGAAAGAATACTCTAAGAAAAGAGATGCTCTTGCAATTCCTTAAGCTGTTGATTGATAACAATCTGTTGAATATATGTGTATTGTTATTTATAAGATATATGCATGCTGGAGTGTTTGATTTGGCAAGTTTAATGGAGGATAAATTGTGTTTGGTTCTATGCTTTCTTTGGGTGTTTAGAGATTCAAATTGAAATAGGTAAGTCATGACTGAAATGATGTTAGTATTGGTGTATTATAAGTTTTCTTGATGTTGATATTACTTTTGCTGAATTGATTTTGGGAAAGAAATAGTAGTGTTGGTTTGTGTGTGATGCTAAATTTGATATTGATTTGTGAGTGAAGTCAAGTGTTTGCTGATTTGGGGGTGGTTGATTCTAACTTATTTAAGATAATAATAATAATAATAATAATAATAATAATAATAATAATAATAATAATAATAATAATGTCATTTATGTATGATGCTTGCATGTTAATCTCTAGACTTTTGTTCTTGTTATTTTTCTTATTGGTCAACTGATTCAAGAAGGAATGCAATGTTTCCTTGTTTTGGTTGCTAATCCGTATGAGCAAAGGAATAGCAGCAAGTACCAAGTAATTGTGTTTAAACATGGATGTGGCTTAAATCTGTGTATTGCATATATGTTTTAAAATCTCTGAGAACTTTGTGATTGTAATTGAGTTCTATTGCATGTCCGTTGTGTTTGTGCTCGGCTGAATTGAGAATGAGGCATAAACTTGCATACTGAATTTCTGAAATTTAATGAAGTTAATTGAGATATCATCTTAATCTTGATTCTGAGAATGCGAGAAAATAGTTAAAAGAAACTTTACTAGATGCCTAGGCCATGAGTACTACAATCGTTGGTTAAAAGTGTTGTGGGGAAGGCTCAAAATTGATTTCATTTGTTGTTTTGGACTAATATTGAATTAGGTGGATCCTTACGTGGTGTTTTGTTGGTGTGATGTATAAGTGATAGTAAAAAGGGACGTTGAACAATGCTTAGTGAATTTTGAAAGGGAATTGTATACTAAGACATGGAATTTATGTTTTCATTCTTCCTTTGTTTTGACCGTTCAATGTTGAAAGTACAGAAAAGTAATTGAGAAATGGAAATTTGTTTTATTCAATGTGCCATGATGTTCTAATTATAAAAGTCTTGACGGCGTATTGATTATGAGAAGTGTTGGCTATGATGCTTTTCAATTTTGTCTTATTTTGCTTGGAATTCTAAATTCTTGGGATTGCTGCATATGTGTGAGGATCATATGAAAGTTCTATTTATTGGAACCACTTAGATGTTTTATTTGGTTAGATTTTAAGTTGGGCATGAATGGAGTATTTTGTGGTGAAACGAGGTATGGCCTAGAGTCAAAATGGAGGATCAAGTAGTGAAATAATGACATGATGAGGGGTTTAATGGTTCTTTTAATCCTAATTGTTATTTGATAGATATTGTCAATGATTGGAGTAAATGGGATTTTAGATGATCAAGAATTTGAGTGTTAAATGATTGAGATTGAATAATGATGATAGTGAGTCACTTTGGCTTGAAATGGTGTTGTTCGGGTACAATAATGGATTGTTGGCGATTGGGAATGGGTTCTAGTAGTTTATTTTATAGATTTAATAGACTTTAGATTAGTTGATCTTATTTGGATGAATGAGTAATGCTAATCTTATTTTAAGGTATAATTGGTACGAGTACCTTTGGAATGAATTGAGGTTAAATGATTTTAGGATTTGACTAAAGTAAGAATAGCGGCATATTACTTATTCACTTATTGTGGATTACATTATTTATGATTTGAAAGATAAAATGATGTATGCTTGTATCTAGGTGTTTTCATTTAAGCATGATGTTGTTTGATACAAAAAGGTGTGCCTCTATGTATAGGGTGCGTGAATGTTGTTGTGATGATAGTTTGTTGTCACTGGTTATTTATTTGTGAATTTTGACTAAGATTGAATATTATAAAGGGGATTGGGTAGTAAAGGGAATACAAGAGAGACGTTAAACATCACGAAGTAGAAATGATACTAATTTATTATTCTGTACAACCTCATTATAGGATTGACTAAGATGTGGCTTGTGAGGCATAAAGAAAAAGGGTGAGGAATCTCGTAAATTGCTGGGCGACAGGTAATCACACTTAACCTTACTATAACATTGAGGGTGACGTTAGTTAGGGATTTTGTAAAATCCCTTTTCACCCTCTATATATATAAATTATCTTTAAAATGGTATTTTTATACAAAACAGGCTATCGGGTGCCTTTCAAACGCGATTATTTTCATATAAAAGGAATTTGAAACATTATACATATTATCCTGGCTGGTGCTTATTCTGGTATGATGTGAGAGGTTCAGATGGTAATATGTGAGAGATGTTGATAGTTAGGTTGAGGAAATAAGTTGAATAGTTGAGATTGAGATAGTGAAAGGAATGATAATGGTTCATGATATTGACGATGAGATTGAAATTGATGGATATTGTGAGGTTTGCATGACACTGATATATATGTACCATCGCGCGATGATAACTGTCGATAGGCCAATCGACAGTTATTTGTACTGATAATCCTTTTCGGATTGATTGGATCGGGGTTCATAGGTCGACTTATTGAGAGAAGTGACCTACGGTTGTTTGGCATTGAAGAGCCCAACCGCCCCTACGGTTGTTTGGCATTGAAGAGTCCAACCGTTCCCGTTCTGTAATGGAAAACAGAATTGGGGTTCCCTCTCTGGAGATTGCCAGAGAGGGAAATTGTTCCCTCATTATGGAGAGGAACACAGTGTCAAATCATATAGTGAAGATTAGATGCTTGAATGCCCCGGGATGGCACAATGCATCTATAGGTGAGTGTGAGAGTTGTGGTGGTAGTAGCATTAGATTGGAGACTGAGGAGGTGATATTTGGTTATGTGAAATTGACTGAGGAATTTGAGTGATATGTGAAATGTAGAAATGATGAATTTGAATTGATTTGGATGGAGGGAACTTGGACGGTGAATGAATGACTTGACAAGTACATATGTATTATTGATTTTTGAACTGTGGTACCCTTTAGACGCCCTTACTACCGCACATCTCACTGTTATAGTGAGTTAAGCGGTGATTACTGGGACAAATTGTCTATTCCCACGATTACTGACATTTTTGCAGGTATTCATGCACAGGCGCAAGCATCAGGAGAGGGAATTAGGTAGTAGAGGTTATATAATTTATTTAGAGTTGTATATTGCCAATTTGTATAGGCCTGCATCTGCTTCCGCATGTATATATCTATTTATTATTAAATATCAACTAGTTTTGTTAATAACCATGTTAGGCAAATCCTTTCTAACATGGTTAGTAATAAATTATCCATGATAGCAGCTGTGCTGTATTAGTTTATTCTTTTCTATCATGGATAATATTTAATCATTAGGAAATTCCTTTTTCTAACTATGATAGGACATTGATATTATGGAAATCCTTTTTCTATCATAGTTAGTAAAGAGGTTATTAGATCTAAAATGGATATTATTGGTTAATTAAGTAATTAGTAACACTATGTTACATAAACAAATACCGAAACCAAGCTTCCAAACCAAATCAACTTAAACTTGACCAACAATAGTTCATTATTTATTAGCACTTCATTAAGTCCAAAAATACATTCAGCCACATTTCCCAAATAATGACCAACCTATCAGAGAAATAACCTTTATCCATATTCAACCAAGAACCAAAATGCACAACATTTATATTACAACAGAACTCAGCAATCACACCATCACAACTTCAATTTATAAAGACTTTCACAGCCCTAAACTTGAGGGTTTTAAACAAACTTCACCGAACCCATATGCTCAATTCAATTAGAATACACTTGCAACTTATATTATTATCAAACAATAGAGAAAGTAACTATGTTGGCTCACACATAAACAATCAGACTAAGGAAGCAAAGAAGAAACTTTGGAGTTTGCAAAACACCAAATCTCAAACAAATCAAACTTGACAACTTTTAACTAACACAATTAACATCAATACATATTTGGCATAAAAGGCTAGAATTCTATCCTATTGAATCTTTAACAAATCATTTAACCAATTGTAAGCCTAAAGTCCCTATTAAACCATTCAGATTTAACATTCCCAATATTAGGGTTTTTGTACAAACTTCATGATTTTCAAATCACATCTCAAATCCTACAAAATACACACAAAACTGAAACTTAAACTTCATTTTAACTCACTTAGAACACCTAAATCAATGAACCCAACTCGGATTACCCCTCTCAAATCTCGTCCAAATCAGAAAGGAAGGGCAGAAACGGAAGAAAAATGTTACCTAGACTCATTTTCGACCTCACCACATCTGGCCGGAACTTCGCCGCCGCCGGAAACCACCGAGCTCGCCGGAGACGAAGAGAAACAGAGGGAGGAGGACTCGCATTTGGGGAAGGAAGATAAAAGAAAGTGAGAAATCAACATAAAAAGAAGCATAGCTCGAAAAACACAAGAAAAATCGAAGCTTTACCTCCTTTCCGCCGCTGGCCGCCGCCGATATCGCCGGAAAAACGAAGAAGACGACAGAGAGGAGATGGAACTCGACGAAAATGAAGAGAAACAACAAGAACACGAGTAGCCCACGCGATTTCGAAGATTTGAGAAGGAAGAGGAAGGGGATGGATGAAGGAAATGGTGAGATGAGATCGGTGAGGGCAGTGAGGAAGAAGAAGATATGAGAATGAAGGGGGGGGGGCGACGGGTTTTACTTCTAAAGAAGGAGGGGGTGTGTTTGGTTCATGTGAAATTACTAAGTGTTTGAGCAATTTTTACCCGGTTGCCCTTCTATCTATCCTTATTTACTTTTTCCATTTTAAATCTTTACATTAAAACAAATCATAATGATAAAAAAAATTAGTCTATACATCAACCTATATATATTTTCCTCCAGTCCATAATTTAGATTTCTAACTATTGCTCTATTAATTTCTAAGGAGAACAGACATGTTAATCCCTTAAAATATAATTATTCCCCACAAATGCCTTTAATTGCGAAAATCTCACTTGGAAGCTCACCAAACTGATCAATAAATTCCAAAATTAACTCTAAAATTACCTCTATTCCTTAATTAAATTTTGAGGATGTTACAATTCTACCCACGTTTTAGAAATTTTGTCCCCAAAATTCACCATGCCAATCTCTCGAAAAGATAACTTATAGTCGAGTTTACTTAATACACCCCTGAAAACTCGAATCAAGGGCGGAGACTTCAAGTTCTAGTCAACTCATATACATCATTTTAATCGAATAGATTAAACCTAAGCAATTCATTTCCCTGAAAGATAACACATATCATTAATCATAGCACTTTGCATGATGAACCCACATAATAATACTAGCTCCATCAAAACAACCATAAACAGATTATGTTATAGCTTTCAAAATTACTTAAAATATCCAAAAGATTTATCGAACTCATCTAAACTTCAATAATGATCCTAGACTCACATTTAACACATTAGAATGGCATTAGCATTTGAATAGATTTTATATCTACTAGTGAACTTTAAAACAACAGTTTACTTATGTGAACAATTAAAACACTCATTAACATTGGGCATCATACTCACAACAGCAAAACATGACTAGATAACTACAGGACATAACACTAAAACAGTAAAAGTTTGCGTTAAATGGCAGCACGTTCAGTAGTCTAATGTACACCCCATTGAGAACCATCCAAAGATTTAACACAATCATAACATCTCTAATACAATCTTCATGTTATAGTCTAAATAGAATTCAATTCCTTCATAAAAAAAACAACTATGAACATATCGAAGAAAAGCTTATGAACAAAAAGAAATCAGCCAAGAATTACTATAATCCACAAGACAATTATCATAACCCAATTGTGTAGCAATATCCTTACAGGTATAACCATGGAAACCAAATTTTTGTTTAAACTATTCCTCATTATAATTTAATCATAAGCATTAACAATACGGTTACAAGTATACAAGTTTAAGTTCTAAATTATACAAAACTGAGCGGAGTATCCTAATACTCAAACTCCAACAAACTAATCAATTTAATATAGGCAACCAATGTGTGTATTCATCAAAAAACAGACCAAATACCACACCATCCTAGCAGTGAACACAATTCAATCAACCACATAAATATTATATAACAATGTTAGGAACTCCAATTTGAGTTCGAAATTTTAACATGCTAGCTCAAGAACCTCATTAATCCTTCATTTATCAAGCCTCAATCACCATTTGAGAAAACCCAAACAAATCAACAACAATTTTTTTTTTTTTTGGACAAGAATAAGGAGACAAAATTTCACAAACAATCATATGTTTCAGTATCCACTGTGCTAATCTGTTCAAAATTCCATGTTCAACCACCCAAATCAACTTTGTTTTAAATTTAAATCGAAGAACATGACAATAAACAAAAAGTTCTGCTATTATATTCACAAAAATCTAATTCAATTGATTGTTAAGACAAAGGCGTGAACAAAAATCAGTTTTAACAACTGTAATTGTTTTAACACACATCAATACCTTTGCAGTCAACCAACAAATATTCATTTAAACTGAAATCAATTCCAAATTTATACGAAAATTTACATTTTCACCAACAATAATCACCTATAAGTTTCTCATTCACATAGTATTAACAGTCAATTCCAATCGATTACATAATATTAACTTGCCAAACTTTTTGATTTTCTACAATTAGCTACATAAAAATTCAATTAATAATCACTTTTAAACAACCAACTTACCTATAAGGAAACATCCACTCATGAAGTAGTAAGGGCTACTAACATCTATTATTAAGGGGGCTGCTTCCAATCACTAAATATAGTGAGGAAGCCTCCGGCCGCTTAATATAAATGGGCAACAACCTTTTACTACCAATGATGATGACTCCAACCATTACTAATTGAAAGATAATCAAAACGCAATTTATAATTGAAATATCATATTGAAGATTTTAAAAACAACTAATTTCAATAAAATTTTGATTAAAAAACAATTAAACAAAACAATTCAATTCATCAATGCAACAATACACTTCAATTTCGTTTCAAATCCATTATAGATTTTCACTACCATGCATACATTCATGCATATTTATCACTACACATAACAGAAAAGAAATTCATCATAAATTAATTCACTCAAATAATCAATATGATAAACAATCATTCACCAAACGAAAATAATTTTTGCTCAAAGCAAAATCAATTCACACTTATACACAAATCACAATTACATGCATCATGGTGGCGATTTCTAAAGGAAAATTTCAAGAAAGTCTTATAAAACACCAAACAATTCAAGAACACACAAAACAACCATGAACCAAAGTCAATAATTCCTATTCCACTTTTAAACTCATTATTATTTATCATTTTGAAATCACCTTACTCCCTTAACCCAATAAGGGATCTCATGATGCCTCGACTATAATTATGGCCGGCACATAACTATACTCGAGACCCTAGAGAAGCATCCTTATTTCGTCATTTTCCCTAAATTCTTATCAATATCGATATTTATTTCGTTATTCTTCCTATATTCTTCTCATTCTCTCCACGCTACCTATTCAATTGCACTTATCACTCTCTCCCCACCACGGGATGAGTGATATTCCTCTCAAAAGGATAGATATTCATGCACATAAGAAAGGGAATACAAGAATGTATATTGCCAATCTATATGCAATGCAGCACAGTCCAGGGTTATCGTATACCAAATACTGATAACCAAGTTGTCACATACTGTTACTAATTCCCTAATTAACCTAATATATCCCTTTTAATTCAAATATCCCTTTACTAATGGTTAAACATTATCCATGATAGAAAAGAATTTCCTAATATAACCTGAACACTATCATGGATAATCAATAGCTAACCATGTTAGAAAAGATTCACCTAACATGGTTAGAAAAAGAAGTAAACTAATATCAATCATTAATAATCATCTAACTATGATAGAAAAGACTTTTCATATTATTGCAAACCTATCATAGTTAGAAAAGTACTTTGCTTATATAATAATCCATAATCACATCCCTGAGTCTATTTTTCATTTTAATAAGAAAACATGCGGAAGCGAATGCAGACCTATAAATTGGCAATATACATGACTAAATAATCTAAATAACCTTTGAACCCTAATTCCCTTTCTTGATGCTTGCGCCTGTGCATGAATACCTGCAAAAATGTCAGTAATCGTGGGATGAGACAATTTGTCCCAGTAATCACCGCTTAACTCACTATAACAGTGAGATAGTAAGGGCGTCTAAAGGGTACCACAGATATAAAAACCAGAATATAATATATATATATATATATATATATATATATATATATATATATATATATATATATATATATAAAGGTTTCTTCCATGCTCACTCAAGTCCAACAATCATATCCAAACCAAATCAATTCATCATCTCCATACTCCAATCAACTAATACTACCACATCAACCCTCACACTCACCTAAAGATGCATTGTGCCATCACGGTGCATTCAAGCATCTATTCTTCACTATATGATTTGACACTGTGTCCCTCTCCATAATGAGGGGACAATTTCCCTCTCTGGCAATCTCCAGAGAGGGAACCCCAATTCTGTTTCCATTGCAGAACGGGAACGGTTGGGCTCTCCAGTGCCAAACAACCGTAGGTCACTTTATCTCAATAAGTTGACCTATGATCCCCGGTCTAATCAATCCGAAAAGGATCATCAGTACAAATAACTGTCGATTGGCCAATCGACAGTTATCATCGCGCGATGGTACATATATATTTCAGTGTCATGCAACTCTCACCATATCCATGTCCATCAATTTCAATCTCATCATCAATATCCTTCATTCTTACCATTCCTTTCAATATCTCAATCTCAACTATTCAATATCATACCTTCTTACCATTCCCTTCAGTATCTCAACTATTTAACTTCTTCCATCTAACTAACTATCAATCTCCTTAACAGAATACTATATAAACCTGTCACATCAATCCCAGAATAATACCAATCCAGAATAATCATTCACACCATACAGGATAATATATATAATGTTTCAAATTTCTTTTATACGAAAATAATCGTGTTTAAAAGGCACCCGATAGCCTGTTTTGTATAAAAATAGCTTTTCAAAGATAATATTTATATGGAGGGTGAGAAAAGGATTTTAAAAATCCCAGCTAACGTCACCCTCATTGTTATAGCAAGGTTAAGTGTGATTACCTGTCGCCCTTAGCATTCTGTTGTCTATTCTTACCATTCCTGGTATATTTCCCTCAAGTACCATCACCAATATGTACTCCTAAAATAATATAACACAAAAGGTTATTTTAATACCATCTCCACCTTATAATACTTTACGTCGCTCTCGGTTTTGTGAAGTTACTACCCATCTATCCCTTCCTAACTCATTCATTTTATGAAATCATTCACAAGCCAATTTCCTTAGCACACATTTCTAAAAAGAAAACAACCAATAAAACATCTAAGTGGTTCCAATAAACAGAACTTTCATATGATCCTCACACATATGCAACAATCCCAAGAATTTAGAATTCCAAGCAAAATAAGACAAAATTGAAAAGCATCATAGCCAACACTTCTCATAATCAATACGCAGTCAAGACTTTTATAATTAGAGCATCATGGCACATTGAATAAAACAAATTTCCATTTCTCAATTACTTTTCTGTACTTTCAACATTGAACGGTCAAAACAAAGGAAGAATGAAAACATAAATTCCATGTCTTAGTATACAATTCCCTTTCAAATTCACTAAGCATTGTTCAACGTCCCTTTTTACTATCACTTATACATCACACCAACAAAACACCACGTAAGGATTCACCTAATTCAATATTAGTACAAAACAACAAATGAAATCAATTTTGAGCCTTCCCACAACACTTTTAACCAAAGATTGTAGTACTCATGGCCTAGGCATCTAGTAAAGTTTCTTTTAACTATTTTCTCGCATTCTCAGCATCAAGATTAAGATGATATCTCAATTAATTTCATTAAATTTCAGAAATTCAGTATGCAAGTCTATGCCTCATTCTCAATTCAGCCGAACACAAACACAACGGGAAATCAATATTTTCATCAAACCCCAACCTGCAAATATGTCCATAATTCATTTGGAACCCAGCCCAATAAAACAAAAAAATAGAGAGGACTAGAATCAGCCAGAACAAACAAACGAACATGCAATAAAACTCAATTACAATCACAAAGTTCTCAGAGATTTTAAAACATATATGCAATACACAGATTTAAGCCACATCCATGTTTAAACACAATTACTTGGTACTTGCTGCTATTTCTTTGCTCATACGGATTAGCAACCAAAACAAGGAAACATTGCATTCCTTCTTGAATCAGTTGACCAATAAGAAAAATAACAAGAACAAAGGTCTAGAGATTAACATGCAAGCATCATACATAAATGACATTATTATTATTATTAATATTATTATTATTATTATTATTATTATCTTAAATAAGTTAGAATCAACCACCCCCAAATCAGCAAACACTTGACTTCACTCACAAATCAATATCAAACTTAGCATCACACACAAAAACCAACACTACTATTTCTTTCCCAAAATCAATTCAGCAGTAGTAATATCAACATCAAGAAAACTTATAATACACCAATACTAACATCATTTCAGCCATGACTATTATTTAAACACTTGCATTAACATTCATGTCATATAAACAAATACCGAAACCAAGCTTCCAAACCAAATCAACTTAAACTTGACCAACAACAGTTCATTATTTATTAGCACTTCATTAAGTCCAAAAATACATTCAGCCACATTTCCCAAATAATGACCAACCTATCAGAGAAATAACCTTTATCCATATTCAACCAAGAACCAAAATGCACAACATTTATATTACAACAGAACTCAGCAATCACACCATCACAACTTCAATTTATAAAGACTTTCACAGCCCTAAACTTGAGGGTTTTAAACAAACTTCACCGAACCCATATGCTCAATTCAATTAGAATACACTTGCAACTTATATTATTATCAAACAATAGAGAAAGTAACTATGTTGGCTCACACATAAACAATCAGACTAAGGAAGCAAAGAAGAAACTTTGGAGTTTGCAAAACACCAAATCTCAAACAAATCAAACTTGACAACTTTTAACTAACACAATTAACATCAATACATATTTGGCATAAAAGGCTAGAATTCTATCCTATTGAATCTTTAACAAATCATTTAACCAATTGTAAGCCTAAAGTCCCTATTAAACCATTCAGATTTAACATTCCCAATATTAGGGTTTTTGTACAAACTTCATGATTTTCAAATCACATCTCAAATCCTACAAAATACACACAAAACTGAAACTTAAACTTCATTTTAACTCACTTAGAACACCTAAATCAATGAACCCAACTCGGATTACCCCTCTCAAATCTCGTCCAAATCAGAAAGGAAGGGCAGAAACGGAAGAAAAATGTTACCTAGACTCATTTTCGACCTCACCACATCTGGCCGGAACTTCGCCGCCGCCGGAAACCACCGAGCTCGCCGGAGACGAAGAGAAACAGAGGGAGGAGGACTCGCATTTGGGGAAGGAAGATAAAAGAAAGTGAGAAATCAACATAAAAAGAAGCATAGCTCGAAAAACACAAGAAAAATCGAAGCTTTACCTCCTTTCCGCCGCTGGCCGCCGCCGATATCGCCGGAAAAACGAAGAAGATGACAGAGAGGAGATGGAACTCGACGAAAATGAAGAGAAACAACAAGAACACGAGTAGCCCACGCGATTTCGAAGATTTGAGAAGGAAGAGGAAGGGGATGGATGAAGGAAATGGTGAGATGAGATCGGTGAGGGCAGTGAGGAAGAAGAAGATATGAGAATGAAGGGGGGGGGGGCGACGGGTTTTACTTCTAAAGAAGGAGGGGGTGTGTTTGGTTCATGTGAAATTACTAAGTGTTTGAGCAATTTTTACCCGGTTGCCCTTCTATCTATCCTTATTTACTTTTTCCATTTTAAATCTTTACATTAAAACAAATCATAATGATAAAAAAAATTAGTCTATACATCAACCTATATATATTTTCCTCCAGTCCATAATTTAGATTTCTAACTATTGCTCTATTAATTTCTAAGGAGAACAGACATGTTAATCCCTTAAAATATAATTATTCCCCACAAATGCCTTTAATTGCGAAAATCTCACTTGGAAGCTCACCAAACTGATCAATAAATTCCAAAATTAACTCTAAAATTACCTCTATTCCTTAATTAAATTTTGAGGATGTTACATATTTTTGAGGAAAAATATATATAAAAAACACACTCACACACACACATATATGATACGAGAAAAATATATACACTCCTAGTTCATTCTCAATGTTGTACATGACTTCGAATAATACTTTCTTTTTTTACCGATGAATTTTTTTTCGATGAATAATACTTTCTTTAACCGCTTTATTTATTATAATGGGTTTTTTTTACCATAATATTAAAATGGGTTAAAATTATAGAAAAAACTAGTAAGGAACCCACACCAATGTGTGACATTTTACATAGCTCCAAACTTCCAATAACATTTTACATTGGAAAGATATTTGGCGCCTCAAAACATTACCTCGTATCCAGCACTTTATTTGGAGATGTTTGAATCAAGCTGTAGCAACTAATGCCAATCTTTTTAGACGAAAGAAATCCAAGTCACCTTGCTGTCCAATTTGTTCACACAAAGAAGAGTCCATCGAGCATTAGTTTTTCCATTGTCCTTGGACCAGATGCGTTTGGTTTGGATGTGGTATGCGTATTACATTGGACACCAACTTTGTTACTAATTTTGCGGAATGGTGGCTACATCTTAATAGCTTGGAATCTGGTTTAAATAAATATGATATTGCGCAAGTTTGCTGGTGCTTATGGCAAATCTGGAATGGCAGTAATGGTTTGATTTTTAATCAAATAAAACTCAATCCCTGTGAAGTTATTGAGTATACAAAAAAGCTTAGTTCTGAATTCTTTGAAGCTACTGGACATAATAATATAACATCTCAACTTCCTGATATTCCCTTGCAAATCTGGGCACGACCTCCAATGGGTTTTCTGAAAATTAATACAGATGGAGCTTTCTCTAATACAACTCAATATGCAGCCATTGGCATTATTGTAGGGATGAATTTGGAGCTTTTCAATGGGGCTTCGTTGACAAGATAAAATCTCTTTCAGCCTTCATGACAAAAGCTCTTGCTTTGAAGAGAGCAATGCTATTAGCTACTGATTTGGGCCACAATAAAATCCAATTTGAATATGATTGTCAGACACTTGTGACTTGTGTTCATTCACAACAACCTGATCTTTATGATTGGAAGTGCATGACAATTATTCAAGATATCATTAACTTCGTGGAGTCAAACGTTGGGTTTTCTGTCCACTTTTCTCCTAGACATGGGAATGTTGCAGCAGATTGTTTAGCAGCAGAGGCTTTTAAGGAAGTGTGCCCTTTGGGGTGGGTGTCACAACCATCACTTTCTTTGCTTAATATTCTGACAAATGATTTCCAGAAGTCATGTAATACATCTCCTAGTACTTCAAGTCAAAGAAGGGGAGTTGGCTAATGCTTTCTACAACAATTGTATGTGTCTTTCTTTATATGCTTTTTCTTTAATTTTTACTACTGTTTGAACACTTAAGTTGTAATGTTCTTGATTTTCAAATAATAGAAAGCATCATTCTCGACCAAAAAATAAGAGTGCTAACTCAATGGATTTAAATAATAGCTAGCAATTCCGCAGTGCGATACATGGAAAGTAATTATTAAAAATATTATTTAAACTTATTCGTTGAATGTTTACTAATTTAATAGTCAACTATAACAAATTATTGCATTAATAATAATTAGGATTTGTTTATTTTAGAGCGAATTAAAAAATTTTAGACATGAGAATTTTGGAATTTTAAAATTGAATTTAGACGAAATAAAAATTAATAATTAAATAAAATTTGGGAAATGGAAACTGAGTCTATTTGAATTGTTTTAGGTAATGATGAGAAAGTAAAATTTGTGGAGCCGGAAAAGTGTGAGATGAAGAGAGAAAACTTGTGGGCCCCATATATATAGAAATTAGGGAAAAACTTACATCAAGTTACTTTCTTTCTCCAGGTTCTCAAGTTCTTTTAATATAGGAGTGACACGTGTCCTTTTGTAACAAATTGTTTGTTACAAAAGGACACGTGTCACTCCTATATTAAAAGAACTTGAGAACCTGGAGTAAGTAACTTGACCTAAGTAAGGTCCTAGAAATTACCAAAAAAAATATCACTTTCTTGTTCCAATTCCCTCCTTACTTTCCATTCCATTGACATGGGACCCAAAGTATGGTTTTTTTGAATTGAAATAGATAAACCCTAAACCCTAGTGATCATCTTTCCCTCAATGCCTCTGTCTCGCCCACTTCACTTCACTCTGTTGCCGCCGCGAAGTGTGTTATAATAACTTGTAAACAAATCAATCTCCTTATTCTCCTTCTCTGCTCTTCACAAATCAATCTCCTTATTCATCCATCGCTGCTACAGGTATGCCTAGCGCACTTTATCTATCAATTCTTACTTCTCACTCATGCTTCATCATCAATTTACCACTCCTTTCATTTTTCTCTCTTTCAATTCCTTCTTTTTTGAGGATATAATGACTGCAATATAAGTAGTTTCTTCTTCTTCTTTTCTGAGATGCCTATTTTGCTTTGCTTTTATTTCTAAAGGTTTTGGATATTACTTGCTCACTCTCTTCTGTTATAGCTGCACAATTTTTGTGCCTACCCTTCTTTTTTATACTCCCTCCGGTCCTAAATATAAGACACTTGTTTTTTAGATGTTAAGGTTACAAAATATGTTATAAATTATGACATATTTGATATATTTTTAAATTATTCATTAGTTTATAGGTTAACTAAACTAGTTTAAGGGGAAAAATTAGGTAAATCAATTTATAATTGACTTATATTTTGCTTTTTTAGTATTTTTCAAAAAAGTCAACTAGTCTTATTTTTAGGACCGGAGGGAGTACTTAAAAAGGGTAAAATGGAAAGAGAAAACTTGTGGCCCTGACATATGTGTAAATTACAAAAAAAAAAACCAACACTTTCTTCACTTTCCCCTTTCTTTATCACTTTCTAAGGGCGCAACCAAACGGGCCGTAAGATAAGAATTGTCTCTTTTGTTTATGCAAAAACTCATTTCAAAACAAAGATGGCGCATGCGTTTTTTTATGAAATATACTACCTCTGGTCCTAAATATAAGACCTAGTTGACTTTTTTTTGGAGAGGTTAAGGTTGCGAAATATACTATTAAATCATGACACATTTCATATATTTTCGATTATCCATTAGTTTATAGGTAAAATAAACTAGTCTAAGGGAAAAATTAGGTAAATCAATTTATAATTAACTTATTTTGTTTTTTTTTAGGATTTTCCAAAAAAGTCAACTAGTCCTATATTTAGGATCGGAGGGAGTATCAAATATGATATTGCTATAGAAATTTGAAATATGAGAATTTGTATGAAATCGATTATGTTGTGCATGCATGCTGTTCTTTTTATGCCCTCCACTGATTATTTCAAGCCTTCTCTCTCCTGCAGGATTGTTGATCAAGTCTGTGATGGAGTCAATTTCAGACCCGGAAGAAATATATGAGGAACAAGGTTCTTCATATACCCTCAGATTGGTGCCTTGGTTGAACTGGGAAGAATGGCTTTTGGTTAAAGATTCTCTCTTTTCAAAATCTCCAAATTCCATTGCATTTGCTCTAAAAAGAGTAAGCTTTTATTTTATGCTCATTATTTGCAAGCCTTTTCAATGTAATTCAGAGGGATTAGGCTGATGAATGATTTATTGGTTTCAGATATCATCATGGGAGAGTCGAGGATGCTTACCAGCTGCTATTGAGGTTACTGCTTCCATCATTGAAACTCAACAGAAGGATCCCTATTGCAGGTACAATTTCTACTCTTATGTTTCAGAACTTATCTTTCATACTTGTTTATTTCTCTGCCTAAGTATGACAAACAATTAATTATATTTCTCTTTGTCAATTCATTGACAATTCCCTTTTCTACCCTCATTGAAGTTAGTATCTTAAAATGTAAAGCCACAATGTCAAACAATCAATATGGCATTTTTCAGGGGAAAATGTTTCAAACATATTCACTGAGTTTAACTAGATTCTTTGGTCTGTGCGCGATTTAGTTGTAGGGATGTCTGGTATTTTTTTTGTTCTAACTTAATGATAAGAATTAGCCTATATATAGATAGATAGATATTGGAAGATAAGAGGGCTTGTCCTACAAGGGCTGTAATGGGACTTGATATGGCGTAACTGATTGGGATTGGCATCATAGGATTTGAAGGAGAGAATGGTATCATAAGATTTGAAGGATTGGCATTCAGTTATATGCTGGCTGAGTGAGAAGTTTTGGCTTAGGATTTTGCTAGTGGTGGAGAGCCTATCCTCTTAAACTATTTGAACGTTTGGTATTTTGTTACTGTAACTCAATCGGAATTCATCAGAGGTTCTGCAGTTTTTTTTCCTTTCATTTCAAATATATGTTGGAATATATTCCAATACTTCGTAGATTGAGTCTCTGGCTCTCTGCATGATCAAATATTAGAAGAAATGGAAATAACATGATTGTTGTGTTGAAAAAACTATAACTATCTCGTAAGTTGAGCATATATCATCTATTACTTGAACATGGATCAATCCCTTCATGTATCTGCTGCAAAGTTTTCTTATGTACAGGCATGTAAGAAATGTATATCTTAGATGAACTTTGGTTTTTGCAGAGTGGAAGAGGGTCAGTGTAATGATATTTCTCTTCCAGAGAAGATGCTTGCTCAGTTGTATTGCATGACAATCATTAGGTGAGGTTTTCTTTCAACTCTGCCATCTTACGATATGAAGTGGTTTTTATAGCTCTTGGTATAGCTCTGTAGTACCAGTCAATAGGAGATCAAGTGATTTACATGTTTTTTATAATCTATTGTGTGAAGGGTCATATTTAACTCTGAAGTACACATGGAGGATTATATCTGCTCCTGAAGTATTTTAGGCCCAAATCTACCCTTAAAGCATGCATGAGGATTATATTTGTCCTTTAGAGTTAAAACATTAATGGTTAAATATGATCCTTGGTGCACAATTCTAGGGAAAATTTAGGGAAAAAATACTTCAGGGGCAGATATGGTCCTCCGCGCATACTTTAGAGGCAAATATGACCCTTAATCCTAATCTATTTGCACTATACTTGTTTTGGAAAAATTAATTTTTCAATGTGGCTCAAGATCATGAGCCATGATTGTGTAGTCCTTGGAGACTATGTTAGAAGATATCTTGGGGACTTTCAAAGAATCTGATTTAAAAATATCATATCTGATTTTTTTCCAGCCATCTTTCATGTTGCATATGTTAGAATAAAGAGATGTCTACTTTTGTAAAAGGTATCACCTAGCACTTGTGTTATTTGTGACCCTCTAATGCACTACCTTGTATGTTTAAGGCTTGTCAATGCTTTTGTTGAGAAGACACGTAAAAAAGAAGAGATGTCAATAGCCGTGGCAGCTGAAGCAATTGGTATTCCACGCACTCTGATTGATATTCGTCATGGTATACAAAGTCTTCTCCCACTACTTTTCTTGTACACTTGTATTGAGAAATATATTCTTCCTCTTACACATTCCTTCAACTTTAGAGGCATCACATCGTGGAATCCCATCACTTCAACTTCTTCGCAGTGCCTCAGTTAAGGTATAGTTTTTTTTTTGCTTGCCGTAATGTCTAATGTATGTGCTATGGGCGCTATGAATGATGAGGTATGTAGATTTGATGTGCTCATTTGATTTGAAACTGTTGGAGTAGGTTTTCCTTTTCTAGGTGAGTATTGTTGTTAGAATACGGTGCACTTGTTACTGTAATATAAGATTTGGGTAGCATTTAGTTGTTTACAAGACTGCAAGTGCATATATGCTTGTTTTTTTATCAAGTTATGGAAAATAGTGCTATCCTCTTTCCTCGTAGTGAACTCTTGGTTATCCTAGAAAATGCTATGGACATACTGTTTAGAGAAAAGAGACGACATTTTTTATAGATAGGAACAAGGGCAAGCCTCTGATATTTTTTTTTTCATCAATTTAGATTGATAGTCATAGAGCGGGAGGACTTTGATATATCTGGACTCATTTTATTGTTTAAATGTTACATTGAGCCAATAACCTGATTAATTTGAAATAAACAAAGATGCCTTTCTAGCATAGATGGAATATGTTAATTAGCATTCCTTGCTATTCTAAGTTAGACTTGAGAGACTCACTGGGCCAATATAGGGTGGCATCAAAACTGCTCCGATTGGAGATATTTTTTCATGTAACGGTAGTAAAGAATTTTTAGATGAGGGTGGAATTATTATAACCACTAGACTAATGTGAAGGGCATGGGTTTCTTCTGCGTCATTTGTTAAATTCTTCCCATTTTAGGTTACTAGCATTCCCCCCTTTTCAAGCTTAATTTTTTTTTGTTGTTTTTTACTAGTATATTAATAATGGGGTTAAAATGATGTCCAACATCATCACTTAGTCTAAGTTATATTCTATACTGGTTTTCTATTTAGTCACTGATAGACCCAATGAAAGTTAGAGAGCCAGCTCAGGATGAGAAATGGGCCAGGCATACACTAGAACAAATGTCAAGACACAAGGGACTGCATGTCTCATAGAGGGGCAGAATGATAATGATTATGACACAAGGGAGACAACATGTCTGTGAAAGATGGAGAGTGATGGGAGTGTGGGGGAGGCTTTTCTTATTTATTAGGTCTATGGTGTTGGTATAGATCGCCTTTGTTTAATATTAGATATCTATTGCTGTTACTTAGATGAGCAGACTATGGTTTTTACTAAAAAATGATTCTTAGGCAATCTGAAGGAACAAAATTGAAAAACAAAAAGCCTTGTTTTACTTTATAAGTTTGGTTGATTGGTACCCATATGCTTTGCAAGTGCAATTGTTCCCTAATACGCCTGCACGCCTGCGCTTATAATTGATGGTATGTTGTTTTTGTTATTAATTTTAGGCACTTGATTGGTTGAAATCTTATTATTGGGAACCTCAGAGCAAAGCGATTCCTTTTGATGGTGATGGAAATGAAAATGTCAGAAAGAAAATCAAATCCATGCTCGAAGAAGTGTCTTTCTATTTGAATATGAATAGCAACCAAAGTCCTCAGTTTAGTAGTCCAGTACTCGAGGGGAAAGGTGCGTAGTTTTATTTATTGTAGTTGCTTATAAAATTTAGTTTTTTTATCATTTCATCTTAAAAATAAACCAGACACTGGCTAGTGGCTATAATCATTATGTTATGTAATCATAATAAGTGGTTAGTTTTTTAGTGAGTAGTTAGATGGGAGTTAAGTAAAACATAGCCGTTAGAATTAGAGGCTATAAATAGACCTTCCCACTTGTATTTTGGAGTGTTGTATTCATTTGTGATTAGTCTTATGGAGTAATTTCATTTCCTCTTGTTCTCTCTTCTCTCTTCTCTCTAGTCTCTTGCTCTTTCTTATTCTATCAATATTCTTCTTCTCTTTTAACCCTCTGTTCTCTAATTCATATCTTAACCCTCTAATATTCTTCTTTCTTCTTATTCTTCTAAATTCAACACTATAGAATATTAAATTCTATAACATTGGTATCAGAGCAGTTCTTTCCTTGGCCCTTCCACTGCAAGAAAAATATATATATCATATGAAAAATTTTCTGCCCTCTATGAAATTCAAGAATCAATTTCTTGGATTCATAGCCGCCTAAATAATATGCATATAGAGCTACAACAATCGTCCTTCATGGAGTTCCCTCAATTTGATGGGCAAGACATTCTTTCTTGGTTGTTTTGGTGTGATAGATTCTTTGAAATTCATCAAACCCCCGAAGAACAGAAGGTGAAATTGGCTTCAACTTATTTGGACAATAAGACTTTTTACCAATGGCATTGTTCTCTTAAACGGAGGCTGCGTGGTTGTTTACCAATATGGGAGGAGTACATTGGCATGCTTAAAGATTATGTAGGAACCCCTTTGAAGACACCTATGGAGGATTTGATTTATTTGCGTCAAACGGGTGATTTGGCTTCATTTAATGCTGATTTTGATTTAATTACTGCCAAATTGAATTTGCCTGAAGATTATCTTATTGCTGCTTATGTATCGGCACTTAAGCAAGAATTAAGGAGACATGTTTATTTCTTCAACCCAAGTAACATGTATCAAGCCAGATTATTTGCAAGAACCAAAGAAATAATCTTGCAAATACAAGCAGAGAAAGCAAGAAAAGCCTTAAAAGAAGATAATTTGAAGAAAATTGAATCCCAAGAAGAATTCCCAGAAATACATGAATTAGAACACAAGAAATCCATAACCATGATGGTAGAAGAAATTAAAGATTCATCACCAAGTGCTCTCATGGCTGCCAAACCTTCTTCTGCAGAGGAATATCTTCTGGGTCCTTCCAAGAACTCATCTTTTGGTACCAAGAAAGTGAAGACAACCATAGTTGAAGTTGTTCATAATTTTCCAGTGCCCTCTCATCCTCTAAAGAACCCCTTGAGCTCCAAGAAAGTGTTTTTGGGGAGTGGGTCTTGTGATTTCAACTACGTTGGAGCTTTATAAGCAAATTCGTTGGTAATAGACAAAAGGGAGAAATCTTTTGACAATATATTGGGTATGGATTTGGGCCATGTTTTTGAAGGAAATGGGCCAAATCTGTTGCTGCCATGGGTAAATTCAACCAAGTCTGTGTATATGTTTGTCAATTTGGATTTTCATGTTAATTTTTCCCCTACAAGAAGTCTACTTCAAATATGGTTCAAGGGAGAATTAATACCTATGCTTGTTGGTAGATTTTGCTCTCTAAGCGGAAAAGAGAAGTGGAGTGTGCAACAGTAGTCAAGCTGCATATGTCTTCATGATCAACATAAACTTTCATTTTCAAAATTTTAGCAAGTATTTTATTTCATTTCTGGGTTATGTTTTTACTTTTACTTGATCCTTGAGGGCAAGGATCTCATTGGGAAGGGGGTATTGTTATGTAATCATAATAAGTGGTTAGTTTTTTAGTGAGTAGTTAGATGGGAGTTAAGTAAAACATAGCCGTTAGAATTAGAGGCTATAAATAGACCTTCCCACTTGTATTTTGGAGTGTTGTATTCATTTGTGATTAGTCTTATGGAGTAATTTCATTTCCTCTTGTTCTCTCTTCTCTCTTCTCTCTAGTCTCTTGCTCTTTCTTATTCTATCAATATTCTTCTTCTCTTTTAACCCTCTGTTCTCTAATTCATATCTTAACCCTCTAATATTCTTCTTTCTTCTTATTCTTCTAAATTCAACACTATAGAATATTAAATTCTATAACACATTAGTTATGATATTTCATCTCAATTATGCTGAATCTAAACTGAATTAAGTAGTGATATCATGTTATTTTCAGGTTCTAAGAAACAGGTTTCTAAGGTATTCAAGTCTCTTGTTCAGTTATACTCTTCCTACTCCTCAGAGATTGTAGATTTGTTGTTGGAGCATTTGTTGAAGATGTTGAGGTCTTCAGGATTGGTAGAGCATTTGAAGCCTGCTTTTCTTGGTCCAACCATAAAAAATATTTTGGGTGAGTGGAGGACTATTATCATCAGATTTTGGGATAAGGAGCCAGAATTAATTCTGAACCTTCTTAAGGAATTACTCATTATGATTGAGACACAGGAAGCACTAAAATATGAAGAAGGTAGATCTTTTCTTTCCTTGCATATCATGAAATTTTCATTAACTTGTTTTGGTGGAGTCAAGTATACCACAACAACAAACAAAGCCTTTTCCAACTAGGTGGGGTCGGCTACAAGGATCATACAACGTCATTGTGCTCTTTCAAACACCATATTTTGTGATAAGCTATTGGTCAAAAGATCTCGTTCGATAACTTAATTAACAGTTTTTTTGGTCACTCTCTCCCTCTTTTGGAAGGGCTCCACACTATTTGATCAACTTTCCTAAGTAGTACATCTGACTATCTTCTTTAAACATGACCAAACCATCTCAAACGATTTTCTACCATTTTCTACCTAATCGGTGCGACCCTAGCCCTTTCACGAAAATGAACATTGCGGATCCTATCATTTACTGTATGACTACACGTCCATCTCAATATTCTCATCTTCGCTACCCCTAAATTATGCCCATGTCGTCTCTTCAAAGCTCAACATTCTCTACCATATAACATTGTTAGTCTAATGGCTATCCATTAAAACTTTCCTTTTACCTTAACATGAACTTTAGGATCACATATAATCTCAGTAGCTTTTCTTTAATACAACCATCGGCTTGAATTCGATTATTAATATCACTATCAATTTCACAACTTCTAAATAACCGATCCAAATATTTAAACTTATCCACTTGTGGAATAATCTGATCTCTCAATTTAATTTTTCTATCCTTATTTGCCTGTTATCAAAATTACAATGCATATATTATGTCTTGCTCCTACTTAGTCGAAAACCTTTTAACTCTACGGTCCTTCTCCATAACTCTAATTTCCAGGTAATTTCTTCTCATGATTCAATAAGATTCTTAGGTGCAAGTCATCAGCAAAAACATGCACCTAAGAATCTTATTGAATATTTTCAGTCAAGGCGTCTAAACCTAAATTGAACAAATATGGACTCAAAGCTGAACCTTGATGCACTCCAATTTTTATGTTATTTTAGTGTCAAATATACAATGTGCTTTTAGTCATAATATATAAGCTTCAAACTGCAAATCTTTTTTGCTCGTTTATCAAAGGTGACTTAAGATACCATTGTTTCATTGGGTTTGTGGGGCTTGGTATGTGCGTAGTGTAATTATGCAGCTACTTTTTTGGGGGACCTTTTCACTTCTGAATTGTGATTGCGATCATATGTTCATGTATTTATGGTGGAAAATTTCACTGTCAATTATAGCAAAGCTTGGCTGTGTAGTTCCATATCCAGGCATTTGATTTATTAGCTGCCTTGGTAAAGAACTGTCTCCAATATTAGTTTTATAATAAGTTTGATGTAGTTTTATCTTCACTAATCTGTTTTGTTTTGTCTATGCAGAAATACAATGTCTTGGAACTTCATGTAGCGAACAGTTTTGCGAGTATGATCTACTTGCATCTTTGTTTGAATGGATTGTTGTGAGTCTAAAAAGGGTGCCATCTGTTAAAGCATATGTACCAAACAGTATTTTGCTCGAGATTGTACGAAAATGTCTTCGCACAGTAGCTCATAGCAATAAGCTGCTAATAAAATCAGCCATTCCACTCGCAAAATTGATGGATGATAGCTCTTTAATGGAGAAAATTGAAAAGCTCTCTCATTTCAAGTCTAACTCAACCACAGCTAATTCGTCCAAAAAAAAGAAAAAGAAGTCATTCATAGCTAATGATCACAGCTCTTTGCCCTTGACTTCAGTGAATATCCCTAAGATGGAGGAAGACATGTGTCAAGATGCTAGAAAGCTGGAGTTGTTTAAACAGCGAGTAATGATGAGTAGAATGTCATCTACAGATTGTGGAATCAACAAGCATCGGACATGGACTTTGGCTAAAAATTGGAACCCGTGTCCGATCGGACTGTTGCCTCGCATTGCTGGCCCATCTGGCTATCTTCCTTCTCTCAATCATACCAATAATAGTAAAGACATTCATGAATCAGATGAGGAGACTCAGAAAGACATTCATGAATTAGATGGAAAGGAGACTCAGAAAGACATACATGAATTAGATTGGAGGGAGACTCAGAAAGATGAATTAGATGATATGGAGACTGAGAAACCAAGGAAATGCGGGGTCAAGAGAGATGCTTCTGTGGACCTTATGCTGCTTGGTGGACCAGCTGTTAAGAAGAGAAGAGAGACAAAACAGGTCTCTGAATTGAATCATGATGTATCATTGCCAATTAAAGCCGAGAAGTGCCTAACATTAAATATGGTTTGCAAGAGTTTCACAGAAGAAGAGTTTCGAGCTATTAAGTCTTCTGCGAGGCTTTTAGTTTAACTTGTATTGTGTTCTTGTCCAGCTTGTAGATAACATCCAATTTTGTTTAAAAATAGGCTGGTTATTAAACTTGTACTGATTATCAATTTATAAGCAAAACGTCGTTGAGGTCTACAAAATTTCATGAAGCACGCGTAATATAATACCAATGCGTTGGTACATACCATATGTAAAATTGTCTTATCAAGTCTTTGTTTTTGGTAAATTCGTTGGGGGATGATGGTTTACCTTGGTCACTTCCCATCTCACTCACTCCCTTTATTACATTGTTAGTGGGTAGTGGGTAGTGTAAGCCATTCTATTATGGGAAAATCAAAGGAACATCCACTTAGCCTTAGAAAAATGATACTCCCTCCGGTCCTAAATATAAGACCTAGATGACTTTTTTTTTTGAGAGATTAAGGTTGCAAATTAGTTTATTAAATTATGATATATTTGATATATTTTTAGATTATCCATTAGTTTATAGGTAAAATATATTAGTCTAACGGAAAAATTAGGTAAACCATCAATTTATAATTAACTTATTTTGTTTTTTTATGATTTTCTAAAAAAATCAATTAGGTCTTATATTTAGGACCGAAGGTAGTAGTATCTAACAAATTGTGCAACTCGTGACCAGTGAGCAAATATCATTCATTAGTTATGAAACTTGTAAATATTATTCTTCTAGTCGGGTTGGATGTGATTTATCCTACAATGCATGAGAGAAAACTAAAATGTGTCAGAGGGCCTCCCATTCATATAAAGACACCATACATTATAAGATAAAGAATTATACAACACTAGAATAGAGATTACTCAGATTAGAGATCACCTCACCGTCAGGCGTTGCATAATTTCTCTCACCATTCTTTCTTGAGAGTGCCTTAAATGAAGGAAACATCAGTAACAAGGCCTTGATTAAACTAAGTGCATCAAATTATCATTGAATGATTGAGTTTTGAATGAGTTAAAACTTAGAATCAAAGGATTAAATTTTCCTATATTTTATATATTTTAAAAAAGATATGTCAAAACAAAGCCCGTCAAGTGAAATAGATTTAATACGTCTTGTTTATAAAATAAGATGGACACTCATTGCACTGTTGAATAGTATTTCACAAAAATTGTATTCTCTGTTACAGAAAGAGGCATTCGATACATCTTATCAATCCATGCTGGTAACTGTACATTCTAGCTTGTGTTTTGAATGAAGCAAAAACAAAAAAAGAAAATCTTACATAAAATGATCACAGCCATGCATTATGTTACAAGAATCAGGGTTCACTTCAGTCTTATACAAGTCTCAAACTGATCATACATATAATAAAAATCACATGCTTAAAAAATGTACATTCACATGTCAAGAACAACACTATATACAAGCAGGCGCACCTGCAAAGAAAGTTCAATCTCTCATCAGTTGTCCAAGTGTGATGGTGTGAAATTGATCCTCTAAGTACACGCAAACATTATAGATACTTGTTCCAAAGTTGGACGAGACTGAGGAATATCAATCAAACACAAAAAAGCTGTACTTGCAACTAAGATCACATAATCTAAGATTGGTTTGTGAGTGGAGAGAGTCTTTTGTTCAACATGTCCTTGAACAACAAGTCATTAACTGCTAAATTCTCTGCCAAAGATGAAATAAGCTCTGCTGGATGTTTTCCCACAATGATTTCTAATGTTAGCACTCTAAGATCAAGTTGTTTTAGAGTGTGGTTAGATTCCATAATTCGACAAGCCCAGCATCAAACACTTGACAAATTACCAATTTCATGGGGAATTGATCCATAAAATTGGTTGTAACCAATGTTGAAATAGAGGAGACTTGGAAAGGAAGCAAAGTTGAGACTTGAAAGTGTGCCTTGAAGGCCTTAGCCTTCAAGGCACTGTTTACAAGGATCAGTATCATTATTCCAAGAGGACAAAGTAACTTTGCTTTGGTTGTTAAAGCTAGCATTCAGTTCAATAGATCTTTTGCTCCACTATGATCTCCAGAAGAAAAACAAGATAATAGTATGAAAAGAATTATACTCCTACAACATAATGTCAGCAGCCTTTTTGTGTATGCATCTTCAAACATGGTTTTTTGATGAATTTCTGAATCAAAACTTAATATGGATCCACTATAAGAAAAATGGTTGGTAATCGCACCATAAAAGTGTATGTTGCCGCGCCCCATGGCGACGTGACAAGAATTAAAAAATAAATTAAAATATGCATGGGGCGTGACAAAATTTATTTTCTTTTCAAAAAATATCCTAAAGCTTATGTCACACCATTACTCATCATTTGTAAATGGTTATAGTGGGTTCATATGCGAATTCTTGTAAATGGTTATGGTGGGTTCATATGTGAATTCTTTTGGCACAAATAGGTACTTAGTAGATCTTGACTAATTTTTAAATATATGTGGATGGAGTTAATTAAATTAGTTATTTTTTATTTATGAAAAAAGTGTATTGATTTCCATGAAATAGCCTATTAAATCATTTAGATTAAATCTTCCTCTTGATATAAACTCACTTGACACCTACGATCAATAAGAATAATTAAAGGGAAACATATACTGATAAATATGGGGTGATCCATAAAGTGGATTAAGTTCATATATTTAAGACTGAGTCTAACCCCTCAACTTTTTTGAAGTCAACCCTTTGAAGACCTAAGAAGTATATAGATTGGCTTTGCAAGGGATGATTTCTCTTTCTCAATACATGACTTTGTTTTTCCATAGACTTGACGGTTCGTTGCATTCAAAAGCAATAGAAAGTCATCTTTATTATTATCACAACTCTCCGTTTACTTGTAGTTACAACTTGATTGACTATAGCAATATTATTACACAGCCTATTATCTTTTCTCACATCAATTTAGAGATATATGGCCAGCAGCGCAATACTTTCTTTAATTTTGTCTTCATGTCTCCCATTCATACTAAATCAGCATTATTTTGATTGACCTTGTCAAACAAGGAACGCATTATTGTTATTTGTTAGATTCAACAATGTAAATTTTGACAATTGGAATTTTCATACCAACGTACACTTGTTAATTAATTGTTTTTTTTCTTATTTTGTTTTTGATGGTAGAAACTTAAAGACAGAATTTTTCTCTTTTCTCCCCGCTTTCTTCTCCATGACTTGCACCTCTATTTGGCATTTTCCTCCATGATCTACAGTATATTGTAATACTCCCTCCGGTCCTAAATATAAGACCTAGTTCACTTTTTTGAAAAATCCTAAAAAAACAAAAAATAAGTTAATTATAAATTGATTTACCTAATTTTTTCCCTTAAACTAGTTTATTTTACCTATAAACTAATGGATTATCTAAAAATATATTAATTATGTCATCATTTAATAACATATTCCCAACCTTAATCTCTCCAAAAAAAAAAGTTATCTAGGTTCTATATTTAGGACCGGAGGTAGTAAAAGGTAGCATCAAAAGGTTCTTGAAATCTTCTGAAATAACAAATCATGCTAAAAATGTCTAAATTTCCCTTAACTAGAAGAAACTCCAACAAAATGTGCAAGTATATTAGAATTCCTTCTAATTAGGTGCGGTTGAATTAAGAACATGCATTAATTCAATGAATTTGACCATGAAAAGTGTACAAAGTATGGTGCAATTAGTGCCCTTGTAAACCTATCTATAGTATTTTGCATAAAATTTGTTGAAATCTAAAATTTGAACTCGTGCATCCTCATGGTCACCGAATTATTTTACTATGTTATGTTGTCAAAATTTGCATATGCATTTGTAAATGAATTTTAAACATTCATTTAGATTTGCTTTTCATTTTAATATATCTAAGGTTATTTATGTAAATTTTCTTATATGTCCAACTTAATTTCATTTTGAGCAAAAATATTTAACTGAAATTTCAATGGTAATCTAGAGATCAATAACTACTGCACTGTAATAATTAAATAAGAACTGCTTTTATCAGGAAGAAGAATTTTTTTATTAAACTAGAAAATTAGAATACAAAATAGGTCTGAAAAAAGAAAATTCAAATGATAATACATAGAAAATCTAAAAAGGTAAACATGGATAAGAACTGCAACTGTTTCAGTTATGGGAAAATGACAACTTAACAAGACCTTAACTAGTGACAACTACTCCTATTTATGGGAATCGCTCACGGTTTTGTTGTTATTTTATATGATCAAATATTTTACGAGGGAGAGTGTAGTCTTCATTGACATTTTAAAATACATTGATTATCACTACTTAAGTGTATTGAAAGTCATTAACTTTTAACGAAAGTTGGTTGAGCTGGTAAGTGGGCCACAACCCGTAAGGATGAGAACGCGTGTTTGAATCCCGGGAAGCGCTCTCATTGGGAGAGAGGACAACCTTACCTATGTGGGCAACACTCCTACCCCTCAAACCGGATTAAACCGGGCGGTGATTAACAAAAAAATTGTTAACTTTTAGTGAAATACTCAATCTTCCCCAAATCATCCATCGAAGACAGCCAACTACGATTGTGAGTATTTTTTTTCTTTTAAATAGGGGTAATTAAATATAGGTCCCATATAAAGAACTTAATCAAGATTTTTGAAATAAAGGAACTTAATTAAAATGAGGTCTATTGAAACCTCTATTTTTTGGCAAAAAAAAAAAGAGGTCCATCAAAATCACAAAATTAATCATTCCCATGAAGTTATCGCCCGATCATTAATTTGTCGTAAGCAACAAGGGTTTAATAGTTGTGATCGCCCTAAACTGTTATTATCAGACTAAAAGTTATAATTATCCGACCAAAAACTATCACCTAATCAAGTAATAACAACTTAACTTAATGAGAGCATTAATTATGAGACTAATCAGATTTTATTTTTCTTATGAGATTTGATTTTATTTAATTTATCCTAAAATGGAAAGATATAAGAGGAGAGAGAGGATTAAAATGTGTTAGAGGGCTTCCCATTCCATGATTGTTTTAGGGACAAATGTGGAAAAATAATAACAATAGTTATATGTAAACAGTGCAATAACACTATAGTAAATTTGTAGGTGCATAACTGTCAATTGTAATTTTAAAGGCACAAATATAATAAGTGATATGTGGAACTTTTCTCCCTTGAATTAAATATGGTGCCATATGCACTTGTGGCATATTACCATTATTTTTTTTCATATTTACCCGTTTTTAATAAATATAAAGTCATCATATATTATAAGATAAAGAATTACATAACATTAACATAGAGAGAGCACGACGTTGCATAATTTCTTTCACCATTCTTTCTTTTGAATTTTTAACATGGACGAAAGATTAGTAATCAAGCCTTGAGCAATCTAAGTTATCATTGAATTTCAAATTTGTTAAAATTTGTTAAAGGATTAGATATTCCTATATTTTATTTAAAAAATAATATGCCAAAATAAAGCCCATCAATCCAAAAATACATAATATGTAATGTATATTAATAAGAAGCAGGCGTGCGATAAATCAATCCATGTTGGTAACTTTACTTTCTAGCTTTTGAGTTTTGATTGAAGTAAATAAACATAAATCTAACATAAGATTATCACAACCATGCATTATATTTTCATGGTCACAACGAAAATGCTGAAACCAAATATTCAATACAGTCTTAAACAAGTCTCAATCTGATCATTCATAAGATAAAAATCACAAGCTTAATAAATTGACATGCCAAAAGCAACATTATATAGTATATACACATACATCCACTTGCAAACGAAGTTCAATCTCTCATTAGTTGTCCAACTGTGATGCTGTCAAATTGATCCTCTGAGTATGATTTTGGTGTACTTGCAAGCATTGTAGAAACTTGTTCCATAGTTGGACGATACTGAGGAATATCATTCAAACACTTGAAAGCTAATTTTGTAATTAAGATCACATAATCAAAGATTGGTTTTGTGAGAGGAGAAAGCCGTGTGTCCAACATGTCCTTTAACAACAACTCATTAAATGTTGAATTCTCTGCCAAATATGAAATAAGCTCTGCAGGATGCTTTCCCAGAATGATTTCTAAAGTTAGCACTCCAAAGCTGTAAACATCACATTTCTCGTTTACTTTCATAGTGAATGCAATCTCTGCAAAATATATTTAATGTGATATATACATATATCCATAATAATGCAAAGAGTAGTATTTTGTAAAGTATGGACAAAATTAAAAGTCTTACCTGGGGCTGCATATCCAAATGTGATAGCAATTGTGGTCATATTGTTTGAGTTAGGATTCAAAATTTTTGCCATTCCATAGTTAATGAGGTGGGGCTCTTCATATTCTGAACTTAGAAGAATATTCTTGCTTGATATGTCACAATGAACAATAGGAACTGAACAGTCATGGTGCATATGGAATAAAGCATTAGCCACACCTTTAATAACATTCATCCTCTTTTTCCAGTCAAACTTAGAGGCTTGTTTCTGATTCTTTAGTATGTTATCCAAGCTGCCACCTTCCAAGAACTCATAAACCAAAATGGAGAATTGTGGATTGGAATAAAACCCATAAAGCTTCACAATGTTAGGATGTTCTATTTCTGTCAATGCTTGAATCTCATGTGTAAGAGCTTTCTTGTTGGAGATTTCCCCACTTGGCATTGAATGAAGCTTCTTTACAGCAACAACATCACCTGTAGGCAACTGAACCCTATAAACACTTCCTTGGCTTCCTTTCCCCACAAGGTATTTTTCATCAAATTCCTTTGTGGCTTCTATGATATCTTCATATAGTATTTCTCTTTCAAGACTCCATACACAATAAACATCATCTTCTACAGAAGCTTCTTCATCTTTTCTTTTTCTTTTTGTTTCTATCCGACAGCAAATTAAAAAAGATGCACCAAGAAGTGAAAAGAGTATGGCCAATGGGAGGAATATTATCAAGAACCTTTTGATCTTATGGCCTTGCCCATTTGCTTGTGAATATCCACACAGAGGTAAACCAATGATATCACCACACAAACCTTTGTTTTTCCTTAATGCATCAAAATTGTTAAAGACTGGTTTAATAGGAACATGGCCTTCTAATTGATTGTATGATATGTCAAGAATAGAAAGAGCTGACATTGGTCCACTGAAACTGGAAGGAATTGTGCCGGTGAGATTATTATGTGAGAGGTTCAATTCTTGTAATTTGGGTAACATTCCTAGACTTGATGGTATTGTTCCAAATAAAAAGTTGTCACTAAGATCAAGCTGTTCAAGGTCTAGGAGTTCACCAAACTCAGAGGGAATGCTTTCATCAAATTTGTTGTTGCTCAAGTTCAAGATCCGTAATCTTTTTAATTCCCCAAGCTCTCTTGAGATTGAGCCACTGAACTTATTTGCTGCTAACTCCAAAATTTCAAGCTGGCTAAGTGATCTTATATTTGAGGGGACATTGGAAAAGAAGTTATTGTCACTCAGAGAGAGTTCTATCAACATTTTCAACTTCCCCAGTTCTTTTGGAATTTGTCCAGAGAAATTATTTGAAGACAAATTAAGTAAACCAAGCTTAGTTGCCTCTCCAAGTTCTGGTGGAATATCACCAGAAAGCTTGTTATTGTGAACAATCAAATGTGTGAGATTTTGACACTTACCCCACTTGGATGAAAGGTGGCCATACAACTGATTTCGACTTACATCAATGAAGTCCAAATCAGGATATACTCCAAAAGCATCTGTTATATTATCAACTATATTGTTATTATCAAGCCTGAGTCTTTTTAGACTAGCACAATCCTTCAAACTCGTTGGAATAGGACCAGTGAAATGGTTATCATTGGCAGCAAAGAAAACTAGCATTCCACTTTGACAAATGTTTTGTGGCAAAGGACCACTGAAATGATTATAACTCAGTTGTATGTCAAATAAACTTGTCAAGCTATTCATTTCTTGTGGAAGTTGACCACTGAAATTGTTTCTGTCCAGGAAAAGGCCAGTGAGCTTTGTCATATTTCCTATAGTGGAAGGAACATATCCTGAAAGGCTGTTGTTTTGAAGGTTCAATTGATCTAAATTGATCAAATTACCAATAGATGGAGGAATTTGACCAGAGAATCTATTATTGGAAAAGGACAATACTACTAGATTTGTTAGGTTTCCTACAGAAGGAGAGATTGGTCCAAAAAATCTATTCTCATCTAAATGAATGTCAATGAGAGAATTGATGAGTTTCCACAGTTCAGTAGGAATAGGACCCTCAAGATTGTTTGAAAAAACATAAAGATGTTGCAACTTGGTTAAGTTGCCAATTGATGATGGGATTCTCCCTGAGAGAGAGTTTCTTACCAAATAAAGATCTACTAGATTGCTCAACATTCCAATCTCTTCTGGAATAGGGCCAGAAATGGAATTTTCTCCAAGCCATAAGAGATTCAGATTCCTCAAATTCCCAATTTCATGAGGTATTTGTCCTATGAGTTTGCATGAACTAAGATCAAGTTGTTTAAGAGTGGTTAGATTCCAGATTTCAAGAGGAATGGGACCTTGAATTGGATTTCCTGACAAATTCAACTCCAAAACACTTGACAAATTACCAATTTCATGAGGAATTGATCCATAAAATTGGTTGTAACTAATGTTGAAGTAGAGGAGACTAGGAAAGGAAGCAAAGTTGAGACTTGAAAGTGTACCTTGAAGGCTAAGATTTGAGAGACTAATAGTGTTCACATACATGGATTTATCACATGAAATTCCCATCCACAAATGTTTACATGGATTAGAATGATATTTCCAAGAGGACAAGGTAGCTTTGCTTTGGTTGTTAAAGCTAGCTCTCCACTTCAATAGAGCTTTTGCTTCTCTATGATGTCCAGTAGCAACACAAGAGAATATGAAGAGAACTGTACACCATACTGCTAGCAGCTTTGTGGAGTATTCAACTTTAAACATGGTTTTTTGATGCTATTTTCTATAAAAAGCTGAATATGGGTTGTTCTTGTGAATGTTGTGGTTGGTAAGTATGTGAATTTTTTGATGTACTAATTGATGATGTACAGATCTTTTTATAATACTGCTCACTGTACTTGACAAATTTTCTGCAAATAGTCTTAATTAGTATTTTTAATTTTTATAAATTGATACAATCATCGAATCAAACACTATGCAAAATGTAGAAGTTAGACTGCCTAATATATTTCCCTTCCTTAGCATCTTCACTAAGTGGAATTAGAACTGAGTTGATCAGTTTTTTTTTTTGTTTATTGATACAATCCCCACTTAACACATGAAATCAACAAAAATAGCTTAAGAAGAATAATAAAGCGGAGGACCGCTACCATAGATTAGTCACTCCAATCAGCGGTGGATACCCTGATTTGCATAAAAAACAAAAAAAATAATCCCACTTTTCGTAAATATAAAAGTTAATTACATAATTTGATTTTATTAAAATTTTTAGTTAAGTTAGTTAAATCTATATAATATTATCAAATAATCCTAACCATCAACTTTAAATTGGAACGCCTTTGTCTTTGAGAAGAAAGGATAGAAAAATACATGTCTCGTTTTTAGGAATAAACCTATTTTTTAAATACGTCTTATAGTCCCTCTTGTCCGTAATATAAGAGACAAAAATTTGAATGGTTTTGATCCAAAATATAAGAGTTCAACCTTACATTATCTAATGTTTTAATGCATTTTTCCTACTTTACCCCTAGCTATGACTTTTACATGTATTAATGTTTACATATTTGTCTCTCTTAACAGTATCATAAGGGAAAAATTGGGGAAAAAATTTAACTTTAGACACTCAACTAACTTTTACATGTTTTTTAAGAAGATTGTTTAATTTTGGCGGCCAAGCTCTTATTAAAACTTAAACTAACTAATATTAAGTAAATAAGATGATAATATATAGATTGGCTTCGGAGAGATTGATTTCTCAGTAAATCACTTTTGCAGTAGACTTGACGGCTTGTTACGTTCAAAAGCAAGAGGAACTCATCTTCATTGTTTTCCCACACTCCATTAACGTAAAGTTACAACTTGATTGACTATATGGCATTATTATTACATAGTCTGTTTTCTTTTATCTCCTTTCAGAGTTAGCCAGCATTGCTTTTGTTACTTTTGACTTCATGGCCTCCTTTCATACTACACTAGCATTTCTTTGATTGACCTGGCCTGATGAGGAACGCGTTATTGTTGACTTGGAACTTTTATACCAACACTTGTTAATTACTGTTTTAATTTGTTACTTATTATTTGTTGGAATCTAAAACCCGAATTGGTAAGTTTTCACATGGTTGCATATTATTTTACTATGCTTAGTTGTCAGAATTTGTACATGCACAATTTTAAATTTTCAATGGAACTTGCTTTTCATTTTAATAAGGGTAATGGACCTAATCTGCTCCCCAAGTAACCACCAAGGAGCGTTGAGCACCCTGAACTAACAACAGGCCCGTATCTGGACTCCAAGTAACCAAGGTGGTTAAAAACTACCCCGGTTGGACGGTCAACAACGTTTGACCGTTACTATGCCTATGTGGCTGCTACGCGAGCACCTGCTTTGCCACGTGTGTATTTTAAATGGACCTAATCTGCCCTCCAAGTAACCACCCAGGAGCACTGAGCACCCTGAACTAACAACAGGCCCATATCTGCACTCAAAGTAACCAATGTGTTTAAAAACTACCCCGGGCGGACGGTCAATGACGTTTTACCGTTATTATGTTCATGTCGCTGCCACGTGACGACCTATTTTGCCACCTGGTGCCTTGTCATCGCCACGTAAGATATGTTCATGTGGGTCCCACCTATAATAATAAACAATTTCTCTCTCCCTCTTCATCACCATCACCACAGCCCCCAACACCCACCACCCCTACCCACGCCACCCCCTCAAACGTGGCAAGCAGAGGTGGCGTGGGTGGGGGCAGTGGAGGTGAGACAGTGGGGGCTGGGGAGGTGAGGGGGTGGTGGGTGTTGGGGGGGCTGTGGTGATGGTGATGAAGAGGGAGAGAGAAATTGTTTATTATTATAGGTGGGACCCACATGAACATATCTTAAGTGGCGATGACAAGCGCAAACAGGCCTTCACGTGGTGGCCACATAGGCGTAGTAACAGTCAAACGTCATTGACCGTCCACCCGGGGTAATTTTTAAACACATTGGTTACTTTGAGTGCAGATATGGGTCTGTTGTTAGTTCAGGGTGCTCAGTGCTCCTGGGTGGTTACTTGGAGGGCAGATTAGGTCTATTTAAAATACATGCGTGGCAAGCAGAGGTGGCAAAGCAGGTGCTCGCGTGACAGCCACATAGGCAGAGTAACGGTCAAACGTTATTGACCGTCCAACCGGGGTATTTTTTAACCACCTTGGTTACTTGGAGTCCAGATACGGGCCTGTTGTTAGTTCAGGGTGCTCAGCGCTCCTTGGTGGTTACTTGGGGGTAGATTAGGTCCATTACCCTTTTAATAACTAGAGTTATTTATGCCAACTCCCTTCCCAACATAATTTCCTTTTTGTTGAAAAAGATTGAATTGAAATTTCAATGGGAACTTAGAAATTAATAAGTAGGACAAATGAGCAAAAATGTCCATGTAATTGTTGTATCGAGCACTATGTAAAATTATTTGGAGCAATTGTATCAAAAAAAATTATTTGTGACAAAACTACCCATGAAATTTTAAAAGTGAAGCAAAAGTTACATCATTGTTAAATCAACATAAATCCATTTAATAAGAAAAACTTTCCCATGATTCCATTCATCATCTAAATCTTGTTTTCCCAGGTTTTTATCTTCGTTCATTCAGTTGTCCGACAACAAATCATGAAGGATCTTCAAAATCCTTTAATAAGCGAAGTCAAATTTATGATATTAGGTAAAAGAAAACCATCTTCAAAATCCTCCCTAACACTTAAAAAGTAGAATAAATCTGACCCAACTGGCAGAAAACAATTGATCAATATACTCAAAGTGAAACAATCATGAACAAACCCATTGAGCTTAGCTTGTACATGTACAGAACTTGAAATAGCAATGTGATAATCTTGACTCTTAGCAAGTGATTCTAAAAGTTTAGTAATTTGAAATACATAAGGTGGGGGATGCATACTGAAAGAATCTTTATATTTATTGTTATTGTTTTCTTTTTCCGTTTAGCTCACCATTTAATTCACAACCTTAGGACGACACATTTCCTCACACACTCGGCCCTACACTCGGGTCCTATATATTCTACCAAAGGTTAGAAGAGATTTCTAACGGTTTCCCAAAAAGTTTTGCTTCTGAGGCTACTGTGAAGATCTCGCTCAGGTTGTAACTTATTTAGCAAGGATAACCCCTAAGACTTGTCCCTAAAGGTTAAACTTGTTGAATAAGGGTTTCACCTTTTTGGTGGAGGCAACTTAAGAGTCTTTTAAGGTTTTAGTAAGACCACCTCAAACCATTCACATTATAAATTTCTTTTGGGGTTAAATACTCCCTCCAATCCTAAATATAGGACCTAGATGACTTTTTTTGGGGAGATTAAGGTTAGTAGTTAAATTAGTTAATTTTGGATGTTTTTCCTATAATGCCCCTCTTCCAAAATTAACAAGTTTACTCCGATCCGTAATGTCAGCCTCACGTTTTCTTCACTATCTTCATCGACCTCCTCGTCCATATCTCCTTCACTATCTTCAACGACCTGCTCATCCAGATCGATTTATCCAGATCTATTAGTTAGCTACTTGTCAGTTTGCTCATCCATATCTGAGATTTATCTTCTTCATCAATAATCCACCAAGTGAGGATTTAACATTTTCAGTCTTATATTTGAAGAGATCTTCCATAATCGGTTTCCGGCGGTTGAGAGCAAGCTTGACGGCAGAGACTTACGACGACGGTGACGGCGGAAGCATCAATGGCGTCGTTGATGGAGTCGGCGGAGGAGGAGTGACCAACTGTACATCAAAGGTTGTGTTTTGATGAGGAATTGTACGATTCGCTAAGCCATATGAAGGAATTAATGGCTGATTCATACACGCACTCGTACTCACTTTCACTGCAAATGATTCCTTTTCAATTCAATGGAAAGGAAGTGACGACTGAGTTTGATGGTGTTTTTGCCATGGGGGTGGTTGATTTTACGAAAACTATTTCAATAAGGGCATTTTAGGGAAAATGTGTCAAAAATTAGAAATAGGTCCTATATTTAGGACCAAAATTGAGTCTCAATAAAGGTCTTATATTTAGGACCGGAGGGAGTATCATTTTGGCATATAAACTATTTCTAATGACTCAATTTGGTATACAAACAATAAAATGACTCAATCTGGCATACAAACAAAATAAAAGGGTCATTTTGGCCTAAAAGCTAATGGAAAATACTAAAATATCCTTTGAGACCAAATTAATAAAAAGTAAGAATATGTGGGTCCCACTTTTAAAAATAAAATATTATTCACCCCCACCCCACCCCTCCTTCTCTCCTCCCTCCTTCCCTCCCCACCGGCAGCCATGGCATTACATTCCAACCTCCCCAAACAAACAAACAAACAAATAAACAAACAAACAAACAAACAACCCCAATAAATAATCATTTATCAAAAAAAAAAAATTATTGTGAAAGAGGATTTCTTTTGGGAATCAGTGGAAAATGAAGGTCCTGGTTTGTTTGTTTGCTTATTTGGTTTCTGGTGACACACACAACACACGTTTTGTTTCTGGTTGTTTGTTTTGGGAGGTTGGAATGTAGTGTCATGGCTGCCGGTGGTGGGGAGGGAAGGAGGGAGGAGAGAAGGAGGGGTGAGGTGGGGGTGAATAATATTTTATTTTTAAAAGTGGGACCCACATATTCTTACTTTTTATTAATTTGGTCCCAAAGGATATTTTAGTATTTTCGATTAGCTTTTAGGCCAAATGACCCTTTTATTTTGTTTGTATGTCAGATTGAGTCATTTTATTGTTTGTATGCCAAATCGAGTCATTAGAAATAGTTTATATGCCAAAATGATATTGACCCTTTGACGTGTCCTTGACAATCAAAAACCAATTTGAACAAGATATTACAGAAATCAAAGCTACCATGTCTAAACTTGAAAATCGTAAAAAAGCTATTTATGACTATATTGACAGAGCCATAAACACAAGACAAGTAAAAAAAGGGGTAACTTCGTTAATTTTAACTTTGCAACGACAGACAGATGGAGTTAGTTCAATGACATCCACTACCATAAAGTGTGTCAAAGCAAGTAAAGTACCACCTCCAAGATTAACAACATCTGTATAAACAAAAGATTCATAACCGAGATTCACTAGCGACCTAGCCACTTGATTCCTAGAAAGTTTAGTTTCAAATAAAAAGATGAAATCAGGTGAATGTTATTGTACTAACTTCCTGCATCGATGAAGTGTCGTGGTTTTACAGAATCACTATAGTTCAAACTTAAGATTTTCATGGTGCCCGGGGAAGATTTACGCTTCCCTAGCCACTTTGACAAAATTCAGAGTTTTAAGAGAATATGAAACATGAACAAAGAAAATGGAAGGGTCCCATGCAAGGTCGATATGAGATTGCCTCAGTTTCTTTGGCAAAATAGAAGCATAACTATAACTAATCTCCAAATAAGAAGGTTTGGTTCGTTTCCCCAGAATCTTCTGACCAGTAGTGAAATGGGGAAGATTTAGGGAGCAAACAAGAGCAATCTTTAATTGAAGACCATCTAAATAATCCTCAACAACAACCTTCTTTTGTCGCTTACTACATTTTTGGCTAACAAACACAACATCATTTATTTCTGAAAATGAAAAAAACGCCAAAAATGTTTGGCCTTGTCAGCTTCTTTGAGAATCTTCGACCACCCTCACTTGGATGATTTCCTTTACATAGGCAATTGTCATTCAAAATAGATCAAGGAAACCACTTTTCTATTGAAAAATTGATCTTTGACATTTTGAACAAGGATGCAAGGGAGGGCAAGATGTGCACATACAGATGATTCAGATTCACCGTGACAAAATGCAATGAGACAGATGATTGAAACACATTGGCCCATGAAAGAGAGAAAACATGAGCAAGTCCGATAAACAATAACCGCACCTATCCAGAGGGGGAGGACATTGAATTTTCCTTGCTGAGGAGATCTTTTACTATTCCCAAACCCCCTCATCTTACTAAGGAGATTCAGGCTATCATTCTCACCACAAAAAAAATTGGCAATAAGATTTTACCTTTTAATGAAAACCATATGAACTTCAGGGATAAAAGTCATTAGAAGCCTCCCCTTTTGGAAAAGAACTATCAGAGACATTCTCTATTTTCCACTTTTTAGAATATTCCTTATCTTCCTTGTTGGAACAAGACTTTCCTCTTTTGGAACAATTAGCGGAGTGAAGGATGTGAGATACATGCTTACGCTTTTGAGAGGGCTTCTGAGAGGGAAACTTCTGTATGCCTGATCTTAGTCCACACTTATTCTTTTTATCATGAGTAACACATTGACCAAGACATTTCCTTATAGAACAGTCCTGAATCACTTTCCAATTTCCATTTACAACTTCTACCATTATTCCCACAACCTTAGTGAGACGAAGACACCTTAGAAAAAGCCACAAGATCTTTCAAATCAAATTTTCTTCATTTAAAATTCAAGGATAAAAGATTGGGCCGACGCAAATACTTGCGCTTCCTACCATGACCAATTAACAAGTGTGGTCGATGTTTTGTAAAAGAAGGGGCAATGAATGAGGTGCAGTAAAGGGATGATGGTTATTATGGTTATTCATACTTTAAATAACCATCATCCCCTAAATTTTAAAGGTTAGAATACCTTGGCGGGACCCAGTTGTTAGGGTGGGAATAATTCGAGTCAGCCAAAATTTTGTTAAATATGTCTATACCTGATATAAGAAAATGAAAATTTGGCCCTGCTTGAGTCTAAATGTAGGCTGTTTTTTCAGCTATAGGCCTGAATCTTCAATGCCTAAAGCCTTTTTAAAGGTTCAACTTTTAAAAATACTTCACATTTCAATAGTTTATTTACTTTAAATGTAAGCTTTTAATAGGTATTAAAGTATACAAATTGACACTCAAATGCTTTCTATATACTAAAAAAACTTATCAAACAATATAATATGTGCAAAATATTTAATGAAATTATTTATATAATTTATATAATATTTTTAATACTAAAGCAGCTCAGATTTGAAGACTTGTAGGACATACTTTCATGATATAGGTTTAATCTATTGACATAATAAAGCTTATAAATAAATCTTGATCTAACATATTTAATAAATAGGCTAGCAATGCCAAGGCCACATGTTTATGGCCCATTCTATTCCCACCCTACCCACTCTTGACTATGCTCTTGACTATGCTTCCTCATAAAATGCAACTGGAAGTGGTACTAGGGTGTAGCTAAACTTGACTTCAGGCGTCACATTGGAAACTAACCGGGTGTGAACAATGAAAGTACCATGAAGGGGGCACTTGGTGGATTACATTCCTTTTTTATATAGGTTGATACAAACACAATCAACTAACTCAGGTGCGGAATATTTCCAATTCAAAAGGCCTGAAAAGAGATGCTAATTTTAAAATGAACATCTATCACTAAAGATATGTAGTCTAGTGGTATGATATCTTTATGTTAGGTTGGAGGTTACGTTCTAGGTCATATCTCAACTATTCTTCTAAGATATAGAATATTTTGACTTTGTTTTTCCGTAAAATTGAGAAACCTAAATATGTCACTTAATCAGAACATTTTTGGAGTATTGTTAGAGTATATGTTAGTTATAAGTCAATTGAACTATTCAAGAGAAAAATCAACATCAATAAATCTACAACTAACTTATTTAGCTTTATTAGTGCTCCCTCCGGTCATAATTATAAGAGCACTACTTTGACTTTATTGAATAAATTAAATATGAAAAATTAATCACTTTATATTGTCTATAATTGTTTTTTCTCAAAACTAATTTATTCTAGTTACAAAAAACTATATTATAATTATATATGACTATGTTATAGTTTTTTTTTTGAGAACATATGTTATAGTTTAGTGGTCGCTTTCTTAACTTTCAAAAATAAAAGTTAAATTGTCTTCTATTTAGGACGGAAGGGAGTATTTACGATCATTCCAACTATTTCTTATATTTAAAAAGTAAGGAAAAATTTATTTTCAACTCCTTCAATTTTTCCACAATAACATAAATAATATATATTGCAGACTAATCACAAAAGAGAGTACATATACGAATTACAATTTCTATGAAAATAGAAAGCATAATGACTAATTTGCCAATTGATGAACTCGTATCACATCCCCTATTAACAACGAGTAATGAATAAGGAGGAACCTGTGTAATTGGATGATATCCTTAAACTAACAAGCAGGATTACCCGCTTTGTCATAGTTTGGTTCACCAACATATCTATTATATCCTAAGATTTACTCAACCAGTTAAGTTATTCGCTTGTTTAATTAAATCTGATTCATGATGAATAGATGAATATTGTTAGTATATCAGTTGAACCGCTGTAACATCCCAAAATTTGAATTAAACATAATAAAGAACTAAATAAGTTATTAGTATATCATTACTAAAATAAAAAGCATTGTAAATAATTAAATGAGAATAAATATATTTTTAAGAAAATAATACATCTATTTTCTTTAGAATTTAAAGAAAAATAGTTAGAGGTCGAGTTTTAAATTAAAACCTTTATGAAAAATAGTCTAGAGCATAGATAATAATATGGTGAGAAGAAATATGTATGCTGGTATATAGAATAGCTTTACAATTTGATTGAAGGTGGTAGGGATTTAAAATGAAAAAATAAATAAATAAATATTGTAAGGGCAATTTTGTAATTTCCCTTAAACCCTAAATTATATTCACTTCTTCATCCTCCTGCACACACTCATTCCCACCATTTTCTTCCAACTTCCTTTTCTTACCTTTTCCTTCCTTGCTCATTTGAATCTCGGCCAGCCACTTAAGTGGCCGATTTCCGGCGACGGCGAAGCTCCGACAAGACATTGGGAGGTCAACAACGAGTAAAGTAGTTTCATTAATTCCGTTTCTCTTCTTTTCTGCGATTGGGCGAGATTTTAGAGTTAGGGTTTCAATTGGGTTTTTGGTTTTGGGCGATTTTAACTAAATAAATGAAAGCTTTAAACGTAGAAGTGTAGTTCCCCTTAAGAAATTTGAGTTATATAAACTATTGTTGGTCAAATTCCTTTGATCGAATGAACTGTTGGCATGTGTGTTTGATATTAGAAAATATGAGTTAATCAGAAATATTAATATAACTTTGCATGTGATTTCTGGAAGTTTCCCATATCCTCTGTTTTTTGTGGCTGTTATAAAATTAATATTCTATAAATAAGAACTAGAGTAAAAGGGAACTAGAACAGAAATCAGAGGGTTTAAGATGAAGAAACATAGAGGTTCAAAGACAAGAATGGGAGGTTAAAGAAGGAGACCGGCCATCGGCCGTCACAACACAACTCAACTCATATTCAAAATGCAAGACAATAACAAATGAAACCCTAAGTCAAGTTATATAGCCTTGACACTAATAAAACATAATATTAAAATAGCAAAACATAATAATAATCTCAAACCCTAATTACTTAATCAATCTAATTAATTGACCCAATCAATCATTAATAATTGACTAAATCAATAAATTAAATTAAATCACTAATTTATTTCTAAAATGACATAACAATACTCCCCCCTAAAATGATCCTTGCCCTCAAGGATGATGCAAGAACATAGTAAATTGCAAAATCCTCCAACAAGCATAGAAATTAGCTCTCCCTTAAACCATATTTGCAGCAAAAATCTTGTTGGGAAAATATCAATAGGTGGGACCCATATGAAAGACATATTTGAAGGCTTGATATTAATGACCCATTGCAGCAACACTTGTGGGTCATTTTCTTGAGGAACAAAACTTATATATTGATGTGCTTGTGCCAAACTTGACGTGGATTTTGAAAACTCTTGACCTTTGGCAAAAATGGTAGCCAACTGTGAAAAATACGAAAGAGTAGAACTTTTGGGCAGGTTGTACAGCACTCTGTACAGTGTCATCTGAGGTAAATATTTCCCAAATCCTAGGCTAGGACCCACTCGGTGCAGATACTTGACTACTCACTTTTGATGACAGTAGCAGAGAGCAACTTTTTAACCACTGGATATTGTACTCAGACCCATATATAAAACATGTCACCAAGATAAACCCAATGAGCATTTCAATTAGGCTCCCTTTAAACCAAGTCCAATTCAAGCATAGTGTAGGGAGTTGATGACAGATTAAAGTTCTATTAATTGACCAAGGAATCCTTTGCACCTTCTTCAAAATAAAGTCTTTGTTTTCAGAACGCAAGGCACCACCATATTTTTTGCTTGCTGCCACCTGTAAAGAGGAGTTTGAGTTTTCAAAAGCCTCACTATTCATCCACATGACCATGCCCAAAGTGTTAATTTCTGAAAGTGGCTCAGCTGTATCAAAGGTAACATCTTCATTCATCTTTGTTTCCAAGGGGCAGCTGATTTTTTTGGTACCCACGACAACCAAAATCTTCGATGCCTCTTGTTTTTCCATTAGCGACGGTGCTGACAAGGCTCTAACATGGTTGATAGTGAAAGGCCCACTATTTCCTTCAATAGCATATGTGGAAGTCAGGGGCTGTTCACTCTCACTTTCATCAAATTCTGTGATTTCTTCAAATTCTTTCTCAGGCACTAAATCAACTTCAACGAAGTAGAGCTGGAATTTGCGCCTTTGAGGACAATTATGCTCAGGGGAAAGCTTCTCATGGCAATAGAAACATAAGTTCTTTTCTCGGTGGTCAGCTTCCTCCTCATGAGTAAGTTGTCTAATGCCTCTATTCCGCTGTTGACATCCAAAATTTACATTCTTTGGAGGACCAGCCTTTGAATTATTGACCAAAGAAGATGAAGACACATGAGCAAATACATGGGCATTGGCAAAACAGTGGCGTTGCTTTTCAAGAATTCTTTCTTGCATTTTCGCTAGTCTCTGGGCATCAATTATGTTACAAGGATTAAACATGCGCACATGTCGTTCAATTTCCGGCTTCAAAGCGCGGAGATAAATGTCCACCATATAATCCTCAGATAGATCCACCTGTGCAGTAAGTAAATCCCATGCAAAGTGAAAATCTTCTAGCGAGCCTGATTGGCGGATATGGGTAAATTCATACCCATGCCTTTTTTTTCTATTCTCAAGCCGATCAAAGAAGGCGTCAAGTTTCCCATATGACATTTTTTTTCCTAAACATGCAGCGGGGAGACCAAGGAAAGAAAGACTCTGGTACCACTGTTATAAAATTAATATTCTATAAATAAGAACAAGAGTAAAAGGGAACTAGAACAGAAATCAGAGGGTTTAAGATGAAGAAACGTAGAGGTTCAAAGACAAGAATGAGAGGTTAAAGAAGGAGACCGACCATCGGCCATCACAACACAACTCAACTCATATTCAAAATGCAAGACAATAACAAATGAAACCCTAAGTCAAGTTATATAGCCTTGACACTAATAAAACATAATATTAAAATAGAAAAACATAATAATAATCTCAAACCCTATACCTAATCAATCTAATTAATTGACCCAATCAATCATTAATAATTGACTAAATCAATAAATTAAATTAAATCACTAATTTATTTCTAAAATGACATAACACTGTGTATATGTGATTTATAATATTTGGCACCATTTTAATGTATGTATTATAAAGGTACGTAAATGGTTTCTTTAATATCTGTTTATTCAGTTTGACTGGCATGTTGGAGTGTATAAATATAGTTGCTGCTGGTTAAAATTATAATGATTTGATTCAATAAGAATTGAAATTTAACTGGCCTACTTGGATGTTTGGGGAGCTATGTTGGACGTGCATGTTTAATTGGTATATCAAATATAACCCTTAAAATCTTGTATTTGATCCCATTTCTTTTCACATTAGGATCCAGTTTTTATGTGGTTTTATCTAAGTTTGCATGCTAAAAACTTAGGCAAAATGCTTAATAAATCCAAACTCCTTAAGTGTGCATTCACACTTCTTCCAGTTCCATTAATTTCCCACTGACAAACACTTTACTAAAAGCCCTCAGGCGGTCAGACCTATTCAAGCTTGATGTTTCATCACTTAACCCTTAAACATTGCATCTAGAATATTTATTATTCCAACATCAAACCTTTCAGTTCCCCAGAAGGCTATAACCATTTATCAAACCCTTCCCTCTTCAGTTCCCACTCCCTAGATCAAACCCTTCACTCTTTATTGGACCATAGATTGATCGATCACATTCTCTCTTTAATATGACCGTGTTCCATTTCGGTGTTCACGATTCTGTATCTGGTCGTTTTTGGGAGGACTTGGTAAGTAGATGTCTTCTACTTTCTTTTGCTCTGCCTCTGCGTCTTACTTTCTTTTTTTGGTAAGTAGATGTCTTTTATTCATTGCTTTTATTCATTTCTAATTCTAATGGTTCTTTTGTGAGTATTTTTTTTATAAAGCTTTGCTTTTTATCACTAATAATTCAGCGCCGCGCCCTCAGTTTTAACTCTGGTGCTGACCAAAACCTTTAATCCTCTTCCTGAAACAGTCTCGAAATCCATGATGAAGGTTGGCAACGGCATACGGCAGCGATGATGATCAGAGTTTCAACTTCTCAGTTTTCACCTTTCTAACCTTTACATCTGAGTGCGGCCAAAGAGGCAAGCATTAGCATGTTAACTTACATTTATAATGAATTCATTATAGCTTAAAATGGACTATAATCAGTTTCAAGAACAAACAATAGAGGTTCTACCATGTTGTTCCCATATCATGCATAACAGATTTTTTGCTATAATTCTAATATTTTTCCTGGTGTGTTCCGCGAACATTTTTGTTTCTGATATGCATTCAAAACTTCCACAGTGTCTTGAGTCATTAGAAGAAACTATTCCGAATATTATTTAAATGGTTGGTCATAGTACCTGCATCTTACACTCTTTGGTGGTGTTTTTATAGCAATGTCTCCTTCCTCATGTACACGTGGCCAAATATTCTAACAGGATGCATGGATTATTTTTTAATCAACCATGGCTGACATTCATTTATGTTTTACTACATCTCCCTCTGCTTTCTTCCAAAATCAGTTATGCTATCCGATATCAACTCCTCCTTTGTTAGGTGAGAACTTTTCTTCCCCTTCAATTTCCTTTCAGATACATAATAAAGGATGGTTTATTAGAGTTCTAATCTAGACTAATAGTATTTCCTATTATTAGCTCCTGGTGTTTCCATGCCTACTTATCTCTATGAAGCTCATACTTTAATGGAAGAAATGAGCTATATTGCTAAAATCATTTATGCAGATTCAATAGTTCTTTAGAGGAATGAGTTGATATTAATGGTATCTTTTTTAAATGGTTTGTTGAACATTATATACAGATCTTTTTTAAATGGTCTGGGTCTTCCTAGAAAAGAATTATTTACATATATGAAAAAATTATTAGCTTGTATTGTTTGTAGAAGCTATCTAAACTAAAATTTTATTTTGGGTTAGTTCACCTTTTAGTTACTGCTGAAAGATTTATGCTTACATATTCATATCATTGAAGAAATTGGGGTGAAAAATGCTGCATAAGGATGGGACTATGTATCCAACTCAGACATATGAAATACACCAATCTCTCAAAACATTGATTATCTTCAATACTTTTTACTTTTAATTTTGAACATTCATCATATAATTAAATCATATTTATAGGATTTCCCTAGATTCATCAATGTTGGTATGGATTGGCATTTGAATCATTTATCATATTGGCAGTCATCTAGCATGTCTGTCATACTAGCTGACTTTTTGGAGATATTTTCTTCTTTGCTCCATGCACACTTGGTTTTGCATTCTGTAGCACATCCCTTCTAACATAACTATATATCTTTGTCCAATGTTCAGATAGAGGGACCCTATGTTTGGGACAATGTCACCATTGATGATGGTTGTAAGCCTAGGTAGGCCATTGTATGTGATGGGTGAATATCAAGAGAGGAGTAGTTTTGGAACCTGGTGTGGTTTTATCTGTCAAAGTTTGCCTTTTTAAGCCTACTATTCTAAGTTTGTGCTTCCACACTCTTGCCCTCTCATTTCTCCTAAACCCGATTATTATTGTGAATACTTGAATGCTCTAATACAAGGTTGCTGTAGAGAACTTATGTGGCAATATATACTCAAAAGTTCCTAACTTTTTTGAGGTGTGTTCGTGTGCGTGTGTTTCTATAACTTTTGTTGTTATTTTTTAACCCCTTCTATTTATTATTATTTCTCATAATAATCAGGTAGCATTGTTGTACTAACTAAATTTGATGACCTTACAGAATAAGGTTTACTAGAAAATTATAACGATGTCTAGATTTTCTACTAGGAATTTTTCTTCTACATAACATCATACTCTTGCCATTTAATGAACAAGATCAAAATATGCAATATCCATTCTGCTATAGGCAGACATATAGTTTATTCTCAATAATCCCATTCAACAAATCATCATCTTTAATCAATACTCAACAATATTAGAATTGAATGTAATTATTCTGTGAAAAGACTAAGTATGTTGCAAGGGGCTGATAGTGTTCTTCAAGACAATTTTATTTTTTCAGGTCTTGCATCTCACAAACTGGTGGTCTATGTTGTTCCAATCATGTTACTATGATACATTGATCAAGAAGTGCGCAACGGACTTGGATTGTTTCTAAAAGTGAGCAAGATGGTGCTGTCAGTTAGATTAATGTAGTATACTCATGAAGTGAAATGTCTTATGTAAAATTTTGTCTTTTATGTAGCACTAATTGTTCTGTTATGTGGGACAAGTGCTTTTTTAGTTTGCATTCAGTTATGTTTTTGTATGCTCATAAATTTAATAGACTCTGTTCTCAAAACCTATCAGTGCGCATGGTGTACTTTCATTTGTTTACATTGCTAGATCTTTGTTGTTTTATGAGAGATCCTTTATATTGAGAATAGCAATTTTTATCAAATCATGTTATTGATCATGGCAAGAAGTTTATCTCATATGATATCATTAATTGGAGTTATTATACGTAGGTGTCAGGTCTAAACATTCAAATGCATATCTAAATATTCTGATTCCCATGCTTGGAAGTAAAATAATTCTTAATGAATGGGTTATTATTTATAGCCAGGTGGGAATTTTTTTTAACATTTTCGGACCAAACACAAAAGCAAAGCTAGGTGGGAATTGAAATAAAAACCTCTTAACACCTTTTTAAATGGGCAGTGCTCTGCAATTTCTTTCTTATTAGGGAGTGAAGTTTCTAAGAAAATAAATTTAGTGAGTGAGGTTTCTAAGAAAATATATTTAGGGAGTGAAGTTTCTAAGAAGATGGTGGGGACTTATTTCCATAGATGAAGTATTACATGTAAAATTTATTAATTTCTTTCCCAAATTGTTTTCATAAAAAGATCATAAATAGCATGTCATGAGTGTGGATTTTGGGGGCAATATGTTCAAGTGTTATAAGCAGATTTATATTAGGTGTGCTAGGTTTTTGAGAAGATATATTTTGGTAGTGTAAGGACTTATTTTCATAGTAATTGAAGTATTATATTTAATATAAATTAACTTTCTTCCAAAAAGTTTTTCATTTGTAAATACTGCATCATAAATGAGGATTCAGCTGACAATATATATTTTTAAACATTATAAGGAGATATATTTTTTTAGTCGACGATCAAGGTATCCTCCCACCTGACAAGTAAGAGACAGAGATAAGGTATATGAGAAAATATGTTTTGTAAGGATATGAGACTTATATACATAAAGATCAGATGAAGTATTAAATGTTAAATATATATTAATTCTTCTCCTAAAGTTTTTTAATCATTAATGAGAGTTAGATAAAGCTCGCTAGAGTTGAAAAACAATCAATAATGGATATTAATTGGAATCTAAGTGAAATTTTTTCTGAAGAACTAGGGATAGATTTAGAATTGTTTTAAAAATTTGGAGATATTAGCGTTTAGCATGTGACAAATTTTTGTATTGAGATTTGAGAAAGTTGTGGTCGCATTGTTAAAAAAGTTCCAAATAATAGCGACATGGTGAATATGGGAGAATTAGTATTGCGGGTTAATGTATCATTGTAATTAGTTCACAAAACAAACATAGTTCATTCACAGAAACCTAGATTTTAATAGAAAAAAGTTATTCTTTAAAAGTTGTGAGTGTTTGTCTATCCTGATTTTAAAACCTAGGTCGGACCATAAACCTAGGTTTTGAAAGGTATCAAACAGGCTCATCTAATTTTCAGAACAACTCATTGCCTAATAGTGATATTTATTTTGGTTTTCTACTAGCAGCTTTAACTATAACATCATCTCTATTTATCGGTCTGACCAAGATACGACTTATTTGATTTGAGATTATGAAATTAATTGAATGAACAATTTATACAAAATGAATCTTTCTGGGCTATTAAATATATTCTATAGTTACTTACCATGTCCATTTCTAATTCTTGGTCATTGAGATTCATGGGCAATATAGATTTATATTTTAGGATATATATTCCCTCCTCCTTTCTCCTTTCAAAAAAAAAATGATTGAAGTTTTTCTATTTGGAATCGTGTTAGGTCTAATTCCTATTACTTTGGCTGGATTATTCGTAACTGCATTTTTACAATACCGACGTGGTGATCAGTTGGACCCTTGATTAATTAACATTTTTTTATTGACCTCCTATTTTGTTTGTTTTAATCCTAATCCACAGGAGTCTAAAATTAAGACTTTAGACTGCTGTTCCATTATTTCAGTGTCATTCTCGATCTAACAAGAATGGAATCACGCTCTGTAGGATTTGAACCTACGACATCGGGTTTTGGAGACCCGCGTTCTACCGAACTGAACTAAGAGCGCTTTATTTTCATAAATCATAAAAAAATTTATGTGACCCCAATTCATCTTGCATGCATATACTATCATAATCCATGTATATATAGAACCCTCATCATATATATATATATATATATATATATATATATATATATATATATGGGTTAAGGTGCATTTTTAGTATTCTAGAATATAACAAAGTGCACTCAACATAATACACAATATTGTGGTCCATTTGTGGTAACCAAGAATTATTTTCGTGGCTTATTTAGTAACGACGTTAAATAAGTTAAGTTTGACCGTTATGTGTCAAATTTTGACCGTTAAATTGTGGGGTAAAGGAGCATTTTCAATACTCTAGAATATAGAAGGGGCATCAAGCATAATATACAATATTTAAACACCATAAACAACTAAGTCACAATATTATTCAAAGTGTCAAATAATTAAACACTACAAAGTTATAAAGATCCATAGATTATCCTAGTATCATGAATGTATAAACTAATAAGTCATTAGTATTTTACATATATAAAAAATGTAAGCAAAGAATCATAAACTAAACAGGTTGGCCTTACTGAGTTAAAACAGGTTGGTCATACTGACTCGACACAAATTAAAACGGGTTGGTCATACTGGCTTGACCCAAATTAATGACCTTATGATGTAATAGAAGAAGAGTTACTTCTATCTGATTACATAGTTATAAACTTAAAATAATGTTCGTTGAATTGTCATTTCAATTTACATATATCACATCATTATGTCACATTAGAAAAGTGAGTTTTAACTAACGAATTACTAGATAAGCAATGAAAATAATTCTTAGTTATCACAAAAGGACCAAAATATTGTATATTATGTTTGGTGCTCCTTCTATATTCTATAGTACTGAAAATACTCCTTTACCCCACAATTTAACGGTCAAAATTTGACACATAACGGTCAAACTTAACTTATTTAACGTCGTTACTAAATAAGCCACGAAAATAATTCTTGATTACCACAAATGGACCACAATATTGTGTATTATGTTAAGTGCACTTTGCTATATTCTAGAGTACTAAAAATGCACCTTAACCCTATATATATTGATAGAATTATATATAGAATATCTATCTATTTCTATTGAGTGTGCTTAGTTGTCTTAAAATAAATTCTCATTCCGGTTCTTAGTAAAAGAACAAATTAACTTTTTTGGAGATGCTGAACAAAATAAAACAAATCACTCTACAAATTTTATATTTATTTGTATACAAACTAACTTGACTTATGAATTGGTATAGTTCTTATCAACACTGGAGGTTATAGTCTAACGCGCTAACCAGGAACCTGTAGTATTAGCATTCACTTTTTATGGAATGTTGAACCCCATCTTAAAATGATGCCAAATTTATTTTTGTGACTCTAACTTCTCTGATTAATGGATGTCATCAGCAGATGTTTAAAATATTTAAATATGTTAACTTTACCATTTAATATAAATGCATAAGTGGAACAAAAACGACAATATGCACAAGTTTTTTTTGCTGATTTATTTGTTTTGGAAAATATAAAAGAATTAATTATGAGAATTTATATAGCACATTTTTTTGACCTTTTTTATATAGCACATTAGGATCTTAGAAATTGAAAATTGGAAATATCAACTATAAAAAAATTAGTTTAAGTAAACTTACGGATGGGGGGTTTGCCTAGGGAAATTTGTTTTTTATGGGTGTTTAGATGGGGAGGTTGAGAAAAGAGTTTGACTATTATTTTGTTTTTACACGGGTTCTACTACTTAATTAAGTTCATGTAATATACATCGAAATTATTTAGAAAGATCAACTAGAAACAAAATTTAGTCCAAGTGACTTTTGAATGGGAGAGGTGCTGGGGGGGGGGGGGTTGGACGGGGAAGTTGGAGATAAAATTCTACTCTCCTTTTCTTTTTTATACATGCACGAATTTAATTTTTTGTCAAGTTAAAAATATTACATGTAATCTAAATTTATATTTTTTTAAAAAAACCATTCATTGGGATTTGGTAGCTATCATAAATATCTTATCAGAATTGGGATTTACATAACAATGGTTTGATAACGTATTCAATACACATATTTAGTTGTTCTAAAAACATATATTTGGGTCAGAAAAAAGGAGTTTGAGTATTTATTTTCATAATAATTTAAATATTACACGTAACATAATTTCTATTTTATCTTTTAAAACATTTTAGCTCACACTGAATAATCTTGGAGAATTAGTTACTATTGCAGGTTCATGTGTCATTTTAATTAATTCGCAAAACAAACATAGCTGATTAATAGTCAAAAGTATTAATGTCATGCAATGGACCCAAAGTTACAAAATAATTGTGTTCAAATTGTACAGTTTTTCCTACATTATTTTCAATCCTTTTAGTAAACTTTTAAATCTTTTTATATATATATTTTACAATTTTTTCTCACCCCAATTAATAATTACCTAAATATGTTCACTTCATTATATTCTGTCAAGTAAATTATTTCCCCATCACATATAAGAGTCACATTTACTTGAAACATCCAAATACCTTTATATTAAGACAATATGTGACATTTCATCAAAATAAAAACATCCACTTGCAATGTAGAGTATAATTTCGTCAACTTCATTTACACAATTTCACATGTTTATTAACCTCATTGTATTTTCAAGGGTATAAACAATTTCAATTCAGACTATTACTTTAGTAAATAGGCCACTGCCCCGTGCAGTGCACCGGTTAATATATTAGTGTTTATATTAAAAACATATACAAACAATTAAGGACCCAAAAATCAAAATAAACACATACAATTATATTATATTAGTAATGTCCCTTGCAAAAAAACTACTTTAACAAAGCAAAAATTCAAAATTACATTACCTTAATCAAAAATAAAAACATCATGTGCATTGCAAAAGAGGCCATTTGTAACATAATAAGATGATATATAATAATTAAGTTGTTTGTCTTCTCTAATCTTCCCAAATATTTTGAAAGTATGTAAATATCTCTTATCATGTGCAACACAAACTAATATCTTTATAAATTTAAATGTAAAACAACTAAATATCGAATGACCCGCGCAACGCGCGGGGTCCATACTAGTTTTATGGAATTTGGTGAAAATTTCTTTATCTTTCTTGTTGATGCAGTGGTGCATGTTGTATAATACTAGCTCCGGTCTTAAATATAGGACCTAATTGACTTTTTTTTGGAGAGATTAAGGTTGCGAAATAGGTTATTAAATGATGACATATTTGATATATTTTTAGATTATCCATTAGTTTATAGGTCAAATAAACTAGTTTAAGGGAAAAAATTAGGTAAATCAATTTATAATTAACTTATTTTGCTTTTTTTAGGATTTTTTAGAAAAAGTCAATTAGGTCTTATATTTAGGACCGAAGGGAGTATATAGTAATGAAAAATTTACAAGACATGTAGGTGTAATGAATGGATTGTTGAAAGAATATTGATGCATGTGTTTTGTATAATCTTTCTACTTTTTGTTTTCAAATGGCTGAATGGATTTGATAAAGGAATGAGGATTCTTTTTCTATGTGGATGTGGAATTGTTTGGTTTATGATTGGTGATGTGGAATATGTGTGCGCGCGCGCGCGTTCGTGATTAAATCATAGTAAGTGAAAGGTAACAATTATATATGATTCAAAATTTGATTGGAAAGCTATATTGCTATGATTCCATTATTCTTTTGCTTGAGTATCGGGCCCTGCTGTGTTTGGCTGAAAATATTGCTCTCTGTTTTGGGTACTCTGTTTGATTTGGCATGCTGAAAAATAAAGATATACTACTGCTTGTGAATATTATTGTCAAATGTGCAAGTTGTGATTTGAAAGTGAGTTTTTGAAGTTGGAATTGACTATATTGTTTCAATGCACCTAAATGATGATTATTCTAACTTATTGCTGATTATTTGGGAATGAATAAATCTTTGTGTGATTAATGGAAATGATGTGTGACATATGCTTGATTGCAGAGTTGGGTATTTACTTGATCTGATTTCTTTAAATTAAATTTGATTGAATTTGTTAAGAATATCACTTGTTGTTGTAATGATATGAAATGGTTTATACCCAAAGTCACAAGATAATTGAATATATCTTCTGGATTGAGAGATTTTACTCTTTGAAGTGATTAATTGTGTTAATTTGTGTTTGTGTGTACTTAGGAATCCACATAATCTTTCAACAATAATATAACTAAGAAAAAGGGAATGGGTAGTCGAATAGGAATGAGAGAGACGCTATTTTATCAATAATGCGAATGATTATTAATTCATTATTATTACATGGTGTAACAATAGGTTATGATTTGGATATACTTTGAATGACGTTGAAAATAAAAGAAAAGAAGAAAGTTCAGAATGCATTATTGAGGAAGTATGGCTGGAGCCCAGATAACGGGTTATTTCAGTCATATAAATAGCATGTTATGAATTTTGAAATTAACTGCATTAAATATGAGTATGGAATTCTTATACCTTATATGCTTATGTGGTATGATTTATGGAGTACTCCAGGGGGTCGCACCCTCTTTGTCAATTTTATCATTTTGTAGTGGTGAATTTATAATTCTTGAAGGTAAAGACTAACATTAAATATAATGAGTGGTATCATTATATGAAATGTTGGTCGGTGCATGTCACACCTTGTGTGTCAGAAGCTACATAGTAGTGAAGATATTGCTGCTATGGAGTGGAGGCGTTATTTACACAAAAAGGATATAAGGATCACGTCACTCATATATATGCATTATTAAAAAAAATAGATAATGAATGGAATAAATTGCTACTGGGATTCTTTGAATCTCACCGTTTTACAAATGAACTGCAGGTAACAAGGAGAAGATTAGAGAACAAAGAATTAAATCACATAGAGTGGAGATGCCTGCTAGGCCCGTATGTGCCTAGAAGTTACCGAAGTTCAGGTTTAGATCGTTTTAGATCAAAATCTTGTAATAGGCGATTAGCTTGTGTTGTATGCAGTTAGTAAAACACCTGAGATAGCCAATTGTGTTTAGATAGAACTGTATAGGATAGAACTATTCATGATAGTTTGATTTCTCTGTAGTTATATTAAGTTGTCCATGTGTAGATGATTACAGATTAAAAATTAGTTTCTGTTTGAGCTGTGTAATGAATTAATGAACCACTTGAGATTTTAATTGACAAATAATTTTTACAAGGTGTTTCGAGGCTCAGTTTACGGAAAAAAATGTTTTATCTAATCTTGTAAAAAAAAAGTTTTAATTCATTCGCATTTTTGGGCTTCTAACACTAGAAAAATGGTTATTAATTTATTATATTGCCACAAATATAATTGAAAAATTTAGGATGTTACAACCGCTCCCAGGGCATCTGATTCTATAATAACTCTTTCAACCCTTTCTCCCAAGCCTTCCTCAAGCCAAAAACTAACTCGAACCCACAACTCCGCAGCAAATCTACAATAGAATCATAGAATTTTATGATGTGTATTTGAAACGTTGAAATGCCAATTGCAAAATTTTAAACAAAGATATACTCACAGATTAAATTCATTCCCTCATGAGTTGTCCAATTGTGATAGTGTGAAATTGATCTGGCAAGTAAAACTTTGGAGTCCACACAAGATCCATACATACTTGTTCCATAGTTGGACGAGAGTGGGGGTTCTCCTTCAAGCAAGAAAATGCTATTTTTGCAACTAAGGCGACTTCATCTAGAATTGGTTTTTTTAATCTGAAGAAAGAAAGTCGTGGATCCACCACATCCTTTAACAACAAATCATCATTGGTTGGTTTCTCTGCGAAGTATGAAAGAAGCTCCGCAGGATGTGTACCCATAATGATTTCTAAAGTCAACACCCCAAAGCTGTATACGTCACTTTTTTCCGTCGCTTTCATGGTGAAAGAAATCTCTACAATAGATTGCATATCATGTAAATCCATAATAATGAAAAGATTAATATTTCCTCCAATTCTAAATATAAGACCTGGTTGACGTTTTTGGAAAATCCTAAAAAAAGCAAAATAAGTCAATTATAAATTGATTTAACTTCCTTAAACTAATTTATTTGACCTATAAACTAATAGATAATCTAAAAATATATTAAATGTGTCATAATTTAATAAACTATTTTGCTTAATCTTTTAAAAAAATTCAACTAGTTCTTGTATTTAGGATCATTGAGACTAATAAGCTATATTAGAAAGAATAGACATATTAAACTTGTCTTACCTGGGGCAGCATACCCAAATGTGCCAGCAAATGTGGTCATATTGCTTGAGTTAGGATTCAAAAACTTTGCGGTTCCAAAGTCAATGATTCGAGTTTCATCATATTCAGAACTTAGAAGAATATTTTTGCTTGATATGTCCCGATGAACAATAGGAATTGAACAACCATGGTGCATATGAAACAAACCATTAGCCACATCTTTAATAATCTTCACCCTCTTTTTCCAATCAAGCTTACTGGCTTCTCTCTCATCCTTCAGTATCTTATCTATGCTTCCACCTTTTAAGAATTCATAAACCAAAATGGAGAATTCAGAATTGGAATAAAACCCATATAGCTTTACCACGTTACGATGTTTGATCTCTGTCAAAGCTTGAATCTCACTGGTAAACGCTTTAACGTTGGAGATTATTCCACGTGGCATTGAATGAAGCTTCTTTACAGCAAAAGTGTCACCTATAGGCAAACGAGCCATATAAACACATCCTTGGCTCCCTTTCCCAATAACATATTTATCATCGAACTCCTCTGTGGCTTTAATGATATCTTCGTACAATATTTCTCTCTCATGTCTCCATACTTGAAAGATATCTACTTGTGCTTCTCCATCATTATTGCTTTTAGTTTTCTTTTTTATTAGAGAAAAAAAGAAAAATGATCCAGCAAGTACTAATAGTAGTAGTATTGCCAATGGAAGAAATATCATGAAAAACTTTTTGCTCTTGTGGCCATGTCCATTTTCTTGCATGTCACTACAAAGACTCAAACCAGTGACGTTACCACACAAACCTTTATTATTCTTTAATGCATCAAAGTTGTGAAAGGCTGGTGTGGTAGGAACAGGGCCTTGTAATTGATTGAATGATATGTCAACTATACTCAATGCAGACATTGATCCACTGAAGAAACTGGAAGGTATTGAGCCGGTGAGAATATTATGTGAGAGGTTCAATTCTTGCAAATTGGGTAACATTCCTAGCGTTGATGGTATTGTTCCAATTAAAAAATTGTCACTAAGATCAAGTTGTTCAAGGTCATGGAGTTCACCAAGCTCAGAGGGAATGATTTCATCAAATTTGTTTTTGCTCAAGTTCAAGACCCTCAACTTTTTTAATTTCCTAAGCTCTTTTGTGATTGAGCCACTGAAGTTATTTGCTGCTAACTCCAAAATTTCAAGCTGGCCAAGTGATCTTATATTTGAGGGGACATTAGCAAAGAAGTTATTGTCACTCAAAGAGAGTTCTATCAACATTTTCAACTTCCCGAGTTCTTTTGGAATTTTTCCAGAGAAATGATTTGAAGATAAATTAAGTAAACCAAGCTTAGTTGCCTCTCCAAGTTCTGGTGGTATAACACCAGAAAGCTTGTTATTGTGAACAATCAAATGTGTGAGATTTTGACATCTACCCCACTTGGATGAAAGGTGGCCATATAACTGATTTCGACTTACATCAATGAAGTCCAAATCAGGATATACTCCAAAAGCATCTGTTATGTTATCAACTATCTTGTTATTATCTAGCCTGAGTCTTTTTAGACGAGAACAATTCTTCAAACTTGTTGGAATTGGACCAATGAAATGGTTATCATTAGCAGCAAAGAAAAGTAACATCCCACTTTGACAAATGTTTTGTGGCAAAGGACCCTTGAAATGATTATGACTCAATTGTATGTCAAACAAACTTGTCAAGTTATTCATTTCTTGTGGAAGTTGACCACTGAAATTGTTTCTGTCCAGTAACAGGTAAATGAGCTTTGTCATATTTCCTATAATGGAAGGAACGAATCCTAAAAGGCTATTGTTTTGAAGGTTTACTTCCACTAAATTGATAATCTTACCAATAGAAGGAGGAATTTGACCAGAGAATCTGTTATTGCCAAAGGACAATTCTTCTAGATTTGTTAGATTTCCTAGAGAAGGAGAGATTGGCCCAAAAAATCTATTGTAATCTAATTGAATGTTAGTGAGAGAATTGAGTTTCCATAATTCAGTTGGAATAAGACCCTCAAGATTGTTCACACCAATATAAAGAACTTGTAACATGGTTAAGTTGCCAATTGATGATGGGATTCTCCCTGAGAGAGAGTTTCTTACCAAATCAAGATCTACTAGATTGCTCAACATTCCAATCTCTTCAGGAATAGGGCCAGAAAGGGAATTTTCTCCAAGCCATAAGAGATTCAGATTCTTCAAATTCCCAATTTCATGAGGTATTTGTCCTATGAGTTTGCATGAACTAAGATCAAGCTGTTTAAGAGTGGTCAGATTCCAGATTTCAAGAGGAATGGGACCTTGTATTGGATTTCCTGACAAATTCAACTCCAAAACACTTGACAAATTACCAACTTCATGAGGAATTGATCCATAAAATTGGTTGTAACTAATGTTGAAGTAGAGGAGACTAGGAAAGGAAGCAAAGTTGAGACTTGAAAGTGTACCTTGAAGGCTAAGATTTGAGAGACTAATATTGGTCACAGACATGGATTTATCACATGAAATTCCCATCCAGAACTGTTTACAAGGATCAGTGTGATATTTCCAAGAAGACAAGGTAGCTTTGCTTTGGTTGTTAAGGCTAGCTCTCCAGTTCAATAGAGCTTTTGCTTCCCTATGATGTCCAGAAGCAACACAAGAGACTGTGAAGAGAATTATACACCATAATGGCAGCAGCTTTCTGTAGTATTCAACATCAAACATGGTGTTTTGGTGATTTTTTGAATCAAAAATTGAATATGGGCTGTGGTTCATGTAATAAAAGGTAAGGTGGGTTCGTTTGTGAAATTTTGTATGCCCAAATTTGATAATATATAGACTTTCTGATGATACCACTCACAATACTTATAATATATTCCCTTCATCTCATAATATCAAGTGAAATTTCCCAAAACTTAAAGGTGACGTTTGAGTTTATCAATATAATACATCTAATTTCTAATATTGGTCTTACTAATGTTTTATATATTTAAAAAGTTATGTCATCTTTATTTTCGGTAAGTGGGGTGAGAGTTGACACTCCAACTAAAGTATATCATTTATTGCCTCACATATTCTCTTTTCTCCATTTTAAATAAGAGCATTTTTGGAAACAAAAATGTTATCTTCCTCATAATAATCATTGCTTTTCCACTAACTTCAATTCTATTATTTGGTTAACTTAACATTATATATGTTAGGTTAGGGGGATCATAATAAATGATACTAGCTAGTACTTGACTAATTCTAAGTATAATTAGTTAAGTATATGGAGTATTTATATAAACATGTGTGTGGATTTACTATAATACCATATTAAATCATTTGCATTAAAACTTTATAACTAGATTTCTCTCTCCATGCAATGCATGGAAGTTAAAAATAAAAAAGAAATAAACTAAAGAAAATTTTTGAGTAAAAACTATTTTATGATTGAAAAATCTACAAACAACGACAGAAACTTATTGATATAGATAATTTAAATAATTGATTGCAATTATTTTGATGATAGAGAAAATATGAATTATTTTCAAAAGGCATGATTAATAAATTGTGAGTTATTAAAATACATATTTATATGTTCATAAGCTATTTTTTGAACTCGTTCATTAGCTATTTCAACACAACAAAAATTGATCAAATATCAATATAAATGATGTAATTAATTGATTACACTCATTTGGATCAAAGAAAAAAAAATATGAATTAATTTCATATGGAGGAATAATTATATAGACATTCATGCACAAATGAGTGACCTTGTCAATGGAGGAACGTAACCCGGTATCGTGAGATCCAAAAATGTAAATCTGACTTGCAATTTTCATACCAAAACTTTTTAATTGTTATTTACTTAGTTATTAATTGTTAATTGCTAATATGCATTTAAAACCTATTTATATCTGTTATGTTATCAAAATTTGTTGGAATCTATAATTTGAACTAGTAAATTTTCAAATGGTCGCTTATTGTTTTACTATGGTTAGTTGTCAAAATTTGTAAATTCATTTGTAAATGAATTTTAAATTTTCACGAGGACTTACTTTTCATTTGAATAAATTTGGGTTATTTATGCCAACTTCATTCCCAACTTAAGTTCATTTTAATTTGGGCAAAAAAGATTGAATTGAAATTTCGATGGCATTCCAAAAATTTATAATTACAAACACTTTAAAAACTAACAACTTTTATATGTTATGAGTTATAATAAAACAATAATAATTAAGTGAAAAATAAAAGATCAATGTGCTACACTTTTTAAAATGACAATTTTATGACAACAAAAACTTACCTAGTGGACACTTCTACTAATGCAGGGGAGATTGACACTATAATAGTGATATATATAATTATGCTTAAATTTTTATTAGTTCATATAAATTAATAAAGTTTTTTTGACCAAATTAATAAAGTTTTTTTTGAGGTAAAGTGTATTAGCCATAAGCCATTGACTTCCAAGTCGTTGTTGACATTTAAAACCTCAGAATACGTTTGATGGTCACTGCTTTTTTCTTTTCAGTAAAGTGGGAGTTCTGTTCCATAGAATGTGCAACAAGCCTGCACAGAGATACCAGTAAATTCCTATCATTCATGGTGTGGTCCACCATAGCTTCCAGAACTGCGTGCAGCAATGATGTCTTAAGGGTTGAACGAGTCTCCCACTATGTGTTGGTTGATATGTGAGAATTCCAAATGAGACCCGCTTGAGGTTGAGGTTACGAGTCCACCAATGTCTGATGGTCGAGATCAACAAGTCCTCAAGTTGATTTGCTGGGATATATATGGTGTTTCCAGCACGCAATGTTTGGCAAGTGGTGATTGCAATCAAAATGTCATGTAGTCTTTACAAGTGATTGCAACTGCATCATTAACGATTAGGGTGGGTTTGGTTGCAACTTGCAAGAAAGGAAATGACTAAAAAATATATATAAATTATTGGAATTGAAAGGAAAGGAAGAAATGAAAGTTGACTTGTTTAATTGACACATGAAAATAATAGAATTAAAATGAAAATTTTTTGTTAGAGATATATTTAAATGACTATATTACCTTTACCGATTATTTATTTGTTGATAAAAATCCAAAGAATAAAAAATTAACACAATAAATTATTTTAAATAAAATATCTTTTAATTAATAAGAATTAAAAATATTATAAACTTTAAGAAAAATGGTCATCTCTAAAATAATTAAAAAATAAAAATATATAATAAAATGGTAACTTTTATCTTTAAATGTCAATATTCAAGAGGGGTTACTTATTGAGGGGAGTCTGAATTACAGAGGTTATGAAAGAGCGATCGTGAAGTCATGAACGGCCACCGGGAAAGGCGGTGGTGGAAGCTGGTTCGTTTGGGAGGGACGATAAGAAGGATGTGGAGGCCATGATGGCATTTTCCGATGAGGAGGACTCGATGAAGTAGATTGATCATGAAACTTTTCTTTTCTTATGACCTAGTCAAACTACTTGGTTTGACTGCTTCTCTTTAAGACCTCCATGTCACCTTTTGAATAAGAATAATCTATTTTAACTTAGAAAATTCCTCTTAAATAATTGTGACAATGCATCGCGTGAAAGGAATCACTGCTCTTATAAATGAGATTTTGTTTAAGGAATCACTGCTCTTATAAATGAGATTTTGTTTAAAAGAAATCAAGTGTTACATCCTGGGGAGTGGGGAGGACTCACAGCCTCAGGACATTATAAGAGAGACTCATATGCTATAGTCTCATTTTCCTCAATGGTGTTCTCATCAAGTCTGAAACTTCAAGTGTCAGTCAATAAGCAGCTTTCTATTTCAATGCATCTATCTCCATAGAACTTATGTATCAAGAAATGGAAGTTTAATTGTTCATCTTTCTGCCAGATATTAGTTGGTTATCATAGGTATCCTCTTGAGAGCTACACTGAGAAATGACACCATGTGTTAGGTTCTATTTCTAGTCTAGCATGTTTTAAGTTGACTCTTAAATGGATTCACTACTTAGATCTTCCGTTAGAAAACATTACCATATGGAATGTTCACAAATGTCTAATTGATTTATCGGGACGGGGCTTGGCAACGCATCGCTAGTTAGAGATGTTGCAGAACTCATTAAACCTTTCAATTTAGATACTATATATAGGATCAATTTCTATTGTTAGTATTATAATTTTATTTCTATCTTTTCTTTTATTGATATTATAAAATCATATAACCCTTAATATTTTTAATATCATTTTTCCATTTAGTAAGAACAAGGTAACTCGTGTTATAAAAAAAAAGATAGAGGTAACTTGTTAAAAATACTTGTTGGGAAATGCATGATTTTAAGCAGGGGCTGAAGAGGATTTATGCAGATAGATGAAAACATCCTTCTATGGGCCAAATGAAATTTACTGTAGATGGTTCCAGATGTGAAGCATTAGACATGTGTAGTTGTGGATGAATTCCATGGGTATTTTATTTTATGAACTCTCAAGAAGGCATGAAAATGTTAGATCAAGAAGCTCATTGTAGAATGTGATTATAGTGCACTGGTTCAGTTGATTAATGCTGTATTATCTATTGAACATCAATATGATGAATGAAATCCAATCTATGCTTCAAAGGAAGTGGGTGGTGGAAATGTTGACATGCTTTAGGGATGAGTATGTCGTTGCTGATATTTTATCTGTACGAGCTCAAGAGCTTAAGTGACCCTATGTCAACTATTCAAGTATTCTTCAGGTGCTACTATTCCAATATTCTTCAGCTGCTAAGTGAAGAGATGGTTGATTCATTTCTTGTTAATAAAGTAATGATTATTTATAAAATCACTTTGAACTTTTTATGGAAGTTAATAAAGAAAATTAAACCACTAAATTATATCATATATAACATGTAATTAGATTATTGATTGATATAAGTAAAATAATATTAGGAAAACTATAACTATAGACAATTTAAAGTGTTTAACTTTGCATCCTTAGTTTCTCTAGAAAAAGGCAAAATGATCTTACAATTAGGATGGAAGGGAGAAGTTTTTTAATCTTTTCATGTTCAACACAAGAAAACTACCATACCCCCCTTTACAAATTTTGAATCATGGAAGCAATATGTTTTAGCAATTTAGTATCATTCCTACCTAAGCAATATTTACGCATACCCTTTTCAAATTTCATTAATCTTGAACAGAAATTCTGCCAGAATTGCTGATTGCATGAGAACGTTGATGCGTTACCATAGCAATGCATACTTGCAGAGACAGAAGGAAAAAAGCACAGAATCACAATCATCTTCTTGTATTATTTAAATATGCGGTTTAAAACTTAACAGAACATGTCACTCATACACATCTTTGATCTCCAGATAATAAGACATTAGTCTTCACATTTACCCTCACCCTTCACCTGAATCTTAGGCCTGCAACAATGCTTCCTGTTATGATCCTTCATTTCTGTCATCTTCCCATGAATATCTTCACCATTTTTACCAAGCTCAGATCTCCTCTCCAAGAACTCAGAGTTCTCTTTCCAAACTTCACCATTAGTGTAAACCTCCTTCTTCCAGATAGGTACTGTAGCCTTGAGCTCATCAATGAGAAACCTACAAGCCTCCAGTGCAGCATCTCGGTGGACAGCAGAAACTGCAACGAACACGCTTGTTTCTCCAACGGGAACTGTGCCTAAACGATGAGCAACAGCAATGGAATGTAGGTCCCAGGATGATCTGGCAGAGGAACATAGAGACTTCAGACATTTTATTGCCATTGGTACATATGCTTCATATCTCAATTCCAAGACTTCTTTGCCTTTGAAGGTATCGCGTGTTGTGCCTGAAAAAGTCGCGATAGCTCCAGCTTGTGGGGCACTTACATAATTTATATATCTGGCAACATCTATAGGGTTAAGGTCTTGCAAGATTTCTACAAGGTTTTTATCTTCAGCAGCCATTTTTTTGCCCTACAAACCTGCTGAACATATATCCTGAGTTAACAAGCTCACACATTATCTTGAGAAGAACAAATGAACAGTTAGTTGAGCTTTTCTTCCCTCAAAAATATCAGAGAGGTCAGGTCTGCTGGTCTGTTCCTCAAAGTTATAAAAGATTCTCATAGTTACTAAAGGCATGATGAAGCTAACAAATTGACAAAATATGATGTCAATAAAAACAAATATAGCTTCAGGATACATCTTAAAATTCTTAGGCCCTTTGATATTGCCAAAACAGGTTTTTAGGATTAACTCAAAGCATTACTAGTTCTAAAAACACGCAAAACGCTCAGCCAAATTAGTAGTGTTAAAATTTTGTCATGATCATAATGGTAATTCATTTATAGATTTAGTTTCATTCAAAACAGGTCTCCTAGAAATTTTCACTTGCATTAAATTCATCTCACCCCCTATCTCTCTAAATTAAGATAATAATGCCACGTCATCTCGTTTACTACCATTTGATTCAACACATTCAAGAAGCTTTCACCCACATGAATGTTATGGTCTGTATCACCAAGAATCATACAATAAGCAGATTAAATCCCATATTCAAATAGCTCTATCAAAAAATTGTATTTAACTCACGTGACCTTCCCAATACCAGTTGGAAAACCCAAATAACCTCAAATTTTGAAGACTGGAATCCAACATCTAAATAATCAAAATTGTTTGAGGAAAAAATTTAGCAATCAATACTTGAGCATATTAGAGTATTTGAGCATATTGAGCATTAGATAAACTCCTATGTTATAAAAAATTTCAACATGCCAAACACAGTACTTACAGGGTTTGACCATAGTTTAATCTCAAAAGTCCAGAATTAATCAGGCAATGAATAAACAACTAAAATGAGCATATTTCTATAGTTTCACAATAATTTCACAATAATCAACTGTCAGTGATTGATTCAATCCTAAAAGATAATAATAAAGGAAGACACTACATCAAAAGAGTGTTAAAATATTTTTGTCCATCTGGGTTTTCAGAAAAGTTAACTTTTTTACTCAATGGCAGTCCAGTCCACTGTACATTATCCCCAGTGATGATCTTCAGAAAATGAAGGTACAGAAAAGAAAGGAAGAAAGAAAGTATGAGAACTTACCAAGAATTCAAAAGGGAAGTAGGGATTTTGAGCGTAGTTCCAGATTGAAATTTTTGCTTTGTCAGCTTTGCTAGTTTGCTTGTGGAATACAGATACGTGGCTTCCAAAGGAGTGCTGAAAATGGTCATTGATTCTGTCGTCTTTCTGATCAATTAAGAATTAAGATAATTGATACGTGGCTTCTCAAGGTGTGATCCCACCATTTACCATTTAGTCCAAAGGTGTCAAGTTCGAACCCCGGGAAGTCAGTCACCCCGTTTACGGGAATCCCGGCTGGCGACTCCGGATTAGTCTGCACCCGAAGAGTGTGGGGGGAAGCAATTCAAAAAAAAAAGAATTAAAATAATTCTCATTATGTAATTCAAATTCAAATACATACATACATACATTTGTTTTTTGAATATAGGATTATTTGGAGAGTTGATTTTATTATAAAATATTGGAATAATTATAATTTGTTTCAAATTCTTCCCAAATTAACTCTTTTGATAATCCTCCAATAATTATGAGGGAAGATGATTGGAGTGTTTAGAAAAAACACATTGTACTAACTAAAGAGATAGTGATTTAATTGAATTAAAGAGATATTATTATATTTAGGAATTAGGACTGAATGAAAAATATAATAAAATCATGATATAATCTGTAAAATAAACACAAGGGATTGCTAGTTTTCTAAACTCAAAATGAAATTGTTCAGAAAATCTTAAGTATTTTCCTTTGCTTGGATAATGAGAAAAATGAGGGAGGAAGTAAAAGTGGTGAGGAAAAATGGGTGAGTCATATGCCCCATTTTCCTTTCAAGTTTTCTCTCCTGATGGGGAGTGAGAGATTATTTTGTTTTTGGTATGAGGTAGTGAGAGATTATGAGAGAGAGAAATGTTATCCATTTTTGCCTAATAATCATACCGCACCCACCTACTCATTTTCCTCCCTCCCTATTTTCTTTCATCTATCTAAGCATGATGAACCATAACATTTTCTCTCCGGTTTTCGTCCCTCTTTGGTTTTCTTTCCTCCTATTTTCTTTCATCTCTCATTTTCTCTCCTGAAAGTGTGTTTTGTTGTGATTGTAATTTGTAGAATCTAGAAACACACAGAAGCCAAAACGGAAGTTTGAAGATTACGATCAATAGAGGCATACCACACAAAAAAAGCCAACAAAGTTGGACTTTTCACAAAGTCTACATTGTGAAAATATTTGAAATTGCACTTATTGTCAAAATCAAGTGAACTAGAGTAAAGTTAGTTGAGTGTATTAAATTAATTTTCTTTTTCCAAGTATTATTCATGTTTAATATGATGCTATTTTTTTTTAACATAATTTAATATGATACTACAAAAAGAGAGAATTGATATAAAAATTAATAGATATGAAAGCGAATTAGTGTTAAAGTTAGAAAAACACATTAAATGTAAAGAGAATATAAGAAATGAGATTTTATATTTTGAACTAAAATTATTCATTTAAAAAAACGAAAATTATTCAAATTTTGAGCTCTTATTTTACCAAATAGAGGGAGTAGTTGATATTAGACTACTTCTTGCATAAACATAGATAATATGATACTTCAACTGTCCCTAAATATAAGATTACTTTCGAATTTCAATTTGTTTCTAAATATAAACAACTTCATAATTTTCTCAACTTTTTTTCAAATAAACCCAAATAATATCTATTTATAATAAACAAACAAGAGTGAGAGAATAAGACGACAGATGTATGATTAGTGTAGATTAGTAATATCTCGTGCTAATAATTAATTTAACTAGCATCTTTAATCTGATCAAATTAGGGAAAATGATCTTATATTTAGGGATGAATAGAGTATTTGCCAGCCTTAGAGGTATTGAAATGGGACAAAAGTTTGGTAAAAATAAAAGAATGTCCTTTTGAAAACGTGGAATGACAAACCAATCATTTAAATTTAAAAATTTTTAAATAAGACATGAGGAAGAAATATGCATATATGATATATTTCCATTTTCAAGAAACGGTTTTTAAAATTTTGAGGTAAAGTAAATAAATAAAATTTCAAATTTGTTGCCTAATAAGTAAAGTAAAATTAGCTCATTTTTGTAACACAGTGGAGTGCGAGTGAGGAGAAGCTAAATCCAGTGAAAATCTTCTTCTTCTTCTTCTTCTCATTGTTGTTGTTGGATTGAAGTTAGGGTTTAGCGAGATGAGCAGAAACTTGGGAATTCCAGTGAGGCTTCTTCACGAGGCGACTGCTCATATCGTCACCGTCGAGCTCAAAGGCGGCGAACTCTACAGAGGAAGGCTCATCGAGTGCGAGGACAACTGGAACTGCCAGCTCCAAAACATCACCTTCACCGCCAAGGTCCTTCCTCCTCCTTCACTTCTCCTTCTGCATTTCCATTTGCATTTCCATTTCCTCTTTGTTGTTGACAGCTTGAAATTATTGAAACAACAAGAAAGGAATACGCTCACTTCTTCAAATAAATAGGTCTTATTATTTTGGTTCATATGGAATGGAGTCAACAAATCAAATTATTGTTACAGGAGTAGAAATTATATTTTACTCACTCATGTCCCAAATATAAGACCTAATTCACTTTTTTTGGAAAATCCTTAAAAAAGCAAAATAAGTTAATTATAAATTGATTTACCTAATTTTTCCCCTTAAACTAGTTTATTTTACCTAAACTAATGGATAATCTAAAAATATATCATCATTTAATAACCTATTTCGCAACTTTATTCTCATAAAAAAAAAGTTAATTAGGTCCTATATTTAGGACTGGAGGTAGTAGTAAATATATTTATCTGCATATTTTATTTAGATGTAAGAAATAGATCACTGCATACATACTACTCCCTCCGGTAACCTAGTTGACTTTTTTGAAAAATCCTAAAAAACGCAAAATAAGTTAATTATAAATTGATTTACCTAATTTTTTCTCTTACACTAGTTTATTTTACCTTTAAGCTAATGGATAATCTAAAAAGATATCAAATATGTCATGATTTAATAACCTATTTTGCAACCTTAATCTCTCAAAAAAAAAGTCAATTAGGTCTTATATTTAGGACCGGAGGTAGTATATAGTATATGGCAATTTTGTAATTAGCATTGAAAATAAGGGTTGGAGGGCAGTATTAGCATATGGTAATGTATTATTAGTTCTTACCTTGCTCCTCTAAGCAAATAATAAAGGTGAAATGGGCACTAGGATGCTTACATTGCCAAGCATATGCATACCAAAGATCTTTAGCACTGATGTGGAACTTTCAAAGTGTATTTACTATAGATGTTCCTTTGACCACTTTTAGTTTTTAGGTAAATAATTAGTATTTCTGGTTCTAAATATAAGACCTATTGTGAGACCTATTTTTAATTCTTACCAAATTTTCCCTAAATTATCGTTATGCTCCCCAGTAATAGACACATAAAAGAGGGAGGGTGAGGGTAAAGGTAGATTGGTTAGGGTACATTGGTAATGTCATGTTATTTTAATTGATTTAGCTAACTTCCTTCTTCTAATCAAATTAGTTGAATAAGTCTTATATTTCGGAGTAGAGGGAGTATTAGTTTTGTCAAGTGTATACTGAACTTCATATTATTTGCTGACAATGGCCATACATTCTTCAGGATGGAAAAATATCCCAACTTGAGCATGTATTCATTCGAGGGAGCAAAGTCAGGTATGAAATATATCTTATGTACTTAAGGATTGAGTGAAATTTTGATTCTAACGAAGAATTTGTGATTTCTGTAGTTATCAATTATAAATGCTCTGAAATGCTGAGACTTGAGCATTTTGACAGGTTCATGGTCATTCCAGACATGCTGAAGAATGCTCCCATATTTAAGCGTTTGGATGCCAGAATTAAGGTAACTTGACATCGTTTAGTCATCATAGGACGCACATGTCAATTGTATGTTCTGAGGATAGTTTTGGCTTCTTGTGTCTTGTGTAGGGCAAGGGCGCATCACTAGGAGGAGTTGGTAGGGGCCGAGCAGTTGCAATGCGAGCAAAGGTATGTATTCTTACTTTCTTTGAATATATAAAACCTAGCTTTCTGTTCTTTTCTTATATGAAGCCTCTTGACAAAATTAGTCATAAACCTATATAAGTTGGGCTTATTATGCTGAACAATACATATGTTTTCCGTAGCTTTCCTTCTGGTCATATCCATGGTGTGTTTCAGTAGACATTTCCCTAGGCATTGGACAATCTAAAGCACAAGTTATGTTATTCACAATTTGAGAATACTGGATAAGATGGATTATTGTATATATTTATATTGATGAAGGGACGTTTCAGCTGTACGCTTGTTTGTCATGGGGCCTGAGGTCGTGGTTTCGAATTAGCCTCTCTGTATAAAGCAGGGGTAAGGCTACCTACTATATTCCCTTCCCCAGTACATCATTTGGTGGAGATTAGAACTGGGTTGACCCTTTTTCTTCTATTTCATATTGATGTTGATATATGTATTGATGTTGTTTGTGTAGGCTCAAGCTGCTGGGCGTGGAGTTACACCTGACAGGGGTGTTGTACCACCTGCAGGCAGGTGATTAGTCTTAGTGACCTTTTCCTCCTCTGCATGGTGAACGTTGGTAGCTAAACAATGAACGTCTATTTTCCATCTTTGTGTTGAACATCGGTATACAAATCAAAGGAGGTAATTAAAAAGAGAAAGAACTAATATCCTGTGTCATATTCTGTCGTCACGCAAATTAATCGCTTTTAGTTCTAGTTAGTAATTCTCAACTGCTTCTTGGCATGGGTGTGTGTGTTTCAGATAGATCAATATACAATTTGAAAAAAAAAAAAAATTAGTGCTTGTGAGTGGTAACCCTTTGATTTTCATCATATTTCTTTCATGTTCTTCGTAATTCAACATAATGTCTATAAATATAGGACTGGATGAATTTTTGTGTTATTCATAGTTACAACCCTTTTTAATGCAAAAGGCGTATTTTATGGTGGTAATTCCAAGAAAATAAAGTACTACTTCATATTTTAAAGGGTTGCATTTCTAACATGGTCAAAGTCAAATTTAATAGTTTGCTTCAGGTGAGAAAAGATAATAGTTTGCATTTTTAAAAAGGCAACGCTTTTAGTTATATATATCTTTAAAAACCTATTTAAAATGTAAATGCAAGACAATTAAGTACTCCATATTTTATAAGTGTGTGTATATAGTATTTTTTTTGTATACACTCTTTATACGTGAAACAAAAAAAAATACACTCTTTATACACACACATATAGACACACGTTTTTATTAAATAATATAATATGGAGTAATTATCGTTCAGTTGTTTTGGCCAAAAATTATCCATTCAGTTACGTATCTGTGACTGTAAGAAATTCCTATGTGCATTATCAATCTATTATTGGTCGAATCTTTCTCACACATACGAGTATACGACTATACCTCTAAGTCTCTAACTAACTTTTTTTTGGCCAAAAAAGTCTCTAACTAACCTCAAAATTATTTTTTCCTTTTTTTTTGCCTTAATATCATAATTTTTTTAACTGAATATCATAATCTCTTTTTTGATCAAAAACTGAATATTATAATCCAATCTATAATAAATTTCATCTTTATATATATTTTTTATAACATCTTTATATACATTTTCTTTGAAATGAAATCTTTATATACATTTAAAATTTTGAAAATTATATAAGTAACGAGACATTAACTATAGAGAAGTGCGTATTTCAATTGGATGTAAAAAAAGCACGTATTTCAATTTTTTCGTATTTATTTTAGTTACATGGTATTTGAAACTAGTAGTATTTTTTATTTTGATCAAAAACAAAACTAGTATTTTTTTTAATCACGTACTTATTATAGTCACATTTTTTTTATCAAAATAAGAAACTAGTATTTTTTTAAAAAATATCTAAAACGAAAATGGCAAAACTGACAATTCAAAAAAGAAAATTCTATTTTCATCAAAAAAAAAGAAGTGCTATATTGCTATTCATGAAAAACATTCTGTTTAGCGCCGATAAAAAAAATCTATTTAGCCGGTATACACTTATAAATACCCGTACCCCCTGCTTCTTGCTTCCCCATCAATTTATGGCTTGTTTAGTTGGAAGAAGTAAAGAAAAGTGGGTTGAAAATAATTGAAAAGTTAAGGGGTCATATGGTCATTTACATATATCTCGGGCCCACAAGTTTTCTCTCTCCATCTCACTCTTATTCTGGGGCCACAAACTTTACTCTTTCATCATTACCCCTACTTTCCATCTCTTATCCTTTCCATTTCTAATTCTTAACTTTCTTTTTTACAACCAACAGACTCTTATTTCTCTAATCCTCTGCTTTTTCCTCACTAGTTGAACTACTCTTTCTCCATCAATAGCTCTACACAAAGTTTTGCTTCTTGCTCTGATTTACTCTCTCCTATCTCTCAGGTATATATTTCTCTCCTTCATATGCATAAGTACATTTTCTTCACATTCATACCTACATTTTCTTGCTTTGGATTCTTTATTTTCTCATAAAATACTTTCATATTATGAGTGTTATCTACCAATCTTGACTTGTCTAAAAGTGATTATTGAACTTATCTCATTCACATGCATACTTATATTTTCTTCTTTCGATTCCTCATTTTCTCATAAATCACTCTCAAATTACGAGAGTCTCATGGCAAATAAAATTTGAATACTCCCACATTCCTAAATATAAGATCGCTTTTGAAATTCAACTTGTTCCTAATTATAAGATACTTTCTAACTCTTCTCGACCTTTTCCCATATCAACCCTACAATGCTCATCTATAATAACAAGCAAAAGAGGGAGAGTGAGGATAAATGTATATTTAGTTGGGAAAAATTGGTAATATTACGTGTAAATAACTAACTTAAGTAACTTCCTTAATCTACTCAAATTAGGGAAAATGATCTTATATTTAGGAACGGAGGGAGTACCTTCTACTCTTAACGTGTTTAAAAATGATTACTTAACTTATCTCCTTCACATTTGTATTTACATTTTCTTCCTTTGATTTCTCATTTTTTTTATAAACCACCTTCAAATTATAAGTCCTAAGATTCTCATGGCATATAAGATTTGAATACCTCCTATTATTGAACTTATCTCCTTCACATGCATACATACTTTTTCTTCCTTTGGATTCTTCATGTTCTCATAAAACACTTTCAAATTATGAGAGATAATTCTTTTATGGCACATAAGATTTGATTTGAATATCTACCACTCTTACGTGTTTAAAAGTGCTTGTTGAACTTATCTACTTTTTTGAACTGAACAATTATCTTCTCGTTTTGTTTTGACCAAAACAAGTATCTTCTCCTTAAAGATATGCAAAACAAACAAATCTTCCGAAATCATATTCATAAAGAATATTTTTTCCCTTAGGCTAAAGTATATTTTTAGTCCCTTATGTTTGCATCAAGTTTCAACTTAGTCCTTTATCTTTGAAAAGTACACTTTTAGTCCTTCAAATCTAAAATCGTCACTCAACTTAACGGAAACCGCTGACTAATCAAATTTTAGTGATGACTATACAATTAAAAGCTGACTAAGCACAAATATATTATTTAGGGTAAAGAAATAAAATCAATCATGAAAAATAAAATCATCCCAATAATCATCCTTTAATATGATGTTTCTACTAGGGTTTTTCAATGTGATAGCATTTATACAATTCACTCATCACAAATTTTCATCTGGTAAGCAAGTCTCTTTTGCCTCTCTTATTCATCCCAAATCTTCATCTTCTCTCTGGTAACCAAGACTCTTTTGCCTCTTATTGTTTGCTCTACATTTTGTGGATTGTATATACAAAAACCATTTGTTTTCTCTCTAATTTTTTGTTTCTGCTTCATCTGCAAAAAACAAAAGATGACTGTAAGAGAACAATGACCCCAAAAGTAAACTTTTTTTTACTTGCTTATGTGACAAATTAAAACAGAGTACAGTGTGGAGAAAACGATGTCGGAGGAGAAAACAATGTGGAGTGTGGACGATGAAGGAAGAGGAAGGTCATGTTTGTTTTCATGGTTTTGAATATCTCATTGATTTTATTTCTGATTGATTTTCAATCAGATACAAAATCAATCAGATTTTTTTTTTCTGATAAAAATTTTTTTGATTGATTTTATTTTTTTTTAACAAAATAATATATTTGTGTTTAGTCAGCTTTTAATGGTACAATCATCAATAAAATTTGATGAGTCAGCAGTTTCCGTTAAGTTGAGTGACGGTGTTAGATTTGAAGGACTAAAGTGTACTTTTCAAAGATAAATGACTAAATTGAAACTTGATGCAAACATAAGGGACTAAAGGTATACTTTAGCCTTTCCCTTAAAATTCTTATCCAAGTTTCCCAGATTTACTCATTTTCCTATGTTTTTTATATTTTAGGTGAAGAGATACAAAAGCCTTAGTTATGGGAGGAAGTAATCATAAGGTTCTTAATGCACTTGATACAGCAAAAACCCAATGGTACCATTTCACAGCAATCCTGATTACTTATGCTATCAATGGAGTTGCATTCTGTGGTACCCTTTCAGGTCAACTATTCTTTGGTTGACTTGGAGATAAATTGGGATGGAAACGTGTTTATGGTATGACACTTATGCTAATGGTTATATGTTGTATTGCCTCTGGCCTTTCTTTTTGTGGTGACCGGAATGCCGTTATGATCACATTATGTTTCTTCCGTTTCTGGCTTGGATTTGGCATTGGTGGTGACTACCCTCTATCTGCAACTATCATGTCTGAATATTCAAATAAGAAAACTCGGGGCGCTTTCATTGCTGCAGTTTTTGCCATGCAAGGTTTTGGCATTTTAGGTGGTGGAATGGTTGCTATCATAGTTTCTGCTGCTTTCAATGCTAGATTCCCTTCACCTTCATATCTTGAGAATCGATTTTTATCGACTGCACCAGAGGCTGATTATGCTTGGAAGATAATTCTGATGCTTGGCACTTTACCTGCTCTTCTCACATATTATTGGAGTATGAAGATGCCTGAGACTGCTAGATACACTGCCTTAGTTTCCAAGAATGAAAAGCAGGCTGCTTCAGACATGGCTAAAGTTTTACAAGTTGAGATTGACGTTGATCAGGAGAAGATTGAACAGGCTGAGAGGAAGAATGTGAATGGTTTTGGGTTGTTTTCGAGGCAGTTTCTTCAGAGGCACGGTCTTCACTTGCTTGGAACAACTAGTACTTGGTTTCTGCTTGACGTTGCATTCTACAGCCAGAACTTGTTTCAAAAAGACATTTTCTCTTCCATTGGATGGATCCCTGAAGCTAACACCATGAGTGCATTGGATGAAATTTATAGAATTGCTAGAGCTCAGACTTTGATAGCTCTGTGTAGCACTGTCCCTGGTTACTGGTTCACTGTGGCGTTAATTGATAAGATTGGAAGATTCACCATTCAAGTAATGGGATTTTTCTTCATGACAGTGTTCATGTTTGCCTTGGCAATACCTTACCATCATTGGACCTTGTCGCAAAACAACATTGGTTTCATTGTCATGTACTCATTAACCTTCTTCTTTGTCAATTTCGGCCCCAACGCCACCACATTCGTGGTCCCGGCCGAGATTTTCCTGGCAAGAGTTAGGTCAACTTGCCATGGGATCTTGTCAGCCGTAGGGAAAGTGGGGGCTATAGTGGGTACTTTTGGGTTTGTTTATGTGACAAAGGCATATGGGGTGGGGAATAGTCTAATAGCTATGGGTGTGGTTAACTTGTTGGGGTTGTTGTTTACTTTCTTGGTGCCTGAATCTAGAGGAAGATCGCTTGAAGACGTATCAGGTGAAGTTGAGGAAGATGACTCTACCAACACTACCAATGGTGCTGATGATAAATGTAAGGTTCATAGTATTAGGCTCTTTGCATTATAGGACGATTGAGAGGAATAGTATGTCAATTTCGCTCTATTTTACTATTACAAATATAAACTCATGTAGATAGCTTTGACAATTTTGTAGACTCTTAACAATTTAATATATTTATGATTATTAAAGACAAGTCAGAAATTTTCAGTAGTTTTTGCTTTTTTGTGCCTCTTAGTTTTTGATGTAATCTTGCACTTAATACTTAATAGTATGATATAATCAAATTGTCGAGCATTGTGAGGAAGAGGGGAAGAATGTTTATGTCGTCATCCCGCCTTAAAGTGAGGTTCATGTGAATGAAGAAAGATTTGGAACGAGTGTCTTGGCACCATCTTTTTGAATTGTGAAGAGTTTCCATTAGACATCAACTACTCATGTCAATTATCACGCACTATTCACCAAATAATAAGAGGCATTCTGATGCAGATATATCATTAAGCATTTGTATTTGATAAAACAGCACATTCACCACAAATTAATAACATGTTTATGGTTTCAATTGCATGCGTTTCGCAAGTTGAACATAAAACTTACAATTCCTCTATGGATAATTTTAAACAAAAGTTCTTAAAAACCAAAGTTAATAGAGGACACAGTTATGGACAAATATGATAGTCTATTCCATGATTGATCTTGAGAAGGGCTTATTTGAAACTATGGTTTGAGCCTTCAAAAAGAGTTCTTCAACAGTAATTGCTATGCATAAGTTAAAGAAGTGTGGTAAGGTGGGTTGTCTTTCTATGGACATTTTTATGAATTTGTGATTCCAAATTCTAAACAACCATTGAAAAAAGGGCAAAGGTGCAAAAATATGACTAAACTTTACCCTAAGTTGCATTTTTATGACTAAAGTTTTGCAAGGAGTAAAAATATCACTAAACTTGAGATCGAGGTGCAAAACTATGATTTCCGTCAACTATGACGGTGTTGACCGTTAGTTTTCGACTTGTAGGATGCTGAGTGTGCAATAATGACCATGTGACATGCTGAATAGACTCTTTATTGGTGTTATGTGGAATAAGGGGTAAATGCATTTAAAATAATGCAAAAAATATGATTATTTTATTCTAACAACAGACCCATATTTGCACTCAAAGTACATTTTCTTTAAATACATTTACCCCTTATTCCACATAACACCAATAAAAAGTCTATTCAGCATGCCACATGGTCATTATTGTACACTTAGCATCCTACAAGTCGAAGACTAACGGTCAACACCGTCATAGTTGACGGAAATCATAGTTTTACACCTCGATCCCAAGTTTGGTGGTATTTTTGCTCCTTGCGAAACTTTAGTCATAGAAATGCAACTTATGGTAAAATTTAGTCATATTTTTGCACCTTTACCCTTGAAAAAACGTAGAAAAGTATGAGCTTGCAATCAAATATTGGTGAATAAATGAAGTTGACTGTCAAAACAGCACTAGCTAGGTTGTTGACAAATGCAAATGAAATGTGCAAGTGACTTTATTGACGTGTTCATCAAGTTCACACTTGCTTCTCACAAAGGCATAAAAAATCAAATAGGTTCAATTTGCTTATTTTATGGACAGACAGCTAGCCTTTAATAAAGAAAGTGGAGGCTAATCAGAAGTAAACTAGCTAAAAAAAGGCTTAAGTATTTTTTGGTCCCTTATGCTTACATCAAGTTTCAATTTAGTCCTTATGTTTGAAAAGTACACTTTTAGTCCTTTTTTGTTAACACTGTTAGTTTAACTTAACGGAAAATGCAAACTTAACAATTTTAAATGATTATTTTATAATGAAATTGGACAAAAAATGATAAATTTTGAAAATATAAGAATATTTACACTCAAATATTTGAATATGAACATTTTTTCAGTATTTAATAATCAATTAAATTGTTAAGTTAACATTTTCCGTTAAGTTAAACTAACGGTGTTAACAAAAAAGGACTAAAAGTGTATTTTCCAAATATAATGGACTAAATTGAAATTTGATGCAAACATAAGGGACCAAAAGTATACTTTAGCCCTAAAAAAATTAAATAAAATGAATGAGAAATTATAAAGAATTTTAAGTTCAGAAATAGATTCAATTTGAAACAGGTCACCTCAGTTGATAAGTGAATTTGCATAATGACTTCATATTCTAAAATCTGGTGCTTTCTTAGCTTAAAAACCAAATGTAGCCCCCGAAGACTGGGGACTAGTGCTTATACTGGGAAATTGATCACCTCAATGGATTGTAAATGGCCTAAAAATAATATTTCATATAACTTTTTTGCCTATCTTATATCAGCATACCCATTTACTATAAAGGACTTTTAGTCCAAACTCGAAAAATTATGTGTAGTGGTTATCAAAAGGAGAGGTGTTTTAAAACACCTCATGATGAGACGCAAGGTCCCTTTATTCTTTCTGCTTCATCACTCATCATCTTGCCGTATCGAACCCTCGCGTCTTGGTGTATGAAGTAACTCAAGTACTCAAGCCACCAGGACAAGAGTTCGAATGGCTTTATGTGACCCCATTCTTTCAAACTTATAAAAAGGCAAATACTAACAATTATTGGTTCAAATATCAAATAAATTAGTTTTGTGGATATTAAGAAATTTAATTAGATCATTAAATCATAACACACTTCACTCCCTCCGGTATAAGACTACTTTGACTTTTAGAGAAATTAAGAATGTAAATTAACTATTTTAAAATATTTATAAGAATTTTTTCCTCAAAACTAATTTATTCAACAGATAAACTAACCTATAATATAATTATATGTATCTTGTGTAAAAATTTAATAACATCCATAACAAAGTCAAAGTGTCTTATATTTAGGAATGAGGGAGTATATATCACATGTAATTAGATTACTGATTACATGTTAGTTTATAAGTAGAATAAATTAATTTTGAGGAAAAAAAGATAACTATGGACAATCTAAAGTGATAAATTTTTCATCCATAATTTGTTCAAAAAAGTCAAAAAAAAGTATAATTAGGACAGAAGGAGTTTCAGCTTTCATAGTATTTTGGGGGTTATTGTATGTACTATATTCTGATTTTGAAACAGCTTGTTACACTTATCTCATTGTCAAATGACCTCTAGTAGTTGTAAACTATGATAACTGGTTGAGGTTGTTGTAATAGCTAGTAGTATTTATATTAATCGCGTTGTTTTTTTTTTTATTCAAGAGCTACTGAAAATTTAAAGGTTGGACTTAGTTTCAAACATATAATAATTCCTAAATTCAATGTCATTATATTGTAATTAATATAATTATCATTTCCCAAATTTATAATTCACAAATTTTATTCGTATGCGCAGAATCCATCCAGTTCTAAATCTATAATCTATCTGGGAGATTATTTTGATCATAAATATAGAACCTCTTTCTGATTTTTGTTAATTTTTGTTTTTCAAAATTACCACCATTGATGCCACTCAAAATAATTAAATAAAAGAGGGAAGAGAGAGTTAAGGAATGAGATTTGGGTTTTATGGGAAAAATATGTCATAAATTCAGTTAACTAAAATTTTTAATCTAAATACTTCATATGATCTAATTATTAGGAGAGTTGATTTTGATTCCAAATGTTAAGTATATCTATCATATTATCAAAAGTTTCTAAAAATATAGCTTTCGATATCTTATAATAATAATAATCAAGTGAAAGAGATTGAGATAATAAATTGATATATTGTTGAGGTGTATAAAAAAGGCAATGAATAAAATTCCTTACTCTATCCAAATTAGGTAAATAAATATTACATTAAGAGCCAACGGGCAAAGGGAGCATAATATAATATAGGCTAAAGTATTCTTTTGGTCCCTTATGTTTGCATCAAGTTTCAATTTAGTCCTTTATGTTTGGAAAGTACACTTTTAGTCCTTTTTTGTTAACACCGTTAGTTTAACTTAACGGAAAATGATAACTTAACAATTTTAAATGATTATTTTATAATGAAATTTGACCAAAAAATGATAAATTTTGATAATATAAGAATATTTACACTCAAATATTTTAATCTGAATATTTTTTCAGTATTTAGTAACCATCTAAAATTGTTAAGTTAGCATTTTCGGTTAAGTCAAACTAACGGTGTTAACAAAAAAGGACTAAAAGCGTACTTTCCAAACATAAAAGACTAAATTGAAACTTGATGCAAACATAAGGGACCAAAAGAATACTTTAGCCTATAATATAATATAATTTCATAAAAATATATTAAGTTAGCTGAATGTATACTTCATTTTAAGTAACCAATATATATTGATTCAAAAAAAAAGTATATCATTGATCTATATCCACATTAACTAAATAGCTCTCATCTTAGAGATTAGAGAGAGTATTTTTAAAAGTGTCAAAACAAGGTAAAACAGAATTCAAATATACTGCTGCATATCTTTATTAAAAAAAATACTGCAAAATATGACTCACATTCATTAGCTACTAATTAATTCATTGATACTCTGATTCAATCTATTTATTTATTGGGTAGATACGTCTGTTGGTAACTATAGTTTTATTTAGGTTTGTTTTTTATATGAGTATGTGTAGTTTAGCATAAGTGTATGCTTTAATTTTTTTTAAGCGCCATTGACTCCTATGCAATGGTTAGCTATGCTAATAGAACAAAGATGAATGAGCTAATTAATCGTGGTAATTGAATAAAAGTAATGGTTTAATAATTACATTAATTAAGAGAATGAAAAACATATGTACCAAATTCAAAATTGAATAAAAGTATTGGTGTACCAATTAACAAATGGGTTTTCCTTATCTTATTTAACATCTAATATACATAACTTTTGTTTTTTATTGTAAATCATTAAAACCGAAAGTTCCACTAATTTTCAAAGTAAAACCAATTAATTAACTTAATATGTCCTTAATTACTCAAAATACAAAAGCCCTATAGATTAAAAATACAAATTAAATTAATATATTTAATTTTATCAAAAAGCCCTATATATTTAATTTTATCAAAAAAAAAATTATATTTAAAAAAAATTACAAAAGCCCTATATATTTAAAGCCACCTAGCCAGTTTAAAAATACAAAAGCCCTATATATTTAATTTTATCAAAAAAAAAATTAATATATTTAAAGCCACCTAGCCAGTTTAAAACTTAGAAACCATAAAAATCAAATAACTATTGTAAATTTATCTAAAGAATTGAATGAACGAAAAAGGGGAAATAAAATCAATAAGTACCTAACAAAGGGTAAATATATCAAATAAAAACAAGATAAAAAAACGAATTAGAAGACCAACAAGTAATTTCTTTGTCTGCTATTGGTGTGGGATCAATAAAGAAAAGGAAAAGTATCTCCAAAGTCTTATCATAAAAGTGTTCTGGCCATTTGATTAAAATTAATACATCTTCTGGGTGATTGTAACGAAATTATTTGGAAGTTCATTCTTGTCTTTCTATGGAGAGACATTTCTACTTTCTACAGCCGTTGACCCAGCTGGAACTTCTTTTTCATGAAAAAAATAACACACACTCATCAAGAGAGGCATATACAGTTTGATGCATTCATGGCATCATATATTAAGAAGCACTACAATGACACAATGGATTAGTGATGACGAAACTATTGACAAAGTTCTGTTGCTAAATCCTACTGCTATTCCAATGTTTGTTTATGACATAAAGGTCAATTTTGTCACGTAGTGTGCGTTTACAAAAATTATCACGTCAAATATCTATCATAACATATAGTCTCTGTAACTCATTACTTTTTTTTTTGGACAGGAGAGACATACATTTTTTTAAACTCTGTTATATATATGTGGCTAAAGAGCAATTGGGAGTGCTTATTACAGCATTTGATTTGGCCAAAACCCAATAGCACCACTTCATAGGGATTGTGATACTCGGGAAGGGTTTCTTCACAGATGAATATGACATTTTCTGCATCTCCCTCGTCACCAAATTAAATTACTTGGAAGGTTATTATACTACTACATTAACCTCAACAAACCAAAGGAAGGGACTCTTCCTTCTAAAGTTGCGGCTACAGAGGCTATTACCTTCAACGTGCACCACATGCAATCTGACATTTCTTTTACTCTATAATACTCCCTCATGTCCTAAATATAAGACCTAATTGACCTTTTCTGGAAAATCCTTAAAAAGCAAAATAAGTTAATTATAAATTGATTTACCTAATTTTTTATGTTAAACTAGTTTATTTTACCTATAAACTAATGGATAATCTAAAAATATATCAAATATGTCATCATTTAGTAACCTATTTCGCAACCTTAATCTCTAAAAAAAGTCAATTAGTTCTTATATTTAGGACCGAAGGTAGTATTTCTCTTCTTTCTCTCAAACTTAATATGCTTCTCATAAATTTTTCTTTTGCTCAATTCTCCCGAGTCTATTTACAGTCTCTATTGCTCTCAATGATGTGTCTTAGGATGGAAGAGCCATTATCATCTATGGCCAACATAGAATTCACATTTCTGGTTTCATTCATTATCCCATAAGTACACCACAAGTAATAATCTAAACCTTATTCTACTTATAAATCTAGCTTTTTTATTAATTCATAATTATATTATAAAGTTTTAATCTAATCCCTTTTTTGAACTAAAGTTTTAATCTGATCCTTACTCTACTCATAATTCAAGCTTTTTTTATTCATAATTAATTATAAAAGTTTTAATCGATCTAATCCTTACTCTACTCATAATTCAAGCTTTTTTTAATTCATAATTATATTGTAAAAGTTTTTTTATGAAAAGCTTCAGAAATACAGTGAGTGAAATATGCCCCATTTGTCCTTTATAACCTAAAATAAAAAAAATTGATATTTGGATGACATTGAAGAAATCATAGTAGTATTTAATTTAATTCATCAAACTAGCTAAATTCAACTCCACATTGTGTGGAGTAAAATAAATTAAAGGGGAATTTGTCTCATCTTTTACATATACTAGATTTTAAGTAGTCATTCTTAGTTTCTTATTAATGTTTTAATTTTACAGACTACTTCTTTAATAATAATACAGTTTTTTATGTAAATTCTATGGTAAAAGATGTCGGTATGTGTATTGTGGAGGATATAATAGAGTATTGGTGGTGTTGATGATGAAGACAACATCTAGAGAATTTAAATGTTGAAGTTAAATATATCAAAATGAGCTAAGATATTTGAACATGCTATTTTCAATTTTTTAATTTAGGATAGACATTAAAGAGTTAAATATGTTGAAAGAAATATATATATCATTTTTTATATGTTTTTTTAAAAAAAATTAGTGAGTCAAGTATGTTAGGTCCTTTTACCTGCATGTGCATTTTGATATTAATCCGTGAGGTTTGCTTATTTAACTCATTCCGTTTTGGTAACTAGCAAAAATGTAAACATATAAGATTTAATAATGTTTTTTCCACTCTTACTAATCTATGTATTCTTAACCGTCATATTATTACTTGCCTAATTCAAGAACTACTTTAACTTTTACTAAATTATTTATGTATTTCAGATAATAGTAGGAAATCATTTACGTATAAAAGAAATGACAATGGGATACCATATGAACTAATTTTTCAATTTAGAGGTTCATTATCAAATTCTAAAGGCGTGAAAGTAGGATTAATAAAATAATTTATATGTGTTGCACCAAAAAGTATATTTCAATGATTGTAAATTTTTCAACGTCATTTTTATAACATCATTAACGTATAATATATCTTGATCAACATCTCATCATTCTTGGTTCTAATCAATAATTGGATACATTAGTTAATCAAATTTAAGTGCAAATATTTTCTTCTTTGAAAGACAGATTTGGTTTGGAATTTTTTTAAATTTTTTCCTAAAATTTTTTCCTAAAAATTTTTCCTAAATTTTTTTATTTTTTTTTTATTTTGACAAACATCCGATATCCTTAAGCATGTAACTTTTTTATAACATAAATTAAATGAGTAGTATGCGAATTGTTTTATGAAAAGAAATTTGATGAAATATTAGTTACCTAATTTTTATAATATTTATCCATCTAATTTAAATAGATGAAGAATGTAACTAAAGTTAGTTAATTGGTTAATATTAATGTAATACGAGTATGTTTTTCAGAATACATCAAGCAACTTCATCGACTTCAAAAATTCTGACTCAAACATAAGACTCCAGAAGATGCGTGACCTTACATATACCAGTTGACCAATTATGTGTTGTCACTTGTCTTTAATTATCTTGTTAACAGATTTTAGCTAAAAAAAAATCACAATCACATGCCATTGCAAATTTGCAATCGACCTTGATTAATGCTCCGAAGAAAAAAAATCTACCTTAATTAGTGACCATAATGTAAGATGATAATGATAAACCAGGACATACTTTTATCCAGAACAACTTCCACGACAGTCTGACGTTTCATTTACTATATGTAATAGTCTTGAGCCTCTCTGTTATCAAAAAAAAAAAAGTCTTGAGCCTCTCTTAAATATGCAAACATTTCTATCACTCTCATTCTTACTCTCACTCTCAAACAATATGACTTCTCAGAAAATTTTCATTTGCTTATACTTATTAAGTCTCTTTTCGGTCTCTATTGCTCTCAATGTGTCTCATGATGGGAGAGCTATTATCATCGATGGCCAACGTCGAATTCTCATTTCTGGTGCCATTCATTATCCCAGAAGTACACCACAAGTAACAATTTAATCCTTATTCTTTTTTTGATACATCGGAAATAACAATTTAATCCTTATTCTACTCATATATATAGTTGTATTCTAGGCTTTTTAAAATTATTTATTCTGGACAGTTTTTTTGTACGAAAAGTTTCAAAAGTACAGTTCAAATAAATATATCCAAACACATGTTTTTTTCCTGATATCATGCAAATTATTGCCCTTAATTAATGAGTTTGCTGATTGTGTAGATGTGGCCTGATTTAATTCAAAAGGCAAAAGATGGAGGACTTAATACAATTGAGACCTATGTGTTTTGGAATGCTCATGAACCAGTTCGTCGTCAATATGACTTTTCTGGGAATAATGATCTTATTAGATTTCTCAAGACCATTCATGAGGCTGGACTTTATGCCATTCTTCGCATTGGTCCTTATGCTTGTGCTGAATGGAACTATGGGTATGTATATTAATATTTTTGCCAAAGATATATATTAACAATATAATTATTACATGATAGTTTGTTATTTTAGTTTAATTTCAATGTATAGATATATATATCATAATTCTGAATTGTTTTATTTTTTAAGAGGATTCCCTGTGTGGTTGCATAATATGCCTGGTGTTGAGATGAGGACTACGAATAGTGTGTTTATGGTGAGTTAATTATTTCAATTAATATGGTCTTTTAATTCATTACTATGATATAATTATGTATATGTTGCTTTTCTTTGGTTGTTCAGAATGAGATGCAAAATTTCACTGCAGTTATCATCAATAAGATTAGTGAAGAGAAACTTCTTGCATCTCAAGGTGGCCCAATAATTCTTGCTCAGGTATATAACAGATCAAGAATTATTAATCTCAACTTTAATCGTCGCATTTATTGAATTTATTAACTTGATTTATTTTCTTTAACTAATAGATTGAGAATGAGTATGGGAATATCATGGCTCCTTATGGAGATGCTGGAAAGGAGTATTTAAATTGGTGTGCTTCAATGGCTGATTCTTTCCATATTGGAATTCCATGGATCATGTGCCAACAAAGTGATGCTCCTCAGCCAATGGTAAAATTATTTTATTACTTTTTTTTCCAAAATGTCGAAGTAATTATGTTTATGAATAAAGTAATATTCTTTTTGTAATTATAATTTTCATTGACTCATTTTCTGATCAGATCAACACATGTAATGGTTACTATTGCGATCAATTCACACCCAATAATCCCAACAGTCCAAAGATTTGGACTGAAAATTGGGTAGGATGGTAAGTTTCAAATCATTCCTAAGTTTCGTTTCTTTCATTATTAATTATTGATTAATATACTCATTTTTTATACTCCTAATTATATTTTTTTAATTTATATTAAAGGTTCAAAAGTTGGGGTGACCAAGATCCTCATAGGACAGCTGAAGATGTTGCTTTTGGTGTAGCCAGGTTCTACCAAACCGGAGGATCCTTACAAAACTATTATATGGTAAATTATGTTAGTGTGTGGGTGTCTATTAAATGCTTCAAAATAAAATTTTAAGATTATGCTCAATCAAATATTTATTTTTAACAGTATCATGGTGGAACCAACTTTGGTAGAACATCAGGAGGTCCATACATTACAACTTCCTACGACTATGATGCTCCTCTGGATGAATTTGGTATGAACATTATACCAATTTGACATTTTATATATTATATTTATAGATATATCACTCAATATAACTTTAAATAATGAGATGTATAATATGATTGAATTATTTGCAGGAAATATTGCTCAACCAAAATGGGGCCATCTCAAGAAACTTCATGAAATTTTGTTATCGATTGAGAAAAACCTTGTCTATGGCAATGTCAATGAAACTGATCTTGGAAACTCTGTCATGGTAAATAATTATAAATAAAGAAGATTTGTTCATTCATTAATTATATTATGTTGAATTAAAGTAATTAATAAAATTCACCTTTGGAGATGTTGTAGGCCACTGTGTATGCTACAAATGGATCATCAAGTGCGTTCTTGAGCAACAGCAATACTACTTCTGATGCAACGGTCACATTTAATGGAAAACAATACACAGTTCCTGCTTGGTCTGTTACCATTCTTCCTGATGGCCAAAGCGAAGAGTATAACACTGCAAAGGTATGTGTGACATTTCTATATAATATACAACTTTTTTTTGAAAGAGTTACAAATAATGTTTTTTTTTTTGCCAACAGGGTTACAATGAATTTAACAGATATCTTTTCTTCTTTGTGTTTTATTAATCAGATTAATGTTCAAACATCTGTGAATGAACATTGGCCAAATGAAGCTGAGAAGCAGCCAGAATCATTAAAATGGATGTGGAGACCTGAGAATATTCATAATGCTCTTAAAGGCAAATCTCATTCTTCTGCAAACAAACTCATTGATCAAAAGGAAGTCACTAATGATGTTAGTGACTACCTTTGGTATATCACTAGGTAAAATCGATCATTCTATTTGATTTTGATTGTTCTTATAGAATAAATCATTTATTATAATTTTGAAGACATAACAATCTTTATTTTCCTTTCTTCTTTGATAGACTTCATCTCCACAAAGATCATCCTATTTGGAGCAATAGTATGACTATTAGAATTAATGCAAGTGGACAAGTACTTCATGCATATATCAATGGACAACATATTGGTAAAAGGAACATTGCTTTGTATCGCTTCATTTGCTTGCAGATAAATTATAATTAATTTAATTAAGATTGTGTTAATTTGGTGGATATATGTAGGAACTCGTTGGGCTAAATATGGCACTCTTTTCAATGATGAGGTTGAATTTAAGATCAATTTGAATAAAGGAAAGAATGTGATCAGCCTGCTTAGCGTTACCACTGGACTACAGGTATAATCAAATTGATCTTAATTTGTGTATATTTGAATATATATTGAACAAAAAAAATTATGTTACTTTGATGTAACTAAAAAATAACTGATTTCTTTTGTTTCAACAGAATTATGGTTCGTTCTTTGATACATGGCACACTGGTCTAGTTGGACCTATTGAGGTGGTTAGTAGGAAAGGTGATGAGACATTCATTAAGGACTTAACTTCTCATAAGTGGCATTACAGAGTTGGCTTAGATGGTTGGGATAAAAAGTTCTTTAGTGAAAACTCTAGTTCTTACAACAAATGGGTATCCGATCAGTTACCCATAAACAAAAGCTTCACTTGGTATAAGGTACTTGCCAATTAATAAATTTTGAAATTTTTAGTAAATATAAGTTTGATATTTTATATTTTCATAAAGAGTTCCATTTTATTTTCTTAAGTTTGAAAATTAATTTTTAAACTTTTTTGCTAATACTATTAGTTGCATTTAACTGAAAATTGTAATTTTAAAAAATGTAAAGAATGATTATTCTATGATTACATGATAATAAAAAATAACTAAATTTGAAATTTAGAAATGGTTACAGTATAGAATTAAAATTTAAGCAGAATTTATCAATATTTAACTAAAGAATTATTGTTTATATATCCAAAAAGGAAATTTAAATTTGTTGAGTGAACATTTTTTCTTAAATGAAATATACCGTATTATCCAAAAATTACTAAAATTGTACTTCTCAAATTTTAAGAACCAATATAAATCTTGATGCAAAAATATATTATCAAATATAGCGTAAATGTACAAAGATATACATTGTAAATTATAATAGGAACACCTAGCACCATGATACTTTTGAGGGTGCAAAAATATATGTGTTCACCACATCATCTTTTTTCTTCATTATCATAGTGTTAGGTACCCCTTTTACAATTTACTTGGTAATGAGTGCCCATATTCTTTTACCATGCATATTTTGCACCAAAAAAATTACCGTGGTTTTGGTACCCATTTTACAACTTACCATGTATATTGTTGAACCTTCGCCCTCAAATATATTATATCATCTTTTAGTGTAATAATTAAAATGTATGTTACTGATTTATTAATCTTTGATATTAAATAATTGTTAGACTACATTCAAAGCTCCTCTTGGAAACGATCCTGTGGTGGTTGATTTGGAAGGACTTGGTAGAGGATTTGCATGGGTCAATGGCCACAATATTGGTCGTTATTGGCCTGCTTACTTGGCTGCACAAGATGGTTGTAGTAATGATCCTTGTGATTATTGTGGTCCATATTCAGCATCAAAATGCATTTACAATTGTGGAAAGCCCACACAAAAATGGTTAGTTTATTTACTTTAATTAGTAAGAGGAAGGAATCTTGAATCTAACCATATAAATTTGATTTAAACTATCTACATCGATTTGAACAATATGTTAAATGTTTATTTCAGGTATCATGTTCCCCGATCTTTCCTTGATGATGGTGACAATACTTTGATTTTGTTTGAGGAAATCGGTGGAAATCCATCATATGTGAATTTTAGAACAATTAGTGTGGGGACTGCTTGTGGAAATGCCTATGAGAACAACACATTGGAACTTTCTTGTGATAATCGTTCAATATCTTCCATTAAATTTGCAAGTTTTGGAAATCCTCATGGCACATGTGGTTTATTTAGCAAAGGCACATGTGAAAGCAGCAACGACACCTTATCAATCATAGAAAAGGTAAATACATTTTCTTAAACTAATGATGCAATTTTATTACTAGAGTGTTGTGGTAAGAGCATTTGAGACTAAGCTATTTTGAAGCAAACAAACAATCAATCATAGAAAAGGTAAATACATTTTCTTAAAATCATACACATAACATTTAGAAACAGAGAAAAGCAAAACAAACAAACTTTGTTCAAACATCCTTTTTTTTTTGGCTTATCCATTATGTGTTTAATCTGAAAAAAAAATTGGAAAAATAAACGAATTGTTGTTTTGCTCCATTCTTAAAACTTTATAGGTAATTTAGTACCCTTCAAAACATATATGTGTCATTTGCTCATACAGTAACATTTACTTGATAAAATTGCACATTAACCAAATTTTATAATCACATTTTTTGTTGTTTTAACTATCTTATTTTTTTTACATTTATCAATTAATTGAATCAGCCTAAGATATTTTATTGGGTCTATTTGGCTCAAAGTTAAGCTCGCTTGCCATGGGGTTTAAGTTTTTAGATTCGAGTCAGTCTCTTTGCAAAAAAAAACAAGTTTTAGGCTTCCTAGCATATTCCCTTTTGTAGCACCCTCACCAAGTGGAGATTAGAACTGAGTTGATCAAATAAGTGAATAATTAAGCAATTTTTAATTTATTTACTTAAAATTGTGCAGGCATGTGTGGGTAAGCAGAGTTGCTCCATTGATATTTCAGAGAATACTTTTGGTTCAACCAACTGTGGAAATATCACCAAAAGACTTGCAGTGGAGGCCCTTTGTTAGAATATATAACTAGACAAAATCGTTTTGTTTGATAGTCTTAATTTTTATGTTATGTTTGAACTTAGTCATGATCGTTCATACTCTAATATTTTGAATCTACTTTGTCACAATAACAATAATAATTGTTAGTTATATAAATTTCATGGCTTACTTTTTTCTCTTGAACTTTATTATCTGACACTTCATACTACTTTTGGGGATATAATTGACTGTTATCAACTTATCATAATTTCTTTCATGAGAAGGAAGCTAAATTATCACATTCATGACATGTTTACAAGTAAAAGGTACATTATTTAATCGGATTCCTCTATGAAGACCCAACATAGTGCATATAAAACATATTAGAATGGAAACATGAACTGCAAAATAAAATATGGCAAAGTTGTCACATTCATGACATTTAACATTATTCTCTAGCAGTGCCAGCAACTCAATATTAAACCGCTATATTTAATAAAATAATAATATTAAAATAAAGGTTAATTATATAACTACTCATCAACGTCACTTCTGAGTTCTGACAGACTAAAGTGAGTGAAATATGCCCCCCAGCCCTTTAATCTTAAATAAATAAATTGATATTCGGTAAACATAATGAATAAATTATGCTAGTATTAAATTAAATTCGTACTTAATTCAAATCCATACTGTGATGAATGAAATAAACTTAAATTGTTTATGATAAAAACAAACAAAAATATTTGTTTTCCAAAATGCACTGAACATTTCACAACTTATAGATTTCAGTTATTTTCCCCACGAGTTCAATTATACCAACTAAAACAATGAGAATGATTAAAAATTATTTTAAAATTTTTTATGTAACATAAGTACATTATATTTTGATATGATTTAAAATTTTCATTGGTTTGTTTTCAGCATTACTAATGATTTTAATCACCATAGTTTAAGTAGATCAGATGCTACATTAACTAGAATTTTTCATGACAAATTTCTTGTCCATTTGCCTGTAAACTCAACATATCACTTTCAGCTAAGGTCAGCAACTCCCAGAATTTTTATGGAACTTGGAACATGTTAAAACTGTTTAATCAAAAACTCAAATGCCAACACCACCAGAAATGCAATTAACTCGTTGACTGTGTAATCAGAACCTTCAATTCAAGCACCCGAATTCCAAAAACTCAAACAACCACCACATACATAGTAGAATAAATAGCACATCAACCTTGTGATGGTTACATCCCTCCCCAACTGCTTCTGGGATTTCAAGGGGGTAAATGGAGCAGGGTGAGAAAAAAAAACACAGACATCTAACTTTCATCCCCATTTGCCCACCAAAATGGAATCTGAGGCTTGAATATGCGTTTGGTATCTAGTTGAAGCAGTATAGCTCAATTAAATAATCTTCCATGGCTGTATTTTCTTCCAGTGGAGAACCATTCTAATGATAAACCAAATGCAGTCACTGGAATGCCGTCTCTATTTTGTCATGAAGGTTCACCACCAAGTTATGCGCATCATCGAGCAGTTTCCAAACATTCAAATGTCCAGCCATGCCATTGCATTCCCTCATGATCTCATCCATGCTGCTATATTTTTCGATAATCTGTTTCCTCCGCTGCAACACTGAAGCAGCTATGGCATAGAGCAATAAATCCTCTGTCGGTGGAGCGCTCTGCCCTATCCGGCTCCATGCGGACTTCCCAATACCGGCTCTAATTGCTGCTTGGTCTGCCCACATGACTTCCCAGAGGCAGAGAGTCTGTTCAAACGTTAACTCCCTTCTAAATAATACTACCACCATTCTATAAACAAAAAAACAATCATCAGCCTGTAGCATCTCCAAGTGCCTATATAGGCGGGAGTCCTTGAACTTGATGATTTTAGCAACAATATCAAGCTGCCTCCTTATACCCACCTCATCAAGTCTAAAATTGTGCCGAGCCTTTTTCATGAATCCAACAAAACACCAGAAAGCCAAGTGATCCTCAGACATAACAGTGATAATAGGAGTCAACAGATCACTCATGCCTTGGCAATAGCCAATCTCAGGGTCATATAATGCGTATGCCTCAAGGATAGCAACTAGCCGAGCAGCATGGAATACTCTGCAGGGCTCTAGTTGGCCATAATCCTTCAAGCCAACCTCCTCAGCAAACTGTTGTGCCTTGCTCTCTGATACCGCATCTAGAGAGGCGGAGTAAGGGATCCATTCTGCATTGGTACGCACTGCATCAAGTCTAATGATTCGCTGCCATGTTTCAAAATCTTCCTTATGTTTAAGTTTAGATGAGACTTCCGTTTTGGATGAAGAATCCCCCTTGGAAACTATCTTGAGATCATTTTTCTCTTGACCATCCCCAGATGGCAAATTCTGGACTACTTCAGAACTTTCTGATGTATCTAAGTCAGAAGAATCATTATCCACTGTAGAGGTAACAACATTGTTGATATCAGAGACATCATCTCCTTCAACCAAAGCACTGGATGGATCATCTGAGTTCTCAACATCATGGCTCCTCTCCTCACTAGAAAGGGAATCCTTGGCATTGGTAATGTTTTCAGAACTAAGAAAAACAGAGTCTTGCATGACAACTCCACCATTATCCTCATCACTAACTTCACCACTTTCGTCTAACTTAAAGCTTTGGCATTGTCTGCGGAGTTTCTCATATTTGTTTCTGTGTTTAAAGGTTTGAATTAATACCACACAGAATTAAAGCAAAGCAAGGGCTGAGAAGAAAAAAAATGAGTTGCAAGAGTGGAGAGGCTCACAATCAAGCGTGAAATAATCATATAATAACACAAATCAGAGATCAGTTTGGTAGGCCTACCTATTTTGACGCATTATGACATCCCTTTCGTCTTTGGTGCTGTCCATGTCATAGCTATTTAGATGAATGAATAATCAGCAACCATATAGAAGTTTGCCTAATCAACTTAATTCATTCACAAGAAAATATGATAGAGAAAATCAACCACTCCAAGTAGAACTAGCAAATTAGCTATACAAAACTGAGCAACTATATAATAAAAATGGCAAATTGATTTCAAGCAAACAAATATAAATATAATGGTAGCCATCAGGAACAAAACTCTGAAGAAAGCATACTTACACTCCTAGTAGAAATGGCCAAACTTCGGATCGAATAGTGGGGTCAACACCCTGCAAAACGATTGTAATTAATTCTATTTGATTAAACAGAAACATGAAAAGCATAACTTCAAGGTCAAGTTCATCATGTGTAAATACAGAGATAAACAGAAAATCTAACTTACGCCACTCCGAACTCTTTTCAAGAACTTAGTTCCACCCTCAACGAGCCTTCCATCTTCTGTAAACAAGCTTTTCCACTGCTGTGGTGAAAGTGCATGTTTTATTTTCCTACGTGACCATGGTGATTTGAGGCGACCACTGAAAAATTTCCAACAAAAATTTACTCACTACTTCTTGCCAATACTTCCTATGTTCCTATTTATAAGACCCATTTGACCTTTCCTTTTCCAGAAATTAAGGAATCTAAATGAAGAGTTTGGCTCAACGGTCTAAGATTGCCGTGGGGTCTCAGGTCGTAAGTTCAAATCAGCCTCTCTGCATTACCAAGTAGGGCCTAAAATTGAGTCGGCCCTTTTTTAAGGAATCTAAAAGAATCATATAATCATACACATAGATGTGTGCTTGTAAATTAAAGAAACTAGTTTTGATATGAAATTCAGAAAAATCAATTTTTAAGTAGCTTATTTAGCTTTTCTTATGATTGTGAGAAAATGTCAACAAGTTCCGATTTAATAATAATTAAAAAAAGGCAGAAACAAAAATCTATTCTTCCTCCCATATAAATGGTAATCAGCATTACACAATAATATAACTATTAAATGCTAATGAAATAATTTTGGTATACATATAAATCTAAGGTGAAACAAATGTTAAGCACAAGGAAGAAAAGCGTTCATTCAAATCTATCTATATAGATTTGTTATATGGAAGGAAAGCGCAATAAAAAGCAACATAATGTTGATTTTTTATTATTATTAATAATAATAATACCTGGTGGCGCCGTAGAAAATGACGGCGACGAAGAGGAGGCCGGCGAAGGCGGTGAAGACGGCGGCGGAGGAGGAGGAGGGGGAGGAAGGCGGTGGCATCATGAGATTGGGACCAACATCATCATATCACTTCATATCATAATATATGGAGGAGAACCTCCATATTACTATAATGCCCCTCTTAATTTTCTTATTTTTAATGGCTAGTTTCGGAAATATAAGAGAGGGAGTTGAGGACATTTTTGGAAAATGGTAAGAAAGTTAGATAAGAAAATTAAAAATTGATTTTCCTAAATTTTTCTCTAAGTTATTCCCTCCAATCCGTTATATGAGAGCACAGCCGCAAAAAAACGCTTCTTAAGAAAACATTTAAAACTTAGTTTGATGTATGGAGTTAATGATTTTTTCCAATATTACCCATATCTATTGTGATAATTGTAAGAGAGAGAAATACATAACCATTAATAAATATATGAAAGAGAGTTAGGGGTAAAGTAGGAGAAAATGTTATTAAATAAAGAGAGAATTTGATATGAGCTTTTATGTTTTAGTCCAAAATCATTCAAATTTTGGCTCTCATATAATGGACTTGAGGGAGTAGTTCATTTGACTTTTTTTTAATAAACTTAATTTGACTTATTGAAGGGACAACATGAACACAAAATGAGGGTTGCTTATGGATATGTGGTTATACAAGAAAAGGATTGACCTTATACTAGAAATGGTTGGAGTAGCTCCCATTACTGATAAATCGGTGGAAAATCGTTTGAGTTAGTTTGACCATGTCCAAAGAAGACCAATAGATGCGCTAGTGAGGAGGATGAACCAAACAACTTGTTTCAATTAAAAGAGGGAGAGAGTAAACAAGACAAACTCTCATCAGTGAACTTATAAAACGAAATTTATTGATGAATGATATACCCAAAGAGTTGGTGAATGATGGAGAACAATGACGTCATATGATTCAATCTCACGTAGTGAGATAACACTTTGTTGTTGTAGTAGTTTATTATTTGACTTATAAGATAACATATGATATAATAATATATCAAATATATTATGATTAAGTAATTCATTTTTTGATAAAAAAAGTAATTCATTTCACCTGTCTAATATTTTTTTTTTTTTAAAAAAGTGAGGATATTGCATGGGTTATTATCACTTGGAGAGAGGGTAAGGTTGTTGTTAGCAACATAATGGTGCTAGAGTCAGAGTCAAGTAAGTAAATTTGGCGTTGTAAAATCCAACATTAAGAAGTTGAACGATAAGAATCGTTGATTCTAAAGTTCATTTGAGATGTACATAAAATTGGTACTTTTAAGTCTTTCAACTTTATGCATTATATAATCGTTTTTAGTTGTTTTTGTATTTGATTGATCGAGTTAATTTTGCATGCATAAAGATGGCGTTGTTAAACTGCTCATGAAAGCCCTCCCCTCCATATTTGTTGGCAACATCAACAACGGTGATCTCTTTCAACTATTTCACCATCGTTGTAGGAGTAGTTGCAGACTATGAGAGTTATCTCGTTGACAAAGGGGTAAATGTTGTTGGCACAAGTTAATGATATTTTTTTATCTTAACTACTTAATACTTAATGATGTTTAGATCCATGTTGGTAAAATTACCAAGGTCAAATAATTGAGAAAGTAAAACCTAAAGGAAAAATTCTGAGCATAAAGATCACAAATTTGGACAAAGATAAAAGAGAGATTGTTTCTTATTTGGAATGAACACGCTACTTGCATTAGCGAAATAGTTAATGTAGTTTAAAGGAAACAAGTCTCTTTCTAAGCAGTGAAAAAATAGAAGTAGTTAATATCACAACAAGAGTGGTTATTCTCTTAGTCAACCTATTGAAGTAGTTATTGTAATGTAAGAGAAACAAGTTCTCTTTTATGAATTATACAATCCTTTTAAGTAGTGAAAAAATAGAAGCAATTAATCATGCTACGAAAGTGATTATTTGCCCTTCTTGCATAGTTAACATCGTTAAACTTCTTTATCTAAATAAGGAATTGTCCCTCTTTTATTCCTTTGCAAATTTATGACTTTTTTGTCCTTTTGATATTTAATTTTATTGGGTTTCCCAAACCTAAATTGAGTGAAAATAGAAAATAAAAATAAAAGTGATTCTAAATTTTCTAACCCTAATTTATTATATCTTTTCACTTATTTTAACAAAATTAAGGGAACCTTTTCCAATTTCCCCATTCTAGAATTTATTTGGAATTTTTCATTAAATCCATATTTCATTATTGAGCGACGCCACACCTTTGGCCTGTAAGCTGAATTCAATGTCATAACCCAACACACAGGTCTACTCGCTCATTTTCTCCTCCTTCTCTTTTATTTCTTATTCAATAATCATCATCCTCATTTTCTGTAATTACTACTATTTGTTATTGTAATTCCTCTGATACAATACAATACTGGGTTTCACTTAATTTCTCTCCTACAAATTGTCTAATTTCTGTTTGAGACAGTATTATTGGAGTTGTTCAAGTTATGTCCTATTTGAGTTTTTTTTTTTTTTTCATTTTTTCACAGTCTCCAATTTTGTATGAACAAGAGAGGAAAAAAGATCATCACTTTGGGACAATGAAAACATTTTTGTTATGTTGGGTCTTTTAATTTGATTTCTTGTTTCAAAAAGGACTGTTAAACCTAAGGGAAGGGAAAGAAAATGTTATTACAATTTGAGTTTTTGTTTTGAAACTGAAAAGGAAGGCATGTGCTTACATATTTTTTGTTCTTAAAACTTGAGCTAAGAATTATTCCTTTGGGTCATCTTATGCATTTTGCCCTGTGTAGCTTGTGGGTATGAACTTGTGGCATCATTTTATGATCAAAATGGAGTTTTCTGGATTGAATTTTTAAAGCTTTATGCTTGCATCACAATAGGGGTAAGGGGCACCTGTTTGTTTTTTTTTGTTTGGTTCTCACATGAGTTATTATTATTTTGTAAATGATATATTACTGAGGAACAGATTAAGTCAAATTACTTTTCCCTTAAGTTTTGTTTGAACTGTAATCAGCATTCATCCAAAGATTTGGTTGCAAATAAAGCACAAAGGCAGCGTGTGATCTTATAGTCGATCTCACCTAATGGGATAGGCTGATTGTTGTTGGATTGTAGTTCATGTTTGCATCTATGTTTTAAAAACTAAGTCACATTTTGCTTGGGGTTTAATTTTTAAAATTGAAATTTAGGATTTGCAATGGTTCACTCCAATATAGTATGGTCTAAATATTGAATTGTTGTAATAGCAAAGAATTGAGGCAACATAATATCATAAACTATTTGATGTATACTTGGTTAAAAGTAATCACGGCTGTTCTTGAACATGAAGTATATTTTGCATTAGTTGAAATATTCCATATCCCTTCAGCTGGACTGCTAGAGTTTAACTCATGAAATTAAGGTTTAACAATTTTAAGAACAATAAGTTTCCATTAATGGTTTATTTGGAGGTAGGATCAATTTTAAGCATTATTTTACAGGGATAACCTTGCATTGTTATATGTTTTCAATCAATTGGAAAGCTATGAAACTCACTTGCTGAAGTTGTTATTTGTTAAGACTGAACCTGGCTTTTTATCTCAATGCACCATGTTACCTTTTTTTGAACCTAGTATGACATTATAAATGTTTTTTCCCATCCCAATTTAGGATAAAAATGAAAATTTAATTTATGATTATGGATTTTCAGGAATGCATCAAATCACATACCAGATTCGCAGTTCTGACACTAAAGAGAAAGTAAAACATGTAGTTTGGACAAATGAAATGGATAATTGCCTCTTCAAGATACTTGCTGAGCAAGTGAGGAAGGGGAACAAAGTAGATAATGTCTTAAAGCCTGTGGCATTTGCAGCTTCTGTCAAAGAGTTAAATGAAAAGCTCCATCTTGATTTAACCAAAGACCATGTGAAAAATCGGCTGAAAACTTGGAGGAAGCAGTTTGGAATTTTGAGGAAACTCCTTGCTCATGGAGGGTTTGAATGGGATAATGCACAAAGGATGATTGTTGCTGAAAATTCTGTGTGGAATGACTACATTAGGGTATCTCGTTCTGTTCGATGCAATATGCAGTTCCTTAGATCACAGTTTTATGTTGATTGTTTAATTTTTTTATATGGTACCTGCAGGAAAATCCAGATGCCAGGATGTTTCGAGCAAGGCTCATAGAAAATTATGATGAATTATGTCTTATCGTTGGCAATGATCAAGCTCTAGCAAACTGTTCTGACAATGCTACAGAAGTAACTGTAGACTTGACAATTGATAGAAGGGATTCAGATCCTATTACTGGGTCTGAAATGAGAAATGTTGGATATAAGTCAGAAATGTTAAGGTGGACAAAAGAAATGGACGATTTCCTTGGCAAGATTCTTGTGAACCACGTGAGGAAAGGGAATAAAGCGGATAAAGTGTTGCCATCGGAAGCATATGAGGCAGCTGTTTCAGCCATAAGTACCAAGTTTGGGCCTCATATAACGAAAGATCACATTAAAAATCGTCTTAAAACTTGGAAGAAACAGTATGGATTAATTAAGCAAATGCTATCTCATGCCGGGTTTGAGTGGGATCAAACAAGGAAGATGATTTCTGCAAATGATTATACATGGAGCCATTACATCAAGGTGTGTTGTGTTTGTAAAAAAATCTTCGTATGTAGATTTGCTAAAATTCATTTGAAGTTTCCTTTTTCTTTCTTTAAAGCTAGAGAAACTTTTTAAAGTGCAAATAGGGCACAAAAAGTGGAATAGGTAATCATTATTTATTACTAGATCCCTACACTAAATTCAAAATTAAATCTCCTGAGCTGAAACTTATGAAGTGTGTGATGGTGCTGTCTTGAAATTCATATGATCATGTGATTCCCAACCTTTTTATTTAATTTTTTGTTCATCAAATGACATGAACCGTTCAAATGTAAATTCAGGTATTCTTTCCGATAATTTTGTCTTGTATTCATAATCATATTTTATATAACTTATATTAGAGGCACAGCGATATGTCTTTTTTCTTTAAAGTAGACCAATTGGCATGTCAAATATTACACTTGCTCTGTGCCCCAGATGTAAAAAAATGAAGAATCACAATGGACTAAGAAGTTCAAAGTTACTACTGTTTCAGTATCCAGAGAAAACTATGAATTGTTTTCTGTTTTGGAACATGTTTTACATGTGAGAAATTCTCGCTTGTGTTCTAAGTTTAAATTTTTTCAAACTTTTAGTTAGTCATGGGATCCTTAGTGTTTAGACATTTCTGAGTCAGATAATAGTAGTTTTCATTTTTTTTTTGACAATTGACTGAACAATGAGATTTACATATTCTGATAGTTGAAGTTCCTATAATTATCAATGGTGTAGGAGATTATGAATAGCTTTGGTTTTGTGTGAGTAGTAGAGTTTTCTTACTTCGCATGTTCATGTTTTAAATTTGAAAATTTTCTATGATAATCACATTTTGAAGTTTAATTGATCTGTGATTCATTCTAGGGTTCCCAGCAGATTACCCCCCCCCCCCCCCCCCCAATTTGTTGAATTTAGCTGTATCTTTTTACATGCCTTGGCTAGGTTTCCTTCATCAAATATATCAGCCATTTAATTTTAATTTGTAGATTTTTTATTTTGTGGTTACATTAGGTAGCTTAAAATATATGCCAAGAGGGTGACTTGGGTGTATTGTCTCATGTCAATTCACTATTGTCATCCCATTAAGGCGGGTGACAAAAGGGCACAAAATGGGGAATTATTGGTCTAGGAGAAAATGAGGAGAATAGAGGAAGAGTGGCCATGTTTTTTTCAGAAACACAATTTTTTGAGGGCAGCTGACTTTTGTATTAGATATTTTAATCCTGACATGTAGGCTAAAATGTTTGTTATTTGACTAAAGATTTAGTTATTGATAGAGCACAATAGTGTCGTAGGATCCATATAGCTGACTCTGCATAGTGGGATAAGGGTTTATTGTTGTTGTTGTAAAGTATAAACTCACATCTAGTCTGAAATTCCTCCTCTCTTGTACCAGCTATGCATGTGTTTTACTCATTTGTTTGTCTCACAAACGTTTATTGTGGATATTCACACATAATGAACGCCACATGCAACTTTTTCTTTCATTTCAGAGACATCCAGATGCCAAGTTTCTTCGTGCTAGAGTAATTGAGAACTATGATCAATTGTGCACTATTTTTGGCCGTTCTAAGGAGCCTCTGGAGGCTGGTAGTATCTCTCCAGATCAAGTTGATAGTGATGTTAAAGATCAAGAGAAGCTTATGATGTGGTCCAGTGAAAGGGACATCTGGTGGACTAGCGAAATGGATTTCTATCTGAGTGCAATTCTCATGGAGCAAATTAAGCTGGGTAACAAATGTACAATTGAAAATAAATTTAAGCCTGCTGCTTTTGAAGCAGCTGCATTGGCTATAAATGGAAGATTTGATCTTGATTTGACGAAAGATCAAATTAAAAATCGTCTCACAACATGGACAAAGCAGTATGAAATTTTGGAAGAACTTCTAGATCAAAATGGTTTTGAATGGGATGAGAAACGGAAAATGGTCAATGCAACTGACTCAGTTTGGAATGATTATATCAAGGTATGCAGGCAATATTTTTAAGCATTTGGCATTTGTTATTTCAAAATAATGTCTATATAATGTTTATATTAATACTCCTTTTTGAAGCAGATCAATGCAGATGCTCAGATTCTTAAAGGGCGAACTATCAAAAACTACAATGAATTGTCCATTATTATTGGCAACCGTCATCCACCTAATAGTTCTCTAATTGCTGACTTGGGTTTGAGTACAAATGATGAAGTTATGGATGATCAAGATGCATTTTGCCATGAAACAGACAATGGAAAGGAAAAGGTTAAATATGTTACTTGGACAGATGATATGGATCGTTGCTTGACAGAAGTACTGGTCAAGCAAGTAGTAATGGGCAATAAGCTTGAGAAAAGTTTTAAGAGCTCAGCTTATTTGACTGCTGCAACAGCTATAAATGAGAAATTTGGACTAGATATGACAAAGGACAACGTTAGAAACAGGTTGAAAACATGGAAGAAACAGTATTATGTTGTGAAGGAAATGCTCTCTCATGGTGGCTTTGAGTGGGATGACGAGCGTAAGATGGTCGCTGCAGATGACTCAGCATGGCAAGAATACTTAAAGGTATTACCAATCTTCCCTTGAACTCATGTTAGTTTTGGAAATGAGTCTGGTTACATTTACCCGCTAATATAATTATATTAGTTCAGCAAGCAATTTTTAAATATATTGACTTGTATGATTATGTTATGTAATTGTTATTGTAATTAGGGTAAACTTAATTACTAATCGGTCAATTAAGTAATTAGGGTTACATTAGTTGGGTTTGGGTAGAGGGCCTACTTTGTGGGCCCAATTAGGATTAGAAAAGAGATAAATGTAGTCTGGAGAAATTAAGTGTAAAACAGAGCATGTGACTTTAGGATTCTGTTTTATAAAACAGTGCCTGCATGGGAGTGTAATCAGATTTAGGAATGATATAAAACTTGATTGCTTTGTACAGAATTATTGTTGTATTGTTTTTCAGAAATAGAATGCTGATTTCTCTCCTCTTGCTCTCTCTTGTTCTTCTTCTTCTAACCCTCTCAATTCTTCTTCTACCTATCTTTTCTATTTTCTTAATTCTTTCTATAGATAATATTAATTCTGTATCAGATTATTGAACTTTTCCCTGTAGAATACAACTTATGGTCTCATTTTTGTTTTCCTCTTTCATTTTTTTTCTCCATTGATTCTATTGCTTTCAACATTATCCTTATCTTTGCCTGCTATATTGATGTTTTTTCAGAGCTTTTGCTAATACAAAGTAGAAGGAAAAATTCTGTATTCATTTTTCATGGTGTCATGTATAGATATTTAATGATGAATTCGTTTGAAAAAATCTGTATTCTTTTTTCATCGTATCATGCATAGATATTCATTTTCCTCTATTGATGATGAATTCGTTATAAAATAAGTCTTATATTTAATGATGCTCTGGTTTGAAATTATTTAGTATAAGATATGAATATTATATCCCATATTCCTTTCTATATTTGAAGAATAAATATGAGAAATTTGAAATATATTAGGATTAACAGAATTGTTGACTAGTCTATAATCTTATATGAAGTCCTATTTTGTATTTTGATTGTACAAGGATTAGTAATATTTAGATTAGATGCCCTGTTTTTTCCTCTCTACTTCAATCCTTCAAATTCCATATGCTTCATTTGGCCTTTATTTTCAGGAACATCCAGATACTCGGAACTTGCGTGACAGGCGCATTGAAAATTACAATGAACTTGGCGTGATTGTTGGCAATGAGCAGCCAAATGGGCATTGGTCAGAAACTTGTGAGAGATTTGAAGTAACTCCTGCTCCAAACTGTGAAGAACATGCTGAAACTCCAGATCCGATAGTGTCAATCGAAGAGATGAGCCATGACCAAGAGAGCGATGAGATGCAGTGCTCATCAGAACAAACAGAAAGTCCTTCATCATCACAATCCAAACAGCCATCAAGGAAGAGAAAAGCTAGTGAAGCTATGCTGGACATGATGAGTGTTATGGCTGTAGATATAGGTAGAATAGCAGATGCCTTGACTGAAAATAAAAACCATTCATGCTTGGAAAAGGTTATTGAAATAGTACAGAGTATTCCTGACTTTGATGATGATCTCATCATTGAAGCCTGTGAGTACTTGTGTTATGATGACAAGAAGGCATTGATGTTTATGAAATTAGATGAGAGACTAAGAAAAAAGTGGTTGTTAAAACGATTGCGGGGGCAATCTAGTTAAATCTTAAAAGAATGTGACAGTTCTTGTGGATTAGATCATTTTTTGTACATATCTTCTTTTATGACAGCTTAGGTGAAAAATCAGTCGACATTAGGACTATTGCTGACAAATAAAAAAATTCTATTGATTGCACAAGTTGCCTAAAACTAGTTGGCTAGAGTTATTAATTGCTATATTTTGGAATAAATTGAAATTTGAATGTGATATTATATTTAGGAATGGAGGGAGTATTTATGTATTTTATACTAAGTAATATGAATATAAAAGTGTCCTTAAACTTGTATAAATGTCAATTTTTTATAAAAAGTCAATATATATTAGGGAAAAACTTACATCAAGTTTCTTTCTCCAGGTTCTCAAGTTCTTTTAATATAGGAGTGACATCTGGCCATTAGATTGAATGGATGGTTGTTATAATAAATACTAGTTTTTTAGAAAGGGCAATGACTCTATTTTACCCTTCAAGTAGTAATCACCCTGGACTATTGGACACCTAAACTAACACTAGGTATAATTTTACCATTAAAGTAATCAAAGTGATCTAATTTTATCCTCTCACGAATATAATGTTGACACGTGGAATGTAATGTTGACATTTCGTCAGAAGGTAAAATTGTACCACTTTGATTACTTCAAGAGTAAAATTGTATCTGGTGATAGTTTAAGTTCCCAATGATCCAGGGTTAGTTGAAGGGCAAGGTTAGTTGAAGGGCAAAAGAGGTTCCTTTCTAAAAAAAGATAAAAAGGGAAAGAAAATACCTGGGCCAGGCTTTGTGGTAGACTCGAACATGCATAAATCTAGCACACATAAGTGCGGGTTGCTTTAGCCCGCCCATGCAACTACATGATGTTTTGTAGGCAAACCCGTAGCTCGTTGCAGGCCCATGTTTTATTGACCCTACATAAAGCTTCAAATTATATTTTTCTTCAGTTTTTTAGAGTTAATATATCTTTTGGGCTTTGAGCTTGTATTTAATTTCGTTTTTGGTTCTTAAATTTTAAAATTTGTGATTGTATACTTGAATTTTCTGTCAATTTTGGTTTCTATTTTTGAACTTCAAAATCTATGATTTTAGTTATTGAAATTTCAATCAACTTTGATCTTAATCATTGAACTATAAAAAAACTTGAAAAATTAGGGACCAATAGTTATAAATGGCATAAAGTCAAGGGATCAAAAGTTGAGGGACTAAGACCGAAATTGAAAATTCAAAGATCAAAACCACAGAGTTTGAATTTAAGGAATAAATCAAAATATAGTGAAAACTTATAGATCAATAGTTGTATTCCCCCAACCCAAAAAGACATTCTATTTGAGGTAAATGGATTTTTGTTTTTTAAATTAAAATAATAGATTGTTTTATAAAATATTTATCTGAATTAATATTAATTATGAGTGTTAGGCAAAAAATTATACAAAACTCCCTTGAGATGTTTTGCGCTGGTAACTTTAAATGTTGAGGCTTTACAATTCTTTTTTTTAACTGAAATGTTGAAGCTTTACAATGAATCCTCCTAAACTCTAATATATTTTTTGGATAATTTTCTTATTAATTAGTAGTTTTACTTATTTGCATACACGCGCATGTATATTTTAAACAAAAATTCTACAAAACCAAAATGAAAGTGAACTAAAACGTAACAAATGAAGCATATTTAATTAGTCTAGAGAAATAATAACTACATTAAAATAGTAAAATCATGCAGTAAGGATTGAAGCACCATGCATGTAAATGATTGAATTATGGATCTAGAAATGAATGATTTCTTCCAACACAAAATATTTAGTTTTCCATTATCCTGGTTGACATGCATAATGTGCTTTATGATCCATAGAATTATGTCCAATGACAATTGTGATAGGGTATTATATGAGAACTAAGAAATTATTCATATCTATTATCTTATTTTATTAAGAAAAACTCATAATCTTTATCATGAAGAAATTGAGAAAGCGCCAAAGGTTTAGTTGGGAGCCTACTAAAGAGAGACAATATGCTTTACCTGATGGTGTGAAAGGATGTATGTCAAGAAAAACGAAGCGAAGGCTTGGCTATTATTCTCTACACATATCTCCAAAACCTTCACGACAAAAGTAGGATTGGGTTTAGAGAAGAATCTAAATTCTTTGATTGCGGATTTTAAGGAGCAGGTATCAATGTGAATTGACCCAAATCACTTTGGTTCATGTTTATGGATGAGAATTATTAGAAATATTGGATAGCTAAAAAATGTTGAAAATGTTGATACATACCAATATCGTGAAGTTTTTTGTGACTTAAAAATACATGTGATATCAAAATAGGCTAAAAGTGTCCATGTGATCAAGTCATTATAGACTAAAAGTGTTAAGTTTTCCATATATGAGGAAAATATAAGGTGCAAATAATATAAATACCCATAAAATTTGACGTGAGGTGCAAAAGTACCATAAAAAACTTCATGGTGTTGGATCTACAAGACCATAGGTTAAGTAGGGACAAAAAACAATTATTTGATCTAAAAGTGTTTGGTGTTAGCAAATTGTTTCCAACTTTACCCTACATAATATAATAAAAACAAAGTCAATATAATAAATAAAATGTATAGTTGTACATACAGTGCATATAAATTTAAATATATTTTTAGTCATTTATATTTGCAACAATTCTTCTTTAGGGTAAAGTGCAAAAATGGTCATGTAATTATCACGAAGGTATAAAAATGATCATGTAAATTTTTTTGGAGCAAAACTAGCAATTGAATTTCAAAACTGGGGCAAAAATAACCATCACAGTTAATTTTTTTTACTTTTTCACTCATCAACCGATTCATCTCTCAATAAAATATGTGGAATGTAGTATTTATTTGCCTTTTTGTGATGATGTGACAAAGGATGATGAGTGAAAAAGACAAAAAATTAAATATGATGCACATTTTTGCCCAATTTTTAAATTTGATGGTCAATTTTGCTCAACAACATTTTAAATGTTTATTTTTGCACCTTCGTGACAATCACGTGACTATCTGTGCACTTTATCCCTTCTTCTTGTAGTCGTTAAAGTTTAAAAAATTAAAGTTTACTTTAAGTGTTTTAGTTAACACGGTAAGTTTCATTCAACTGAAAACGTTGATCCACATAATCTAAATGGTTATCATATTGTTAAATGCTAATAAAACATTGTTAAATTTTAAATAATGATAATACCAAACAAAAATTTATTTTTTTGTCAAAATTCAATGTAGAATCTTCTTTAAACTTGGTGGGTCAAGATTTTTTATTAAATGAAACTAATGGTTTTAAAAAAATAACTAAAAATACACTTTTAAATTTTAGGGACTAAAAGAAGATTTGATTCAGATATGATCGATTAAAAGTTTGCAGGCTCACATATATACTGGTGTCCAACATTATTACTAAAAACCGACTAATAATACGGATTGAAAAATGTAGATTAAAATTATGTTTTAGGTTATGTACATGTGTGTGTGTAATTTAATTATGATCCTTTCTTAACCAAAATGAACTTACTTCTATGTTCTATCAATAGCACGAAAGGAGTATTCCAGGGTGCAATGTGGTGTATAGGCTCTCCTTTGTTACATTAACACACATATATAAATAGGAAGCTATATATATGTGTGTAATCTCGTTTTACCAAAGTTGGCTTTAAATAAAAAAAATATATAATTGGGGACCAATATATTCACTTTGGAGTATTTGGTCTTATACTTTTATAATATTTTCGAAAAAATAGGTAATTATATGCATATATTACTTTTCATAAAAAGAACCATGTGATTTAACTTTTACTAAAAGTACATTTGTTAATATAGTCACTTCGGAGCCATTTGCTCTTATATATTCATTGTTTCTCATAAACGTAAGTAGTCCTATATATTATAGTTCCATAAAAAGTGGTATGTTAATTAAGTTTTTCTAAAAGTGCTTTATTTCCATTTTATGTTTAATAGGGTAAATGGTGTGTGTGTATATACCAACCTAAATTGTTGATTAATATATTCACTTTGAAGTCTTTGGTGATAAAATTTTATTGTCTCTTAGAAGAATAGATAATCCTGATTATTACTTTGCATAAAAAGAGGTATGCTAATTAACTTTTTCTAAAAGTACATATGTTTCCATCTTTCTAAAAGTAAATTACATTATTTGAATGGTTGAGTACAAATTACTCTCTGTCTTTAATTAAAAAATGTTGCAATATGTCATTCGTTTTGTATAATACCTCTTTTGTCTTAACATTTGTTTTCTTAAAATGCTTTCTAAATATATTTTCTTTTAATATCTCTCTTAATGAGGTAAATTTAACTCCTTTTCAAGCCTCTAGCTCTTTGCCATAAAATCAAACATTATTATTAAGATCATTTTGATTCTGATGAAAAAAAATCAATCTCCAACATTATTACGAAAATTCAGTCCAAAACATAACATAATAAATATAAAATTTGATAACTTACTCATTAAGCGTCAAATAGTTGAAACTATTACTTTAATTAACCAGACAGGTGGAACATGAGTATGACAATCTATTTTCATTAATATATTTAGTTAATATTCATTATGACTAACAAACACTTTATAAAGTATTAATTTGACCAATGTAGAAAATGGTCACCATTTTGTCTTTGACCAATGAACTATTGTAAAATACTAAATGTCATTTCTGAACAAAAAAAGACAATCCATCCTCTATCCTTCTACCCTCATTCTCCATTGACCCATCTAATCACACAACACCAAAACCTCACTATTGAAATGCCCCCACTCCAATCACAACACCAATCCTCACACTTCTCTTCAAACCCTTAGGTCAGCTCGCTCGTGAAGAGAATGTCTCTAATTTATTTTTTTAAAGGATATTTTAATATTTTCCTATTAATGTGCAGTGTTGTAAGAACCAGACCGAATTATTCAGTTGGACCGGTCCAACCGTCGACAGTTTCACATTTCGGCTCAACGATTGTTCGACCGTGTTGAACCATTACCCGAAGCCTTTTTTGACCCGCCTTTTAGTCTAACTTTTTCAACATTGATAATGTCTCTAATTTGATTTTTAAATCTCTCATAAAAAAGATAATGTAAAAGTGGAAATGTAACATAAAGTCAACACCGAACGTTTGATTTGATGACCCGCTCAATAGTTTCAAGTTTCAACTTTCAAGTTTCAAGCAAAAACGTGACGCCACAGTATTCACTACATACATTCACTACCAACACACTTTAAAGTCTTCATATTCTTCTCTTTTCTCTCTTTCCCAAACAAAAAAAAACATCTTTTTTTCTCTCAATCTCAGTGCACTATTTTCAGATCACAACCCACTTCTTCAATACCCTCCAATTCACATTTTTTGCCTTTGAATCTCATCCCATTATCTAAATCTTCAATACCCATTTCATTATCTTCTCTTTTATCTGTAAGTTCAAGCTCAAAATCCCTCCTTTTTGTCTTTTTTAGATACCCTTTTCTTGTTTGTAATTGTCTCTACTCAAAGCCTACAAGCTAGATAGTAATAAGTAAATGTAGTAAGTGTAAGGGTTCAAATTTCATTATTTTATTTGACTTTGATTAGCTCATATTGGGTGTCATATAATGATTTAATGTTCAATGTTTTTGTTGTGAACCGTTTTGTATAGCACATTGTTTAGTTTGAGCTTTTGTGACAATGTATGTGGTAGCTTAGCTTGTTGTGCTGATCTATGAGATGTTAACTTTTTGTGTAGTGTGGAAAGATGACAAGAATTAGTTGTGACTTTGGTGGTACAATGCAAAGGGGGGCTTTGCATGCAGTTTCATCTGATGTGGTTTTTGCTTCGTGTCGGTTTCCGAGTTATAAAATTGGAGCCAATAATCAGATCATTGAGACAAAGGATGACCCTAAAGTTATCTCCATGAAGGAGGTTATTGCACGTGAGACTGCTCAGCTTTTGGATCAGCAGAAGCGTATGTCTGTTCGCGATCTTGCTCATAAATTTGAGAAGGGTTTGGCTGCTGCTGCTAAGTTGTCTGAAGAGGTCATTCTTTGTTTATTTCTAGATGTTTTGAAATGATTTTATTGTTTGCATTATTAATTCTTCTATGTGATGCTAAACGGTATTACCTCTAGTCCTTATTATAAAGTATCAACTTACAAAATTTTTGGTTTCAAATATAAGTCACCGACGGCCATATTAATTGCATTTTCCTCACTTTGTCCTTGTCATCAATTGAGGTTCAAAGTTGAAATGCTAAGTAATATCATTGAATGACGGGTGAAATTTGAAAAAAAAGATCAATTTAGCATAAATTTGACGACCCAACTACAATTTTTTGGTTTGTGAGAATCTGTTGTTGGTGCCTTATAATAAATATTAGAGGGAGTAGTACTGAACATTTGGTAGGTCTTTCCCTATGTGTGACAATTTGCTTAATTTTATCATTTTATATTTTGACTTCTTGAATAATAATTGATTAAGTATATAAAACATAGCCTTTGTTGTGGCTGATATGGTTGAATCTTCAGGCTAGACTTAAAGAAGCAGCATCATTGGAGAAACATGTTCTATTGAAGAAGCTTAGAGATGCCCTTGAATCCTTAAAAGGACGTGTGGCTGGCAGAAACAGGGATGATATAGTGGAAGCTATTGCAATGGTTAGTTTTGGACTTTTCTTTTTGGCTTTTTTTATTTTATCTTTTGTGTGTGCGTGTGTTTAATCCATTCTTTAATAAAACCTTTAACTTCTTATGTGCCTTCTTTAGGTTGAAGCTCTGGCTGTTCAGTTAACTCAAAGGGAAGGGGAGTTAATTCAAGAGAAGTTGGAGGTTAAGAAATTGGCAAGTTTTCTCAAGCAGGTGATGTAAAATTCTCTGCTCAAAGTTTTATGTGAAAAAGATAAATTATGTTTTGAGGCAGGGGAAATTGTAGGAGTCAAGAAATCCTCCTAAAGAACAATATGAAACCAAAGACACATAACGACAGATACAACCTCTCACAAATTGATCATTTCTATACTTGTTTGATTAGTTTCTTTGTCACAATGTATGCCCTTGCCACAATTATGGTCATCTTTCTGTCTCAGTATACGTTTAATGCGACGAAATGTAATGGTTTTCCTTAAACTAGCAGAAGCCTAATAATTTTAGATTTAGATTTATTCCAACTATATGACATATGAGTTCCTATGTTATAACAGAAATACATTTACTTTTGAGATCGTATCTACTATAGTTGCTTGCATTGACAATAATCTGTCTCCATTTCTAATAGTTCAAACTCATTTATAGGCATCTGAAGAGGCCAAGAAACTTGTCGATGAGGAAAGGGCTTTTGCTCGTGCAGAAATAGAGAATGCTAGGACAGCAGTTCAGAGGGTTGAAGAGGCCCTGCAAGAACACGAAAGAGTATCTCGAACCACAGGGAAGCAGGTTAGTCCATAATCTTGTTAGTTGTTGTGCCTGAAAATTTTTTACCAGGATTTCAATGTTTACTTGTCTGGTGATGATGAATGAATTAACATTGTTGGTTGATAGGTCTTTGGTTGGTATATGCAACTAGTTTCCTAAAATATTAGGCACACTCTATTTAGACCTTTACATGGGAAGGTGAAATGAAGAAAGAGAAAAACTTTTTATTTTAAATCATGTTATTCATCTGGGATTTTAGCATTTTCCTCTTCTAAACTATAGAACAGTCCTCTTGGTTTTTCTTTTTATGCCTCGTTTCTTATTCTAGCGTTTCCCCTTACTCTGATTTCTTAGATTTGACCTCTTAATTATTGTTAATTTCCTTCATTGCTTGGATGGTATTGCTAGGTGAATCATATACTCTGTTTAAATTTAGGTTATTTATCTTCTCTCCCGATTGGCAATTAGGAATGCCGGGCTTGTCTTATCCATCTGTGGAATGCCACAACTCAATTGATGCCTTGTTGTGTTAGATGAGATTTGTTTAGGTTCTTTTAGATGTGCTCTGGATATATAAATAAGTAAAAGATTGGGAAGCTACTCTAGTGGTGCTTATAACTTAAATCTTTTTGCAGTTGCTTTTAGGTTGTAAGATGATTAATTCATACTTTCAATTAATTGTGTGGATTCACCTTTGGAATTTTTGTTTGATGTTATTGTAGTTGGGCTTCTAGTCATGAAAGTAATGATCAAGCTTACAGTGCTGTACCTTTTTTTCAATTTGAATTTATTTTTGTTGGAAATTTAGGACCTAGAACAATTAATGAAGGAGGTTCAAGAGGCTCGAAGGATCAAAATGCTACACCAGCCAAGCAAGGTATTAAATATTTGTTCCTTCATCCCTCTTACCTGGTATATTATTGTGATTAAATGAATATTTGAGTCATAATACATTTGGAGAAAAATGTGCAAGAGTACGCAGAAGTGAAATGCTCCATCGAGTTTGAGATGGCCCACATTGTTCCTTCAAGATGACTCACATTGCTCCATCAAGTGAATTAGAACTCCTCGCATGAATATTATCTATAATGTTCCTTCGTTCATATGCAAAATTAATATTGCCCCTCTTTGTTTGAAGTTGGATTCCACTGACCATGTTGTTTTCTCACCCTTTATGTATCATATTAGTTAACTTAATCTTTATCATATTGTATTTGATAAATCAATTAATTTTTATCATTGCTGTATTAGATAAATCAATACATTTATAATGAATTTTTAGGTTATGGACATGGAGCATGAGCTTCAAGCATTGAGGGCTCAACTCGCAGAGAAATCTAGACATTATGTGCGACTTCAGAAAGAGGTACCCTTGACAATCATATGTCCATGTTGAAGAGATTTTACTGTGAATATTTTATGAGAATTAGGTAATTGCTGAGAGCTGTAGGCTTGGTTTCTGAAGTAGCATGTTACATGATGATATTTATTCATTATATTTCCTCTCAGTATAATTATGTTTGAAGCATGTCTAATAATGTATGATATTTGTTTGGGCTTACATCTTGTTTCTTGATTGGGTTGTTGCTAGACTGTGACATTTTTTTTTTGAACTGAAATTGCTAGACTATGACATGACACATTGAGATTTAACATTTTGTAGAAATTTCCAATTATTTTCAGTATTCTGTCAATACATTTTGTGTATTTCAGCCAATGCAATAGTTGTCATACTGCCCAGTGCCCACTATGTTTATTTTTCTATAACCATATTTACTTAGCTGTTTTCTTTTCAATTTACTCAATATAGGTATGCGTAATTTGCTGAAATAATCTTGGGAACAAATTTACTATGATATTAACTTGCAAGTTTTCCATTCTTTCTTGAACGACAATATTTGTGATGAACTAGAAGATCTCTACATGATGTGTGATGTGGTTTGATGGAATATTCAATGATGAACATTTTTGTTTTGGCTCCATTATTCTCCTGTTGTAAATTTTCCTTTTTTTGGCACCACTGACGTATCAATTGTTGTACAATCCAGATAGGAAGGATAAAGAATGGTGAGGAAAATGTTCCACATTTGTATGAACTAGAAGGGATTGAAGTATTAGGTTCATATTTAGAAATTCAACCCTGCTCCGAGAATGCCCCTGGTCTTTCAAAATGTTCAATTCAGTGGTATCGTGTGTCATCCGAATGTGCTAAAAGGGAACTGATTTCAGGTATATCTGCCAAAATTGATCCATTTTACTTTTGAAAATAGCATATTTTTCTTGTTATAGTGTGTTGATGTTAAGCATGTAATAAAGTTGCCTTTCGCTTAAAGTGTACCTTTACTTGTGGTATGCATGGTTGGTAACTTTTGGTCATATCCCAAATGAGAACAATAACACAGTGATATGAAGACTTCACCAGAGATGGAAAACATTGACATGAAGAGTGTTGGTGTCATGTACCTACTTTCCTCCTGTACAATAACAGACTCTGACATCGTACAGAAAACAATGACATGCGCGAACACATAAAAAAAGGCTCATATACTACTACATAATTTCCTTATGCCAAACAAGTCATTATATTCACATCCAGATGACTCTTATTTATGAACAACCTCTGCTGCACTGCACTAATGCCCTGACTGACTACCATTTCCTAGAGTTGCAATTTTACATCATGAATTATTATAACATCTGTCACAATTTGTTTTTTCCTTTTGTAAATGTATGCTTATGTGTTATGTGATAGTATGTCTTTTTCTTTTCAGGAGCTACCAAATCAGTCTATGCCCCTGAACCTTTTGATGTTGGACATGTATTACAAGTTGATATTATTTCAGGAGGCCAGAACATCACTTTGTCAACCGCTGGTCCAATTGATCCAGGTTTGCTTCCAGTCCTGTATCTATTTCATGCTTAATGAATTTAATGGCCATCAGTTGGTGTGGTTTTAAGTATTGATATCTTTGTTCACTATAAAGATGATAACATAGAAATAGATTGTAGGAGTGTGTTTTTCATGTCGATGGAGTTTGATTTAGTATTCTTTTGCAGCTGCTGGTTTAGGAACCTATGTTGAGGCACTTGCACGAAAACATGATACTGAATTCAATGTATGTCATCATGACACCTATTTTCTTTCCTCTATTGTAATAAGCTAGTGTATACTTTTATTTATTTGTTTCTAAATTTATACTCTCTTCATTTCAGTATGAAAATTCAAAGAATTAGATTATGAATTGTGATTATAACTACAACTTAATTGCCACTTTGCAGGTGGTTATAACCCATATGAATGATTCACAGCATTCAAGTGAATCTATCCATGTTCTTCATGTAGGAAAAATGAGAATGAAGCTACGCAAAGGAAAGGCCACTATTGCCAAAGAATACTATTCAAGTTCCATGCAGGTATTTCAAGTTGTATCTGCTTGCCTCTAATATTGATGATTCTATTTATATGTCATAGCCTATAATGTAAGGGAGCAATAATCATTATATGCTATCCTTTTCATAGAAAATATATGAAATAACACATTAATACAGGAATGATAGTTTGCACAGAAAGCATTGTTTTGCCCTTAATTTGCTAAATAAATATCTCTTTTAAGTGGTACAAGATTTCTTTGTTCATAATTAAACCCCACGCAGAAATTGACTTTATATATTCCATTTGGTGACATTGATTGTCAAATTAATTCAACTAATATCACATGATTTTATTTATTTTTGGTTTAGTTATGTGGAGTTAGAGGAGGCGGGAATGCGGCAGCCCAGGCGATATTTTGGCAAGCAAAACAAGGGCTTTCTTTTGTATTGGCATTTGAATCAGAGCGTGACAGGAACGCGGCTCTCATGCTTGCCAGGAGATTTGCATTTGACTGCAATGTATGTCTTTCTTAACTCAAAAAAGCAAGTTTTATGTTCAAACTTTCTTCTTTGGTCATAATGTTCAAACTGATATCTGCAAAAATTTAAGCATTCATCATTTGGATTTTTCTGTTTTCAAGGGATTTCTTACTAAGTTGTAGGAATATAAAATTTGACTATGTGTGCATTACATATTGTAGCTTAGATTCAGTAATATTTATACATTTCAAAGTTCTTTTGTTTTTCTTCTATTCCAATTTGCTTGGTCTGCATTGCTGAACTGTAAATGTAAATGGATCAACAACTGCAGATTACGCTTTCTGGTCCAAATGATCGATCTAGAGCCGATGATCAATTGCCTTCTTGGTCATGAAGAACATCATTAAATTTTCTCTATCATCTTCTGTAATTACTTGAGTTTTCCTAGATTGTATTGTAAGTGTGCATTAGCAAAACAAGGCTTCCTTTTATGGAAGAACATCCATGCCTGGCTTCTTGGAGTTAGACAGAATCTCTCTGTATCATTATTACGCTCCTTCACTAGACACCAGGGCATTTTTTAAGTTTTGCCTGTGAGTGGTAGATGACTAGATTTCAAATTTTCAAGGCTTGTATTGTATTGTACAATTTATGGAATCCATATTTAGTGCTTGAGATGCTAATTTACTGTATTTTCAATTTTTATTCATTCCTCATCATCAGCGTTACTGTTAGTAGAATTCTCCAAAGTTGCATTCCCTTTTGGTAAACTTTATCTTAAGTTTTCTACACACTCAATTATTCCCATGAATCACAAATTTAATCATGACAAAAAAATACTTGGAAAACCATGTAAGTTATAGGAACACAAATTACAAAGAATAACCTTCCAGTCCGATTTTTTACAAATAAACTTTTAAATCACAAAATTAAACTGTTGTTAAAATGATTAATATGTGGTAAATGTAATTGCCTCCTATGTTTCTTTATTTGAGTGTCATAAAATTAGGAAATGAATTTGAGGAAATAAGTGAAAGAAAAAGAACGAGACGTGCAATTGATTTTTTTTTTTTATTCAAAGGGGCAAGCACTAACGGCTTGAGGTTACAAGAGGGATCGAACCCGCAACCTCCCACCTAAAGGGGAGATATCATACCACTGGGCTAACGGCTTGAGGTTACAAGAGGGATCGAACCCGCAACCTCCCACCTAAAGGGGAGATATCATACCACTGAGCTACAAGGCATCAAAGACGTGCAATTGATTAAGCAAAAGTGAAAATGTTTTAATTAATTATTATGACATACAAATTGTTGGTTAGAGAAAAAACGTTGATCTAATAATTGAACGTTCTAATTCTGACATAAATAGCAAATGATTATTTCATTGTGTAGAAGTAATATCTAACTCTTTCTGACCTGGTGAAAAAATGATAAAATCGATGTTATGCATTATGTTGTACTTATGTGGAATATTTCTGATATTATTTTTCAAAGTGAAAATACTCTTTTGTTCTTCTTAATTAAAACTCAACCCCTATTTCTTCTCCCCTTCATATTCTCTTTTGAATATGTAAATATCATCAATATCGATATTCTTGAAGAAAAACTATCTTTTGAAGTGTTATCAATATCATATGAATATAAATTAAATTTTATTTTCAGGTGTATATATTTAGGGTAATAGCCCTAATTTGTCCTACAAGTAACCACGGTGGAACACTAGGCACCCTAAATTGACAGCAGACTCTAATTTTCCATTAAAGTAACTAAAGTGGTCAAATTTTACCCTCACCTGACGGTCAATGACGTTTTACCGTTAAAAAACTTCGCAAAATTGCATATTGACCCATATTTTTTCTTATTTATATTTTGTCCCTATATTTTTTTCAATTTTCGTTTTAGTCTGTGTAGTTTACAAAAGATGTTTTGGTCTCTCAAGCTTGATTCCGTTAGCACAATTAATCCCTATAGTTTAATAAGGACTTGAATATGGGTTAACTGTGTTAAATATTTTGACATGTCGTCAACGGTGTTAATTATGATGACATGACTAGATGACTAGGAGACTGAAATGGGCAAATAAAATATAAATTTTGAATTTTTAAAAAGTTAAAATATTTTAAAATATTGATGTGGGGTGGGGGTAAGAGTTTCTTTAATTTTTCATTTCTTCAAAAATGCAACTTATATTATTTTTAAAATTAGGGAATATTTCAATTAAAGATAAAAGAACTAGAAAGAGTACGTGATAATAAGCTTTGATCTCTATATTTATTACTAATGAAGAACTAATTAATATGCATGCTTAATGATATGTATGTGCAGGTGGATTTAATGTGAAGTTGTGTGGCGTATTTCAGTATTTGAATCTTGTGGGAGTTGCAATAGGAAGGATCAGATTGTATTTCTGAGTGTAATAAACTGCACGGCAAGCAAGAGGTTAGATTGTCTATATAAGAATAATGGCGTGGAAAATGAATGTGACATATCCAGCAGTCCATATATGATAGGTTTTGGGGTAATTCAGATAATTCAGATTGTCTCTATAAGAATAATGGCGTGGAAATACGTCACACAATGTTGTTACTAGTTATCATAATTAATAACGTTAGTGACATGTCAGCATATTTAACAACGTTAACTTATATTCAAGTTCTTATTAAACTATAGGGACTAACTGTGTTAACGGAATCGAATTTGAGGGACCAAAACATCTTTTTTTAGACTGCAGGGACTACAATGAAAATTGAAAAAAAAAACTATAGGGACAAAAATATAAATAAGAAAAAAGTATGGGGTCAATATGAAATTTTACAAAGTTTTTTAATGGTCAAACGTCATTGACTGTCAGGTGAAGGTAAGATTTGACCACTTTAGTTACTTTAAGGGCAATTAGGGTCATTACTCATATATTTTTATCACAATCATTTAACATTCTATTTTCTAAATTGAATTGCTATGAGAAAATTTAAATCAAATCAAATTAACTCTTAGGGAGATATATTTATAATTCAATACAAAATAAAATGCTTCAATTGAATATTTAAATTAACAAAATCTTTAAATATTTTTTTCTTCATAATGCTCCTTTATTAAACTATTTCCCTATTTTTTTTATTTTTTTCCTAACAAATAAAGTTAGATATCAAAACTTACTATTAAAATAATTATTGCTTTAACCTCCTAAACAAATTAACCAATTTGTCTCATCAAATTATGTCTAAAATGGGACCTGTTGTCCTAAAATAGGATAATTTTTTCAATTATGCTTTAAGAATATCTGTTTTTGGTTTCTGTCACTCCAATATTGGAAGAAATTGAGAACCTGTATTTAGGGGACCTGAGGTAAGTTTTTCCCTTTAAGAATATCTGTTTTTGGTTTCTGTCATTAAAAAAATAATTTGGGTAAAACCTAGTAACAGACTCTTGCATAGTATATAGGGGTGAGTAAACTAAACTGAACCGAAATAAGTTCGGTTTCTTGATTCGGTTTTTTCGGTTTTCAGGTATAATTCGGTTATTGTGTTTCAATTGTTTCGGATATCGGGTTTCAGTTTGGTTACTTCAAAAAATTCGGTTAAAACTGAAAACCGATACACACACATATCCCAATTTTTCTTCTTTTATTTTTAGGCCTTATTTTTACCAGATTTGTTTTGAAATCGATCCTACTGTTTGTGGAATGCTTTTTTGCAGAGAACTTTTAAATAGTTTTTTGAAACATGGGAGAAAAACTACTGCTAATCAAGTTATTTTGGAAAACTTTTATTTTATTTCAACTTTAAATATGATCATCCTTATGTATTTTGAATCTATTATGTAAGGTTGAATCTTGAATGCATTGGCTTGTATGCATTTTGAATTTCAAATAATCCTTTCTCATTCTCACACTGATGAGTTATGAATGTTGAATTCTTAAATCCTGAAATTAAATTTGGTCAGTTCTAAAATTTTTTTTGTTTATTTCAAAAATAACCAAAACTGAACCGAAAAGTTTTTGATTATTTCGATTTGGTTTCTACATAACTTCGGTTTCGGTTCGATTATTTGTAAGAGCTTAAATCGGTTTTCGGTTTTTTCGGTTATAACCGAACACCGAACCAAAAAAATTGAATAATCAGCCCTAATAGTATATTTATATTTAATATAGTATGCATTTTCATATGATTAATATTTAATATAGAATAAAATATAATAGTTATTAAATAATATCAAAATTGAAATTCACTTATTACAGTTATTATACGAATCTCTAACCTTAGTGTTTGAAATTTTGACAATTATATCTAGATCCCAAATAAGAGACTTAAGACCTGTTTGGATACTCCTGAAAAAGCAATTATGATGACTAAACCCAGGTTTTAGAAAAAAATTGTCAAGCACTCATTTTTTATGAATAAGCTATTTTAAAAATAAAACCTAGGTTTGGGGTTCCAAACCTAGGTTTGGGGTTTTAAACCTAGGTTTGGGAAAAAGCTAACATTTTATTTTAAAAATAAAACCTAGGTTTGGGGTTCCAAACCTAGGTTTGGGGTTTTAAACCTAGGTTTGGGAAAAAGCTAACATTTTCTACTTTTCTCACACTCTCCCTTCACTCTTAAATTGAGCTTTTAAATTTAATAGCTATTAAATTTATCATTGTTAGTAATACTTTATCATTGTTAGTAAAGTGTTAGTAAAAATGTCATTTTTGGTAATTTGACATTCAAAAAACTATTCTACTAACACTTTATCCAAACGCTCTCATTTTATCAAAATCTATTTTCGAGAAAAGTTATTCTACTCAAAAGCTATTTTCACAAAAGCTATTCTCCAGAAGCTAACCCAAACAGACTCTTAATGTCCCAAGAAGTTAATGACTACTATTAACAACTGCGAGAACCTTCATTAACAAGTGGTAACAACTACTTAGAACCTCTTTGAAATTAAGTTTCTTATTTGAGACCTAGGTGCAATAATTGTCCCTTGAAAGTTTCACTATACAACTATTCCTATGCATCTATCAGTTTAAAATAAGATACTTAAACCAATCCTACGTTATATATATTTATTTAAATCTTAACAAATTAAATTAGTAACTTATAATTTGATTTACTAATTTTTTTGATGTGAACAAATTATTTTTCCATATGATAGAATACATAATTTAATACTCCCTCCGTTCCTAAATATAAGATCACTTTTGAAACTCAACTTGTTCCTAATTATAGGATCATCACTTTCTAACTTTTCGCAACTTTTTCGCAAATTAACGTACAATGCATATCTATAATAACTTGCAACAGAGGGAGAGCGAGTGAAGATAAAAGTATTTATAATAATAACAACGTAAACCTTATCCCAGTTAAGTTGGGTCGGCTATATGGGTCACACGACGCCATTTTGCACGGTCACTAGTCATTCTTGGCGATAGACCTTTCACTAACATATCTCTTTGAATAACTTCATCAAGAGTTCTCTTTGGTCTCCCTCTATTTCTTATATAGGGATCCCGTACCATCTGCTCCACTATTCTAACTGGCTCATCTACTTCTCTTCTTTCAACATGTTCATACCACCTTAAACGATATTCTGCCATTTTCTCAGAAATTTGTGCTACCCCAACTCTTTCACAAATGTACTCATTACGAATCCTATCTCTTCTTGTATACCCACTCATCCATCTCAACATATTCATCTCTGCCACATTCATCTTATGTTCTTGTTGTTTTTTAATTGCCCAGCATTCACTACCATATAACATTGCCGGTCTAATAGCTATTCGATAGAATTTTCCTTTTACTCTATCTCGAACCATACGATCACATATAACCCCAGAAGCTTTTCTCCATCTACACCAACTAGCATGAATTCTATAATTGACATCTCCATTTACTTCACATTTTTCTTGAATAATTGATCCCAAATATTTAAACTTATCCACCTGATGTATAACATACTCTCCTAATGTAATTTCTATGTCCTCATGAGTTTGTCTATTGCCAAAACTACAGTACATATATTCCGTCTTACTCCTACTTATTCCAAAACCTTTCGACTCTAGAGTCGTCCTCCATAGTTCTAATTTCCAATTAATTTCATCTCTTGAATCCCCTAAAATGACTATATCATCCGTGAAAAGCATGCACTTAGGAATTTCTTCTTGTATACTTTCAGTTACGGCATCCATAACAAGGTTAAACAAATACGGACTCAATGCCGAACCTTGATGGCAATCCAATTCTTATTGGAAAATCAATTGTTTCTCCTACCGATGTTCTAAATTTAGTCATTACTCCTTCGTACATATCTCGAATAGCTCTAATATACTCAACTTGTACCTCTTTCTTTTCTAAAACTTTCCAAAGTAAATCTCTTGGCACCCTATCATATGCTTTTTTCAGATCAATAAAAATCATATGCAAATCTTTTGTTGTACTTCTATATCTTTCCATTAAGCCTCTAATTAGATATATTGCATCTGTAGTTGACCTTCTCGGCATGAAACCAAATTGATTTTTCAATATGCTAGTCTCAGTTCGTAACCTACGCTCAATTACTTTATCCCACTACTTCTTTGTATGACTCATAAGTTTTATTCCTCTATAATTTGCACAATTTTGAATATCTCCTTTATTTTTATAAATAGGTACTAATATACTCTTCCTCCAATCATCTGACATTTTCTTAGACCTTAGAATTTCATTAAATAGTTTAGTAAGCCACAACACTCCATTTTCTCCTAAACATTTCCATACTTCAATAGGAATACCATCTCGAGTGGAGGATCTTTCCTCTCTTTCTTTTCTACGATAAGGAGTGGAGAAGGATGAGTAAGATCTCGAGTGAGGAAAGCTATGATGGAGATGGCTCAAGGGACTGTTCAGGAGGGGAGAAGGGTAAGAAGGATGGTAAGGTTTCTTTTAAGGAGAAGTTGATAGATGTTGAGGTTCCTAGTGTCTCTATTGATTCTCGTGGAAGTAGCGTGTATGATATTGCTTGGCAAGAACATATAGAGAGCTTGAAGGGGTTCTTTGTGGGGGAGAATGGAGTTGGTGGGGATGGTGAAAGAGAAGAGAAAGAGAAGGAGGTTGATGATTTTCTTCCAACGTTGAGTTTTTCTATAGAACAATATTCAAGATGGTGTGCTACATGGAGGAAATCTTTGATTGTCCATCTTTTGGGAAAATCTATGACTTTGTGGAATATGCAAGCGAGACTTTTGAAGTTATGGAAGACGAAAGAGAAGTTCACTATGAGGGATATCGGTAATGGGTGCTTTGTAGTGTCCTTTTCTTGTGATGAAGACCTTGATTATGTTTATATGGAAGGTCCTTGGATGTTAGCGGATCATTATCTTTTGGTTCAGCGGTGGATGCCAAATTTTGACCCCTGGACTGAAATTTATAAGCGTTAGGTCGCAGCTTGGGTTCGTATTCCTGTGTTACCGTTAGAGTTTTTTAATGCTGAGAGTCTTCCTATGATCAGTAATCTTGTTGGAAGAACGTTGAAGGTTGATTCTAGAACATACCTCTCTGAAAGGGGGAGATTTGCTAGGATATGTGTGGAATTAGATCTGAGTAAGAGGTTATGGCCGGCTATTCGTATTTTTGGGAAGGAGTGTATTGTTGAGTACGAAGGTTTGCATCGAATTTGTTTCCGTTGTGGAAGGTATGGTCATTGTAAAGAAGCATGCCCAGGAACAAAGTTTAATGGTGAGATCTAGTGTAGAGCAAGGACACGATATTGAGAAGGTGGATAAGGGGGAGAAGGACGGTGTAGGCGGCAAGAAGACTCAACAGGGTTGTGGTATGCATAATTCACATCTTCATCAATTGTTGGAGGAAGGTGGGCTGGAAGGCGGTAAGATTCATCGACCAAAGCAATTTGGGGATTGGAATTTGGTGAGAAAGTCAACACGAAAGGTAGGAATTTCGACGAGAAAGAAGGAGAATGAAATTAATTTGAAAATAATTGGTGGTTTAAAGTCCAATCAAGTGGAGAAAGAGCATAAGCTTCCGTTTAAAATTGATAGTTGTGGGGCGAAGTCAAAGATGTCTGTTGGATCAGAGTATTCTTTAAATCAGATAGCTAATGATGGGGAGAATATTCCATTTTTTCGCCAAAGGAATAATTTGAAATCTTATAGCAATAATGGACACTTAAGGGATTCAGGTACTGATTTACAAATGGTTGACTCATCAACCATTAATCCCGTAAAAGTTGCACAAGGATTAAATAATAAAAAAGAGTGGGTCCCAAGATCATATAATGGAAGAAAGGAGGAATGGAGGCATGTGTATAAGAGAAAATTACGTTTTGAGTCTTGTAAGAGTTTATGGTCAACATCTAATTCAGTGGTCACCAATGTTATGAATGAGACCAAAAATGCTTTTGGAGTTTTGATGGATTTGGATGAAGAATCAAAAAATGATGGAGAAGAATTCATATTATTGTCTCGTAATGAGAGTTTGTTGCCTTCATCTTCTAATGTTGATAATAATTTACATGCTCAGGAGAGTAGTTTTCTTCAAAATGTTAATGGTGGTGTGCGAACCACAATCTGAATTCAATGGTTCCCCAATGAATGTTATTTTCTGGAATTGTAGAGGGGTGGGAGCAAGATCGTTCCCGGGATTAATAAGAGAATTACAGGTTAAATATAGAGTGGATGTTGTTTTATTGTTTGAAACTCGATGTGGTGGTATGAAAGCAAGGAATATAATCTCTAAGATGGGAATGACTCATATGTTGTAGATGCTTAAGGGTTTAGTGGAGGTCTGTGGGTGTTATGGCGTGATGTGAGTTGTGTTGTTAATATAATTGGTTCTTCTGAGCAATGTATACATTTGAGTTTTGATCATAATGGAGAGAAATGCTTAGTTTCTGCGGTGTACGCAAGCCCTCATTATTTGAAAAAAAGGAGCTTATGGAGAGAGTTGGAGGAGTTTGGTAATGAGGTGGAAGGTCCATGGTGTGTAGGAGGTGATTTCAATGCTATTTTATTTGAGAATAAATGACGTTTTTCTAGGAAGGAGTTTTCTTTGGTGGATAAGGATTTTTCTAATTGGTATGAGGAGTCTGGTCTATCTCATGTTCATACTATGTGGTCGTTCTTTACCTGGAGTAGGGAGGGTTGTGAGAGCAGACTTGATCGTATTTTAGCAAATGATATGTTCATGGATAAATTTATGGAAGCTAAAGCATAAGTTCTATATAATTTCAAGTCCAATCATAAGGTTTTGTTATTGACGATGGAGGTGTCTCATTATTCGGTTGCTTTTGAACTACCTTTTAGATTTGTGGCTTCATAGTTGTTACATAATGATTTTAATGAATTTATGAAACGGGTGTGGAATAAAGATTTGTCATGGTCTCAGAATGTTGATGCATTTACCCAGCAGGTGCAGGTGTGGAAGACGGAGGTATATGGTCATGTGGGAAGGAGAAAGAAGCAAATTCTTGCTAGGCTTGATGGTATTAGTAGAAGTTTAAATAATCAAGGTTCTTGGTCTTTTCTCTCTCAGCTTCAGAAAGAATTATGGCAAGAGCTTGAGACATTAATCTTGCAGGAAGATATTTTGTGGGCTCAAAAAGCAAAGTGTGAGTGGTTTTATTTAGGGGATAAAAATTCAAAATATTTTCATTGAAGGGCGAATGCAAGGAGGAGGGTGAATCGTATTGAAGCTCTAAAGGGTGAAGATGAAGAGTGGATATTTGATGTAGATCAGATAAAGAATGTGGCTGTAAATTTTTATCATATGCTTTTTTCTGAAGATCGTGTGAGTAGGGATGTGTTGAATGTTGATGTATCTTATCATGTGCTTCCGGAAAGTTTTATTAGTAATTTGAATATTGATGTAAAAGAGTTGGAAGTTGAGACTGCTTTGAAAAGTATGGGCCCTCTTAAAGCTCCAGGTCCTGATGGTCTTAATCCTCTATTCTTTCAAGCTCAATGGAAACAAGTTAGTGGAAATGTTATTGATTTTGTGCGAAAGGTGTTTGAGAATCCTTGTTTGATTAGAGGGTATGGGATGGATAAGTGGAATGAAGTTTTTTGTGTGTCTTGCTGGTTGATTTGGAGAAGAAGGAATGAAGTGACCCATAATAATGAATGTTCAAGTGTGTATGAAGCCATAGCAGAGATCAAAGACATTATTAGATGTATGCATAGGGCGAAATCTGTCTTGCCCAATTTAAGGATGTAGGTTAATTTTTTGTTTGTATTTTCCTTCCTTTTTATAAAAAAAAAAGGAATACCATCTGGCCCAACAACTTTTCCCTTAGTCATTTTCTTAAGAGCATCCTCAACCTCACTCATTCTAATCTTAATATTACCTGTAAAATTGATATTCCTATCACTAATCCCTAAATATATATAACATAATTCAAAGTTTCTACTCTATCATTAAACAACTTATAAAAGTAATTATTCCATTTATCCCTAATATTATCATCATTAACCAATACATTACCTTCTTCATCCTTAACACATCTTACTTGATCTAAATCTCTTGATTTCTGCTCCTTTATCTTTGCTATTCGATAAATTTTTTGTTCCCATCCTTTGTCCCTAATTCTTTATAATACTCCTCAAAAGAAGTAGCTCGAGCTACACTAATAGCTTTTTTCGCCTCTTTCTTTGCTAATCTATATTTAACCCAATTTTCCTCACTATCACATATATATAAATCCTTAAAACACTGTTTCTTAAATTTAATTTTCTCTTGATGATAAAAGTATATAGTTGGGATAAATTGGTAATATTATTTATAAATAACTAGTTTAACTAACTTCCTCAATCTACTCAAATTAGGGAAATGAAAGTGATCTTATATTTCGTAACAAGAGAGTAACAAATATGAAATATGTTATGATTATTAGCTAACAAATTAAAATATGCGTATATTTATATACATAATAATTCGATGGACTTAAAATTGTACCAAGATGAAAATATAATATGAGAGAAAATAATTATTCAAAAAAAATGAAAACTCAGGGTTAATGTCATAAACAAAGGGATTATGTATAAAAACTGAAATATGGTAAAAAAAAGAAAACTTGGAACTTCACACGAATACATAATTCATTCTAACAAACTCCCAAATTACAATCCAAATATTTCAACTCTTAAAAACTGGCAGCAGAATTCGCTTGATGGTGAAGATCCATCTCCTCCCAGTATTTTCTAATTTCCTTTGAAATCATAGCCTCATCATCCACGAATCATCATTCCCATACAATAATTTGGAGAAAGATCTCATGGTTTCTTGGTTACTACTGTTGTTCTCCGCCGGATAGTTATCATCATGTATTGCCTGCACATTCTCCAACGCATTGTAAGGATCATAATTACAATACTCGCTAAAGGAAACATCCTGAGGCCTGTGGTCGTTGCAAACAGTTGCATTAGATATCATTGCCTGGGAATCATCCAAAGGAGGGTAAGGATTGAAAGAACCATAAAACTCAGTGAACGTTAGATCCTGAGGCCTTAAGTTGTCGCAAACAAAAGATGCATCATTGTCATTCTCAACCATGCTGTTACATAGCGATGTCATCTTCACCACTAACTTTACCATACTTGTCGTCCTAGCATTCTTTGCCACCATTCCACTGCATGCAATAATGTCCCCATGCAAAGAAACAACCATTGGTAAACTAGTCTCCTCCAACATTGTGGGGTCATCATAGGATGGGGTTGGCACGACCGTACATGATAGACTCCGTATGGCGTAAGGTCCAGAGATGAAGGAGCTCGGTTGGTAGTAGGAGACCACGTCCGCAAGCTCCCCAGTGGCATTTATTACCGTAAGGCATGCATGGTACGTGTTACAATAATTTTGAAGCCATTGTGCCATGTCCACCCCTGCCGGGACATAGAGGATGGTTTCGGAGGAGTCAAGTGATGTGGTCATTTTGAGTTTATTTTTTGAACCCTTAGGTCTTCCCACGCGCCTCTTTCCTCCCATAGCATTTGGACTAGACCATGTCCCTAGTGGCAGTGTTGGTGTTGGTGTTGGTGTTGGTGTTGGTGTCATTGGTTTCTTCTTTGAGCCCTTGGGTCTTCCCACGGGTCTTTTTACTCGATGTAAAATAGTTGGTTGATAGGCGGGGATTTCGGTGGCGGCTGTATGGTTTAGGCTAGGCCTATGACGAAGAAGTCGTGGTGATGATAGTGATAGTGGCGGGGGTAGTATCTTGGGTTTATTCTTTGAACCCTTTGGTCTACCTACTGATCTTTTAGGTTCAACTTTGGAGTATGCGAAGGATTGATCATTCGTAGTGGATGAGATATCGTTGAAGGGAGGGATGCATGGAAAATCCATTTTGTGTTGCAAGTTTGAAGGTGGAAAGAAAGCGGAGAGTATGATCATATAGGCTATTATTTATAGGAAAAGTTGTTGTGGTAGGCATTATTTTTTTTTTTTGCCAAATTTTGGTAGCCGTTGATGGGATTAGGTTTTAGTGGCTGAGATTGGATTTGACAAAGTGGGGCGGATTGCCAACATGGCGAGCAGGGAAAGTGGAAATGCACTTAGAAATTCTTTGACCTGGTGTATATTTTAGGTCTAATCAATCAGAAGTAGACACATATATTCTGAAGTGGAATTTTTAATTTTACATATGGCTCAATTAAAAAAATAAACTAACTTTGAAAATATTTTTATTTACATTGTAAATTTAAAAACATTGAAAACATGAAATTTAAAATGTTTCTACTAGTTAGTTTCTATTTTAAATAGATGCGTATCTGATATTTAGTGTTTGATCAAAAAAAAGTATCTGATATTTAGTGGTTTGTAGTTTGTAGTAATATGATCAAGGTGGTGTATTATTTATAGCAAAAATATCTCAACTTCCATGAGAACTTTCCGCTTTAAACGAGGACTGCTCTTGTATTTCCGCATTAACCGAGGATCTTTTTTTAATCAGAAGCATTAAACGAGGATTAGTTATACGTTTCAATTGAATATTTAAATTCACAAAATATATAATTATTTTTTTCTGAATATTGCTTCCCTATCTTTTTTATTTTTTCCCTAACAAATGAAGTTAGATATGAAAACTTACTTTTAAATTCAGATTGTTTTTATTTATCATGTCGAAAATTTTAATTTTGTTATGAATATCTTGTGAATGGCAAGTCTCCTATCACCAAATCATCATCTCCATGTATATCTCCTTATATCTCTCTATTGTATCTATCCTTGTATCTAGTCTAACTCTAATTCTCATATAGAGGACTCATATTGTAGACGGAACACTTCTGAATAATATTCTATAACCCTAATTCTTATTTCTCCTACACGTACTCTCTTATTCTCCTTTATATTTACAACACGTTATCAGCACGAGACTCTAACCGAGTACGAGAATCTAACCAAAGTACGAAGCTTTAATCGAGCATGAGAATCTAATCAAAGCACGAAGCTTTAATTGAGTACGAGAATCTAATCAAGATAACATTATGACAATAATTTACTTATATTCATTTTTTTTATTCTCTAACATTTTGTGGAAACTGTTATTCCATGTAATGATGACCTGAAATCATCTCTTATAAACTTTTAGTTATAATTTAATTTTACGGCCTGAAGTTGTATTTGATTCTGATGGAACCTGAAGTTCCATCTACTAAAAACTTTCATTTTTATTTATTTATTATTATTATTTTGTTACGATGAAGTCATATTTGATTCTGATGGAACATCAAGTTCTGTCTGCTGAAAATTTTCATTTTTTTATGGCCTCAAGCCATATTTGTTGGACCTAAAGCTCTATCTGATTAAACGTTTGACATAAAGCCATCTTTGACGGAACGTGAAGTTCCATCTCATAAAAATTTTGACCTGAAGTCATATTTGATAGAACCAAAAGTTCTACTTAATAAAGATGTGGCCTGAAGCCATATGTGAATGGAGGAACTCCTCATTCCAATTTGATGGAACCTGAAGTTTCATGTGCTGAAAATTTCGTTTTTATGGCCCGAAGTCATATTTGATAGAACCTAAAGCTCCATCACCAAAGGGTCTAAAGCCTATTTGATGAAACCTAAAGTTCCATCACCTAACGGCCTAAAGATTATTTGATAAAACCTGAAGTTCCATAACCTAACGGCTTAAAGTCATACTACTTGATGGATGAAACCTGAAGTTACATCTCATAAATATACCAAGGGTAATGGACCTAATCTGCCCCCCAAGTAACCACCAATGAGCGCTGAGCACCCTGAACTAACAACAGGCCCATATCTGGACTCCAAGTAACCAAGGTGTTTAAAAACTACCCCGGTTGGACGGTCAACAACGTTTGACCGTTACTATGCCTATGTGGCTGCCACGCGAGCACTTGATTTGCCACCTCTGCTTGCCACGTGTGTATTTTAAATGGACATAATCTGCCCTCCAAGTAACCACCCAAGAGCACTGAGCACCCTGAACTAACAACAGGCCCGTATCTGGACTCAAAGTAACCAATGTGTTTAAAAACTACCCTGGGTGGACGGTCAATGACGTTTGACCGTTACTATACCTATGTGGGCGCCACGTGAAGGCCTTGTTTGTCACCCGGCGCCTTGTCATCGCCACGTAAGATATGTTCATGTGGGTCCCACCTATAATAATAAACAATTTCTCTCTCCCTCTTCATCACCATCACCACAGCCCCGCCCAACACCCATCACCTCTACCCACGCCACTAGGGGTGCACAAATGACGGACATGACCGGGCCACCTATATGCCCTGGTCTGTCCTAAATAATTGTCGGGCCATAATTTTTGACCTGAGACCCGGTCATGTCCTGTTTGGCCCGACACCGAGATCGGGCCGGACATGACCACCGGGCCACATGACGGACCATATTGGTCCCAATTTTTTTTTATAATTAAATAAAAAAATTACACTTTTCAACCATTAAATAAATTGATATATTATGTAGGAAAAATAAAAATTGTAATTAACTATTTTTAAATTAAATAAGTAATTAATTAATTATGAAATAGTTTGATAATTGTGTTAATTAATCAAAATATTTTTACTAAAAATAATAAAATTGGGGTTCAGGGTGCTCAGAGCTCCTTGGTGGTTACTTGGGGGGCAGATTAGGTCCATTACCCATATACCAATTTTATGTTCAGATCTAACGGCTCGAAACAATAAATATTATATTTTTATGACTTGTAGTCATATAAAATTTTTTTTGTTAAATGGATAGAGCATCATGGCCTGAAGCTATGAAGAGTTCATGACCTGTAGTCATAAAAGTTAATTTTTTTGTATTTAATTATTAAATACTTAGAGTCTAATCGCCATAAAGATTGTATTATTATGACTTGTAATCATAAAAAGTAAGTTTCTACATGATCGAGTGGTCAAATCCTAACGGCATGAAATCATAAGAGTTCTATATTTTTTTATGACTAAAAGTCATATAACTTTTTATACTTAGGTATTAAGTGTACAAGTTCAATGGCCTGAAGCCATGAATATTTTATTTTTATGACCGGAAGTCATATAAAGTGGCGAGAAGCCAAATACAAAATTTAATTTTATGGCCTGAAGCCATAAAAACTTTATTTTATATGACTAATAGTTATAAACAGGAATATTCTACTCAAGCATTCAATAACATGAAGCCACATAAATTTATGTGCATAGCAAGTAATGATATTGGTTCCTGAAGAACTATATGCATTAAATACAACAATATTAGCTTCTGAAGAATTATATGCATTAGATACAACAGTATTAGTTCCTGAAGAACTAATAATGTATATGCGAGTGGAAAGTATTTTACATGACTCACTTGAATAGAAATTATTGAAATACATATATGAGTCATATGTTCAGACTATATCTGGAAGTATAAATTTGATTGAAGGCTCTTTGGAAGAGCTAATATTTTGTTACCTGGAGGAACAAAATTATATATTGATAATGCACTCTATTCAACAAAGTCTAAAAGAAACCTATTGGGTTTCAAGGATATCCGCAGAAATCGATATCATGTAGAAACAAAAACTGAAGGGAATCAAGAATATATTGATATCACAAACATAGTTTCTAGCAAAAAGTGCATACTACAAAGATTATTTTCTCTTTCTAGTGGATTGTACTATACATTTATTAGTACAATTGAGAAAAATGTTGTTATAAACCAGAAGTTTACAAACAACGATAGATTTAATGTTTGGCATGACCGGTTAGGCCATCCCCGGACAAATATGATGCGAAAAATAATTGAGAATTCATGTGGACATTCATTAAAATGTCAACAAATACCACAATCTAAAGATTTCTCACGTGGTTCATGTTCCAAAGGGAAATTAATTATTCGGTCATCGCAGAGGAAAATAGAGAGTGAATCCCTCACATTTTTAGAACACATACAGGGAGATATATGTGGGCCAATTCACCACCATGTGAACCATTTAGGTACTTTATGGTTTTAATTGATGCATCAACTAGATGGTCACATGTTTGCTTACTCTCTTCTCGTAACCTGGCGTTTGAGATCACATTTTCCTGATTATCCTATCAAGAAAATACGACTTGATAATGCTTGTGAATTTACTTCACAAGTCTTCATTGAATATTGTATGTCCCTTGGAATTGATGTTGAACATCTTGTAGCTCATGTTCATACACAAAATGGACTTGCTGAATCATTGATTAAGCGTTTGCAATTAATTGCAAGACCGCTACTTATGAGATCAAATCTCCCAATTTCGGCTTGCGGATATGCAATTATGCATGCAACAATGTTAATTCGCATCAGGCCAACAAGTGATCTAGAGGTCTCCCCATTGAAATTGGTTCTTGGTCAGGAACCTAATATCTCCCACTTAAGGACTTTTGGATGTGCGATATATACTTCAATTGCTCCACTACAACGTACTAAGATGGGTCCTCAAAGAAAGATGGGAATATATGTTGGGTATGAATCTCCTTCAATAATAAAATATCTTGAGCCATCAACAGGAGATTTATTTACGGCACGATTTGCCGATTGTCATTTTGATGAATTATCTTTCCCAACATTAGGGGGAGAAAATACGCCGTCAGAAAAAGAAATCAGCTGGAATGAGTTATCATTGTCTCATTTTGATCCTCGTACAAAACAATGTGAACTTGAAGTTCAAAAGATAATTCATTTGTAAAATTTGGCTAATCAATTGCCAAATGCATTTACTGACGCAAAGAAAGTGACAAAGTCACATGTTCCAGCTGCCAATGCTCCTATAAAAATTGATGTCCCTGTAGGACAATCTATTGCAAATGAATCTAAGGCACGTTTGAAACGTGGAAGGCCCATCGGTTCTAAAGATAAAAATCCTCGAAAGAGAAAAGGAGCTAACAATACAGATGGTCAAATCGAGGATAACCAAGAAATGTTATGGACTCGAGAAGAGTCATTGGATAATGAAAATGTCATAATTCCAAAAGAAACTCAGGCGCCTGAAGTATGTGAAAATCATGAGATCTCAATAAATTATACCATGAGTGGAATACGATGGGACCGAAATGAAGTCAATATTGACGATGTTTTCGCTTCCAATGTAGCGATTAATGTGATGAATGATAATGAGGAACATGAGCCAAAGTCAATTAAAGAATGTAAACAAAGATGTGATTGGCCAAAATGGAAAGAAGCAATCGATGCAGAATTAAAATCGTTGGAAAGTCGAAAAGTGTTTGGACCTGTAGTCCTTACACATCGAGATGTGAAACCAGTTGGACACAAATGGGTTTTTGTGAGAAAGCGAAATGAAAAAGGTGATATCACTAGATATAAGGCATTACTTGTCGCACAAGGTTTCACACAAAGGCCAGGTATTGATTTTGAAGAAACGTATTCACCAGTAGTGGATGCAACTACTTTTCGATATTTGATTAGTCTAGCCGTTAATGAAGGACTTAACATACATCTAATGGATGTTGTCACGACCTATTTGTATGGTTCACTTGATAGTGAAATTTATATGAAACTCCCTGAAGGATTCAAGCTGCCAGAAGCATGCACTTTAAATTCACGAGAACAATACTCGATAAGGCTAAATAAGTCCCTATACGGATTAAAGCAATCCGGGTGTATGTGGTATAATCGACTTAGTGAATATCTCCTGAAAGAGGGATATAAAAATGATCCAATATGCCCATGTATATTCATGAAAAGATCTGGAAATGAGTTTGCTATAATTTCTGTATTCGTTGATGATATAAATATCATCGGAACTCCTGAAGAGTTAGATAAAACAATAAATTGCTTGAAGAAAGAATTTGAGATGAAGGACTTAGGAAGAACAAAATTTTGTCTTGGGTTACAAATTGAGTATTTGAAAAATGGAATTTTCATTTACCAAGAAACCTATGTTAAAAAAGTTCTGGAATGTTTTTATATGGATAAATCACATCCATTATGTACTCCAATGGTCGTAAGATCATTAGAGGAAGATAAAGACCCTTTTAGACCTCGAGAAATGAGGGAAGGTAATGGATAAATACTTGATCCAGAAGTACCATATCTTAGTACAATTGGGGCACTGATGTATCTTGCTAATCACACACGACCAGATATAACATTTGTTGTTAACCTGTTAGCAAGATATGACTCTTCACCAATCCGAAGACATTAGAATGGTGTTACGCATATTCTTCGTTACCTCAAGGGTACTTTAGACATGGGACTATTTTACCCGAATGGAAACAAGACAGATCTTATTGGCTATGCAGATGCTGGATTTAGATCTGATCCACGTGTCGGAAGATCACAAACATGTTATTTATATACTTGTGGTGGTACAGCGATCTCATGGAGATCCATGAAACAAACCATATCAGCAACATCATCTAACCATGCAGAAATTCTTCCAATGCATGAAGCAAGTCGAGAGTGTGTATGGTTGAGGTCATTGATACATCATGTACAACTACTTGCGGTTTAACTTCTAGTAAAATGAGCCCTACAATCATATATGAGGATAATACTGCATGTATCTCTCAACTCAAAGAAGGCTACATAAAAGGAGACAGAACAAAGCATATTTCACCAAAGTTCTTCTTCACTCGAGATCTTCAAAAAGATGGTGAAATTGATATCCACCAAATTCGGTCAAGTGAAATTCTAGCAGATATGTTCACAAAGTCACTTCCTGTTGTAACATTTGAGAAGCTTACTTATGGCATTGGACTTCGCCGACTTAGAGATATCAACTGAAGTAGTCAAGAGGGGGAGATGATACACGCTGTACTCTTTTTTCCTTGTCTATGGTTTTTTCCCAATGTGTTTTCCTAGCAAGGTTTTTAATGAGGCAGCACCAAGAAAGTGTATCACTAAGTATTGCACTCTTTTTTCTTCCATTAAGTTTTTGTCCCACTGGGTTTTACTTAATTGGAGTTTTTTTAATGAGACATATGTTTAGTCTTGGCCATCCAAGGGGGAGTATTATGAATATCCTGTGGATGCCAAGTCTCCTATCACCAAGTCATCCTCTCCATGTATATCTCCTTATATCTCTCTATTGTATCTATCCTTGTATCTAGTCTAACCTTAATTCTCCTCTATATATAGAGGACTCATATTGTAGACGGAACACCTCTGAATAATATTCTTCAACCCTAATTCTTATTTCTCCTACACTCTCTTATTCTCCTTTATATTTACAACAAATTTCAATATATACACATGCACATTTATTTTTAATAAAGATATCGGCTTAGCTAAGTAGTTTAAAGATATGCGTATCTGATGTTTGTACATCCACCATGCTTATGTAAAGCGTGATTTTGAATTGTGATCTCCTCTTTCCTAGGTATTTTTCAATGGAATCTCAAATCTGGTTAGTTATATCTCTATTATATTATAGTATATATAAAATCTCATGCCAACATTTCTATTGGACCACTTGTCACAATATGATCGAACCACATGGTTACCTGATTATATAAAGTTAAAAAAGATAATTCAAACAGAAATATTATCCTTTTTATCCGAATTCCTTAAATTATTATTTTTTATTTCATTAATATTCAGTTTTAAAATTCCAAAATTCTTGAAACAATATCTTTTAATCTATTATATATATTAAAAGTCATAGCGACATTTTTATTGTACCACTTGAAACAATATAATTGGACTACATGAATATCTAATTATTTAAAGTTTAAAAAAATAAACAGAAATATTTTACTTTTTACGAGTTCCTTGAATTATTAATTTTTATTTCGTTTTTGTTCAATTTTAAATTCCAAAATTCGTGCAGCAATTTTGAATTCTTAACAGTTTCAACTCAAACTCAATTGTTTTGGCTTTTGTTGTTTTGACAGTTAATTTCAGGATTATATTGCTGCAGATGACTTACAATTATGTTGACAAGTCAGCAACAGTTGTAAAACAGTTGGTTACATCTTTCTCCTAATGTTTTTTCTTTTCACTTATGGTATTGATTCTGTTATGATGTGTTTCTTGAGCATTGTGTCCTTTGAACTGTGTGTTTACCCAATTTTATTAGGGCACCAGAAATATTGAAACTGTTGGTTGCACCTTTCTTTTTATGGCTTTTTTTGCACCCTTTGAGATTGGTATTATTGTCTGCATGGTTTCATTCATAATATATCCCCTTGTTTCTTGACTTAGGTTGAAAAAGCATGGCTATCTATTTGTTCTTTTCTTGGTTGAAGACCTTGGTTCTAAGAAAGGGTGTTATTTGTTTCCCAGCATCTTTAAATTCAGTAGTATTGATCACTTCTTTTTGAAGAAGTATCTTTCACTTTCATTCCTCACCTTTGGATTTTCATGTTTTTTTGTATGGCAGCCTAATTGTTCTTGTGTGATGTATTTTTTCTTGCAGCTGGATTAAATTTTAGTCACAAAGTGCATAGCTTCTTCCATTTCTTCCTTATGGACGTGATTTATATTCAATTAAGAAGAAAGTCATTCCCTATCCACCTTCCAAACTCTTGAACTTGTTCTTTCATTAATATTTAAATGTATTGGTTTTTAAGTGTTGGCTTTTCATCCTGCAGCTGGTTCACATCACTTTTGTTAGGTAGGAAGCAGGGTTGAATTAAGAATTTTGTTACATCTTCCTTTTGATGTCTTCTCTTTTATGCTCGTTCAGAAATCATGTCATTCTTAGTGTTTCAATCTGTATATATGGTTTTTGATTTGAATTTTGATTTAGGTGAAGGCCTCAACTCTTTTCTCTCTTTTGTTTGGGTGTAAGAAACTGATTCCAGTTAATGGGGTTATCATTCTAGAACAGTTCCTATGATATTAAGCTCGATTCCCCTTAATTTCAACTGTTTGTAAATTATGTGGTTAACCTTCTCTTTTTGCTTTTCTTATCTTTGCCTATGGTAATGGTTCTGGTTTTGATAATATATCTCCTTGAATGTGTGCGCATTTTTATGTTTGACAGGTGTGATAAGTGTGTTACAGGTTGCAATTAACTTGCTCTATTCATGAGTTACATATTTTTTCAGTACTTTTCCAATTTCACTACCACAGATTACCCCATTTACATGCGCTTATTCATGTAGAGGGGGGCGCTGGTAAAGGCTCTACATGCGCTTTTTAAAAGCGTATGTAGAGGGGGGCTATACATGCGCTTAAAGCGCATGTATAGGTATGTACCTCTACATGCGCTTTAAGCGCATGTAGAGGTAAAGCGCATGTAGAGGTGCCTCTACATGCGCTTAAAGCGCATGTATAGGTACCTACCTCTACATGCGCTTAAAGCGCATGTACAGCTATATTTTTTTTTTATAATATATATTCTTTTACATTTGCCACCTGTATACACCTAATTCTGCCACTGCACCAATGGTATACAAATAAATAGCACGTGGCTGATTAATAAAAAAAGACCATCAAATATATATTCTTGCAGAAATATAAATCAATATAAAGAATTATTACAAGTAAATACTCCTTTTCCTCCTATGACTAAAACAGATTTAATAAGCTTAAAATCAGCTTGTAGCTTCCATTATTTCACAATAACAAATGATACAGTACATACTCCTCTTAACTTAAGGACATTTTTTTCTCTTAGAAAACAAAATTAAACATGCACAGAACAATACCAATCTTCAATATCCAACATCAAAATATTCCTAATTTTTCGGATAAACAAGAAACTAACTGCAGTTTCTAAAGATATGAAAATTCTATCTCTCAATTGATGAATTCTGATTGGTAAGAAGAAATGTATCATATCATGTTACAGGTCTCAGAAACTTAGATGATAAGTAGTTGGCACACTTTCTCTTATTGATCACAAGTCACGTGTTGCCATTTAAATTGTCAAATGACTCCAAGTCACATAATAATTCTCAACCATTTAACCAGAAGTGATTGTAAACCTAAGAAAGGCTATAAAGCAAGAAATCACGGCATGAATACTGAATATCCTTCAGTAAAAAACACGACAAACCTGAAGAGGAGTATGGCCCAGCGAATCACGTAGTGGTCTGACAGTGGACAGCGGATGTTCTGGTGGCAGATCACATACAATTTGATTCAACAACTGTCAATAATACAAACATTAAAATAACAGAAGGCATGAGAAAATCATTCATTATATAAGGTGCTTTGGAAGGTGAGTAACAAAGTCAGATATTACACTATAGCAAATCGACAATATTTACATTGAATAAAGAGCCTTACTTCTGCCTGTCGACCTGCATGAAGTCTAACTCCAGTTGCATCATACATTACCTATAAAGTTCTCACAAAAATTAATCATCCCCACTCCACTGGAAAAAGCACATAGTAATACAACCAGAAAGCATGGAAGCCAAATCATCAAAGAGATAAAGATACTTTCCCAGGGGCTAAATCACTCTTACATGAAAAGAGGAGATAATGATTTTAGATAAAGACATGAATGATTCATTAGGAGATGATTATGTAGATATAAAGACTAGAAGTTAATTAGTACTGGAGTTAGTTGGCGGTAAGTAGGGGGAGATTGCCATGAGTATCTAGGGGCCATATATGGGTGGTACACGACTAACAGTAAACAAGATTAAGTGAGTGATGAGAAACAGATTCCTTTTTTCTATCTCTATTTCTATGTATTTTCATTAGAGCTATGAGCAGGGTGAAGGAAATAATCAGCATACTATTGTATAATTCAGTATTTACTGCATAACATCACAATAAAAAATATTTATCATTAAAATAACATACCCAAACTTTCACATTCTACAAACTATGTATATGAAAGCATCATAAGTTAATCTCAAACTCAAGATTATAAATACGGTAAGGTTCACAAATATCTCATTATTATCAGAGACTTAGAGGTTTTAAAAAGATATCCATTGCACACTAAATAATAATGTAATTGTTCAAGGTGTAGTAATAGTTGCCTCTATTTATTTCCTAGACCTACAGGAGGTCATTGTTAAACTTAATTCTGCACAAAAGAGAAACTCATGGCTTATCATCAACAAATACAACATATGTTGGCTGAAAAACAGGAAATCCAGAAAAGACTAACAGAGAAAGTTCTGTTCAAACTAAAATGCAAAACCACGTCAATAGCTACCATCATGTAAACAAATGAAGGAAAAATGGCAGAAGTTGATAAGTTAAGCAAATTCAAGAAAAGGTCAGTATATTTGATCATAAATGAAATACATACCACACATGACAAGACAACAGCAATTGCAAAAGCAGGTGACCCTGTACCCTCATGGAGACCTATAGCCACTGCTAGTGCTGACACAGTAGCAGAATGTGATGAAGGCATTCCACCTGAGTCAAGCATCCTTTTAGAATCCCATCTCCTTTCCTTATACCTGAGTATCTAGGAGAAAAATCTCGAAAACTTGAGCTCATCTTACTTAGGACTGTGGAAACAAAATTTTCCAAGAGCCTAATGTGCAGGTGCATTATTACTTATCAAAAATCTTAAGTTTTATCACACTTGTGGGATCTAACTTAACATATCAACAAACACACGCATAACTCATACAGAATATGAAGTTAAAGAATTAGAAATTATAAAAGAAAATCTTCCTTCTCACAGGACCAAGCTACCAAAAACAGGCACTAAATTTCAAATCACTAGTAAATTCTCAAACACTCACACAAAATTCTCATAAAAGTGCCCACACAAAGGAGAGGAACAAAATGCCAAAACACAAGTAAATTCTCAAACATTTTAATCATCAATGAAACAACAAGCATCCTTTCCAAAACACCATAAACTGAAGCTTAAATCATCATCTCCAACCATTCCTAAATTAAAATCCCAAACCCTAGATTTGAAATCCCTCTCATCTCGCATAAAAATCAAAGAACATAGTATGAATTGCATGAAAGAGCTCACCAAAGTTTGCTCTATGTGTCTGCCGGTCAAATCTGAGCTCGCCATCGCCGGAAATGCTCGCCGGAAATCGGCCATTTAGGGCTGGGCGAAGTGACCATGAAGGAGGAATGAGAAAATGAAGAAAGTATGAAGTTGGAAGTTGTAGGACTACTAAAAAAAACGAGCTTTACCTCACTTTACCACCAGCTGTCGATCGCCGCCCCCAAGCCGCCGGAAACTGAAAGTTTCGCCGGAAAATAAATCACCAAGGCGATGAGCAGCACCCATTACAGATCTAGCTCGGGTTTCACGGATCTAAGGAGTAGGGAAGAAAGGAAAACGAAAATGAGCAAGCTTTTGGAGAGGGAAGGCCGAACGAGTGAACTTGAAGAAGAAGAGAAAAGTTGACAATGGAGGGAGTCCGTCGGTTTTGATGAAGAAAGAAGGAGGGACGTGTTTGGTTGAGTGAAATATAGGTGCTTCATTATAATTTGTAGCAAAACTTCACCATAATGTACTCTTTTAATTTAAATTCACTAAAACCAGTCTCCATTCTCCTAAACCTTCAAAATATTTTGGATTTCATCATACTCTCATATTTCTAATTCTTCAATTGCTTAATTAATCATTTAGACACTTATTATCCCAAAACTTACAAAAAAATATCTCAAAAATCTCCAAAAATTCTAAAAGTTCCAAAATTTCCATTTTCTTTTCCATTTATTATTTCTCAAACACTCTCAACATATTATTATCTATGTTCTAAAGTATTTTTCATACTAGTTCTAATTTAAAACTCAATCCCTAACTATTTTTCTTTAATTCCTAAAGAAATAGGCATATTATTTTCATAAAAATATATTTATCTTCTTTCACTTATTCAAAAGGCTTTTTAATTTACTAATAATATCCTAATATCTTAATTAACTCTCAATTATCTCTAATTTAAAAATTGGGATGTTACATTATATTTTTCATCATTAAATAAATTAAATAAATTGAATGAATCAACTTTTATTTTAATATTAGGCCTATACATGCGCTTAAAGCGCATGTAGAGCCTCTACATGCGCTTAAAGCGCATGTACAGGGTGTTTCTACCTCTACATGCGCTTAAAGCGCATGTAAAGGGTGTTTCACCAATTTCATAGCACCCAAAAGTGGTAATGGAGTCTTGAAACACTAAGTCCACAAGCAGGAACACCTTATGAGGTCTGAGGAGGACCTCTTATGCATGACTCCATGTTTTGCACTTCAGTAGTGCCTTTACATGCGCTTAAAGCGCATGTAAAGGGTGTTTGAACATTTTCATAGCACCCAAAAGTGGCAATGGAGCTTTTAAACACTAATTCCACAAGCAGGAACACCTTATGAGGTCTGAGGAGGACCTCTTATGCATGACTCCATGTTTTGCACTTCAGTAGTGCCTTTACATGCGCTTAAAGCGCATGTAAAGGGTGTTTGTGCCTTTACATGCGCTTTAAGCGCATGTAAAGGGTGTTTCCATATGATTTTGAGCTCTTCACCTAAGATCATTTTATTTTTTATCTCTAAATACTTAAATCCTTTTCTAGTCATTGTTTTAGTGAATTTTAATTGATGCACATTTCTATACATGCGCTTAAAGCGCATGTAGAGATAAGGCCTCTACATGCGCTTTAAGCGCATGTATAGATTCTTACCTGTACATGCGCTTTAAGCGCATGTAAAGGACCCTCTATACATGCGTTTCTTCTAAGCGCATGTAAAGGTGCGCTGGTAGAGAGACATTTTGTAGTAGTGTTTTTTCAATTTCAATTGACTTTTGATTTTGATGATATGTGTTTTTATTTGTTTTCTTATATGTTTGATTGCACCATATATTTGCATATCTTTTCATGGCCAAATCCGTTGAATTAATGCATGTTTTGATGATAATTGCACCTAATTAGCATAGATTCTAGTTATTGCTTAAATTGTTGGAATTTGATCTAGTTAAGGGCAATGTTATCATATTTAACTTGACTTATTGTCATTCATCTTTTTGAGAACTTTGTGATGCTACTTCAAGTATTAATCTCTTGTAGGTTAATGGAAGAAAACACTCAAAGAGATTATGGAAGCAAAGCACAAGAATGAGGAAGCAAGGAAAGCAAAAAAAGGGGCAAAAAGGGGGAATGATCAGTTTGGCGCCCCCGGGCGCCATCTAGGCGCCACCTGAGCGCCATAACAGGTTGGTGGCGCCCTAGGCACGCCCTTGGGCGCCATTGGTGCCCAAGGGGCGCCCGTGGGTGCCACATGGGCGCCAATTCTGCAGCAAAATTCAGCTTTTGCGAAATTAGGGTTTTTACACCCTATATAAGCTTCCTAACACCCCCAAACCTCCTCCCCAGCTCTCCTAGGTCGAAAATACCAAGCTCTCTTAGGGTTTCCATCATTCCTCTCAATCCCAACTCAAATCCACCTCATTCCACTCCAAATCTCTTATCATTCCTCTCTTCTACTACCATTTCCAACCCATTTCTACCACCCACGTTCTCCAACCTTCATCTTCTTCCATGGCAGCACCCTTGGGCGAGTTTGAGCTTTCATCTACTATGAGTGGCTAAACATTCTTGGATATTTGGTGATGAGAAGATGGTGCAAAGCTTCATGGGCTTCATAGGGGAGTTTCTCTTTTTTCATGCTCTTTCATTGTATATTTGGGATATGTGGTTGCTATTCCTCATGTATTTTGGGTAGAGACATGACTTTATCTTTCTATTTGTGATGGATTGATATCATATGTATTGGATACTAAGTTTGAATGTTGAATGTTATGAATTACCTATTTCCTATGTGAATTGATTCATGATGCTTTTCATGCTTTAAGTGGTTGCTTGGTTTGAATAGCTAGTGTTTCAATTAGGTTGTTGTGGTTGCACTTCCTGAGGATTTTGATTTACAAACTTGTTTCCAATACACACCAAGGAATCTTAAATTAAATTGCAAGTAATAGTCAATTTCAAGTGGTTGCTTAATTGATTATTGATTGTAGTTGGATGACCCCAAGTGATTGTTTGGGGGTTTTTATATAAAACTTAGTGACCCTTTTGAACTCCCATATCTTTGAAAGAAGCATTTTGCACCATAAAATCATCACCAAAGCCCTCCTTCATTTATTTGATTTTAAACCTAAGCAATTTATCTTTTCATAAACTAAAAACAACCAAAAACAAGTTTTGCTTTATTTTAGTAAATTTAATCAATGTTTCAAAACACCAAAAATCACACCCCTTTTATATCAATTCTTATTTGCATTTAGCTTAATTAGGGTAGTTAAAGGACTCCACAAAGTGAGACGACCTGAGGATTGCACCCTATTTGCAATCCTTGGATTAAAATTGTGATTTTAACCCCCAAGGAGACTAGGAAATGGTTAAATTAATGTTGTAGCCAAGCTAACACGTTATAATTTCCTATGCTATGTTATGGTGGTTTTGGTTTGACTTCTGTAGTTTGATGCTTAAATTATGAACAATATGTCCTCTATAAGTGTTTAGAAAGTTTGGCTCTTTTTATTAGCTCTGTTTGGAAGTTGTCTCCCATAAGATTTCATATATGATATGTCTTTTATTTGTTACTTGAGGATATAATGTGTGCTTTCGTAATTATTTTTAATTTAGAAATTGGAGTTTTAATTTTAAACATTATTCTAACCCCTTTTTAACTCCGCCTACATCAATTTGTAGCTGGTCCCAAGCCCAGATAAAGGAGGAGGGTTGAGTAACGCTTCGGTAACGGCCAACACAAAATTATGTCAAATTAATTGAACATGAATTAATGGAACTTCGGAACTTTTTCAAGGAATCTATGTAGATGATCTATAAATTGTGTAAGATTTGTTTCGAAGATTATATATATTATGCAACTTTGAAGGTTTAGCTCACAAAAATTTTCCCCTCAAGTATTTTTTTGTCTTATGTTATCTTGGAAGTATTAAAATTAGGCAATTTTTCTTTTTCATCAATAGTTAGTGGCAAGTTTTAACAGTCAAGGTGAGCGCGTTTTTACAAGATAGGGCGATATTGTTGTGTTCTAATCTTCCAAGGAGAACTTTAACCAAAAATATTTTTGGGGCAACAAAATGCAATTGTGGACCTTAACTGCTCTAATTTAAGTTTAATAATTTTGGAAAAACGGTGACTAAACACTCGTAGCATGACCGCATAACACCTCATTTTGTCTCGAAAATTGCCACCCACTTCAAGCTGGTTTTCAAGTGTTTTTATTAATTTATATCTGGGTTTTAATATCCTTATTCAATCATCAGATTGTTACAAGTCTCATAATCAAAATGATGTTTTGAAGGTTAGATTATTAAAGTTTTATTTTAACTTGTCAGCTAATTACTCATTTAAATACGTTTTGAACATAGGCTTTGCAGCGTGATAACTGATAATCAAAACATTGATTATTATATTTGGGGCTAAAGTATACCTATAGTCCCTTATGTTTGCATGAAGTTTCAATTTAGTCCTTTATCTTTGAAAAGTACACTTTTAGTCCTTCAAATCTAACACCGTCACTCAACTTAACGGAAATTGCTGACTCATCAAACTTAAGTGATGACTGTTTAATTAAAAGTGGGCCACATCATCCACATTGTGGGCCACATCATCCTCACCGTCCATTTCCTCAAATCCGATTTCGATTTGCCCTCTCTCTCTCTCTCTTGTCACCCTCATCTCTTCTCCTACCATTTCCATTTCTCTGAAATCTCAAAGAAACACACAATTTTCTCCTCAAAACTCTAATTTGCTATTTTCCGGCCGACGCTCCAATTTCTCCATCAAATTGGAATTGAGAAATTGAACGCGCATTTGTTGGATGTAAGGGTGGAGAAGTTGAGGAGGAAGTTGTAATGAATAACCATGGTTTGTTTGCAGATATAGCAGGAACAAAAAATTAGCAACTTGCTTACTGGAAATAGCAAATGGTTTTCAATTGTCATGATTGATTTTTAATTGGGATGATTTTTAATTGTCATGATTGATTTTTAATTGGAATATTTTTAATTGTCATGATTGATTTTATTTGGTTTGTTTGCCAAATCATTATTTGGGATTATTTTAATTGTCATGATTACTTTTATTTTTTTACTCAAAATATTAAATTATGCCTCGTCAGCTTTTAATTGAACAGTCATCACTAAAATTTGATGACTCAGCAATTTCCGTTAAGTTGAGTAACAGTGTTAGATTTGAAGGACTAAAAGTGTACTTTTCAAAGATAAAGGACTAAATTGAAACTTCATACAAACATAAGGGACTAAAGATATACTTTAGCCTATATTTGGTGTTCAGTGATGATATGAGTAAATGTGCAGATTATCAAGCTTGCAAGGGAACTGCCAACTGGTGATGTGAGTGCAATGAAGGTTGATGCATCCAAGAGGAAGAGGAGTCGCTAGATGAAAATTATCTCACTTCAAATTAAAACACAGTTTTTTGTTAGGGCAAAGGTGCAAAAATAGCTATCGTAAATTTAAAAATATGCAACTATAACTTTGGTAAATTGAAGGGGGCAAAACTGTACACTGTAAATCAAAATGGGGCGAAATTGGGCAAATGTGCAAAAATAGCGGATTGCACCATATATTTGCATATCTTTTCATGGCCAAATCCGTTGAATTAATGCATGTTTTGATGATAATTGCACCTAATTAGCATAGATTCTAGCTATTGCTTAAGTTGTTGGAATTTGTTCTAGTTAAGGGCAATTTTGTCATATTTAACTTGATTTATTGTCATTCATCTTTTTGAGAACTTTGTGATGCTACTTCAAGTATTAATCTCTTGTAGGTTAATGGAAGAAAACACTCAAAGAGATCATGGAAGCAAAGCACTAGAATGAGGAAGCAAGGAAAGCAAAAAAAGGGCAAAAATGGGAGAAATGATCAGTTTGGCTCCCCCGGGCGCCATCTGGGCGCCACCTGGGCGCCATTACAGATTGGTGGAGCCCTAGGCACGCCCTTGGGCGCCATTTGGGCGCACATGGGCGCCAATTCTGCAGCAAAATTCAGCTTTCGCGAAATTAGGGTTTTTACACCCTATATAAGCTTCCTAACACCCCCAAACCTCCTCCAAAGCTCTCCTAGGTCAAAAATACCAAGCTCTCTTAGGGTTTCCATCATTCCTCTCAATCCTAACTCAAATCCACCTCATTCCACTCCAAATCTTTCATCATTTCTCTCTTCTACTACCATTTACACCTCATTTCTACCACTCACCTTCTCCAACCTTCATCTTTTTCCATGGCAGCACCCTTGGGCGAGTTCGGGCTTTCATCTACCATGAGTGGCTAAACATTCTTGGGATTTTGGTGGTGTGAAGATAGTTCAAGGCTTCAATGGGCAACTTAGGGGAGTTTTTCTTGTCTTATGCTCTATACTTTATACTTGAGAGTTGTGGTTTCACTTTCTCTTATGTATTTGGATTAGAGACATGTGAGTTTATCTTTCTAATGGTGTTGGGTTGATATTCTTGTGTTGAACATTAAGTTTGATTATCAATGTTATGTATGTTTTATTTCCTATGTTGATACATGAGACTATGCTTGCTTTAGTGGTTACTTGGTTTGTGTAGTTAATGTTTCAATTGAGGTGTTGTGTTTGCACATTCTCAAGAGGAAAGTGGTTTTCAAACTTATATTCAATACACATCAAGTGGTGCTTAACTTTAACCCTAAGAGATGACTAGTTTCAACTAATTGTTTGATTTGACATCAGTTAGGGCTAGAGGACCCTTAGTGGTTGCTTTGGGATTTTTTCTAACAGACTTGATGAAAGTTTTAACTCCCAATATTTTTAAAGAAGTAATTGAACTATTGAATCATCACCAAAAGCCCTTTTCATTACATTGATTTAAAACCAACCAACTTTTTTCCTTTTGCTTAATCAAAAAAATCACAAAAACAAGTGTTATCTATCTTTTAATTCATTTCTTTCAATGATTTCCAAAACACCAAAAATCACACCCCTTTTATGTCAATCTTTATTTGCATTTAGCTAAATTAGGGTAGTTAAAGGACTCAAGAAAGTGAGACGACCCAAGATTGCACCCTATTTGCAATCCTTGGATTAAAATTGTGATTTTAATCCCCAAGGCGACTAGGAATCGGTTAAATCAATAGCCATCGTAAATTTAAACGTATGTTTTCCAGATGTGGCCCCACCATCAGTAAATGATGTGTATACATTTAAGGGTGCAATATATTAATGAGACTTTAATTTTTTTATGAGACTTTATTTTTTAGATGATTACGTAGAAGTAAGATGAATTTCACATGATTTGGGGTTCTATTTGATTTCTTATCGAAATGATTTGGGGGTTTAGACTTTGGTTTTAGTGATTTAGGGTTCAACTGGATGCATTTTAGCTTTTACGTTAGATTTTGGAATTGACATGTCATTTACTGATGGTGGAGCCCACGTCTGGAAAATGTCTGTTTAACTCGGTCTAACAGAGAGGTTACTTTTGCTTCATTTTGGTTTACAATGTATGGTTTTGACCCATTTTAGTTTACAGTGTACAGTTTTTCCCCCTTCAATTTACTAGAGTTATAGTTGCCTATTTTTAAATTTACGGTGGCTATTTTTGCACCTTTGCCCTTTTTGTTACATATTCATAATGTATCTATGATGTGTGTGTGCATCTACTTAAAGATCAATGACAAAAAGGTCGAGCACCCAATTTGACTGTGCTGTTCAGTACATAAATAATAAATAATTGACATGTGCTCTTCATTCTATTGTTTTATGAAGAACCATTTTGCAACTTGAAATCTTAATTTAGCCCTAAACTTTTCAAAGGGTATACGTAATTAAATTCACTAAGTTGACATAATTTTTTTTATAAAACAAATCTCTTATAAATTTATTTTATATATCATTTTCATCACTATTTCAAATATGAAAGTAGGAGGTGTTCACAGGATGGGATCATGATAGCTCCTTCTCGATCCAGTTTCAAAAAAATGTTGAAGGCAGAATGTGTCTGATCCCATTCTAAATTTTTCCTTGTCCTAATTGGAATAGGATGAGAAATCTCAATTTTTTTCTTGAGATTCTTTCATTAAAAATATCTACTTGTAAAAAAGTATAGTACAACATTAAAAATGTCATCTTATAATAAACAAAAATATGCTCAATATTGCACCTATAGAGAGATGGAAGCCTTAGAGAGTGACTATGATGTAATTTGGTGATTGTAGTTCTTGGTAATGGTGAGTGCATTGTATGCATTGTGAGTAGGGTTATACATCTTATACAACATAATATGGTTTAAAAATTTATTTGAGTCGAATTTTTCATGTAAAAAAATATCAAATATGTTTTTACATTATACAAATGATACATGTATAGTTTTAAAATTATATAAAAACATACATACATATTCAGGACGGGATTGGGATGACCCGTTATGAAGATGAATTTTGTTTCGTTCCGAAAATTTTGGGACATGACAGGCAGAACCGGGATGGGAAAATGTTGAACACCACTACATACAAGAAAGTGTCAAAAGTAAATGTCATTCGATATAAAGATAAGGGCGAATGTGTGTTTCTGATATACAACTACTGCCCTAGGACCAACAGTAGTATATAACTATGTTTTGATTGAACAATGATACCCAACTTTTACCATGGTTCAACAATGAAATTTTCACTAATATTGGATGAATTTTGTTAAGTTACCACTTGAGTGGTAGTAAAATTAAATGTGAAAAGTCTAAATTGCCCTTCTAGATTCTAATATTTTAGATTTAAAATATATTATAATGAAGGAGGAAGAGGAGGATGAAAAAGGTTTGGATTTTACTTGAAAGGGGTAGAAGAGTATTTATTTTAGGGTAATGGACCTAGTCTACCCTCCAAGTAACCACTCAGGAGCACTGGGCACCATAAACTAACAACAGGCCCATATTTACACTCAAAGTAACCAAAGTGTTTAAAAAATACCCCAAGTTGACGGTCAATCACATTTGACGTTAATCTGCCCATGTGGCCGCCGCGTGAGTTAAATTTTTGCCACGTAGGATATGTCATGTGGGGGAAATGGACCTAATCTACCCTTCAAGTAACCACTCTGGAGCACTGAGCACCCTGAACTAACAACATACTCATATTTAACCAAAATGTTTAAAAAATACCACCAGTGGACGGTCAATCATATTTGACAGTTAATCTGCCCATGTGGCCACCACGTGGTTAAAATTTTGGCACGTAGGATATGTCATGTGGGTCCCACATATAATTAAAAAGCAATCCCCTCTCCTCTTTACGTGTTTTTTTATTATATTTAACCTACGTAGTTGCCACATGAGCAGTTAACGGTCAAACATGATTGATCGTCCACTCAGATATTTTTTAAACACTTTGATCACGTTAAGTGTAAATATGAGCCTGTTGTTAGTTCATGGTGCTCATTGCTCCTAGGTGGTTACTTAGAGGGTAGATTAGGTCCATTACCCCCATATGATATATCCCACGTGGTAAAAATTTAACCCACGTGGCGGCCACATGGGCAGATTAACGGTCAAACGTGATTGACAATCCATTTGGGGTATTTTTTAAACACTTTGGTTACTTTGAGTGTAGATATGGGCCTGTTGTTAATTCAGGGTGCCCAGTGCTCCTGGGTGGTTACTTGGAGGGTAGATTAGGTCTATTACCCTTTATTTTAAAAAAGGGCTAAGGCCGAAAAATGATACATAACTGTTGGCCAAGGAACAAAAATAACACATAACTATTCTGAGGTACACAAATAATACCCAACTTTTACCATGTGATCAAGAATGATATTTTCACTTATATGACAATAAGATTAGACATGAAAAGTCTAAAATGCCTTATAAATAAATAAAATCACATTCTTCCCCTTCTTCTTCCTCCAGCTTCCTTCTTCCTTCTTCACCCTCACCAAACTCCATAGCCATGGTCACCATCATCTCTCTCAACCGGATCAAACCCAAACCCATTTTCGGCCATCGCCGAGCTCCCCCTACTCAACCTTCGTACTCACCACTGAAAACCACATCCATACTCACCACCGAAGCCACCGGAAACCCCGCCGAGCTCCGCCGCACTCAACCACCATACTCACCGCCAAGATAGAAAAGAACTTTCTAATCATTTTATACATTATCCATGATAGAAAAGAATTGCCTGATAAAATATGAATACTATCATGGATAATTAAAAGCTAACCATGTTAGAAAGGATTTGTCTAACATGGTTAATAAACAAAACTAATAGATATCAAACAATAAATAAATATATATATACATGCGGAAGCGAATGCAGACCTATAAATTGGCAATATACAATTCTAAATAAACTATACAACCTCCACTACCTGATTCCCTTTCCTGATGCTTGCGCCTGTGCATGAATACCTGCAAAAATGTCAGTAATCGTGGGATGAGACAATTTGTCTCAGTAATCACCGCTTAACTCACTATAACAGTGAAATGTGCGGTAGCGAGGGCGTCTAAAGGGTACCACATTTTAAATTCAGTAATATATACATATATCTGTCAAGTCTCCTTCCATTCATCACTCAAGTCCCTCAGTCAATTCCACATTAACTAGATATCATCTCCCAGTCTCCAATCTAATGATGCTACCACAACTCTCACACTCACCTATAGATGCATTGTGCCATCACGGGGCATTCAAGCATCTAATCTTCTCTATATGATTTGACACTGTGCCCCTCTCTATGATAAGGGGGCAAATTTCCCTCTCTGGCAATCCCCAGAGAGGGAACCCCAATTCTGTTTCCATTGCAGAATGGGAACGGTTGGGCTCTCAAATGCCTTAACAACCGTAGGGGAACAGTTGGGCTCTAAAATGCCAAAACAACGTAGGTCACTTCTCTCAATAAGTCGACCTATGATCCCCGATCCAATCAATCCGAAAAGGATCAGTACAAATAACTGTCGATCGGCCAATCGACAGTTATCATCGCACGATGGTACGTATGTATCTCAGTGTCATGCAAACCTCACCATATCCATATCTATCTCATTCACCATATTCAACTTCTCAACCACAATTCATTTCATTATCACAATACCACTATCAGTGTCATGTACTTTCGCAATTCCCTACAATATCTTAACATTTCAACATCTCAGATTTTCCACAACATAACTCTCCCTTCTCTATCATCACCATTTCTCAAACCACTACCCAAAAGATATGCTATACACATTTCATGTCATTCCAGATCAATGGCCACCACCAGAACAGGATAATACATATAATGTATAAAAATGTTTTATACAAAATAATCATGTTTGAAAGGCACCCGATAGCCTGTTTTGTATAAAAATACTCTTTTAAAGATAATATATATATATATATATATATATAGAGGGTGAGCAGAGATTTTACAAAATCCCTAATTAACTTCACCCTCAATGTTATAGCAAGGCTAAGTGTGATCACCTGTCGCCCTTTAGCACTCTGTTACCTTTTCCCTTTACCATGCCTCGAGGAATATGCAAATCACATATTTTCCTATTATTACATCATGTAATAATAACAGGTTAATAATCATCCTGATAATAGATTAATTAAACAACGTTTCTCTCATCCTTATATGCTACCCACTTTCCCCTCTATTAATTAATTCTATTTATGTCATCCTTCTAACATCCAAATTTAACTAACTATCACAAGTTCTTGATAATGTTTAAGTATCTTTCAATATCGCAAGTGACCTTTATCCAACCAATAACATTATTCAAAGGCAAAAGATAAAGACTTCTTTTAATATTGTTTCTATCATCAAAACATAACAAAGAGAATTTCCAAAAATCATCATGTCACTCAAGCATATATCATTTCAATTCGCCTTATCATTCATACATGATTATACCAATTACTCATGCACATCAAACAGCTCCCCAAGCAACCAAGTAGGTAAATTAAATTCCATTGCATACATTACAGCATATACTTCACTCATTTGCCTAATTTCCTTCAGATTTTAAACAAACAGACCTTACACTCTTCAATCCTAATGAGGTATCCAGCATGCATGCAAAACTAACATTAAGTACATGCTCCAAACAGAGAAATCAAAAGACATTCAGTTTCAAAAATCCCACAGAGAAAGTAGCATATTCAACAGAAACATTAGACTAACCAAAAATTTCATCACACACTTTCCACTTCTTAAACAATTGGCCTACAAGCTTGTTTATATAACAACCCTTTCCTTTAAATGTCCTTAATTACCAAATTAAACCTCAATCAAAATTCCCAGCCAAACAGGGAAGAAAAACAAGAACTTATTTCCATTCTTTTATCTTATGTCCAAGTTTGCAAAGGCACCCTATCTTATGAAAATGATTAACCACCTAACGCTGGGACATCCAACATGATCTAACAACCAAATTCACCAAAGCATTAAGTAATCTTCCAGCCAAATCCAAAAGAAAGTACATGAAGATCTATGACCAATTTCTCATCCACAACAATTCCTTGTGTTCAATAAAATCCTTTCATATAAAGTTCCCTTTTTACTTAAATCCTTAACAAAACAGTACAATCAAACTTAAAATCAGTCCAGCAACAACTCCAGAATTTCCAAATATGCAACAACATACACAAAACTCTTATCTACTGTCATTAGCATCCGCTCATTTCTTGAAACCTCAAACAAAGCTCAATTTCACATTTAAAACAATGAAAATAAAAGCTAAAGTTTGAGCTCCTAATTATTAGACAAAACAAAGCCCATGAATCAATTCAACTCTTTTTGCCATTTGATTAAGAAATAAGAAACAAAAATTTTAACCACACATGCAAACACATTGCAACCACCTCTATAATTTAATAACACACATGCATCACAATTTCCTTTACTTCTCTACATACAATTTTACATTTAAAATCCATATGATAAAATTTCCAAACAGAATCCTACTCTTCCTTGATACTTAGCAAGTCATTAAATTCCAATATCTAATATGAATCAAACCTTCAAGAAACAATTTCAACAAACTCTTTAAATTTGACAAGCAATTTGGGAAAAATACAATCAATAACCACTTCCAATCACTTAAACACTCACCTGCAGCTTACAAAACAACTACAATCATAAACTCAATATTTCTCTAAATTCTCAAACATCCAAGCATTGCACAATCAGTTCAAGGAAGAAGGCAGAATCTAAAATCTGTCATATTTGATAACCCCATAAGTTAGGGTTTTATACAAACTTCACAAAATCTTAATCAAGCATCGAATAATCGTTTAGGACATCCTAACTTAAAACTTAATGTGTTACTTAGATTATTTATAATCCCAAAAATCAAACCCTAACTCAGAACCTCTCGCAAAGCAATGAAAAACGAAGGAACTAAGGTAGAGGATAAAGAAAAGAGCCTTACCAGAGTTCAAGAACAAGAAAACAGGACCAGCCGTCGTCGGTCGCCGCTGGTTCGCCGGAAATCGGCCGCTGGGATGGGTAGGCCGAACAAAAAAAAACGAGGGATGAGAGGAAAAATGTAAGAAATCACCAAGAATAGAAACATAGCTCGAAAAACACAAGAAAAACCGAAGCTTTACCTCTTTTCCACTGCTGGGCGTCGAGTTCGCCTGAAAAACAAGGAAGAATGAAGTAGATGAGCGAAGAACAGTGAAGAATAGATGATGGGGAAGGTGAGAACGTGAGAGGAAGTGGTGGTCCCGCCTTTGGCGGCTTGCTCCGCCGCCATTCTGGCCGCCCCGGGCGGCGGATGATGAAGAGCAGGGGAGAGGGTGTCGAGAGGGATGGAGAGGCGGAGGGAGTAGACAATTAAGGAGAAGGAAGGAGTTGAGTGTGTATGTTAGGGTTTTCTTGAGAGCAAATTACCAAATTTCCCTTCTACCTTTACTTATTTACTTTTCCATTTTAAATCCCTACTTTAAAACTAAATTATGAAACAATTTGTATACAAGCTTACATATTTTCTCCCACCATAATATTGTCTATGCCTTAGAGTATTTTTTTCATAAAAGTTTTAATTTAAAATTCAACTTCTAACTATTTTTCCTTAATTTCAAAAGAAATAAGCATATTATTTTCTTAAAAATATATTTTTATCTTCTTTTACTTATTCAAAAGGCTTTTTAATTTAATAATAATATCCTAATATCTTAATCGATTCTCAATCATCTCTAATTTAAAAATTGGGATGTTACATGATCAATCAATAGCAAATTTAATTATCTGATTATATGTTGCCTTGGTTTCACTAAATATTTAAAACTTTGGTTAGATCCTCCTCTTTATGCCTTTTCTTTTTTCCGCCTTTTGGAATTATTCTTCCTTCCTCGGGTTTGTTTGGGGTAAAAGAAAGTAATTATAGTTAGAAGAAAATAATTATTTTGAAGGCTTATTCATACTTATGAGATTAAGCTTGATTCCCTCTAATTCCAACTTCAAGTCATTCTGTTTGGTTTATGATGTTTAGGTGATTGATTGGCAGTGCCATTCTGCTGGGGTTGATTTAAAATGTGTGTTGTGACATACTGTTACTAATTCCCTAATTAACCTGTGACATCTCTTTTAGTTCAATAATATCTTTACTAACTATGATAGAAAAAGAAATTTCGATAATATCAATATCTCTATCATAGTTAGAAAAAGAATATCCTAAGCCTTAAATTATTATCCATGATAGAAAAGAATAAACTAATACGACACAACTGCTATCATGGATAATTTATTGCTAACCATGTTAGAAAGGATTTGTCTAACATGGTTAATACACAAAACTAGTTGATATTAAACAATAAATAGATATATACATGCGGAAACGAATGCAGGCCTATACAAATTGGCAATATACAATTCTAAATAAACTATATAATTTCTACTACCTAATTCCCTTTCCTTATGCTCGCGCCTGTGCATGAATACCTGCAAAAATGTTAGTAATCGTGGGATGAGACAATTTGTCCCAGTAATCACCGCTTAACTCACTATAACAGTGAGATGTGCGGTAGTGAGGGCGTCTAAAGGGTACCTCATTTTAAAACCAGTAATATATATACATCCACGTCAAAACTTCTTCCATTCATCACTCAAATCTAACAATCACATCTAAACCAAATCAATTCATCATCCCCATATTCCAATCAACTAATACGACCACAACAACTCTCACACTCACCTACAGATGCATTGTGCCATCACGGTGCATTCAAGCATCTATTCTTCACTATATGATTTGACACTGTGTCCCTCTCCATAATGAGGGGACAATTTCCCTCTCTGGCTATCCCCAAAAGGAAACCCCAATTCTGCTTTCCATTTCAGAATGGGAACGGTTGGGCTCTCCAGTGCCAAACAACCGTAGGTCACTTTCTCTCAATAAGTTGACCTATGATCCCCGATCTAATCAATCCGAAAAGGATCATCAGTACAAATAACTGTCGATCGGCCAATCGACAGTTATCATCGCGCAATGGTACATAAGTAACAGTGTCATGCAATGCTCACCGTATTTATCAACTTCAACCTTATTCAGGACCTCAATGTCCATATTAGTGCAATGCACTCTTATAATTCATTGTCCATATCTTATCCACAACATTCAATATTTTCCCTAATAATTCTTTCCACAATCTCCAATTCAACATTCCATTCCTATCCTCATAACCTATGATACATCCAAACCATGTTACCTCTCAATATTCTTGCCAAAGTACCAAATCCCAATATCTATACACTCACATACACATTCCAACAATATCACCAGCCAGGATACTAGTATATATGATGTATCAAAATCTTTTATACAAAAATAATCGTGTTTGAAAGGCACCCGATAGCCTATTTTGTAGAAAAATAACTTTTCAAAGATAATATATATATAATGAGGGTGAGGAAGGATTTTCAAAATCCCCAACTAACGTCACCCTCAATGTTATAGTAAGGTAAGTGTGATTACCTGTCGCCCTTAGCAATTTACGAAATTTCTCAACCTTCCTTTCTTGATGCCATGAAAGCCTACTTGCATCCGCTCCTATAATAATATAGAGCAAAATGATAAATTAATATCATTTCCCTTTATCATAATTAAATGTCTCTCTCGTATCCTTTCTTACTACCCATTTTCCCCTTTTCTTACTATGAATCCTTCTTTACACCTCTTGTAGAGAACACATTTCCATTTCCAATCAATCAAAGCCAAAGCCTATGCTAATGCTCAACAACTTGACTAACAACTCCAAATTGAATTTAAAGAAATCAGCTTCTTTGTTGGAATTACAAGCATCATATCATTTCAAAGAACAATCATTCAATTTCAGATTTATTCAAACTATAGTACCAACAAACATTTCAGCACCCACATCAAACACTCAACTAGAAGATGCACAAAATGGAAGATAATGTAACTACCAGGTGTACCAAATGTAACAGTGAGATTTAGATGAAATTTCAAATCAATAAATCAGAAAGGGCAGCCACAATTGACAGAAAATTCAACACTCTATTAGTAAAATTTGACATGAATTTAAACTCTTTCATTTAAGAACACTTTTCCTACACAGGCATAAATATCAAGTTCATAATCATAAAAGTGTCAATCTGAATAAATATTAAGTTCATTATCAAAATCCAATGCAAGCTTATACATGAATATTTCTTTATTAGAGTTGGAGTGCTAATATCTTTCATCTTCCTGTTCCTATTCAGTCAGAAATAAACAAAAATAATCATGTACCTACATCTAAATCAAAAATAAAACAACCGCTAGCATGTTGGAACTTAAAACCAATAAATTACCAAATTTTTATGACATGATAGCCTTCAAATGAGTTACTACCATTCAATTTCCATGTATCATTTATAACCAACCCACAAATTCCAAGCATTCACCCAAATATAAAACAAGCAACACGCATTTCACTCTAGCTATACCTTGGACTCACATGCATTAGCACCATTCAGCTTTACCACCCATTTACAAAACTTTGGAATACAACATTATACATTCTATTTTAGAAACTAGTTTAGCAACAAAACTATTTTAACTCCACACATGCACACACTTAAATACCTCACATCATTTACAAGCTTAGCATACAACAGTTAAACAAACACTCAAACCAAGCAAATCAGACTTAAACAAAGGAAAAGCATAAGAGCAAAACTTGCATCTTAGCAATACAAATTCCATGTGATCAACATGCATAAAGAACAATTCAGCAACACCATTAATAAAACATACGTGCATCTACTTTGGGATTAAATTGATCTAAAACCAACTATAACTTCAATGCCCCACATGCTTCGCAACCAAAATAAATTTCAATCCATACTTTTATCCTGTTGAGCACTTCTTTAAATCAAAAATGACAGAAAAGCATACCAAACATGTATAATTTCCCATTACCAATCATGAACAACCAGAAACGTGGCCCATACATGACAAGAATCCCCATTTCTTTTCAATACATTATAAATTTCCATCTTCCCCTAAATCAGTTCCCAAAACAGACAGATCCTAGGAAAACTAGAAATTTGTGAAACATGAAACCTCCAAAAATTAAACAAAGAACTTGTATAGCTTTGATATTCGTACGTATAAGAAAGTTTAAAGCTTTAAGCCCTAATTCTGCCACAAAACATCAATTTTGAACCCTTCCCTGCATTAAACAAACACCCAACAGGACATAGACATACACACACGCACATACAGCTTAATGATTCAGCAACAACCAAGAAGAAATATAGACCTAGAAAACCATTATTCCAAGCACAATCAAACATGAAAAGGCATCTTATAGCTCAACCTAATCATAACCAAAGCAACTTGAATACAACTAACATTATAACCAAAATCTCCCTTACATTTGTACACATTTAACACAGCACATTATGGAACAAAAATTCAATCTCAGTTAATAATTAAAGAAAAGGAAACATGGACAATAACAAACAAAAGCAAAGCAATGAAGATCAATATTTGAAATCACAAGAATCAGCAAGGAATCGACCTTATTACACTCTTACATATATTCAATTAGAAATTTTTACCCCTAAAACCTACAAAACTCGTCAGCCCTAAAGTACCAAAAACCTAGGGTTTTCACAAATTGCTCCAAACTTCAATCAAAGTTCAATTTCTCATTCAATACAACAAAAATAGAAGCTAAAGCTTTAACTTTTACCGATTAACAAACCAAACCCCAAAACTAAAATTGAATCCTCTCTTAACTCGCCCAAAATCAAAGGAAAATGAATGGGAAATCAAAAGAAAACTCACCCAAGTTCGCTGTACATTCTCGCCGGTCTAGTATGAGCTCGCCGTCGCCGGAAACCCGCCGGAAATCGAGCAAGCCGCCGAAGTTTGAAGGCATAGAGGGAGGGCTCGCGTTTTGGGAAGGGAAGGAAGAGAAAGTGAGCAATCAACATCAAAGGAAGAATAGCTCGAAAACACAAGGAAGTCGAAGCTTTACCGTTCGTTTCCGCCGCCGTCCGCCGCTGTGGTCGCCGGAAAAGAAAGGAGAACGGAGGAGAAAACACGAAAGCTTGTGAGACAGAAATAGGGCTCGGTTGGGGGAGGGAGAACGCGAATAGAGACTGTGAGGGAGAGGCGCGCCGGTGGCGGCTTGATCCGCCGTCCTCCGCCGTCTCTGGCGACGGAGTCTGAGGAGAGAAGAGAGAGGTTGAAATCGAAGGGTGGGGGAGGAGAGGAGAGATGTCGGGTGAGAGGGAGTGAGTTGAGTGTTTATATATATTCATTTGTGAAAATTACCATTAACTACCCTATCATTTATTCTTAATTATATTTCTAGCCCAAAAGTTTGCATATATTATTTTTACTCTCTCTTTCTATCATACTATTTTCTAGGTTTCAAAAATATTTGTTCATGAAAGTTTATAGCCCCAATTAATTCGTTTTACTATACTTATTTAAATCCCAAACTAACTGAGATTTAATATTCATAAATTGCCCAAAATATCATAAAGTCCTCCCTAAAACTTTAAATTTCCTAATTAACACCAATTAATTTCATATCATTCTATATTTAAAAATTTGGGATGTTACATGTGCTCTTAAGTTGTGCTACATATAGTTTGTAATACATTTTTTTCATGTTTCTCCTAATGCTTTTTCTTCTATTCACTTACAGTCATGTTTCTTTTCTCCTTGAATGTATGACCGTTTTTTATTTATGTGTTACTAAAGTTGAGAAGTGCGCGGCTTTTCTTGACCAAGTTGCAATTGGGAAAAAAACAAAATTTATTAGTCTCTATTCATTCTGTAGTGATTCAGCTGTTTTCTTTTCATTTTTCATTCTCTACTATTAACATGTTTTGACAAGTTGCCTGATTTGTTGATTTGGTTTCAACTTCATACCTACCCTACTTTTAGTTGCTTTTGTTTCACTTTTGGAGTTTTAGTTCTTAATTTGCTTATGTGGTTGTCACAGGTTTACTGTGCTTTTTTGTTTGAACTATATCTTGGTGTAAAGCCTAGTTCTTCCAAGAACGTGGTATATCTTTTTGGTTAGGGAATTTTTTTAGTTGCACATTTTACATATATTTATGTTAGATTTTCTTTATGTTAGGGGGAGTGATTCTATGCCCTTTTTGGATTTTGATTTATTTTTGTTGGAAAACCCAATTGTTTCCATTTGACTTATTTTGTGTTCGGTGGTGGCTTATTTTTATTGCAGCTAGCATTAATTTGAGGGTTTTTGATAATGAAAAAAGATCGTAGCTTTTTCTTTCCTTTCTTATGCCGGATTAAGATTTATATTCAACTAAGAAGAAGACTAATTCATTTCCTAATCTTCCTCAATTTTGGATTTTATCTTATAAATATTTATATGTCTTAGTTTTGAATTGCTAGCTATAATGGTTCCGTTGGTTCACAATGGCCTTGTGAATTATCAAGGTTTAATTAAGAATTTGGTGGCACCATCCTTTTTATAATGTTTATTTTATGAGCATTTTGAAACTCTCTTCATTCTGTTTCATCATGAATGTATGCTGTTTAATTTGAGGTTTTTGATTTAGGTGAACAGCAACTGGTTTCTTTGTTTTGGTAAAAGTAAGCAAAAAAAAGTTGTAAAGGATTATTCATTCCAAAACAGCTCCGACGGGATTATGCTTGATTCCTCCTTAATTTTAAGTTGAACTTTTCAGCTTTGCTTTCAATGTTTTGGTGATTAAGTGGAGTAGAGAGCTTGCTTATGATGAGACTCCTTGAATGTATACCCTTTCTGATATGTGATCTTTTGCTATAGGTGAGAAGTGTGTGGTTTTGCTTTCTTAGGTTGCAATTGGGTAAAAATAAGTGATTCCGTCAATTATTCCCTTGTGACTTTTTCAACTTCAAATTGTTGTTTGGCTTATTTTGTTGCAAAGTGCTTGTTTACTGTGTTTTGGTACCTGCTTAAGACATCAAAAATAAAAACGATCAGTTATATCTACCTTTTTCTTTTTATGCCTTTTTTCTACTAGTTTTGAGAAGTTAATTGTTTTCCATAAGGTTTCATTTATGAGGCATATGGACTTTATTGAGTTAGGTTGAAAAGTTATGGGTCTCTATTTGTCCTTTTATTGGTGAAGGAATCTGGTTCAACTAAAGGATTATTCGATCAAAATGTTTGTCACGTGCTTACTTGGAGACTTTTTTGCCGTAGCTGTTTAGCAACGTCTTGGTAAAAAGCCTAGGATTGTATTTTACTGGTTGTGGTTTTTATTCAGTCTTATTTTGCATTGGATTACATATTTTTTCTATGAAAGTGAGATGAGGGGAGTTTTATTTGAGTTTTTAATTGATGTAGAAAAAGAAGTAGCACTTCAATTTTGCTGGGATGTTTTTGTGGAAGGAAGTGATTCCATGGATTGGTTTCATTTAATTTCCTCATCTTTTAAATTTTATTTTTTTGTTTGAAAGCTTAATTGTTTGTTTGACTTAATGTGTTTGGCATATTGATTTGTTATTTTTCTTGCTGTTGACTTTGATTCGAAGCTCTTTGACAAAAGCTATAAAAGCATAGATTTTCTTATCCATTTTTACTTTGGGCCAAGATTTATATTTGAGGAAGAGGGCTATTTCATTCCTTAATTATATTCCTTTGAAATTGTTTCTTCAAAATGTTCTGTTTGTTATTGCAGATGGTTAATAATATGTTTTGTTTGTTATTGCAAATGGTTAATAATATATTTTGTTTGTTATTGCAAATTGTTGATAATGGTGTTGTTAAATAGCAGAGTTTAACTAAAAATTCAATTAAATCTTCCTTTTTATGTCTTCTTTACTTTGAACGTTTGGAAATTTTGTCCTTCATAGTGTCTCATCCTCGATTTATTGGTCTTCTGTTTTAGATGAAGGTCGAGGCTCTTGCTTTTCTCCGTTTCAGTGGAAGAAGTGGAAGAAAGTTATTCCATTTGCGGGGTTATTTCATTCCAGAACTATTCCTATGAAATTGAACTTGTTTTTATATTTTGATTTTGTTGTTCATAATTTGGTTATTAATTTGAGGGTTATTTTGCTGCAGCCGGCTCATTACGTGTGCTGATAAGTTGTGCAACAGTTTGTATAACATTTGTTTACAACTTCATTATGGTACTTTTTTCTACTCACATATTGCAGTTCTTTTCTTCATGACGTGAATCCTTGAATTTTCCCTTTCTAATCCTAGTTTTTTGGCCATTGGTGAGAAGTGCATGGTTTTTATTTCTCAGGTTGCAATCGGGTAATAAAAAAACTAATTCCTAAATGTATGACCCCCTTTGATTTGAATGTTTTTTGCCGTAGGTGGGAAGTGCCCTGTTTTTCTTTCTCAAGTTGCAATTGGGTAACAAAAGACTGATTCCTTCTTTATTCATTGTCCAATGTTTGTCTTCCTTTCTTTTGCCCATTTCAACTTGTCGTTGTCTGGCTTATTTTGTTGCAGCTTTTCAACTATTTTGGTAATTTCTTTGAGCGTCAAAAATAAAAAAAATGGCTACATATTCCTTTTTATGCCTTTTTTCTACACTCTTTGTGAAGTTATTGTTTTCCATAAGGTTTCATTTATATGAGCACTCTATTGGTTTTTACTGACTTAGGTTGATAAAGCATGGTTCTTTCTATTTGTCCTTCTCTTGGTAAAGGAATTTGGTTCAACTGAACGCATATTCGTTCCCCAAAATTTTGTTGCATGTGTACTTGAAGACTTTTTTGCCGCAGCTGTAGAGCAATTTCTTTTTTGAAAAGCCTAGGGTTGTATTCTATTGGTCATGGTTTTTATTCAGTTTCGTAGTTTGCATGGGATTTCAATTTTTTTCTACGATCTTGAGATGGGGAGGTTTCATTTGAGATTTTAATTGATGTAGGAAAAGAAGTAGCACTTCAGTTTTGGTGGGTTCCTTTTGATGAAGGGATTGATTCCATGGACTGGTTTCATTTAATTTCTTCCTTCAGCTTTTAAATTTTATTTTGTTGAAAAACTAATTTTTTGTTTGAATTTTATCTCTATGTCCTATTGCTGTCTCTTTTTTTTTCTTGCAGCTAGTTATGATTTGAAGCTTTTTGACGAAAGAGAAAGAACATAGATTTTCTTTCCTTATCTCTCTTTGGGTCAAGATTGATATTCGACTAAGAAGGCTATTTCATTCCCTAACCACACTCCTTTGAACTTGTTATTTCAGTAATGCTTAAATGTGTTACAACAGGGTTTGACTACGATCTAGTTACATCTTTCTCTCTATGCATATTTACTTTGATTGTTTTGAAATTATGTCCTTCATAGTGTTTCATTGTCAATGTATGGGTCTTTGGTTTTAGGTGAGGGCGAGGCTCTTGCTTTTCTTCATTTGGTTGGAAGGTGGAAGAAAGTAACTCCAGTTGTAAGGGTTATTCATTCCAGAATGTAACTCCAGCTGTTGATAGTTTGGTTATTAATTCGAGGGTTATTTTGTTGCAGCTGGCTCATGATATGTGCTGATAAGTTGTGAAACTATTTATAAAAAATTTTGATTTTGATACTTCTACCTCCTAATGTCTGTTCTTCCATTCAGTGCTTTGAAATCCTGTCACTTGTTTCATCTTTAGTTCTAGGTTTGCTACCTTAGGTGAAAGGCGAGATCCCTTTTGGGTGAAATAAATTGATTCCAATTCCAAGGGTTATTCATTTCAGAACAGTTTTATGAGATTAAAAGCTCGACTCTCACTTAATTTCGACTTGGTTAGTTTTGTTGTCGATGTTTTGGTTATTCATTGGTGGGTTATTTTGCTGCAGGTGGCTTATGATAAGTGTTGATAAGTATCGCAATAGTTTGTAAATCATTTGGTTACACCTTTCTCATGATGCCTTTTCATCTATTTACTTATGGGAGTGGTTTTTCTGTTTCTCATGATGTGTCCTGTTGAATATGTGCACCTTTCTGATTTGATGTTGCTAGGGTGTCAAAAATCGACTCTTCTATGTAAATATTTGACTTTTCATTTTGTTGATAGGTGTTTTATTGTTTGCTTCTGTTTCTGCCGGCTAACATGTTTAGATTAGTTGGCCATTTTGTGGATTTGGTTACAAAGTAGCCAACTAATCTAAACATGTTGACAAGTCAGGAACATTTGTAATTCATGTTCTTTTGGTTTGAAAAAACTATCCGTTTCTGTTTGACTTATTATATTTATGTTATATTATTATTTTTCTTGCAGCTGACATTGATTTGAAGGTTTCTGATAAAGGCAAATAGAGGATAGATTTTACTTTCCTATTAAGTTTTTTGGCCAAGATTTATGTTTGAACTTTTAAGATTTGTTTTTGTTCTCTCTAATATTTGAATGTCTTGGTTTTTGATTGTTGGCATATCATGTTGCTGTTCGTTCACAATGGTCTTGTTAAGTAGCTGGGTTTAACGTAGAATTCAGTTGTATCTTCTTTTTTATGATTTTGTTCTATTTTGAAATTTTGTCCTTCATAGTGTTTCCTGAATGTATGGCTTTAAATGTGAGTTTTTCTGATTCAGGCCAAGGGTGGGACTCTTATGTGTCTTTGTTGATGAAAGAATATAGCTTCAGTTAAAAGGGTTAATTATTCCACATTAGTTCCTATCTGAATTCCCATCAGTTTCAAGTCGAATTTAATCGTTTTGACTTTTGTTGTTTTGATACTTAATTTCAGGATTATTGTGCTGCAGATGACTTACAATTATGTTGACAAGTCGTTAACATTTGTAAAAGAATTGGTTACATCTATCTCCTTTTAATGCCTTCCCTTTTGTGAGTGTTATGAAGTTCTGTTATTTTTAGTGTTTCAACCTGTATATATGGCTTTTGATTTGAGGTTTGATTTAGGTGAAGAGCAAGACTCTTTTCTCTCTTTTCTCTCTTTTGTTTGGCTTGATTCCTTAATTTCAACTTGAATTTTTTTGGCTTGGCTCTTGTTGTTCTCAGAGATTAGTTGGAGTATTTTGCTGCATTTGGCTTACGATGTGTGCTTATGAGCTTTACAATAGTTTGTAAATTTATGTGGTTAAACTTCTCTTATTGCATTTCTTCTATTTGCTTATGGTAGTGGTTCTAGTCTTGATAATATATCTCCTTTAATGTGTGCGCTTTTTTGTTTGAGATGGGTGATAAGAGTGATGCAGGTTGCAATTAACCTGCTCTATTTATTAGTTACAGATTATTTTATTTTGGGTATTTCCCCACCTTTTCAATTTCAATTGACTTTTGATTTTGTTGATAGATGTTTAATTGTTTGCTTCTGTTGCAGCCAAGCTAACATGTGTTATAATTTCTCATGCTATGTTATAATTTGGTTTGAATTATGTTGTTTGATGTTGAATTGTTGAACCTATATGTCCTCTACTATTGTTTTGTTTAATGTTTAGAATGCATTCTCTTTTTATCAACTCACTTTGAAATTTGTCTCCCATAAGATTTCATCTAAAATATGTCTTTTATTTGTTACCTGAAGATGATATGATGTATGCTTTTTTATTTAATTTTAATTTAGAAATTGGAGTTTTAATTTTAAATATGGTCCTAACCCCTTTTTAACTCCGCCTACATCTGTAGCCGGTCCCAAGCCCGGATAAAGGAGGAGGGAGGAGGGTTGTGTGAGTACTTGATAGCCAACGTAAAATTATGTCGAATTAATGTTCATCAAGCAATTTAGGTAGTTGATCTACAAATTGTGCAAGGTTTTGTTGTTAATTTTGTGATGAGATAAATTTCAAAGAACATATTCATATTATTCAATCTGATGTCAACAAGTATTTGGGTAGTTTGAAATTTCACTTTGTAGTTGCTTTGTGTTTTCAATCCCTGTACTTGGTTACTTTAGGTAAGTTTCTAACATATAAGGATGTTATTTTAAGTAACAATCACAAGTTTTGTCTTTATCGTCCTTTAAAAGTGCTAAAATTTCTTCTAAGGATGGTGAGGGATAAATTGATTGGAATAAACCATGTTACATAAAGATTCATTTTACTTTTTGATATTCAACTTATATCTACCTATCTATCAGTTGATTGTCAAATTATAACATTAGGGCCATAGTTTTGATTAAAATATTTTTGATCAACACAAAATGATAATTAACATTTATTTAAGCACGAGCAAGATTTGGAGGAATTACAAGATAAATAATAGCTTTATTAAAAATAAAGGAATGATTCTTTCATTAAGCACTTACTCTTGGCCTTGGCTTTTTATAATTTCTAATAAAGGACTTTCATTTATATAACTCCTTGAGTTGCTCTATCTCATTAGGGATCTTAGAAAGACTTCTATTCATTTGTGTGCCTAACAAATTCATATTGAATTCCATTTTTTGGATTCTCATATTTACTTAATCCAAGAAAGAACTTTCTTCATTCGATAAATCATTACAAGGCTGATTTACATTACAAGGCTAATTTACAGGTAAATCTGTTTCCATCTGCTTAAGCCATTACGTTTTCCAACCCATAATATATTCAATATCATAACCATAAAGACATCACTTTGCCATTTAATTAACATATTATTAGTTCCTATTCCTTATTTAACCAATATTTTACATGGGAATTATTCAGTTTTGAGGACAATTTTTTTAGGGAAAATAACAAATAAATAACTTCGAATATTTAAAAGGACAAGTAAGGAATTCAAACTTCCAAAATCACAAGTAAGAAATTTCGAATTCCAAAAGAACAATTAAGGAACCAGACAATTGTTAATTACTATGTTCCAATTGTTAATTTTTATTGAAATTTCTTACTTGTCCTTCTGGACATTCGGAGGTATTTATTTGTCATTTTCTCAATTTTTATATAATCAATTCAAATTACATGGGAATTTTTCAGTTTTGAGGACAATTTTTTATATAATCAATTCAAATTATTCTATTGCTTTGACAATAGCCAAAAATTCTTTCTAATTTAAATTATGGAGTATTTACTTTGAACATCATAAACTTTGCACTTGTATACCTTGTAATTAATTTTTGTTCCCCATTATTCTCATGATATAAAGTTGCTCCTCAATAATTTTTAGAGGCATATATATGAGGGGAAGGGGGGGAGGAGAGAGAGGGAGGTGGGGTAGGAGAGTGATTTTTTATTTTTTAAGGTGGGTTTCACACACTCAAAAATTATAGTATTTGAGGTGGGGTAGTATTAATTAAGTTCAAGGGTATTTTAGTATTTTCCAGTTGCTCAGTGGCTAAATTGAACCATTTTATTGTTCATTGGTCAGAATCAGACCATTTATTGTTTCTAAGCCAAATTGATACTTTTAAAATAGTTTAGTGGTCAGAATGATCCTTAACCCAAATAACAAAATAAAAAAAATAATATTATAAAAATTTACTATATATAAGTACTACCTCCGGTCCTAAATATAGGACTTAGATGACTTTTTTTTAGAGGTTAAGGTTGCAAAATAGTCTATTAAATTATAACATATTTGATACTAGTATATTTTTAGGTTAACCATTAGTTTATAAGTTAAATAAACTAGTTTAAGGGGAAAAATTAGGTAAATCAATTTATAATTAACTTATTTTGCCTTTTTTTAGGATTTTTCAAAATAGTCAATTAGGTCTTATATTTAGGACCGGAGGGAGTATTATATAAACACACACACACATGTATATAACTTGCATATTGTGTGTTAGGTAGTGTGTATGTGCATTATATACATATTAATATATATAACTTTATAATATATGTAGATATAACTAATATACACACACACATGAATTACAGGCGGTGAACTAACCAATCATATTCATATATATACATATTCATATATATATATATATATATATATATATGCAAAACATTAAAATTAAATATGTTCAATAGGATTTTTCGTGAAAAATTAAAGGGCATATTAATTACACGCGGCTAATCAATCAATCGAATTCATTGTGAGTTTGTGACAGGACAGCCTCTCTAATACTCCGATAGAGGTTAGAATATGATGCAATAAAAATAAATAAATAAATATATAAGTAATATAATATATATGTGTGTGTATCAACAACATTGAAATGTGTAAAGAATATACCTTAATATTTTTCTGATCAAAAAAAAAAATACCTTAATATTTTAGAGTAAACTCGTGCCGATAACGTGTTATGAAAATAAGAAAATATAAAAGCTTTAGAAGAAGAAGAAGAAGAAGAAGAAGAAGAAGAAGAAGAACTAACAAACGATAGTGATGAAGAAAAGAGAAAATTGGAAGAGGGATTTTTTGGAGAGAAATGAGAGAAATCTTTGTTCATCTTTGGTTACATCATACGGAGTATATAGTAGTTGATCTCTTATTTATAGGCCACCAACCTCAACTAGATTAAAAAAAAATAAATATCAAATTCAATCCTCATAAGTGACAATATTGTAACCCTTGAGTTATGACAATAACCACTCCTAAAGACAATTCATTAGAAAGGTTATTGAGAAAATTAAAAGTAGTAGTTTGTGAATGTCTGGACATCTATATAATCAAATATTTATTACAATATTACTATTATCTCCAAATAGGACATATCTTGTATTGATTTGATTTTTTTTTTGTTTATTCACAATTTTTTTATAGAAGAATTTAAATTATTTTGTTATAGGGCAAAAGTGTTGATCTAATAATTAACTATTTCACTTCTATCATAAATAATAAATGACTATTTGGTGGTGCAGAAATAATATTCAACTTTCTTACCCATTGCAAAAATGATAAAATCGGTGCTAAAATGTTAATTTGTAGTTTTGTGTAATCTTTCTGATATTTTTTTAAAGTGAAAATATCATTTTACCCTTCTCAATTAAAACCAAAACTTTCTTCCACTTCCCTTTCTCTTCCCCTTTAAGAAGAAGGTTTAGGTTTTAATTGAGAGGGGTAAAAAGATATTTTTACTTTAAAAAATAATATGTTGAAGAGGAAGTGTTGGAGTTTTATTTGAAAGGGCAAAAAAGTATTTTCATACTCAAACATAATATAAGCAAGGTTCATTTAACGTTGATTTAAGAAAACATAACATATGTTCCATGACCAATAGAACGCTCCGACACAATCATTTTCTTACTCTTACATACAAATAGTTTAATTAATTAACAAAATTATCACACTAGTTCATACTTATTAATTACTTACTAATTACTTAAAAAAAGAGTTTATCACACTTTCATTTCCCCAAATATTTTTTTTTTTTAATTCACAAGAGTACACGAGTATATAAAACAAGATAACAATCTGATTGGTGATTGCCCTATAAGTTGGCCAGTTCGACTCTCATCACTCTTCTCTGCAGCATTCAGTCAGTCTTCTCTCCACTCTGTCTTGATATATCGGCGGAAAGTGTTGGGCCCACCCAGGCTTATGGGCCAACTTCGTGGATTGGGCCTATGAGACCCGACCCGACCCGACCCGACATAGCCCATTCATCATCATCTTTTGCCCCTATATCATAACAGAAGAAAAGGAGGCGAAGCTTGAAGTGAGACAGTATATATATATAGTGATACGCACACACATAGATACATACACAGTAGTCTCTCAATCCTCATGCATGCTTTCAGAGCAACCTCAACTTCAACTTCCAAGTGTCATCACTCTTATCACTATGTATATATTCACCTTAAACTTTTTCGTTCATCTAATTTCTACTCTATTTATTTATTTATTTGTTTGTTTGTTTGTTTATTTGTTGTCTTGTTTAAGTTTCTCTTGTTATGCTTGTTTAGGGCTATGAAGTTTGTGGAGAACGATGTATCCAACGGAGTTTGTGCAGGACGCCAAGTAATTAGTACCTATAAACCTTTAATTAATCTTTTTATTTATTATGTTAATTAATAATTAATTCTCTGCTCATTTTAATGGATTTTGTGCCTGAGAACATTGAAAAACTGCCTAGAATTTGGTTCTCTCTTGTCGCTGTTGGTGACATTCCTTGCAACTATGACTTTGATTTTGGAGTTAGTTTTGTGTTAAAGGTAGAATAGAATGGAGATTTCAGAGCTAGCTAGTTGTTGGATTTTATGTGTGAGTACTGAGTAGCTGTGTGAGAATGTTTGTGAAATTATGGATTTATGTTGATATTGTGGTGAATTATTGAATGAAGTGAGTTTTCTAGTGTTCTTGATTGGAGAGTTTATTGTGCTGAGTTTGACTTTGAACACGATTGAGGAGTATTTTACTTGACTGACTGAAGCTGGGATGGCGGAGGGGGAGCTAGAGAGGAGGGAGAGAGAGAGAGAGAGAGAGAGAGAGAGAGAGAGAGAGAGAGAGAGAGAGAGAGAGAGAGAGAGAGAGAGAGAGAGTGGAAGCCATTGATGAATGAGAGGTTGAACTGGATGAGGTGGAAAAATAAGAATGTATGTGACTGCTATGTGAGTAATGATGGTCAAAAATTAATGGTCAAACTAACTTAAGGTTAGAAAAGGGTGACATTACTCCAGATTTAAACTTCATTGGTTTAATTGTTCCTAAAAGAACTTCTAGGGTGGGGGCGCTCTCTTGGAAAACTTTCAGGGAGCATTTGATGTTTAACCCTTTTAAGAATTATGAATTGCAAGCAGATTTACATTCCTATCAACTGATAATATCATGATTTATTTATATATAAGCTCGTGGCATTGCGCTTCCTATGGTGTGGCGAATGGATTAGTATTGTTGGTTAATGTGAAAATGGACTTGAATTATGTTTAGGTTTATTTGACCCTTAATTCACTTGGCGAGCCATTTTATTATGCATTTCTTATGGGCAAAATTGTTTTGTTGATGTCATCTTTGATTGCTTAGGTCTCAATGGTCCATTTTGTGGTGGTCAAGAGAACCAAGGAGGACGAAGTAAAAGGAGGAAGGTTAGTTTTTGAGTTTGTTCTTGAAATATTTCTCTTGTTGCACCCCAGGCTGATCTATCAACTTCCTTTAAACTCTCAGGTTTCTGAGGGTGCCATTGGAAGTCATCCAAAATCAAATAAAAAAGCGCCAATGAGAAAATACGGTATTGGAAAAGGCTTGATGACAGTATGGAGGGCTACTAATCCGGACGCTGGAGATCTTCCTATTGGCTTTGGGCTTGGTGATAAGCCACGGAAAACTCTAAACTATGCTGTATATTTTTCAACTAGTAAACTTTATGCTCTGGCTTTGGTCCTGGAATCACACCATCTTGTGATATTTATTGATGGTTGTTTGCTCTGAACAGGCAAGACGAAGAACTGAGCTACAAAATGGGAGAAATAGAAGAAAAGAAAAGAGGAAGTCTTTCACGCAAAGAAGAGTTGTAAATTGAAATCAAATTTTCTTTTTCTTTTTTCTTTGATGAAATTAAAGTTAGTTTGTTTGGTAAGTTTACAACTTGCTCTTATCTTTCAGATGAAATATAACCAGGATGTTAGTCAGATTGAACAGCAGAAGGAAAAATGTGAACTAGTTTTGGGTGGATTTATAACTGAGGAGGAATTTGATCGAACGTCATTTTTAATCGATGATGAAGAGATAGAGATGAGAGAGTTACAAACAAGGCCAGATACGCATCCATGTTCTGATCATCCTGCTTTCAGTGGAATTCTAGGTTGCTCTCTATGTAAAGGTTAGTTGGGATTATAATTTTAACTGTTGGGAGAACTAAATTTTGTGCTCTGATATCTTCTTGAGACTAAATCTGAGTCTTTCCTTTTAACAATTGCTTGTGAATTTTACAGATGTGCTGCCTAAGTTTCCCCCAACAACTGTTAAGAAGAAGAGGCCCATCTGTTTGCATCCTTGGGACTTCTCTCCAGAAACTGTGAAGAAACTGTTTAAGGTACTTGCAAACAACAAATTGTGATTTGAAAGATATGGGTTCTTTAACTGTTTATACTTTTGAGTTATTTTTATATTATTTAAGTTTTATGTGGAAACATAGGTGACTGAATAATTCGACGGATATTCATTGATATGATATATATTATAATACAAAAGCTTCGTAAAAGATAATATACTTCTCCAACAAGTTTACCTAATACTATTCCCTAATAACTTAATTTCCTAATACTATAATTGATAATTATGACTAAGATTCTACTAATACAAATAGGAAATAAACATTACCTTCATAATTTCCAATGTTTGATAAGCATCTCTCTCTTCTCATGCTGTCTTAAATTCTTAGTAATAAAAACATTTTATTTTTATTTATACATATTGTTAGTTTATATTTTTTCCCTAGAAAAAGATGGAGGAATTGTTATGTTATAGTAATACATGATTGATGTTACTGCTGCTGCTTTTATCTTCTTATTTATACTTATATAACTTGGACAATTGATACATATATACTTAAACAAGGATTATCTTTAAGCCCACATTTGTTTAACTTAGTCGTAGATACGTTCTAGCGGAGATTTTCAAAGAAGAGGTCCATAAGTGCATGCTTCTTGTTGATGATATATTTTTTTGAGCTGAATCAAGAACTTTAAATTAGAGATATAGAGAAATGCTCTATAGATGAAGGATTCCGGTTTAAGTATGATTAAGCCAGAATATATTTAAACTGGTAGATCAAACCACTCTTAAGTAAAAACGTTTAAAAATAATTGGGATTATTTAGGTAACAAGATTGTGGGATTGATGACCATGTTTATCATATGATTCAATTTGGGTGGTATTAAGTGGAGAAAAGATGCTAAGATGTTGGGGATAGCTGAGATAAGAGTATTGAGATCGATATAGGAAATGGTAAATTTCGTAATGATCATATATATGAACAAGTTGGAGTGGCGCCAGTGTGAATAAATGGTAGAAAAACATTTGAGGTGGTTTGGATATGTTCAAAAGGGCTATTGGATTTGCCAGTAAGGAGGGTAGATCAAACACTATGGAGTCCTGTTATAAAGGTAGAAGGAAAATTGAAGTGAACACTTAGTGAAGTTGTAGAGTGAAATTTTTTTTAACAATACATATAAATATTTGGTTATTGAGAATGATGGTGTAGTATGATCATGCATTCTCTCCCACCTAGAGGGATAAGATTTTTTTGTTATTGTTGTATATAACTTGGGCAATGATAAATATAAGTGCTTGTGCACCCACTGAAACATGGAGGCTATGCATATGATGTAGTGAAAGTCAGTGCATTTTTTTCCGGATTGAAGCTTAGAATGAGGCAATCTTGTATTGATTTTGTACTGAATTTGACTTAGATGAACTGTTGAAGCACAATTTTTTTTCCTGCATGCTTCTTTTATGCTTTTTGGTTGGGACAGAAGCAAGTTATTATTTTACCTTGCATTGCAACCATTATCTTTTAAAGTTGATTTGGTCATGTATTGAAACAGTGCTACCATCTTGCTTTTCATTTTTCCTTGTCACTTATACTCTTTTATCATCGCAAAAGAAAATAGAAACTGACCTATTTCCTTTAACAGGCATTCCATTTTCTTTATACATATGCTTCTGTTATTGATATTTTCCCGTTCACTCTTGATGAGTTTGTACAATCGTTCCATGATAAGGTAATACCTCATTGTATACTAAGCTTATCTTAAGGAAGCACTTTTCTATGTCCTGTTCAATTGTTTTCTTTATTTTGCTGTCATTTTAACATACAAATTGCATCCCACTTCCCTGCGCATGTCTCTCAGGACTCAATGCTACTTGGAAAGATTCATGTGGCCCTTCTTACGCTTCTTCTTGCTGACATTGAAGTGGAACTGTCAAGTGGATTTCTTCCTCATTTAAATAAATCGTGCATCTTTCTTGCATTGATTCACTCGGTGAGCATCTTTGTTGAAGTTCTTTCTTTTTACGACATTTTTTTATCAACTTTTTTCTCAATTCTGCAAATCAAATAACCCATGGACTTGCAATTTCGCTACAGTGACTTAATGTGTAACTTTATTTATTAAAGAGAGACTTTTTACACTTCTTTTTTTTCTAAAGTCAAGTAAGTAAGCTTTACATGTTTATCATAATAATATGATTTAAGCAGGTTGAAAATCTAGAATGTTCTCTTGACTTCTGGAAAAGATCACTTAACCCCCTTACATGGATAGAAATACTGCGACAAGTTCTGATTGCTGCTGGTTTTTGTTCGAAACAAGATCCTTTGCGAAGAGAAGCATTTAGCAAGGTATTCTACAGATACAATTCTAGGATTGGCTTTGATAAACCTTATATTTGGCAAGTGTTCCAGAAGATATATATGCATACAAGATATATATGCATATATTTCTAAAAAAAAATATGTCAGTGCATATCTGGAAAAGCTTTGTCTGTTTGCATAATGCTAAGCTGGATAATTCTGTGTTTGTTTGTCTACGCTTGATCAGCTGCAATCTGATAATCTGATACTATAGATTATTTATTGAAAATTTTTTTCGCTGATTTATTGATAATGAAATCAGCAATAGTAAATGCATCTACCTCTTCAATGTGCATCTTTTTTCATGTAAAAGAGAAAGAAATGATGTTTTGCCATTAGATAAAGTAGTAAATAATAGACTGTTCAGCATATTTCTTGACCATTTACTTACTACTCTTTGATGTCAATAAATTCAAGAATTGAAGTCAATGGATGATATTTATTATAAAATTCTTCTAAACTTATAGTCATGTATTATATCATGTTGAGAGTTTTTGAATTTACAATGAAACTTAAATTCAAAAGACATAATTCTGTAAGGTTCAGGGAATTGGAATTTATGAATGAAATAAGAATCTGTGGATTCAAAAGACATTAACCATTAACATTTTAATGGTATAGGGCAAAATTGCTACATATTGAAATTTTTGGGGCTATTTTGAAACCAAAAGAAAACTCCGGGGTAAAATAGCTTCAATGTGAAAACTTCTGGGACAAGTTTGCCCATAAACCCTATCTTTTAAAATGCTAAGAGTCTTTAAATCGGTCTCATTTAATTAGAAACTAAGCTCAGGGAGATTTCCAATGATTAGTCATTTCCCTTTTGTAGATTCAATTTGAGATTGTTCTGTTCGGTGGAATGTGAACTGTAATTGTGGCAAAAAAAAAGTAGCAAACTTGAATTTGCACCTATCACATTCAAATTTGATTAGTGGTTAAAATTTAATTTTTCGTAGAGAATTATGTGATAGCTATCAGATTCAAAATTTGCACATCTCCTTGCCACAACTTAAAATTTATTTTTCATTCGACATAACTTTCTCAATTTAATCCATGGTAGCAAAATGATCTAGAATTCGAAAGTTGTGAGTTTAGTTTATGATGCAATGTGGGCATGTGGCCCATTCAAAACCTCTTTGTATTTGCAAAAGTTATGGCCACAATGATGAGCACAGGTCTAAAATGCTTTTCTCACCAGATTAAGGCTTCATTTTTACTTTAGTTAGATGTCATTAAAAAGCATAGTCAATATTGATAGGTTTAAAGTGCAATTTTACCAATGGACTACGTTTACAGTTGTAGCTAGCACAATTGACAATAAAAGGTCCAGAATCACCAACTGATCTTTAACTAGGGGCATATTTACTTAAACATTTTATTTTAAGTAATATTATTTAGGGTTTAAAAGGCAAACTTGTTTGACCGAAATAGAAGGTTTTGGTGAATATGCCCCTAGTTAAAAGGTAGGTTGGTAATTCTAGACCTTTTTATTACCAATTGTGCCAACTGCAACCATGGCAAGAGTCTGTTGGTGAATTTGCACTTAAACGCATTTTGATATGAAAACTTTGACGCATAGGTATTTATGGTGTTTGAAATGTTTCATCGAAGGTTGGAGTTGAAATATTTTTGACCTTTGCTCACAATGGATGGGAGGGTAAATTCGAATTTCATGGACACAATGAATATGGAAGGGGGAAGAAATTCAAATTTGTGATGTGAATTTGAATGCTAGGTTAATCCTAAGTACAATAAGTAGGTCGACTTATAGGGCCCTTTGTGCTAACCAACAAAGGGAAAATAAGTTTTTGATGCAAATTTGCCTGACTAATGTGTCCCTCCATTTGAAAATCCAAATTTTCCTCTTTCTTCGCAACATCTTCAACATACAAACTAGCATTTTGTTCTAACTGGTAACTCTCATACTAAAGAGCTGCTGAGGCTTTAACATGGGTTGTTTCTTATCTTTTCTGTTTCTCTTGATAGTTTTTTTTTTTGGTTTTTTTGTCATTCTAGGTGACCATATATGTATATATCTTAATATATTATCTTGTGTGTGTGTTTTTCTGTAGGAATTAAATCTCCTTGTAAAGTTTGGTTTATCTGCTGGCACCTTGAAGGGCGAGTGTTTTAAAATTTTGTCAGCCCAAGGAAATAATGGGTCAAAAGTATCTGAACTTGCAAAGTCACCACAGGTAACTATCTGTATGATGTATTTATCCTGTATCAAACAAGAACTTAAATGGTTCGATGAGTAAATGCTATATAAAGAGGAAAACTTGTGGAACAGAAAAAATAGTTGGCTATTTTTGTTTTGTTCATAATTCATACTATTATATTTTTGGATCAGAGTATAATTTATCTACTTATTTGATGAATTTCATTTTTATTGTGTTATGAAGATTGTTGAATTGAGCCTTGCCAGCACAACAGAGGAGCTGGAATCATTAATATGTTCAACCCTGTCAAGTGACATTACTTTATTTGAAAAGATTTCATCATCTGCATATCGACTTCGCTTGAGCTCTTTAAAGAAAGACATTGATGACATTGAGTCAGATACTGAAGACTCTGGAAGTGTAGATGATGAAGTTAATGACAGTAATACATGGAGCAATGGTGATGATTTAAAATGTGATTCAGGAAACTCCAGCTTGCAGAAATTGAAGCTGGAAAAACATTCTTTAATGAAAAAAGATATGCTTGTGGCATGCAATGAAATTGATGAGAGCCATCCAGGAGAAGTGTGGCTGTTAGGATTGATGGAGAGTGAGTATTCAGATTTGAGCATTGAAGAAAAATTGAATGCACTAGTGGCTCTTACTGACCTTCTCTCTTCTGCTCCCAGCTTTAGGATGAAGGTAAAGTACTTTATCTTTCATATTGTCTTTGAATAGTTAACCCCCTAGAAACTGGAGTAAAAATTGAGGTCAGAGTGCAAAGTCCTGCAATCCAAGTATATTAAGGAGTAAGATACTAAACTGTTTTTGATACGTAGTTTCCCTGTAGAAAACTCAAAAGGAGGGGAAAGCAATAGCTTTGAACCATTTTTCTAATTATATGTTTATGAAAGTAAGGTTATACTCCCTCCATTCCTAAATATAAGATCACTTTTGAAATTCAACTTGTTCCTAATTATAAGATCACTTTCTAACTTTTCCCAACTTTTTCTCAAATTAACCCTAAATGCTTATCTATAATAACAAGCAAAAGAGAAAGAGTGAGGATAAAGGTATATAGTTGGGATAAATTGGTAATATCATATGTAAATAACTATCTTAACTAACTTCCTTAATCTACTCAAATTAGGGAAAGTGATCTTATATTTAGGAACGGGGGGAGTATTAAATAGTTACTATTTTGTTAGCCTTTTCACTTTATTAAATAATTTTGTTTCATAATGTTAAATTGGACTATCTTTTTCACAGGATCCAATAAATGTTGCTTCTGATTACAGTTCTAGCATCCAGTTACGTGGTTCTGGTGCAAAAATAAAGAGGCCAATAGTAAAGAAGCCTGGTTCATATCGGAACCAGATCAGACAAATGCATTATGTTAAAGGGCATTCATCATTGAACCTTCATTCCTATCCAGTGGATTCCTCGTTATTATTCTCAAATATCTACAGTGACAGGGAATCCTTTGAGAAGGAGAAAGAAGCAGCCATAGTACATTCAACCATTTCACACCCCATGCAATCTGTCTTTTTGGGAGCTGACCGTAGGTACAATAGATACTGGCTTTTCTTAGGGCCTTGCAGTGTGAGTGACCCTGGCCATAGAAGAGTTTACTTTGAATCGTCTGAAGATGGTCACTGGGAAGTGATTGATGATGAAGAGGTGTATATCTTACCATAATGATTCGTAGCCCCATTTGATTTTTTGTGATGCTTTAGAATCATAATGAATGTGAAATGCGTTAGTGGTACTTGAAAGGGGAGTTAGTTATTTTCTATTTTATTCTAAATATGTTAAATATACCCTTTGACTAACATAGCCTGTAAATAGATAAAGTCTCACTAACCTATTTGCTCAAGACCTTTAATGATTGAATGACACAGACTGATTCTCTCATCTATCTAATTCCCTCTTTAAACCATCCATTTTCTCTTCCTATCTTCTTCCTATTTCTTTCTTCATCTCCTATACAACTTTGCCTTAATTACAGAGTTGCATCATTTTCCTTGTTAACCCATTAATTCTATGTTAAAAATACAGTAATGGGAGTAGAAATATATCAGTTAGTATGTGTTATGATGTCTGTTGGTGCATTGTATTTTAGTGCTAATAATAATTGTGTCATTATTCTAAACTATATGCAGACTTTTTGTGCCTTGTTGTCAGTTTTGGATGATAGAGGTAAGCGAGAGGCACTTCTTATGGAATCTTTGGAGAAGCTGAAAGTCCCTCTTTGTAGAGCTATGTCCATTGTGAAGGTCAACCTTACTGCAATGCCTCACTACTCAAATTCGGGCAAATCTGACCTCGATAGGATCACTGAGGACAGCTATTCTCCAATATCTGATGTGGATAACCTGAGTCTGATTGAGTCGGCCAAAGACTCTCTACCTTCCACTGGGGCTGTGGTAATTGGAGATGGGAAAAAGGGAGCAGAACAAAGGCAAAGGTGGTTCCGTCTCCAAGCATATGATTCATGGATTTGGAACTCCTTTTATTTAGATCTCAATGTTGTGAAATATGGTAGAAGGTCTTATATTGACTCTCTGGCGAGATGTGACAGTTGCCATGATCTATTCTGGAGGGATGAGAGACACTGTAAAATTTGTCATATGACATTTGAGCTTGATTTTGATCTTGAAGAAAGATATGCGATCCACACAGCCACGTGCAGGGAGAAAGAAGACAGCAACAGTTTTCCAGATCACAAAATCTTATCATCAAAAATCCAATCACTGAAAGCTGCAATTTATGCTATAGAGGTGAATTGAAATTCACATGTTCCAAATTTAGTTTTTCCATAGATGTAAGCCATGAGATATATATTAAAAAATGCATGTGAATTAAATATATTACAAGTGTCTTTCCAAGAAGAGAGAAAAAATGTTTATGAAGTTGGTGGAAATTAGGGTTTATGAGTGGGAATTAACATTTTACTCTTGCTCTTAGTTATGTTAGGACAAGTAACTCAGTTTTTGGTTGCTTCATTGGATAATGATTACTGTTATTAACTTTAGAAAGAGTCAATATTCCACATTGATACTTCCATTCAATGAAGCGTCGTTTTTTATGGTCTTCCACTGAGACTTTTTATTAACTTCTACCTTTGTCTAGATACTGGGTTTTATATAAATTCAGTCCTCAGTGTCTACTAGCAAATTCGTACACAAACACCCATCTGTATTATATATTTGTGCGTATACATTTAAATTTCCCTTTTTTTGGTGTCTTACTCTTCTATTTGTGCAGTCGGTTATGCCTGTAGATGCGCTGGTGGGTGCTTGGAGGAAGTCTGCTCATAAGCTTTGGATCAGACGACTCAGGCGCACTTCAACTTCAACTGAGCTTTTTCAGGTTTTTTTTTTCTTTTCTGTTTTTTCTTTTGACTCATTAGTGTTTTTGTCTCTCAAAAGTAGTTTTTATGCTGACTTCTGTCTTCATCTCTTTATGCGATGCATATACTAATTTGTAGGTTGTTGCTGATTTTGTTGGTGCTATCAATGAGCACTGGTTATCTCAATGCAGTTTTCCAGATAGTGTGGTTGAGGAAGTCATTGCTTCTTTTGCATTTATGCCCCGTACTTTATCAGCTCTTGCTCTTTGGTTAGTGAAGTTGGATTCCATTGTTGCTCCATACTTGGAGAATGTCCTGCCTACAAAGAAGCAAGTCATTTCAAAGAGGTAGAGTTTTTTTGGTGGGTATTGAAGAGTTAAATATTTTATTTTGAATTAAGCAGGAATTAATATATCACATTGGATTGGATTGCTATAATGGTGGGGTTCTGTAGTTGTATATTATGCAATCATGATTAAAGTTTGGTTGTTAGGATTTGATTAAAGTACTCTCTGGTCCTATTTATAGGCAGAGAAAAATTTTGTATTTATTCTTATATACAAGTCACTTGTTAAATATTTCATGTGAATGTATATGTTTATCCTTCATTTATTAAGTATTGACTTTAATTACATGTGAAATAGTCGATATTAAATATGGGTAAAGTTGTAGATTTGTTATATTTTAGTGGAAAAATTGAGGTTTAAGATTTTCTTTAGATTGTGTAAAATATGTTGGAAGTGACTAAATAATAGGAACATGGATGGATTTATTTTATAAAAATTTGGATAATATATTTATTGTATAATGTATAAGGATTAAATGTTGAGATATTAGAATTGATATTATGAGATGTTAGGATTTGCTTTAGATTAAACACTTAGGATTTAACTTTGATAAAAAAACAATATTTAGGGTTTTGAATTTTATCTTTAATTGTGATTTGGATAATCCATGACTCATGGATAAGGGAACTCATCATTATTATTTTGTCAGTCTATTATTTTCTACCCTTAGATTTCTTCCTCTATTGTCTGTATTCTTTTCTCTCTTCCCACTTTTCTGCGTACCCAGAAATTTTTTTTTATTCGTGGAATGAAAGCCAATCTTTCATTGGCCACGTGAGCATTTCACTCTGAATAACTGAATACCAATCTAAGAAAGATGAACAATTATGGAAGAAGGGTTGTCAATCTCAGAAAGTGTAAACTATACAATTTCTTATTAATAAATAATAATTTTCTAAAGATCAAAAGCCATTCTCAGGCTCCATGGAAGGTTGAGAGAACAAAAGTTCAGAAAGCATTAATGAACCCATCCAATGAGATCAGAGTAGGATCCAAAGAATTCCAAAATGCATCATTTTGGAATTTCTCCATCATGGTATCATCTTGCTCTTTCCGGCCATGATGAAGCAACTCTGTTATCATCGCCACCACCTTCACTGGGTCAGCCATTGTCGCCATCATGAGTGTCACATCAAAGGAAGGAAAACAAGAAATTGGTAATTGGTGACATATAATAAGGATCGGATGGAGTACTTAACAAGGTGATGAAGTAGTGAAATTTGTATTGGAAAAGACTTACCAGTGGGAATATTGGTAACCGTGAGTGGCACTATTGCTTAGGGCTTGTTCTTGGAGCCCTTTGGTCTTCCTTAGATTCCATTGGATGTGGTTGTTGTTGGAGTTATTCACGTAGTCCGTGTTAGAACCACCAATTTCCATCACCCACCCATAATTATTGTCACGAACCACTCATAATTAAAGTAAAAATACTAAAATAATAAATTTCCGGAGATGCCCAGAACAATCCGGGATAATCCGGAACAGTCTAGATCATTCTGGGACATTCTAGAATGCTCTAGAACACTCTGGAATCTTCTAGAATTCTCTAGAAGAAAGTGGAAGCATCTGGAAGATCCTGGAAGCTTCTGGAACTCTGTAGAAGCTTGTAGAGCTTTATGGAGAATCTTGGAGTATTCAGGAATATTCTAGAATAGTTTAGAATATTGTAAATAGTTAGAGAGATTGGTAGAATATTCTAGAGAATCAATTGTAACCGTTAGATCAAATAGATCTTAGCCGTCCATTGAGGAGGTGGAATTAGTATATATAGGCCTCACCACCTCTCATTTTCAACCAACCAAAGTTAGAGAACTTTGTAAAGACCTTTGAGAGAGATTAATAGAAAGTTCCTTTCCTTGTAAATCAAAGTTCCTTCATATTACTTAACTTCTTTTGAGAGTTAAGAGTAAGGCTGACTAGCATTCTAGAGTGAGAAGTTTGCTAGTGCCGCACGTGACAAATTGGTATTAAAACCAAGTCCGTGACAGTTGGTATCAGAGCCCAAGGTTGAAGGTTCGTCGGAACAAGGAGGGAAATGGAAACTGGGAGCAACACTTCTCAGGTGGAGAAGGGAGTTGAGAAGAAACAAAAGAGCCAGAGGTCTCGTTCGAGGGAACCCATGGAAGGATTCGAGTCACGGCTAGCCAAGGTGGAGTTGGCCATAGTCGATGGGGAGGAAAGGTTTGAGGAGGTAGGGCGGAACATGGAGGAGTTCCGTGAGGAGGTGCTAACCGCCATCAACAAAGTACTCGCCCAATGTCAGGATCGGGTAGATTCCATGGAGGAGTCTCATAGGGCTGAAGTTTCTTCACTTCGTGTGGAACTCAGTGAGGTTAAGGAGGAGCTCGCGTTGTGCAAGAAAACACTTGCACATGATGTTCCATCAACGTCTGAGGTAAGGACTACTCCCTCTAGAGTTGATGTTCCACGACCCAAATCCTTTAAAGGATCAAGGAACGCGAAGGAACTTGATAATTTCCTATGGAGTATGGAGCAACACTTTAGGGCGCTCATCATCAATGATGACGCCTTGAAGATAGATATGGCAAGTCTCTACCTCGAGGACACCGCAATGGTATGGTGGAGGAGGAGACAAGGGGATATTGAGAAGGGCACATGCACCATGAGTACATGGGATGATTTCAAGAGAGAACTCAAGAGGCAGTTCTATCCAAACAATGTTGAAGAAGAAGCTAGAGCAAAGCTAAGGCGTCTTCAACATAAGGGAGGCATCCGGGACTACGTGAAGGAATTCACAGAGGTACTTCTCGAAATACCTGACTATCCTGATAAAGAAGCTTTCTTTACTTTTATGGATGGTTTACAAACTTGGGCTAAGTTGGAGATACAAAGACGGGGTGCTCAAGATTTAACCACCGCTATTTCCATTGCCGAGTCTCTTATCGAATTCAAGAAGCCGGAGAAGTCTAAGCCAAAAGATAAGAGCGGCAAAGGAAAGAGTGGGGGAGAGTACCACCGAGGCAAGGAATCAAACTATAAGCCCAAGGGTGCTAAGGAGTACAAGAGTGGGGAACACCCACCACTTAAGTGTTTCCTTTGCGAAGGACCACATAGGGCAAGGGATTGCCCAAAGAAGGCCAAGCTCTCTGCCCTCATTGAGAGAGAGGAGCAAGAGCAAGAAGAAAGGAGGGTGGGATCCTTACAACTTCTTAACGCCATCAAGGCTAAAGTTGAGGTGCCCAAATCCGGAGAAAAGGGGCGCTTGTTTGTGGAGACTAAGATTAGAGGACGTACCGTGAAAGCACTTGTGGACACGGGAGCTTCCAACAATTTTCTGCGAGTAGAAGAGGCAAAGAAGATGGGGATCCCTTATGAGAAGAAGCAAGGATGGCTGAAGGCTGTCAACTCGGAGCCGAAGGCCACCTTTGGAGTTGCAAGAGAAGTGAAGGTGAACCTAGGAGATTGGAGCGGTCTCATGGACTTCTCAGTAGTCACCATGGATGACCATCCAATTGTCTTAGGTATGGAATTCATCGACAAAGTTAGGGCAGTTCCCATCCCTTTTGCAAACACTATGTGCATCTTGGAGGAAGGCAACATGCGTCTAGTACCTCTAGAGCGTGAAGCCCGACTTCAAGAGAATCAGATTTCAGCTATGCAGCTCTCCAAGGGAATCTCAAAGAAGCAGCCGACCTACCTCGCAGCCTTGAAGGAGGAGGTAGATGCCCCGGCCATGGAAGATGTTCCTAGAAGCATTGAACGTGTCCTTGAAGAGTTCAAGGATGTGATGCCACCCGAGTTGCCTAAGAAGTTACCACCTAAGAGGGAGGTGGATCACAAGATCGAGTTGGTACCTGGTGCAACCCCGCCAGCGGCAGTGCCATACCGCATGGCGCCTCCGGAACTTGAGGAGTTAAGGAGGCAGTTGAAGGAGTTGGTGGACATGGGATACATACGTCCATCAAAAGCACCCTATGGAGCGCCGGTATTGTTTCAGAAGAAGCATGATGGGTCGCTTCGATTGTGCATTGATTATCGGGCGCTTAACAAGATCACGGTGAAAAACAAGTACCCGATTCCACTCATTGCAGATCTCTTTGATCAGCTTGGTCAAGCTCTATGGTTCTCCAAGTTGGATCTAAGATCAGGGTACTATCAAGTAAGGATAGCCGAAGGGGATGAACCGAAGACCACATGTGTGACGAGGTACGGTTCTTTTGAATTTCTGGTTATGCCCTTTGGACTCACAAATGCTCCAGCTACCTTTTGCACTCTCATGAACCGAGTCCTACAACCCTTCTTGGACAAGTTCGTGGTGGTGTACTTGGATGACATTGTCATATATAGCAATACATTGGAGGATCATATCCAACACTTGAGGCAAGTCTTCCAAGTGTTAAGAGAGAATGAGCTATATGTCAAGAAGGAGAAGTGTGCCTTTGCTCAACGAGAAGTCACCTTCCTTGGGCACATTGTGGGAGAAGGAAAACTACGAATGGATGGGTCCAAGGTACGAGCTATACAAGAGTGGGAACCGCCAAAGAAGGTAACCGAACTTCGTTCTTTCCTTGGTTTGGCTAACTATTATAGGAAGTTTATACGAGGTTACTCTTCCATAGCCACACCCCTCACCAACTTATTGAAGAAGAATAAGGCTTGGAACTGGGACAAGGAGTGTCAACAAGCCTTTGAAGATCTTAAGGAGGCCGTGATCAAGGAGCCGGTGTTGGCCTTGCCTGACCACACCAAACCATATGAGGTGCAGACTGATGCTTCTGACTTTGCCTTAGGAGGAGTCCTAATGCAAGAAGGTCATCCAGTGGCTTACGAGAGTCGTAAGCTCAATGATGTAGAGCGGCGATACACGGTCCAGGAGAAGGAGATGACTGCTGTGGTCCATTGCTTGAGAGTTTGGAGGCATTACTTATTGGGGACCAAGTTCGTGGTGAAGACCGATAATGTTGCCACGAGCTACTTCCTTAAGCAAAAGAAGCTTACACCAAAGCAGATAAGGTGGCAAGCTTTCTTAGCTGAGTTTGACTTTGTGATGGAGTATAAGTCAGGGAAAGGCAATGTTGTGGCCGATGCGTTGAGTAGAAAGGCCGAACTTGCTGCCATCACAAGCCCAAATTTTCCTATGGTGGAACGTCTTAAGGAGGGACTTGAGCAAGACCCACAAGCCAAAAGTTTGATGGAATTGGCAAGTCAAGGGAGGACGCGCCGGTTTTGGCTTGAGGATGGGATGCTCATCACCAAGGGAAATCGAGTATATGTGCCTAAGTGGCAAGGCTTAAGGAAGGAGATCATTAAGGAGTGCCACGACTCAAGGTGGGCTGGTCACCCAGGAGTTAGGCGAACTTTGGCACTCATTGAGCGAGCATACTATTGGCCCCAGATGCGGGACGATGTGGAACTATATGTGAAGACTTGTCTTGTGTGCCAACAAGACAAGATAGAGCAACGCCCTACGGCTGGTTTGCTTGAACCACTACCAATTCCGGAGAGACCATGGGAGAGTATTTCCATGGACTTCATCACTTGTTTGCCAAAATCCGAGGGATGCAGCAACATTATGGTCGTGGTGGACAGATTTAGTAAGTACGGAGTATTCATTCCCGTGCAAACTAAGTTCTCTGCCGAGGATGCTGCACGATTATTTTTCAAGTATGTGGTGAAGTATTGGGGCATTCCAAAGACTATAGTGAGTGACAGGGACACTCGCTTCACGGGAAGATTTTGGATGGAGCTCTTTAAGATCATGGGATCTGAACTCAACTTTTCAACAAGTTTTCACCCACAGACAGATGGTCAGACGGAGAGGGTGAATGCACTATTGGAGCTCTACTTGAGGCACTATGTGAATGCCAATCAACAAGATTGGGCTAAGTATCTAGACATCGCTCAGTTCTCTTACAACTTGCAAAAGAGCGAGTCTACGGGGTCGAGTCCATTTGAGTTAGCTACCGGACAGCAGCCATTAACCCCACATACTCTAGCCGTTGGTTATCAAGGCCCAAGTCCTGCCGCATTCAAGTTTGCCAAAGGGTGGCATGAGAAGTCTGACTTGGCGAAAGCTTACTTGGCCAAGGCAGCGAAGAAGATGAAGAGGTGGGCCGATGCGAAGAGAAGGCATCTTGAATTTGAGGAAGGAGACCTGGTCATGGTGAAACTCCTTCCCCATCAGAGTCGGCGGTTTGCCAAAGTTCATAAAGGGCTAGTAAGGCGTTACGAGGGACCGTTTCCAATTGAGAAACGAATTGGTAAGCTAGCCTACCGCTTAACCTTGCCTTCACACTTGGAGATGCATCCTGTTTTTCATGTGAGTCTCTTAAAGCCATTCCACAAGGATGAGGATGATCCAAGTAGAGGCGAGTCAAAGAGAGCGCCAACTGCCATCACTACTGTGCCAGAACGTGAAGTTGAAGAAATTTTGGCACACCGAGTAATCCCACGACGCGGGAGTCATCCAAATTATGTGGAGTATTTAGTCAAGTGGAAAGGAGCTCCCGACAGTGAGGCAAGCTGGGAACATGAACTTACATTATGGGATTACAAGGACTTGATCGAGGCATACCGGAGAGATGCGCCGAGGACGTCGCCATATTGAGTGGGGGAGAATGTCACGAACCACTCATAATTAAAGTAAAAATACTAAAATAATAAATTTCCGGAGATGCCCAGAACAATCCGGGATAATCCGGAACAGTCTAGATCATTCTGGGACATTCTAGAATGCTCTAGAACACTCTGGAATCTTCTAGAATTCTCTAGAAGAAAGTGGAAGCATCTGGAAGATCCTGGAAGCTTCTGGAACTCTGTAGAAGCTTGTAGAGCTTTATGGAGAATCTTGGAGTATTCAGGAATATTCTAGAATAGTTTAGAATATTGTAAATAGTTAGAGAGATTGGTAGAATATTCTAGAGAATCAATTGTAACCGTTAGATCAAATAGATCTTAGCCGTCCATTGAGGAGGTGGAATTAGTATATATAGGCCTCACCACCTCTCATTTTCAACCAACCAAAGTTAGAGAACTTTGTAAAGACCTTTGAGAGAGATTAATAGAAAGTTCCTTTCCTTGTAAATCAAAGTTCCTTCATATTACTTAACTTCTTTTGAGAGTTAAGAGTAAGGCTGACTAGCATTCTAGAGTGAGAAGTTTGCTAGTGCCGCACGTGACAAATTGGTATTAAAACCAAGTCCGTGACATTATGCATGTGGGGCTTTGTAATATGGCTGCATGTTTGAAGGATGCACATGGAAGCCCCATACGAAAAAAACGACTTATCTTTTTGTAGCACTACCAAATTACTTGAATATAAATAATTTAATTTTGGAAAATATAGCATTCTATAGGGGCAATCCTAGATGACGTACTCAGAATATGCAAAATGACAAAGAAGGTACTTAAATTTGCAAAAGGACAAATCTGGTACTAGGATATAGCCACAGTCATTAACAGACACAGCCAGCGACGCCCAACAGTTATGAACTTCACAACTAGTAACGCCAAATAATTCTGAACTTCACCCATTATCGATTTGATAAAAAAATCCCCTCTTTTCCATCATCTAATACAAAATTTTCATTTCTTTTCTACCATTATTCACCATCTGATCTTTTTTACCATTCTTCATCTCATCTCTCACAACCAACCTTCCAACCATTCACTCATGGCCAGTGCTGTAAGAACTAGACCACACTGGACGATCATTGACCACTTTACATTTTAGCTCAATAGTTATCAGTTCGATCGTCTGTCCAACCATCAGTTTGAGCGATCTAACTGTGTTGAACTGTGATCCATAGCCCTCTCCAGTTCTTCTTCCTGCTCAGTTTTTACGACACTGCTCATGGCTTCTTTGTGTAGCAAATACTTTGTAATGGTGATTGTCTCCATGAGGAGCTAATTTTCTTCATCTTCTTGGGGAGGATGATCTAGCTTGAGCTATGGAGCTTCATATAGTGGAGTTATTTATTTTACATCTACTTGCCTTATTGTATTTTATTTTACATAGAGGATATAGTGCCAGTATCTTTGATTCATATTCATGAGATTTGACAAGTTTTTACATTGGGTGAGAGTTTTAATTTGGCTATAATTAGATACTATGCATATAAATAAATATTTAAATTTAAATTAATAGAATATTTTAATGACATAATATTGTTAAAAAATTCTAAAATAAGTTTAGGTAGTAAAAAATGTAACTAGGAAAATAAGATGTCAATATTTGAAGATTGAAAAGATGAAAAAATCCATGCAATTAAATAAAGTGTGAAGAAAGTTACAAAATATTAGTCAACATTACATATTCAATAAAGTGGGTATGGACATGCCCAAATCAAAACGGCTTTGCTTGATATTTAAGAAAGTGAAAGTGTAACTTTTGTCATTGTGTTTCGCTTTAACATAGACATGATTCATTGTTCAGTTACCATTCACGACAGAAATATTGTTCTGTAGTTCCTACATTATTTATTCTTTTATAATTATTGATGTTTGATGTGATCAATGCATATAAAAATCTGTCTTTGATTGCTCAATATCAGGGTGCACCACAGTTAGTTTTTGTCCGCTTAGTCTCAATTTTTATTGAAAAAAACAAAGCCATGTAATTCAGTCATGAAAAATAAAAAAACTTATACTCCAAATCAATGCATAAATATGGAATATAATGTTACATTTGTTCTGAACTCTATAGTATTAAAGGTAATGTTATCTCTAAATTAGTTTATATTGATTAATAATTAAATGAAGGTTCATATGTTTTTTAGTTAAATTTTATCAGATAATTTACATATACATCTATGCGTATCATATGATATTTTAAGTATAAACTACACTGCATTACATATTACATATTTATTTTTTTTAATATATTGAAATTTATCAGGTATATATAATCAATATATATTATATTTTTAAGAATAAAAATATAATAATATTATATTTTCATGCAGTGAAATTGCAATTTAGCTTGAAGTATACATTTGGCGTTTTAAGTTTAATTTGTATCAAGTTTTATTTTGGTTTATGAAATTTAAAATTTATATTTGTATTCCTTTAGTTCGTTAACACCGTCATTCATCAGTTTCATTAACAAAAAAATTTAACTCAACAAATTTCAGTAATGATTTTGTAAATAGTTAAGAGATAACAGATATGTTCACATTTTAATTATTAAGTATGATCATTTTTTATATTTAAATTCTTAGATATTTTTATCATCTTTAATTATAAAATCAATTTTAGAATTTCTGAGTCTTTATTTTCTATTAAACAAAACTAATCACGTTAGTAAATAATGAATAAAACACATTTCAAAAATATAAAGGACTAACCTAAACTTTGATTAACTATGAAGGATTAAAAGTATATTTTTTCAAATGTAGCATGAGAAATAAGTCTAACATGCCTTTTGCGTGAATTTGTTTTTACAATATTAATAACCATACACACAATGACAAATAGTAAGTTTGATTTTATTAAATAGTTTCATATATATGTAGTGTTCTTTTAACTATCAAATTTCTTAATATATTATTAAATAAAAGGTTTTCTATAATAATTTTTATAGAAAATTTTAGTAAGGGGTTTCACTCACCCACCATCTAAATGCAATACTCTTAACTCATGACCTATTAGATATGCGTTCTAGAGCATATGACACAAAAACCCTTTCTTCCTATTTACACAGGTAATAAATTTCGTTCAGTTTTACTTAGTTATGAAGAGTTTCCCCAAGCACCATAATTGAGACCACAACTAAGCGATAGGATTGAACACTTGCTAAGGTGGTTGTCTAATACTTTTACTAATGCTCATTTTAATATTAACCTATTTCTTTTTACACGATTTTATATTGCCTTCTCTACTATTATTACATGTGTTTTAAACAATATTGTTTTAATACATTTAAGAACAATTTCAAACATCTTTTTACTATTTTTTTCTTACATAATCTACTATTTTCATTTGAACACCTCGCTATAACATGCAATCATACATGCATTAAACAGAACTGATGAGAACCTACTATATATTATGTTTAATTTCTTTCTTCTGTTTATTTCCATTCATTCGCTTTTTCAGTAAATTCAGAATCTAATTTGTTCTGATCATGTTTTAATTTCATTCATATGGGTACGTATTTATTTTTCTTTCATTTCTTTATTTTATTTTCACATGGACATTGGATTCCCAAAAGGCTTGCATTTCTAATTTGTGATTGAAGTACCCTTCCATACTATCTCAAGAATGTGGTGCACCTTGTGTTGACAAAAATGCCTCCAATCTGCCCCACCATTCCCACAACAAATCCATTGTATAATCAAAAGTTTCAATCTTTGATCATGACATGGACCCCTTTTTCTTCATAAAATTAAACAATATCACTTCACTCATGCATATCACACTATTATTCTTACATGTAAAAGTTTTCTTACATAATAAGGTTCTTGTCATATGAAGAAAGAAAAGTATAACAAGGTAATCACAAGATTTTTTGATGAATTAAATATCAATATCTCTTTTTTTATAAATTCAATATCAATATCTTTAATATACTATAAACCTTAAGATTTAACCAGTGATTAATTCAATCAATGCGATTCAAAGGTTAGCAGTGCAATTGTGGTTGAATCAAAAATCAACAAAATTATGAATAAAATCATATCAGTTAATATATTTAAATATATAATCTTGGAAGAGTAATATTAAATAAGAAAAGCTTCATTTCATCAGTAAATGAAATATTCATGTGTAGACCACATATTATTAAACAAAACAAAATTCTAAACACAAATTAAATATAATTGACTTATTTTTTTGTCATTAACTAAATAATGTCTTTTAAGACTCAATAGTAGGATAACCTAAATAAAAAATCCAGTTTAGTTGACCTATCTACCACACTTGACCACCAACAAAGGGACTTGAATGTTTACATATCCATTGGTATGAAAAAACGGCTTGGATTGGAGTTTAATATGATGCTAATCCAACTCTATCTAAATATGCAAGATTTGGTATGATTAACAAAACAAAATAATTAATATTAATAAATATCTAAAAATTTGTAAGATTTTATATATGATGAAACATTCTAGGGGGAAACATGAGTGGGAAGTAAAGTTTGCTAAAAGATGGCCACCCATTATGTTTGCTAATGGCTCCAACAAGATAATGCTCTAAGAAGGAATAACAATCATTACAAACATTATTATACACACACATAAAATCAAATCCTTCCCACTGTCCACAACTACATCCAATGGAAGTTTCAGAGAAAACCTTTGAGATAGTGTTGACCATCTCAAACTAATTGTAGATTGAGACTGGTTAATTACATACAAGGGCAGATTATTTAGAGGATGCATCAGACAAAATTAAATTTCCTCATTTCATAAGAATGATTGTCCATGTTTGGATAAGGTCTGAATTTAAATTTATATTTTAATTAACTGGTTATCAAACGTATCTGATCTTATATACGTACTCTTGAATAAAATATAATCTAAATTCCTATATACAGGCCTGTTACGTTTTACATGTAAATGTCCAATGAAAATGACAAACGTTGTCAAAGTAGTTTAATTTTCTTGAATTTGGATTATTTTTAGATAACTCGAAAAACTTGTACAAGTTTTTAGAGATTAATGAACATTTGATTTAAGAGTTAAATGAATTATTTATATTGGAAAATACTTTGTTTTGAGATCATCAATATTACATATCACCTTCTAAAAATATACTCCATGTGGTCCTAAAATATAAGATATCTTTACATAATTTTATTAAATTAAGGATATCAGTTAAGTTAATTATTAACACATGATAATACCAAATTTGCTCTAACCATCTACCTTCATTACTCTCTCCCCTTTTACATGTTTATTATTGATATGCATTATTAAGGATAATTTAGGGAAAAATTAGAAACAATTGAAAAAAGGTATTATATTTAGGACTAAGCTTATCTCACTTAATATGTCTTAAATTTATGACTAGAAGGAATGCATATCACCTTCCTTAAAGAAATAATGAACGCCTTACTGTTCGATTCAATTGCTTGAGATGTACTTTAGAAAATATTTTTTATTCCATTTTATAAGACGATTTGATGGTTTTGATGAGTATTAAGTCTTTTTCATTCATATTTTTATTTAATAATATTGGTGTGATTGTAGAACTGAATATGGTGTTGTAATTTATTTTATTGAGCATGTGAAATGCTTAAAATCATATAGTTAATGAATTATATGTGCAAAACAAATTTAAGAAGAGTTGCTTATCAAATTTCAAAAGTCCAAACTTTATTTAACTTGTAAAGAAATGAACGAAGAAGTAAGAACACACAGAAATATAGGAGTATTTATTTTGTTATAGTGATGACAATAAATTAAAGGGATGTGGATTCTCTCGACTGCCGGAGGTCCGCTTCCCTTCTTTTCTGATTGCTACCATTGGATCAAAATGATCCAATGGTCCAAATTTAGGATATCATATAAAAAAAATAACATAATTATTATAACATTTAAAATCTCATAAATAAATTTAAACAATTATAATTATACTTAAAAATCTCATAAAATAAATTTAATGTTATTATTTTAAATTATAATTATAAACTGTTAGACCAAATAATGACAGATTAAATTTATTTATAATATTTTAAGTATTATTATAATTATTTAAGGGAAAATCTCAAATAAATCTCTCCCAATACCCAAAAGGACGAGTGAGGAACCTAAACTTCCAAAAGGATTATGAAGAAACTAGCATCTACCTGTCATTTTAAAATTTTGCGAAAAGACAAAATTGCTCCATCCCAAAACACAAATTGCGAGAAGAGAGTGAGTATTGGCGTGGGTTTATGGTGAGTTAGTAATTTGTGTTTTAGGATGGAGGTAGTTTTGTCTTTTCACAAAATTTTAAAATGACGGGTAGTTATTGGTTCCTTTAGAGTCCTTTTGGAAGTTTAGGTTCTTCACTTGTCCTTTTGGGTATTGAGAGAGATTTATTTGGGATTTTCTCAATTATTTAACTTTATTTATGAGATTTTAACTATAATTATAATTATTTTTATTTTATATGATATTTTAAATCTGGATCATTTTAATCCAATGGTGGGAATTGAAAGAATGGACAGATGTCCTCCACTGCAGTGGAGAGAATCCGCGTCTATAAAGCACAATGTACATTGCAATAACATTCATGCTTAAAGCATAAGAATGCCTAGAGTTTCAACTTTTGGCACCTACCTATATGACATAACACCAAGAACTTTCCTTACAATTCAATTCTGCAGAAAGCAATCACAAAAGATTCCACAGAAATGAACATTGCTTCAAAAGCACTTCAGAGGGAAAATAAAATAGTAATAGTACAACAAAAACATAGAGGTAGTGAACCCATTTACAGTGAACAGTCATATAGTAAGTAACAAAAACAAAAAAATAACATCTAAACTAGAAGATTATAGCCACCAATATAAGGGGGAAACGGTTTTAGCAAAATAATAAATATATATTGGCAAAGTTACACCAAACATTAAACTAATAATCGTTCTTCAGGATTTGCTATCATCAAGAAGAGATGATGAATTAGAAGAACGCACGACTTCCATAAAACACGCGAGATCGTTCATTTTTCTTGTCAATTTCTAGTTTACTATTGTTCATGTTGCTGCCATTGCTATGACTATGAATCACATCACCACAATCTTTTGTGTCTGGTGCATTGAGATCCATCGGGAGCTTCATTTTGGCCAAAGACTCTGTGAATTGTTGCATGCTCCTCATGTACATATCCACAATCTGTTGTTGCATAGCAGACTGCTCAGCTTCAAGATTAATGTTCCCTAATGGAGCTGAAAAAACTTGACCAAATTTTGCAGCCTCAATGTTGTTACTCTTAACCATATCCTTATTATTCCTCTCATCTTCCTTTGTGCTTGAGAATTTTCCTTCTTTCTCATCCCTTACTTCACATTCTTTCTTGGATGTTGGCGTGTCAGGACCAGAATTCTGATGATGATTGGTAGCATCACTTGTAACTACAATGTGCCTAGAATTTGAACATTCACCACTTACACCACCAATGATATGACCTTTTTTATCATTGGAAGAATCAGCAGAATTTCTATCATCACTCAAAGTGGTAGTGGTAGAGCTGAAAAACCCAGATGAATTTTGGATGCTTCCATTTGGAGAATTAATAGAGTCGTCTCCATGATTCCCATCTGGGGAATTCACACCCATCTCACAATCATCAACTCGAGAAGGCGACGCCGAAAGGCGAAGAAATGGCAAAAGCCCTCCACAATTAGGCCTTAAAGCTGAAGATGAATCATGAGATGTCAAATTGAAGTACTGAGATACCATTTGTTGATTCTCCCTAACAACACTAACATCAGGAAACTCAATCCTAGAAAACTCAACTGGGTCCAACACAACTTCTGATGATATTGATGATGAACAATTCAGGTTATTATTATTATCATCATTTGAAGTAACAACTAATTCACAAATAGAGTCATTCATAGCAACAACAGATGAATTATTGGATGACATCAAATTTAAACATAGAGTCAATTTAATAGTGCCAGCAGGAGAATGAAATAAATCAGTGGAAGAAAGACTATACTCTTGAGTAAACTTTCCTTTTCCCAAGACTTCACTAATAGGCACCAAAGCAAAACCAAGAAGCTGATCCTCCATGAAATTCCTCACCCTACTGAACATCCAAATCTCACATTTCAAAACTGCATCGTTTTGTGATATCTCCATCCTCAAAGTCTCATCAAAAGTTGGATTTTTGCCTCCTCCATTGATGATCCTTGTTGATAAGGTCTCATCTGGATTGTATGTGAGAGAGAATTTAGCATATACATCTTGGTTCTCATATATGCATATGTTGTGGATGTTTCTTGCATAGTGAACATAGATTTCTAGGCTGCCAGAAAATTCAGTTCCATCATCATCATCGCTGACGTGGCTGATTGAGGTGGAACTTGGGTTGTACCTGAAAGTCTTGGTCTGATGATGATGATGATGAGTGAAAGAATCCATTTTGAGAAGAGGGTTTATTGGGTATGATTTATTTGAGAACAGAGTTGTTGAAACAGAGTCAAAATTTCAGGAATATGTAACAGTTGACTCAAGAAGTTTGGGGATCAAAGCATGGAATGAGGCTTTTTGGGATGAATGTGAGAGTGAGATATTGGAGAAGGAAGGAGGGAGTAGGTGAAAATGGGAACTGGAAGCATGAGTATGAACAGAGAGAGGTACTAATAAATGAAGATGGTGATGTGAGGGTTTGTTTAGATGTCACTCTTTTTTAAGATAAAGGTCTGACTTGGTTTTCACTCATGCAAAAGTAGACAAATTATGAAGTGGGTAATATGGTCTTTTGAATATATAATCTATTTATTTAATTAGATTAAATAAATGATATTGGTTATTAATTAAAATTACATTATAGTATTATTAAAACATCTCAGCTACATTCATTTATTTTCTCTATGTCTTACTTTTATTTGTTTATTATTTAAAAGCACTAATAGGGATAATTTAGGGAAAGTGTGAGAAAAGTATATATTGATGTCATATATTTAGGAATAGAGAAAGTATCTATATATAAATTTGCCAAGAAATAAATGAAAAAATTGGTAGATGTGTTTAAGAAATGTGTTAAATATCATATTTGCTCCGGAAGCTTTAGACAAAGATCAATTTTGCCCTGGAAGATTTTTTGGAATCAATTTTTCCCCTGAAGTATATAAAATGAATCAATTTTACCTCACATCCTACATACATTGTCACCTCATCCTCCATGTCAAGGGTCAATTTCAATGTACAGATTGTGGAGCTTGTAGCTGAGGAATTTGTTTGGGGACGAGGTTTGGACTTTAAAGGCCATGGGTGAAGAGGGAGAGGGAGGGATGAAGAAGATGATGAGGTTGTGTGACCTTTGATATGGAGGATGGGTGGCAATACATGTAGGATGTAGGGTAAAATTGATCCATTTTGTATATTTAAGGACAAAATTGATACCAAAAAAACTTTCAGGGCAAAATTAATCCTTCTCAAAACTTCTGGGGTAAATATGATCTTTACTTTAAGAACTTAATGAGCTAAATGTACCAAGTGCAACTCATTTTTATCATGTTGAAAATAAATCTCTTTTATATATAGTTGAAGATGGTAATCTATTAATTACAAAAAGTTTTGTGAGTTATCTTGGGGCTCATGTAGGTCAAGGCACTTCATGTTCCTAGATCACTTGTAAAGATTTTTTATAGATTATTTACCAACAAAGTATTTACATTAGCATAATCAAACACATAATCTCACGGTCAATCCATTTACAAATTGGACTAATCTTTGTTGGCTATTTGTTAATTTATCCATGATTAACCTTATCGTGAGGTTATAAAGATTACTAAAATTAACTACTATGTAGTATAGTAGCTAACCTATGTCGATCTCTTGGACTTTGGCTTGCTTAGTATTTAATCTTGTTGATTTCTTTTACAAATTACGTCAAAATCAGAATTGAGTATTAACTAGTATTAACCTATTCTAATTTTTATTTTGTTTTCTTGAAATGTGAAACGTAGGAAGATAAAAGTTGATTTGATATCAATTGAACAACCCTTCTAACATGAGATTACATATCCTTATTCTTTCTTTCAATAAGTCTCTAGCAAGAAAAATCAATTACTTCAAATAATCAATTTCCTAACTAAGCAAATTTCATCAATCAAGTAACCAACTCAACCCACATAAATGAGAAATTGCAAATATCATTCCATCTTGCAAAAGACCTCAACTAGAAATCTTAGGTTCATTCACTCTAAGTCCAAAACCTTAGTAAACTAGATAGGTAGAGAAATTAAAACTACAAAATGTAAGCAAGACATACAAATTCCTTTGACAGTCACAAGTTTATCACCCTCTTATACAAGATTAAAGCAAAACTATTGTCTTACAAAGTTCAATAACCAATCCAACTAGCATCAATTAAAGAACCACAAAATTTAAGAGTATGATAGGATAGAAACTTCCTGAAATCACAAAGAACTCAAGGCTCCTTCACATTGGAAGAGTAATTGGGAATTTAGCCACTCATAGAACTTGGTTGAAATCTGAAATTTGTTGAACTCCTAATCTCCATGGTGACTTGGGATTCTTGCTCAAATGTGGACCAAGAAATTGAGAGAGTGAACGAGAGAGATCTTGACAAATCAGTGTGTGTATTCTGTTTGTTCTTGGCGAGAGAGAGAGAGAGAGAGCAGAGACTTGCGTGTGCGTGTATATTATGTTTCTCTGTTCAGTTCTCTCCCTCCTCTGCCATAGCAGAGATCAAAGACATTATTAGATGTATGCATAGGGTGAAATCTGTCTGGCCCAATTTAAGGATGTAGGTTAATTTTTTGTTTGTATTTTCCTTCCTTTTTATCAAAAAAAAAAGAATTAAAAAATTATACTCTTCTCCTCCAATTAGATATAAACGAATCCTCTTCCTTTCTTACTAATTCTAGCTTCCAAAACTGAATCCTTTTCTTTTCTTGCTTTCTAGATTACTTCCTTGCTTTTCTTCTCGCGTCCTCAGCACCTCACCTCTATTCCCTTTTGTTTTCTCAGCCACCTTTCTTATTTCTTCTATTTTGCTTCTTGTTGAAATTACAACTCTGCCCCTATTATAAAACACACAGCAAAAACAAAACCAAAGGGCAATCTGAACATTTCTCATTTAACACATAAGAACCACATTAAATTCTCCATTTTGTCAACTAAGTGCACATTTTAATTAATTCAAAATAAATCTCAATTTTGCCAATTAAGTCACTAAATAAAAACCAAAAATGCACAATTAAATAGTTCAATTTGTGAATTATCAATCCACAAATATAATCATTCAGTACGATTTACTGGGATGAAAATTGTAATGGAGACCTTACTTCTTACAAGTAATTATCACATGTTTGAACACAAAATTGTTTAAGGAGATACTATTGCCGCTGAAAAAGAATGGGGAAATCACATCAAGATGACTATGACAAATAATATCAAACACATTTCATAAGTTGTCAATAGTACCTTTCACTTGACAATGGTAATTGTTTCATTTGTCATTGACAACTTATAGTACTTAAATATTATTACTTTTAAGTGGGACTTCTCTGACCAAAAAAAAAGTGGTACTTCAGTGTATTTTTTCAAACAGAAATGTTTTGGAATGAAAATCTTTTATTGCCAAATTGAATTTTCAAACAAGTACTCTTAATCATTTACCCCGAAAGAAATTTTGATGTGCCAAATCTTCATTGAAAATGAGTTGGATTTGTACTTCGCAGGTGAAATTCTTTAAATAAAACCAACTACTCAGATTCGTAATACTTGAGTATTGATTAAACTGGTATCATAATCTTATACATTTTTTATAGTCAAATCCATTGAGTTAATGTATGCTATAATGTTAATTTGCACCTAATTAGTTTAGATTCTAACTCTTGTACAATTTGTTGGAATTTCTTTTAATAAAGGGCAATTTGGAAATAATTAGCATGATTTGATGTTGAAGTTTTTTCAAATTTCAATGACATTTGATGCTATCTTTGGGACATTTTCATGTGTAGGTTGGGAGTATAAAGTTGAAAATTCAAGAAAATGAGTCAAAACAAAGTTTTTATTCCAAAAATTGCTAAAAAGACGCAAGAACCTTCTGAAAATTTACAATTTAATCCTTTGTGGTAGGCCGCTTTCGCGCCGCCGTAAGCCACCATAGCATGGATTCTTCCTGCAAGGGGCCTTTTTAAGGATCTAACACCCTCCAAACTCATTCCCAAGCATTCACTAGCCGAAAATGAACCTCTCAACTTAGGGTTCTTCTATTTTCTCCATTCTACACTTAATTCACCTCGTTTCTATGCATTTCTATCTCATTCTTCCCACATTTTCTACCATTTTTGCATCTTCTCTTCATAGTTCCACCATGGTCTTCTCTTAGTGGCTACTACTCTTTCAATGTGCGATTAGATTCCTCTTGAGCTCTCTTGGTGATGAGTTGAAGTGGCTCAAGTTATGGTTCTATAACAAGGGACTACTCTTGTTTTAATTTTGTAGTTTAATTCCCCAAAAACATATTCTTGGTATTTATTAGTTGATTTGCTTGAGTATGTGTATGGTTGAGCTTTGAGCTATGTCATTATTGATTGGAGACTTGTGTTGATAGATTAGGTTATGTATTGAGGACTTCATCTTCTTAATATTGATTTCAATTGGAGTTCTGGTGGTTTTATTGTCTATCATATTAATGTGGGATGATTTAATCTATCAGCTTGTTGAACTTGACACAAGTGAGTTGTTGTGTTGAGTTTTATTTTGGACAAAAAGTTGTGTTGAGTTTGCTTATGTTGAATTGTGCAAGTTCACTAGTTCTCATTAAAGTAATCAATGCAATTGCTCATTTAAATCCATAAGAGTATGTGGGACAAGATCTCTAATTAGTTACTACTTAGTTTGAGCTATTTTTAATTGGTAATGGATATGTTTAGTAACTTTGTCTTCAATTAACATAGGTTTGAATTAAGTCAATTAAGTTCTTAACTGAAGTTGAGTGTTGTTACAAGACATTGTTGACACATTTCTTTAGTGTAGACTTAATGGGGGCGCTATTTAGATGATCTTGGGTCTAATTACTCCTCTTATCCCAAATGTGTGAACCGAAGTTTGCCATCAAAACTCTAACCAAGAAGCCCTCATCTCATTGATTTTCACCTTTCATTCCATTATTTCCCAAAAAACTAAAAACAAGTATTTATATTGAGTGGTATAATTAATTAGATGACCATTTTAAAACCAAAACCCTTAATCAATTCTCTTGTTTATTTCAGTTACATTTAGTTAGCTTAGGTAGACTATTAGAATCGTTGATTTTATAAATAATTTGCATTAAACTCTAAGGCATACTAGGGAAAATGTTAAATCAAATATACTCTTTCTTTTTCTAAAAACAAAATAGAGTTAGTATGCATTGAGGAATGCTTCTTCAATTCGTCCCCTCTAACACTTGGGGAGCGAAACTCTTCTTTATCTTTCCCTTGTCATTTTCTGATCCAAATCGTGTGAATGAAGGTTCATAACGGTGGACTACACTGCCTTCCACATTAGACTTTACATATTTACTTGTAATTAGTCATATTAGAAATAATTTGACGCAATAGGTTTACACAAGGATTCCTCCTCCATATGTAAGGTTTAAGAAATAAGCTATATTTTTAACACATCTATTAATTTTCACAAATATTAACCAAAATTCGATATACATAATTCAATATCTTACAAAAACAATTGGAGGAATATATATTTCGTCCCTCCCTCGTTTTTAATTGTTATCAATATTTATGAAATAAATGATTTTGCTACTTTCCTGTTTATATCTTGATATTCTACAACTTGTATGATAACAATAATCAACTTACATATATGTATGTCAATAAACTGACAACAATCAAATAAAAAAAATGCATGGCTGGAAACTGAGGAAAAACAAATAAGCTATGACATATAATTTGGTATTCAGAATAAAAATGAAAAGGAAAATAAGATAAAATTTTAGAATAGAAAATTTTCTTATATATAACAATATTCAAATTTTAAAATGGTTATATATTTTTGGATAGTTAATTAGTAATAAATCAAGGGGAACTCCCAGATAAATGATATTCGATTTTTAAAATCCCAGAAAGGAGATTTTGAATAGTAAATGTCACTACTCCACTAGTTAATCCAACTATTCAACTAGTTAAAATAATTTTGAAATGTTGACATTCAAATAATTATCGCTACCAAGAGTGGAATATAAGCTTACTTGTCAAAATGGAACAACTCAACTGATTAATCTAAATGCTTAGTTAAAAAATGTGTATTGACAATTAAATAATAATTATTAACACATGAAATCTGTGCAAAAACAATTATATTTATTTCCATCTATAAAACAGAATAGTTAAAGCATTGAAAATTGAAAATTTATTAACAATAATGTAATCAAATTAAAATGTTTTCTGCCTTTATATTAAAAATGTAATTTACATAGTTATTTTTAATGCGATTATTGATAGCATGCATATGCTTGAAATGAAAATGCTTTTGTAAAAAAAAATTGTTAGGAATGTCAATGTTATACACCACTAATTTTATTGGATGAAATTTTACAATTTTGTAAGTCATCGTTTTAACTCTTAGCTTCTTTCTTTTTTTTTTTTTTGGTTTCCCAAGGGTATTCTCATCCGTGTGTCAAGTGGGACTAATCTCTCGCTGTTCTGAAGTCTCATATAGGCGGTAGACAGTTGGCCTGTGAATTTGCTTAATTCGCAAGAGCTAGGGATCGAACCCCTAACCACTTGCTTAAAAGACGAGAGTACTTACCACTCACGTCAACCCGCCAAATTTGTTTAGCTTCTTTCTTTCTTTTCTCATTCAATGCCCTTTCTTTATTGAGGTAATGCTCATTTTTATTAAGGCTCTCACATATCCATCTCAAATACGTCTTGCTAGGACGTCCTATTATAAGGCGCAGATACATTGGAATGTCCAGAAGATGGCCTTAACTCCCATTATAAGGCTTGTTGGGATTCTCAATCAGTGCAAATTCTATTCTGACTTTTCCTTGCAGGCAGAAACATCAAAGTGCATACCAGAGGACTGTTTAAAGCTTGAGATAGATGGTTCTGTCCTAACCAATGGACAAAGCGGATGTGGCGGTGTTCTAAAGAGCGCTCAAGGGAATTGGATAGGAGACTTCAGTTGCAAGCTCACCTTCGTTCCACCGGCAATTGCAGAGGTATCATTAATGGCTTGCAATTTGTTGGAACAGAGGATATAGAAGCATTATGGTTCTTACCGATTGTATTGACGCTCTCAACCTGTGTGTTAGGGGATGTGATTACAACCACCCATTCCGCGATTTAATTCTTGATATTATGACCCTCCTTGACTTGGAGTGACAAGTTGTATTTAGACACATCAATAGAGAAGGCAACTCCTTAGCAGACTATTTAGCTAAACTCTCTCATAGCTTAGATGTTAATTTTTGTTGGTTGGAAACTCCTCTTTTATTGTTGGATGGGAAACTTCCCCCACCAGAAAACACTACTTTATAGATACTTTCATAGTTTGTTAGCAATGTTATCCAGTATTTACTCAACAAAAAAAAAAACGTATTGCTAGTTTGTATTTTAATTTCTATTCCTTCTCTTCGTTCAGCACTTAAATACACAAATTCTCGTTCACGATAATGCTACTTGTGATTTACATTAACTTGTTTCTGTCATATTCGTAATTAAAACAAGTGCCATGTCTATGTGTAAACAAGTGATACTGATAATATAATATTCTTTTACTTACTCCAGCGTTGTTTCTATACAACTTCTTTAGAATTAAATAAGTTACACTCATAAACACTATTCTTTTAACTGGAATAAACATTAGTTTCATTGAATGTAAACTTTGGACAAGTTGTATTGAAATTAATTATATTACATTAACTGTAATATAAATCATTTTTCTCTCTTAGGTGTTTGAAAATACTGAATATTCATTCAAAATATTTTTCTCAATAAATGAATTTTAAAAGAGCCAATACAGTTCATCAATAATAGGTCTATTAAAATAATCAATGAAAATTAATTATGATTAAAACTAAAAACACTGAGTTATCATAAATACATTACCCAAAACACGCCTGAAAAGGCTGACCAGACAAATTTTGAATATCTTAATTTACCTCCACGTCACTAAAAAATTTCTCTCAAATCTTCCCACATGCATTAATAGAATTAATACATTTACAATAGTCCTGTTCATTTTTTTTTGCACAACTTCTTAAAGGACTTAACAATTAATCCCATTACTTATCAGTTGACCTGAGCCAACTCTGTATACTGTATTTTTATCATGAAAAATTGGGAGGCTAATGGACGAAGAATTATTATCTTAGATATGTTTTTCAAGTTATATCAAAAACCTCATTTAAGCAGCTATAATGCTCCCATACTCCCATCAAGATGAGCGCTAACCTATCCATTCAAACTTCCGAGCCATTAACATGTCATAAGACCAAATGTAGCATTAGATCAATCTTATCTTAATTGAAAGAACCAACACACATAAGAGAACGTGATAATAAGAAACCCACATGTTCAACCTAAATTATGTACAACAACTAAGGACTTCATTGAGATAATGAGTCAGCTACATAGAAACCTAACATGTTCAATACTAGAATATTTAAACCAATCAACCAACTTGCACCCCCGTTATTCTTAAAACATCTTTCCCCTATAATCACTGCTTTACAGAGATTTAAAGCCATATTCACTGTACAAAACAAATTAAAAGAAATATAATACTAAGATGGGGAAAGGGAAGCATTTAAAGGTTTGGTTTGCTCTGAAGTAAACAGAATCACTTCCTTCCCAACCTCACTAGATGCTGCTGATGCTTCGCCGCAGCAGCCTTATCAGCCGCCTCCCGTTTCAATGCTCGCTTTGCTCGCCGCCCGGTTGTAGCACCTTTGACAACATCTTTGTTCTTTGGCTCCCGGGATGAACTCGCCCCTGAATTCTGGGAGTTAGGTTGGTGGGGAACTGGCCTGGCTTGTTGCCGACCAGCCCTAACATAACCATTGTCTCCCCATCTCCGGTTGCCAATGCGGAGGCTCGTTGAGCCACCATAATAAGCTTCATCTAAGTCATCTTCCTCATCCTCATAACCATAATAATAATAATCTTCAAGCTCATCATACACATACACCTCTTCATGCTCAGCATGATCTTCTACACTTAAGGGTTTAAACCATGAAGCTCTAAGGAGTAGGCAGACACTTTCCTCAAACATATAGTCATGAAGCCTGTTTCAATACATATGAAGCAATAAGAACGCAAAGCAATTCAACTAGAGAAATGCTATACTTTGATTTCATTTTACAACAATTTCGAATATGGTAGGATTTTTTGCTATCAAATAGTTGACAACTACTTAACCATCGCATGATTTGAGTGATTGATAAATTTTGACAAAGAACAAAACAATCTGAGTCTAAAACGGTTGAAAAAACAAACTTAGATATTAAATGCTAGGTGGTGTAAAGTAGAGCAGCATTTCAACCACCCATATGAGGGTTATTACTTTACCTGCCATCAAGGGAGCGATGGACATTCAGAAACTCAAATGGATGTTTACATTGCGGGCAGGTGGCCTTCGGCCGATAGGTGGCCCATTGGAGAATGCATGTTACACTGTAGAAAAACAAATAATTTCATATAAGTAAGCAGGGTATAGAATACCCCTTCCCAGCATATCAAACAAATCACCAAGACTAAATCAAAGGGGCAAACAATTAAAAGTGGAACTATCAAAATAAATATTAATCTCACCATACCACAAAACTCTAAATCGTGATTATATAACAAATATAAAAGGGTTTGAATCAAGCTTAGCAACACACATGCATAACAAATATCAGAAGAGGAATAAATAAGTACTCCAGTATTCAGCAACACTCAATCTATATGTTCAAAACCAAAAAAACCTTTCTGCTCTTCAAATATTTACCATGCGAACAAAGATCGAACATAGTGCACAACACTTAAAGTGAGTCCTATAACAGAAAAAGGAGATGGGAGTCAGCTTAGTTAATTAGAGACGGTTGTGTTTAATTGTATTATCAATGGGCGACTGGGTGTTAAAGTTAGGTGGATATAAACAAGGAAAAGGGAATCAGAATTGTTTTGTGATTCACATTGTGAATCTAAACAAAATTATCAGACTTCCCAATCTCTCCTTTCCCCCCTAACTACCTCTCTTCTCTTCTTCACCTTCACCACTGACCTAGCCTCTAAGGATTAAATAATTGAAAATGGTTTTAAGTGGAAAACTAATTATAAAAGCTTATGAACACCTATGTGAAATCTCTCCCATCCAACTGAAAAATGATTCACACAGCAACAGACATATCAAAGCTTAAACAACAACAAAGTTTTATCCTACTAGATAGAGTCGGCTACATAGATCACACACGACACCATGTGCTCTATCAATAGCCAATATTAAAGCTTACAGATTTTAGTAAATATGTAAAGAACATTATGGCATCTTGAAATTTCCAGCAACTTCCACCAGCACACACAACATCTTAAGCAGCAGCAACAACCAAGCATTATTCCACTATGTGAAGTCAGCTACATGAATTACACGACCCCATTGTACTCTAACACTAAAGGACACAACATTATCTTAAGCAAAGGACATGAATCATGGTACATGATTCACATCCTAAATACATGACATCACACTAATGACTCCGCACGAATTCTTCCATCATAAGACAAAGATATGGCTGTGGGAACTTAAAAAAAAATGCAGGACAATTATCCCACCTATAACGCAGAGTCTAAAAGAGGCACCAAAACCACAACAGCCCCCCCCCTTCCTTCTCCCCGGGGGCGATGGAGATCAGATTCTAAGCTCCATAACCACAGGCTAATGTGTTATAGACAAAACCTGATCACTGACGACTATTCTATAATCTAAACAGATCATCTAAAATTTAAGCAAGAAACTTCCAAATGCACACATCTTGCCTAAAATTTTTGAAACCCAATAAGTAATCATCAGAAAAAAAAAAACCCACAATTTTCAGCTGTGTTTCCTCAGTGTAAGAATACAAATTAATAGTCCTACATAACCCCATCTAGACTTCCTCCTTCCAGAACCCAATCTCACAACCTCCCACACATGCTCATCAACCACAACTAAACATCCTTCATTTTCAAAACCTCTTCCCATTCCTTCCACAGCCAAACACTTCTCTCAAAATAACCAACCATTCCAATTTCAATTCCAACGGTAAGTAAAAACCAGATGCAAATTCCCAGAAACGAATCTGAAACATAGTATAAGTAAAAGATTGGTTAGACAAACCAGTAAGCATGCTCGCAACCTTTAACGAGAGCAGTTTCCTGAAGATGAATCTTATCCAAGCAGATGGCACAGATTCCCCCATGGATCTCTGCTTCTGCTTCATCACTTCGCATTTCACTCTGAACACAGCATCAATCAGACACACACACACACATACATATATAGATCCAAAGCACAAGATTATCGCTCACAACACAAATTAACCCTAAAATCATGGCAAGAAACCCTAAAACATTTCAAAAGCCAAATTGGAGAGTACCGAACATCACAACAAAGAGCAAATTGATTCGAAGAAGAAATGAATGAATGAATGAATGAATATTGACCTTGTCGGTGAGAGAGAAATCATGAAAATCGTTGGGGAGAAGGTGGTCGGCATCGATCTCCAGGATTGAAGTCATAGTAACAGATGGAAGATGTGAGATAGGTGAAATTAGGAGAAGGTAGAAGATGGATATGGCGAAGAAGTAAGGGTTGAGAGGAGAGATTTAGACGAAGACGAAGAAGAAAAAGGAAGGAGGGAGAAGATGCGGAGGAATAATTCTGTGATCCCTCCCAAGGGAAGAACAAGAGAAACTGTACAATATCAAAAGGATGAGGAATTCATTTCATTTTATTCGGTGGGACCCACTGCTCATTTCTCACAAAATTTCATTTTACACTTTTTTTTATCAGCCAAATTCATTATATTATGTTTCACCTTTTCATTTTTTAATCTCCATTCATGACAGGAGTAAAGTGGGAAATGAAGCATTTAATGGGGCGGTTAGTGTCTTATATGTTAAACACCAAATATTGTAGGTAGTTGGTACTCCTTCCGGTCCCTAATATAAGAGTTAGTTGCCAAAAAAATGCTTCTTCAGAAAACATGTGAATGTTAGTTGGTTGTTTGAAGTTAATGATTCTTTTCCAATATTGCCCATATTTATTATGATACTTTTAAGAGAGAGAAAAATACATAAGCATTAATAAATATGAAAGAGAAGTTGGGGGTAAAATAGGAAAAAATGCATTAAATGGGAAGAGAATGTGAGATGAGCTCTTATATTAGGGACCAAAACCATTCAAATTTTGTGCTCTTATATAAGGGACCGGAGGAAGTATTAAAAATCAAATATTGTAGATAGTTGGTGTCTTATAATGAAGATCGGAGGGAGTATTTAAGTTTTATTTGGGTTTTTTAAAAAATAATCTGGTATATATAAATACAATTACATGTATTTATATATATAGTCGGCAAAGGGAAAATAAAAAGTGGAGGATGAACCTGCCTATGGTATGACAATTTTGGTCAAAAGTGAACTAGCTGTTAGATTTAGCTCATCCTTGGTTTCAAGGGGTTTTTTAATAGAGGGGGGAGAATGGGAAGTAGACAAGTTGGGAAGACAGTTCTATCTCGATATTGTTGTTCGATCCGAACCATGAGTGCATACTCACTATGATTAGATTACTGTTTTCCTACTAATTTTGCCCTATTGTTTCTTTTTTCTAGGTATCTGTTGCATGGTAAACCATTTGGAGGCAAATTTGGAGGTGTCAAGTATTGGAGAAGATCAAGACATACATGTAGATCTTTGCACATAAAATAGCGCCCACATTGCAGCTAAGATAACATAAAGGATTAGTAGAACGTGACGTGTACCATTTTGGGTGCAAATAAACCGAGGGCTCTATGCACTTCTTAGAGATTGTGAATATGCAAGAGAGAGATGGAGAACAATGGTTTCACCTTTGATGTGGGAGTTCTTGTTCTCACTATATGGCTTAGATTTGGATGCCATGGTTTGGTTAAGGCATGGTTTGGTTGGATTGCCGATTTTCTCTATGTGGGTCAACTATGAATATCCTACTTCATCTGGTTCCTCTGCATCTTATGGTTTTTATTGTCAGGATTGCCTTCAAATATTCTTGCGGAGATCATCTCTCTGCCTCCATCTATCGCTCTTTCTTGGGTGCTGACGTCGTGAAGTATGGACTTATACTTCGTGGTGGCGTATCCTTTTTGGAGCTCATTGCAGGTCATGTATATGTGTTATCTCAATATTTAAATGGTCAATTCTTCGCTCTAATCTACCATTTTATGCAGATTAAACTTCCTCAACTGGAGTTGATTTGCGTTAGTTATTTGGGATCCAATCATATTATGCTTTTATATTTTCTAGTTGTTTTCCTTTATGTTCCAATCTACTCTTTTTCTTGTATGCATTATAATATATGCTCTCTTATTTTGCTAAATAAGTGAGTATTACCTTGTAATCATTTTGTTTTAATGAAATTGTCTTTTTATCAAAAAAAAAAAAGATTTGGATGCCAAGGGACTTTAAATACAAACCAATGAGGTGCTATACAAAGAAGATTGGTTAGCTTACTCTATTTCAACACATATGTTGGATATTTGGGTAACCAAGTGCAAGAAGCTAGTCAATAAAGATTTGGAAGCAAAACTCATGAGAGGCATTGATAGCTTTCTAAGAGCTACTTGGGATCAAGACCTACTTTCTAATTTCTACAAACAACACTAAGCTGTACAATTAAGATTTGACGTGGTTTCTAAAATGTTTTGTATTTTGTTGGTAGAAAATAACATTGTTATTAACTAGTTATTTTTTAGGGTGCAAAGTTAAATTAAAATATCATGTTAGTCTTAGTGGTTTTAGTTTTGATTCATTATTAGACCACAAATGACATAATTCACTGAGTTTACCTAAAAATGTTTCATGTGAATAGTAATACCCTCTATTCCAAAATATACATAATTTGATCAAATTTAAAATGTTAGTAAAATTAGTTTGAATCACGTGATATTATCAAAATACTTTAATATGCTAAGTTACATTTATTCCTAACATCGCTCTCTTACTTATTCATTGGGTAGCAATAATAAGATCATTTAGATTAGAGTTGAGGAAAAAAATAAAAAGAGATCTTATATTTCAAAAACAAGCTCACTAGCTCACATAACCTAGTCCTATATTTTGGAGTTTCGACTATGAAATTTTCATTGCAATAATATTACCCCTACAAATAGTCTCAAAATATATTAGGCTTATAAAAGGTTACATTTTTATATTACTATTTTACTCTATTCTTTTACAATTTCGTGAAATCAAAACCTGGTCAATTTTTTTACACTAACCCGGTCAGTTTATAAAAGATCATTTCAGTTTGTCAACATCCGTCCAACCCGATATAATATCATTTGGTGATTTTGTCCCAAATATATAAACAAATAACCACTCTTCATAAAAAAATTATTTTTTATATCTATTTCTTTGGAAAAAAAAGTCAAAATCTATTTATTTTTATTATAAATATCACTAATAAAGTCATTAACTTCATTGCATAACAGGAACTATCAAGGTTGGTGCCTCTATCCATAAGATGGAGCATTCCCACGCGTCTAATTCAAGATGCATGATTAAGTTAAACCAGCCCAATCAATTGATCTAATTGTCCATGTTAAGCGGCCAATTCTTTTAAAAAAAAATCTTTAAAAAAATCTGAGACTTGTGGTCTCAATGTTTGACAGCGATAGCCTTTCTTTGACATGTGTAGCCCAGCAGTGAAGCCACGTTCATCTTAGCTTCTTATCTCATAGAGCTCTCATCCTCATATTTTGGAGTGAAAAAAGGAAAATAAGACAAGTTCATTAATCTCTTAGTTTAAAAAATCTTAAACCACGCCATAGAAAGAAGAAATCTGGGATTTGTCAAATTTTATTAAACGAAATAACATCCTTTAACAGTTAAAATTTGCAAATTGTTATCATAAATTTGAAAAGCATCATGATGACACTGAATATACATATTCGTTAAAACTTCTAAATTGAAACGTTGGAATTGTAAGTTGTTTGTATTAAATTGAAAATCCGGAGGATCAAGTTGAAAATTCTATATAGGGCAATGGCCCTATTTTATACCCAAAGTAACCACCCTGGACCACCCACCACCATAAACTAACAGGTGGTACAATATTACACCCAAAGTAACCAAAGTGGTCCAAAAATACCCTCAACCAACGGTCTTCAACGTTTGACCGTTAGTTTGATGATTTGGCGCCCACGTGTTATATTTTTTCCACGTGGCACCTGTGCAAATGCCACCTGGGCAATGACCCTATTTTATACCCAAAGTAACCACCCTGGACCACCCACCACCACATACTAACAGGTGGTACAATATTACACCCAAAGTAACCAAAGTGGTCCAAAATACCATCAACCGACGGTCTTCAACATTTGACCGTTAGTTGGATGATTTGGCGCCCACGTGTATTTTTTCCACGCGGCACCTGTGCAAATGCCACCTGGATGCCCACATGTTATATTTCAAGCCTAGGGCAGAGATGCATATATGACAAGCTTTTTGTTTAATTTTTTAAGCCTAGGGCATCGACAGTGATTAGGGCATCCAGGTGGCATTTGCACAGGTGCCGCGTGGAAAAAATATAACACGTGGGCGCCAAATCATCCAACTAACGGTCAAACGTTGAAGACCGTCAGTTGAAGGTATTTTTGGACCACTTTGGTTACTTTGGGCGTAATATTGTACCACCTGTTAGTTTATGGTGGTGGGTGGTCCAGGGTGGTTACTTTGGGTATAAAATAGGGCCATTGCCCATCCAGGTGGCATTTGCACAGGTGCCGCGTGGAAACAATATAACACGTGGGCGCCAAATCATCCAACTAACGGTCAAACGTTGAAGACCGTCGGTTGGGGGTATTTTTGGACCACTTTGGTTACTTTGGGCGTAATATTGTACCACCTGTTAGTTTATGGTGGTGGGTGGTACAGGGTGGTTACTTTGGGTATAAAATAGGGTCATTGCCCTTCTATATATAATTAGAATTTATAAATATTTATGATGCGTTGCATTTTATTTTTACGCAAGATATAGAAATCTCATATGTTTTCTTGGAATCTGATTTAATTTGGGATGCCTCAAATTCAAGGGATTGATGAGTCATCTTCCATTTTCAAGCGGTTTTCCTGTAATTTTTCAAAAAAAAAACCTCCTTATATATAAAAATTATTATAATTATCATTTTTTCTTTGAAACATATACAATTGACAAAAAAACAAAGGTTGGTTTGTCTCAGCTATAAGTTGCATGTCGTGGGCTTTGAGATCATGGACTCCAATCATTATTTGCATAAAGTAAAGGTAAAACTAATAAATTTTTTTCCTCGGCACTCTCACTAAGTAAAGTTTAGTATTGGTTGACTCATTTGTTATATGCAATCCACAAAAGCATTAAATAAATCATTAGAGTTCAATCATTTGAGGCTTGTTATGATGGTAAAAAAAAGGGTCAACACAGTTCGAGTCCCCACTTAAGCGGTACTGGAGAAGGAAATATATTAGGCAATCTTATCTACTACTATTGGAGAGAAAGATAACAAAATATCATGATAATGATCTGAAATTTAAAAAAAGGAATACCTGGGCAAGGTAGTTTATTTAGATGATAAAATAGATCAAAATGTCGGTTTTCTTTAGGATAATTTTGTATTTTTCTTTTCCAGACAAGACGATTGCCGGTACCTTTTTGTTGATGGATCGGTGCGGGAAGATGGCAAGAGTGGATGTGGAAGATTTATTCAGGATGGAAATGGATCTGGATCTCTGGATTTTGTTGCAAGTTAATAAATGTTCCCATAATGATAGCAGAACTTCTGGGATTTTTACATGGAATGCAATTGTGTTGGTCTAATGGCTTTAGGAACATAGTTTTATACTCTGATTGTATTGAGGCAATTAATCTTGTGATGAGAGGGTGGAAAGCAAACCACCCCTTTTTTGATAGGGCAATGACCCTATTTTATACCCAAAGTAACCACTCTGGACCACCCACCACCATAAACTAACAAGTGGTACAATATTACGCTCAAAGTAACCAAAGTGGTCCAAAAATACCCCCACCCAACGGTCTTCAACGTTTGACCGTTAGTTGGATGATTTGGCGCCCACGTGTTATATTTTTTCCACGCGGCACCTGTGCAAATGCCACCTGGATGGGCAATGGCCCTATTTTATACCTAAAGTAACCACCCTGGACCACCCACCACCATAAACTAACCGGTGGTACAATATTACGCCCAAAGTAACCAAAGTGGTCCGAAAATACCTTCAAGTGACGATCTTCAACGTGCCCACGTGACATTTCTTTTTACTTCTTTCAATACACATGCATCCCACTTTGAATTCGCACTTGGATTTCGCAAAATGAACACAGGATTTAGCACTACCTCCAATCTAAATCGCTGCCCTAATCACTGTCGATGCCCTAGGCTTAAAAAATTAAACAAAAAGCTTGTCATATATGCGTCTCTGCCCTAGGCTTGAAATATAACATGTGGGCATCCAGGTGGCATTTGCACAGGTGCCGCGTGGAAAAAATATAACATGTGGGCGCCAAATCATCCAACTAACGGTCAAATATTGAAGACCGTCGGTTGAGGGTATTTTGGACCACTTTGGTTACTTTGGGTGTAATATTGTACCACCTGTTAGTTTATGGTGGTGAGTGGTCCAGGGTGGTTACTTTGGGTACAAAATAGGGTCATTGCCCAGGTGGCATTTGCACAGGTGCCACGTGGAAAAAATATAACACGTGGGCGCCAAATCATCGAACTAACGGTCAAACGTTGAAGACCGTCGGTTGAGGGTATTTTTGGACCACTTTAGTTACTTTGGGTGTAATATTGTACCACCTGTTAGTTTATGGTGGTGGGTGGTCCAGAGTGGTTACTTTGGGTATAAAATAGGGTCATTGCCCTTTTTGATATTATCACTGATATTAGACTTTTGATGCATAGGGATTGGTCCGTTACATGTTCATAAAGACCACAACTTATTAGTAGACAATCTTGCTAAACTTTCTCACATGTTAGATGTTAGTTTTTCTATCTTTGATCAACAACCACCTAACCTTCCTCACGTGGAGTTTGATGAAGGATAGTGAAACTCTTGTTTTGGGGTTATGGTATTTTATAATATATCTTTTGATGAGTTAATGTTATCCAATTTTTCAATTCAAAACAAATTTGTATTTTTTTTTAAATTCAAGACAGGTTTAAATAACTTTGAATATGTTTGTTGGGATAAAGATCTAATAAATAAATGTAAGTTCCACACTTCTACTACAGTAGTTACATTTTTTTTTGTTTACAGTAGGAAGTATTTTCTAGATCAGATTAAAACTAAAATAGATCTATTTAAAGCCACTCCTGAAGCTTCCTCTTGAAGAAGTCGTTGTAGCTCATCTGGTTGATCTTGAAGGTTGTAAAAAACAAACATTTGAGCGCAAAGAGAAAGAAGCATGTGAGTTTTTTTTTTTTTTTTTGCCAAACGCATGAATGTGTATATATATATATTGTTTTTCGTTTTTTTTTTCCAAACACCCATTCCAGCGGCTACTCTGACCGCAGATATGAAACAACATGAATATAAAGTTGATTCTTATAAATACCTCAATCTCCCTCACTTTGTCCATATTTCATTCTCTCCTTCTCCTCTGGCGTTCTGAGTTTTCTCTTCTCTCCATATGCTTTCGATTCTCTCCTCTGGCGTCCATATTTCATTCTTCTCTCATTCTCATTCTCTCAAATTTCATTCAAAGTTTCCAGGTTTCTCTATTTCTACTTTCTTTCTCTAACTTCTGCTTTTATTTCATAATGTTAATATATGTTAACATATGTTAACTTCTACTTTCTTTCCAGGTTTTCTCTTCTCTCCATATGCATTCTATGATTTCCTGTATATCAGTAACTTCTCCTTTTCGTTTTTTTTTCGTTTGTGCTCCTTTATATTAGTAACTTCTCCTTTCATTTCATTTGATTTCCACATCTTTCTTTCTTGATCTTCAGCCAGGAACCTCATTTTTTTACTTCTCCTTTCATCTTTGTTACATCGCCAGGAACCACATTACTTCTCCAATTTTTCACATTTTTTTTATCATTTTCTGAAAATTCATTATACGTTTCTCAGATAACAATTTTGTTATTTTTTTTAATGGGGTATTACATTCCAGCGGCCGATGCGGCCGCTGCAAAGCTTGTTTGATCTTTTTTTGTTTGTTTTTCCATCCCAACGGCCGCGGCGGCCGTTGGAATGTATTTTACATTTTTTTTCCATCCCAGCGGCCGCACCGGCCGCTGGAATGAATTTTAATTTTTTTTTTCGGAATTACATTCAGCGGTCGCTTTGTCCGTTGCAGTGAGAATTTCTTTTTTTAATTTCATTTTGCATAGCAGTGGCCAGGCTGACCGTTGCAGTGAGAATTTGGATTCTCATTTTGCATATCAGCGGCCAGGCTGACCGTTGCAGTGAGAATTTTTTTTTGTTTTCCTTTCCAACGGTGGAGGGCCGCGTTGGGATGGGATGTGGCTGCGCAGTCCAACGGCTTTGACCAGCACTACAACGGCTGTGTTTGGCCGTTGGGACGTTGTTTGACACGGATAAAAACACAGCGGCTGAGGCGCGCGCTGTAGTGCATTACCTGCGGTGCCTGGCCGTTGAAACGTTCTGTTTCTCACCCGTTGAGATGTTAGGAGTTTTTTGTAGTGAAGCAAGGAAGTTTGCACAACGATTCCCCTCATGATATACACGTGACATTTTGACAACCCAATCCTTCTCAAGTAGACGATGAAGCTCCCTGATAAATCCCATTTAGCATTAGCATTAATCACCTCATTTCATAATAGGTTCCAAGCTACTAAGCAGTCAACTTGCACCTTTACTCTTCTATAGTAGTCCTTTCACAATCTAGTTCTAAGCCATGCAATAAAGCCCAGAGTTTTCAGCTTGCAATGAGGAACATGACCCAATATATATATATATTTCGACTGCACCCAGCAAGCCAAAATCCTTGATTAACTCTAATTAAACACCCAGCACCAGCAATTCCAGAATCACTCTTCTTTGCTCCATCACAGGTCAAAGTGACAAAATACAAGGGGGGGTTTAATTTGACCCATGAAATCTTTGTAACTAACCTGCATAAACGAATTCAGCTTCCTCATTGACACTAATCTCGTCCAAGCATCCTTAGCTTTTGCATTATGTGACTTTTTAAAATTAGTTTAGAATATTTTTCATTTGATAAAATATTCTCCACTACATTGTGAACATTTGTTAAACACTGTCCGGTTTAATCCGGATTCGAGAGGTAAGAGTGTTGCCCACATAAGCAAGTTTGTCCCCTCTCCCAATGAGAGGTTTTCCCGGGATTCGAACACGCGTTCTAATCCTTATTGCGTTGTGTTCATTTACCAGCTCAACTAACTACTCATTGGTCACTACATTGTGAACATTATTTTTGTTTTATGTAATTATTACCCCTTCTATTTATTAATATAAGATTTATTTTGTGACAATCTTAAATATGTCATATTCAAAGTTTTTTTTTAATATTTTCTCTGTTTACCACCATCTATACTCACTTGAGATTAATTAAGTGAGAGAGACAAAAGAATTCAAGGAAAATGGTTAGTGTATTTTAGAAAAATCTTGTTTTATAAACCAAATTAAGTAACATAATTAGTATAATCAAATTAAATAGATGTTTTTTTTGATAAAAAAATTAAATAAATGTGTTGCAAGACTTAAACATAAAAATGAATGTACACCCATATAACAAAATACCAACTAATAAGCTCTTTAGCCATTTTTTTGCGGCACTTGATAGTTGGTGTTTTTAGCCATTTGATTAAATACATGCTTTTTTCTAAGAAGTCTGACCAATTGTCAAGCTTGTCAAGCTTAAAGCCTTTTTAAAGGTTTACTTACAATTTTAATAGGAAAGAAGGCCTATTTACAATACAAAATCTTTAAAAGGCCACATGTTATAGGTTTTAATTACATGACCAGGCTTGAGCGTTCGGACCCTGCATAGGTTTTAATATTTTTTCGAGTATGGATATTACATACACACACACTGCACGTATTATATAAATGCGTGTTAGTATGAAAAAATTTAAGTAATATAAGTAAAGCATGTTTTTATATTAAATAACAATTGTTTGACTTTGAGAAAAAAAAGCCCAGTCTATTTTTTTGGCCAACAGCCTATTTAATTGTATGCAAAGAGGCCTTCAAATAGACCTTCAGCCAAGCCTCTCTATGTTAAATAGTCTAGGCTTTAACAAGCCTATAGCAGGTCAGTCCCTAAGCCTCTTTGTACCCAACATACACTAGCCTCCTCTCCTCCATGCACAACTACTATGTAAATTCTAACACTACTCTTTGGGAGGTCATCTTACAAATACACTTATAGCCTTATAGGTGTATTTTCAAAGAATAATCTGGCCCGTTTGGAAGTAGGAAAATAAAGGAAAGGAAGGAAATGAAAAGGGTTAATGGTAATTTTCATATATCATATATACAACCAAAGAGCAAGAAACAAAGGATAAACAGTGAGTAGATGAATGTAACACCCCAAAATTTAAATTAGAGATAATAAAGAATTAATTAAGTTCTTAGGATACCTATTTTCTTTAGAAATTAAAGAAATAATAGTTAGAGACTAAATTATTCATTGGAAATTTTATGGAAAATTACTTAGAAATCTTAACACCATTTTGGTGAAAGGAAATATATGAACTTATGCCAAAAATTATTTCTATAACTTATCTTTGATTAAGCTGAAAATGAGAAAGTAAATATAAGTTATTGGAGGGACAGATAGGTAATTTAGCAAGGGCACCATTTTAACATACCTAACTTCATCTATATTGACAAACACACTCTTCTTCCTCTCCAAAAACGCAGCCCTCTCCTCTCTTCTTTTCTCTTTCAATTCTTCCTCTTCCAAGGTTGATTCATGACCATTTTCGGCCCCAATCTCACATGCAACCATGCATTTAGCTTCAGGTGACTTTCCTCTCCATTTCTATACCCTTTTTCCTTTGTTTTAGGCGAGATTGAGAGAAGGTCCGAATTGGGATTCTTAATTTTAGGCTTCCACAGTCTATAAAATACAAATTAAGCTTTAATTCTTCATTTATGAGGGTGGGTTTGAAGGTAACAGAACAATCGCTGGTCATACAGATATGGTTTCATCTGTGCCTTCCAAATTAAATAATTATCTGGGGTAAGCTTAACAGTAAGATGAGAAGATATGTTAGTGGGTTGAGAAGGCTGAGGTATGGTGGAGGAGGATGACGGTGAGGTTGAAGAAGAATGAGGTGAAAGTGTGGAGCTAAAGGGTGATGATGTCATTGGAAATTTAGATAAGAATCTGGCCGTTTGGCATTGGTATGCTCTGATACCATAACAGAAAATGTACTAAATGCAGTTGTTAATCATTGGATGCTATTCTCGTTATTATCTAGAGTGCTGAATACAATTCTTTATATAGACTACAATGTAAAATCCCTATTACATATTTTATCAAAAAAAATCCCTAGTACATAAGGCAGTGACACGTATTACAGAATATAAACCCAACAATGCTATGATTTGTATATTTGGGCCTTGCTGATGGGCTTGTGCTGCTGGTCCAATAATTGTTGTGCTTTAACAGAAGGTTACTTGGAGGTTTAGTTAAATTTGTGAAAAACCCCAAATTGGAGTGCTCAAATCCAATGGCTTTAGGGGTGTTTGAGGTTTGAAACCTTTTTTGTTGCTATAGGAGTTCATTTTAATGTTAATATGGTATTGCATGTTTGATTGATCAAAGTTTTGTTAATTTACAACTTTTAGTATTTTCCCTTTTCTATGATCAAACACATTTTTGATATGAGTGTTTGAGGTTGATGTTTTTAGTTGCTTGAATGATGTTTTGAAATTGTTGGTAAAGAGCATTGACAATTAAGAAGTTAAAAATTAATGTTTTGATATCATTGCACATAAGGTGTTTGTTAAAATGCCTGAAAGAAACTTTTAGTAAGTAGTGATAGTTTTTCTTTCATTTGGGTATGATTCTACATGGTCTATGATTTGGAAAAGTGAAATGAACTTTATGTTGATTATTTTGTTGATATTGTGTGTAGTGCATAAATTTTTTATGGTGATTTGTGTGTTGCATGTGTACCTAGAGATAAATGTATTGTTGCATGTGGTATTTTATACTTTGTTTTGACTGAAGATGGGATTAGGATTTTTAGAAAAGTTCTGCTTATTAGAGTCATAAAAAGTTTTGAATGAATAAAGTGGACTGCATTGATTCCATTGGGTTTTATTAAAACTGAATTTTGTTGAGTTGTATGTCTAATCCCTTCTCAAGTAGTTATGGACTATTTTGCTATTTGATTTTTGACATGGCTGAATGTAGAAGAAAAGAATAAGAATGAGATACTCTGTGAATTGGTTGTACTGCATGTTCAATATAGTTGAATATTGGTTTGATGTTTTAAATGTTAACTTATTAATTTAAGGTCAAAGATATTTGAAATTGTGTTGAAGTTGTACTTCTAAGCATGTGAATGTGAGTAAACAAAATGGTTATTGAACTGTTATTTTCTTAAACTCTTTGTTCATACTTAATTGGTACATTGAGGGCTGCTCATGAATGGTAAAATAGATGATGAAAGCATGAAGTAAAACTTTAAATTAAGAATATTAAGTTGTACAAGTAACTAAGAAGATTGATTGTCTATTTTGTCTTTGCCTAAAATTTCTCTTCTTTTCTTGTTATGTATATGATGGGTTTGGAAGTTTCTTCTCTAACCCTATGTGTGTATTGCTTTGTGATTTAGGAAGAATCATATTTCCTTTAATTCTGTTTTGAGCTCAGTTTTAGCCAACAATGATTTTAGGTATTCTGTTTGATTTAATTGAAACATATAAGTATGCTTAATGGTTGCTATGTTGTTGTGTGATATAGCTACTTGATTTCTATTAGGATTGTTAAAGATACGTAGGCTAAACAAGAATGTAAATAATTTCATAGGATAATTAGTGTGTTTGGCTCGGCTTATTTTGAGAAATAAGCCAGCTTATTTTGGGTTTTTAGCCTTGAAAATTCAAAATAAGCTGGCATATTTCCCAAAATAAGTCGAGTCAAACACCCTGAATATAGATGAGAAAAGGGTTTTTGGTAATAATATAGGTTTGAGAGAGACGTTACTTGTTATGTAGAATAGTTACTTATAGCCATTATTACTTTATGTAATAATAGGAGAAGCTAGGAGTCAAGTACTCGGTGGCAACAAGAAGGAAAAGAAGAGTATTAGTAAAGCGAAGCACAGGTAACAGTTTAATTCAATAGTAATAAGCGGGCATGAATATTTTTTTCAAAAACATGATAATGTTAATCCTAAGAGGAAGAATTATATTTATCTCAGATAGATAAATAAGAAAGTATAGAGTACTCTAGGCATCAGGTGGGTCGCTCCCCCTATGCCAAACGTTTACAGAAACCCTGCAGGTACAGAATACCTCCATTGTTTGACAAATATATCGTTAATAATGGTTGGTATAGGAGGCAAGTTCCAATAAGAGATTGGAAAGAGGAAGGAAGGTGAGTATGAGCTCACAACTAAACGGATTTGCGTTATCATGATTTAAAGGTAAACTATTGAAATAAACTGTTATTGGGATTCTTTGAATCTCACTGTTTTTCTTAAAATGTTTTTACAGATAAGCCGAGAGAAGTTAATTCTGAGGGAAGCTCTAGGAAGGTAGGAAGGATGTTTGTTAGGCCTGAAGCTCAATAGTGATATATATTTGTATTATATGTTAGTTGTTGTATATATTCTTATACAGGTTCATAACTTGTGATGTATATAGGTATAAGCTATGACCTGCGATAGCCGAATTATATTTATATAAAATTGTAATAGTTAGACTTAAATATGTTAAGTATTTAGTTACCTTATATTGTACAGGTGTATAAAATAAAACTAAGTAGTAGGTACTGATTTAGTTATTAAATGGATTTATAAACCGCTGCGAATTTCAGGAAATAGTTATGAGTTTCATAAATTGTTTAGAAGCCCAAGTTTACTTAGGAAATTCTTTTATCTAGTTTTGCATAAGAAAATTTTTAATTCACCTTTATTTTTAGGCTTCTAATACTAGAAAAGTTGTTATTAATTGATTATTTTGCTATAAATATAGTTGAAAAAGTTAGGATTTTACAATGAAGGACAACATTATTGCCTCAAACACAACTAATTATGTAGAAATCATCATATATACACATCATTACTCATTAGTACAAGCCTTTTTGCTGTAGCAAGGCTAGCAAAATCCCTTGAGTAAGAGCTCATTTTGTTGTAATCTAGCCATCCTCGTATCTTTGAACTGAGCACTAGGTCGTAGATGACTAACACACTTCCATCAAACTTTTCGTTAATTCAAGATGAACAGATTCCTATGTTTCTCGTCGAAATCAAGGACAAAGCAATATTTGATGAGGGCAAAGCTTTCAGAAACTTGGAAAAACCGCAATCTTGTTTTGACCGTACTCTTTAATTTACATGATTCCTAAGGGGTATGTATATTTATTGGGCCTCCAAAAGAGAAAGGAAAAACAGATCCCTGTGAAAGAGTTAGACTCATTATTAGGCCCTACAAAAACACAAAAATCAATTTAGAATAGATGGGCTCCTCATGGGCCGAGTCATGAAATATTATACTCCTGAAATTCATTGTCCTAGGCTATAGCTTCCTCCCATTTTTATTTGTTACATCCAGCTATTTTAATTATTAACCTTGCTTGATACATACTCCCCCTGTGATCAAGTTTAATTTTTTATATCCATTTTTCTTTTTCTGAAAACTCACTAACTTTACTTATAAATTAACCCATAATCTAATTATATGCAACATATGTTACAATTGATCAGTGATCTAATTTGTTTCTTTAACCCCTAAAAAAATTCAATTTCATTTATTTTTTCTTGTGGATTTGAAACAATTCAAATATGCAATGTACCACGACATGCTTAAAGTTAATTTATTTTATAAAAGAAATTTCAAAATTAGAATATGTCAGTATAAAAGAATGAACAGGATAGACAGTTTCATCGCTTGATAAAATGCTACTTTAATTTAAGAGAAACTTTACAGCTCTCATAATCAAAAAATAGATTTAAGGTTTGGATATGATTAGTTTTGTCTGTGATCATATTTTACAAGTTCAATAAAACTTTTTTACAGTTGAATCAATTTTAAGGGTTCTTATGGGATTATTATTCTTGTCTCTTGGTATTGCCTTTTTATCTAATAGTTTCAGAGCTTCTCTTATATTGTCTATACCCAGGTTTTATTGCATCTAGAAATCCCTTTCTGTCTTCCTGAATATTGTGTTTAATATGTTTGCTTCTTTAATGTCCACATACGATAACTCCTACGACAACTCCACATCGAACCTATCATAAGGCAGCATTGGCAGGGAATACTTTTAATGATTGACTACTTTAATTACTTATTTTTGGCACACAAACTATTATTGTATTATTGTTATTATTTTCTTTACATCATACATTGTGATCTATCTTTGTGTGTGCTATGTAAATTCTTCTTACTTAATCATTTTGTCTTACATATAAAAATAAATAATTATAAAGATTCATATTTTTAATTTTATTAATTCAAATTCGAGGAGGTTCACAAGGATGCATTATAAGAAAAAGGGTCACTAGTAACGCCCTAGATGTAGCTCCAAAATGAAGCGCGACGAAATTATTTTTACAAAACTTGATGCATCTTTTCGCACAAAAAAATGAAGCATGTCTTGTTTGGTGGCTTGACAAGCTAAAAAAATAACATAATCTTCAACATGTCACCCCTTATGGTGCGACATAAAGTATGCTTTTTATATTAATATAATTTATTATAAAATATAAGTTATATATATTTTTATAATATTTTTTAATTTTATGTATGTGTGTCACACCCTAAATATTGTTTAATATGTGCATGTCACGTCATAGGGTGCGACATGCATATATTAATGTATATATGTTTGTCGCGCCATGGGGTATAACCTGCATACATACATATATATATATATATATATATATATATATATATATATATATATATATATATATATATTGTGCCCGTGTGTTGCGACAGACATATATAGTAATCATATAAGCATGTCGTGAATAATATATAATTTTGTCATGGGACAGGCCCTGACATGCATATATTATTAATATATGTCTATTGTGCTTTATGGCGCTACATGTATATATGACTAATAGATATACGTATCGCGCCTTCAGGTGCAATTCCCATCACAAAATTATCTTTATAAACTTCACTCCTTTTGAATTTGTCTCTCCCCCACTTTATTTTTTCCTCCTCCCCCACTTTTTTCTTCTCCTCCATCTCTACTCTCTTATTTTCTTCCTCTCCACTTTCATTCTTCATATTTCTCTTTTAACTAATTGTCGATAATTATTTTTGCAGATTAATTGTTTGAAATCATCATCTAGTACTTGTTTTTTTTTATCATCTATTATAAATCTGTTTTTTTTATTTCAACATCTATTATAATTCTAACTCTATTATTTCATCATATAATAGTACTAAATTTTTAAATGATTTTTCCTAATTCAAAAACTCTCAACTCTTTCACCCTTATGTTTCCAAGGCTTTCTCAACAATAATATTTTTAAAACAATTTCAATAGCTTATATCACATAAAGTGGAGCGACATAAGCTACAACATTTTTTTTAAAAAAAATACTATTTATGTCACGCCACAGTGGCTCGACATAAATTAAAATATCATATAGATGTCACTCCACTGTGGTGAGACATCTATATTATTTTAATAATATAAATATGTCGTGCCACTGCGGCGAGACATATTTTGTCACAGTTTGAAAAATCGCGCAAAATAAAACCACGATCCAGTCCTCTTGTCACTACGCGGTGGCGCGACATCCTTCACAATTTTTCAACATTTGAGGCATGACTATTAACCATTTTGTTTGTAGTGAAGAGGATTAAACTTATTTTTATAGTACATAATTTTAACTAAGTAGGTTGTCTCACCTACAATCTACAAAACTTTAAAATTTGAGTCAATATTTTACTATCAAGTTTTAATACTAATTATATTTTCATTGTAATTATTCATTTTAATTCTTTTACGTTTTGCCATAGTATGTAGTCATTTGAGTTCGTAAAGATCTCTCCAAACTCCATCTTTGTTTACCTAGCTATACGAGCATGTTGTACATTAATAAAATATCTAATAGTATATGCAAAATATTATAAAGGAAATATTATCTTATATACTCGCTCCGTCTTTAATATAAGATGAAGTTTTTTGAATGTTTTTGTCCCAAAATCTTAGATAATATTTGAATTAGTCAACATAATAAATGTATTTTTTTCTAATATTGTCTCTATTTCGTCGTTTAATGCTTAAACACCACATTTTCTTCTAATATATCGACTCTGATCTTTTCTCGAATATCATTAATTCCCCATATTCTTGTTCCTTTTTAACTAACTTTAAGCCATTTTTAGGAATCCGTTATTCATTTAGTTTCACCTCACGTTACGTGGGATGAAGGAATAATACGTTATATCTTCAACTTGTGAGCATTTCAACGAGTGATATCTTTTTCGTCCAAAGATAAATGAGTCATATCTTCACTTGTAAAAAAACAATTGTACAGAAAAAAATAAATTAAGATAGTGAATATCATGATGAGGGAAGAGATAGAAAAGTGAAGAGGTGGTGGAGTAAAGTGGAGTGAGTTTTGGTGATATGCGTTTGTAAGGAGGATCCAAAGTGATAACCTATAAACCTAAGGCCTAAGCTACCCTATGAACGTCGGTAATGACAATGGAAGTGCAATAGATTCAGAATACATATAAGCATGGTAGCTAGGTAGGTTTTATAGGAGAGAGAGGGGTAGGGTTTTGGGGACACTCTAATAAGCTACCCTATCCTTATACTCTAATAAGGACGCCTTACCCCTTTCACCTACACAAGTTGAAGCCTCTCCATTTCAAGTAACTTGAGTTGGCCTTGGAAATTGGTGACTATCGATGAGACGCCCACCAACTGTACATCCTATCATTATTTTTATTGGGAAAACTAATTACAGGTCCCTCACAAGGGAGTTAATACTGGAAAAATCCTAAAAGTTGAAAATATTAATGTAGGGTCCCAAGGGACCTCACATTAATATATTTGAAAAGTGAAAAGACATTTTTGCCCCTAGCCTTAATAAAAAATTACCCCCACACCCCCACCCTCCTCCCTCACCCAACCCCCACCACCCCCACCCTCCATCCTCCTCCCTCCTCCCCCCTGACCCTCCGCCCCCCCCACCCCCACCCTCCTCCCCCTCCTCCCTCCTCCCCCCACCCTCACCCCACCCTCCACCCTCCTTCCCCCGACCCTCCTCCCTCCTCCCCCTCCAGCTCCCTCCAGCCCGCCACCCCCACCCTCCAGCTCGCCCCCACCCCCAGCCTCCCCCCTCAAGCCCGCCCCCCACCCCCACCCTCCCCCTCCAGATCGCCCCCACCCCCAGCCTCCCCCCTCAAGCCCGCCCCCACCCCGAAGAGGACGGCGGAGGGAGGCGGCCGTCGGAGCGGAAGGAGGTGGCGTCTCTGAAGGAGGAAATGGTGGAAGAGATCGATGAGAGGCTTTGGGAAGAGTTAATGGAGAGAGATGGAGTGACGGCAAAGGGAAGAGAGAGAGGGTGAAGAGTATGGAGAGGATGCATGTGAGAGAATGTGGGGCCCTCTATTATTTTAATTAATGTTTTTTATTTTAGAAAGGGTAGTTTAGTATTTTCCAATAGCTCATTGGCTAAAATGGACCATTTTATTTGTTCATTGGCCGGAATGAGACCATTAATTGTTTGTTGGCCAAATTGATTGTTGGCCAAATTGACCTTTAACCCAATAATGACAAGTTATGGGTTAAAGATTATATTTACCCAAAAATTTTTAGGCAAAGATCAAATTTTCCTTGTAAGTATTTTTAGTATCAAATTTACCTAAATTCATTGTGATTTTTTATAAAGTGTGAGTTACATTTATGGCCACTCACCAGGATAAATTAAAAGAGAAGCTATTGAGTCATTAAAATGAATTTAAAATGAAAAAAAATTAACGTTTACCGGTTTAAAAAACAATTAATTACATGTTACGAAGCATAAAAATGTTAATATAATATCAAACATCAAATAGGATCGACATTAAAAAATGAAATCAATACTCATAATAAAGGCCACATATCCCTTGTAAACACAAATAGAAAAAAAGCAAGAAGATAATCTTGATAAAGTATTCCATTCCTTAATTGCCTATTTTCTCTATTCAGACATGCATAACCTTTTTTTTATGTCATATTCTCTTTTAGAATGAAGTAATGAGAAAATGATACAAATCCATTCCAAGAAACAAACCTTTCCAAGAAGAAAGAAAAGTTCATATTAAAACACAATATCCAACCAATGAGATTGTTATTGTCAACCCTAAATTAGATTGCCACGGACAAATGAAAGTTTGAGTGTACGAATTCTAGACCTACCCATTAGAGTTATTCCTCTCTGAAGTTAGAAGCAACGGTTAAAACTACAGTACCAATAAGTATTAGTACTATTTTTGTGCACAAAATTATTATCAAACTTTTAATTATGTTGAAGTAAAAACTTTTTCCACCCAACTACCCTAACGCTATTAAACTGAAATATAAGATTTTCCTTTTATAAAATCAGAATTCTTAACATAATCTTGTATAGAGAGAGAATGAGACCTATTTAGTTTCACAAGCAAAGCATACATACATAAATCTACTAAATTTCGAGTTATGTACAGTTTGCTTTCCAAAATATGAAACTTTCTAATAAACTCCCCCTGAATTAATAAATTTATGAAAATCATTCTCACAATTAATTTTTTATTTGGACAAATTTAGATGAATTAGGTTTTAGAGTTTAATAGGACTAGTCAATATCTTTCGTCTTAAGTAGGTCTTACATTACACAAATGCAGCAGCGACTTCTCATACATAAGATGATGGCAAGAAATCTGAAAATGCAATTCATTTTATACAATATTCATTAAAAAATGGTGAATTAATCACAGGATTTGTTTTTAAATAGGTCATTTCTTGAAAAAAAAAGTAGCCACTTAATTTTTCACGAACTTATAGGCATTACCTAAAGCTCTAAAATTTATACACCAATCAAAATATACACGTGAAACGTGATCATCATCTATCATGTTCATTTGTAATTAACTTTTAGAAATTAAATTAAAAAGGGAACGTGATAAATTGACCGGGGTCAAATTAGAAAAGAAGTTAGGTAGATCAGAAGAAGCAGAGGCAGCAGCAACAGCTAGATGATGATGATGATGATATGACGACATGAAAATCAACATCTTCTCTGTAAGTTTCTGGAGAAGAAGATTATGAAAAAGTGTAAAAAAGAAAAGGAAAAGAAAAAGAAATGGAAGGTAACTGAAGCAAAGTCACAAGTTATAATGATATCTACATACGAATGTATGAATGAATGTTGCAGAAAAAAGAATCAAATTTGGATATGAATAAAGTCACTGCCTGCTCTGCCACAAAACACAACGTAGGCCACATACAGACAATTCTTTAATTCTCATCATTTCAATTATCTATATCATTCACACTTTGTACTACCTCCAACACACACACACAAATTCATATTTATATATGTCTGTGTCTATATATATAAGTGAAGTGGGAGGTGGCATGCACAATCAGATCTTCATGGAAATGGCTTCTGATATGATCAGATCTCCGCGAAACATGCTGAGAGATGAAAAGGAAGGAACCCAGAAAGTTTCAGAGTAACAACTTGAGAAAACTGTCGTGAGCATAATATATAGACACATAATAAGTTTGTGAATTTTACAAAAATATATACAAAAACACGTTCGTGATTTAATATCCCATTATGCATATACAGTATATTGCTTTACAATAATAAAGTTCCAAATTAACATGCGAAACTGAGGAAAGAATGTTGTATTTTAGGAAAGCGAGACAAATAGATAAGTCCAAATGTACAACCACCAATAATCTAACGCTTACACATATACAGACACACTTCGGGTAATCCTGACGTGAACAACATTACTATATATTTCATTTGGTAAATATAATTTTTAATCTTAAGGCACCATAACAATAAACACTTAGGATTCAATGTAAAAGATCATCCCTTGACATCAATGACAAGCAAAGCATTTTTCTACTATGTTTTTGTTAGAAATACATACAAGGCATCCAAATGCCATTGGAGTTGATTGTGTATTTTTATTTTCTAATCATACATTTTTTGAACCCTAGCTAGGTTTTCTTAAAGAATATCAAGTCTCTTCCATTCAGTCCGCTCAATACTTAATTATATCCACTCACTCTGGCCTTTGACGTTGAAATTAGACAATTGATTGGCAAATATCAAAAAGAAAGTTAGAATAGTAATTTGTAAAAATATATAATGTATGTTCACACCTCTAATACGCTATCTTGAATCATTTGTATTGGATCTATCCTTTATACAAACTTTTTTTTCAATATTATTGCAATCAATAATAGTACAGAAAAAATTACAAGTTTGGGCGAGAAAATAGATTCTGACTCCTACACTTAAGACTGAAAGGAATAATAAAACATACACAAAGTAGAGTCTCATAATCTATTAAATGAATTCACAAGGGAGTGCTGTAACCTGCAAGATTCATTGATATAGTGATACATTCCACCATATGCATCGAAGCTTAAGAAAAATAAGCAGAAGAAACATCAACAGTTCGACACTAGAAAATTTCAAGTGAGAAAGTAATTAATTTTCTGTCATTTTCTGTCCAACATTATATTAGAGTACAACAAATTAAATGTGTGTGTGTGTGTGTACCAGAGACACCGCCCCTTCACTTATCATTAAAGTCATGGGGCAAAAAATAAAAAAACTGAACAGTGAGACAAGAATATATAATGGATGTTTAGGGCAACTGAATATAAATATTGTATCAGACAACTAAAAGGGGATAGCATGTGCAAGAAATGATAATTCAGGCATGCACTGAAGATGGACAATACTTCATTTGTTTAACAAAGACAAACAAGAATCTAACAATAAAAATAACTGACATATTTACACATACATATATCTGCTACTTGCCAAAAGCAAGAATTATAATTAACAATTTATATTGTTAGGCAGAAATCACATCCGGGAAGCAACAAGTGATATATCACGATTAGTATTATTTTAAACTGTTATGTTATTCACAATGGAATAATTAAAAAATGATAGAGATGAGATAAACAAATCAGGAAAGGCTTATCATAATCAACATCAATCAATAATGTACACAAATTTAGGTCCTTATGCTGCTTAAAGTGAAGCATATCAACATTAACTATACATTATTAAATCAATTAGAGAACACAAATGACAGTATTTCATTTTGACCTTTCGATCAAGCAAAATGAGACTTGCTGAATCACGATTCACGACAAATACCCGATGAGAATAGAACTTATTACCTATTATAGAAAACCAACCGCTATAACACGCACATCAGTTCTACAACTTGAAACCCTTGCACAAAACATCAAATGAATTCTCTCTGAGGTCCCAAGGAAGTAACACAAACTGATTTGTCATTTCCTATTCTAAAACTTGTCATTATGATTACACTCCCTTTTTATGAGACCATTTGGTGATTACCCTTTTTTCCTTGGAACCTCAGTGATTTTCTCTGAATATTTTCAGTTTCATAACTCAGACTCAAGAGAGACTAGTCCTGCAACAACGTGTTTGTCTTCAAATAAGACACTTGTAAAAATGTAGGATCATTTAAAACAGAAAAATCAACAAATTCTTCACAAAGACAATGGTTATAAATTCCAAAGAGAAAAGAGGAAATCTAAAACATGTTTTTTTAAGAATATAGAGAACTTAGGGGAGGCTGTTATGATAAATAAACTGTTATTTAAAGTACAGCCATTGAAGGTGACCTTACATATACTTTCCTAACGTTTTAAGAATATCAAAAGCAGCTGTGTATATTTCCAATTTGTACTAAACCTAAATACAAATAAAGCTGAGAGGGATAGAAACCAAAGATGTGCCAATAATGTATACTGTATAATGGTAATATCATCAAAATGGCAATATGATGCTCGCATTAACAGAAAGAAGCACATTCAATACTATGTACAGAATTACAAATTCTCAAACATAATATATAACAATAAAAATAAAAAAATAAAACTTTATGATGATCAATGCTACTTTTTACACTGTAGATTTCCCCTTTTGACGAATATAATTTCTTACACAAGAAATTTTAAACGGAAGAGGAAAATTTGAAAGCAACAAGTGTCATGAGTGGGTACTGGGAAAAGGCAAACAGTAATATATTATAGTAGTAGTAGGTACGTTGTAGACTACTGTTCATGAGAATGATGAACATTAAAACCAAAAAACCAAACTTTCTCAGTCTCTTTTTTTTAAAAAAAAAAATTCTAATATCATCCTTGTCCATTGTCAAATCATAATTCAATGTTCATTTCAAGAAGTGACAAGAGAAAAACAAATGTGACATAAAGAAAGATATTTGATTATATGAATGAAGGCAAAGGAGAGTGATACATACTTTTAATTAGGATACAAAGATTACAAAGCCCATAAGAATAGGATGATGATCGATGATGAACACTGATTAATATTTCCCAGAAGCCACCCCAATAATTAACAAGCACATGAACACAACAATCAATTAGCCTTACATTTAAGTGTTAATTAATTCATTGGATTACCATAAGTTGTTCCTCCTCCAAGTAAGCCACCACCAGAAGCTGCATACACATCAGATGGATCCAACATAGGAGACGACGACGAACCGCCATTACCGCCTCCTCCCCGGCCACCGCCACCGCCACCACCAAGATGAAGTTCCGATAAATTTGGATACACCTCTCTACCATCAACCCCTTGATCATACAAAAACCCTTTAAACACATGCCCACATATCTTCACAGTCGCCTGGTAAGCAAACTCATCCTGCCCATCATCCACCGCCGTCACCCGTACACACTTGAACACCGCCGGCGCCCGCACTTGCCCCGGTAACGATTCCTTAAATCCCGCATCTAAACACCAAACATAAAAAATCCAACAAAAAATTAAAAGAAAAACCCTACTCAACTTCACAAGTCACAACCCTAAAATTCTCCCAACTAACAATTAACAATTCACCAAGCTAACATCAAATAGAACCAACCAACATTAGAATATGAAGACATGTAGACTATTCAAAACATGTGTACATGTATATACACATATACATACACATATACAGATGTTGTAAAAGTCCGACCGACAGGCGAGCCGGAAAAAGCTTCGAGTCATGTCCTAACACGGTCGAACCGCTCAAACCAATGGTTGGACCGGATAACCGTGGATCCAAAATGTGGAACGGTCAATAGTTGGACCGGTCCAACCGTCCAGTCCGGTTCTTACAACACAGAGGTTAGAACAAGTGTATAAGAGATAAAATGTACCCCAACCTACCCTCATTAGATTATGAAGAATATGATATGGAGAAGACTATACACACACACGCACGCACACATACCTTGGTGGCTAGAACTTGTGTCAAAGCTTCTAGGTGGAGTGGTATTAGAAGTGGAAGTGTGAGAGTTGGTTGTGTCTTGTTGTGAGGGGACAAGTCTAGGTTTCTTGGATCCAGCAGCGGCGGTGGTGGTAACGGCGGCCATGAGGCGGCGCTCGCGGCGGCGGGACTCAGGGACCCACGTGCTCTTCACGTGAGTAGGGCAGTCATAATTGCGGCTCTTACAGCAAGTCCTACACCTCCTGTAGCTACAATCCTTCTTTGCTTGGTTCCCACAGTCCTGACACGTGGCAGTCCCTCCGCCACTCCCGGCAGCCACCGCCACTCCATCATCTCCCCCCACCATATTATTATTCCCACTCTCATCATTCAGCTCAAACATATTCGTCGTCGTCGTTGCTGACGTGGCAGCTTTCTTCAAGTAATTCCCATGCTGCTCCGGTTCCTGGTCCTGCCATAGCTGAATTCCGCCGCCGCGCCCGGCGGCGTCGGAGAGGAACGGCGTGGCGGAGAGGAGCGGGATCATGCCGACGCCGAGGGGAATTGCGGGGTTGGCGTCGGCGGCGGCGGCGGCGGCGGAGGGGTGGTGGTTGTGGTGGTGGTGGTGGAAGGAGGAGGCGGGGGCGACGACGTAGAGGTCACGGAGGCCGAGCATGGCGCCGCCACCGCCGACGCCGGCGCCGATGTCGGCGTAATTGAGGGAGGATCTGCCGGAGGGCCACATGCCGGCGGTGGTGACGGTGGAGCCCACGGCGGCGGAGGGACCGGCATTGAAGCCGAGGGAGAGGTCGTCGGCGGAGACGGGGCGGCCGGCGGCGGAGGAAGCTGCCCAGTCAGCAAAGGCTCCAGAATCAGAAGGTAGCCTCCTAGTGGTAGCCACAACTGAAGATTTAGATTTATGTGTGTGTGTGTGTGTCTCTATATGTATATATACATGTGATGTGATGAGAATGAATAAGTGAGATGAAGTGGGGTCTTCTTTCTTTGTGTGTGAGAATTGAGGAGGGAATATATATATATATATATATATATATATATATATATATATATATATGTATATGTATGGTGAGAGATTTGATAGATCTTGTTGTGGGTGGGGTTTTTTTTGTTTAACAAGCACACTTGTTTCTTCTGTTGCTGTGTTTCTGGTTCTGGATTCTGCGGCTTCTTCTTCTTCTTCTTCTGTTGGATTCTGCTTTAAGTTTTGCAGGGTTGGTGTTGGGGGTTATTACTTGTTACTACTGCTACTATATCTACTACTATGCCACTGTCTGTCACTTTGCCCTTCTTCTTTTGCAGAAAAAGGAAAAGATTTTGGCTTCTCAAGAGAGAGAAAGAGAACAAGTATTAGTATTAGTGACTGAGATGAGAGGAGACTTTTCTTCTATATTTACTGTCCTTGTTACAATCTCTCACACTCTCTCTCTATATCTAACTATCTCTCTCTCTCTCTCTTATCATCACTATCATCTCCTTTTTCTTTTAAATCTTTCTCCTTCAATCCCTATAGCTTCTCGTTCGTGTTAGTCTCCATTATAGAACTTCTGTAAGCTGTTTTTTTTTAAAGTTCTGCTTTTTTTTATTTCTCTCTCGCTTTCAAAACGTAAACCAGAGCATTCTTTTTTGCTTTTTCTCTGGGGGTAATCCCTGTGTGTGTATCTCAGTTTTGTTCTCTCAAAGAAGACTAGTAGGGGTGGCTATAAAGCTAAACAGAAGAAGGTGGGTTGCTTCCTAACAGGCTTCTCTATTTTCCCTCTCTCTCTCTCTCTCTCTCCAATTATATAAGCCTGATAACTATTATTCTAGTACACAGCAAGAGATTGAAGAGAGAGAGAGGGAGGAGAGACTTTGGAGTGTAGTTTGTGTTATTTCTCAAAAAGTCACATGAGGCCTCTCATTCCCTCCTTGAGCGCGTGGTTCATTCGCCACCCCACAAATTTTGCTTCCATTCTTTTCTAAAATAATTTTTTTCATAAAAAAAAACTCCATGTTTGACAACTTTCCCGTCTTTGAATAAAATAATACTTCCTCAAAAAATTGATAATCATAAATAAAATAATATTTTCACCCATGATTTAATCAAATGGTAGTGAATGTTTCCATCTTAAAAGGATGGTTCGAATCATGTAGCCTGGATTGTTACACAAAGGCAGTGAGTTCCAATTGTGGGCATAAATCATCGTGAAACAGATTGTAAATATAAGGTCCCCTAAAAAATATAAACAATAATTTACAAAATTTCATCCTTATGCTCATTTTTTTTATAAAAAGGTAAAATGAGATTAAATAAAACAATTACATGGTTCTAACAATATCATGAAAAAGAAAAGGAAAAGCATTAAAATGATCGTCAATAAGCAAATAAATAGAAAGCAAGTTAAAAAAACGGATTAGAATAGCAACATCTCTGGCAATGACATTTGAAATTGAAGGAGCCCAGCAGTTGATGTTAATATTATGCTTACGAACATTCAAGATGGTAAGACGCTTCTTGGGTAGGCCAGATTTATGTATCCAGTTTAGAGCAAAACAAAAACAACCAAATGCAAAAAGATTTCCAGGAATGCTAGATCGCTTCCAGGTGAAAGTTTGTAGAAGAGACCCTTCAAAACAAACCAGGATGCGACAGAAGGAGGAACGCTGGAGTTTCCACCTTTTGACCATAACATTCCATTGATTTGCCTATGAGAAATTAGAGATGACTGATGCTTGAGCAATGACCAATGCATTGGCCTTCTGTAGAAAAGTTAGAGCAGAGAAAGCTACTATTGATTGAGAGTCCCTAATAAGCTCTTGCGGGTGATCCTCATGGTCATAATTTATGTGAATTCTACAGCTTCTTTCTCTTTGAAAGAAAAATTGGCCTTTTTAAAAATTCTTGTATGTATTCCGATGTATGAAATATTTGAACCATAAACTTAATTCTCTTTCTGCCTAACTTAGTAATTATTTTTAAAAACTAAAATCCAAACTATATCTGAAAATGATGATGAAATACAATCATATAATAATATTTAAGTTTGAAAAATCATCATATAACAATATATACATTATCTGGCCAAAAAAAAACAATATATACATTATTAAAATAATAAAACAAAACATTTTACCCCCGTGAATTCATATATTAAAATCTCCTCTCAAACAAAATTTAAGAGTTTGGAGTGGTCGGCAAACTGAGAAAGAATAAAAGGAAAACAGAATTGATTATGACGTTGAAAAATTGTGCGAGGATGTTCTATAAGTCATAAAAATGGAAGTGGTTAAGTTAAATCAATTTGAAAGTCATTTGAGATCTATATAACTGCGATACAAGCAGAAAAGGGGAAGGACTGAAGGAGAGGAGGCGTGAATAAAATAAGGGTTTTCAGAATGAGAACAAGATAAGTGTGAGCAAGATAACACTTAAGCGGATGTGGGAGAAGAAGAGAAGTATTTTACCCCGTGCAAAGCACGGGAGGCAAATTTTTTTTATTGAAAATCACATATAATAATTCTATAAAAAATGATTAAATATGCAAATACTATTTCAATTATTAGATAGTGGTCATGTAAATCTATTGAGTAGCTAAACATGCAAGTGTTAAGTAATCAAATTCGGTGGCTGATAAATAAAGTCGGGTTCCATAGTCCGCTAAATTTAAAGCTAAACATAAACAATTGTACTATCATGTTTCTCACGCTATCAAATTGAACATAAACACACATTATGTTTTGGTTTCATGCTTCCAAAAAATTATCATTATCTTGAGATCTCAGTAGGAGTTCCACATTTCAACCTAAACATTTTCATAAATTAACTTTAAGATGATAAATGATTGTGTTCAACTTATGCCTTTTCACTTTATTCTTTAATTACATGTGTAATATGAGGTGTAGTTTCATTCTTTTCCACATTTTCAGTATAACAGTGATGAGTGAACGTTCTTTGAACATTAGAGAGTGAAATCGCCCCAAATTAAAACTTTCAGGACTTAATTGCTTTAAAAAAAACTTTAAAGGGAAATGAGCCTTGAGGAAAACTTTCACGGAGATTTCATGTTTAACCCTATATACAATTAAATAATATTATACTTTAAAGACTTTCTTTTGTTAGTTTTTTATACAAGGTTTTTCTCAGTTTTGATTTCACTTGTTCATATTTATTTAAGATCTTACAAATAAGTAATGTTATTTATTGACAATTTTTTAAGTAAAAACAATTTCGGTATGTTTGAATTAACTTGTGGAAAAAGTGACTTAATTATAAGTGAGGTTAAAAATAAGTTAAATTGTATAATGGGATTTATGTTTGAATTGGGTGTAAAAAAGTTGTTTATTTATTGGAATATTGTTTAAAAAATGCGAAGTAATGATTGTGAGAAACAAAATGTCATATCGTGTATGGAGTGACGTGAGAAGGAAAAGCTCGTATCATCAATGGCGATAATAATGCAGATTATTAGTTTACTTGATTATTTTCAGGTGAAGATATTTTAAAATTACTATTATGAGGGTATTTTCATTTTTTATTTTTAGTTTTGAGACATTTGTTATCAAATAATATGCCATTAAGAGGAAATAAAGCGTTAGTTATATTATGTGTTGCTCCCTATAGTCTGATTCTATATAAATATATATATATACAAAGTTATCAAGTGTTTGTATCAACAACTAGTTATGTGTCATTTTGACTTAAGATTTCAACTTTTAGATATGAAACACAATAATTAAATTATTTAGAGGTAACAAGTTTTTCCCTCTGGGTTCTACATCCGACAAATTAGATGTCGATTTCTTTTTTTCTAATGAAAAATTGTTCGATTTCTTTTTCTTTATTACAAAATTGTTTGATTTCTAGTAGTACATATATCATTGAATAAATATAAATTATATCAATAAAGCACTTGTATGATTTTATCTTTTTTTATTATGAGACAATTTTAATTGACCTAAAAAAATCAAAATGTACTCATTAAGAATGTTTTAAAGTGATAAATCTTTAAACTTTATACTCCCTCTATACCAAATTAACAGGTCTTTTTTATTGTGTTAGTTTATCCATTTTTACATAGCCTTTTTTATATAGTAAATGCTTTTTTCATTTTCATATACATTTGTTGTATTCCACGAATTATAGCTATTTACCTACTTATTTGCTAGTGAGCCTTATCTCACACGTTTCTCTATGGTGGGGAGAAGCCACAAGTTTAAACCCTTTAAACCCCTGTGTGTGTGTCTTTGTGTATTACTATTATCTGCGCGCGCTTGTTCATTTGATCCGGATAAAAAAAAATTATTTTAACTATTTTTTAAGGAAATCACAAATCAAGTTAATAAGGAAATAACAAATCAAGTTAAAAGAAGAGTCTTATTTAATTATTAACTACAACAATAAAATTGCAAATAAATATTAATTGCAAAAAAAATATTTTCTCAAGTCAACCCTTATTCTTATGAAGTATATTTAAGAGAGAAATATCAAATATAATAATTACGATAGAAATTAATATGGAAGAGTACGTTAAAAGGTAATTTAATAATGAATAAAATGGGAAAAACTTATAAAATATCTTGAAAAATAGAAGTAAATTCTTTTGAAATTTTCTCTTTAAGAAAAGTAATTTATACTAACACAGTTAATTTTTTTCATTTTTAAAATAAATTATTTTTACTTTATCTATGCCAAAATAAAGTATCACAACCAATTATATAACTTAAACATTTAAAACCCAATATGGAAATATCTTGTATTTTGATGAGCTATCAGTATGGGAGATGAATGCAGGTATACTTAAATAAATATTGAATCACATAAAGTGTTAATAATTTGAATGGCACATCAAATACATATTGTTGACACTTGACATTATGACAGCTTGGAGAGAACAAAATGACAACTTATGGTTGGAAAAAAAAGATCACTTGTCCATCAGTCTATGTAATGTTAAAGAGGTCGTTAATCAAACTCTTTTAGTTCTTGTTCCGAAAGGGCCCCACCCAGAAGTGTTGAAGGATTTCAGGTCTATCAGTCTATGTAATGTTATATATAAATTGGTCACGGAGATTATAGCTAACAAGATTAAGTTGATCATGGCCACAATTATCTCCCCAAATCAATGTAGCTTTGTGTCAGGTCGCGTGAGTTCAGATAATATCATTGTGGCTCAGGAAGTAATTCATTCGATGAAGACGATGAGAGGGAAAAAAGTTTCATGACTATTAAAATTGATCTTGAAAATCTTATGGCAGTGTCAATTGATTATTTATTATTTAGTGTTTGAGGGAGTTGAGAAATTCAGAAAATTTGGTTTAGCTAATTCAAGAGTATATTTCATCTCCTACACTTCAGTTGTTGTGGAATGGTAGTAAATCGGTCTCTTTTAAGCTTTCCCAGGTATTAGATAAAGGGACCCTCCATATCTATTTGTTATTTGCATGGAGAAACTGATTTAACTCTTTTTTGTCGTCTAAAAAGAGCTAAAGCAAATAAAACTAGAATTAAACTACAATAGTTAGCAGCAAGTCCTAGGTCAATTCACAGTTCGGTTTTATCTCTTGCTTAGGTCAATTAATTACAAGTTAAGCAAATTATCAAACAGGTTGTGTGCAGGTTTTGTATGTAAGACTAATTAAAACTAATCTAAACTACAACTAACAGAATCAAAAGTGAATGAGTGAAAGTATGGATGAGATGTACCTCCTTCTCTAAGTACTCCGTGCTTATGTTTAATCGGACTTCATATACTTGTTCTTCTTAATATAAACTAGTTAAATTCTCAAGATCTCTTTAATCAAAGAAGTCTACAAGAGTTTAACTAATTTAATTAAGGCTTAAGCTCTTTCAAGCCAAGAACATACCTAAGCAACATTAAGTACCAAATCTATAGCACTTAAGAAACAAATTCATTCCACAAATGTAAGAGGAGCTAATCGCACACACATACATATATGAAACTACAAGAATTAAGCCTCGGTTTTCATGTCCTTAACAATCAAGAGAGGTTTTCAAGCTAACATAAAGTAGAACACCTAAAACTAGATGTCTAACCTATACACGCCTAATCAAGGTCATACATAGGCAAAAATTTACATCTAGCTTGAAACCTAAAAGAGAAAATTACAAGCATATGAAGCCATAGGTTAAGTCTACAAGCACATTTCCTTGGAGAAGAAGGATAGGCGATCTAGCCTGACATGGAGATGAAGGCGGATGAAGGTAGTTGTGAGATTCTGGGCATGGCGGAGGTTGCGAGGTGAAAGAGATGAAGAAGATGAAGATGGAGTTGAGAGAGTTTGTTAGAGGAGAGAGAGAAAGTGAAAGTGAAGTCAGTGAAGTTCAGGTGTGTGTAAGTTAGTTACGTTTTGGGGTTTTATAGTGGTGAGTAGCTTTGGGATTATCGCCCAAAGGGTATTTTTGGTATTTGGTAAAAGTTAGGATGAATGTGGACTAGATCTCATCTCCATGCATTTTCAAAGGTTCCTCCTTTTTCCTCAAGTGATTGTGCTTCCCTTTTTGCCCTTAATGAGCCCTCCAGACTTGAATTTGACCTTGGCGCCAATTTTGCCTCATTTGGAAAGATGCTCCCCAAGTAACTTCAAGCTGCAGGGTTGACTTTGCCTTAAATTAACTCTGCACCAAAGACTTCTGAAAAGTAGTTGACATTTCTGATCATTGTGCAGTCTGACTCTTGCACTCGCTGACTGATGGACTTTGGCTTCCGGATGCAGGACTTCATACTACAAGCGCGAGCACATTCACTTCCGGATGAGAATCCACTGGATGAGAATCCACTCCCTGATGCAACTCTTTGTCCGCCAGCGCCAGCACGTTTGCTTCCGGATATAAATCCACTTCCGGATGTAAATCCACTTCCGGATGTGAACTTGCATCCTGATGCCAAGACTGTCCGCCAGCACCAGCACGTTTGCTTCCGGATGTGAACCTGAGTGCTTGTCATCTAGCCTTCCTTCTTGCCAAGTTATCTCCACTGAAGCTCCACCAAGGGTGTATGGGGCCCACTTGGGACCCCCCTACATAAGGAACACATCACATAGTCAAAATGACCAAAATACCCTTGGTTTCATAAAATGCAAGTAATATGGCTGTTATTCTTCAAATATTTATACATAAGCATGCGCATAAAAATGTACCAATAATGATCAAATATAACAAATAAACCACACTAATTAAGCTCAAATGCACATGCTTAAAGGTATGAAATTTGGTCCAATCAAATCCCCCACACTTAATCTTTGCACTCCGGGCAAAGTCATATAAAAGATTAACTTAATCATTAAGCATAGTGAAGGCAATTGGAATTATCATAGAATACAAGTAGATCTTCTTGAACCTTTCCCTAGAACTTCGCATAGGCCAAATCTAAGAATACAAAGCGAATGCAAGTTTAACAAGCAACTAGGCTTAAGGAGGAGTGCCAATAGAGATTTTTCCTCACCGGATAAAGTGTTTAAACTCATTCACTCAAGTTAGGAAAAATGCCTAACTAGGGACTTGTGATCACTCTTTGGCTCAATGCACTTGACCATCACCATAAGCTTGTAATAGCTCTAAATTCTCCACCCATTATTATGCATGGCACAACCAAATCTAGGGGACTTTGTGGTTTAAATGGAAGGCTAATAATGAATGGTGAATGATGGAAAATAGTCAATGACCAATGATATAAACAAGTTACCACCACATATGCATGCAATACAATGAATACAATTCCACTAAGCATGCTACATCGCTTTTTCAAGCACTTTGTGCTTCTCTCAATTTTTCTTTTAACTCAAATGCCTTTGGCATACATAAGCACTTTGTGCTTTTCTTTCTCTTTTTTTTACTTAGGCCTTCGGCCTTATATTTATTTTTTCTTTTCTTTTGCTTTTTCTTGGCCTTTGGCCACCTCTCTTTTCTTCTTTTTCACTCAAGGGCTCTCGGCCTCTTTTATTTCTCACAATGTAGCATGCTTTACACCAGATACAACAATACAAAGCTAATATAAATGCAAGCATATGCTATAGTCACTCATTCAAACATCGGTCAAGGTGATAGAAAAGAATAGTGAATGGCCCAAAGGGGTTAAATCAAAGGATAATATTTTTGGTTGGCTTAGTGTTTGGGTCATGAGGGTTTAGAAAGAAACGCCCCTTTCATTTTCAATCATACCATGCATTGTGATTTTGAACAAGAGCTAGGACAAGTTCTAGGAGGTCAAGTAACTATTGGCCCACTCAATTCGGTTGGAGGCTTCTCACATTTATAGCTTACTCTAATCAGTCACTTCCTCCTCAAGAAAAGTTAAATGAGAAACTAACACCCTCTTTATACCTTAAAAGTGCCCCAAGCAATGCCCTAAGTAGTCATTCCAAAAATTCTACTCACACACTAGAGGACAACTCCATTTGCTTTCAAGAGCCATAATCAAGTCAAATTTTCAAGAAAAATCATGCCAAATAAATCCAAAAACCAAGTGTGAAAGCTTTGAATCAGACCACTTTTAAGCACATAATACACCTCCCCCACACTTAAAGCATACATTGTCCTCAATGGACCAATCAAATCAAGTAGGAAGATGTATTTGAAAGGCAAAGCAGCAAAATAAAAGGCAGGGCAGTTCCAACAAACAAATGGCTCATATGCATGTATTATTAACAAGACTACACTAAACACAACCTAAAATTTTTTTTTTTTTTTTTTTTTTTTTTTTTTTGTTTTTTTTTACTCACTGACGCTCAGGAAGCCTAACTGAATTCAGACTCAAGCTGCTAGGCTTCCGGAAGCAAAAATGCTACCGGAAGTAGAACTGCTATAGGAAGTCACTCTAGGTTCAGATTCTAATCTCACCCCTAGCGGAAGCAAACATGCTACCGGAAGCAAAATTGCTTCCGGATGCATCGACGCTTGTGCACAATGAACTTCATCCCCTAGCGGAAGCAAAGTGAACACAATCTAATCCTAAGTAGCAAAGTCTAAGTGAGAGCTTCCGGAAGCAAAAGCACTTCCGAATGCAAAATCCTCTATTTCCTCAATGACACTTCCTGACACAAATAGGCATCCCCCAGCACTAATGAATTTTTTCATATTTAAACAACCTAACAAACCTAAACAAAATCCTAAATTTAAACATAATCCTAATTTTTTCTAATTCTAACATCTTCCCCCACACTTAAGAATTTGCAATAAAAGAATAAGTGAGGAAAGGAAAGAAACGACCTTTAGGGAGGCTTGAAATTCTCCTTATACAATTTGAGCAAGTGGCCATTGACCTTGTACACACGGCCATCCTTGAGATTCTTGATCTCAACCATCCCAAAGTCATGAGACTTGAGCACTTCATAAGGTCCTTGCCACTTGTCTTTAAGCTTGCCTCCTCCACAAAATTTGAATCTCACGCGATAGCACAAGACAAGATCTCCCTCCTTGAACTGCTTCCTCAGAATGCCACTATCATGAATGGCCTTAGTCTTCTCTTTCAGGATCCTTGAGTTCTCAAAAGCTTCATTCCTCAGCTCCTCAAGCTCACTCAGAGTCAACTGCCTTTCTTGAGCAGCAGCATCCATATCCTCAATACAAGATTTAACTGCCCAATAAGACTTGTGCTGCAGCTCAACTGGTAGATGACAAGCCTTTCCATATATGAGCCGATAAGGAGACATGCCAATAGGAGTCTTGAATGAAGTCCTATATGCCCAGAGAGCTTCTTCAAGTCTCAAACTCCAATCCTTCCTACTTGGCTTCACAATTCGCTCAAGGATGTTTTTAATTTGCCTATTGCTCACCTCAGCTTCTCCATTGGTTTGGGGATGGTAGGGTGTAGAAACCTTGTGATTCACCCCAAATTGACTGAGCAATGAAGACATAAGCTTGTTACAGAAATGAGACCCTTGATCACTCACCAAAGCCTTAGGAACTCCAAACCGGCAAAAGATATTAGACTTCAAAAATTTCAACACAGCCCTCGCATCATTGGCTCTGGTTGGCACAGCTTCCACCCACCTAGATAGGTAGTCCACTGCCAGCAGAATATATGTGTAGCCGTTAGATGGTGGAAAAGGTCCCATAAAATCTATACCCCAAACATCAAAAGGGTCACAGTATAGCATTGGCACTTGAGGCATCTCTTGTCTCTTCCCCATACTTCCAAATCTTTGGCATTTGTCACAAGACTTGCAATACTCAAATGCGTCTTTAAACAGAGTAGGCCAATAGAAACCGGCCTCCAGAATCTTCCTTGAAGTCTTTTTAGCACCAAAGTGTCCTCCACAAGCTAGTGAATGACAAAACTCTAGGATTGATGGAACTTCCTCATCTTGCACACACTTTCTGATTATTTGATCATTACATAGCCTCCACAAGTGCGGCTCATCCCAAATATAGTAGCTAGCATCCCTCTTCAACTTTTGGACTTGATGCTTGTTCAGAGATGGTGAAGTGACTTCGGCAACAAGGTAGTTCACAAGATGAGCATACCAAGGATCTTTCTTTGCATTTAAGGCACATAATAAGGCATCTGGGAAGATATCACAAATAAGAGAAGAATCATTAACACCTTCCACATCCTTTGGCAAACGGCTCAAATGATCAGCTACCAAGTTCTCTTTTCCAGTTCTGTCTTTGATCTCCAACTCAAATTCTTGTAACAGCAACACCCATCGCAAGAGCCTGGGCTTTGTTTGTGGCTTGGACAGTAAATAACGAACAGCTGCATGATCTGTGAATACAGTTACTTTGGAATGAAGTAAGTATTGCCGAAATTTATCTAGACCGAAGACAATGGCAAATAATTCCTTCTCAGTGGTTGTATAATTCCTTTGGGCTCTATCCAAAGTCTTAGACGCATAAGCAATCACCCTTGGCAAAGAATCATGCCTCTGGCCGAGCATAGCTCCCAACGCTTCGTTGGAAGCATCACATGATAGCTCAAAAGGAAGCTCCCAATTAGGTGCAACCAAGATAGGAGGAGAAATAAGCCTTGACTTCAACTCAACAAAGGCTTCCTTACAAGAATTAGAAAAGTCAAACTCGGCTTCTTTTTGAAGTAGATGAGATAAAGGAGCAGCAATTTGGCTGAAGCCCTTGATAAATCTTCGATAAAATCCCACATGTCCTAAAAAGGACCTCAACTCCTTCAAGCAAGTAGGGAAGGGTAGAGAAGAAATTACCTCAACCTTGGCTTTGTCAACCTGAATGCCCTCCTTTGAGACTAAGTGTCCCAAAACTATTCCCTTGTCCACCATGAAATGGCATTTCTCATAATTGAGCACCAAACCCTTCTCCACACATCTGACCAATGCTTTCTCAAGATTGACCAAGCAAGCATCAAAACTATCTCCATAGAGGGAGAAATCATCCATAAACACCTCTATGCCATCCTCCAGCAAGTCATTAAAAATGCTCATCATACAACGTTGAAAGGTTCCTGGAGCATTGCACAGACCAAAAGGCATTTTTCTATATGCGAAGGTTCCAAATGGGCAAGTAAAGGTTGTTTTCTCTTGGTCCTCTGGTGCTATGGGAACCTGGAAGTACCCGGAGAAACCATCCAGAAAACAATAGTGTGACTTGCCTGCCAGTCTTTCCAACATTTGGTCGATAAATGGCAAGGGAAAGTGGTCTTTTCTCGTGGAGTCATTCAACTTCCTGTAATCAATGCATACCCTCCAAGAATTCTGAACTCGTGTAGGCACTAGCTCATCCTTGTCATTCTTTACCACGGTCAGCCCACTCTTCTTTGGCACCACATGGATGGGACTCACCCATTCACTATCGCTTATCGGGTAGATAATTCCAGCACTTAATAGCTTTTCTACCTCCTTTTTCACAACATCAAGAATTAAGGGATTGAGCCTTCTCTGTGGTTGCCTCACTGGTTTAGCATCGTCAGTAAGCAAGATCCGGTGCATGCAGGTGGTAGGACTCATGCCAGGAAGATCAGCTAGAGTCCACCCAATGGCCCTCTTGTATCTTCTTAATACATCCAGTAACTTCTCTTCCTCAAGAGAAGAAAGAGTAGTAGAGATAATCACCGGCAGCTTCTCATTTTCAATCAAGTAGGCATACTTGAGATTAGGTGGCAAAGGTTTCAGCTCCAGAGTAGGTGGCTCAATAATAGAAGGTACCAAAGTGTGCATCTCAACTTGCAACACTTTAGACTCATAGAAATCATCATCAAATTGTGGCAGCTCATCAAAGTAATCAGAAAGAGTCATTGGCTGCCTCAGATCTTCACAACAATTCGGCCTCTTAGAGTCTGAGGCCTCAGCACTCTTATTTGAGTCTGCATCACCACTGTCGCTCAGGGTAGAAACATGTGGACCGTCAGCGAGCGCATGCTCTTTCAGATAAAGCTTCTCTTTCAGCTTGTGTAAGCGGCTTCTCCTTAAAGCTTCATACTCTTCAATATCAAACCTTTGTGAACTAGACTCCTCAATTTCCTTTGTGAATTCACAACCTCCATCCTTCGTTTGTCCTACAAAAGTGAGCAAACTTCCCTCTTCCAAGGGGTTGTAGCTTGACAAAGAAGATATAGAAGTGCAATCATCATCAAAATTATAGTTCACATACATGGAATCCATGAATTCAGTTACTGTACTTCCTATACTAGATGAATCATTAAAAACATCATGCAAGCATGTATTAGAAATCAATCTAGCACAAGAATCATTACAGCACATATGAGCATCAATTTTATCAAACATGTTCATCTTAAAGGAATTCACATGCTCATCATAAATCACATGCATCAATGAATCAACCACACTCAGCCCTAGGAGAGAATAATCCTCGTGGGGGTGTCTCATGGCTTCTCCTACATCAAATCTTATTATTTGATTCCCCACTTGCATTGTAACAAATCCCCCTTCTAAACTTATCACCATCTTGGCAGTTTTCATAAATGGCCTTCCTAGGATCAAAGAATCATCCATACTAGTGTCACTGGTCATATCTAGTACATAAAAGTCCACGGGGAAAACTAGTTCCCTAACCTTCACTAGAATGTCTTCTATAAAGTCAAAGGGTTTCTTTATGGACCTATCAGCCAGTTGAACTACAACACTGGTTTCACTCAGGTTCTTCAATCCTAGTGCAAAGTAGGTGGCCTTAGGCATGACGTTAATGGCTGCCCCTAAATCAAGAAGTGCTTTCCCAAAACTAAGTTTCCCTATCTGACAAGGGATAGTGAAAGATCCAGGATCTTTGCACTTTGAGGGCAGGTGCCCTTTTAAGAGAGACGAAACATTAGTCCTTAATTGGACCTTGTTACTTACATTACCAACTCTCTTGTTAGTACACAGATCCTTTAAAAACTTTGCACATTTAGGCATTTGTTTCAACAGTACAAGTATAGGTACATTCACTTCAAGCTTAGAGAATAAATTGAGCATTTCCTTTTCTAACTCATCATCATGTTGTTTCTTAACTAAAGCATACGAGTTAGGAAAAGGTAAATATTTAGGGTCAACAGACTTACCTTTAGGAGACTCATCTCCTTGCTGAGTAGGTTGTTCTTGCGAAGAAGATTCTCCAACTTTGCGCTTTCCCTCTGCAATCTCCTTCCTCTTCTCCTCTTGTGAGGTCTCAGCTTCCTCACTCTTCTTAGTCAGACTCTCAGCCTCATCGAGTGGTTTATCAAGAGGAGGACTCAGTACAGCCTCTTCATGCATCTGATCACCAACAAAATCATTCTGGAGGCTAGAGTGACCTCCCTCATTCAACTGACTCTGCTCAGCCTCAAAAGGTAGTTGTGTTTGCTCCTCTTCCTCCTCATATTCATATGCATCACCATATTTCCGTCCACTTCTTAGGTGCATAGAATGAATGTTTTGAGGATTAATCACCACATTAGACGGCAATCCACCTTTCTTTGCTTCCTGCTCAGCTTTTTCATTAAACATTTGAGAAACTAAGGTAGTTACATCTTTCTTTAGACCTTCTCCAAATTTTTTCATTAAACTTGACATCATCTGGTACATAGTATCTTGTTGAGATGTCGAAGAACTAGATGGAGGAGCATGAGCTGGATCATTATTCTTCATAAATGGAGGAGGAACATTAGCTTGTTGATTCGGCCTGTACCTTTGATCATTAGAGTTAGGCCTCCCTTGATATGAACCATAGACTTGTTGTGAGGGATAGGCATTAACAGCTTGGTAGTTACCTCCCCCCCACTTAGGCTGTTGCTGTGGCTGGTAAGAGCTGAAATTTGTGGCTTGGTTTGAACCTCCCCCCCACTTAAAGTTCGGGTGGTCCCTCCATCCCGGATTGTACGTGGAAGAGTAAGGATCATATCTGGCTGGAGGCCTAGCATTGTTATACATGGCCGCCACTTCCGCTTGGGATGGACAGTCTGAGGGTAGGTGCATGGACGAGCCACAGTGATCACAGGATGAGGCCACCAAGGCCATAGAATCATCAACACAAGGAGTAGGCTGAACAAAGCGTCCATCCATCCGACTGAGGCTCTCAGTCAGCCTCTCAATAGAATTGTACAGCTTGTCATCACTACTCACAGAGGCAACCTTTGGCGCAGCACCATACAAAGCATCACGTCCATAAAAATTCTGGTGATTAGAGGCCATGGTTGAAAATAAGTTCCATCCTTCATTGGCTGATAAGTTGAAAAGTGAGCCATTAGAAGCAGCATCCACACTCATCTTGAGCTGTGGCACCAGGCCATCATAAAAGTACTGGACCAAATTGCCTTTGGAGATGTTGTGATTGGGGCACGAGTTCACCAAGGTGTTGAACCGGCTCCAATATTCATAGAATGTCTCCTGAGAGAATTGCTGAACACCTGTGATGTCTTTCCGCAACTTTGATATCTTGGAGAGTGGAAAATAGCGGTCTAAGAACACCTTCTTAAGTTGCTCCCAAGAAAGAGTGGCATAATGAGTAGGCAGGTTCAAGAGCCACTCCTTGGCTTTTCCTTCCAAGGAAAACTGGAAAACTCGCAACAGAACGTCATCCAGGTCTGCATTAGGTGGCTTCATGGAGGAACAAGTATGATAGAGGCCAAGGAGGTGTGTGTGAGCATCCTCATGCGGAAAACCTGTAAACTTAGGCAGATGAGCAAGAAGAGATCCTTTGATCTCAAAGTTAGCGGGGTTAGCATAAAAACCTTGTGGTGCAAATGATGCATATGACTGTGTGAATTCACGCATAGGTCTATCATCATCATGTAATTGCCTACCCCCCTCAAAATGATGTTCATCCTCTTGCTCTCTCCTTTCACGTCGCTCACGCTCATGGTCATGTTCTCTTGCCTCTCTCTGATGTTCTCTATGGTCCTCTCTCCTTTCTGCCATAATAAAATGCTGGTCTAGGATTGTGGTATTAGAAGCGACAGATGAATTGTGTGGCTTTGATGTACCAAACCGGCAACGGCGCCAATTTGATTTAACTCTTTTTTGTCGTCTAAAAAGAGCTAAAGCAAATAAAACTAGAATTAAACTACAATAGTTAGCAGCAAGTCCTAGGTCAATTCACAGTTCGGTTTTATCTCTTGCTTAGGTCAATTAATTACAAGTTAAGCAAATTATCAAACAGGTTGTGTGCAGGTTTTGTATGTAAGACTAATTAAAACTAATCTAAACTACAACTAACAGAATCAAAAGTGAATGAGTGAAAGTATGGATGAGATGTACCTCCTTCTCTAAGTACTCCGTGCTTATGTTTAATCGGACTTCATATACTTGTTCTTCTTAATATAAACTAGTTAAATTCTCAAGATCTCTTTAATCAAAGAAGTCTACAAGAGTTTAACTAATTTAATTAAGGCTTAAGCTCTTTCAAGCCAAGAACATACCTAAGCAACATTAAGTACCAAATCTATAGCACTTAAGAAACAAATTCATTCCACAAATGTAAGAGGAGCTAATCGCACACACATACATATATGAAACTACAAGAATTAAGCCTCGGTTTTCATGTCCTTAACAATCAAGAGAGGTTTTCAAGCTAACATAAAGTAGAACACCTAAAACTAGATGTCTAACCTATACACGCCTAATCAAGGTCATACATAGGCAAAAATTTACATCTAGCTTGAAACCTAAAAGAGAAAATTACAAGCATATGAAGCCATAGGTTAAGTCTACAAGCACATTTCCTTGGAGAAGAAGGATAGGCGATCTAGCCTGACATGGAGATGAAGGCGGATGAAGGTAGTTGTGAGATTCTGGGCATGGCGGAGGTTGCGAGGTGAAAGAGATGAAGAAGATGAAGATGGAGTTGAGAGAGTTTGTTAGAGGAGAGAGAGAAAGTGAAAGTGAAGTCAGTGAAGTTCAGGTGTGTGTAAGTTAGTTACGTTTTGGGGTTTTATAGTGGTGAGTAGCTTTGGGATTATCGCCCAAAGGGTATTTTTGGTATTTGGTAAAAGTTAGGATGAATGTGGACTAGATCTCATCTCCATGCATTTTCAAAGGTTCCTCCTTTTTCCTCAAGTGATTGTGCTTCCCTTTTTGCCCTTAATGAGCCCTCCAGACTTGAATTTGACCTTGGCGCCAATTTTGCCTCATTTGGAAAGATGCTCCCCAAGTAACTTCAAGCTGCAGGGTTGACTTTGCCTTAAATTAACTCTGCACCAAAGACTTCTGAAAAGTAGTTGACATTTCTGATCATTGTGCAGTCTGACTCTTGCACTCGCTGACTGATGGACTTTGGCTTCCGGATGCAGGACTTCATACTACAAGCGCGAGCACATTCACTTCCGGATGAGAATCCACTGGATGAGAATCCACTCCCTGATGCAACTCTTTGTCCGCCAGCGCCAGCACGTTTGCTTCCGGATATAAATCCACTTCCGGATGTAAATCCACTTCCGGATGTGAACTTGCATCCTGATGCCAAGACTGTCCGCCAGCACCAGCACGTTTGCTTCCGGATGTGAACCTGAGTGCTTGTCATCTAGCCTTCCTTCTTGCCAAGTTATCTCCACTGAAGCTCCACCAAGGGTGTATGGGGCCCACTTGGGACCCCCCTACATAAGGAACACATCACATAGTCAAAATGACCAAAATACCCTTGGTTTCATAAAATGCAAGTAATATGGCTGTTATTCTTCAAATATTTATACATAAGCATGCGCATAAAAATGTACCAATAATGATCAAATATAACAAATAAACCACACTAATTAAGCTCAAATGCACATGCTTAAAGGTATGAAATTTGGTCCAATCAGAAACTAGTCCATCTTATTCAAGGTGAGATCTCTTCGGCCTTGTGGTGGCCTATTAAGTTAAATAAGGATGGATGTCCTTTGTCGCATTTGTTTTTTGCTGATGGCTTGGTTATTTTTGCTGAAGTTAGATTGGACCAAGTTAAAGTAATTAATGATTGTCTTCATTCATTTTGTGATGCTTCAAGGCAGAAGGTGAATGCTGCAAAATAACAGGGTGTTCTTTTCCAGGAATGTTACTCATTATGTATTTTCCCAATTAAGTCAATCTCTTGGTTTTACTATGGTGGCAGATTTGAGGAAATATTTGGGGTTCCTTTGCATCATGAGAATGTAACAAAGGCAACCTACCAGTATACGATAGACAAGGTCAGACAGAGATTAACTAATTGGAAGAGTGACTCTCTATCATTGGCAGGTAGGAATACATTAATTAACTGGGTAGTAATGGCAATTCCTAACCATGTTATGCAAACATCCATCATTCTAATCTCTTGCTGTAATGAGATTGATAGAAATACACGACATTTTTTATGAGATCATCGGTTGAGAGGAGAAAGACTCATCTAATATCCATAACGTCCGTTCTCGAAATCGCATGATGGTTTGGGCTTACATGCTTCGATCAAAATAAAGCTCTTATGATGAGGGTGGGATGGGGGCTCGTGGGGAATAATGATGTTCTTTGGGCTCGTGTTATTTGAACTAAATACAAATGTGGTAATAATTTGCTTCCTAATATAAAATGGAATCACGAGGATCTTGAGTTTGGAGTGGGATTAAATCTGTTTGGAATTACATGCAGGATGAAATTGAGATAGTTTGATTACATGGTGAATTAAAACCTCGATGGAAGCTAGAGAGGAGCGGGATGTTTTCAGTTAAATCAACATATATGAAAGTTGCTGATTTAAATGCTCAGGAGGACCAATGCTTGAGAAATATTTGGAGGCTCAAGGTCCCACAAAGATGTAAAATGCATATATGGTTTTTATGCATGATAGACTTATTCTAATGAGAGGTTGCTTAATTGGAGAATCCATCCTAATGGTTTTTGTGCGTCGTGCCTTACTTAGAATCAACTATATATGTGCTAAGAGAGTGTAGTAATGCTAAAGGGTTTGACTTAATATGAGAATCTCCTTTCCGAATAGAGAATTCTGGGAAAGCAATTTACATGATTGGTTAAGGAAGAATGTGAACATGCGTAGAGGGTATGAGATGGATAAATGGAATGAAATTTTTTGTATGACTTGCTGGTTGATTTGGAGAAGAAAGAATGAAGTAACTCATAATAATGAATGTCCAAGTGTGCGTGAAGTCATAACAGAGATCAAAGACATGGTGAGATGTATGCAAAGGGCAAACTTTGTCCTACCCAATTCATGAAGTCTACTGTTTCAACAAATGAGAGAATTAGAAAATATCAATGATGAGTGTTTGCTGGTTCAAGTGGATGTCACCCTCTTGGGATGTAGGGGATTATTACCCTCTTGGAATGAGATATTCAGGAAGGTTTTATTTGCAAAATGAAAGGGAATGCGAGTATTACAGCGGAACTGTGGAGGTGTACATGGGGTTTACGTCATGCATGGACTACTAGATACAGGTTAGTTCAAGTGTTGGTGTGATGCGAGTCAAGTTATTGAAAGAGTGTGTGGAGCTAATGTTGATGGGGGCAAAAATAACCCTCATTAACAGATCTCAAACGTTTGGACATTATCTGATGAGGTGGTTAAGTATTTTTTACACATAACCACTTGGCAAAAAAAGGAAGTTCACATGTGACATAAAATTAAAACAAGAAAACTAAAATAAAAAACCATGTTGAACAGTAAGAACATTTGCAGAGCCCTAATCAAAGCTTCATCCACTCCCTCCTCCTCGGATGTTGTCCGCTTCCACAGCCATAACTGCCCCTCTACTTGGATCGCTGTACCGATTTCACTACTCCTATTCCTGTTCATTTCACACCTCTGCTCTGTTTATTTAAAGCTCTTGGCGTCAGCAAATTACGGCACAATTGTTGTCATTTTTAAAAAAATCTCATTGTTGATCCTATGATAAAAATTGGATATCATTGTTAAACCTTTAAATAGCTAGGGAAATAATTATGTATCATAGATGAATATTTGCCCTAAATTATTTATTTACAAGTATTCATTGGCAATCTACCAGCGGATTTTTTTTTGAATGTTTACAGATTTTAAAATAAAATTAGTGTAACGTTGATTTGTAAATTAAAAGTGGATGTGTGATAATTTAGTTTTTAAAAAGTTTTGTTTTCTTTCTAATAGAATAGAGGGTGAGATGTAATAAAAAAAAAATAGAGGGTGAGAGCGACGTGCCCTTAAATTTTACAGCTGTTTCAAATGAAAGTGAACAGAAGTCTATAGTCTAACACTATTCTGTAGTCTACAATCTATAGTGTGTCCATCACATCTTTGCCCTTTTGCTCTTCACATTCTCCTCTCTCTAATCTCCTTCTAGTCTCTTATCGATATTTTTGGATTTGTATGTATGGATAATTAATTACATGTTCCGAGAAAAAATCATAATTAAAATGATGTCTCATGAGTTGTTACGTGAGATCAATAAATTATTATTGTTATCCTAAAAGTTGTAATTTATAACTCGTGTGACCTCATTTTAATTATCTTTCTTTAATGGAACCTCTAACTAATTGTCCCTTTTATTTATTTCTCAACAATTTCTCTCTCTCTCTCTCTCTCAATTCAAATATGCATTATGATGGAGGTATCATCTAATCTTTTTTTGGCCAACAGAGGTACCATCTAATCTAATTGTGCGTGATTTATTATAAAATATACATTCATATATTATACTATTATGAAAATAAGAAAACTACTCTTTTTTAAAAAAGTTCGTAACTTGTTATAAAAAGTTGATCATCTCGAAATTATAAATTATACAATTCTGTTAACAAATAAAAAAAATTAGTAAATACTTATAAGTAAATTGATAGAAACATTTTGATAGTCCATTATCTTAAATCGATAATTTGTTATACAAATCAACTAATCCATTATACAATTCTAAAAACAAAAAAGAAGAAGTCGGTAAAATCATTCTGTTAGTAAAAACATAGAGACATATTGATAATCAATTATCTAAAGTTGATAATTTATTATACAAAATTGCTGAGGGTCATTAATATCATTTCCTTTCAATTTGCAAAAGATAATAAGGACAATGGCATGTTTATATCCTTTTCAAAACTCATCATACTCCCACAGTTCCTAAATATAAGACCTAATAGGGGAGATGTATTTGGTCCTAAAATATAAGATCTATTTCTAATGTTTACCAAATTTTTCTGAAATTATCCTTTTCAATGTTCTCTAATATTAAACAATAAGAGAAAGGAAGGAGGTAAAGGTAGATGGTTAGGGTATATTGGTAATATCATGTTATTTTAACTAACTTAATCAACATCGTTAATCTATTCAAATTAGATTAATAAGTCTTATATTTAGAACCGGAGAGAGTATTAAATTGTTATTTGCATATTTCCACTGCTTTTTCCTAGAATTTTTCCAAACTATAGTAAGTGTCTGAATTTCTTCTCGTGCTTCTTGTTTTCCACCAATTTAATTATTAATTAACTTTAAGAAAATTTTCCTTTATCCCCTGCACATTTATTTTCTCACACACACATATTCGTATTTAATATAAAATCTACAGCTACAATCCATACTAATTATTAATATATCTCAGTTAAATAAAATCTACATATAAAGTAATAAGAAAAATTGTGTAAAAATGAGATAGTACGTGTTTTGTTTTGTTTAAGGTCAAAAGGATGCAACTAGATATTTTCTTATAAAAAATGTTACCTTATATTTCCAATAATAATACGGGGCTTTATATTTCCAATAATAATACGAGGCTTATGTTGATTTGAACGATTTGGTTGACATGAATGTCATATGTTTGCATGAAAAATTTCCAATTGAAAAAAATTATAACAAGACCTTTAATAAGGGAATTAAACACATCAAGTCTCTTACATAAACTTTAAATTTAATTGAAATTGCAAATGATTGAAATGATAGTAAATGACTTGTAATTGACAACTCAATATATAGTTGTCAATAGCAAATTCTTGAATTATCAATGACAACTACATTTTTAAAGAACAGTAATGACACCCAAATAGATAATATTGACAATTATTGAGTTTTAAATGATAAACTATTTAATATATGGGTGAATGGGCAAAAATAGCCATCGTAATTTTCAAAATGGACAACTTTGGCACCCGTAATTTCGATGGTGCAAAACCGGACATTATAAACTAAAATGAGACAAATCTAGCACTCTTAAACATAGGTGTTAAGTTTGACCGTTAGTTGACTGGGAATGATGATATGACATAATGACGTGGCACCATGAGGCATTATATGTTACCCCCATGCTGATATGTATATGACATGACAAAAATGAAAAAAATTAATCTGATATGTATAATCTGATATGTATATCCAGTCATACTTATAATATGACTGGATATTTAACTAATAAAAAAAACTAAACTAAATTCTCAAATCAATTCAGAGACTGTCTTCTTCTCCGAGTCAGAGGCTTCGATGGTGATGGGCTTCTAGGTCGTCAGACTTCCAGGAGCCTTTGGCGGCGGCAAACTACAGGAGCGGGTAAAAAAGAAACTGAAGAAGAAAAGCGAGAGAGATAGAAACTGAAAAAAGGAAACGAATCTGAAAATGAAAAGGGGAAAAACATATTCAGTTATAACCAAATTTGTAAGCTGAGCTGAAGAGCTTGTGAGCTTTTTCTCACACGTTTCTCTATGGTGGGGAGAAGCCACAAGTTTAAACCCTTTAAACCCCTGTGTGTGTGTCTTTGTGTATTACTATTATCTGCGCGCGCTTGTTCATTTGATCCGGATAAAAAAAAATTATTTTAACTATTTTTTAAGGAAATCACAAATCAAGTTAATAAGGAAATAACAAATCAAGTTAAAAGAAGAGTCTTATTTAATTATTAACTACAACAATAAAATTGCAAATAAATATTAATTGCAAAAAAAATATTTTCTCAAGTCAACCCTTATTCTTATGAAGTATATTTAAGAGAGAAATATCAAATATAATAATTACGATAGAAATTAATATGGAAGAGTACGTTAAAAGGTAATTTAATAATGAATAAAATGGGAAAAACTTATAAAATATCTTGAAAAATAGAAGTAAATTCTTTTGAAATTTTCTCTTTAAGAAAAGTAATTTATACTAACACAGTTAATTTTTTTCATTTTTAAAATAAATTATTTTTACTTTATCTATGCCAAAATAAAGTATCACAACCAATTATATAACTTAAACATTTAAAACCCAATATGGAAATATCTTGTATTTTGATGAGCTATCAGTATGGGAGATGAATGCAGGTATACTTAAATAAATATTGAATCACATAAAGTGTTAATAATTTGAATGGCACATCAAATACAACAAATAATTTATTGTTTGAAATTATTAAAGGAAACGAATCTGAAAATGAAAAGGGGAAAAACATATTCGGTTATAACCAAATTTGTAAGCTGAGCTGGAGAGCTTCTTCTGCGATTTTCAGTATTGAAACTCACGTTTTGCTTCCCCTCAGTCTTCATCACCAGTCCATCTTCTTTTTTCTGCCCAAATTTCATCTTCTTCCATTTAGTTGCTACAATGGAGGCTTTGATGAGAGTGATGAATAAAATTTTTAGAAGTACAGGGAATATGGGATGGAATATGAGAGAGGAAGGATGATTATGGGAACTGGGAAGTTGCAGAGGGGGGTGCGCTGAAGCAAGAAAGACGAAGAGGGGTTGAGATTTTTCTTATTTTTCATTTTATTAATTTAATATACAATCAGATTATAAGTAGGGCGAAGGGGCAATGCCATATTTTTTCATTTTTGTCATGTCATATACATATCAGCATGGGGGTGACACATAATGTCTCATGGTGCCACATCATTATGTCATATCATCATTTCCAGTCAACTAACGCTCAAACTCAACACCTATGTTTAAGAGTGCTAGATTTGTCTCATTTTGGTTTATAATGTCCGGTTTTGCACCATCGAAATTACGGGTGCCAAAGTTGGCCATTTTGAAAATTACGGTGGCTATTTTTGTCCCTTCTCCCTTAATATATTTATGTCCATTTGGACTTTAATGTAATTCTATGCTTTTTTGAAATCTAGTTAGGTTTTATTCCCTTACAAGGGTTTTGATTGTGATTTCCCCTATTTTTTAACTCACTAGAAGATAGGTTAGTTACGTTATTTTCCTTAAAATTCTGATAGTACTTATCTATTCATATCACCTATCTGTAATACCCTAAATTCGGTGCACCTTCATTATCTTTTTCCTATTTTTAGGATATTTTTGTGTCTTTTTCCCATATAAAAATGTCCAGACGTGAAAATTAAAGTTAACGCAGCACTCATTATCAATATTTTAAATTCGTACTATATAAATTAATAAAAAGAATACTAATAATAACTAACTATCAACTAATATGAAGTTTAAGTCACGTCGCAAGTCCTATTATACTATTAAGTATTTACAATTGAAAATCCATAGTTTACTCTAAAAGTCTCATATCATAATTAACCACTTTTGCTTTTGTTTTAAATTATTATAAAACACGCACGCAATGATTAAAATTAAGTTTACTTCAAGGCTTGATTAGCCCAAATTGTTTGGTGCACAGCATGGAAGATGATTAAAAAATCGTTTATTAGTAATTGTTGAAATTTAAATAATCTACAAATAACTCCGTTGATTGACATCCAAAACTTAATGAAAAGCTACCATATATTTTTATGTTTGAGCATCCAATCGACCGCTTTCAATTGCACTGAACTTTATGTTTTGACACATACACTCTCCAACAAACTTGAGGGTAAGAGCGTATGAATCAAGACCATATAGAACTGGCTCAACCTAAAAATATTTTTTTTTTCTTTGCCAAAGAAAATTCAAGAACCGAAAAGAATCAATTTTATGGCCCAAAGGACATGTCCCGCTTGATTTTGGTTCCAGCTCAAACAAGACCTAAAACAGGCATATATAATCCAAAAAATGTAGCTTGGAGATTTTTAAGACGAAACTTTGGGCATATTTATATCTCTGTCGTGCCTATTCTGTGTACCCCTCTAATGTAAAGTTTCAGTCTTTCAGAGACAAGGGATGTTATCTATTTTTGGCGTAAAATATATGAGGTTTGTGCATAGTTTAGAAAAAAAAAAAACTAAATGTTGAAGAGCGCAACTAAGAGAAAAAAGTTAGATGGTAAAAGGATCCGGTCTATTATGGCATTGATCCCAATAAAATTAAAGAAACTCAATTTGTTCTTAAGTACAATTTTTTTTGAACGAATCTACATGCTTAATGGTTATTCTAATCATTATATCAATACTTATTTTAGCCCTTTGGGTCCAATAATTTCATTATACAATAATGATGCCAAGATTAAGAGACTAAAAATAAGTTTTATAAATTTAAAGATTGATGTAAATTGAGATGACTAAACCATATTTTAGTTTTTGTGTAATGATAATAAAACACTTTAAAAGTCATAATAGTCACTAAATCTTAGGTATCATCAATGATTAAATTAGCTTGATATTACAATAGAGTTAAATGGAAAGGTAACATAGAGGAAAGTTAAGGAAGCAGATGATTTCATTGTTGAAAAAACACATTGTATATTAAACAATATATAATGAAATAGAATAATTAGTTATTTCTCTTTTGTGGTTTATTTTGGGAGCCCTCTTGTTGTTGTAGGCCTCCGCCAACCTAGCCTTATAATATCATGGCTCCTAAATTAAATTTTACCACTTAACTTACTTGTCTCATCGATCAATCTCTTGTTTGCTTGCTTTCTTTCTTTCTTTCTTTTACTATTGTGAGTTTAAAAGTCAGTCTCAAAGCAACCCTCTTTTTCTCAAAGCAATGGACTCACTTGACACTCCTTTTCTATCTACAATCCTCTTTAATTGAGCTTCCTAGAGTTGTCATCTATCTATGTACATCATTATATGCCGAGTTCAAACTTTTTTAAGGTGATATATATGAGATATGAATTTTTTTTATTATAATTTGGACATTTTTAAATAAAACTAAATTATTGAAAATATTTATGATTGCCACATATCGCAATTGTAAATTGCCATAGAGGATTTGCAAGTTATAACCCGTTATTAATTATCTACAGTAATTTTATAATTTACAACAAATCTTTTTTAGTTATGACCAATGTTTCAAGATTTATAAACTTGAGTCTACAATTTAGAATGGGCATATTTTGTTTAAAGTTTATAATACAAGTCATTTCAACTAATACATTACATACATCACATTATGACCATGATCTTATTAGTTTTTTTTTTTAAAAAAAAGCATTTAAACTAAATCCAATCACAAAATGGTAACTACCTTATTAAATTGTTTTCATATTAAGAAGTATCTAATTTTACTATTGACTTATAGACCACTTTCGGGTCATTTACCATAAACGTACGGGGTGTACAGGTCATAATAAATAGTATAGTGTTGAAAATAGTGTCGTTTCATAAATATTAAGGTTTAAGCAAGTGAATTATCATAAATTGTATGTTTAATTATAATAAGTAGTAGCATATTTGTAAAATGGGAAAAACTTACATCAAGTTCATTTCTCCAGATTCTCAAGTTCTTTTAATATAGGAGTGACACGTGTCCTTTTATAACAACCATTCATTCAATCTAACGGCCAGTAATTGGAGAAATGGAGAACCTGGATGGAGGAATTTGATCTAAGTAAGGTCCTTATAAAATTTGGTTTTCAAAGAAAGGGGAAAGTTCAAATACGATGAAATTAAGGGAAAATGGTTATAAACACACTTGGTACACTTGGTCAATAATTATAAAGGCCAAGGATTACTTATCCCTAATTTACTTCATGAACTAATAAATTTATGTCTTTTCATCATTTAAAATAAAACATGTGTGAATCTAGGGTTCAAAGACATTTGAAGAATCTAGACTTCATGAACTAATAGATTTATTACACAATCTCTTGTCACAATAAATGCAAGTTCTTTTTTTCAACCACCTTATTTTGGCAATGTTGGGTCCATAATTATATCTCAATGTTATTAACTAACTAGACATTACAACTATAAACTTCAAGTCTAACGAGATTTCATCCAAATTCTAAAATAAAATACACTTTCTCAAATCATATTCCATTTAACAAATCGAGTATTGATGAAACACTTGTAGAAAAATGAGAGTAAGATAAAATCCACACATATAATTTTCATTCAAAGAGAATCATATCAAAGAGAGAAATATAGAGTTCAATCCTTAAATTGGATCAAAATAACCCTAGAATAAGACTTTAGCTACACATAAATGTATTTTAAAAATTCTAAAAATGTGGAATAATTCATTGCAGAAAAATAAAGGAGAGGGAAGAAAACTGACAACTAAAATTGAAGAAGCTTAAATGTCTTCAATCTCTGAAGAAGCCAAATTATGTCCTAATCTATGCCCGAGTGGTGTATGACATGTTTCGTCATCTAACCTTAACTTTTGAACTCTAAACGTTTATCATAGCGAGCAGGCAGAGAGGGAAGATTTCCCTCGTCGTGGCGAGGGGAATGGTGAGTGGCCAGAGGAGTAAGGTTTCCCTTGTTCCGGTGTTACCGCAGCGAGGGGAACGACAAGTGGCTTGTAAAGCTTACCTCTTTCCTATACTTCTCTTTAGTCATTCTTTCTCTCCTTGCTTTCTTGTTGCATCCTCTATGTTTCTCCTATTTTTTGCACTTGTTCACCTCTTTCTATGCAAGATAGAATGGATTCATGAGTTTTTGAACGCATCCTCTTGTTATTTTCAGTTATATGACTGCAAAACTGCTGTATGTACTATTACACACAGAATTATTGCCCTGTTTTAATTTGTTTCGTTGTTTTAGATTTATACAATTATTTGTTAGGGAAAATTTTTCTCCAATCCCAATTAAGGAAAACTATAGCAATAAGGTCCCTTAAAATAAAAAAAAAATTACATGAGTATTTTTGAACGTTGACAATTATCAATTTTTGCACCTTAACTCTTTAATTTATTCACTTATAATAAGATTTTGTAAAATGTACAAATACTCATGTGAAGGTAACCACGAGAAGGCAGACGGTGCAGCAAGCACAACACCTTCCCACGAATTAGAAGGTGGAGGTTGAGAACTTCGTGACTATTGGGTAGCCTGTTGGAGATACAACCATGTTATTGAACATATTCTGTTTAAATTTTGGGGAGAACACTCAGCCCTTTCTGATCAACCCCATGGTAGGAGGGTAAACCTCCATTTAATTAAAGGACCGTGTATGACATATTGTGCAGATATATTTAGTTTTCTATCAAACTGGTCAATTAAGGGTATATTATTTGCCTTAATATTTAATCTATATTTTTTAATTAATGTGTCTACTTTTTTAGAGTAATTTTTTGGTTCCTGAACATATGAAAAAGTTTGCAATAATATAGAGGAAGGGTAGAAGTTGAAATTTGGATTCACATATCCTTACCCTACACTCAATCAATCTCTTTGAACTTATTTAATTTATTTTTCTACCTTTAGTATTATCTCTATTGAGGAACTTTTTTAAAAAAAAAACATTACCACTTTTACACATGAAAAAAAAAATAATATTTCAATTATTAACCCATTTATAACTTCTTCCCTCAACTTTGAACAGTTTTAAGCTTATGACTTGCATGTGATTTAGTTCTTAAAATTATTATTTTATTAAATTATTGTCCTTATTTTTTTATCAGTTCTATGTGGCAAAAAAGACTGCCTCCAACGCAACTCCATTGTGATTGTTTATACAATCTATATCTAATATAAATCTCTTCCCATTTTTTTTCTGCCAAATCTTGCTTTCACTATTGTCTAGGTGTTAATGCTTTATGGTTTGTAGTCTTAAAATACTGTTGTATTAGCTAGTTTATTTTACCTATAAACTAATGGATAATCTAAAAATATATCAAATAAGTCATCATTTAATAACCTATTTCGCAACGTTAATATCTCCAAAAAAAGTCAATTAGGTCTTATATTTATGACCAGAGGTAGTAATAAGGGGTATTACAACAACATAAAAACACAAAATACAAGATGTTTTTTGGGCAAAAAAAAGTGGCAGATTCAACCACATCATTTTTTGTGACCAGTAATTCGGGGTATAATTGAAGTTCATCCCCTACTTCACAAGGCTAACCCACCGTCTAGCTCACATATAGAACTGAGTCAGATATGGGCTACTGGTTTTCCGTTCAAACCACCTAGATTGATTCAATTTTTTGAACTATACTATGAAGTTAATTAATACTTACTAGTGACAAACAAAAAATCTCCGATTTCACACCTTTAATAATAATACTAAATTAATCAATTAGTTGAGTTATTTCAGTTTAATCGATTGTTTAATTATGTTTGAGTTCTGGACATGGAGTTGTGATAACTATTTGAACACAATGAGGCTCTATCCGTTGTAGTTACTATGGTTATTATAGTGAAATAACTTTGTATTTTTGGCCAAATGAACATTTTAACATATATGAGATTTAAGAATTTAAAACGTATTTAATTTTGGGTTTTTTCTTAAAGATAATATCTATATGTATTAACATGTTGACATAAAAAATCTCAATCCACTATGACAAGACAATTCTCATTATTGTAGGCGCATGGGTGTGTGTATATATATATATATATATATATATATATATATATATATATATATATATATATTTGATGTTTCGTGGGTGACAGCTTGCCAAAATAATGTGTACCATTGAAAATCAATGGCACTTATATATGTTTCCTCCTTTAATACTACTATAATTTGGTCGATATATAAGAGAATATGTTTTTGTTTGTTTCTATTACGCTCGTCAATTCAATTATGTTTTTGTAGGGATGATATTGTACACACACACACGATTTCTTGTTACGTAAAATATAATTAAAATGTTAAATAAAATAAGAACTGTATGGCTGCCATGTCCTCCATATGCTGGAAGTCTCCTCATCCCCGCCATTGCGATGCATGAGCTGATTCTGTCAATGAATCCCAAAATTTGGCAGAGTATATCGAGTTCAACAGTATCATGTGATCCAAATTACCGATTTCATTTAAGAGGCCGATAATGATGATTGTGTATAAATATAAGAGGATAGTAATTATAAAAAGGTTTAAGTACACTTAAAGTCCCTTATATTTGCATCAAGTTTCAATTTAGTTCTTTATCATATAAAAGTACACTTTTAATCCTTTTTTGTTAAAACATTTAGTTTCATTTAACAGAAACAATGAGTTATTGAATCTTAAGTATTATTTCATAAGTAAATGGGGGTAAAAATGACAAATTTTAAAAATATATATGAGAATTATTACACTAAAATATTTTAATTTATGCATATTTTATCGATATTTAATCTTGAATTAACCATTTAAAATTTTTAAGTTAGTATTTTCCGTTAAGTGAAACTAACGGTGTTAACAAAAATGGACTAAAAGTATAGTTTCCAAATATAAAGGACTAAATTAAAACTTAATGCAAATATAAGGATCAAAAGTATATTTTTGATTGATAAAAAATGGCAACATACAGAAGAAAACAAAGCTTCAAGATTCTTGGTTGATAAAAATGAACTTGAGGACTAAATCAATAATTGGGATAGGTCTGAGTGGCCACAAGTTTTATTTTCCCTTAACGCAATGGGGCATTTTATGCGTATAAATATTTGTCCAAACTACGTTAATAATATCATACTACCTCCGGTCCTAAATATAAGACCTAATTGACTTTTTTTTGGAGAGGTTAAGGTTGCGAAATAGACTATTAAATCATGACATATTTGATATTAGATTATACATTAGTTTATTGGTAAAATAAACTAATGTAAGGGAAAAAATTAGGTAAATCAATTTATAATTAACTTATTTTGCTTTTTTATAGGATTTTCTAAAAAGTCAATTAGGTCTTATATTTAGGATCGGAGGGAGTAATACTCTTTTTTTTATTACAATATCATAATACTCTTATAAGAAGCTAATCATAATCATTCGACTTTAATGAAATAATAAGTTTATTTCAGAAAAAGAGATCATAATTATTCGATTGGCCTATTCAATGTGAGAAAATATTATCGCCCACAATTTTAGTTAAAGGTGAACTAGCTATAGAATCAAACACTGTGCTGCCAACCACATTAAAAAGATTATTAGCCTTAGCTTTTTAATGTGGTTTTTTTTAAGATCTGAACAAAAAACCACATTAAAAAGCTAAGGCTATTCTTTTAGGGGTCGTTTGGTTCGCTGGAACTGGTTTTGGTGGAAGTGGAAGTGGAAGTGGAGGTGGATGTAGGAGTGGAAGTGGAGGTGGAAGTCGGGTTTTAATGTGTCTTTGGTGTATGGTAAGTGTATATGGAAGTGAGTATTTTTTTAATATTTATATATGTAAATAAAATATGAATTTCCCAAAATGCCCCTAAATTAAAATAAAAAGAAAAAGAAAAGATTTTCTTCTCTCCTCATCATCTTCTTCACCACCACCACACCCACTGCCACCAACCCACCACCACCACACCCACTGCCACCAACCCACCACCATCACACCCCCCACCACCATCACCAAGGAGCTTCCACCACACCACACCCCCACCACCATCTAACCTACCACCACCACCCCCCACCACCATCTAACCCACCCACCACCACCATCACCACCGATTCCCCACCGCCACCGCCACCCCACCGCCATCTAACCCACCACTACCACCGAGTCCCGACCACCATCTAACCCACCCACCACCATCATCTTCACCAAGCCCCCACCACCACCATCACCACCGAGCCCCCACCACCACCACCCAAACCACCACTAGTCCACCACCAACTTCATTGTCAACAATGGAGATGTTGCCTTCACCATTGAAGTCTCTCACTTCAACTTTTAGCTTGAAACAGCGGCGGGGCGGTGGTGGAGATGTCGTGGTGCGCCGGCGGAGCGCCGGCGGTGGAAGGAACCAGCGTCGCCGCCGTGGTGTGGCGGTAGGGCGGAGGCGGCGGCAGTGGACGTGGGGTTGTCATCGATGGGTGAGGGAAGGAGGAGAGAGAGAAAGAAAGGAAGGAGATGAAGAATTGTGCTTGGGAAGGAGGAGAGAGAAAGAATGGTGTGTGGCATTGTAAAGGGAGGACAGAGTTGGAAATAGGCAAAAGTCATGAGGATAAATTTGTCAACAAAAGATGGGTTCCAAGGAAGTGGTCCACTTCCATAGGTTTTGGGATGGAACCCATTTTGAGGTTTTTGATGGAAGTGGAAGTGGAAGTGGAAGCCCATTTCCATCACACCAAAGACACATGTTGGTGATTTCCACTTCCACTTCCACTTCCCTACCCCCAATTCCAGCGAACCAAACGACCCCTTAGTGATTCCTCTCGTTTTACCAACAAAATATATTAATGAAAACTAAAATAAACATAATACTCGATCTCTTATAATATAGCCGTGGGATTTTATTTAATGAGGAATGAATCATGTCGAACTAATGAATGAGGAAAATCATAATTTAAAAGCCTTTTTAATACTACTCACCACCCCAACATTTAATATTAGAACTAGTTCATTCGTTTGAAAATTTTAAAAAATAAATTATTTTAATAATTATAACATATGGAGTATTATTATTTGCTTGTATCATTAAATTATCGTTTTGTAAATAAAATTTCATAGTTATAGGAGATAAAACAGAAACAAATGTTACATTTAGAATCCAAATTGTTACTAAACTTACTTTTGTTATTTATGATCCGATAAATTGCCAAGTTCACTCCAATCTTGTAGAACCAAACACTACACATAATATCATATGATACTCATGAATAGTATCAAAGATTTAAAATTCATGGACGGTATGGCCCTCGAAAGCATGCATATTAATGAATGTGTATTACAAATTTGAATTGGTTGAAAAAAAGCTTAGTGCTTCATTTTTTCCATGTTAATTAAATTAACGTAAACATAAAAATGCATACTTTTATATAAGATACATTTTGAGATATTCAAAAAAATTATGGAGGGTAAAAATGTTAAGTACTAAATATCATGATATTCTATATTGTAAATAAATATATTTATTTACAAAAGATGCTTAGTGTATATTTGACTTGTATAGATTCTGTGTGTGAGTAAGTGTTTGCAAACTTTTGAAGGATTTCTGTTCATCTAACACCATGAAATATTTTTTTAGGAGTGACCAAGCATTAATCAATCTTATCTCAGTTTTAAAAGCAGTAAAATGAGAGATTATTTTAATAAATGAAATTATAAAGTAGTATAGCTAGGAAGCTTTTAGAAAGAAAGAACTTAATGGTAGGAGGATTTGATTCACATGAAAGAGATTGGACACGGTTGGAATTTACATACACAAGGAAGATTCTTATGCAACGTGATGTTATTCGAGTGAGTGTGATCTTAGTCTTGAAAACTGGAAAGTGAGCACACCTACGATACTAAATCTTACTACCTCCGGTCCCTAATGTAAGAGCTAGCCGCCAAAAAAACGCTCTTTAAGAAAACATGTGAATGTTAGTTGGTTGTCTGGAGTTAATGCTTCATTTCCAAAATTGCCCATATTTATTATGGTACTTTTAAGAGAGAGAAATACATAACCATTAATAAATATGAAAGAGAGTTAGGGGTAAAGTAGGAAAAAATGCATTAAATGAGGAGAGAAAGTGGGGTGAGCTCTTATATTAGGGACCAAAACCATTCAAATTTTGGGCTCTTACATTAGGGACCGGAGGGAGTATTATAGACGAAAAAGAAATACAAAAAGTTAGGTACTCCATAATACATGTCGTTGCGTTTTGGTAAGGCTACACATCAATAATTGCCTATCATTTGCACCATTTTTAATGCTATTTAAATTTCACTTGTTAGTTATGAAACAAAACACTCCTTTTCTTTCATTCTTTTTCAAATTAAAATAAAAGATAGGCTTTGTCACTAGAAAATGCTAAGAAATTAAAATACTCCATTGGATCCAAAGCACAGGATCTATTTGTTTGAAGAGTTGATATATAAACCTAATTTCGATTTTTTGTTAACTTTTGAAATTAGCCATACTGGTTATCATCCAACAAGAATAAAGTATGTGATGGGGAAGGAATATGGATAGATGATTGGAGAGTTTTAGAAAAGAACACTACACTAATTAAAATAACTAACATTCTTAATCTAATTAAATTGGTTTAACATGTCTTATGTTTATAAATGAAGAAAGTAATATGTTATTGCATTAGTATAAGCCTAAATATTGGGGAGAAGTTTTTAAATGGATCTATCCTACCACATCATTTATGGTCAGACAAATCACAAGTAAATGCGTCAGTTGTGATGTGAGAAACATTTTAATTTAATCAGTAAAATTGTTAAATAAATCTCTAATTTTATTTTCTGCTACAGTTTTTTTATTTTGCAAGCTGACATTTTTTTTTATTTTCCAGCTAATGTTTTTTAGGGTGTATAATTAGATTGAAATGCTTCATTTATAGTGGATTATTACTTTTCTACTTCACACACACACACACAAAACCTTTTCTAGAGCTTTTTTTGTTGAATTTTAGCCTCATTCTACAGGAGCTGAGTTTCTATCCTCCTGCGAGTTCAATGTATTATATATATATATATATATATATATATATATATATATATATATATATATATATATATATATATATATATATATATATATATATATATATATATATATATATATATATTATTCCCTCTATTCAAAATGTAAAAGCTAGATAATTAATTTACAAAAATTAAAAAAATAGTTTAATCATTCGTAAAACACGTTTGCTAGTTTTCTAAATTGCTGTTTTTACTATTTCCGTTGAAAAGTATTATGTTGATAATACTCTCTTAATACGTACAAGTAATAGAGAAAATATAGAAAAAATAACAGTTATAAAGTTAATAGATAGAATGAACCTAAATATTTTATTTGAGAGCAAAAGAAATCCTGCTTTCTAGCTTATATATTTAGCACTCGAGGGATGACTTCATTCAGATATACTTTATTAAATTATTTTTGCATCGAAAAGTATTAAATAGGAAAGTATATGCACAGAAGTTTAAATGAAGAGTAATTCTTTCTTTTATAGTAAAAAAACATTTACAAAAAAATAATGTTAAATAAATACTAAAATGATAAATGTATGTAATGTAACATAAATAAAGTGGAAAATCAAATGATTTTTTAGGCAAAATTAATTATATGTCCAATGTAAGGGACATATTTCAAATCAAGTCCCACAAAATGCTCTAATTAAAGTGGGATCCCTAAGTACTTGAATAAAATTATTTGTAAAACTCATATTACCCTTTACCCATTTGTACCCCCATCAAGAATACTAAAACCCACATTCATCATCTACATCGCTACCACCTCGCTCCACCCTCAATCAGATGGATACATGATAAATTTTTTTAAAATCATTGCCCAGTTTAATCCGGACTCGAGGGGTAGGAGTGTTGCCCACATAGGTAAGGTTGTCCACTCTCCAAATGAGAGCGTTTCCCTGGATTCGAGCACGCGTTCTCATTCTTACGGGGTTACGTTGTAGCCCACTTACCAGCTCAACTAACTACGCATTGATGATTTATGATAACTTTGTTTACCATCATTTTCAAGTGAACTTTTATTGTGAAGGTGATGAGTGAGGATGGAGGTGGTGGACATATATGATGGATCTATGCATCTGGCAAGTTGTTGAGAAATGGTAAAATGTTCATTTGAATTTCAGAAATAATTATTTCCAAATCCGTTGACTTTAATTAAAGTATTTTAATTAAAGCATTTTGTGGAAGCAGATTTAAATCATATCCCTTCTATGGGACCAATATTTAGTGCCTTTTTGGTACACCCTCAAATCTAGGTTTGACCTCTAACTTAAGTTTTGAAATTAAAGCAGATAAACACTTACAGCTTTTTGAGAATAGTTTTTTTCTTTCAAAACTTATGTCTTATTTAAGTTAGACAAACACTTAAAGCTTTTTTCATAATAGCTTTTTTTAATTGAAAACCTATATTTGATGCAAAAACTTGGGTTTTTCTCGAAACTATTTTTTAAGCTTTTTCAGAAATTATTTTCCGAAGTCTATTTTTGAGGAGAGTTTTTTTTACCTTTTTCCCAAAAGCTATTATCCAAATGGGTAGTTAATTAGAGGTCCCATCAGAGGGACATAGTTAATGTTTGGTCCCACTAAATCACAAAATTAAAGTGAGGTCCTTAGATACTATATTACCCTTTTAAATTTCCTCTCTTTTGCTGCCACCTTTGATCTCACTCAACACTCCTCACTCTCCATCTCATCGGCCCCACTCACACCACATATCCTTAGTTTTCCTTTTTTAATTTTCCATGTCATTGTCCCAAAGAATGAGTTTTATTTTGATGATTAATAAAATTAAATTTTAGCCATAATTCTAACAAATGTTAGTCTATGATATATGGATGAGGATTCTTGTACAAATTTTTATGGGCTTATACCTTCGAGACTTTACTTATGGGTATTTGTGAAATGTTTAGGCCCAACGTCCCTAAAAATTACAATATTTTTATTTTGAGAAAATCTCAAATAAATCCCTCCCAATATCCAAAAGGACAAGTGAGGAACTTAAACTTCCAAAAGGACTATGAAGGAACCAGCACCTACATGTCATTTAATTTTAAAATTTTGCGAAAAGATAAAATTGTCCCCATCCTATAACACAAATTACTACCTCACCCTAAACTCACCCTAACACCCACCCTCTTCTCACAATTTGTGTTTTAGGATGGGGGCAATTTTGTCTTTTCGCAAAATTTTAAAATTACAGGTAAGTGCTGGTTCCTTCATAGTCCTTTTAGAAGTTTAACTTCCTCACCTGTCCTTTTGGGTATTAGGAGGGATTTATTTGAGATTTTCCCTTTTTCATTTTGTAGGCTCTCTGATATTGGAAATAATGTAAGTCAGTGTATTGTAATTCTAGTACTGCAAATGGACATGTTTATTGTTTCATCCGCGGAGGTGGAACTTTATCGAGGCCGATGCAAAAAACCCAAAGAAAATTAGGATTTGGATTTTCTTCTAAGTGCAATCTCTAAAAATCCCTCAACCTCTCAAGGAAACTTGTTACTCCCTCTAATCCGTATTATAATGCATCAACTATATCTTTATAGGGGCTAAAGTGCTAAAGTGCAAAAAATGATCACGTAATTGTCACGAAAGTGCAAAAATGACCATATAAAATATTTTAGAGCAAAACTACCCATCAAATTTCAAAACTGGGGCAAAAATGGTCATCACAGTTAATTTTTTGACTTTTTTCACTCATCATCCTCTGTCACATCATAATCACACAAGGGCAAATAAATACATAAGTCTGTCACATATTTCAGTGAGAAATGAATCGGCAGAAGATGATGCGTAAAAAATAAAAAAATTAATTATGCTGGCTATTTTTGCCTTGGTTTTGAAATTTGATGGTAGTTTTGCTCCAAAATATTTAACATCTTCATTTTTGCACATTCGTGACAATTACATGGTCATTTTTGCACTTTAGTCCTTTTTATAGGGTACTTGTAATTTTCAACGAGAACTAATTACATTTTTCTATATTTGCCTGTATTTTTTTTTTAACTGATATATTTTCCGATATTTAATAAGGTTATTGAGAGAGGTAATCATTAATATGATACTGAAATTAACTACAAATGATGAGGACAATATGGTAAATCACTTTATTTTTAACACATTAAATGTTTTTAACTAGCTATATTAATTTGTGAGAATTACTGATTGATACCTTATACTTCATCCGGTCCGTAATATAAGTCAAAATTTAAATGGTATAATACAAAATATAAGAGTTTCACCTTATATTTTCTCGTCATTTAATGTGGTTTTACCACTTTACAATTAACTTACTTTCATATTTATTAATCCTTACATATTTTTCTCTCTTAATAGCCTTATGATAAATAACTTTTATATCCAAATTGAGTTCATAAATCCAAATAACTTTTACATGTTTTTTTAAGAAACGTGTTTTGACCGTTGAAATTTTATATCACGGATTAGAGAGTAATAAGAACAAGAGGGGGCACTTCTATCAACTTCCCCCAGAAAATTATTTCAAAAAAGTTTTAAAGCTTAGGTCTGATATCGTGAGGTACAATCTCTGTTTTCTTTAAATGATAATGAGCAACATTAAATCAAACACTCCATCAGACTCAAACAGATTGCTTTATTTTATCTGCCAACTAAATTTTTCAGTGTGTGATTGAAATAAAGCTTTCGTGTGAGATCTAAGGTTTTTATTTGTTCTTCAATAGACCACAAATAACATCACGAACATGATTTCACATAAGTATTTGTTGCAGCAATATAGTAAAAAAAATGAGCCACCAAAACTATATACTCTTTCTATTTCCAAATATAGAGCTAGTTGACTTTCTTGAACAATTCTAAGAAAGCAAAACGGTCCACTTAATTATAAACATATTTTGTATATTATTATGACATAAATTAGCTTATTGTCTAATAAACTAGCTTAGAGAAAAAAACTTAGGAAAAATCATTTTTTTATTACTTAAAAGAGTCAACTAACTTTTATATTTAGGAATCAGAGGATTAATTTTTTTTTGAAAATAATAAGAAAGAAGAAATAAGAAAGAAGATGTAATAAAAAAAAGAAAGAAGAAAGAAGAAACATAGGTAGAGCAAACAATGGTTGATCTAATAATTAGTAAATGAGTTTGACTCATGATTAAGGTTATGAGTTTGGATTGCGCCGATGTTATAGCCTAGTTCGTTGGCGAAATGTAAATACTTCTATAATCACATTTTGAGCTTGAAGGCTTTCTCTAGTCTTGGAAAGCCATCATACCTAACTCAACTAAATTTTTTATTACATAAACAAAAGAAAGATATAAATAAGTAAAATATTAATTTCAAGCACTCAACTAAATTTTACATGTTTCTTAAATACATATAACGTTTGTGCTCTTATATCACGGAGAGACAAATGAAGTACTTAGTTCAGAATTTTGGACATCAAGCAATCATGTACTCCCTCGAATCCCTAATATTAGAGTCTAAAATTTGAATAATTTTAGTTTAAAATATAAGAGGTCATCTCAAATTCTCTACTCATTTAATGTATTTTTACCTACTTTGTCCCTCACTCTCTTTCATATTTATTAATGTTTATATATTTCTCTTATTTTTAAAAAGTATTATAATAAATATGAAAAATATTTGAAAAAAAGCATTAACTCCAAACACCCAACTAAAATTGACATGATTTTTTAAGACGACTGACTATTATATTAGGGACCGGAAGAAAGGAGTAATACAGATATTCATATCAGTAATATAAGTACTCGTAGTAGGGATGATTCTTTGAACAACCACTACTCAATGGCGTTTCTACCGATGATGGTTCTTTTCTACCCACAATTTTTCATGAAGGAAAGATGAAGAGGATGGTAGGGTTTTTGCTGTGGTGGCGGCTCCCTCATATTCTTGTTTACCATTTTAGGGTTTCAATGTATTATCATTTGAATTTTCTTTTTTTACAAAAATATTTTGTATTATCATTTTTTAGTTTAATAAAAATTACTTGTTGGTGCTAAAAAAAAAAATATAAGTACTCGTAGTATAGTATATCTCCATGATATGTGACAAGTTACAAAATTCAATGCCACTATCTCACTCAGTATAAAAAGTGAGAAGCAGGTCAGATAAGAAATGTATGTCATGGTGCTAATTGTTCACTCTACCTCGAGCCCTTCCCTTCCAACTGCCACCCATTCATTCATTCATTCTCTTCCCTCTCCTCTCAAGTCCCCTCAACAATAACAAGGCCGGCTATGTGGGTACCTTGTTCCCAACACCACTCGCCTCTCTCCCACGCGCCTCTCCCCACGCGCTCCCTCCTTGTCTCCATTTGGGATCTGTGTCTGTGTGTCTCCTCCAGCAGGCATGTGGGCCCCACAACACCACTGTTTTTGCAGACAGACAGTCGGCGCGTGTGCTGACTCTGCTGCCCACAGGGAATTTCGGGATTCTCTCTTTGGTTCTGCTCCTCTGCGGCTGACTCTACGGCCTCACTCTGTACCCTCTCCTTCCTTCTCCGTACGCGTGTCTCTATGTTCCTTTTTCCCACAAGTATTCATTATTCTGCCTTTGATCCTTAGGAATACTGAGTAAGTAGTAACTATCTATTCAGTATTTACACAAATCTTTATTAATGGCCCAACCCCCCATAACTAAATCCCTGTTCGGAATATATCGGGAAATAAATTGGGGTAATTAATTAGAGGTCCCACAAGGGAGTTAATACCGGAAAAGTCCCAAAAGTTGAAAATATTAATGTAGGGTTCCAAGGGACCTCACATTAATATATTTGAAAAGTGAAAAGACAGTTCTGCCCCTCCTCCTTCTTCTGGAGGGGAAGGGGGTGGGAGAGGGAGGAGGGGGGGAGGGGGGTGGGTGGGGGAGGAGGTAATTTTTTTTTTTAAGTCTAGGGGCAAAATTGTCTTTTCACTTTTCAAATATATTAATGTGAGGTCCCTTGGGACCCTACATTAATATTTTCAACTTTTGGGATTTTTCCAGTATTAACTTCCTTGTGAGGGACCTCTAATTAAATTTCCCAAATAAATTCCTCATTTTGTGCTTTTAAATTCCTTAAAAAACTGGGCAAAAGTTACTTAAAAAACATGAGGAAATTGCAATTAGATCATAACTATAAATAGGACAAATTATTACCTTAAAATAGGTTCAAAATCTCAAAACCTACACATAATAGAATGCAATTGAGAACTATCCAGTTGTTCTCTTCAAATAGTAATTAATTAATACGTGTAGTAAAAATATTAATATATACTGAATAGTTTAAATATTATTTGCTAACAATAGAATGGTTGTCAATCCAAGTACTTTACAACTTTAGCTTCTTAATGAAAGAGCTTAGCTTTTAATTGTCAAATTGTTTTCTCTCAATTGTGAAAGGAAATGAATCAATGATATATAAATGGGTTAAAGGTCAATTTGGCCACCAAACTATTATGAAAGTGTCAATTTGGCCTACGAACAATAAACGGTCTCATTCTGGCCACTAAACAATTAAAATGGTTCAATTTGGCCACTGAGCTACTGGAAAATACTGAAATACCCCTGGACATTTAATTAATATATAATTTTTGAGGATGTGGGTCCCACTTTTAAAAATAAAAAAATCATTCATCCTACTCCCTCTCTCTCCTCAGTCCCACCTCCTTCCCCCGCCCAAACCCACCGTCCCCTCCCTCTTCTTCCTCTTCCACCTCCCATTATTTTAGATGATGTGGAGAGATGGGCTTCTCACATTTCATCAGACGATGTATCAGTTACTGCCTTCCCCTTATCAGCTCCAAGAAATCAATCGCCTCACCCTCGCCTACTTCGTCATCTCCGGCCTTGACATCCTCGGTGCCATCCATCAGGTATGTATGTCACTTCCATTATGCTTTTCCAACACCCAATAATAAATACAACTTCCATTTAGCCTACACTATACCTGTCTTTTTATGATACTCATCCCCTATCAGTGAACCTACTCAAGATCAATTTTTTGGTGACACAAGATCAATTTTTTATCACGCAACATTATGTTTAGGCTATCATTAATGTTATTGGGTATCTTAATTACTTTTGTTAGCCTATGTTTGATTAAATGGTATCTGTTCCCATTTCCTGTTTTGTTTGGTGAATTTTTTTCCTTCAAATCCCACAAACTGAATGAAACTGATATTTGCTGAAATCCATTACTGTTCTCACATTGTCAACATGAGAATCCCAGGAGTGTTTTTTTTTTTTTGCAATTTTTTATCTGGGATTCTCAGTTTTGGAATTTTGAGTGGAGGAAAATGGGAGGTGGAAGAGGAAGAAGAGGGAAGAAGAGGGAGGGGACGGTGGGTTTGTGCGGGGGAAGGAGGGAGGACTGAGGAGAGAGAGGGAGGAGGATGAATGATTTTTTTATTTTTAAAAGTGGGACCCACATCCTCAAAAATTATATATTAATTAAATGCCCAGGGGTATTTTAGTATTTTCCAGTAGCTCAATGGCCAAATTGAACCATTTTAATTGTTTAGTGGCCAGAATGAGACTGTTTATTGTTCGTAGGCCAAATTGACACTTTCATAATAGTTTGGTGGCCAAATTGACCTTTAACCCTATATAAATTTACAATTCCATCACTCAGGTTTTCAAAGACCTACCTATTGATAATTTCTAGAATTTAACTGTTTTCATTCGATTAATATGCATTGTTTGAGATCTAAGTACAATTTCCTCTAAGAATATCTTTTTTTTGGCCAACTCCTATAAGAATATCTTACAGTCAACTTTATTGTTCAATTGCATTTATGAACTCGAGTCTTTAAATGAGCACGCCTTTAAACTTACTGTATGTATGTTGGATATAGGACTCTTCTAGGATAATACTGATGGTTAAATGTCTTGCCTCACTTTTTAAATGCTGCCTACCTGTATCCAGTAAAATTCTTAATACTCCCATTATGTGTTTCTAGGTCCATATGTGACAGGTATGCAATATATACTACTCCACATGATGCATAGTAGTATCAAGAAATTCTCTTTCTACTTCATATTTCTCCTCATTTTTCGTGTAAACCATTTATACCGCCACATGATGCATAAATTGTTACTACTATATAGGGATTATTGTAAATGTTTTAATTGACAATCAAGTTCAGGTAAAAAAAAGGGACAATGTAGTTGAAGGAATCCACCAGGAGTGTTGGGTATTGATGAGCTCTGTTCATAAAAAACAATGCAAGAATGGAAAGGTAACTAGAAATTGGAATGAGAAAAGAAAAGAGAGTAAGAAGAGAGAAAGAAAAGTGATCTATCAATCGTTTCCAACTTCGATTCATGGGGCAAGTATGGTAGAGACAAAGGTGGTGGCTGTCCGTACATGATCTCAGAAGGAGTTATCTTGGTAGAGGTGTGATAGGACCGTGTTGTACCAAGTGTACCACCACTCAACCATTGACAACCACTTAACCCATTCTTTAGCATTCTGCGAGGTAAATCATCGAAGGCATTGCCCTAAACAACAGTTAAGTACCTCAGTCTAGCCATCAATGTGAGGATGAAATGCAGTAGATAAGCTTTGTTCAACCCCCAGACGCAAAAGAAATTCCCTCCAAATACAGCTAGTGAATATTGGATCTCTATCACTCACAATATTAGTTGGTACTCCATGTGACCTCTGAATGTTGTCATTAAAGATATGTGCCAGCTCAGCGGCAGTACACGGGTGAGCTAAAAGGATAAAATGAGCATACTTGCTCAAGGGTATTTGCAATCAATATTTTTAATATTTTTAATAGATAGAAATATATAAGTATTAATTATAAATATGAAATAGAGTTATGAACAAAGTAGGAGAAAATGCATTAAATGAGGAGAGAATGTGAAATGAATTACTATATTTTGGATAAAAATCATTCAAATTTTAGACTCTTATTTACGAATTGGAGTGAGCATTCAAATTTTTGATCAATAATGATGTTTGGCCAGATGATGACAACCTTTTGAATCTTTGTAACAACATTATATGCATAATTAATAAATGATAATATATATTCATCTATTATCTCTACGTGATATTTGTAAACTTAAGTGCTCAATATAAATCATTTTGATTATTTGTCTAAAGAAAACGTTTAATCGGATCATAACACAAAGAGAGAAGGTATGTGAAGCTTCAATCATCAAAATAACATGACACCCCAATAGAAAGATACCTGAGTTATGGGAGATCTACAGTAGTGTATGTGAAGCTTCAATCACCCTTTTAGTAGTGTGTTTTAGTTCTTGTGTCATGTTTATAGATTTCCTTATAATAATAGTTTGTTGGTTTGTATTAATGTTCCCTTGTGGGTTAATTTTGTATGTGTTATATACTAGATTTCTTTTATTATGATCTTTATTTCTGTGGAGTTTTATATCAAATTTCAGGGGTTTCATCGCCTTAAAAGAGGTGATTGTGGAGCTGCTAATATTATGCAGCATTTTGCATATAGGAGGTTGGGCTTGGAAGAACATGTCTTTTAGACAACAACCCTCTATTGCATTATTTTTCTCTGATCGTGATCAATTGAAAGCTTAGTCTCCTCACCATCTACCTGCAATGGCTGTGTGTCAGCAGTTCTTGTTGTTTTATTTGATCTATGCATTTTATCGTGTTAGTATTTTGATATTGTTTGTGGTGTCCAAGTTTGTGTTTGTATGTTCTGTTATGATGTGCTCTACCTTTTTTTTTGGTTACATATGATGTGCTCTACCTTAGCTTAAGAATTTTCTGCTTTGTAACTTTGTGATTTGGTTTAGTGTCGTGATATATGTACAATATAGTAGTATTTAAATTAATGAAAAGGTTATCTTCAGCAAAAAAAATGGACCATAACAACTTTTAGGCATTTACAATAACATTATAACGTATCATTCACAATTTTTTGAATTATTGGTTACTAACAATGTTTGTTCAAACAACATCAACTTTTTATTCAATATTCTTTCCGTTTCACAATTTAAGCTAATATATACCAAATCACTATATTTGAAAAACCGTTAGAAGTTGTTGGCATTGATCATGTGTGGAACCTATTTTTCCCAACTCTACCCCTATTTATGAAGAGGATAAAACTGAAAAAAACATTTAATGGTCAAACAAAAAATACCATTAGCTTATATTGTGGGACAGACTCTCGCCCAAAACATTAGCTTATATTGAGAAGGGGAGACTAATTAACATACTTAAAGTTCTTATATGCCACATTGTGATTAGGGAATTTCGTTCCAACTTAATTGAATGTTTTTTTACCATAAATTAATTTGTTTCTTTTACCATATTTTACCATAACTTAATTGAATTCATTCCATATAGTGTAATTGATTTCAAATCTTTGTTCAGTGTCAACATTACAAGATTGTTGAGCCCTCATTGTCCATTGTTTCCATCAAACCAACCACTCTATTAAATGTAAGAAGTTCACTTCTAATCTTTCAATTTTATTTTTCTCAAAATCAGAAAAACCTCTAAGATGTTCATCGCACTAGTAAGTCAGTAAAGTGTAGGTGCCAGCTCTCTAGTTGGCTCTATCCTCTCTCCCCCTCCTCTCAAACTTTTTGGGTCTATCCATGTTTATCTTTTTATGTTTTCTATATATTTTTTTTGTAGATCTATTTTGTATTGTAATTTTCTAGTTTAATAAAATCTTTAGCTTCTTGATAAAAAAAAAAGTAAAGTGTAGGTGCAAAAATCAAATGCGAAACGTTTGAGCATTCATTATTGTAATCTTTACTCTCTTTTAAAGCTATCTCTATGATGTCCACCCTTTTTTCTTGTCAGAATTATTTGAAATGTTGACCAAGGTGAAAATGAATATCACCAACACGAAAAATACAAAAACCCTTGCAAACTTGTGTCAATCATTTATGACATGGAAAAAAAAAAATCAGTTTACAATATGGCCATGATATAAAATTTAAAGTTCGCAAGAAATTATAGTACTTATAATAGTTTATGCATGAAATATTGTATAATAGTCCACCAAAGGTGTTTAAAGTAAAGGGGAAGTCTAAAAGAAAATTTCTTTTTAGTTCTTAAATCTCAATTATCTAACATTTGAAAATTTAGTGGCATTTTTTCTATTTACTTACAGAAAAAGTCAACTCAAAAGTAAAATGTAATATAAAATACAAAATGGATTATATATTATAAATTTTGACCAACAACAAACAAAATATTGGGAAGAGCATAGGTAGGTTGTTGGTAGGTAGTAGGCAAATAGGGGGATCTGGTGGATGGGCTTAGTTTGGGCCCAAGAGAGAGAGTGAGTGTTTGAGTGGATCAATGTGTACTAATTACTGTATACGCGTGGGAATTCATTAATCCCATAACCAAACAAGCCTAGGCTGGTCCCTCTCTATCCACCTAACCTACCTTCCTTTGCTACTTTCCTATAAGGACAAAACATATTTATCATATGTTATAATAACCCATGATACAAACACAAAAACAAACACTCATTGGAATTGTTTAAATTAAGGTGCTAATTGGTTACTACACATAGTGATGGAGAAATCAAGATAAATGACAGTTAAATTTCAAAATTTTAGGAACAAAATTTTGAGTAGTAAATGTCGTTACTCCACTAGTTAATCCTTTTATTCAACTAGTTAAAATGATTTTGAAATTCAATATTCCCTTATCTGAGATTTCCTATTAAGTCATTTATTTCAACTATATTTGTGTAAGCATTGAAAGTCAATTAACTTTCTGCAATGATGAAATTCAATTAGTATAATTATCTATTGGTGTAAACCTATTAGGGATAAACCCAAAAACCCACATCCAATCTAAAATACTCTCGCCCTAGAAAAGTTAAACAAAAGAATTGGTGAACATTTGAACATTTGATCAAACCTTCATAAGTCTGTTTTGAAAAATTCTAGAGATAATCCACTTTAAAAAAGTGCATAAAAGCAAATTTTAAATATTGAAATTCAAGTTTGCCCTCAAAATGAGGCTTACAAAGTATTTAAAGGCTAAAATAAAAAAGCTGACTTAATTTTCACTCTAACGCAAGTGACAATATAATTAGAATCTAAAGTCTAAAATGTGATCATATAAGCCCAAAAGACTTATCGATATGTAGTTCTTGGTCTAAGTCCTTTTATTTCATGTCTTAAAACCAAAAATAAAATCAGCAGCTTCATTTTCATTCGAAATGACATTTGTGATATTTTCAGCTCTTCCTAAAAAATTGAACCAATTGCCATTTGTTTTGTCCATAACTAGTTCATTCAATGTCTCTTCAATACTCTTGAATCTTGAGATTGGTCCACTTGAAATCTTTAGAGGATAATTTGAAATAGAAGAGTCATCATATTAAATTACACATTTATGTGCATTTTGATACAAGAGTAAGATTGAAGGAAAGTTTTTATAGATTTTTTTAAAAAATAAATATTCACATTTTTATGAAAGTTTAGAGCCATAAAAATATCTTTTGTATATTTGAGACAATTTTATTTTAAGGTACAGTATTAGTATTATAGGCCATAAAAACAGGTTTTCATTTAAACTTAACTTTTGAAAAAAAAAACGGAAAAGGGAAAAATAGCTAGGTAAAGCATTCTTTTTTCGGGCCTTAATTATCTTTCACGACTCCAATTCCTCCTGTAAATTCTAGGGCTAGCTTACTATTGTCCATTCTACTATACAGTTTTTAGGACCATATCTTGTTGTTGTCTTGGCCCATTTAGAAGCTTCTTTGTAATACTTTTGTTTGGGCGGGCCCAATAGTTTATGCTACTGCATGTAATGCTCGATCCTTTTAATATATATTGCTTTTATATAAAAAAGTTACATAGTTTTATTTTTTCAAAACATTAAAATTAATAATATTGTATATAAATGCGTCTTCAGATAAAGATACAATAATTCATTGTCACTCGCAAATAGATGTCACGTGCCAAATTAAAAAAAAAACTAAACGCAAATTTGGGATCCAAATACCAAACAAACTGTACCATTCTTTTACTTAATATAAGTCACTCAAAAAGTAATTTATATATCTTGAATGGTAAAAAAACACTACTTTGCAGTGTCACCCTTCAATTCAAATTAATTAACTTCTAATTCGTTTTTGTTATATTTAAATGTTAGGACAATGAATAAATACCCCTTTTGTAACTTACAGTAAGTACTACATATTATTTTCTAAAAGTGGCTTACAAGTTACTCCCTCCGTTCCTAAATATAAGACCTAGATAACTTTTTTTTGAAAGATTAAGGTTGCGAAATAGGTTATTAAATCATGATATATTTGATATCTTTTTAGATTATCCATTATTAGCTTATAGGTAAAATAAACTAGTTTAAGAGAAAAAATGAGGTAAATCAATTTACAATTAACTTATTTTTGCTTTTTTTAGTATTTTTCAAAAAAGTCATCTAAATCCTATATTTAGGAACGGAGGGAGTATAATAAAAAGCAATGGCTTACAAGTTTTTTTTATGTTAAACAATAAATGGATTCAGTCTCTTATTTTCATAAGAAGTAGCAAACAAAATACGGCTTCATATTTAATGGACCTCTTCAAAGACCAGATAGCCCATTTAGCTAAGCGGGATAAGCTGTCCTAAGAATGAAACTTTCTAACCCAATGATTAAAAAGTTCACAACCGGATAAACTGTTAGTCCCCATTTCCTTAACATAATATTTATTTGGTTTTTTAGGAAAATACTAAGAAAGATAAATAAGTCACTTATAAAATTTTTTGCCTGAATTTTTCAATTACTAGTTTGATTGAATAATAAATTAACATAAAATTTATTACTACTCAAAATTGGTTATGATTAACTATTTTATTTAACTTTCGTAATCTCTCCAAATACCTGTTAATTGGGTTTTATATTTACATAGTAATGGATTAGTGACAAGCAACATGTCTCAATATTCATGAATAGCCGTAAAAGAAAGTGATTTCAAAAAGAACAACTAGTGATAGAAAATAATGAAAATGCACGCAAAAAGTTTTACGAAAAAGTATCTTTTATCTAATAAAGTGGTTGAGGTTTGATCTCTAATCCTCATAAATAGAACAAATTAATAGGTTGTAATAAAAAAAGAACAAATTAATAGGTTAGTTATCTTTTCCCTTTATGGAACTTCAAAACAATGAATGAGTAGTCCCATGTGACACACAAGTAGGAATTCCTATAAAAAAGTTTCCTTTATTTTATACCAAATATTTTTATCGAAAAAAATAAATGTGGAGAGAATCAATATGAAATCAGAAGTTTAAGCGACATTCTTTTTGGTTAAACACCGTCCGGTAATCTAGTATCTATTGTAACCGGCTAATCCGTACTTGATGGTTAAAAGTAATAGGCAAAGCCGTTTTCTTTCTTAATGGGAATGCCCGCTTGGATGAAACACCTTTTTTAGATAAAAAAGGACCTGAAGGTTACATTATTTATATTATAATGATATGAAGTTTCATGATATCTTTGTCATTAATAATGTGATTATATTCTTTTGTTTTTCAAGTTTCATCCAGGCCAATATAATACTATATAAAATACCCATGTTCTAGTGAAAGTCAATGTAGATGGAGTTGGACAAGGGATAAAAGGATGTAGTGTGATACGAGAGAGGTTCTCTTGATTTTCTGTTTCGTTGTATCGCTGGAGAGAGTTTGTTATCAAAATATGGGCTCGCATTAAAGGTTAAAGGTCTTCGTATGGCTTAGACAACGGCTATCGTGATGCATGTTATTGTGGACATGGACTCAAAGGAAATTATTAACCTAGTGATGAAGGCAGACAACGTGGAAGGTTGTAGGGATAGAGTTTTGCTTGACTTGGCTAAGGATATTCTTACTAGTGATTGCATGATAGATATCAATCACATATATCTCATAATGCAAATGGAACTCTGCAGGATGCACATTCATTGTTTGGTTTTTGTCCCATCCCAGAACCCTCAAGCTTTATGAAATTATTCGATCGTAGAAATTCACATGTAAAAGAGTTGTCAAACACAAATATTATTGAGGACAATTGAAATAATCATTGTTAGCAAATGAAAAAGTTGTCAATAGACCTATTTAATGCAAATGAATGTGCATTAAACCTCTTACTTGAGACATGATTGCAATTGTTCATATGTATAAATTGTAGCAAAAGGTTTATATCTAGTCCCTTGTACTTGTATCTTTTTTTTGGACAGAAACCCTTGTATACTTATATCTACACATATGCATAATGTTGTCAAGCACACATCTATTTTTAAAATGTATGTAATGATCAAATCAATATGTACTATATATTTAAATTCAAACTAGTCCATAGGAATCACTCCGTAATAATGCAAGTAGAGGGCTTAGGCTTATACTGTGTATTCTAAACTTAACTTACATTCTCGTTCCTCTAAATATATAACTTATTTAATGAAATTTTCCCGATATATAACTCAGTTTGTAAGTAAATTTTGGTTCTAAATGTTAAAAGACATATTTTTCCAAATTTTTTATATTTATTATTTTCTATGTAACCCAATTTCTTTACCTATAAACTGATGTGTGTGTGTGTAATCTAAAATTACGTAGAAATATTTTAGACAGAACATATAACATTCACACACATATATATGCTACATTTAAATTATTTATTTATTTTTCCTAATCTACCCAAATTAGATAATACTCCCTCCAGTCCTAAATATAAGACATAATTGACTTTTTTAGAAAATCCTATAAAGAAGCAAAATAAGTTAATTATAAATTAATTTACCTGATTTTTTTCCCTTAGATTAGTTTATTTTACCTATAAACTAATGTATAATCTAAAAATATATCAAATATATCATGATTTAATAGCCTATTTCGCAACATTAACCTCTAAAAAAAATCAATTAGGTCTTATATTTAGGACCGGAGGTAGTACTTCATATATTTATTGATAGGAGGGAGTAATATTTTTTACAAACTACGTACTGTTCCTATTTATTCAGAATCCTATCTTAAACTTGTGCGGTTAACATGGATCTGGATAGGCCCATTTTATAGGGTTAGCTTTCTTCTTCGTGTACTCTTTAGGATTTAGGATTGTAGAACCTTTTTTCTTGTCGTTGTATTTAGGATTGTAGAACCTTTTTTCTTGTCGTTGTGCGAGTTTTTTTCCAGCCTAAGCTTTTGTCCATTTTCCATTTCTCTTTTGGTTTCCTATGATTGTGTTGCTCGTTTACATGAAAATAATATAAATTAGTTTGATAGTTCAAACGATAATAAAGATTTCTCTTTCTCCATATTTATTGTTTGTTTTAGTATTTGTGGGTTAATTTTTTTTTTTCTGAGATATGCTCATGGAATTTCTACAAAAACCAATTTGGTTGGTTTACTGCCTATAAGAGGCGTGAATCTGATAATTCTACAAACAACTACTACTCATGATAACTTTGTTGCTAGTGATGACATTTTTCTACAGTGATAGGGTTCATGGAGGCAGCTCCATTCTACCTATATTAAGCTATATTATTTTTAGGGTTTCAATTGTTATTTTAGAGTTTTTTTTCCTTTTTTGCAGACATCTTAATTTATGTCTTGTATTTCACCTCTCCCTACTTCAATGAAGTATGAGTTATTTGGCAAAACAACAGGGATATGGATAGTTGTTTTTTTAAAAAAATAAATTTATGACAAAAATTAATATTGTAACGCTTTATGTTTATGGCGAAATTAAAACCCTATATATTTTGTATAAGTATGTACATATCTCTTACATTTATCAAACCAAGAAAGGAAGTAAATAATAGCTATTGAAAGAAGACTCTGTTAAAGCACACAGTTGCATCATGCTCCCCCGGTCCTAAATATAAGACCTAGATGACTTTTTTTGGAGATGTTAAGGTTACAAAATATGTTATTAAATTATGACATATTTGATATATTTTTATATTAGTCATTAGTTTATTGGTTAAATAAACTAGTTTAAGGGGAAAAATTAGGTAAATCAATTTATAATTGACTTATATTTTGCTTTTTTAGGATTTTTCAAAAAAGTAAACTAGATCTTATATTAGGACCGGAGGGAGTATATATCATCGTTATATAGATCCTATCAACAGATTCCATAGCATTAAACAGTAACACCATATATACTTAAATCATATTGTCATCATATTATTCGTCGTTCACCGAAATTATCAACATCAATCTAACCATTGTCTGCAACAAATCTTTACAGCTATCTTCATGTGTTATCCTTACAACATACTAAAATCACACACACACACAGAGACATTGATTTGCCAGGAATAGAGAGAAAAAAATTCGAAATTAGTAATTGTTTTGTTCCATGAAACAAGCAGAAACAAGAAGAAATTCTTCAATAACTTTATATATATTTAGTCATCAATAATTTACAAGATCGATCTGGTTAATGATAAACATGATTCCCAGATCTTTCTTTCTGTTTCCACTCTAATCCAATTAAGCTGCATGGTGAGACTGAGAATCTAATCTTATACTCAGAAATAGTCTCAAGTTTAGGCGACCAAACTTGGTCCTTTGACCTCACAAGTTGCTCATAATGCTTCTGCAATTCTGGTGTACTACAAAGAAAACTCCTACTTGGACTAACATTATCATGACTATTCTCACCATTAGCAACAACCTCTTTACAATCATCTTTATTTTTATTTTGATCTCCTTCAACAATTAACCCCATGATGAACTCTGGCTTCACTTTTATCATAGCCCTTCCATTGGACCCCTTCAAGTACTCAAAGGGGCACTGCCCAAACTTTATTGGTGACCGGCTAGGGCACGACCCGAGGGCGGCTAGGGAGGCGGCTGACAAGGCGTTTCCCGGGCAGCCAAGGCGGTCAATGGGGAGGACAAAGTAGGTTTGCCCTAACATGAGCTCGTCGTCGATGGCCAGCATAGGGACAGGCCGTCCGATAAAGAAGGAGTCAGCATGGCATACCATCATCTCTGGGAACTGAAACATGATCTCGCCGGCGATGTGCCTCTTGCCGGTCAGAATTCTTGTGGTTCCTTCCCAAAATATAAGCTTCACAGATGAAGAAGAATATGAGTTAGGGTTTTGGTAAAAGCATGGGGTTAACATTGTGTTTCCCATGTGTAAAAGGGAGAGGATGGTTAAAGACCGTGGGTTGTATGTGAAGGATATGGATGGAAATATAGAAGAGGAAGAAGAAGATGAATAGATATAGAGTGAGAGAGAATAAAATGGAAAAGAGCACATATTTGACTTGGATAAAGTCTAGGTTTGTGTCCCTTGTGATAGTGAACGATGTGGCCTAGTCAGACTTGCCGGCGTTGAACTTTTTTGTCCTCTCGTGATTTGTAATGATGTTTTTTATGCTAATAATGACATATGTGTGTGTACATACGTTAATAATTAAAAAAAAAGCTATTTTCATGTATACATTTATACTTTTCTTATAAGAGGGAATACAAATAATAAGAACCAAATTTAAAAATAATTAAAAAATGTATAGGTACTTATAAATGGTATTTCCCTAAATACTTAACATTGGTGTAATTGTATGAGGATGTGTAATATGGAACCATTTTCCATATTTGTCTAAAAAAATTGAGTAGGGGTGCTCGTTGATATCCAATCGTCCATTTGACGTTGTATATTAAATGTTTTTTTACAAAAATTTAAATAAAAAGTACACCATTTAAGAAATGACCCTTTAAAACGGGTTGTTCTTACCTCCGAGTGCGCATTATAACCAGTACAACGAGTCTACAACTAACTATGCTATGTTTATATTTTACACCACCTCAGCATTTAATAATGTCAGTTAGTCTCTCTTCTCTTCCTCCCCCTCTTTCTACGTTCTCCATTCACGACCTACACTGCTCCAAACGTGCCCGCAGTAGTCACCTCAAACGAAAAGCAAATATCAAATTTGAGCAAGAAACTATGTATAAATTATATTTTAAGAAGTAAAAGTTGCATTGAATATTATCTAGGTATAGTATAATATTATATATGTACTTTTGAATAACTACCAGCTATTTGCTTTAATTAAATTTAACTATTTATGTGATTAGCATCCTTGGTAATTAAGTAATTTTTTACAAGTTGACTAGTCATCGCAGAAGTTTTGTCGTCTGGTTTTGAGGGGAGGCATTTACAATTCATGAGCGACGGGTATTACGAACTTCATTACTGAACCCATTTGACCATCTATTAATAATCGTAGGGGAAAAACCAAACAAATTAAATAGCCAAAATAAGTTAAACCTTTTACCTTATTAATAATTACTACTAATTATACACACTATTCAAATTTTCAAATCTAATCATGTTTCTTTTCTCTTTTTTTAACATTTCGTGCGAGTACAACGTAACGCCTGAATTTGGACATAATTGAGATCAGAAGCTAACGACAACGGATTTGGACTATTATGGTCAGAAACAATGGAAAAATATAAATATAATCATTATTATAATTATAATTATTTAAAATAACGAAGGTTAAAAAACTTGTCTCGTTTCGTATAACCTGCTTGGCAAGTGCTTTTGGGATATATCCACAATGATGATTAATTATGGAGTGGCATTGAACCAACTTTATCTGAACTCCTGTTTTTGGTATATAAAAATTGATATTATGCATGTCATCCAAGTTTGAATATTAATGCGTTTTGTTTAATTTATAAAGAAAGCTATATGCCTTCATACAAGTATTTTATTTAAAAAGTAACATTATACTACTATATTTGTCATCAATCTTAAAGGTTCGATGTGATATGATATGTTATTTAAAAGATTAATGAATTTTTATTAGTTGAACAAAGATTAATTAATTTCTCGAAGGTTCATATGAGATGCATTTATAATTTAAAGATAAAATCGTTCAAGAAAAGACAGTTTGATGACATCATTAATTTGACGTTTAAACAATAATATAAGGCCTTAAATATTTAAGATCATGAAAACAAGAAATTGTTTTGACATAATAAACACAAGTACACAACCACCCTACCTAAACAATAAAAAAGGACAAATTAATAATTTTATCGGCATCGAATGGTGCGCAATCTGAACATTTTAATCATATGCACTAATACCTTAACAACTCTACTAATTCCACATGATAAACTATCAGATTCATATGATTTGGATACAGCGCAAAACTGCAAATATATGCCCTTTAATTATGATTGAAAAAAGTCTCATTGGAAAAACAAAAAAGGACAACTTTTATGTTTGCTTTGTTCTTTTCTAGTTTTTCGTTTTCATCTTTGCTTTCATGACCTACTTCACTCCTAATCGGATACATCATTATTTTGATCCAAATGTTACTCCCTATATATAAGATTTCGACTATCATAATTTTTACAACTCTACGTGATTGAAAATGATAAATATGTTTGAAATTCTTTTATTGTTTAATTTACTCTTATTTATGATTAGATGTATAAGAAATCAAATTTTTATTATAGTGCTATCAATGAATATGAAAAAGAGTTAGAATAGAGATAATAATAATGGATAAAGTAGGAAAAATTCATTAAATTATATGACAAAATCTACCAAACTTTGATAAAAAAAAGGACAAAATTACTAAAATTCTGGACACTTATATGGTTATTGAGGGAGTACTACTTACTCCTATAGCCTATTTATAGAGCAGGGAGAATGTTTTGGTCCTATAAGTCATTTCATAATGTAAAAGTTTACCTTTAATTTATTGACTTTGTTTTCATCGATGAATAAGTTATCGTAGATATTAAATATGTTATCATATGTTATAGTAGATATTAAATATGAGTAGAATAAGCAATTTGTTGAATTTTAGTGGGAAAATAATGAGATTCAAGGTTTTCCTTGGTCTATTATGTAAAATATATTGAAAGTGACTTATAAATAAGAGTAGATGAATAATTTACCAAGCATGCCGATAAATTAGATTTAACATATATTAGTGTGAAATATTAGTTATATGACTTTTTGTATTTGCCACAAATTGTTAAAGTATTTTATGAGGTCTTAAATATATATAAGACACATTTATCTAGCTTCATTATACTAAATATGTTTGTTAAATTAGTTGATATTACATATGTTTTTATAAGACACATTTATCTAGCTTTATTATACTAAATATGTTTGTTAAATTAGTTGATACTACCTCCGGTCCTAAATATAGGGCACAATTGCTTTTTTTGGAGAGATTAAGGTTGTGAAATAGGTTATTAAATGATGACATATTTGATATATTTTTAGATAATCCATTAGTTTATAGGTAAAATAAACTAGTGTAAGAGAAAAAAATTAGGTAAATCAATATAATTAACTTATTTTGCTTTTTTAGGATTTTTCAAAAAAAGTCAATTAGGTCTTATATTTAGGATCAGAGGGAAGTATTACACATGTTTTCTCAAACACCATTAGAATCTTCCTCAATTGCCCCACTCCTTATCTAACTGAATTATTATTTAGAGAGCATTAACATGGATAATTTTGTAAATATTAATAAATTAAAATTAGCACGGGAGGGAGAATTACAGAAGTCATCATTTAAAATGCTATTCCTTTTATGATAAATAAGAAATTACTATTTTCCGATACTGATATTTTCAATAAAATAATGTAATACTTTTAACAGGTACCCAAAATATTTATTGGTTCAGGAGAAATCTTCACATTGGGTTGTTCAATCACATAAAATTCCTTAAGTTTTGTGTCAATATATGAAAATATTAGTTTAGTGTTTTATGGGATAAATAATAAGTTTCAGAAAAATAGGGCAAATTAAATGATCAAATAATTAAAAGTGGAGAGACTATATTTATTCGTCGGAGAGAAGCTATTTCCAAAAAATTAGAAATTTGTGTATAACTACTGCCAGATCCTAATTGTTAGAATTATATAGTTAGGCATCATTCAAGAAATCACGTGTAAAAATTGATCGAGAGAGAAATAAAGTTTGAGAATGATTAATCAAATCGAATATCACTAATTAATTCAATTTGATCTTATCATCCAAAGTCCAAACGATAAAATCTGAAGATAAAAAGATGCACAAACATCAATCGCCATCTCACCAATTCATGAAATCAGCTCACGAGTTTAAAAATTTTATGAAATTATTTATATATATATTGCTTGTGTTTTAATAAACAAAACACATGTTTATCATATTAATTTTGCGATAATTTTAAAATATTAATTAATCTAATGTAATAAAAACAAATATTAATCTAATCATCAAATGAAAATAGAAACTAATTGATCTCACTCAAAAAGTATGAACACCCAATCAAAACCATTCACATAAGCTATCTATGTATAAGCTGGATTCGTTGACTTAAGTGTAGACTTTGATGGTTTACTAATTAATTAATTGACTGTATATGCCTTTTATAAAGGGCACTCCGTATTTATACTCAACTAATTTATTCAATATTCATAACTATAAAGCACGTGCTAATGAATAGAGAGTAGGTATATATTATTAATTATTACTCCGTAATTCATTGCTTCATTGCAATTTCTAACAACACAGTATTGCTGTTTGGTTCTCACAATTTGCAATGACTTTAATATAAAAATATGTGTTTATACTCAACTTATTTACTTATAAATATCGCGATATATATAAATGTCTAAGGCCTATGATTTTCACGTGGCCATTAATTTTCTCTTTTGTTAGCAAGTATATTTAAGTGCTTCTTGATGACATACATGATAATTATAAGGTCAAATTACAGGGTATATTAATTAAAATTAGAAATACAAAAATATGATATCTTATCTTTATTATTATTAGATAAAAAAACATATAATTTCATTTATGTTTTAGGGTAAAGGTATAGTAGTAATAGAAAATCTACTTCTTTCCCTTTTAAGTTTCTTCTCTCATCCATCGTGCATCTACTGTAAATAAAGTATTCAAAGTCCTATGGTGCTTCGAATTCATGTGGATACTCGTTCAAATTCATCAGAAATCTAGGTACGCTCGAAATACCCTACAATGACATTGCTTTTACCATATGGTTATTAGTGTATAGATGCTCATTAAATGATTTTTGAGATATTCACTGATTTTTCTTGCGTAACAAAACATGTTTTATTTATGGTTATTGTCTTCCATAAATTTGCTTAATCTTTTAAGTTTCAGATTTCATGTTCAGTTAATTGTTTTGAAGTATTTTGTTGTTGTTATGACTTATGAGTGTTTTCAATTCTGGATATATGGACTACTGACTTATCGGCCGATTCCGGTCTTACCGTAAGCGTACGGGTCGTCAAAATAAGTAGTATTAAAGTTATCGTTCCCACGGAGACTAAGGCAAAACGGATTAACTATTACAATTATGTTATCAATTAGGATGAGTGAAAATATTTAAGTTTTGAGTTTCTAACCTAACTAAATTGAAATAATTTAACTAAAACTAAACTACCCTTAAAATTAAGAAAGGGAAGTCTAGGATTATTTATCACAATTCCATTTCATGAAATATAATTAAAACCCTCTGAATTAATTTGCTAATGAAAACATGTGTTTGCCTAAGGTTCATAGGCATTTGAAAAAACTTTCTCAAGTCAAGTTCAAATTTATGCTTATATTAATTGTGCAATCTCTTGCTACAATTAATACAAACTCTACTCCAAAGCCAACCTTTTAGTGACAATGTTAGGTAACTATATCTCTATGTTACCAACAAACCATCCATTTAAAACCATAAACTTCAAGTCTAACATGTTTTTATACAAGTTCTAAAACAAAATATACTTTCTCAAGTCATATTTTATTTAACTAAGTAAGTGGTGATCAAGCACTTAAAACCAATGAAGAGCAAGATAAAAACCACACATAAGCTTGTCATTAACAACTAAAAGAGGTCTTAAACAAATCTCAATCCATGGAATGGGTCAAAATAATCCTAAACCAAGTACTAGCTAACTCTCATAACTACCACAAAAATCACCAAGCAGTTACCAAATCCAGATCCACAAAATAAATTACAAGGAACAAGAAAAGATAAGAAATTGTTTAGAGAACTCCCCCAACAAATGCTCTTCTTTCTCTCCTTCCTTTCTTGCAAGAGCTGTCCTACCAAGAAGTGGATGGGCAGTGGCATTGGAAGTGGCTGCGTTTGGTGGTGGCTTTGGGCGGTGTCCGGCAGCTTTGGGCGGCGGCTCCGGACTTCTACCCAACTCCCTTCATAGTCCTCTCGTCCTCTCGTGAAGGTGTTGAATTGAAATCCAAGCTCCCTCTTCCTTTCTCACTTTAAGTTCGCCCAGCCACCATTCTTGAGGAAGATGAACAGTGGCTTTCCCCCTTGCCTTCACGCGTCCCTGTAGCTTTCTAAGTTAGGTTTTTCAATTCCACTCCCTCTGCGCAGAGTTTCATTTGAAGGCATAAAACAAAATTAAATAATAATAATAATAATAATAATAATATTATAATCAATACTAATTTTAATTTTAATAACTACCTCCTACCTCACCTGCCGAAACTAATTCCCTTTTCTTTTGTCTTTTTTTCAATCTATTTATTTCCAATTACTTCAAAACTATTATAATTATAATAAAATCCCCAATATAATTCATCAAAAGGATATCCTATCAAAAGTTCAACTATTTCTTTTCAATTTTGCCATAATGACTCCCCAATCATACCAAAACTATATATAAAATCTATTTAAATTGGGGAGTCATCAACTACACATACATATGTTTGAGAAATAGGAAGACGATGTAAAAAAACACACATATAAAAAAAAGTAGAGGCGCCTTTGAGGGACTGAGTTTTCTAAAATAGAACTTTTTAGGCCACAAAATCATTATCATTGCGTAAATCTTAAAAGAAACAATGAAAATAAACAATTAGAACGCGAAAAATAGACATCAGACAAAAAAAAATTAGGGAAAATTAATTTGAGGTCCCCCACAAGGAACTTAATACTAGAAAAGTCCCAAAAGTTGAAAATATTAATGTAGGGTCCCAAGGGACCTCACTTTAATATACTTGAAAAGTGAAAAGACAGTTCTGCCCCTCCTCCTTCTTCTTCCCCACTCCTCCTCCCCTCCCCCGCCGTCACCGCCTCCGCCGCTGCATCCAGACAGCCGCCGCCGCCGGATCCCCGCCGCCGCCGCCGCCGCCGCATCCAGACCGCAGCCTTCCCCAGGACACACCCCGGCGGCGGCGGTCAGGATGCGGCGGCGGCGGCGGCTGTCGGGGGAGGGGAGGAGGAGTGGGGAAGAAGAAGGAGGAGGGGCAGAACTGTCTTTTCACTTTTCAAGTATATTAAAGTGAGGTCCCTTGGGACTCTACATTAATATTTTCAACTTTTGGGACTTTTCTAGTATTAAGTCCCTTGTGGGGGACCTCAAATTAATTTTTCCAAAAAATTACAGAGAGAATAGTCGGGTCCATTGGACTCGACCCTCCATCCAGCTGTGTCAAGGTTTGACCCGATTAGAGGTTAAGGGTGACACCCCCTCATTTTTTTTAAAAAATAGAAATAAAAGATGGCCCTGAAAAGTCTCAAACTCGCGCACATGGAGTGGCCAAAGCCTTAGCATGAAAGCCTTAACCACAATACAATGGTGCTTGTGTTTTATGGTTTCACACACTTTTATATAAAATAGCACCTTTACTCTGATTGAGACACAGTTTATTCTGAAAATTCCTAAATTTAAGACCTACAGTTAGACATATTATTTGTATATCTTTGAGATAGTTGTTTTGGATCATTATATATCTGCTGTTGCTATGTTTGTGATTTTTATTTGTTTAAAAATCCTAAACATTATGAAAATTTATAGAACTTTTATTTGCGACAAATAAGAACTTAAAGAGTTCTAAAAGCATCAAACCAAACAATTTTCACTCTTTTCGATGATATTCTTGTTGAAAAACTTAATTCTAAGTATGATTTACATAGTGATAAATAAAAAATGGAATAAGTAATAAATTATATTGCCTCTAAATGTTGATCCAAATATAAATTACTTAGAGATATGTGAGCCTCTAAGTGATAAATGAAGTGGGGATTTTAGTATTAGAGTATGAGACTCTAAAAAAAGCCCAAGGAAGGAGATCCTTAAGAGGATATAGAAGAAAGACATTCTCTATACTCTAAGCCTAAATGAGATAAGGTAAGAGGTTATTTGAAATGGAGTGGAGGGATTAGCCTAATATCATTGGTTACTAAAATTTAAGCAAGAAGCTTTGTATTGGTAATTATGTGAGGATTGATTCAAAAAACATTAGAGCCTACAATTCGAATGTTTTGTATTGAAAAACAATCTTAAGTCTCTATGATATGACAAATTCATTGGAATCATTAGTTTTAAATGAACTATTTTGATTTTTCACGACATGGATATGTATACTTGATCTCTATAAGTTTTAAACATCGGAATGTTAAGGAAGTACCTAATTTTTGTTAGAGAACCAACTTAACTCTAAGGTGAAAGCCTTGAGAACTGATAGAGATCGAGAATACTTCTTTGAAATAGTTCAAGATGTTTTATGATAAAAAGTGAATTGCAAGACAAATAATAATTCCTAGCACATCACAACAAAATGACGTTGGTGAAAGAAGGAATAAAACCCTTCCTGATATGATTAGGTTAATGATGTCTCAGACAGAGCTACCTATCTCCTATTGAGGTGACGTGCTCTTAACTGCAACATTCATACTTAATCAAGTGCCTTAGAAATTAGTCACCACTACAAGTATGAGTTATGGACAGGACGCAAACCAAATTTAACAGTCCTACGACTAGAAGGGCCAGCGGCCTATATCTACAACTCATCTTAATAGTACAAAAAGTTGGGGTCCATAGGCAATAAGTGTATTTTATAAGATATTCTGAGCACTCTGAGGGTAATGTTTTCATTGGTGAAAATGATGGCGGATCAGTGATTAAGATCGAATTTAGAGACACAAAATTCATGAAAAAAGTTTTTCTAGCAGAAGAAGTATTACACACTCCGAAACTCTTTATGAGAATGAGGAAAAAGAAGGCAATTGTAACATCCCATATTTTTAGCAATTAGAAATAAATTGTCTTAGTGAGATTTAAAATTTTTATTTAAGAATATGGTAGCAAGAAATATTAAAATTGTTTTAAAACTATAAATAATAATAATATTTTAACAAGTGGATGACTATTATATAAAGAGGTCAACCAGATAATAATTAAAATGGAATGAATATATATACAAGATGTTTATATTCTTTTATTTATTGAAAAAGGCCCAATTCTAAATAGCCCAACTAAGAAAACCCTAGATCCCTCCTCACATAATCTCCTCTCACTTTGCACCTTCACTTTGCCGCTTCATCTCACTTTAACGCTTCACTTTGCCCAACTAGGTGACATTCAATCTTCTCCTTATTTTTTTTTCTTTTCTTGTTGTATATGCCTTCTTACAGAAATTAAGATTATGTCAGTGACCTTTGATGTACTTTATCTTCTTTCTTATTCCCTTGTTGTACCTTGGTTTATATAGTCAAATATGCCCTTCCCATCCAACCTCTTTTTTTATGCGTGTATTATTATATTCCTATCATAACCAATCTTTCACTTTACTGTTAACATAGTCATTGATTCAATGGCAGAGGGTATTTTCTTTTACTTTACTTATTACTTATATCTCAATTCTTTTTCTTTTTCAAAAGAAATATATATAGATATATATACACGTATATTTGTATGTATGTGTACAACTCATTTTCCTTTTCCAAGGGACTGTGCGTGGATGTCAAATTAGTACTATTTCAAGTCTCACATTATATCACTATCTTTCAATTGTAAAAGTATTAACATATATTAAATATTTTATACCCAAAGGTTGTCCCTTATGGATTAGCATGTGTGGTGTTTTTGGGATGATTATTTTACAAAGGCTCGCCCCATAGTTTTATATATGTATATTTCCTTGATAATTCGTCATTTTGGGTTAGACTTATTTTCTTACTTTATTCCAAGAAGCTTTTATTACTCTCAATATGCTATTCCAGTTTTTTTAAAATCTAATATACATATATTTTACATACATGTATTTTATATATATTACATACTGATATACTAATAAGTTTCCCTCATGAATTTATGGTTCACAGTGCGTTAGATGAGGGAGATTATTTCTTCTCATTTCTTTTAGTGTGTATGATAGTATAGTAAATTTAATACCTTATATAACAACTTTGTTCAACTGATTATGAAATAAATTTGTAAATAAATAAATGTATTTATATGAGGAAAAAAAGGGTTTAAAGATGTATATAATTGCTTTAATTGCTCTCTGCTTTCACTTCTCTTACACGTTGGTACACACAAAATCATATATATTCTAAGCATTTAGCCTACCACTGTACCTGAATCTTTTCACATGAAATAAATAAAAATTTATTATTTAATAACATTCTATTTAGGAATAAAAAAATAAATAAAGGATTGTGTATATTTATGGGTAGCTTAAGGTGCCTCTAGGTGGTGCAAAATCATATATTAATAGATGTTATGTTGGTGATATTGTAGACTCACTTAGGAGCTTTGGAGAGTTGTTATTTGTGTGATTACCTGTAATATAAGGAGCAACATGTAACTCTGAATGATTCTTTCGTATACATGTAAATTATGTATAATTGTAATATGACTGATTAACTCTTAATTTAAAAATGTGAATTATTGATTGGTTTGTTCCTTTTTAAGCATGCTTGTTGTTGACGTTTTGATATGTAATATGTGAATGATAAGTACTTTGATTCTTTTTAAGCATGCTTGTTATTATTGTTTTGATATGTAATATGTGAATGATAAGTACTTTGATTCTTTTCAAGCATGCTTGCTTATATGATGATATTATATTGTGTTAGAGAGTGTGTTATGGTAATTTAATTCAATGATATTTTAATTGTTGATGAATGTATATATCTGTCATTGCATGAGCATCTGTGATGGGATAAGGATTAGAGGAGGATTATGTGGTGATGAATTTTTATACCACCACTCGGTGCACAGTGGTAGTGGTACTTGTCAGGGCCCTTTCTTCTATGCCTTCCCTTGCCAGGATTGTATGGAAGTTATGGGACATGTGACACCTCCTTATATTTGTTCCTTAAGGAGGGGAGCCATAGTCCATACTTGAGCTCTATACCTCGGCAGGGTATATCTCATGTACTGGTGAGCTTGGGATAATCTATTTGATTAGATTTATTTCTGTTTGGACTATATGTTAGCCTATGGCTCCAATCAGCGGTATAAGGGTGGAGGTGATATAAGGGAGGCATACTGCATTTATGCATGAGTGAAATCTTAATGTAAAGGAACCATTTTTGAATTAAAAGGTTAATTGAGATGAATGCGAAAAGGCAAAAGTTGATTTGTACGACTGAACGTGTGAATAATTTTTGTATTATAATTATATATAATTTGCTTGTGTATGTTAGGAGATTTCGGTAGTTACTGAGATGTCGATCTCACCCCATTATTAACAATTTTAGGTGAAGGGATCTAATAGCAAGTCGGGGAAGGCACTTGAGGTGTAAGCACGTTATGAGTTATATTTACTTTGTCATGGACCTCACTATTATGTTTAGTCATTTAAACTATTTTTCAATTTATCTTTTTGGAATTGAATTTATTTAAAATGGAAATATTTTTTTTATCATGGATATTTGATATTTTCTTTGTCACATAAAAAAAAGGTACTTTCAATTTGTTGTGAAATTATGGATATATTTTAAGGGTGTTACAGCAATACATAGTTAACTACTCCGAGTGGGAACATTGAACCATTTTCACCAGATGAAAATGGTAACCACAATCCATCATCAGAGGAAAGTGAGCTTGTTGAAACCTCAATTCTAGAAGCGTTACTTATCCTCAGTTTCAAAAGAAGATGGGGATCCTAGAAGTGTTAGAGATACATTTTATCACAACTTTATTTGTTCTTGTTTCATTGATGGGAACTCGGTTCAAGTTCAGGTTCGAAGCTCTAGGATCTGGGAAAGCTTGTGGGTCGAGTAAATTTCTTCACAATAACTACAAACCAAAAGAGGGTAAATCGTAAAGGATGAAACATTGGATTAACTCCAAAAATAATTATATAAAAAGTTCGAACTTTTGGAAATTCATCTTCATTGGTTTTGCATATCATTAATTTTATTTTGTTTTAGTTTCAATCACAATAAAATGCTGATATAAAAAGTTTAATTATTTTTGTTGTTCTTGTAAACACACAAGCAAAGCATTTTTAATCTTTTGAAGTATAAAATAGTCATATTGTCTCCAACAAATTTTTTATAGATAGTTAACATAATTATTTGGTCGAATAAAGGATCGGAGAAGAGTTCATCCAATCAAAACAAAAGCATACATCACCACAGTTATCCATTGCATTATTAATATACGTGTGTATGTTTGTCAAGTGAATTGATCTTGAGTTTAAATGTTCCCAAATTCATGATACGTCATTCATATAGAAATAAATGTAGCGTATAGGAATAGTACGTGAATGAATGTTTTTTTTAATATGTTGGGTTAGATTTGAGTATTTATTATTGACTATACTCCATTAAATAAAAATAACTCTATATTTTATCAAAAAAAAAAATAACTCTATTTAAAGTGTGTTTTCTACATTCGCATAATATAATTCAAACTCACAGTTTTGAGCTTTAGTATCTAAAACCCATTCTTTTTCCTTCTAAAACCACCACTAGTTAATACCGTAAATATAAAGTCAGTTTTGAGATTCAATTTGTTCCTAAAGCCACTTTTCACTTTATGTCTCATATGTTCATATATCGTTCCCCAAACTTACCCCAATTGTATGTTTTTTACAAACAAATTTTAGGTGGGAGGGGGAATAAAGAAGGGCAGGAAAATCATATGAAATCATATAACTTAACTACTTTCCTTTTATGTATAAGGAAAATAGTATAAGGAGAGTATACTCTCCAAATTAGGTAAATGAAACCTTATAATTAGGGACGGAGCGAGTAATATATATATATATATATATATATATATATATATATATATATATGAACACCAATATTTCAAAATTTATGAATTTTATGTTTACGCATATTATGATTTTGTCCAAAGCATTCAGCAATGACAAGACAACTTTAATGGTTGACATTTCCCTTATTACGACATTTTCAATCCTCATGAGCCAACATGGCCACCATCACTATCAATATACTATCATAAATCATAATCATTCTTACCTACTTGCATGTTATCTTCCTTTAATCTCAAACATCATATATTTTGAGATGCACATTTATCCGGTAGCCTAGCTAGTATCCCATTATTGTTATGCTTGATTTTTTTTTGTTACTCAAGGGTATCCCCACCCGCGTGTCAAGTGAGACTAATCTCTCGCTGTTATGCTTGCTTTTTAAAACAACCTAGTTCTTCTTCCAATATTGTATGCATGTTAGAATGAGTTAATATCATCATTCCTAACATGTGAATGTGTAGAAACAAAGATGACTGAATAGTTCGATAAATATTTCATTAACATAATATTATATTTATAATACAAAATTTTTCTAAAAAAAATAATATATTTTTCGTATAAGTTTACCTAATCATAATTCCTAAATATAAATAATTATTATATAAGTTATTGGTATTACATTTTCCAAAATAGTACAATGTACCACTATTAACTTATTATGAAAAACTACTTGTATTTCATAACAAATATTTGTTAACAAAAGTTATAATTCACTACAAAAAAATTGGTTGTTTAGTAGTGCATGCTTTCCAATGGTTGGTCAAAAACTATTGGAGAGAATACACATACCTACGGTTATTGGGAAAACGTGTCAAAGAGCAAAGAGCGTGAGGTTAACTTCAAAAAATATTAAAAGTGATTTTTAGTAATGGCTAACTGCTGCTATTTTTAGTAATGGTTAACTGCTGCTATTTTAGCACAACAGTTAGATAACCGTTGGAAAGTATTTATTTTTATTTTCAAAAATTGGTGTACATAGTCACGATCAAAAAAACCTTTGCCAAATATATTTATTTTTAACAAATTTAAAAACATATTCGAATGGTTACTTAACGGTTGGAAACTGGAAAGTGTTTAATTTCTTCTATTTTATTAACATTTGATTACGTTGCCAAGGTTTAGTAATGTTTCCAATGGGTACTTATCCGTCGATTGCTTGAAACATTATAGTGACTTTCTAATAGTTCAAACTGTTGGAATGTTCAAAAAATAAACTGTTTGGGAATAAATAGTTATTTGTAATGATTTAGTACAATAGCATGCAAGTTTTATGTAATGGCTGGATTTTAATTTTTAATATTTTTCCAATATTTTGTTTGAAAATTTTTATAGTTACACCTTTAAAATTAAAATGCCCCAATACTTTTAAACTTATTACTTATAATTTTTCATAACAAAATTTTAGAAAATGGAATGAGCTCAACCATAATACAAAACCATGACTCGTACGTACTAGGGTTTATCTTTTTGGGACTTGAAGCATGATAAAAAAACCATTTTTTATTCGCATACATATAAGTTTTTCTAACTATTCTTTGTTGTGCAAATGTTTCCCCAAATAAACATTATGACTATAACTAAAAATAAATGATTTTTCTATCAAATACTTGTCAAAATTGCCAAGTGTACAACCCTATTTTCAGTTGAACCCACGGACTGGACCACGAGTAGAAAACTTATAGTTTTAAACAGAGGCAGTTTGTAAACTACATTATTCAAGGACCAATGAATAATGATCACGGTTAAGAAAAATTACTTTTTTTGCTTGTATAGTTTTTACAACACTGTAACATAATCTCTATAGTTTTGAGTCAGTTGTAAAACAATATAAACCCCTATAGTTTAAACACTTAAAAAGATTACTCCCTATAAACTAGACAATATTCGTGTATGTTTTATGAAAATTAAGGACTAATTTTAAATAGTTAAATATAATGGAATTAAGTTGCAATGAGTTATAGCTCAAAACTAACTGAATCTTAGCTACCGACTGATCATATATTGATAGCCCATTTATAAGGGTAAAACGGTGCAGAAGTGTAGCAAAATTAAATAAGACCGACGTCTATAAGTAGTGATCTTAATTATCAACAAAAGCAACTTGACAAATTGAAATTATAGATTGACTCGGTCACTCACATCTGTTTCATCCAATAATATGACATAATATATAAATCAAACAGTATAACCATCTAAGTGTATATCCCCACAGAATGAAAGTTCATATTTGACTTTGTCTATCTGTTATATATGGATGAGAAGTAGACACATATGTCTTACCAAATATTTTCGACCATTTTAAGCAGAAAATGACTTAGGCTGCACTATAAATATATAAATAATTTGCTAGTGTACCTTAGCTTACAGATAAATAATGCTATTGTTTAACAGTTCAAAAATGAAAAACACCCCAGTCATATGTATTTGGTCAAATCAGTAACAGCGATATAATAATAATAATAATCTTACAGCTTTAGTTTTTTTATGAAAAAAATTGACTCTTATTGTATAATTTGATATAATATATAGTAAACTGATGTTAATGAGTCATCTGGCCGCTTTTTGTTATACAAGAAACATACAACAGCAATATGAACGTATCAGGCCTCTTTTTAAGTTTGATTACGGACAAAGTAGCACGGATATATGAATTAGAGAAGCATGTATCAAGAAAATGAATTAGAGAAGCAACCGCGATGTAGCCAAGAAATTTCATTAATTTTAATTAATTGGATGGATATGCTGCTGTTATGTAAGAAAAATGAAAGAAAACATTAATAGTTGTATTTAATATATACGATATATATGGAGAGTTGATGAGATATCTAATTGAGAAAAGATTTTGAGGTGGTGTATATAAATATATGCATAACGAAGGGCTAATTAAATACATTGATGAAGAGGGAAAATAAGATAATATGAAGCCTTTTCCAACTACAAATGAATAGAGAAAAAACGAAAAGAACATTTGTCCATTGTTGGATTTTTTGTTAACGGTATTTTAAAAGTTTAGTTGCTTATGATAAAGAACAATAATGACAAGCATATATAGTCAAGAGATACAGAGAAACCCATGGTTAAGAATATTAACGAAATTATGAATCAAATAAATATATTAGTGAAAATGGTTCAACACCGAGCGTTATAAACTTTATTGACAAATACGTTAATTTTATTTAAGAACCCAGCGGGTGTTACTCTTCTTAAGTTGCATTTAGCATATTTTTAGATTATTTGTGAAACTGAAGACATGTACATACATTTTGAAGATAAGTTGCATCTGTATGTGTGTGTTACTTTAAAGACTTGGGTTATTTACCAATGGGTAGTTGGTTGAGTTGATAAGTAGACTACAACCCCATTAAGGATGAAAACCATGTTGGAATCCTGGGAAGTCCTCTTATTGGGAGAAGGGACGACAACCTTGCCTATATGGGCAACACTCATACCTCTCGAGTCCGGATTAGTCGGTTTCTAATAAGTGCAGGATTACCAGACAGTGTTTAACAAAAAAAATGGCTTGAGTTATTTTTGTATTTTTATTACATGATAAATTTTATAATCGATATAGTTTTTTTAGTAATTTTCCAATAAAATAAACTGATAAATTAAGTTCTTTAACCCTGAAAATGACTGCAGTTTGGAAAGATATTGGCTCTAACAAGGAAGAGGAAGAATTTGAAAGGATCTCTTTGTTCATATGTAATGATTAACATTCAAAATTTGGTGCAGACGAAAAGTTATTTAAGATAAGTTAATGGACTTTTTCTCATTATGTTTATTGTTGCTTGCGACAATCTAATTTGATGCACACGCATGGATTACTTTTCGTATCGTGAAAATTGAAGTTTTCGTCCAAACAGACAACAATCTCGAAAAGTTTTGGTAGATATGTTCCAAATTGTTATGGTTTTTACATAAACAAATAATAATAAACCCTAATTAATTAAGTGATCTTAAATTCTCTGTTATATCTGATTCTGACAGTTTATTTTAAATGTGTTTTTAGGAAATACTCCCTTCGTTCCTAAATATAAGATCACTTTGGTTAATTTGGGGAGATTAAGGAAGACAATAAAATTACATGATCTTCCCAAAATCCCCTAAATTACTACTTTGAAAGGAGGAGAGGTTTTCAATGAAAATAGAGAATATAAGGGTAGTTTGAGCAAAACTTGAGATAAAATAGGAAGTGATCTTATATTTAGGAATTTATCCACTTCCCCAAAGTGATCTTATATTTAGGAACGGAGGGAGTATAAATTTTTTGAATTTTAAGTAAGTTACTAGATTATCATTGTAGCATCCTTCTGAATTATAACCCATTATGGTCATATATGTGGGATCTAACATATTTTGTTATTCTACTTTTTGTTAAAAAAAATTGGATACGAGTTAGGTTTTGAAACTCACTGTGGATTAGGTGAGCTGAGTGTTCATAAATTTTTATGTTTGAGCACAAAATCAAGAGCAAAAAGCTTGTTTACAATTCATTTTTTTCCGTAATTAAATATTCCTTGCTAAATATATTGGATATTTTTATGGCCGTGTTATTAACTTGTTGGATCAAGGATTTTTGGGCCTTCTAGTTTTGGGTTAATGACAATTGACAAACACAAAGACTTCTTCAGTATCCAAAAACCACACGTCTATTTGAACAAATTGGGCCGAATTGTTATGAGCCTTAAGATCATTGACTTTATTAAATATGGTTAAATAGATTTAAGTTGAGTAAATAAGAATTTCATTTCATTTGTTTTTAATTGGTTCACGTTGATCCAATATCTTGAAAGAAAACCTGTTATTTAATATAAAATTCAGTTGAAATTTTTTAGAGATTATGAAACTCAATTAATTATTTAATCTAAACACATTTTTTTTATAATTAGATTAAAAATTAGCTGAAAATGAAAAATAAATTCTAAATTAACTTATAAGTCAAACAAACAAATCGCTTTATTAAAATAGTCAACCAAAAAAATTTATCAATAACTTATTTACTATTCTTAATCTTTCCAAAAAAAAAAAATAAACTGAGTATTTTATTTCGGATCCGGGGAATAATGTATCCCACATAAAGACCTTTTAAAATAGTGAAGGACCTTTTAAAATAGTGAAGGGCATGTAAATTCTTTCAATCTTAAAATTTAAACAGAGGGGTGATTTATGGAAATAAAAGTTCTAAGAGTGTTGAAAAATGTGTTGATTATATTTTTTCCCAAAAATAGAGTAAACCTGAGTCAGTTATATCCCGACAAGAACCCTTTGGTTGATGTCAAAACTTTGTTGACTAGCACAAATTAGCTCCTACAACTTTGATGCCACCAAGATAGATTGGTTGAATTGTTGTACTCTAGACAAAAATAACGCCCCCCCTTCTAACACCAACCTCACTAAGAATCCACCTCTACCTCTTTCCCCTTCCTATTCTTCCGCCTCTTATTCTTCAATTTTAATTTCTCCCCAACAAAACCCATCATGGCCGTATGTTAGACCTCTCAATAATGTATTGCTCGTAATTTTGATTGGAGAAGAAGGATGGAGAAGAGAACGACAGGAAGATGAAATTAGAATTGTAGTCCGTCATTATTGTAGAGGTTGAGGTGGGAGCACATTGTCGCGGGAGAATCCACACAGTTGTGGAATACAACATTAGATTTCTTGAAGGATGTTCCATTCATTTTTTAAAAAATAAATCACATTACTTGTTTTATTTCTAAATTGATGTTTCTATGTCATTTTGTCTCCTCATCATGTCAACTCAGCAAAACTAACACTACATGGACTAACCCTATTAAATAGATTAAACTTGAAGGACCAAAACTAGCCCTTTTAAGTTTTATGTAGCAAAACCCAAGCTAGAACAAACTATAGGGGACTAATAGTGGGTTTAGTCCTAAAGAGTTTTAAAAGTTCTGATTTGATGCGGCCTATAAGGTTGTTACAAAAATAAAAAAGTTGTTATGGCCAAAAGTTATTGTGTGACAAAAGTTATTGGTCAAAAGTTGTGCTCATAATATTGTTACAAATGCACAACTGTTGTAAAATAAGACGAAAAATTATGAACATAAGAAGAAAGATGAAGAGAATATATGCAAGACTAGAAGAGGGAGGAATATAGCATTTCTCATTCACATATATTCTTGGTGCACAATGTATTGTATTTGGCCTCTATTTATAGGCCTTCACACATTAGAACATAGTGCTATGATTACAAGAATTAAAGAAGTACATAATGACTAATAATCATAAGAAACCCCCACAAGTCATTCATGGGGAGGTTATAGGAAAAAGAATCCTAAAAGTCATGGACGGAGACTCATACAATAATATTCATAACACTCCCCCTTTGATGTCCATAACAAATATTATTTAGCCTCATTTAAAACCTTACTAAGAAAAACCCATTGGGACAAAAACTCAGTGAAGGAAAAAGAGTACACAATGATTATTGAAGCTGTCTCGTTAAAAATCTTACCAGGAAAAACTATTGGGATAAAACCTAAGTTAAGGAAAAAAGAGTGCAACATGACAATTTCTCCCCCTGATAACAATATCACTTTATCTCCTTGAATCTACGCATTCCAATGCTATACACTATTTTCTCAAATGTTCTTGTTGGTAGCGCCTTGGTAAATATATCTGCAAGATGACACATGAGCGAATTTGTTGAACATCTATATCACCACCTTTTACAAGATCATGAGTGAAAAAGAATTTTGGAGAAATATGCTTTGTTCTATCTCCTTTGATATACCCTCCTTTCAGCTGAGCTATGCATGCTGTATTATCTTCATATAATATTGTTGGAACTTTTTGGTCAAGAATCAACCCACACATTGATTCAATATGTTGAGTCATTGACTTTAACCATACACACTCTCGACTTGCCTCGTGAACCGCTATTATTTCTGCATGATTTGATGATGTAGCTGACAATGTTTGTTTTGTTGATCGCCATGAAACAGCTGTACCTCCACAAGTAAACAAATATCCTGTTTGTGATTTACCATTATGTGGATCTGATAAAAATCATGCATCTGCATAACCAACCAGCTGTGATATAGATTGGTTATAATAAAATAATCCCATATCACTTGTCCCTTGAAGATATCGAAATACATGTTTGATTCCATTCCAATGTCTTCTAGTAGGACAGGAACTAAATCTTGCCAATAAATTTACAGCAAAGGCAATACCAGGACGTGTTGAGTTTGCAAGATACATTAGTGCCCCGATAGCACTAAGATACGGTACTTCTGGACCTAGAAGTTTTTCTTTTTCCCCTTTAGGACGAAAAAGATCTTTTTCCGTATCAAGTGATCTTACAACCATTGGAGTTGTCAATGGATGAGCTTTATCCATATCAAATCGCTTTAATATTTTCTCAATATAAGTTGATTGATGAAGAAGAATTCTATTTGTAAAGTGCTCAATTTGTAATCCAAGACAAAACTTTGTTCTCCCAAGATCTTTCATTTCAAATTCTCTCTTCAAACAATCAACTGCTTTGATAAGCTCTTCAGGAGTTCCAATTATATTCAAATCATCCACATATACAACGATTATGACAAACTCTGATCCATTCCTTTTAATAAACACACATGGGGAAATTGGATCATTCTTATAACTTTCTTTCAACAAGTATTTACTTAGATGATTATACCACATTCTTCCAGATTGTTTCAATCCATATAAGGATTTATGCAAGCGAATTGCATAATTTTCTCGAGAATTTTTATATGCTTCTGGCAACTTAAATCCTTCAGGGATTTTCATATAAATCTCAGTGTCTAAAGAGCCATATAAATAGGCTGTGACAACATCCATAAGATGCATATCAAGTCTATTGCTTACAGCCAAACTAATAAGATATCTTAAAGTGATTGCATCCACCACAGGAGAGTAAGTCTCTTCATAATCAATGCCAGGTTTTTGGGACAAACCTTGTGCAACAAGTCGTGCTTTGTATCTAACAACTTCATTTTTCTCATTCCGTTTTCGCACAAAAACCCATCTATATCCAACGGGCTTTACACCTTTTGGTATTTGAATGATAGGTCCAAAAACTTCTCGTTTTGAGAGTGAATTTAACTCTACTTGAATTGCATCTTTCCATTTTGGCCAATCAATTCTCTGTCTACATTCTTCAACTGATCTAGGTTCAAGATCAATTATCTCCACAGCAACATTATATGAAAATGTGTTGTCGACAACTATATTTTCTCGGTTCCATATTTTTCCCATTTTGACATAATTTATCGAGATCTCTTCATAATTTTCAGGTACCTGAACCTCTTCTGGGGTCTTTTGATTAATTATGTCTTGGGTTTCACCTAGAACATCAGCCTCCTCAACTTGACCATCTTGATTATTTGCTCCTTTTTTCTTTATAGGATTTTTATCTTTTGAACCGATTGGTCTACCACGCTTCAGGCGTTGCTTAGTCTCATTTGCAACTTTTGGTTGTCCTTCAGGGATATCGATTCTAATTGGAGCATTTTCAGCTGGAATATGAGATTTGGTAATCCTTTTTAGGTCAGTAAATGCATCTGGCAATTGATTAGCAATATTTTGCAAATGAATTATTTTCTGAACTTCAAGTTCACATTGCTGTGTACGAGGATCCAAATGAGATAATGATAATGTTTTAAATGTAATCTCTTTTTCCAGCTGTTTTTCATTTCCCCCCGATGTTGGGAAAATTAATTCATCAAAATGACAATCATCAAAACGTGCCGTAAATAAATCTCCAGTCAATGGTTCTAAATACTTTATTATAGAAGGAGATTCATATCCAACATATATTCCCATCCTTCTTTGAGGTCTCATTTTTGTTCTTTGTGGTGGAACAATTGGCACAAATACTGCACATCCAAAAATTCTAAGATGAGAAATATTTGGCTCCTGACCAAAAGCCAATTGAAGTGGGGAAAATTTATGATAACTCGTTGGCCTGATGTGTATAATTGCTGCTGCATGCAATATTGCATGTCCCCAAGCAGAAATGGGAAGTTTTGTTCTCAAAAGCATTGGTCTGGCAATCAATTGGAGTTGTTTAATAAATGATTCTGCAAGACCATTTTGAGTGTGGACATGAGCAACAGATTTTTCTATAGTAATTCCAGTTGCCATGCAATAATCATTGAAATTTTGTGATGAAAATTTACTAGCATTATCAAGACGAATTGTCTTAATTGCATGATCTGGAAATTGTGCTCTTAACCGAATTATTTGAGCAAGTAATCTAGCAAACGCTAAATTACGTGTTGATAATAAACACACATGTGACCATCTTGTAGATGCATCTATTAAAACCATAAAATATCTGAATGGTCCACATGATGGATGAATAGGTCCACATATGTCCCCTTGAATACGTTACAGAAATTTTGGGGACTCAATTCCAACCTTTGTCAAAGAAGGTCTTGTTATGAATTTACTTTGAGAACAAGCAGCACAAGAAAGATCTGTAAATTGAATAATCTTCACATTCTTCAATGGATGCTCATGTGAATTTTAATAATTCTTCGCATCATAGTTGATCCGGGATGGCCCAACCGGTCATGCCAAACAATAAATTTTGCTTTATCAGCAAACTTCTAGCTTACTATAGCATTTGACTCAATTGATTTGATACTTGTATAGTATAAACCAGAAGACAATGTGGTTAATTTTTCTAGGACACATTTTTCTCCATCTCTAACATTTGTAATATGTAGATATTCAATATTTTTCTCATTAGTATAGTCTCAATGTGATATCCATTTTGACGGATATCTTTAAAACTTAATAAATTTCTGAGACTTGGGAGAATATAATGCATCATTGATTAAAACTTTTGTCCCTTTGAGTAATACTATAATTGCTCTTCCGGAGCCTTCAATTATTCTTGTATTACCCGCTATAGTGTTGACACTTGCTCTTCCTTTTCTTATATGAGAAAAATATTTTCTATCTTTAAGAATCGTGTGTGTTGTTGCACTATCTATGAGACATATGTCTTCATCCTTGTGTTCAATGGAAACATGAGAAACATCCATATTCTTCATAAAAGAAACAAAAGAAAAATAATTCATTAAAGCAAATTCAATACATGATAAGCATAATAAGCAATACTGCTTTTATTACATGAAAATGATAAGTGAGAAAATGACATCAAATAAAACATAAGTAAAAACATGACTAAAACATTATTACTAGTTTTCCAATACAACATGTCTAATCTTGATTCTCAAAGAAGTCAGCCACTTCCAAATGTGCCATGGCATCAAAACATTTGATATCATTTAACTCATTGACATTGTTATTTTTGTGTGCCTCAACATCATCTTCTTGGAAAATCAAATTTGTTTCCACATTATTTGTTTCCACATTATTTGCAATCCTTTTCATGGAGGCTTGATAAAGTTTTGCTAGATGTTCTGGTGTACGACAGGTACGTGACCAATGCCCCTTCATGCCACAACGAAAACATTGATTTTCATTAACTTTTGGAGGATCATTCTTGTTCTTTTTATGAGACAAAAAGTTATTGCCATCTATTCATGGTAAGTTAATAAGTTATTCGTGGGTAAGAATGTTAACTTAGTCACTAACAACTTTTAACTGGTAAATCATAACTCTGTAAAAACTAAGCTTAATTAGAATAAAGATAATAGGTAAAAAATCAAAATAATGTGGGAGTAGTTTTTAAAGGGCGGATTGTTGAGAGATGATAATATTATGGGGTCCTTTACATTATATGAAACATTGAACTGTCCCAGGTGTTTTTTCTGGGACGAATTTCAGTCATGTTGTTTTATTCATTATCTTGACCGCATAATATTAACAGAATTTTATGTGATATAGTAGTGATATAGATTATATCGATTTTTTAACACAATAAGTATACAAAAGTCTGATTGTAAATTTGTAATCTGAAAAACCTCCTCTATATTTGCAAAGGGTATCGATATTACTACTGGAAAGGTAAAAGCGCTACAATGTAACTAACCTTTTTCATATAAAGTATATATAAAATGAACATTCCGGTCAAAAAACATTATAGTTTGATTGTAAAATTATTAAATCAATCGTCCCTGACTTAAATTTATAAGGTAATTTTTTTGAAAGTTCAATGGAAAGATCTTAAAATTGAATTTCTCAATGTCATCATAACCTTCTACAAATTAATTTAAAGAAATAAAATTCAACCAATTGAGAAAACGTGTTTGACTTATTTCCATAGCATTTATCTAAATATTATTTGTGAAAATATCTATCATGTCAGTCCACTCCAATCAATTTAAACCCGTAAAAAAAGTACCTCAAGTTTATCTACATAAAATGGGCGAAGGCCCAAAAATGATACACAACTATTGGCCAAGGAACAGAAATAGTACATAACTATTTCGAGGTACAAAAATGATACCCAACTTTTCCATGTGATCAAATATGATATTTTCACTAATATGATAATAATATTAGACATGAAATGTCCAAAATGCCCTTATAATTAAATAAATTTTTACCGGCCGGCGATTAATTTAGGGCGAAGACCCAAAAATGATACATAACTATTGGCCAAGGAACAAAAATGATACATAACTATTGCAAGGTACACCAATGGTACCAACTTTTAACATGGGATCAAAAATGATATTTTCACTAATATGACAATAAGATTACACATGAAAAGTCCAAAATGCACTTATAAATTCAATAAATTTTCTTCTTCACCCTCTCCTCCCTTAGCTTCTTTCTTCTACCAACACTTACTTCAATAAATAGCTCGTCCACCGATGGCTTCAACTCTCAGCAACTCTGTTTTCATGTTTTTGCAGCCTGATCGCCCTAACGAGTTGTTGAGAGTTGAAGCCGCCGGTGGACAAGATATTTATTGAAAGAACTGTTGGTAGAAGAAAGAAGCTAAGGAAGGAGAGGGTGAGGAAAAAAATTTATTTAATTTATAAGCGCATTTTGGACTTTTCATGTGTAATCTTATTGTCATATTAGTGAAAATATCATTTTTGATCTCATGTTAAAAGTTGGTACCATTGGTGTACCTTGCAATAGTTATGTATCATTTTTGTTCCTTGGCCAATAGTTATGTATCATTTCTGGGCCTTCACCCTAAATTAATCGCCGGCCGATAAAAGTTTATTTAATTATAAGGGCATTTTGGACATTTCATGTTTAATATTATTGTCATATTAGTGAAAATATCATTTTTGATCACATGGAAAAGTTGAGTATCATTTTTGTACCTCAAAATAGTTATGTACTATTTCTGTTCCTTGGCCAATAGTTGTGTATCATTTTTGGGGCGAAAAAAATCATTCATCATGGGAAAAAAATCGTGTAACATTGATTGTAGAGAAAGAGCAATAAAGTCATTTAAGGTGGTTTGATGATAAATTCTTACGCAGTTAGTCCACCTCATTTGTAGTTTCCTCTTCTCACAAGCAAAGACATAAGATATGATGTGGCTATCATAATCTAATTGTTTTTTGTCTTTTTCTTTCTTCACACCAAATAACCACTTCAGCCACCTTGTTGCTCTTCCCATTTTTGAAGAAGAGAAGGGATGAAAGTTGGAAATAATGATAGATTCACACCAAACATATTCTTGCCGGAATTCTTTATTCCGACGGCGGTTGCCGTTGTGAGGTTGACAAGTGGCCACAATAGAAGCACCACCATGTTTGGCCGTGGACATGTGTGTTGGTGGGTGGGGGGAGAAGGAAGAGAAAAGGAGAGAATGAGTGGGGTGGAGAAATTTTTTTATTATTATTTGTCTCACGTCATTAGAATTTATTAAAGTAGAACTTCACTTTAATTTCTCTAGTTAGTGAGATTTTTCAATATTATATTAGGTTAAAGATCGAATTTGTCACGGAAGTTTTCACATCAAATTTGCCTCTAAAGTTTTTTTAGGATCAAACTTGACCTTAAAGTTTATAAAATGGATCAATTTTGTCTTGCAGTTACCCAAAGTTAATTTTGACCGTTAAGTTGGTCAAATATCTCACATGTCATGCCACATAATCCCACATATTTTTTTTTGTCTATGTGGGTTTGAGTAATCTGAGACTTGTGTGGCATATGAAATGTGTACATGGATGGGTCAGCTTGATGGATGGGTGTGGGTGAGGGAGCAGAGGAGGGTGGTGAGGAGGAGTTTGAGTTTTGCTTTGAGAGTGAGAGTAAGCGATGAGATGACATAATGAGTATCATGTGGCTGATTATGTGACATAACATTGAGATTTTTGACCAACTTAACGGTTAAAATTAACTTTGGGTAACTACAGATAGGGGTGGGAATTGTAAAGGTCTGACATGACCTAGTCACAAAATGGTTTGGCCTGTGTTATAGTTGATCGGCCTCAGCCTGGCCTGTGGCCTATTAGAGACAATATTTTCAAGCCTGAGCCTGACCTAGCTATTAGCCTGTTAGGAGGCCTGATTAATTGAACATTCTCAATAAGAGGTTTAGAAAGATGAATGGTGGGTAACATCATTTGAATAAATGTTTAGAGAATGAGCCACAATAGACACACTAGAATAGAGGATGATATAATTGTAATTTTATATTAATAATTAGTAAAAAATAACATCAATCAATATAGTAATATAATTTTTTATTCAAATAAATATTGTTTTACTTATTAATAGGCCGGCCTACTAGGCTAATAGGATTATTTCTCAAGCCTGAGACCGACCTGTTAAGCAAAACAGTCCAAAAGAAAAAGCTTGGACCTGACCTGGATATAAAGAGGCCGGTCCAAGGCCTTAACGGTCCAAGTCATAGGCCCCTAATACCCGATCTAGGCTATTCGCACCCCTAATTGCAAACTTTCGGGACAAATTTGATCTTTAACCCATATTATATTCCTTCAAGTGTGAAGGTTGACCAGCAGAAGCAAAGAAAGAAAGGGGAGGGAATTGGTTGTTTCTGAAACGCATTTCCATCTTCATTCATTCATCACAACTTCTTCCACTTCCTCCCTCACTCTTTCTCACTATATATAATCCTCTCTTCACTAATCACTACATCTTCCTTTCTCACAATCAACTCTCCAAATTAACCAGATTCACCACAATTCCTCTCCCCATGGAAGGTAACATACACCTACAGCCTTCTCTCGTTCAAACTTATTCGTATTTTAGATTTTTTTTTGTTTTTTTTTCATATTTTGGTATTTTTGTTAAATTCCTTTGACCTTTGTGTACTGAATTGCAGCTTGATTGTGTTTTAGGCACTGAATTGTTTGCATTCCTTGTGAGATTTGTGTAATGGTGAATTTGTAATTGGGAATTGAATTTTAGGGTTAGGGTTTTGAGAAATTGTGTTGAATTGAAGGAAATTGGGGTTTTTATGTTTTAGTTGTGATTTTAGATGGTGAGAATGTAATATATATGATCATTTAGTGAATAAAGTAAGCTGTGTTGACTGTGACTATAATACTGTTGTTGATGCTTGGATCTACTTTTTGAGTTACATCATATGTGTTTTAGCTAAAGGAGAAGATGAGTTGCTTTCAGTGTTTTTGATTTTGGGTGGGAATTTCGGTTTTGGCATACTTGGAGTATGAAATTTCATGTGTTTTTTGAACTTATTTAGGTCACACCTTGTCATGAATATGATTTCTGGTGTTTATACTTGCAGAAAAGAACCCACGATTCTTCTATGAATGAATGTATGGGATTGAGCTGGTTATTTTCAGTTTTTGATATATGATAGTGTTATTCGATCCCTTATGTTTTTTAAAAGTGAATAATAGTATCAAAGGAAGTGTTTACTGAGCTAGAATATCTTCATTGTTGTTAAACGTTTTCAATGATGAAGTTGTGGTTCAATGATACTTGTGGGTGGATTCTGGCGGTTGATAAGATATTAGATTTTTCTTCATGTCTGATGTGATTATTCCATCATTTCTGAGATACACTTAACTTATTCTTTCCTTTTGATGTTTAGAATCAGGAAAATTACAAAGTGAAGAGGCTAAAGGCTCTACGGAGACAAATAAAAAGAGAAAACTCAAAACACCTGCTCAGCTTTATGGATTGGAGAAATTTTATAATGGTAGGACTTTGACGTAGGATTTTTCTTTTCTCGTATGGTGTATGTTTTTTGAGCAGATATGGCGTATGCTTTAAGTGCTAACACTTTAGGAACATTGTGTTGTTTGATGTTTTACAGAGCACAAATATCCCTCTGAGGAAATGAAATCAGCATTTGCTGAGGAGTTGGGGTTGACGGAAAAACAAGTTTCTGGATGGTTTTGCCATCGAAGGCTAAAAGATAAAAGATTGTTGAAAGATGAATCTTGTGCTAATGGGCGACAAGATTTTTCAAGTGGTGTTATCCAAGATCATGGAAGTGGACTAGGGCAAGATTCATGTGGAAGCACTAAACATGGTGATTATAGGCATCTTGATCCCAAAGAGGTTGAGAGTCGTGGCCTTTATGGTAGTCGAGATCTTTTAGTTTCAGATATGGCCTATGAACGTAGGAATCACTATTCTAGAGATGTTTGTGCAATGGATGACACACCATCTGAGAGCAGCTCATATTTACGAGATAAGGATTCATATGATGCTGAGCCTTCTGGGTATCAATCACCTAATGGAGCTCTGCCAACTAAAATTCCCGAGGTTGCCACAAACATTAGATATAAACCATCAGGTTATCTCAAAGTAAAAGGAAAGAAAGAGAACCCTGTCATAGCTGCCGTTAAGAAGCAACTAGGAAGAAATTATCGGGAAGATGGTCCATTACTTGGTATAGAATTCGATCCACTTCCTCCAGGGGCGTTTGAATGTCAAATTGCAGATCCATTTCATGGTAGGTTGTGCCATACTTATTCTGTTCTCACAGTTAGTAGACCCTTAGTTTTGATGGCTTTTCAAGATTAATATGGTGTGTATTTCTTTACTGTTTAAGTTTCTTCCTTAGGTTGAAGCAAACCCATCAAAACTAGACTGCAGTTTTAGTCCTACCTTTACCAAAATCATGGCTTTGGTGATTTCTAATGTGAAACCAAACCACCAAAAACTAGACTATGGTTTTAGGCCTACCTCCATCAAAATTATGGTTAATAAAACCAAACATATTCAATTGCGTTTTAACAAAACTGCAATTTGGGTATTTGGTTATTTCTCATCTCAAGAAATAAGTCCCCGAGATGGGATGCATTGAGATTTCTTTGTTTTTGCTTCCTAAATAAGATTTCATGTTTTCTCCATAAAAACTGCACAAAATGAATATTTCTTCATAGTGCTGGGAACAAGGGAGTTGTTGCTTTACTTATCTGTAATCTTGGGGAATATTCTTAGATCTTGATGTGGTTCTTTAGGGTTTATAACTCTTGTTGCTTGTTTCAGTCAAGAAATTTGCCATATCTTTACAGTTTATTTAAATCTAAATCTTATTTTTAAGTGGTCCTGATCATCATCATCGTAAGAATAGATGGTGGGTATTATTTCTAATCCTGTGTATTCCATGGCAGAAACATTCTATATGGAAAATCGTCCTTTTGACCACTCTCCTGAAATTTCTGCTGTGAAAAGGCAACCCAGTCTTTTTGCTGTGAGTATAACTTTCCTGAAATTGATTTTCTTCTTACGGTTATTTTGATTAAAATCTAGCTTGAGGAGATTTTGTGTGTATGCCTTTTAAATGGCTTAAAAGTTTCAGTTCTCTTCGCAAGTTCTTTTAGTAATTTCATACTTGATCCTTCTCAGTTCTGCTGTTGTTTCCATCATTAGATTGACGTTGGTATGTATAGAATCAATCTTCTGTTGCCTCTTTATTTACTGTTTCATTGTATTTGCAGAGATATGATTCGTATAATGCCAAATTCAGTTCCCAAGGTTTACATACGGAAGGAGAAAGCCTCTCTGATTTCCAGGATAAGAAAGCTCCACAAAATTTAAAGCAAAGGCCACCTTTGTATAGTAATACCTTTCGATTTCCTGGCAAAAGCTCTTCTCTGGATTTGAATGAACATTCTGTTGGTAAAGCACCTGCATATGATAGCAAAGAGAATCGTAGAGTTGGTGTCAAGCATGGCTTTGAAGGGTTGAAATCTGATCCGGCTTGTAATCATAATGATCACTATAATGATAACCTTGAAGCAAACCCGAAAGACTCACTGTTGCATGGATATGATAATGTCAATTCGAAGATTGTTCCAAGTGAATATGTTAAACTTAAGCCTTCCAACTCGTTCAGAAACTCTTTTGCCTCTATGGATAAAAAGGACAGAGGAGGACTGTCAAGTAGGATGATAAAGGTATACTCTATCATTTTCTAGATGCCTCCTGGTGGGAGTCTTGTTTACTGGTTCACCTGTTTTAATACTATTGAATGTCATTAAGTTATAACAGATGGATTATAATACTGTTCCAACTACACATGAGCAGGAAAAGAAGTCTAATGAAAAAAGAAAGGCAAGAAAACAAGTTGATAATCTAGATGGACAAAGGATGCTTTCACATGAGGTTTGTATATGTTCACGCCGTCCATTAGCCACATTCTCATTTTTCCATTCAACGTTGCTGTTTTGCCTTGTCTTGTAACATTCGTAATTATTTTTCTTGCATGGACTACATAGTCTGCGGAACGTCTTGTCGATCCACCTCTGAAATACAATGTTAAAGATCATTTTGCTGGGATGCAACCACATAAAATCCTGAGGTGGGTATATTTTTCTTTTGTAAATTTTCATTTTTAATTTCTTACCCTTGTCATATCAGATTGCTGTATGATTTTGTGCATGTGTTTCTTCTCTCTTGTGTGCCTTCTTGATTGATAATCTTCTTTGAACTCTAGTTGATTTAACTTTTTTTATGATTTCAATTTATACTCTTTGCTGTAGCATCCAGGATATGTGTTTTTTTTTTTGTTTTGGAAAGAGCTTGATGAAATTCATTTGATATTTATTTCAAAACTCTATCAATACAATTATTACATGTAGACGAGTTTTGCCGGACGAATTGATGAGGTAATGCAGGGCCATTCAAAATGTCCACCATGTGCCTTGTTTTGTTTTAAAGAATGTTCAGATATTATCAATGTCAGTCAATCAATATCATCAACATATGAACATATTAGTTATTGTCCCATTAATGTTTCCCAAGTTATATATGGTGATATTAAATATCTGAAGGAATATCACCCGATTTCTGTTCATTTTCCCTAGATAAGTTTAATCTATAACGGTATTTAGACGCAACCACCTTTTCACTGTGCAGATCTTCCATGGAAATGTCATCTAGCTTTAGCGAGGATGAAACTGCCATGCCCAGCTCGTCGCTTGATGAAGCAGTTGGAATTGATTGCGAGTAAACAGTAGATAGATTTTTTTTTAGAGTGAAAGGTTTTTCTGTGCCATGCCATGGATGGTTATGTACAGTGAGTGAGTGAAGCCGAGAAGCACTCTGTGTTGTCAGCAAGAGTAGTGGTCACATCGATTGAAGTATTGAATCTGGTTGATCTTTTTTGGTAAGGGCATGTTGTACAAAAAAGAAAAAAGCTCTTCCTTATTTTAGTGATTATATGTATATCTTTCTTAATATGGAGTTTATTGTGGTAGTAGGTTTTTGAAATGCATCTTATTTTGCTGCCATTTTGATTGAAGTAATGAGCTGTCTATATGTTTGATTTCTTATTTAAAATAATTGCCCCCTTCAGGTTTATGTTGTTGATTTTTTGGAAAAATCATGCTTTTATGGGAGGGAAAATACAGTGTTTTGTTTTTTATTTTTTTAAAAGGTGATCCATTCCGTATAAAATTTAAAATCCCCAAGTAGCAACTATTTTAGATGAGATGTCCGGCTTAGGATGAGAATAATCCAAGTCAGGTTAGGCCATAGCATTAAAAGGTCTGGCCTGAGATTTTAAAATGATGTTTCAGCTTGGCCTGTGGCTTTTTTTTAAGAAAATTTTCAGGCCTGTGGCTTGGCCTGTTACGGCTGGGCCTATTAGGCCTGTTATAAGCCGGATAGAAAAGAAAAGTCTGTTCCTCTATAACAAAAATCATCACATACCATATCAAACTAACACGTAACCAGTGTTTCCAGTAACAACATAATCCCTAAAGCACAATCTTAACAATCTTAAACAACATTAATTCCCACTACATAAGAAACAAGACAGACATAACCAATAATTGCACTGATGGGAAGTTGAATACTTGCAAAAGGAAAGGAAATAAATTGAATTGAAAGAAAAAAAACAGAGAAGTAATAGAATACCTAATGCTTCTTCACCTCAAAAAGCTTCTTCTTCGTCGTAGTCTTCTTCGTGAGGAGTGGTCTTCTTCTTCGACAATGAGGGACAATGAGAGGTTTGAGAACGTGGAGTGATGAGTGCAGAGACGGTGAGGAGTGACGAGTGCAGAGATAGTGAGGAGTGAGACGGTGGTGAAGAGTGAGGAGTGAGACTTAGGGTTTAGGTTGGGTGTTGGGTGAGACTCCGAGACGTGAGATTGAGAGAATGAGAGACTGAGAGTGGACAGTGGAGACGTGGAGTGACCGAGACTGAGGAGGACTAAGGAAGTGGGCCGAATGGAATTGGGGCAAGAGCTGAATGAGAGAGTGAGGCTTCTGCTCTTTTTTTTTTAATAAGAATCCTTAACAGACCGGCCTGGAGGCTAAACAGGCTTTATTTAAAAGCCTGAGCCTGACCTGTTTTCAATAACAGGCCTTAAAAAATATGAGTCTGAGCTTGGCCTAAATTTAATCAGGCCGAACCAGGCTCTGGCAGGCCAGATCGCAAGCTTTAACAGGCCGACCTGGCCTATTCCCATCTCACTTTGTAATGCATAAATGTGTAAACATTTAGTTTTACCTAAATGGAAGAGTAAATAATGCATGCATTTGAAATGGAATTGCAACCTCTCACATAAATAAACTGGAGATATTATATCAGGAGGTCACAAAGACCTCAATTGTTATCTTAGTTTTTCAAAATAATATTATACAAAATCCGAAATAAGTTTTATTATCCATCAAAATATTTGTAGCATTATATGATTAAATTTAATTATAGTTGAATCAAAATAAAAGCAACCCTGTCAAAATACTCCATCCCTTGAGTTTAATTAAATTTAACTTTTCCTAAATTTTCTATTGAAAACATATATTAAGAGAGATTTCTATCAAAAGAATACTTCTGAATGAAGATAATCAACCCATTAGTTACATATAACTCCCTCTTTTGTCATAGAAGGGTGTAATTTTATTCATCATTATTTGACCTTTTTTTGAGCACATCATTATTTGACCTAACTTATATGAATTATAGATAATTAGATATTGTTTTTAATTTGATATTGATGATTAGAGGCATTTGTGCCAGAAAGGTTGATCTCACAATCTCAATCTGTAAACTGTAAAGTTTGTGTGGGACTATGAAAGTCTATAGAAGGAGAACCACTTGTTTTTTTTTTACGAAAATTTGTAAGAAATAAAGGGGGACCATAGAGAAATATAGGATTTGAGGCCAACCCTAAAATAAAAAACTTTGATATAAAGTGTCATACCCTTTGGACGTTGATGTGGGTCTCCTTCGTTGGAAAGATATAGCGCCCGTCTTCAATGCATCACGCACTAACTTCACACTTGTGACCTCTCATCATCATCGATATCTCATCGTGCGCATGTTATATTAATAATATCAATCAATAAGAGACTAAATTAATTCAATAAAGTTGTAGTTTACTTTTCTTTTTACTTTAAAATAATGTTGTAATCTACTTTTTGCTGCATGAGAGATGTTTGTATGCATTTTAAAAATATAAAAGAGGCTTGCACAACTAAAATTATGAAGGTAGTTAAACAAGTTTTTGGCTACATCATGCATATGTTTTGTCATCTATATTTATATCAGATTATAATTTAGTCTCTCAACTTTATAAAGAGTATTTTTATTATTCATTAATGTTAACAGTACACTGTACTATACTATTAGTCTAACTAATGGAAAAAGATAGGGTTAAATATTATTTTGATCCATAAACTATTTCCTATAGCTCAATTTGGTCTACAAATTAAACAATAAAATGACTTATTCTGGCTAGCAAATAAAATAAAAGGGTAAATCTAGCCTACAAACAAAATAAAAGGGTTGATCTGTCCAATAAAAGGGTCAAAATAAATGGCTCATTTTGGCTAGATTGACCCTTTTATTTTGTTTGTAGGCCAAAATGAGCCAATGAAAATAGTTTAGGCCAAAATGATATTTAACTCAAAAACATTTTGGCTAGATTAACTCTTTTATTTTGTTTGTAGTATATTAGTAAAAAAAACTAATGGAAAAAGATGACTCAAAGGATTTACATGCATGGAACCATTGTAGATGACAAAACATGCATGCTTAAATTTCAATCCTTTAATATAATATTTCTATATTTGAAAAGATTAGTTGTTGAAGTTTCAGCAGTTTATATAAGAGGACATCTTCATTTTGGTTTAATTGTTAATATTTTTAAATGTATAAAATTTAAATTTGTGTATTATGGGGTTATCAAATATTTATTGAGATAACATTTTTCCTTTAAAATGTGTTAAAATTGTGGGATAAAAAATATACTCTATAATTTTACATAGTAGACTGAAAGTTGATATAAACTTAGAGGAATAACTATAAGCTTACAACTTTAGTCAAGGCCTTAATAGTTTCAAAATATAGGTGGGAGACATATATAGTTTCAATAAAACTTCTTGAGAGGCAGTTCGTGCATATTGGAATTTATTCCACAGATAGACAGATAGATAGATAAAGAAATAGATACATGTGTGCATATGCAAGCACACGCGGATATTTTTAAATATGTATATAGGTTAAAGTATTCTGTAGATCGATTAGGCCAACTACGTTGATGCATGGATCACCTTTTTGTAATTAGTTACACAATTATTACACCCGTTTTTTAAAATATTATTACATGGCTTATAAAATTATAATGATAAGTTTTGTCCTAATTATAACATATTTGAACATTGTTGGTTTAAATAAGAATTAACTCTCTTAATGTGATTTTTTATTAGTTGAATTCAAAACTTTATTATTCCTACTATAAAAAAAGAAGTACAGATATAATTGCCAATAATTAGACGGAAGACTGAAATTTCAGGATACATTTAGATCATGTGTTATGTTGGACAATAGGACATGAACCTAACAAATATCTTAATAAATTTTTATATGTTTCTTTTTTTTTATTACAAAATTTTTATATGTTTCTAGTTTATTCATCTCATCTTTTAATATAAAGAAAAGTCTATTTTTTAAAAAACAAAAAATGAAAAAATAAAAGAAAGTTTAATTTCCCTCATTTCACATGGGAAATTTGGAGTTGTTAGAATCACAGGAGTAATAGCAAGTAATGGGGGTGGCCACATGCTTGAATTCAGGTTCACTTTATTAATGACAAGTAATTTTCAAGTGCCATATTTGATACCACTCTCATCTCTCACACATCAACCTTGTGAGATAAGGTTGAAAGCACCCCTTCTCACTTCACTAGATAACAACATATTGGAAATCTTTTCTCAACCATGTTATAATTAGGTCTATTAGTCACATAAGTGAATTGATCAAGCATTATTTTTTAAATGAGTGATTAAGAATTTTTCTATTTAAACCGCCAGTATCCTCTAAACGAGTGATGATGAAGAATTATTCTATGCAATTGGAGAATTGAGTTTAATTTTATATTCTTTTTATGTGTGTATATTTCATACATTTAAATTATGATATTTAGTTGGCTCTGATTCAACCAGAATCAGACTATTGACTCTTCAACTGTTGTATCGATGGATTAATTAAGTCAAATTTTTAATACTCAAATCTCATAATATTTGGAATTTTGAGTGAGGTTAAAGGCAATTAATGTTTTGGTAGATAAAGTAAAGGTGTAAACTTCATGTTACAAAATTAATTATGTTATAAAGGCTACCCCTTTTAATTAGGCCATATAATGTTTGAATATAATGAGGGAAATTCAGTTTAAACAGAACAATACATTGATGGAAAGGGGTATTGGAATCATAATTAATTTTTGTACCAATTCATGTCATAAACATCAATAATAAAAAAACACAATAAAATATATAAATATTTGTAAATATAAACAAATAATATTTTTGAGTTGAAAGAAAGAAAAGAGCTCTTTACATATGCCCTATTTAATTATATTATGTGTGACTTATATTTATAAATGTTTCACTTACTCAGGAAACATATAGTTTCTTTATTTAAATGACATTTATCAGGGTTTTATAAGAGTATTTTCGACATTTAAATTAAATTATATTATTCAAAAAAATGAATTGTTGACTCGATTTGACCATGATCAAACAACTTACCCCTTGAATTAATATTCTAACTACTGGTGTGATATTTTCTTTATAAAAATTATTTAAGATATAAAAAAGAAGTAACAAAAGTTTCCAGTAGACATGTTTTTTTAGGACCTTACTTAGGTCAAGTTCATCCATCCAAGTTCTCCATTTCTCCAATTACTGGCCATTAGATTGAATGGATGATTGTTATAAAAGGACACGTGTAACATCCCGAATTTTAAATTAGGGGTAATAAAGAAATTATTAAGGTCTTGAGGTGTTATTTAGGAAATTTAAAGTCTTAAGAATAAATCTATGATATTTTAGATGAATTATGCATATTAAAACTTTATTATCTTTAGAAATTATAGAAATATAATTAAATGAGCCATATGAGATTTGAAATTTTCATGAAAAGTATTAGGAACCTAGATAATATTATGAAAGAAAGAAATGAGTAAAATAATATGTACAAACTTTTGGGCTAAAAATACAATTAGGAATAAATAATAGGGTAGTTAACTGTAATTTTCCCTAAGGTATATATATATATTCACACCCCTCCCTCTTTCAAAAAACCCTAGCCGTCACTTTTCTCTCCTCCCTCACTCCCATTCGTCCTCCCTCCTCCCTCCCCTGCGTGCTCGCCGGCCAAGCGAGCTTCCGGCGGCGCATGGCGGCGTCGGCCGCCAACGGTGTGGTTTTTCTTTTCTTTAAACTTCCCTCCCCTCTCCAATGGCGTCGTTCTTTCACTCCTCACTGCTGTCTTCGTTCTCCTTTTTCCGGCGAGCTGTTTGACCGGCGGCGAAGCGACGTACGGTGGCGGAAGAAGGTAAGGTTCGATCCTTTTCATTTCTTGAGTTATCTTCCTATCCACCGTCACTTTCTCATTTTGTTCCCCTTTATTCTTGTCATTTTTCACTCCTCACCGTCGGCCTCCTTGTTTTCCGGCGAGTTCTCAGCGGCGGAGATGGCCGCCGTCCGGACTGTCAAGCTTGGGTTCAACATTGAGTGAGTTTTCTTCTCTGATTTCTAAGATTTTCTAGGTTTTGGAGTGAGTTGTGAGGAAATCCGAAAATGGCTAAAGTAAAGGTCCTACTTTAATTTGAAGTTTTGTGAAGTTGGGCAAAACCCTAGGTTTTGATAATTTGTGGAGTTATTGAATTCCTCATATATGTTTCTTTGTTTCTGCCATCTCCGCTGGTTGTGAGGTTCTTTTCTGATTAAATGGTGATTTTCATATAGGTTCAGTAGTGTATAAATTGGGTTTAAGACTGTTAAATTGGTAGTAATGCTTGTATGTGGATTTACAATAAGTTGTTTTTATTTTTACCACTGGCTGAATGTGTTTTCAAAGGAAATGAAGTCATTGTTCTGTTTGGGTATTGATTCTTTGAGATTTTTGTTAGTATATGGAGATTAAAATAGAATGAAGTACTAAATTAAAAGGAATTTTTGTTCTTTGGAATAAAAGATACTTGGGAATGCATATGAAGGTGTTGTAGGGGTTAGGACTTTAAACTCATGTGTTGTTTTAAATATTAAAGTAAACCCGTTTGTTTAGGTTAAGAATCTGATGTTATGGATATGGATATTCAAATGTTAAGGTTTGATGATAAATGAAGGTTTTGAGCGAACCTTAAAGTAAGGTCAACTGAAATACTATGGATGCATGTGATTTGTGTCAAGGCTTGACTGCTCTTGTGGTTACTGGATCTGTTTTGAAATAGAATAGAGTTTGTATACAATTGGTGTATCTATTGAGGTTGAGGTTGATTACATAAAAGGTCATTAAGAGTTCAAGAACCCTAAAGGAGTAATTTAAATAATGATTTGTCATTGAAGTTTATGATGATGTTATAATTATGGTTTGTGGTTTGATTGCTAGCTTGTTATATATTATAATTTCAATGTTTTTGAGAATAGGTGATTATCTTGGTGAGGATTGTGAGTGATGTATTAATTAGATGACTGAGGTGGTAGTTTGGATCTAGTCCTTTTTAATTTTGAATACGATATTATTTGACTGTGGAAGTGATAGATGCTTGAGGAATGTAATGACTAATGGATGTTATTAGGTTGTGGTGATAAACTTATAGATGTGAAATAATTTGGAGGAAACAAGGGTGATTTGATTCATGAATTGATGTGATATGATAGAGTTTGTTCCATTCTGTTTATTTTGTCTCAATTATCTGTTTCTGATTTGGATGACATTATGTGGATTCTGTTATTGAATTTGAATTGTGTTTGAAATGCATGTATAGGACAAGTAAAATAAAAAGGGGCTTGGGTAGCATTATATAGATCGAGAGCGACGTTATTCATTAAACGTATATATAAGAATAATCGTTTATGACTATTATTACTTTGTGTAATAATAGGAGGGATTAAGAGGAAATACTTGGAAATTCTCAAGGAAGGGTAAAGAAAAGCATTGGAGCGCTAAGTGACGCAGGTAATCACTCTTACCTTACTATAATATTGAGGGTGACGTTAGTTGGGATTTTCAATCCTTTCTAACTCTCAAATCTTTAAAAGTTATTTTTATACAAACAGGCTGTCGGGTGCCTTTAAACACGAGTATTTTTGTATAAAGAAACTTCATACATTATAGATATTATCCTGTCTGGTGGTTGTGATTTTTCCTGGAATGGTGAGATATATATATAGGTGTGGTCCTTTGACAGCAGTGTTGATAGGTTATTCGATGGAAAGTGATGGAGTTTGTGATGGTGTTATATATAACTGGTACTCGGACAGGGGTATTGGAAAATGATGTGGATTGGAAGTATCATACGTTGTGGTTGAGGAATTTGGAAAGTTTTGTTGAAGGAAAGTATTGAAAATTCTGATTGAGATGTTGAAAAGAATTGTAAGCATTGCATGCCACTGAGATAAGTACCATCGCGCGATGATAACTGGTTGATAGGCCAATCAACGGTTATTTGTAACGGTCAACAGATTTGAGACTGTGACCAGCAGTCCCCTGATTTGAGACAGGGACTGCTCCCTTTCTGATTTGAGACAGACTGGGATCCCTCCCTGGGAGTAGAGCACCAGGGTTGTACATGGATGAGAGCCGAGAAGTTGGATTGAGAACTATGTGTATGAAATTTACAATAATGACTGCATGGATTTGGAGATTGGATGGTGAAGTTATCGATGTGGAAATTGATTGAGGGGTTTTGAGTGATATTTGGAAAGTAGAAATGATGGACTTGATTTATTTTGGACTTGATTTATTTTGGACTTGACAGAGGGCCTGAAACGGTAAATGGAAGAATGCTTGGTTCTTATATATATATATATATATATATATATATATATATATATATATATATATATATATATATATATATATTGATTTTAAAACTGTGGTACCCTTTAGACGCCCTTACTACCGCACATCTCACTGTTATAGTGAGTTAGGTAGTAGATTACTGAGACAAGTTGTCTCACCCCACGATTACTTACATTTTTGCAGGTGATCATGCACAGGCTCGGACAACAGGAAAGGGAATTAAGTTTCAAAGGTTGTTTTGATTATTTAGACATGTATATTGCCAAAATGTATAGGTCTGCATTCGCTTCCGCATATTTTTAATTGTATTGATATTATTGGTTAATCGGGGAAATGTACTAGGTTGCTCCTTTTTCTAACCATGTTAGGTGATTCTTTTCTAACATGGTTAGCTATAAATTATCCATGATAGTATTCACGTTATATTAGAAAATTCTTTTCTATCATGGATAATGATTATTAATAGGAAAGTCTTTTTCTAACTATGATAGATTTATTGATATTATGGAAATCATTTTTCTATCATAGTTAGTGAAGGTATTATTGAATTAATCAGGGAATTAGTAACAGTATGTAACAACTTGGTTATCAGTATTTGGTATACGATAACCCTGGACTGTGTTGCATTGCATTTAGATTGGCAATATACATTCTTTGAATTCCTTTTTCTGTTATGCATGATCACCGGCTATCTGCGAGGTTATGGTAAATCCCTTGGTGGGGAGAGTGGTAGAATTGTAACAAGAACGCTTAGATGATATTGGTAAATTGATTAGGATTGTATAAGAGTGAGTCGTGGAATTGAATTATTGGACGAGATTATTGGTTGGATTGTGGTTTCCTTATGTATGTTGGAGTTTAGAGATTTGAGAGGTTGCATTAATTGTGGTTTATGATCTGAGGTATTGTGGATTATTGATGAGTTCTATAGGTTATCGCGGTTATTGTAACATCCCAAAATTTGAATTAGAGATAATAGGGAATTAATTAAGGTATTATGATATCTTTATTAAATTAAAAGGACATTTTAAATAAGTAAATGAAGATAAATATATTTTGGCTAAAGTATGTTTTTAGTCCCTTAACTTTGGAGAAAATCATGTTTTGGTCCCTTAACTTTGAAAAATGTGTTTTTGGTCCCTTAATTTTGGACAAAGTCATCTTTTTAGTCCTTTAACTTTGAAAAGTGTGTTTTTAGTCATTTTAAATTCAGTTTAAGTATATTTTCGGTCTCTTAAGTTTGAAGAAAGTCATGTTTTAGTCCCTTAATTTTGAAAAGGAAGGGACTAAAAACATTTTTATCCTTTTTTCAAATGACTAAAAACATTACTCTATCCAAAGTTAAAGGAAAAAAACATATTTTTCAAAGCTAAGGACCAAAAACACACTTTCTCCAATATTAAGGGACCAAAAACACACTTTTCAAAGTTAAGGGACCAAAACATGACTTTGTGCAAACTTAAGGGACTAAAAACATACTTTAGCCATATATTTTTAAGAAAATTATATGCCTATTTTCTTTAGAAATTATGGAAAAATAGTTAGAGGTTGAATTTTAAATTTAAACTTTTATGAAAAATACTCAAGAACATCAATAATATGGTGAGAGAAATATGTAAGTTGGTGTATATAATATTTTTTTCAATCTGTATTAAAAAGGATTTAAAATGGAAATGTAAATAGATTAAAGACTAAAGGGCAAAACCGTCATTTCGCATCAAACCCTAAACATACACATCTCTTTCTCTCTTTCCCCTGAAAACCGAACCCCTCCTCTTCTCACCTTCAGTTTTTATTTCTTTTCCTTCTCCCTTCCTCCGGCGATGGTGGCTCTCGACGGCAGTGGCGGCGACGGATCGCGGCGGGCGCCGGCGAGTGCGAGTGATGTTAGAATCTTAAGTTTTGATGGTGACTAAGGTATGATATGGTCTAGTACTTAAAAGAACATAATCAACACTTAGGAAGGATTAGATGACATGGTTAGAATCCTAAGTTAGATCACTTGCGAATGCAAGATCACTTCCGGAAGTATTAGCACTAGCGCTCGCGGATGGAGTACACATCCCATAGGGGACGCAAGTGAGACACTTGGTTAGAACCCAGTCTAGATTGCTAACACTGAATCCTAAGTTAAGTCACAACCGGATGCGGATTCACTTCCGGATGAATTAAGACTAGCGCTCACGGATGAAAGACTCATCCCACAGCGGAATCACAACCGGATGCGGAATCACTTCCGGATGGACTAGGACTAGCGCTCGCGGATGAATGTCTCATCCCCCAGCGACAGCAAGCACTTCACTTAGTCATAACTCAGTCTAGGAGCATTAGATGTACAAAACCCTTGAGACTAAGTTAAGATGCAACCGGATGTATATTTGCTTCCGATTGCTTAGTGACTAGCGCTGGCTGTTGGATTGAAGGACACTGAGCGAGAGTGAGTAAAAGTACATATAACCCTTCATCCAGTAGTAGTGCTTCCGGATGCAAGAAAGGCTCCTTAGACTAAGTGAATTCCCACTGCATGTGATTATGTGTTGTTATACTACACATCCCATAACACGAGTAAATGACACACTAAGTCACTTAGGAAGAGTTAGACTAAAATAACGAGACTTACGCTGACTATTGGAATAGACATCCCCTAGTGTCAGTAGACAATACACTAAGTCAAAACATAGTTTAAGTAAGAATGCTTCCCATAACAAACAAGCTTCCCACAGCATGTATAGTTCCTACTATACTTGATTATATATATTACTCTGTTGGACTAACAAGTATGTGCAGAACTTAGTTTTACTTCCGGATGCAAATGAGCTTCCGGATGCAAATACTCTTGGCACTGGAATTCAGAGACTAACACTTACAGAGCAAGACTGCCGCTTCCGGATTAACAATGAACGATGCACGATGATCATCCGTCAGCAGGATTACAAGAGTCAGAAGTACATATGCTCAGAAGTCAGTATGATGTTGTCAGAGCAAAGTGGTTAGGATTGCTTTTCAGAGATAAAACAAGTCAACCCTGCTAAGCTTTAATGGAGCGTTTAAGAAGATGTACTTCCCAACGGTAACAAGAGGTTAACAGATATTCAAACAACATTGTTACCTACCAAGTATGAGGAGTATGAGAGATAAGGAGAACATAATCTGAAGATTCATTCAAGCTGTCAAAGCTCATACTACCCACAAGAGTCAGAGTCCATAAGAAAGCTTCTAATAGCAAGAGAGCATCCAATAGCAAAGCACTCTTATCATTCATGGACAAGTGCTTGGAAGACGAAGTTCCTCTATGTGATAGCAAGCAGAATGATAGAGTCCACGAGCTTCACTTCAGATAGCAAGAGAGCTTCCGATAGTAAGTCTCTTAGCATCCTGGACTTATGCTTGAGGAACGAAGTCCTCATCTGACAACAAGCAAGAGTCAGACCGTACAGTGTATAGATGTCAGAACGACTTTTGCCAGAACAGTGTTGTCAGAACAGTGTTGACAGAACAGCTGGTCAGAGCACCTTTTCAGATAAAGCAAAGTCAACTCTGCTGTGCATTAATGAGGACAACGTAAACAAGGCCCCAACGGCTATATTCAAACGGCCTTATTGCCTCTCCAACGGTTGGATAATTAGAGGCTGGTATAAAAGGAGATATTCTTCATTTCTAAAGAAGAGCTTCAGGAGTTTTGATAAGCAAGAGAAATAGAATGAAGAAGCTCAAGCCTACTATCTGAAATATCCTTCTACTCTCTGATCTTAAGTTGTAATATTCTTAGAGAGAATTTGTTGAGAGCAATTATTGTACCTAAGTGAGTAACATAATCTGTTCATTGAGTGAACCCACTTAGTTGAGCTTAAGTGTTTAGCACAATCAGTTCATAGAGTGAACATCCTATCAAACCTGTTCTAAAGCTTGTCGCTTGAAGAACAGTATTGTAATCATTGTTAAATCATTGTCTGTAAAGACTGAACCCTTCTAGGTGTGAGGGGGAGCTGTATAGGTTGCAAGTGAGCCCGCAAAACTTGCGGTTGTAAAGGTTGCAAGTGATCCCGTAAAACTTGCGGTTAGGTTTGCAGGTTAGCCGTTAGCAAAACCTGTGGGTTGTTAGGTGAACCCGTGTTCGTAAAACCTAAAGTGTAAAGGCTTCTCTTGTGCCCGGTTTAAACAAGAATAGTGGATTGGAAATCTCAGGTGTAGCCTGGGGACTGGATGTAGGTCTGGGTGACCGAACCAGGATAAATTTGTGTGTGCATAAATTTATATTTAATCATTCTATTTTGCATCACATAACATACTGACTTGTGCATAGCATTATTTATTATCATCATCACCGAGCACAAGCAGTCTTTCGAAAAAGAGTTTTAAGGTTTTATTCCCTCACCCAATTCACCCCCCCCTCTTGGGTGACAGCCACACATTTCATTTGGTATCAGAGCAGGTCACTTGTTTAAAGGATCCAACGATCTCAAGTGTAAAGACCTTGGCTGATTTGGGTTAAAAATGTTTTCCAAAGGCTTTGATCATACCGTTCCACCCGTGCTAGAAAATATTGATTTTTGTTGGTGGAAAGCAAAGATGGAAAGTTTTATACAATCCACTAGTTTGAAAATGTGGGATATTTTTGAAAATGATTTTGATTTCAAACCAAGAGGAAACTGGACTGAAAAGGAGAAAAATTTGTTTTCCTTAAACATTAGAGCAATGCAAATTTTATACAAAAGTTTAACTGAAAATGATTTCCAGAAAATCAAACATTGCTCTAGTGCTAGAGATATTTGGAATACTCTTGATGTGATATATGCTTCTAACCCATCTCTTGAAAGCACAGCTATCCAAAACTCAACTCGTGCCCCTTGTGGATCATCTACTGATGAGCTTCTGGAAGCTGATATTGAGGAAGCAGGCTTCAGTGAAGAGAGTATCCATCTCTGCCTAGAAGATTCAGAAAGTGAGGTATCTGGATCTGAAATTGAATTCTCTGATTTGCAAGATGCATACAATGAGTTATATACTGAATATTGTAAACTTGCAAAAGAACTTCTAGGCTTAAAAGAAAAAGATAGGAAACTTGTAAAACTAATTTCTTCTTCTACATCCAAAGTTTCTGAGGTTTCTTTTAAAGAACTAGTGGTTCCGATAGCTAGCCCACTATCGGTAGGGAAAACTTCAACATGCCTTGGAAAATGTTTTGACTGTAAACACGTATTGAAGGAAAAAGAAAAGCTTTCAAAAGAAACTGAGATTTCAAAGGAACAAAAAGCTTTTCTAAAAAAAAAAAACTAATCATGATAATGATAGAAAACCCCATTTTGATTATCATTCCATTATCTGTCATTATTGTGGTAGATTAGGACATATTTCTCACACATGCAGTCTTAGAAGAAATTCAAATGTGAGAAATAAGTTTGTATGGATTCCTAAAGGACAAGTAAGGTCCAGTGCTAACCATGTAGGACCCAAGTACAAATGGGTACCAAAACATCCTCCTAGTGCCTTACTTGTGCAGGAAAGATCAAGAGTTCCTCTTACCCCAAAGAAGAGAACTCGTGGTGATGCAACTGCTGAAACCCCCTGGTACAATCATAAGAAGCAATGCGCAACCACCAGGAACAATGGTTCTGTCTCAAGGATGAGCTATCACAGAGTTCCATTCAACTATCCTGAGAAGAACAAGAGAGAGTGGATTCCTCGATCAACATTGAAAAGGCTCTTGAATCCTACCTCTCAGAAGAAAGTGCTTCGAACCAAGGATAAGTATAGAAGATCTCCTTGGGTAAGCAAGGGATCACTTAGCAACGAAGCATTTGATAGTAAAATCTCCTATGCTAATATTAGATGGACTTATTGAGATTTTACATTAAGCACCCTAAGATGTGAACATTATATTAATCATAGAAGAAAGCTTAAAGAAATTAATAATGTTCATAATCCACATGCTGTCCATGACTGTCTTGATCAAAAACCTTGTATATCCTTTGTGCATGCTGAATCATTGTGTTCCAAGATTTCTGACATTGTTAAGAAGATTCAGAACTAGTTTCAGAATTTTGACACTAAAACTAAAAACCTCCTTCAGAGTTTTCATATGGTGTCTAAATCGTTTTACTCATATATGCTTAGCGAATCTTTTTAAGGGCGCCTCTCATGAAAGAAAATAGTTTATGCATTCACCTTGATTTTTGAAAGATCCTTTTTGAAATGCAAACTTTCAAAACAGATTCCGATCCTCTTTAAACTTACATGACAACCATACCTCATGATAGCATTCAAAAGTTATTTCTGATTTTCCATTTCATGTGGTATCTCTTGCATCAAGTTTTTCAATGCATAAGCAGCTATGACTTCAAGAACAATACATCCCTCTTAATTACATCTTTAAGTTCTCAATCTACTAATGATCTCGGTTCAAGTTTGTGGTTTAAGAATGTTGACACAGATTATTGAAGCTTGAACAATGAGAATAACCAAGAGAGAATGGCAACGAAAATGCCCCTTATCAAGATGTGTGGAATGGCTATACTAAACCTGAGAAACTCTCGCCAATACACATGAGCATTTCTATCCCTTACACATTCTGTTGTGAAATTTAATGGATAGTCTCTCTCTTGTCTGACATGCATTAGAAATCTTAGGAAATGCCTTGAATTAAACTCTGCTAGATCTGTAAAACATGGCATAGTATCACAAGCATGCTATAATCTGTATTAATTTCAAGCTTGTTGATATCCTAAGAACAATGAGATCACACTGAGCATATCTAGAAGAACTTGAGCTAATATTTGGAAATTATTCTCGTAATCATATGCTGAAATTTGGTTGTTTTTGTAAACCGGATTTAGTCTTAAAATCAAACTATTCTGTGAGCATGAAGATTTCTAGTATTTCATTTTTGTGAGGATGAAGATTTTTCAAAATTTCATTGTGTTAATAATTCACATGTCTTCATGATCTAACATGAACATCCTTGAGGCATATTTATTGAACTATACTTGCTTATGAAACTCTGAAAATATGCCACCTGTTTGATACTCGCTGTACTATCACATTGATATTTATCTATGAAAGTATAAATAGAGTTCATGTCTTGATAGTGAAACTATGTGAACGTGTAGACAATTTCAAAATTAGTTTTCACATAATCATTGCTCATATTTTCTTAAACCAATTAGCAAGCATGATTTCTTAAAATTATTAACTTGTGCTGATTAACACAGATTGACTTGAATGTCCTGAGGATGGTCTCCAATGTTAAATCTTAAGTTCTTTCACTGACCATCAGGAAGCACTTGTTTCCTCAAGCACATGCAGGACCAATCATCAAGTTTGAGCAAGGTTGCTTTCGCAACAATCAGCGCCTTCGATAGCAGGCCAACTATTGAACAATGGGAAGAGTAGAGTGACTGCCCAGTCATGTCTGCTTGTGGTTGTAACTCAGCTTGCCGAAGCGAATCATCAAAGCACTTGCGCTAGGGGTTTCCACTTGAGATAGCACACCTCTTGAAGATGTCAGGAAGCATGCTTATCTGCGTATGATTCAGATTCATGAGTCTAATAGAGTATGAGGATTCCTCATCTGTGGTAACATCTACACCTTACCATCTCTTATATATGATACATACATGGCATTGGTAAGGGTGTCAATTTAGGATGTTTTTCTCAATCTGCATTGACTTCAAAATCATTCACTGTCTTAGAAAATCATCCCAGCTCACACATCTGTATCATTTATATGACACGCTGGAAAGTAATTGATAACATACCTCTCTTATATGCTTCTTTTCTTGATCTTGTGATGCAATTTGTTTGGAAATTACTTTTGGCATTTTAAACTCACAAAATTCATTTGATTTGGTTTCATTTCATTTCACTTGGCATTCAATCATTTCATATCACAAGTTCAAACTCACATATTTCATTTGATTTCATTTGGTATCACGAATTTAAAATCACAAATTTTCATTTGATATCATAATCATCATTTTAAACGCACCAAAATTATTTTGATATCATGTTAATCATTTCGAGAGGGTCAAAATTACTTTTGATGTCTTTTATATTTGAAAAGAATTTTCACCTTCAAAAAGAGAACTGTTTTTGTATGTTTTGATCTAGACTTAATCCTTGCAAAACATGTTCTGTTATCTTGCATAATGGTTAGGGAGAGTAAACTCACTTAGAATACTGAATCAATATTTTTTTTGTCTCACACTGTCTAGCTATCCTACATAATGTTTAGGGAGAATACAATCATTTAGGATCATGAATCATTATTGTTGTTCCTTGTTAATTCTCGTACGTTGTATTGAATAGTCTAGAACAAATCTTTTTTTAACGATACATAGGGAGATATATTAGGTAGAAAGCCCATTCCTAGGAGAACGATAGAAGTATCCCCATCCCTAAGGCTAGCTTGCACTTGTTGAATTTTGATGAAGCCAAAAGGGGGAGAGAGATGAGACATGAGATGTCTAGAGATGAGACATGAGATGAGATATAAGATGTCTAGCTAGAGATGACATGAGATGTCTAGAGATGAGACATGAGATGAGATATAAGATGTCTAGCTAGAGATGAGACATGAGATGTCTAGAGCTGAGAGATAAGATAAGATGTCTAGATATCTGGGGAGAGAACTGGGGAAAGAAATATAGCTCTGGGAGTGATCTAAGTTTAATTATGTTCTCTAGTCATCTATGGGTTTGTCATCATCAAAAGGGGGAGAATGTTAGAATCTTAAGTTTTGATGGTGACTAAGGTATGATATGGTCTAGTACTTAAAAGAACATAATCAACACTTAGGAAGGATTAGATGACATGGTTAGAATCCTAAGTTAGATCACTTGCGAATGCAAGATCACTTCCGGAAGTATTAGCACTAGCGCTCGCGGATGGAGTACACATCCCATAGGGGACGCAAGTGAGACACTTGGTTAGAACCCAGTCTAGATTGCTAACACTGAATCCTAAGTTAAGTCACAACCGGATGCGGATTCACTTCCGGATGAATTAAGACTAGCGCTCACGGATGAAAGACTCATCCCACAGCGGAATCACAACCGGATGCGGAATCACTTCCGGATGGACTAGGACTAGCGCTCGCGGATGAATGTCTCATCCCCCAGCGACAGCAAGCACTTCACTTAGTCATAACTCAGTCTAGGAGCATTAGATGTACAAAACCCTTGAGACTAAGTTAAGATGCAACCGGATGTATATTTGCTTCCGATTGCTTAGTGACTAGCGCTGGCTGTTGGATTGAAGGACACTGAGCGAGAGTGAGTAAAAGTACATATAACCCTTCATCCAGTAGTAGTGCTTCCGGATGCAAGAAAGGCTCCTTAGACTAAGTGAATTCCCACTGCATGTGATTATGTGTTGTTATACTACACATCCCATAACACAAGTAAATGACACACTAAGTCACTTAGGAAGAGTTAGACTAAAATAACGAGACTTACGCTGACTATTGGAATAGACATCCCCTAGTGTCAGTAGACAATACACTAAGTCAGAACATAGTCTAAGTAAGAATGCTTCCCATAGCAAACAAGCTTCCCACAGCATGTATAGTTCCTACTATACTTGATTATATATATTACTCTGTTGGACTAACAAGTATGTGCAGAACTTAGTTTTACTTCCGGATGCAAATGAGCTTCCGGATGCAAATACTCTTGGCACTGGAATTCAGAGACTAACACTTACAGAGCAAGACTGCCGCTTCCGGATTAACAATGAACGATGCACGATGATCATCCGTCAGCAGGATTACAAGAGTCAGAAGTACATATGCTCAGAAGTCAGTATGATGTTGTCAGAGCAAAGTGGTTAGGATTGCTTTTCAGAGATAAAACAAGTCAACCCTGCTAAGCTTTAATGGAGCGTTTAAGAAGATGTACTTCCCAACGGTAACAAGAGGTTAACAGATATTCAAACAACATTGTTACCTACCAAGTATGAGGAGTATGAGAGATAAGGAGAACATAATCTGAAGATTCATTCAAGCTGTCAAAGCTCATACTACCCACAAGAGTCAGAGTCCATAAGAAAGCTTCTAATAGCAAGAGAGCATCCAATAGCAAAGCACTCTTATCATTCATGGACAAGTGCTTGGAAGACGAAGTTCCTCTATGTGATAGCAAGCAGAATGATAGAGTCCACGAGCTTCACTTCAGATAGCAAGAGAGCTTCCGATAGTAAGTCTCTTAGCATCCTGGACTTATGCTTGAGGAACGAAGTCCTCATCTGACAACAAGCAAGAGTCAGACCGTACAGTGTATAGATGTCAGAACGACTTTTGCCAGAACAGTGTTGTCAGAACAGTGTTGACAGAACAGCTGGTCAGAGCACCTTTTCAGATAAAGCAAAGTCAACTCTGCTGTGCATTAATGAGGACAACGTAAACAAGGCCCCAACGGCTATATTCAAACGGCCTTATTGCCTCTCCAACAGTTGGATAATTAGAGGCTGGTATAAAAGGAGATATTCTTCATTTCTAAAGAAGAGCTTCAGGAGTTTTGATAAGCAAGAGAAATAGAATGAAGAAGCTCAAGCCTACTATCTGAAATATCCTTCTACTCTCTGATCTTAAGTTGTAATATTCTTAGAGAGAATTTGTTGAGAGCAATTATTGTACCTAAGTGAGTAACATAATCTGTTCATTGAGTGAACCCACTTAGTTGAGCTTAAGTGTTTAGCACAATCAGTTCATAGAGTGAACATCCTATCAAACCTGTTCTAAAGCTTGTCGCTTGAAGAACAGTATTGTAATCATTGTTAAATCATTGTCTGTAAAGACTGAACCCTTCTAGGTGTGAGGGGGAGCTGTATAGGTTGCAAGTGAGCCCGCAAAACTTGCGGTTGTAAAGGTTGCAAGTGATCCCGTAAAACTTGCGGTTAGGTTTGCAGGTTAGCCGTTAGCAAAACCTGTGGGTTGTTAGGTGAACCCGTGTTCGTAAAACCTAAAGTGTAAAGGCTTCTCTTGTGCCCGGTTTAAACAAGAATAGTGGATTGGAAATCTCAGGTGTAGCCTGGGGACTGGATGTAGGTCTGGGTGACCGAACCAGGATAAATTTGTGTGTGCATAAATTTATATTTAATCATTCTATTTTGCATCACATAACATACTGACTTGTGCATAGCATTATTTATTATCATCATCACCGAGCACAAGCAGTCTTTCGAAAAAGAGTTTTAAGGTTTTATTCCCTCACCCAATTCACCCCCCCCTCTTGGGTGACAGCCACACATTTCAAGTGACCTTGGAATCGTGGTGGGTTTTCTTCCTTCCTCACTTTCTCTTCCTCACTGTACTCACACCTCTCCGATTTCATTCCCACTCACCTTCGAGTTTTCTGTCTTCTTTTTCCGGCGAGTCCAACGGCGCACGAACGTGGAAGCTTTGGGTAAGCTTTTTCCTTTCCTCTTGTTCTGCCCCTTTAGTTTATTTTAAGCTTTCTCAACAAACCCTCCATCGTTTTGTGTTTCCCGGCGAGCTTGGCGCCAGTTGAAGCTTTTCCCGGCGACGGCAAGCTCCGACGAGGCAAGCAAGGTGTGATTCGAACTCCGTTGACTCTTTTCTCCTAATTTCTACACTCTCTTCTCATTTTGGCCGAGATTTATGAGAGTAATCTGAATGGGTTTTAAAGATTTTGGGGTTAGACATTAACTAAAACGGTGTTTGAGCTTTGGTTTGAAGTTTTAGGAAAAGATTTGAGTGTTCATTTGAGTTTTGGTTGAGTTTCTTCAGAAACCTAATTTTGGGTGTTTCCTTTTATGGTTGATTGGTATTGTTCTGCTTTGAAGGTGTTGTGAAGTTGCATTTGGATGATTGTTATGTAGGATTGGCTAGTAGGGTTGTTAAATTGTTAATGTTCTTGAAGGATTTAGGCTTGAAATTGGAAGTTGTCTAAGTTAAAATTTGTTTTGTTCTTTATTTCTCAATTAACCAAATGGCCAAGAGTTAATTAATTCTGTGTTGGTGGCTGATATAGATCTGATTGTTTTAGTTAGACAGAATTTAATTAAAGAAAGATGGAAATGTTGTTGCAGGTTGCTTGGAATAGGAGAGGTATAAGTGTGTGGTTCGGTTTTGATGTTTAATGTTAGATATGTATTTTGTTGTTGGTTGACTTTGAAAGTGGCAAAGTTTTGGTTGTGAGCATTTAGGACGTTTTGTCTTTCTAAGTTGCTCCTTTGGGAAGATTGTGGGCTCATATTTTATCAAGAATTGGATTTAAATTGGTAATGTTATTAGGTGTTGTGGTGGTAAATTCAAAAGACTTTTATTATAATGTTTTGAGGGAGGAATCATGTTTTGGGTAAGTTTTAAAGTGGTACGATGTGATTGGAATGCTTGCAAGGTGAAATTTATTTTGGGGCTGTTAACTTTTCTGGTTGGTTGAAGGATATAATAGTAGGAATGAAGTAGTATAATAAATTGTAATGTATGGATATTGAATTATGCTTGTGGCTGGAAAATAATTATGTGTGACTAAGATTTTTGCATCATTTTACTGTCAAAACTGAACTAGTTTAGGATAGGAAAGTTTGTGAAATTGAGAAGTGTATAAATAGATTTCTTATAGCAGAATCTTGTTGGCCTCAAATAAGAAATATGAGAAATCTGGTTTCTACTCTCATTGATTTAATCAATTGATTATGAAGTTGATGAGTTACCCATTTATTGTGAGTTGAAAAGCATTTTAAATAATTGCAGGACAATATGTAAATATAATCTAGATTATATTGGGATGAATTCTGTTAATGCTGAATATAAAGCTTTGCGTACTGGTCGATGATCTATAGTTAGTGCTTGTTTATGCACATTATTGTTTTGTTTGGAAAATTGAAATGTTTGTGTTTAGTGATTTGGAAGAGTTCTATTTTACTTCTTTTCTAAGTCAGCCTTTCAAGGACATCTATAATTGAAGAAATTGTTGATTGTGAAAGATGATGATTTGTTATGAAATGTGATTGTTTTAAATTGGAAGTGAAAGATGATATTTGATTATTATGAATGTGGTGATGGTGAATGAAAATTAAGATAGTTTAACTTCATAAAATGATATAACTAAGAATCGGGATTTGGGTAGTCGCATAAGGAGAGAGAGAGACGTAGTATGCTCCTTATGAAGATAGTTGTTGATTTACTATTGTTATGTAATAATAGGAGGAAAAATTGACAAGGAACGGTAAGGAAGAGCAACAGAGTGCTAAGGGCGACAGGTAATCACTCTTAACCTTACTATAACATTGAGGGTGTCGTTAGTTAGGGATTTTGTAAAGTCTCTTCTCACCCTCTATATATATATATATATATATATATATATTATCTTTAAAAGATTATTTTTATACAAAATAGGCTATCGGGTGCCTTTCAAACACGATTATTTTTATATAAATGATTGATTTACATTTTATATATATTATCCTGGTGGTGGTGGTAGTTCTTGAATAGTATGACATACAGGTACCAAATTCTGATTAAAGAGGATTGTGGTTTGAAAGGGTGTGAGATTGTGAGGAATTTATGTAGTACTTGGTTAGGGATAATGATAGTTAGGTTGAGGGAAGGAATTGAATGGTTGTGAATGGGATAGTGATATTGAAAGGAAATGATGATTGAGATGTTGAGTATTGTGAGATATTGAAAAGGATATTGTGAGCGTTGCATGACACTGGTTTATACTTGTACCATCGCGCGATGATAACTGTCGATAGGCCAATCGACAGTTATTTGTACTGATGATCCTTTTCGGATTGAATGGATCGGGGTTCATAGGTCAACTTATTAAGAGAAGTGACCTACGGTTGTTTGGCATTGAAGAGTCCAACCGCCCCTACGGTTGTTTGGCATTGAAGAGTCCAACCGTTCCCGTTCTGTAATGGAAACAGGATTGGGGTTCCCTCTCTGGAGATTGCCAGAGAGGGAAATTGTCCCCTCATTATGGAGAGGGACACAGTGTCAAATCATATAGTGAAGAATAGATGCTTGAATGCACCGTGGTGGCACAATGCATCTTTAGGTGAGTGTGAGGGATGTTGAGTGATACATGGGAAGTAGAGATGATGAATTTGAGTTGATTGAGACGTGACAGAAGGATTTAAGTGAGGGATGAAAGGAAATGAGAAATATATATATATATTATTGATTTTAAAACTGTGGTACCCTTAAGACGCCCTTACTACCGCACATCTCACTGTTATAGTGAGTTAAGCGGTGATTACTGGGACAAATTGTCTCATCCCACGATTACTGACATTTTTGCAGGTATTCATGCACAGGCGCAAGCATCAGGAAAGGGAATTAGGTTTCAAAGGTTAATTAGATTAGTTAGTTATGTATATTGCCAATTTGTATAGGCCTGCATCTGCTTCCGCATGTATACATATTTATTTATTGTTTAATATCAGTTAGTTTTGTTTAATAACCATGTTAGGCAAATCCTTTCTAACATGGTTAGCAATAAATTATCCATGATAGCAGCTGTGCTGTATTAGTTTATTCTTTTCTATCATGGATAATATTTTAATCATTAGGATATTCTTTTTCTAACTATGATAGAGATATTGATATTATTGAAATTCCTTTTTCTATCATAGTTAGTAAAGATATTATTGAACTAAAAGAGATGTCACAGGTTAATTAGGGAATTAGAAACAGATTGTTACAACTTGGTTATCAGTATTTGGTATACGATAACCCTGGACTGTGCTGCATTGCATATAGATTGGCAATATACATTCTTAGTATTTCCTTACTTATGTGCTTGAATATCTGCCTTTTGAGAGGAATATCACTCATCCCGTGGTGGGGAGAGAGTGATAAGAGCAATTGAATAGGTAGCGTGGAGAGAATGAGAAGAATATAGGAAGAATAACGATATAAATATCGATATTGATAAGAATTTAGGGAAAATGGCGAAATAAGGATGCTTCTCTGGGGTCTCGAGTATAATTATGTGCCGGCCATAATCATAGTCGAGGCATCATGAGATACCTTATTGGGTTAATGGATTAAAAATTTGAAAATAACAATTAATAATGAATATAATGTGAGATAAGAGTTGTTTGTTTTGTTTATTATTTGTTTAGTTATTGTGATATTGTTGCTTCATTGATGAATTGATTTGTTTTAATCGAAATTTTATTTAAATCATTTGTTTGTTTTAAAAATATTCACTTTGATATTTGATTATAAAATTATATTTTGATTATCTTTCAATTAGTAATGGTTGGCGGTTACATCATCATTAGTAGAAAAAGGTTGTTGCCCATTTATCTTAAGTGGCTGGAGGCTTCCTCACTACATTTAGTGATTGGAAGCAGCCCCCTTAATAATAGATAGATGATGGTAGCCCTTCATTACTTCATGAGTCGATGTCTCCCTACCATTACTAAACGAAATACCGGTAAGTTATTTGTTTTAAAGTGATTATCAGTTGAATTTTATGTAGTTAATTATAGATAATTGAATATTTTTGGCAAATAAATCATAAGTAATTGAAGGAATTTGGCTGTTAATACTAAGTGAATGGAAACTGGTATGTTGCTAATTGTTGGTGAAATTGTACATTGTAGTGATAGACATGAATCTTTCTCTTGAGCTGTGAATCTAATTAGGTTTGGATGAATAAGAGTTAGTTTGGATAAATTCGTATGAGATGTTTAAAGTTAAGTATTAAGACTCACTCATTTGATTAAGAAGCATGCATCTGGCTTAAATGGTAAGCAGTGTAGTTTTGATAATCTAAAATTTATTGAAGAAACTAATATGAATGAATATGATTGAAATCAGTGTTTGAACTCTAAATTGTAAATATGTGTTTCTGTTTGAGACTTAACATTAAAATTTGGATTAGTTCAGATTCTTTGAAAACTGTACATAAAACTTAAAAATGTAAGATAAACCTCTTGTTCTGAATGCTATTAAATGTAAGAGGAATAAATGATGTTTAAAATGATGATTTTTCTTCAAATTGTATTCTCAAGTTGTGAACCTCATCCTTTATTGACTTTGGATCTTATATATGAATTATTGTTGATTGTGATTTATGACTGTTAAATTAAATGTGCTGGTTTGGATGGAATGAGAAGATGTATGAGTTTCAATTATTCTATTGATATGCTGAGTGTATTGTTATTGTTTCCTTGTTTCAACAAGTCAATAAATTGGAACAGTTAAGAGATATGCTTGGTATTGACTATTTTAGGCGTGAATATTTGCAATTGCATGAAGACTAGTTTTTCTATGTTTGAAATCATTTTTCTATGATTTAAGGATTATCATTGTGAATTAGAAAAAAATGCAAATTATTTTGTATTGAGTGACATGTGTATGTATGTTTTTCTCTGCTATTTTTATGAAGAACTAATGATAGTGAAATCAAGGTATTTAGTTCGTGACTGATGATGTTTAGAAGGCTTAGTGTTTGAAACTTTGCATGAGTATTTAGGAATTGCTCTGCACGTGTAATAATGGCTGAATTAATTATATTCCAGATTCTTAATTCTTAGGTTTGGGTGTTTCTGGTTGAATTTATGATGAGTAAGAGTGTGGTTGTGTGTGTTTATTTATGACGCGTGTATGTTGAACGTAATGGCAGCGGTTGTTCTGATTCTGTGTATAGCTGATTTGGTTTGTAATAATGATTAAATTAAGCTGTTGATGTGTTTGATTTGTGATTTAGGTGTAACCAAAAGTTTAAGTTAAAAATTAATGGTGATATTGGTTTATGGGTGGCTTGGTCTCATTGTTAAGTTATCTTGGCTTTAAATAAGTATTGTGGCCGTATGCAAAGTTTATTGTGATATAGGGTTATTCTCATTTTGTTCTTTTGCCTAACATTGGTTTCAATGGCTCTTCTATCTTGTGCTGTGGTTTTAGTTTAAAGGAATGTTAAGTAAAGTCAAAATATTGTTGAAAATTATTTAAGTTATTGGATTGAATGCATGTTTATCCTTGTAAATTTTTGGAGTTCCTCTTTGTTCTTCTATTGTTGGATATTCTTCATGGTGAGCTAATGTGAAAGTTTAAGAATCATATCTTAATTCCTTCCTTTGTGTGTACTGATTTGGGGCTGACGTGGATTTCCTCTATTTTATTGAGTAGATCTTGATTTCTCCTCTTTTTAATCAGAATTGCATCAGTTTATTAAACAAAGGGAATTTATAATGCATGCGATTGTGGAATAATGAGAGCTGAAATGAAATTATTGTGTACTTTATTGATTTCCTAGAGCGGGTGTATTGCCATAGCTGAACTGATTCTTCAAAAGAATCTGTAGTTTTTCTGCTTTTGGTAGCTGTTGTATTGTGGTTTTGGATTGAATTTTAGTTATACTCCCAGTTTTCTTGTGTAGTGTTCTAACTTTGTTCACAAAGTTATATACATTCAAGTCAATCTGACTTGATTTCACCTCTTCTGGATTCCTAAAGGAACTTGAGAATGTATGCTGGTATCCTTAACATCACCTCTATCATAAGAAAATGTCCTTCATACCTCACGCTTGACTATATTTCTAGAAAATTTTGGCCAATAACCTCAATTAGAAGGTTCACAACTTCTCTAAATCATCAATACCTTCTCCATTGTGATACTGGGACGACACTCATGGCAATGAATCCTCAATGCCAATGAGTTCAATTTTGCGAAATTAGATCCAAATTTCTTTCCTTCCTCTCAAAATAGGGATATCAGTCCAAGAAATTGCTTCATTTCTTGTAGCTAATGATAATTCTACTAATTTCGAGGACGAAATTATTTAAGGGAGGTAGAATTGTAACATCCCAAAATTTGAATTAGAGATAATAGGGAATTAATTAAGGTATTATGATATCTTTATTAAATTAAAAGGACATTTTAAATAAGTAAATGAAGATAAATATATTTTTAAGAAAATTATATGCCTATTTTCTTTAGAAATTATGGAAAAATAGTTAGAGGTTGAATTTTAAATTTAAACTTTTATGAAAAATACTCAAGAACATCAATAATATGGTGAGAGAAATATGTAAGTTGGTGTATATAATATTTTTTTCAATCTGTATTAAAAAGGATTTAAAATGGAAATGTAAATAGATTAAAGACTAAAGGGCAAAACCGTCATTTCGCATCAAACCCTAAACATACACATCTCTTTCTCTCTTTCCCCTGAAAACTGAACCCCTCCTCTTCTCACCTTCAGTTTTTCTTTCTTTTCCTTCTCCCTTCCTCCGGCGATGGTGGCTCTCGACGGCAGTGGTGGCGACGGATCGCGGCGGGCGCCGGCGAGTGCGAGTGACCTTGGAATCGTGGTGGGTTTTCTTCCTTCCTCACTTTCTCTTCCTCACTGTACTCACACCTCTCCGATTTCATTCCCACTCACCTTCGAGTTTTCTGTCTTCTTTTTCCGGCGAGTCCAACGGCGCACGAACGTGGAAGCTTTGGGTAAGCTTTTTCCTTTCCTCTTGTTCTGCCCCTTTAGTTTATTTTAAGCTTTCTCAACAAACCCTCCATCGTTTTGTGTTTCCCGGCGAGCTTGGCGCCATTTGAAGCTTTTCCCGGCGACGGCAAGCTCCGACGAGGCAAGCAAGGTGTGATTCGAACTCCGTTGACTCTTTTCTCCTAATTTCTACACTCTCTTCTCATTTTGGCCGAGATTTATGAGAGTAATCTGAATGGGTTTTAAAGATTTTGGGGTTAGACATTAACTAAAACGGTGTTTGAGCTTTGGTTTGAAGTTTTAGGAAAAGATTTGAGTGTTCATTTGAGTTTTGGTTGAGTTTCTTCAGAAACCTAATTTTGGGTGTTTCCTTTTATGGTTGATTGGTATTGTTCTGCTTTGAAGGTGTTGTGAAGTTGCATTTGAATGATTGTTATGTAGGATTGGCTAGTAGGGTTGTTAAATTGTTAATGTTCTTGAAGGATTTAGGCTTGAAATTGGAAGTTGTCTAAGTTAAAATTTGTTTTGTTCTTTATTTCTCAATTAACCAAATGGCCAAGAGTTAATTAATTCTGTGTTGGTGGCTGATATAGATCTGATTGTTTTAGTTAGACAGAATTTAATTAAAGAAAGATGGAAATGTTGTTGCAGGTTGTTTGGAAGAGGAGAGGTATAAGTGTGTGGTTCGGTTTTGATGTTTAATGTTAGATATGTATTTTGTTGTTGGTTGACTTTGAAAGTGGCAAAGTTTTGGTTGTGAGCATTTAGGACGTTTTGTCTTTCTAAGTTGCTCCTTTGGGAAGATTGTGGGCTCATATTTTATCAAGAATTGGATTTAAATTGGTAATGTTATTAGGTGTTGTGGTGGTAAATTCAAAAGACTTTTATTATAATGTTTTGAGGGAGGAATCATGTTTTGGGTAAGTTTTAAAGTGGTACGATGTGATTGGAATGCTTGCAAGGTGAAATTTATTTTGGGGCTGTTAACTTTTCTGGTTGGTTGAAGGATATAATAGTAGGAATGAAGTAGTATAATAAATTGTAATGTATGGATATTGAATTATGCTTGTGGCTGGAAAATAATTATGTGTGACTAAGATTTTTGCATCATTTTACTGTCAAAACTGAACTAGTTTAGGATAGGGAAGTTTGTGAAATTGAGAAGTGTATAAATAGATTTCTTATAGCAGAATCTTGTTGGCCTCAAATAAGAAATATGAGAAATCTGGTTTCTACTCTCATTGATTTAATCAATTGATTATGAAGTTGATGAGTTACCCATTTATTGTGAGTTGAAAAGCATTTTAAATAATTGCAGGACAATATGTAAATATAATCTAGATTATATTGGGATGAATTCTGTTAATGCTGAATATAAAGCTTTGCGTACTGGTCGATGATCTATAGTTAGTGCTTGTTTATGCACATTATTGTTTTGTTTGGAAAATTGAAATGTTTGTGTTTAGTGATTTGGAAGAGTTCTATTTTACTTCTTTTCTAAGTCAGCCTTTCAAGGACATCTATAATTGAAGAAATTGTTGATTGTGAAAGATGATGATTTGTTATGAAATGTGATTGTTTTAAATTGGAAGTGAAAGATGATATTTGATTATTATGAATGTGGTGATGGTGAATGAAAATTAAGATAGTTTAACTTCATAAAATGATATAACTAAGAATCGGGATTTGGGTAGTCGCATAAGGAGAGAGAGAGACGTAGTATGCTCCTTATGAAGATAGTTGTTGATTTACTATTGTTATGTAATAATAGGAGGAAAAATTGACAAGGAACGGTAAGGAAGAGCAACAGAGTGCTAAGGGCGACAGGTAATCACTCTTAACCTTACTATAACATTGAGGGTGTCGTTAGTTAGGGATTTTGTAAAGTCTCTTCTCACCCTCTATATATATATATATATATATATATATATATATTATCTTTAAAAGATTATTTTTATACAAAATAGGCTATCGGGTGCCTTTCAAACACGATTATTTTTATATAAATGATTGATTTACATTTTATATATATTATCCTGGTGGTGGTGGTAGTTCTTGAATAGTATGACATACAGGTACCAAATTCTGATTAAAGAGGATTGTGGTTTGAAAGGGTGTGAGATTGTGAGGAATTTATGTAGTACTTGGTTAGGGATAATGATAGTTAGGTTGAGGGAAGGAATTGAATGGTTGTGAATAAGATAGTGATATTGAAAGGAAATGATGATTGAGATGTTGAGTATTGTGAGATATTGAAAAGGATATTGTGAGCGTTGCATGACACTGGTTTATACTTGTACCATCGCGCGATGATAACTGTCGATAGGCCAATCGACAGTTATTTGTACTGATGATCCTTTTCGGATTGAATGGATCGGGGTTCATAGGTCAACTTATTAAGAGAAGTGACCTACGGTTGTTTGGCATTGAAGAGTCCAACCGCCCCTACGGTTGTTTGGCATTGAAGAGTCCAACCGTTCCCGTTCTGTAATGGAAACAGGATTGGGGTTCCCTCTCTGGAGATTGCCAGAGAGGGAAATTGTCCCCTCATTATGGAGAGGGACACAGTGTCAAATCATATAGTGAAGAATAGATGCTTGAATGCACCGTGGTGGCACAATGCATCTTTAGGTGAGTGTGAGGGATGTTGAGTGATACATGGGAAGTAGAGATGATGAATTTGAGTTGATTGAGACGTGACAGAAGGATTTAAGTGAGGGATGAAAGGAAATGAGAAATATATATATATGTATTATTGATTTTAAAACTGTGGTACCCTTAAGACGCCCTTACTACCGCACATCTCACTGTTATAGTGAGTTAAGCGGTGATTACTGGGACAAATTGTCTCATCCCACGATTACTGACATTTTTGCAGGTATTCATGCACAGGCGCAAGCATCAGGAAAGGGAATTAGGTTTCAAAGGTTAATTAGATTAGTTAGTTATGTATATTGCCAATTTGTATAGGCCTGCATCTGCTTCCGCATGTATACATATTTATTTATTGTTTAATATCAGTTAGTTTTGTTTAATAACCATGTTAGGCAAATCCTTTCTAACATGGTTAGCAATAAATTATCCATGATAGCAGCTGTGCTGTATTAGTTTATTCTTTTCTATCATGGATAATATTTTAATCATTAGGATATTCTTTTTCTAACTATGATAGAGATATTGATATTATTGAAATTCCTTTTTCTATCATAGTTAGTAAAGATATTATTGAACTAAAAGAGATGTCACAGGTTAATTAGGGAATTAGAAACAAATTGTTACAGTTATATAGTGATAGTGATTTAGTTGGAGTAGTTGCAATTTCCCTTGGAAGGGTTTTTGATGACTAAATTTTGGAATAAATTGGAATTTAATGGAGTAGTCTTAGGATTTTGAGTATGGGAGGTGAATAGATATATTAAGGTTTGTTCTTAAGAATAAGCGGAATAGTGGCTGTTCTGGTTAAATTTAAGAGAAATGGTATGGATTTAGGAATTTATCGCAGTAAATTGATTTTTAATTATGGAAAAGAGGTCAAATCTTGTGATGATTGAGTTGATTGGTGCATATTAGTTTATGACATTACTTAGTGGTGAAATGGTGTAAAGTGATAGTATCATGGAATGTGATGTCTTCATCAAATGTTTATATGTTTAGAATTAGAATTTAGTTGGTTTGAGTGGAGTGATTACGTATGATTTATTGGAAAGAGTGAGACAAAGTAGAAATAGCTATAGGAATGAAATATAACTTAGGGAAAAGGTCATAAAAGTGGTTGGAGGACTCATAGTGTCTTAAATAGACTATTATTAAATTTTATTGACATTGGATTTTGAGAATTAAGTAGTGTTATGGATTAGAGTGTATGAATTGACTATCTATGTGGTGATTGAAGAATTTAGTTTGGTTGGAATGACTATCTAGAATTTATGAAGGAATTTTGATACAATTTCAAGTCGTAAAGGTTGTAATTGCGCTTTAAGATGGGAATATAAGAGTTTAGAGAGTTCTTGCTTTAGATTTATGGAGGGTATAAGAAAGATTTATTGAGTTAACTTGTGAAAGTAAAGTTGGTTAGTTTGAATAGAGTTGGAGTTAATTGAAGTTTGAGAATGTGGACTATATATATATAGACAGATGAAGGAGTTTGATGATATACTTGGCTTGAGATGAAATCTATGATTGGGGAATCCAATTGACTGAGGGAACTTATTTGGTTTAGATGGTAGGGGTTTTAGTTTTAGGGTTCAACAGTTATCTAAAATCAATGGTAAACCTTCGATTTCCATTGTTGGGTGAGGAGCTCCCATCTTTCTATATAAATTTCACGAGCATTCGGTGAGGATTTCGAGAATATCGAGTATGGAGATTATGGGTTTATGGGAACTTTCTGAATCTAAACATTTAATCAATTGATAAATTGGTTATTTGAGATGTTATATGATTGTGTGTGTTGAATTCTTGCTTTGATTGGGTGTCGTGAATTGGATGTTCATTGTAGGCGCCCGAATGAATTTGAAATGAGTTTGTGTGTTTGATCATGTGCTTGGATTGATGGTTCCTCTTTTCGTGTATGCCGAAACTTGTTTACATGTGTGTGGAATTGATTTTGTGATCAAAGGTTGCTAGGTGAAGATTGTATTGTTGATTTCTGCGTGTGCATGGTTATATGTTGAGCTTTTTGTAGATTACAAATTTTGGTTCTTTCTTTTCCTTCTTTGTTTGTTTAAACCGCTACTTAGGAAGTGGAACTGCAGTATTAATGAGTTGATAGATGTGTGCAGCACTTTATGTATGCTCAGTTTGTGGTTTGAAAATTTGGATGAATTGCAGTATTGGTTTGTATTGTTCTTTCTATGTATTGCCATGATTCTATTAGGTAATGATACATTGATACTGGTAGTAAATTTTCTGGAATGTGGAGTTATTTATTTAGGGACTGTTGTTGATTTATTTTGGGTACAGTTGATGAATGAGTTTTAGTAACTAAAGTGATATGAGTAAGAGGGTTAGATCAAGTTGAGTCGATGTAGGAATTTAAACTTATGAAGGGGTGTATATTTAATGAATGAAGGTAAATTAAGAAGTAGAATTTGAAATAGTTACAATTATAAGGAAATAGTGATATCATTTAATCAAGCCCAATGGGAATTAGATACTGATAGTTGGACAGGAATTGTTTGAGAAACTTGACAGAATGAGGATTCTTCTTTTGGGGTCTCGGATATAATTATGAACCTAGGCATAATCATAGCCGAGACATCATTGAAGACCTTATGAGCCAAGTGGAATATAGAAAATTTGAAAGTAATTAGAGGCAATTAGTATAGGTTGAAGTAGGAAACACTTAAATTTCCTTGTGGTGATTTAGATCAAGAAGCTAAATCTTTGTAATGTAAATTTTCTGAACCTTTGTTTTTTTTTTTTTTGTTCTACCTAGATGTTTGTTTTTATATACATATTTAAGGGGATAGCATGAAGTATGTGAATGGTGACTTAAAATTTTGATAGGAGTGTAAGAAAACTAAGTGTGCCAAATTTATTTTATTGTGCCATAGAAAATGTGATAACTATTCGGAATACTTATTGCATTTACCCCAAAAATATAACAATTATATATTTAGTGGGAAGTTTATTCTCACGAAGGTGAAATTGAATTTTGCATTGTTTGGGGTGTTTGTAAATGCTTCGACAAAGTTAATGTTAGCAATTAAGTGACTATGACAATACATTGGATGATATTTAATTTACAAATTGGCAACTTTAGGGTTGTATTATGTGGAGAATAACTTACAGGTAGAGTAATGGTAGGTGAAAAGGGCAAGAAATTGGTAGCTAGTATAAGAAACGGCAAAAGACTACAAGTAAATGACGTTTAAATAATTTAGAAATGGATGTGTAACGTCAAAGTGTGGAAAATGAGTGTTGAATAGTGAATTTTGGGGACAAAATTCCTAAAAGGTGGGGTAAATTGTAACATCCCGAATTTTAAATTAGGGGTAATAAAGAAATTATTAAGGTCTTGAGGTGTTATTTAGGAAATTTAAAGTCTTAAGAATAAATCTATGATATTTTAGATGAATTATGCATATTAAAACTTTATTATCTTTAGAAATTATAGAAATATAATTAAATGAGCCATATGAGATTTGAAATTTTCATGAAAAGTATTAGGAACCTAGATAATATTATGAAAGAAAGAAATGAGTAAAATAATATGTACAAACTTTTGGGCTAAAAATACAATTAGGAATAAATAATAGGGTAGTTAACTGTAATTTTCCCTAAGGTATATATATATATTCACACCCCTCCCTCTTTCAAAAAACCCTAGCCGTCACTTTTCTCTCCTCCCTCACTCCCATTCGTCCTCCCTCCTCCCTCCCCTGCGTGCTCGCCGGCCAAGCGAGCTTCCGGCGGCGCATGGCAGCGTCGGCCGCCAACGGTGTGGTTTTTCTTTTCTTTAAACTCTTCCCTCCCCTCTCCAATGGCGTCGTTCTTTCGCTCCTCACTGCTGTCTTCGTTCTCCTTTTTCGGCGAGCTGTTTGACCGGCGGCGAAGCGACGTACGGTGGCGGAAGAAGGTAAGGTTCGATCCTTTTCATTTCTTGAGTTATCTTCCTATCCACCGTCACTTTCTCATTTTGTTCCCCTTTATTCTTGTCATTTTTCACTCCTCACCGTCGGCCTCCTTGTTTTCCGGCGAGTTCTCAGCGGCGGAGATGGCCGCCGTCCGGACTGTCAAGCTTGGGTTCAACATTGAGTGAGTTTTCTTCTCTGATTTCTAAGATTTTCTAGGTTTTGGAGTGAGTTGTGAGGAAATCCGAAAATGGCTAAAGTAAAGGTCCTACTTTAATTTGAAGTTTTGTGAAGTTGGGCAAAACCCTAGGTTTTGATAATTTGTGGAGTTATTGAATTCCTCATATATGTTTCTTTGTTTCTGCCATCTCCACTGGTTGTGAGGTTCTTTTCTGATTAAATGGTGATTTTCATATAGGTTCAGTAGTGTATAAATTGGGTTTAAGACTGTTAAATTGGTAGTAATGCTTGTATGTGGATTTACAATAAGTTGTTTTTATTTTTACCACTGGCTGAATGTGTTTTCAAAGGAAATGAAGTCATTGTTCTGTTTGGGTATTGATTCTTTGAGATTTTTGTTAGTATATGGAGATTAAAATAGAATGAAGTACTAAATTAAAAGGAATTTTTGTTCTTTGGAATAAAAGATACTTGGGAATGCATATGAAGGTGTTGTAGGGGTTAGGACTTTAAACTCATGTGTTGTTTTAAATATTAAAGTAAACCCGTTTGTTTAGGTTAAGAATCTGATGTTATGGATATGGATATTCAAATGTTAAGGTTTGATGATAAATGAAGGTTTTGAGCGAACCTTAAAGTAAGGTCAACTGAAATACTATGGATGCATGTGATTTGTGTCAAGGCTTGACTGCTCTTGTGGTTACTGGATCTGTTTTGAAATAGAATAGAGTTTGTATACAATTGGTGTATCTATTGAGGTTGAGGTTGATTACATAAAAGGTCATTAAGAGTTCAAGAACCCTAAAGGAGTAATTTAAATAATGATTTGTCATTGAAGTTTATGATGATGTTATAATTATGGTTTGTGGTTTGATTGCTAGCTTGTTATATATTATAATTTCAATGTTTTTGAGAATAGGTGATTATCTTGGTGAGGATTGTGAGTGATGTATTAATTAGATGACTGAGGTGGTAGTTTGGATTTAGTCCTTTTTAATTTTGAATACGATATTATTTGACTGTGGAAGTGATAGATGCTTGAGGAATGTAATGGCTAATGGATGTTATTAGGTTGTGGTGATAAACTTATAGATGTGAAATAATTTGGAGGAAACAAGGGTGATTTGATTCATGAATTGATGTGATATGATAGAGTTTGTTCCATTCTGTTTATTTTGTCTCAATTATCTGTTTCTGATTTGGATGACATTATGTGGATTCTGTTATTGAATTTGAATTGTGTTTGAAATGCATGTATAGGACAAGTAAAATAAAAAGGGGTTTGGGTAGCATTATATAGATCGAGAGCGACGTTATTCATTAAACGTATATATAAGAATAATCGTTTATAACTATTATTACTTTGTGTAATAATAGGAGGGATTAAGAGGAAATACTTGGAAATTCTCAAGGAAGGGTAAAGAAAAGCATTGGAGCGCTAAGTGACGCAGGTAATCACTCTTACCTTACTATAATATTGAGGGTGACGTTAGTTGGGATTTTCAATCCTTTCTAACTCTCAAATCTTTAAAAGTTATTTTTATACAAACAGGCTGTCGGGTGCCTTTAAACACGAGTATTTTTGTATAAAGAAACTTCATACATTATAGATATTATCCTGTCTGGTGGTTGTGATTTTTCCTGGAATGGTGAGATATATATATAGGTGTGGTCCTTTGACAGCAGTGTTGATAGGTTATTCGATGGAAAGTGATGGAGTTTGTGATGGTGTTATATATAACTGGTACTCGGACAGGGGTATTGGAAAGTGATGTGGATTGGAAGTATCATACGTTGTGGTTGAGGAATTTGGAAAGTTTTGTTGAAGGAAAGTATTGAAAATTCTGATTGAGATGTTGAAAAGAATTGTAAGCATTGCATGCCACTGAGATAAGTACCATCGCGCGATGATAACTGGTTGATAGGCCAATCAACGGTTATTTGTAACGGTCAACAGATTTGAGACTGTGACCAGCAGTCCCCTGATTTGAGACAGGGACTGCTCCCTTTCTGATTTGAGACAGACTGGGATCCCTCCCTGGGAGTAGAGCACCAGGGTTGTACATGGATGAGAGCCGAGAAGTTGGATTGAGAACTATGTGTATGAAATTTACAATAATGACTGCATGGATTTGGAGATTGGATGGTGAAGTTATCGATGTGGAAATTGATTGAGGGGTTTTGAGTGATATTTGGAAAGTAGAAATGATGGACTTGATTTATTTTGGACTTGACAGAGGGCCTGGAACGGTAAATGGAAGAATGCTTGGTTCTTATATATATATATTGATTTTAAAACTGTGGTACCCTTTAGACGCCCTTACTACCGCACATCTCACTGTTATAGTGAGTTAGGTAGTAGATTACTGAGACAAGTTGTCTCACCCCACGATTACTTACATTTTTGCAGGTGATCATGCACAGGCTCGGACAACAGGAAAGGGAATTAAGTTTCAAAGGTTGTTTTGATTATTTAGACATGTATATTGCCAAAATGTATAGGTCTGCATTCGCTTCCGCATATTTTTAATTGTATTGATATTATTGGTTAATCGGGGAAATGTACTAGGTTGCTCCTTTTTCTAACCATGTTAGGTGATTCTTTTCTAACATGGTTAGCTATAAATTATCCATGATAGTATTCACGTTATATTAGAAAATTCTTTTCTATCATGGATAATGATTATTAATAGGAAAGTCTTTTTCTAACTATGATAGATTTATTGATATTATGGAAATCATTTTTCTATCATAGTTAGTGAAGGTATTATTGAATTAATCAGAGAATTAGTAACAGTATGTAACAACACGTGTCACTCCTATATTAAAAGAACTTGAGAAACTGGAGAAATGAACTTGATGTAAGTTTTTCCCTTTTTTTAACCTAAAGCAATTTAAACTATAAATTCACAGTTTGTTTTCTTCGTCCACCACCACCAATAAACAAACGACAAATGGCAAGTGCCAAAGTAAGAAAAACATCATATGATATTTTTGATATTGTTCTGAAAATTCTTCTATTTGTATTTATACAACAAATATTTTTACGGGAAATCCATTTTATTTTTTTAAATCCATTTTAATTTATATACACCATTTTCATATTTCTGAGATCATGTTATTGAAATATAATAAGGACCTTACTTAGGTCAAGTTCATCCATCCAGGTTCTTCATTTCTCCAATTACTGGCCGTTAGATTGAATGAATGGTTGTTATAAAAGGACATGTGTCACTCCCATATTAAAAGAACTTGAGAACCTGGAGAAAGTAACTTGATGTAAGTTTTTCCCATATAATAATACATATAATCATAACGAAACACACACACATATTGTGTAAAGAAGTATTATTTATTATAAACTTATAGTATTATATATTTTTTTTATTTTGTTGTTTAATCAATAATCAATAGTAATAAATTTTTTGTATAAATAATATTATTTAAACTAGCGGTATCTCCCGTGCGTTACACGGGGGTTTCCCGCGCTCCGCGCAGTTTTGTTTAAAAATTAGCATTAACCAAAAAAACTATTATCTAACCTTAACCTTAGAAGGAAGAAAATTTCAATGACAACTTCTAGTTTACATTAAGAAATGACTATTTTTCTGTAAGTTGTAATGAAAATCGAAATTAAATCTAATTGAACACATCTTCCCTATGTGAAGAAACAACTCTTCTTTTTGTGTTCTATATCTACATGGAACAACTTCTAATTTGCACGGGAGAGATAGGCAAATAAAAAGACACAATAAAACATTTGTATATATATGTTAAGTCAAAAATAACTCTTCTTTTTTTAACTTTTTTTTAACAAATTTTGCACTAAAAAAATATATGACAAATTTTTTTAACTAAAATATCGGGTAAAAAAATCATATAATAACTAATTTTTTTTTAAAAAAAGGAAAAAAATAATATACTATATTATTTTTAAAGCAAATTCACAAAAAAAATATGTGACCCAAATAAATTAGCCCAAGAAAGTAAAGAATACGTAGCCCAAATAAATAGGGAAATAAAAAGACACAATAAAACATTTGCAGATATATGTTAGGTTAAAAAGATCATCATAATGGCAACACTAAAGATATAAATCTTTAAGGCAAATTCAGACAAAAAAAATATGTAACTCAAATAAATTAGCCCAAGAAAGTAAAGAATACGTAGCCCAAATAAATTCGCACAAGAAAGAAATCACATATAATAGTAATAGAGAATGTCAATCACTGCACTAAAAATTTGCTCATGAACAAATTTTTTAACTTTTTTTTAACAAATTTGGACTAAAAAAATATATCACAAATTTTTGTAACTAAAATATTGGGTGAAAAAAATCATATAATAACTAATTTTTTTTAAAAAAACAAAAAAAAATAATATATTATATTCCACCACTCCCGTGCGTTGCACGGGGGTTTTCCGCGCTCCGCGCGGTTTTGTTTAAAAATTAGCATTAACCAAAAAACTATTATCTAACTTCAACCTTAGAAGGAAGAAAATTTCAATGACAACTTCTAGTTTACATTATCAAATGACCATTTTTCTGTAAGATGTAATGAAAATCGAAATTAAATCTAACTGAACACATCTTTCCTATGTGAAGATACAACTCTTCTTTTTGTGTTCTATATCTACATGGAACAACTTCTAGTTTGCATGGGAAAGATAGACAAATAATAAGACACAATAAAACATTTGTCAAATGACTATTTTTCTGTAAGTTGTAATGAAAATCGAAATTAAATTTAACTGAACACATCTTCCATATGTGAAGAAACAACTCTTCTTTTTGTGTTCTATATCTACATGGAACAACTTCTAGTTTGCACGGGAAAAATAGGCAAATAAAAAGACACAATAAAACATTTGCAGATATATATTAGGTCAAAAAGATCATCATAATGGTGACACTAAAAATATAAATTTTTAAGGCAAATTTACACAAAAAAATATGTGACCCAAATAAATTAGCCCAAGAAAGTAAAGAATACGTAGCCCAAATAAATAGGCAAATAAAAAAACACAATAAAACATTTGCAGATATATATTAGGTCAAAAAGATCATCATAATGGCAATACTAAAGATATAAATCTTTAAGGCAAATTCAGACAAAAAAAAATATGTGACCCAACTAAATTAGCCCAAGAAAGTAAAGAATACGTTGCCCAAATAAATTCGCACAAGAAAACAATCACATACAATAGTAACAGAGAATGTCAATCAATGCACTAAAAATTTGCTCATGAAAAATTTTTTTAACTAAAATATCGGGTGAAAAAAAATCATATAATAATTAACATTTTTTTTTAAAAAAAAAGCAAACTTTTTTTTAAAAAAAAGCAAAAAACAATTAATAATAAATATTTTAAAAAAACAATTTTTTTTTTAAAAAAATTAATATATAATATTCCAACAAAATCACTGTTCATTAACAGTGCTTATGAACAGTGATTTTGGTGGATCACTTTTATGTTATCTATTGATGATGATGATGATGATATTGATGATGATTATAAACAGTGATAATTTCTTTATATTAAGTAAACAATTAAACTTTATGCCGTTATAATTTACTTGATTTTTTATTCAAACTCCTGTTTTTCTTGTTGCTTCCTTATATTTTCTTATCATATCAATAAGTCCCTACCCTCTATCCATAATATGTTAGTTAGAGTTGATGCTTATGTATGTTAAGTATAAATTCTCACAAATTAGAAAACATAAAAAGTTTTTATAAAAATTAGAATAATGTAATAATAGTGATTTATTATTAAATAAAAAAACAAAAATACTGTCCGATTGTTTTCTTGCATTTATAATATGTACCATGATTGATTTTTATTTCATTTATATCTATATTATACAATAATACATCATGTGAGTTGATACCATGTTCAAATCCACCTACCTCTTTTATTCAAGAATTGAATTGATAGTAAATGGACAAAAAAGGTCAACTCAGTTCTAATCCCTATTCGGTTAGGGCGCCGGGGAAAATAACATACTAGGTAATACCACTACTTTATGTAGTGATACTGATTTAAACCTACGATCTCAGACTCCATGACAAGCGAACTTAACGTTAAACCAAACTAGCCTTACACTTAACAATAAATGGATATTTATTTATAAATAATGAAAGTGAAAAAATTAATTAAGATACTTAATCTCACACACATATACATGCTATTTATATTTTGTCATCAATTATAATATGCATAATCAACACATAGTTAGCTTAGTGATGTAAGATTGCATTAAATCTCTTGGATCTTGAGTTCTCCTTCTAGTGGAGATGGTAATAGGAAACAACAAATCCCTATACATGAATAGTTAAATTTGGCAAATAAAGTAGATCACCATCTAGTAGTCAAAATATGCTTATTAATAAAAATTTAGAAATTATTAAATGTATAAAAAATATACAATTTTTTTTTTCAATATTACCCTTATTAATTATGAGACTGATAAGATAGAGAAATATATGAACATTAATTAACTAATTAACTAATGAATATAAAAGAGATAGGGGCAAAATAAAAATGCATTAAATGATAAGATTATATAATGTGAATTCTTAAATTTTAGGTCAAATCAATTCAAATTGCATTACGTTATAATATGAATCAGGGCAATTTGGACGTGTATGTGTGTCCTTTTTTTTTTTGCTTAGAGCCTTCGGTGTCTGGCCCCCTTCGGGAACCGACTAATCCGAAGTCGCCGCCGGGATTCTCCATTTTGGGGGGTGACGACTTCCCAAGGGTTTGAACCCATGACCTAGTGGGTACACGGTGTCTTACCTTCCCCTTTCTTACCAACTGGTCTACGCACCCTTAGGCAGTATCTATATCCTTTTGACCCATCCTATCTTCACTTCACTTCATTGAAAACAAAAATTAGCCGTTGATTGCCATAAAAAAGATTATTAAATAGACATGCCAATTTAAATAAAAAAGAGTTTTTTTTCTCTGAAAGTACATGATAAATAGTCATAGTCATTATGGAGTATGGACTACACAAAGCACCCGAACAATGAGCTACGTATAAGCAAGTACACTATACAGGCTGGTAATTGGTATGGTGTTGTGATATCAAATTTTAACTAAGACATTAATAAGACATTATAAATTATAATTCTATGGCGATAGTAACAAAGATACACTAACACACATGTCCGTGCACCTAAATCCCCTCGCTTTCTTTATGTGTGAACCATACATACTCCCTCTGGTCCTAAATATAAGACCTAGATAACTTTTTTTTGGGAGATTAAGGAAGATTTAATTTTTTAGATGTCTTTCCAATAATACCCCTCCTTAATTAGTTTGATTACTTAGTGGCCCTTCCTCCCCTATTATTAAGAAGTTGTTAAAAAGAAGAAGGGGTAATTTAGGAAAAATGTGACCAAAAATGTATTTAAGTCTTATATTTAGGACCAAAATGAAGTCTCTATCTAGGTCCTATATTTAGGACCGGAGGGAGTATAATGTATTCCACCCTTTTTTTTGGATTTATTTTTCTCTATCACAAGGTAGACTATCTTTTCCCAAAATAATCTAAATTGAGACATGATAGGAACACTAAGGTTGACGAACTCAAAACATGTTATTAAGGGTCAATTTAGATATAGCTTTTGGAGAATAACTTTTGGAGAAAAGTTGAAAAGCTCTTCTAAAAAAGCTGAAAAAATAGCTTTTAAAAAAACCTAACTTTTCTACCATAGACATAGGTTTTCAATTAAAAAAATTATGCTGAAAAAGCCATGAGTATTCGTCTTACTTAACTGTTTTGACCCAAAAAAAAATACTACCTCCGGTCCTAAATATAGGACCTAGATGACTTTTTTTTTGGAGAGGTTAAGGTTGTAAAATAGGTTATTATATCATGACATATTTAATATATTTTTAGATAATCCATTAGTTTATAGGTAAAATAAACTAGTGTAAGAGAAAAAATTAGGTAAATCAATTTATAATTAACTTATTTTGCTTTTTTTGAGGATTTTTAAAAAAAGTCAATTAGGTCCTATATTTAGGACCGGAGGGAGTATAAGTTTTGGAGAGTATCCAAACATGCTCATTTCACTCTGAGTGTGTTTGACTCTACTTATTTTGAGAAATGAACCAGTTTATTTTGAATAAGCCAACTTATTTTGGGTGTGTGACTTTTTTTTATATTTGACTGAACTTATTTTTCACCCACCTTATTCATAAGCCACTTTGGGTAGCTTTTTTCAGAAAAAAAAGCCAGCTTATTTTTCTACATGACTTAAAAATAAGTCAGCTTAAAAATAAGCCCTTTAAAAAAAAAGTCATCCAAACATGTAGTCAAATGGGAAAATAAACCACTTTTTTCAAAGTTCATTCAAACATAAAAATAAGCCAATCTAGAGCTTATTTTCTAACTGACTTAAAAATAAGCCAGTTTAAAAATAAGTGACTTCTCCACAAATCCAGCCAAATATACCCTCTAATTTTATTACTTTTTTTTGCCAGGACCACTACTTCTTATTTTTTAGGGAAATTTGCATTCTAGTCCCTGGGAAGGGAAATTATTACTTGAAGGTCCCTACACATTCCAAAATAATTATCAAGTCCCTTGGGCCTTTCCTGCAATTATTTTCTTATATGCAATGACCATTTTGCCCTTATGAAAGCATAAAAACCCAAAACATGCACAAGATAAAAGTCAGGGACTTGCTACCGCGGGTGTGCATACTTGCTACCGCAGGCTTGGGGACTTGCTACTGAGACGTTAAGTGACCAACATTCCCTCCCAAGTGTCATTCATATCTGAGGGCCTTTTAATAAAGCCAGTGACCACTTTTTGTTATTCCCCCGATATGTGCCACACCATGTTTTTCAAAAACCATTTTATTCACATGGGATGAGAGGGACTAGTCAGGGATGTAAGTGAAATTCTACATGAATGATTAATTTATGTCAAGTGTGAGTATTTGCATTTCATCATTTCTAAAGGGAGATTGGTACTACACATCCGCTGACATGTTACTGCAGACAGGTCTGGACCCAGTTACTGCAGGTTTGCTGATCTGTAAACACAGTAACAAGTCCCCATGCCTGCGGTAGCAAGTAGGCACACCCGCGGTAGCAAGTCCCTGACTTTTATCTTGTGCATGTTTTGGGTTTTTATGCTTTCATAAGGGCAAAATGGTCATTGCACATAAGCAAATAATTGCAGGAAAGGCCCAAGGGACTTGATAATTATTTTGGAATGTGTAGGGACCTTCAAGTAATAATTTCCCTTCCCAGGGACTTAGAATGCAAATTTCCCTATTTTTTATTACATTTTATTACTACTTTTTTTGATGAAAATTTTATTACTACTTCTACTACTTCTCTTTATTACTTCCAACTAATTATTTATTATTCCCTTTTTTCTTCTTCTTCTTCTTCTTCATTGTCTTCTTCACTGTGTTTCTCTCTCCTCTGCAACTGTTTGACACATAGATCACACTTCCCTACATTTCCTCTCATTTATTCCTCCCCTGCAATTTCCTCCCTCCTTCACTCACTCACTCACTCACTCACTCACTCACACTTCTCTCCAATTTTCCTCCATTCTTTCTGGACCACTCTTAAGCTCCTTCTCTCCTTCACCACATCAATTTCTTCAACCACTGAACTTTTTCTTTTCAATCGCACAAACTGGAAGCTCGATTTGAGGCTTTGAGATTGATGAATGGCAGGGTTTGCATATTTTGAAAACGGTTAAACTTAATTAAAAGTGTGTTGGATTTTGAGGATTATATATATTTATTGTTTGGATTTTACTTCATAGAATGGCTTCGGATCTTATTTCCAGAGCTGGTCCCGTCGAAAGAGACATTGAGCAGGCACGTATCTTCACAATACCTTCTCCAATTTTTATTATTACCTTTCTTTTACAATTTTTAGTTATTTTCCTTTTTTTTATTTCCTTATTTATATATTTATTTATTTATTTATTTATTTATTTATTTATTTATTTATTATGTTCGTCTATGTGTTGATTGTGTGAATACCTATGTGTATATGAAGACTTTACCGTGGGCCTGTTATGCGAGAACCTGCTTACTTGCTAGTCATGAACATAGTCATGGATCAAACATGCCACAAAGTCAACGAGTTTATGTTTGAAATAGGTGCCTTGTGAACTTGGCTTTCAACTTAAGTTGTCAATGATGTGAAATTTGTGTCAGATAACAAATTTGTCAGAAAGAAGTACTAGAGTCAAGAGCAGTAGTATAAGATCACTTTCCTTAATTTGATTAGATTAAGGATGCTAGTTAAGTTAGTTATTAATACATTATATTGCCAATTTATCTTAATCATATACCTTTATCCCTGTTCTCCCTTTCTTGCTTGTTATTATAGATGAGTATTATTATGTTGATTTGGGGAAAATTGGGAAAATTAGAAAATGATGTTATATTTAGAGACGAATTTAAATTTCAAAGTGATCTTATATTTAGCAATTTAGGAATGGAGGGAGTATAAGATATTTTTCTAGAAGAAATTCAAGAGCTTACTAACCTGAGAAATGAGAAACACATTGAGGAAGAAATTCTATTAAAATCATCATTAGCCTATCATCACAAATAAGCTAAGAGGATCACTTTATTCTATTAATAAAGTGGTAATATAAAATTATTATCCTTTGAATTTCAGGTGTCCTTGTCCAACTAAAGGCATGATATGGCAGCAAACATTTTATGCTTCCAAAGAACCACGCCATCTTTAGTTCTCCCTAAACCTCTCTGTATGGGCATTTTGATTTTTCTCCAAACTCCCTGGACAAGTCCGTTATTCACCAAATGTTGAGACTGCACCATGAATATCTCCCATTAGGAACTATATGGTGTATAATATGTCTAAAAATTCACTTAAATTTGTATCACGACTGCCAAATGTTTCATAATTGATAGAGGAGTGAGCACCTTAATTTGTAGGCTAACACTTTGAGAAACTTCACAATCTGGGATATGAACTTGTCTCAATGTTGTTGTCTTTGTCTACAAACTTAACACTCATGGATCGATATATTTAGTGTGATTCTTGTGTTTTGGCCATTTAGTTAAGAGAGCTGACATGCTTTCTCTATAGTCTCATTGTGTTAGATTGAGCGGTAAAGTTCAATTTCTGAGCAAGTTATTGTGAATTCAGTTGTTGTAGGCTCATAATGTAATGTGGAAAACTGAAGCTCTGGCTATATTCCCTTATGTTCTACCATTCTCTCCTATCCCATATGTTGTTGTCTGTGAACACGTTTTCTTTTTCCCAACATTATTTTGCTGTAAATGTAAAATGTTTTCCCATCTTCAAGTTTGCTAAAGTTTCTGTTTGAAGTCCTTCATTAATCTTAACCGCAGGCCATTACTGCATTGAAAAAGGGGGCTTGCTTGCTCAAGTATGGAAGAAGGGGGAAACCCAAGTTTTGCCAGATTCGGCTTTCCAATGTGAGTTTGTTCCTCCTTTTTGTAGATATAAATCCTTTTACAAGTTTACATCATTTTATTAAGAAATGAAGAAACATTTTGTGAGTATGGTTAGTCACTTGAAAATTTTCAAGTCAAAATTGGAAATGCAAAAAATGCAAAAGTTGATAAGATGTCCCATAATTTATCTATTAGAAAAATTGTCTGAGTAATGGATTGTACCCTTCCTGACCATGTCAAGCTCTATTTATTGAGTCAACTTGCTATCATTACTTTTTAGCTCTCATTGCCCTTGTTACTGCCATGATATTGCTTGTGATTTATTTTGTATTCCTTGCAGTACATTACTCTGTTAATAGACATTGTAGTGAAGATATTTGTCTATAATTAGTTTGCTGCCAAACAAAGAAACTAATTGATTTTGCTGTTGCCTTCAGGATGAATCTGCTTTGATATGGTTCTCAGGGAAAGAGGAGAAGCACCTAAAACTAAGCCATATTTCTAGAATTATATCTGGACAACGCACCGTAAGTGATTTAGAATGAGTAACAGAGATATCATTCTTTGTTTTGCGTCTTCTGATTTTGCTGAAGGTAGTCATGCTTCAATTAGGATGATTAGTTATTTTGTCACATATGATTATTTTATCTATTTACTGTTTCTGTGATCAACATTATTAGCATTATCAACATGAACTCTTGTGTACTCAAATTTACTAAAAGGATGTGTGGATGTGTTTTCTCATTAATTTTCCGCCTAAAAGCATGTGGCTCCATTTCTATTTTTGATCTTCAATGTGTTGCAATATATTTGTTTGTAGAAACTGTTTGATAGATTTTTCAATAACCGCCAATCAGTAGAGGATAGGTGTGTTGGATATGATGCATTCCTAACATGTTGTCAGGAAAGTATTAATGGAAAAAAAAACATCTTCTGGCCCAGATGCATGACAGCCCCTCCAAAATGGCTTGGATATAGCTGGCTCCCCCCCAAAAAGGGTAAAATGACAGCAATGGTGGAACTAAGTCTTGTGGTCAGTTGGGGGATGATACCTTTTGAAAATAAGTAATTTATTTTGCATATAGAGAAGTATAATTTTATAAAGCTAACTTCTGCCTAAGTTAAATATAAATAAAAAATAAATATATTATATAAAATATAATGAATGGATATTATCATTTTATAATCTTTTAGATAATAGCTAACTTCTGCCTAAGTTAAATATAAATAAAAAATAAATATATTATATAAAATATAATGAATGGATATTATCATTTTATAATTTTTTAGATAATTACTGTATTACTTTTTTCAAAATGTTTAATTTATTATTATTTTTAAAAAAACCATATTCTGCATGGAGTTGAAACTGGTTAAAACCTAAAAGACATTGAATGATGGGTAATAAAAACAGAAGCATTGTATTAAGTTCAACTATAGACGGAAATACCATTAAAAAAATAAAAAAATGATTGAGTATTTGAAAAAGAATATAAAACAAGAAAAAACAAAAGATAGTACAAAAAAGAAGTGAAAAGAAAGAGTGAATATGAAATTAGTGTATTACCCCAATGAAAATAGATATAAATGAAACTAATACAAACTTATTAACATGAACATGAAAAGGAATTGATGGAAATCACTGTCACAATGCATTATATACAAGGTACACATTTTTTGTGGGGAGCAAGAAATTTGCCACACATACCTGGTTTTTTTTTTTTTTTTTTTTTTTGCCAATATACCTGGTTTAAGTAAATGCACTAAATACCAACATTGTATACAAAGTGACAAAACAATTGGGGGATCTGCCCCCTCACTTATTCTTAGGCCTGGTGGTGAATGACAAAAACGATATAATATATGAAGAAACTCCATTTTGATGGATGGGATGATAAAAGTCACATACCAATGTTTTTTTAGTATGCTTGTGTAGTTTAATTTAAGCTATATAACTTAACATGTTTTTATTCTAGATTGATTTAAATTCTATGTATGTAATGATACTTATAATGTAGTATAAATGTATAATGCTGGTTGTGTCTTTCTTTAAAGTCAATCACTAATGGAAATGATTTTTCTATATCTTTCCAGGAGATTGGGTTGTCCTGATGTTGTATGCTGTCTTGTTTTTCCATTTTCAATGATCCTAAATATTGTAAAATTACTGAGCTCTTTTGTTTATGGCGATCTTGAATGCGGATGTTTACCATAAATAGTTTTCATAGATTCTTCTTTGTTATGGACATCTGCATTACATTTATTTCAGCTGATTATGACACTGATCTGTTTGACCAATACTTTTTCAGCCAATCTTTCAAAGATGTCCACGGCCTGAGAAAGAATACCAGTCCTTTTCTCTTATCTACAGTGATAGGTCACTGGACTTGGTACAATTTTTTTACATTTCTCTCCTTTTGGCCTTTGGATTTCTTTGTCCCAATATCACTGATATGAACAGGGTCAGGGTATTTTGCCTGTACAAGCTTAATTTGATTGTGTACTATGATTCTTTCCTGCTAGATTTGCAAAGACAAAGATGAAGCTGAGGTTTGGTTCAGTGGTCTGAAAGCATTAATATTACGTTGCCATCACCAGAAGTGGAGAACAGAGTCAAGAAGTGATGGTTTTCCATCTGGAGCTAGTAGTCCCAGAACATACACCAGAAGAAGTTCCCCATTGCATTCTCCATTTAGTAGTAATGAAAGCTTTCAAAAGGTATCATTAAATAATTTGCGCTTCATTTTCTCATTGTTTCGCTTCATTTCAATTGAAAATACATTTAGAGGATGTTGAATTGCCCTATTCAGGACAGTGGGGACTACCTTCACCTTTATAGTCCCTTTGAGAGCCCCCCTAAGAATGGTTTTGATAAAGCTTTATCTGATGTGATTTTGTATTCTGCTCCTCCAAAGGGTTTCTTCCATCCAGATTCTACCAGTGGTTCAGTGCTCTCAATGTCATCAGGAGGATCAGATAGTCTACATGGTCATATGAAAGCAATGGGCATGGATGCTTTTAGAGTTAGTCTATCAAGTGCTGTCAGCTCATCCAGCCAGGGTTCTGGTCATGATGATAGTGATGCCTTAGGAGATGTTTTTATTTGGGGGGAATGCACTGGTGATGGTGTTTTGGGTGGTGGGACTCACCATCTTGGTGGAAAAATGGACTCTCTACTGCCCAAGGCCTTGGAATCTGCAGTAGTACTTGATGTACAGAACATAGCTTGTGGTGGACGGCATGCTGCCTTGGTGACCAAGCAAGGAGAAATTTTCTCTTGGGGGGAGGAATTAGGGGGGAGGCTTGGGCATGGAGTTGACTCTGATGTTCTTCATCCAAAGCTTATAGAATCTCTGAGTAATACCAATATTGAGCTTGTAGCTTGTGGGGAGTACCATACATGTGCTGTGACTCTTTCTGGTGATCTTTATACCTGGGGTGATGGTACCCACAATTATGGTCTTCTGGGACATGGAAATCAAGTAAGCCACTGGATCCCCAAAAAAGTGATTGGGCCTTTGGAGGGCATACACATTTCATCTATCTCTTGTGGTCCATGGCACACTGCAATTGTTACCTCTGCCGGGCAACTATTTACTTTCGGTGATGGTACATTTGGTGTTCTGGGTCACGGAGACAGAAAAAGTGTTAGCATACCGAGAGAAGTAGAGTCCCTTAAGGGGCTTCGTACTGTGCGGACTGCTTGTGGTGTTTGGCATTCTGCTGCAGTTGTAGAAGTCATGGTTGGAAACCCAAGTTCCAGCAACTGCTCTTCGGGGAAGCTGTTTACTTGGGGTGATGGTGACAAAGGTCGACTAGGGCATGGTGACAAGGAAGCAAAACTTGTTCCTACCTATGTTGCAGCTCTTGTTGAACCTAACTTTTGTCAAGTTGTGTGTGGACACAGTCTTACTGTTGCACTCACTACCTCAGGCCATGTCTATACCATGGGTAGTTCTGTCTATGGCCAACTAGGAAATCTTCATGCTGATGGTAAGTTACCAAAACGTGTTGAAGGAAAGCTCTCAAAGAGTTTTGTGGAAGAGATAGCTTGTGGCGCATATCATGTTGCAGTTTTGACTTCAAGAACTGAAGTTTACACGTGGGGTAAGGGTGCAAATGGTCGTTTAGGGCATGGGGATATAGAGGATAGAAATACTCCAACACTAGTGGAAGCTCTGAAAGATAAACAAGTCAAAAGTATTGCTTGCGGCACTAATTTCACTGCTGCTATCTGTCTTCATAAGTGGGCCTCTGGTGTTGACCAATCCATGTGTTCTGGCTGCCGTCTACCTTTTAATTTCAAAAGAAAACGCCATAACTGTTATAATTGTGGACTTGTTTTTTGTCATTCTTGTAGCAGCAAGAAGTCTTTAAAGGCTTCAATGGCACCAAATCCCAACAAACCTTATCGGGTCTGTGATAATTGTTACAATAAACTAAGGAAAACCATTGAAATAGATTCTTCATCTCATTCTTCTCTGAGCAGAAGGGGAAGTATCAATAAGGGGCCACTTGAGTTCAATGATAATGATGATAAATTTGATTCAAGATCTCGAAATCAGCTTAGTAGGTTTCCTTCAATGCAATCTTTCAAGCAAGTGGAAAGCAGATCTTCAAAGAAAAATAAAAAATTGGAATTCAATAGTAGCCGTGTCTCACCCATTCCTAATGGAGGTTCTCAGTGGGGGGTGTCAAATATTTCTAAATCTGTCAATCCTATTTTTGGAACATCAAAGAAGTTTTTCTCAGCCTCTGTCCCAGGATCTAGAATTGTTTCTCGAGCAACATCCCCAATATCTAGACATCATAGTCCACCTCGTTCAACTACTCCAACCCCAACCCTGGGTGGACTTACCTCCCCAAGGATAGCTGTGGATGATGTTAAGAAGACAAATGATAGCCTTAACCAAGAGATTATTAAATTAAGAACTCAGGTATCTCTTGTTTTACCCATTCACTGAAAGCAGTCCTTTATTTAGAATAGATTTTTCTGGACGTGTCTCATTTAAGACCCTCTTTATATTTAGTCCCATCATGCATCATATATTGTTTTCCCACCCATTGTTCTGAGCTAGGTAGTAGATGTTGTGCATATAAAGGCAAGATTGAAGTTGCATGCTTTAATCTATGTTTAGGCTTGAATTGAGACACTTGGAAGTGAGATGCATATTTGTTGTGAAACAATTATAAACCGTGAGCGTTAGCCTGATGTTTTTGTGTAATACTTTTGAATCTAAATTTTATCTCTCTTTGGCCATGATGGGCTCTTTTGCGTTCTCCTTTTTCATTTTTCAGAGTCACTTGAACGTTTGACTTGGTTGTCTATTTGAAGTGACTTGTCACTTTTTATTTCAGGTGGAAAATATGACACGCAAGACTCAACTTCAAGAAATTGAGTTGGAAAGATCAACTAAGCAGCTGAAGGAAGCAATAGCATATGCTGGTGAGGAAACTGCCAAATGTAAAGCAGCAAAGGAAGTGATCAAGTCACTTACTAACCAGGTAACATGGATGATATAATATGAAGTAGTAGCGTGGATATTAAGAAATAGTAGGTGACATATTTGTTTCTGGAAACATGGGAGGCATAAGCCTAAATAAGTGCTGTATTTCTGTTTCAATTGAAGCTCCATACAACCAAATGTAAAGGATCAACCCAGTTCTAGTCCTCATTTGGTGAGGGTGCTGGGGAAGGGAATATACTAGGCAGCCTAGAAAAACCCCCAATCTCATTTACCACCTAGGAAACTGGACTCCTTTCATAGCCTGTAGCTCTTATTGGGAGAAAAACAATTAGGAGTATTTTTTTTTTGTATTGTATTAGCCAATGAGTGTATAATTTTGATTTTCACTTTCTACTAATTTATTTTTTTTTTAAAAAGGAGTATTTGAGCAATGCTGGTTGAAGTTTTGTTTGGTTTGACATTAAAAATGAAGCTCAAGAAAATTTATAGAGAACATTGGTCCATGAAACTAGCCCAGACGCCATGAGGTGAAAGTGGGAAAAGCATATGATTATGGAATAACTGATAAAGCGTGTTTCTAACTGCTCATAATCAAGCTGCCCAGATATAGCCTTTCTCCTTGGTTCTGATGAAAGGCAATATCTCTCCTTAGACATGAATTGCAGGGTAAACATTGACTTTTATAAAATTTATTAAAGCTTATTACTATAACCAACAGGTAAAAGATTTCGGATTTGATTCTCCTCAAGTAAAATTGAGTGTTCAAACCTAGTAAACTGAAAAGAAAATCCGCGCGCGCGTGTGTGGGGGGAGGGGCATTATTTCTAAAACAAGCCCAATAGTGCTTGAATTTGACTTGAAAGTACAAAATGATATATCAGATACTCAAACCAAACAAAAGGTGTATGAGTGTCTACATTTGCAGCTTTTTTTCCCAGACTAAAGTCTAAAAGTGACATTTCTTCGACAAAAGAGAACTGGAAATTTGTTGTAAGTTTGACCAGTATACTGTAGTTCACCTGATACTACTTTTCTTTCTTATTTTTTGTACTAATCAGCTGAAGGACATGGCTGACAAGCTTCCTGCTGGAATGTCAAGGAATGTGAAATTTCCTTCTGCTGCATCCTTTGAATCAAATCCTTCTTCTAATGAAGTAATCAATTCTTCTATTGATGGATTAAATGTTCAAGCTGCTAGCTTAGAACCAGACTTAGCGGTATTGAGCAACCAATCACTTTCAAATGGACCAAGTACCATCACTAATCGAAGTGCTGGCCACAACAAACAGAGCCAGTCAGATGCAACAACGATTAGAAATGGCAGCAGAACAAAGGAAGCTGAGACTCGTGGTGAGGCTGGATGGGTTGAGCAAGATGAGCCTGGAGTATATATTACATTTACCTCCATTGGAGGTGTTCTAGATCTTAAGAGAGTCCGTTTCAGGTAAGAACACCTAATTATAACTATTTCTTTCAAATTACATAATTTTGCATCATAAAAGGTAAACTTGAACTAGATCTCTTATAATTCACAGTTACATTCCCTTGGTATATTATAATTAACACCTAAAACATTTCACTTTTGGAAACAATTTTTTCCCTTTCATATTCGTTTGTTCAAAAAAAAAAAAAAGCTGTCTGAGCATTTATTTATGCCTGTAAGGCTACAGCAGAGGTCAGGGCACTATGCATGAAAATAACATTACGAAAAGAATTTAAATAAAGAACTTATTGTGGGGGACTTGACTAATTAGTTTTAGCAACAAATGTGATTTAGAGCATAAATCACATTTGTGCTCTAGTACTTCATTGTCATGTTCTGAACAGCTCAAGTAAAGTGTTTATCTCTTGAAATGTCACATTTTGCTTCTTTCATTCTTGAATGACCAAATTATTACATTCATAGTAGCAGTTCTTATTTTGATGGTTATTCTGATTTGTGTTATGTCTGGTGAATGCAGCCGAAAGCGGTTCGGTGAGAAACAAGCAGAACAATGGTGGGCTGAGAATCGGGCAAGAGTATATGAGAAGTACAATTTACGCATGGCTGATAAGTCAGCCATTGATGAAACAATCTGTAAATGATATCCTTCTTTTCCACGTTATGATAGTTGGATTGGATTCACAGAATGATAATGCTCCAATCAATTCTACATTTAGCTTCCATCTGATACTAAAATGATTTTAGGGACAGTAGCTGGGCTTGGCTTGATAGGAGAGAAATAGGGATATGATTGTGCTCTTGAGATTAATTTTTTGCTTCTTAGTTTGATTTTCACTTTCCATTTTTCCCTATATATATATTTATATATACACCTTTGTGTTGTGGGGGTTGATGGTGAGATATGTAAATTTTCATTAGGTTTGTTGGCTAGCAAGTAACAGTGTAAATTCTTATGAGCAAGATATTTGCAGATTTTTCTTTATATGCCCTTCATTGATTGCCTCCCAAGGTATTTTTCTGTATATTCTGGCATATAGCGTAACACAAACGGTGAAATCTTTTTATGCTTAAATAACAAAGCATTCACATTTATTTAAATTCTTGGTTACTAACAAATTTTGGCCGGATGATGACAAATTATGGTTTAGAACTTAATGCAATTAAGATCCATATGGACCTCAATTTAATTAGGGAATTTTGTGGAATTTTTCATCTTAATTAAAATTCTTCCATGGAACCTGTCATTATTTTCTACTATTTCTTACCAAAAGGTTTGATTATGGTCTATCTTTTAAATTAATTAAAATTAAAATAATATATATATATATAGGGGTGCACAAATGACGGACCAGATCGGGCCAACTATATGCCCTGGTCCTGTCCTAAATAATTGTCGGGCTGAATTTTTTTGGCCAGAGACCCAGTCATGTTCTGCTTGCCCGCCTGACACTGAGATCGGGTCGAACATGACCACCAGGCCACATGACGGACCATGTTGGTCCCAAAGTTTTTTTTTGTATAGTATAATAAAAAACTTCCACTTTTCAACCATTAAATAAATTGATGTATTATATGGGAAAAAATTGCAATAAACTATTTTCAAAATAAATAAATAATTAATTAATTATGAAATAGTTTGATAATTGGTTAATTAATTAAAATATTTTTACTAAAAATAATGAAATAATCGGGTCGGGTCGTCTTATTGGTCATGAAGCATATGCCCTGATCTTGACCTACCCGATGGTCGGGGCAGTCATGTCTTAGTCGAGCTGGTCCCAGGCCACATCATGACGGACCATTTTTGGCATAGGACCAGAATGGGTCATGACGGGCCAATCGGACCGCCGTGCTTTTGTGATATATATATATATATATATATATATATATATATATATATATATATATATATATATGTATGTATGTATGTATGTATGTATGTATGTATGTATGTATGTATGTATGTATGTATGTATGTATGTATGTATGCATGTATGTATGTATGTATGTATATAGTTGAATTTTTTAGAAAATCCTAAGAAAGTAAAATGAGTCACTTGTAATATCATTCCTATTAAGCCATTTGCCACAATATGATTAGACCACATGGTTACTAATTATTTGAAGTTAAAAAAACCAATTCAAATAGAATCAATTTCCATTTTCCAAATTCCTTTTATCAATGGTTTTCACTTTGTCTGGATTCACTTTTTGATTTCCAAAATTCTTGCATCAATATTTTTTAATTCGCTCTAAAATAAATGGATTTTAATTATTATTAATGCAATGATTTTCTACAATTTTCTATTCACTATTTAATTAGTAAACATTCTTTTTTTTTGATAAAAAGACAAAATGATTTATAACTAGCAAATTATAGAAAATCATTGCATTAATAAGGATTTGGAACTAGCAAATTATAAAAAATTCCGCCCTTTTAATGTCATTGACTTCCATTAATTAAGAAGGATTACATGGCTTTTACAACAGTATGGAAAATAAAAGGAATAACAGCCAAACATTCATCTGAAACAAAACAAATAGAAAGCAAATTAAAAGGACGAATCAGAGAGGCTACATCTCTGGCAATGACATGTGTGACCGATGGAGCCCAACAATGGAAGTCAATGCTTCGGTTGTGAATATTGTAAATGGTGAGAAACTCCGTAGGTAAGCATGATTGAAATATCCAATTCAGAGCATGACGGAAGCAGTCCATGGCAAAAAAGATACCCAGGAATAGTTCTACGCGTCCAAGCGAAGGTTTGTAGAAGAGTCCCTTCGAAACAAACAAGAACGTAACAGTAGGAAGATCGTTGTAGTTTCCATTTCTTAACTATGATACTCCATTGGTTTAATTGTGAGAAATTATGGGATGTAGGACCTTGATGAAAAGCTGTCACTTTGTCCTTCTCCTGAAAAGCCAGAGTAGAGAGAGCTACTATTAATTGAGAATCCCTAATAATGTCTTGTGGATGTGGAGTCCACCCTCCACGAGCAACTTGATTACGTTTCCTCCAAATGTCAACAAATAATGAACCTATAATTTCATATAATATTCTTTTAATAATTAGTTTGGAATTATAAGTTATTAATAATTTTCAGTTTAAAATAAGAAATTTATAATTTAATAATTATAACCATCATCATCATCAATCATCAATATATATTATAAGAGTGTTCCACCAAAAACGCTGTTCATAGCACTGTTCATGAACAATGTTTTTGTGAGTGCATGAACAGCGTTTTGGTGGAATATAATATTACTCCCTCCGTTCCTAAATATAAGATCACTTTGGGGAAGTGGATAAGTTCCTAAATATAAGATCACTTCCTATTTTATCTCAAGTTTTGCCCAAACTACCCTTATACTCCCTCTTTTCATTGAAAACCCCTCCTCCTTTTAAAGTGAAGTAATTGAGGAGATTTTGGGAAGATCATGTAATTTTATTATCTTCCTTAATCTCCCCAAATTAACCAAAGTGATCTTATATTTAGGAACGGAGGGAGTATTATTTTTTTTCAAATTTTTTTTTTAAATTTTTTTTTATTTTTTTTAAAAATTAGTTATTATATGATTTTTTTCACCAGATATTTTAGTTAAAAAAATTTGTCATATATTTATTTCGTGCAAATTTGTTAAAAAAAAGGTTCAAAAATTTGTTCATGAGCAAATTTCTAGCAATAAATTTTTAAATATAAGAATAATTACAGTAGATTTTTTTTTAAAAAAATTTAGTTATTATATGATTTTTTTCACCTGATATTTTAGTTAAAAAAGTTTGTCATATATTGTTTTAGTGCAAATTTGTTAAAAAAAAAAGTTAAAAAATTTGTTCATGAGCGAATTTTTAGTGCAGTGATTGACATTCTCTATTACTATTGTATGTGATTGCTTTCTAGTGCGGATTTATTTGGGTTACGTATTCTTTACTTTCTTGGGCTAATTTATTTGGGTCTGTAATATATTATTATTATTATTTTTTTAAAAAAAATAACTATTATATGATATTTTACACCCGATATTTTGCACTAAAGAAATTTGTCATATATTTTTTTAGTGCAAATTTGTTAAAAAAAATTAAAAAATTTGTTCATGAGCAAAATGTTTTTTTAAATTTTTTTTCTTTACTTTCTTAGGCTAATTTATTTGAGTCGCATATTTTTTTAGCACTGTTCATGAATAGTGATTTGGTAGAATATAATATATTATTTATTTATTTTTCCTTTCTTTTTTTTAAAAAAACATTTACGTTATTATATGATTTTTTTCACCCGATATTTTAGCTAAGAAAAATTGTCATATATTTTTTTAGTTTAAATTTGTTAAAAAAAAGTTAAAAAAAATTAAAAAATTAATTCATGAGCAAATTTTTAGTGCAGTGATCGACATTCTCTATTACATATTCTTTACTTTCTTGGGCTAATTTATTTGGGTCTATAATATATTTTTAATTTTTTAACTTTTTTTTTAAATTTTTTTTTAGTTATTATATGATTTTTTCACCCGATATTTTAGCTAAAAAAATTGTTATATATTTTTTTAGTGCAAATTTGTTAAAAAAGAAGGTAAAAAAAAGTTAAAAGAAAATTTGTCATATATTTTTTTAGTGCAAATTTGTTAAAATAAAAGGTTAAAAAAAATAAAAAATTTGTTCTTGAGTAAATTATTTAATATTTATATTTATTATTATATTTATGATTTATTATTATTATTTATAGTTACAATTTTTTAATTATTTAATTAGTAATTATTTAATATATTTATTATATTATTATATTTATTATTTATATTTAATTAATTATTAATTTATTATTATATTTATTATTTATTATTATTATTTATTATTTATTATTTATATTATTTATTATTATTTATTATATTTATTTTTTATTTATTTGGCCCACGTTTTATTTACTTTATTGTACGAATTTATTTGGATCACATATTTTTTTGTGTGAATTTGCCTTAAAGATTTATATTTTTAGTGTCCACATTATGATGATCTTTTTGGCCTAATATATATATAAAAAAAATTATTTTTTTAAAATTTTCTTTTTTAGAAAAAAAATTAGTTATTATATGATTTTTTTCACCAGATATTTTAGTTAAAAAAATTTGTCATATATTTATTTAGTGCAAATTTGTTAAAAAAAAAAGGTAGTGTCAACATTATGATGATCTTTTTGGCCTAATATATATCTACAAAAAAAATTATTTCTTTTTAATTTGTTTTTTTTAAAAAATTAGTTATTATATGATTTTTTTCACCAGATATTTTAGTTAAAAAAATTTGTCAGATATTTATTTAGTGCAAATTTGTTAAAAAAAAGGTTCAAAAATTTGTTCATGAGCAAATTTTTAGCAATAAATTTTTAGATATAACAATAATTACAATAAATTTTTGTTTTTTTAAAAAAATTTAGTTATTATATGATTTTTTTCACCCGATATTTTAGTTAAACAAATTTGTCATATATTTTTTTAGTGTAAATTTGTTAAAAAAAATTTAAAAAATTTGTTCATGAGCAAATTTTTAGTGCAGTGATTGACATTCTCTATTACTATTGTATGTGTTTGCTTTATTAAAAGTCTTCCACCAAATCACTGTTCATGAAGAGTGATTTGGTGGAATATAATATATTATTTTTTTTAACTTTTTCTTTTTTTGAAAAAAGAAATTAGTTATATTATTTTTTTTTAACTTTTTCTTTTTTTGAAAAAAAAATTGGTTATTATATGATTTTTTCACCCGATATTTTAGTTAAAACAATTTGTCATATATTTTTTAGTGCAAATTTGTTAAAAAAAAAGGTAAAAAAAAGTTAAAATATTTGTTCATGAAATCATATAATAGGTCACATATTTTTTTTTGTTTGAATTTGCCTTAAAGATTTATATTTTTAGTGTCACCATTATGATGATATTTTTTACCTAATATATATCTACAAATGTTTTATTGTGTCTTTTTATTTGCCTATCTTTCCCGTGCAAATTAGAAGTTGTTCCATATAGCTATAGAACACAAAAAAGAAAAGTTGTTTCTTCACATAAGAAAAATGTGTTTAATTAGATTTAATTTCGATTTTCATTACAACTTACAGAAAAGTAGTCATTTAATAATAATAATGTAAACTAGAAATTGCTATTGAAATTGAAATTGTCATTGAAATTCTTATACATCATGGCATGGTATTTGGCTTTGGTATCCCAATCCTCATTCCCAAATGCCATGTTGTGAGAGCTCTGCTCATTTGTTTTCAACAAATTAGGAGCCGCCGTCGCTCTTTCTTTGCGCATGCGCAGATCTCATCTGAGGAAGCAAGAGCAGATTCATTTGTTCGGTAATGCTTTTCCTATACATCATATTATGGCTATATATTCCCATTCATTCATTCTCATATCTTCTTCCTTTTCCCTTTTCACTTTCATTCTTTTCAACCCTAGCACACCACTGCTACTACTTTTCCTATTTCCTTTTACAATTATTACAATTAGAGTTAGTGGATATGAGGAGTTCTTGAGCATGCTGAATCATTCTTTTATACACTATATATAACATTACTTCCTTACACTGTTATACCTTAGCTTCCTAATTTTTGTCGTTTAGAGGGTATAATGAAGTTAGTTGCTGTGATGCCTTTTTAATTCTACCTCCGGTCCTAAATATAAGACCTAATTGACTTTTTTTTTTTGGAGAGATTAAGATTGTGAAATAGGTTATTAAATGATGACATATTTGATGTATTTTTAGATTATCCAGTAAAATAAACTAGTTTAAGGGAAAAATTAGGGAAATCGATTTATAATTAACTTATTTTGCTTTTTTATAGGATTTTTCAAAAAAGTCAATTAGGTCTTATATTTAGGACCGGAGGGAGTATATTTCAATATTCATGTGCTGTAAGAGGCTTTTACATTAGTTATTAGTTGCTCAAAAATATTAAATTAAAGGTCTTTGAGTTGATTTGGCTTTTTCATTTTGGTGAGCACAGGTTAGAGGAGGATTTTCTTTTTTTCCTATTTTCTCTGGAGGCTGAATTGAATTGGCATGGGTGGGAAGCATAGATATAGCTCTGAGGAAGAAACTTACAGGAATTCAACTAGAGATAGGGATAGGGATAGAGACAACACCAGTACTAGGCACGATGATAAGCGTAGGAAGCACAGATATGATTCGGAGTCGGAGGATGAAGCCGATAGGAAATCAAGAAGACATAGAGATAGAGATAGAGAGAATAGAAGTGCAAGGGATAGGGATGATGACCGTGAGAAGCACGGCAGGAGGCACAGATATGATTCGGAGGATGAAAATGACCGGAGATCACGAAGAGACAGAGAAAAGGAGAAGAGAAGTGCAAAGGATGGTGACAGTGAGAAGTACCATAGGGATAATAAGAATGAGGGCAAGCAACAAGAAGATAATGGGATGAAAGAGGATGGACATGGACGGTTAGATATGGATTCACGGCCTCAAAGACAATCAGCAACTCTGGAAGGGAACCTGAATGGAGATAAAGCTAGTTTGGGCAGAAGTGGAGGGGTTTATATACCTCCTTTTAAGCTGGCTCGCATGATGAAAGAGGTTCAAGACAAAAGCAGTGTGGAGTATCAGCGGTTAACGTGGGATGCTCTTAGGAAGAGTATTAATGGACTTGTGAACAAGGTTAATGCTGCTAATATAAAGAATATAATTCCGGAACTGTTTGCAGAGAATTTAATCAGAGGAAGGGGTTTGTTTTGCCGCTCATGCATGAAGTCTCAAATGGCTTCTCCTGGTTTTACTGATGTCTTTGCTGCCTTATCTGCTGTTGTCAACACCAAATTTCCTGAGGTGGGTGATCTTTTACTGAGGAGAATTGTCTTGCAGCTCAAGAGAGCTTATAAGCGAAATGACAAGGTATGATATCACAGTTTCTTTCATTGTCCCAATTTATATTTATTTTCGTATTCTTTCTAGTTCAAAATATTCAACTTGATTTTTTCTTGTATGATTGTGATAAGACCCAACCACCTACTGCTGGGTTTAAATATTATCCAATGGTTCCTGGCCACATGGAAAAAGAATAACTGAATGTGTAGGCTTTAGGTGTAGAAGTAGGGGTATGTTGGGACTGCTGGTGTCTTTAGGCTCGTTTTAAGCCATTGCTTTAGCTGAAGGGAGTAGAGAAGAATTTTGAAATTGAATAGGCTAAGGGCTGAGGCCTTTGGAGGGAGAGGGCCAAGCTCTTGAAAGTTTGGCAAATTTGTTGCGTCATATTTGTGTTTGTATGGGTGTGTCTTTTAGCTTGTGTTCATCCACTTGAAGTCTGTAATTGTTCCCTTTGTTTCAGTGTCTATGTAATGTTTCAACCATTAATACAGTGAAGTTTTCAGCTTTAAATTGTGTTTTTGTGTGTTAAATCTGTGGGGTCCTAACAGTTTGTTATGTGCCATTTATTTGCAGCCTCAATTACTAGCTGCTGTTAAGTTTATTGCGCATCTTGTAAACCAGCAAGTGGCTCATGAGATCGTTGCTCTAGAGTTGCTCACAGTTTTACTAGAGAAGCCTACAGACGATAGTGTTGAAGTAGCTGTTGGCTTTGTCACAGAGTGTGGATCAAAATTGCAAGATGTCTCGCCTAGAGGTCTACATGGTGAGTGATTTGCTTGAAGTGCTAATGTTTATTGTTTTGATATTTCTAACCTTAACCATCATTAAATTTTCCAAGTTTCTTGAATAGTCTTAAATTTTACATAACCTCTTTCATGTTTTATTGTTCATACCCTTTACATCGTGCACTTTATATTTTATTTTCCAGTTTCTGTTTCGTGCTTTGTGGTATTGATTACTTTTATCAAAGCATTGTGCAATTATAAGGATGATATTTGGATTGTATATTCTCTTTATATAAAGCAATCTTAAACTAGGTTTGATGATGTAGGCTTGTGTCTGCTGTTGGATAATGAAGTAATTATAATTTTTAATATGCATATTGTGAGCTATTTAACTATAAAAGCCTATATGAGATTTCAACTAGATACCATAAGCTTTGTTGAGTTCCTGGTGGTGCTTGGTTTGTGTGTTATGAATCACCTTATGCTTTGTAGACATACATGCTTGAAAAGCATGCCCAAGCATGCACAAATAATGCCTATGATTTTATTCCAACCTTTGTGTTAGATACTTGTGTGACTGTTTTTGTGCTTATATAGGTATCTTTGAACGTTTTCGTGGAATTCTTCACGAGGGAGAAATTGACAAACGTGTTCAGTTCTTAATTGAAGGCCTATTCGCGATTCGAAAGGCCCAATTTCAGGTGTGTATGTATGTGTATTTATATTCTAATAGATGTTAGCAAAGTAGGACAAAGTATCAAATAATTTTTGTGATAATTCTAAAAATCAACAGCAAAGTGACATGTCCAATGTTTGTTTTTGTAGGGTTATCCAGCTGTACGCCCTGAATTGGACCTTGTGGAGGAGGAAGATCAGTTAACCCATGAAGTCTCACTGGATGAGGAGATAGACCCAGAGACTTCCCTTGGTACTATTTGTGTTTTATAATTGATGTTCTACATCTTGTTTGTTCCAATTGTTACATGGGTTTGTTCATTTTTCTCACCTCTTTTGTCCATCAGATGTATTCAAGCCGGACCCAAATTTCCTGGAGAATGAGAAGCGTTATGAAGAGCTGAAGAAAACAATTCTAGGTGACGAATCTGAGGATGAAGAAGGCTCTGATGCAGAGTCAGATGATGATGAAGATGGTGATGAAGAAGAAGATGATGAAGATGAAGAACAGATGGAAATAAGAGATGAGACGGAAACAAATCTTGTCAACCTTCGAAGAACAATTTACTTAACAATTATGTCCAGTGTAGATTTTGAGGAAGCTGGTCATAAACTTTTGAAAATCAAGTTAGAGCCGGGTCAGGAGGTAGGTTTGGAAGTTAAACTTTATACCATAATTTCCTTATTACTTATCTATCAATATCAATTATCACTTCTAGAATCAGACAAATTGTTCTCAGTTGTCATTTGTATTTAAAATAGTTTGTTCTATTTGATAAAGTCTCACTTATTTATCTTAATGGATCTTGGCAGATGGAATTGTGCGTTATGATTTTGGAATGTTGCAGCCAAGAGAGAACTTACCTTCGGTATTATGGTCTTCTGGGGCAGCGATTTTGCATGATCAACAAAGTCTACCAAGAAAATTTTGACAAGTGTTTTGTCCAACAATATTCAATGATCCATCGGCTCGAAACAAATAAATTGCGTAATGTGGCAAAGTTTTTTGCTCATTTACTTGGGACTGATGCGCTACCCTGGCATGTTTTGCAATATATTCGGCTAACTGAGGAAGACACCACTTCTTCGTCCCGTATTTTCATTAAGATTCTCTTCCAGGTATTATGCGATTCAAACTTTTTTTTTTTTTAATTTATGGAAACTTGTCTATTTGAGAAGTTGCTGATGATTTCACTTTGTTGTTGTCTATACTGTAGGAATTGTCTGAACATCTTGGTATACGCCTTCTCAATGAGCGGCTCAATGACTCGACTATGCAGGATTCTTTTGAATCCATCTTTCCTAGAGACAATCCAAAAAACACAAGGTTTGCCATTAATTTCTTCACATCCATTGGGCTTGGTGGCCTCACTGAGAACCTACGAGAGTATTTGAAGAATATGCCACGACTTATAATGCAACAACAGAAGCCAGTCTCTGATTCAGAATCAGATGACGAGTCAGGGAGTTCTGATTCTTCAGATTCGGAATCTGCTAGTTCCGAGTCAGAGTCAGATCCATCTAGTTCCGACGAGAGTGACAAGAGGCGGAGAAAGAAGAGGAGAAGGTGAAGCTTTGTGTGCGTTTGTAAGGTGTGAAGTAGCATAGAGGTTTAGACATGTATTACATGGATAGCAATGATGCCTACTTATTGTAGATGTTTATTGTTAAATATTGTGTCTCCAAATGTACCCCCAAATTTTGTTTGTCGTTTGCTTCATGATTATCAATTGAATGATGTGCTCCCCGTAAAGTGAGATGTAGACTTAGAAAAAAGATACTGAATCTTTGTTTCAAAATTAGTGGAGCTCTTGAATATCTACCGAGGCAAGTTTTATTTTAAACTTTTTATGTTACTTCTCTTGTGAATTTTCATTGATTCAGTCAGAGGAAAAAGAAACAGAAGAAAGGTGTATGCATAGGAAAAAGAACAAAAGAAAAGGTGTATGCATAAATCATAATCAGTCTTAGGGGCACTTAAAGGGGACGGGTTATTAAAGCTTCATTAAGAACCATGGCTAACTTCATTAAGGGTGCATCTGTGTCAAAAATCCCAAGATTCTCATATGAACGTGATTGCCTTAGAACCACCTTTTCCATAGTTTCATTACAATGAAAAATGCACAATATCCTCTGATTGGGCATGTCTGTGTTCTGTAGAATCTCCAGGTTTTTCCATCTCCAGATTCAACTAACTAAATGACTTCTGTGGTCTCAGGAACCATCTAGTATAACTCTTGTCTTTTTAACCACATGCTCTCTGATGGTGGCACATTTTCCTCATCATGCTTGAAGAATTCTGCATTTCCATTACAAAGTCTTGCTGATAATGGTGTGATGATTTCGCCATCTGCAATTATTTCAGCACAAACAATATGAAGACAGAAATTATTATAGGGTCTACATTCTAATTTGGCTTGCATGTGGCACAAGAAAAAGGGGGGGGGGATTTGGAGTTGGGTATGATCATATTAGAAGGGTTACCAACAAAATGTCATCAACAAAAAATGAACATACCTTTAAAAGTGCTTCTCTCAAAGTCCCTAGTTGCATGTAATAATATTGTGCCAGAGAGCACAATAGCAAAGCCACATATATCTGACACAATGGTCCCACCACTTTGACCATCCCAATCCTGTAAGAGCACAAGTGTGGAAATCTAATAAGGCCCATTTTATCAGTTACTGAAAAGCAAAAAATTCTACTCATGTAACCCAAAGATGCTATATAACTAGTGCTAATACCTTAAACATTATTACACTGGCAAGGATTGTAAGCGTTGTAAACATCACATAATATATGGGAGAAACAACTGCAGTGTTGAAGGTGTCAAGAGCCTGAAATGTTGCAAACGTGTTAAATAATTTGTTGATTTAAATCTAAAAACTTACAAGAATATGTATAGCAGTAATCTGAATTGAAGCATAGTTTAATATGTCCATTGAATAAAAGTAAAATATTGATTTGAGTAATATAGGGAAAAACCAGAGAACATAGTTAACCAATAGAAGAAACAAACTATAAGAATAGATGTAATTACAAGTGAAAGATTATGTATCAAAGAGAGGTGGTTTCAATCAGAAACTTCTGCAATATCAACCCATTTTTCTTAAATCAATGACTATTTAACAATTTCATACGTTTGATTGGCTACATCCAGGCATAGACTACAAACAAAAGGATCAAAATGAAGCAGACAAAAGAAAACAAACAGAAGAGCAGTTAGATAGTCAGGCTGAATAGATGCTTTTTTACCAAGTATGCCTCTCTTTTATACAAGCATTAATAATAGCAACAATGACCAACCCCAGATGAAAATGTTGTTACAGATTGAGAAATCTAAGACGAGTAATATGAACTAGTGTACTCAGAAGAATGCAGGGCTCTCAATATATTTGTAAATTCAGGTTATTTTATAGAAGCACCCAAGCATGATAAGTTGTAAAGATAAAGAAGATTCAGGTTATCTTTTTGAATGAACCAAATTCTATAGTTGAGAAGCTCAGCAGAATGGGGTCTTCTCAGACTCAGTCATCTAGCTTCTTCTCAATAGTGTAATTCTTATTAGACCAACTAGACTGAAATCTACTGGTTTATTGTCTTTGGCACTCTTTCTCTTTATATTTTTACAACTTCATCATTCAATGATGTTGTAATCTAGTTGTGCCAAAACCAAGGCAACTGCAAAAGCAATCCTCATGTTATCTCCAAATAACCTCACCTACCAGTCTCACATCAAAAGAGTAACAAGATCTTTTTTTCGTTTCTCTTTTTTATAACAGAACTATCAGTATAATGTAGTTTCAAATAAACCTACTTATAATTCTTATCATAAATCAAACCTCACATCTTGAATGAACCAAATCAATATGTGTAAAACTGCCCCTTTGTCATATATATTAAAGGCAATAATTACATTGAAAATAAGGGCATTATGACTCCAAAAAGGAGGAGAAAGAAAAATAAGGACTAAAAGTATAAAGTGCACTCAGTTTTAACTAATTCTATTTCAGGGGTTTTGTCTGAAATTTTAGTGATTTTAGGTCATGCTTTGGTAACAATGTGATTCACGGCAAGAAAGATGAAGAACACTAATAAATGTTTGAGTCCAAAGTATCTAGCATTCTGCTGAGAAGAGAAAAACTCCAATGCCTCAATTTTGGAAGCTCTCTCTTGTGAAAACAATTAATTGGGCATAATACTTTATTCTGAGATTCATTACTCAAGATAGAATGATAAAGTCAAAGGAGAACACATTTCTTTGACATGATTGACTACAGAGGAATCAAATATTTTGACACCACCAGTTCAAGCCTTATAAGAATCAAATGTGGATTAGGAGGTAGCATAAAAAATTACAGAACAATATGATAGAGTTGGTCAAATGTCGAAATAACTGCAAATAGGACAATGGAAAGAAGAAAACTAAATCATTTTAGAGGGGGTAGGACAATCTTTTAAACTTCACAAACTTTCAAAATGTAAGCTTATGCCTATTCCATATTTCCATCAGCCTAATGTTGAAGCACATTTAGCACAAACCTTGTTGAGGTAATTCAGTTGAGTGATGACACATGTAGCCACGACCAACAGAAAAAACCAAGTCTCTGGGTAGATTAACTGGTTGTTCCCTTCAAAAGTTAATTTCAATGAAGTTCCAAGGGCTTTAACACTCATGACCTGCAAAATCATAATAATTTCACATAGGTAAGTCATCACAGCTTAAAAAAATAAGGGGTTAAATCCAAAGTTCATTTATCAAAGATTCAAAACAAAAGTCATTTGAAGGATAAAAGATACAGAGGAACATTTTGATAGTATAGGTAATCATTATCATCATAACAATATGTAAAGTGGCATAGAAAGCAATTTGAGAGAAAATTTTTCTGGTTCAGATTAGTCAAAAGATTAATGAGAGATAGCTGGTAAATTACTTACAGAGAGAGACCCTGCCAGTGAACAAATCCCAGTATAAACTAGCACATTGCTATGGCCACAGCTTGGCACAAAGTGGATGACAAGAATAAAAACCAAAACTACAACCGAGCACACATATACCAGAAAGGCTGCACCACAAGAGGTAATCCTTGGTTATTCAGAGAATGATAATAAAACATATATAAAATGCTCACTTGATTCTATTTATAAATTGCCTCCAACTTGTTTTGCCGAAACCAAGAAACATGTATACCTCATCAATATTGCCTTAAAATTTAACAATTTTACAACTTTATATCTATTTGGCATACATGATACCGTATGATAACAAAGTCTAAACAGTCATATGAAAAATTTAATGATGTAACTTGTAAATAGGACCCAACAAATCCTTCTTTGTCTAAGTTATAAATAAGATGAACCAGAAGAGTAAAATGGTGGAGCATTCTTACCTGGTTGTGTAGCCATAGTCCATATTTCCTTAACAGATTCAATAGGATGCTCTTTAGGTGCATGAATAACTATAATGACTGAACCAACAATGCACATTATGCAGCCCAATATCCCAAGATGGTGTAACTTCTCTTTCAGAATAATGTGAGCCAAGATAGCGCTAGAAGACAAACATTCATAAATCATGAAGAAGGAATTATGTTACTTGCCAATATTTGCAGGAAAAAATTTATGTCTAAATACATGTTAAAGATTAATGGGAAATACCTCACAATTATACTTAATGCTCCAAGAGGGGTTACTAGAACTGCTGGGGCAAATGCATATGCAACAAAGTTTGCAACCTCTCCAACAATCACTATAAATCAGAAACCACACAACAACAAAAATTCTTCTTGAAATCAGGTATAAATCTAACAACTGAATGATGTAGCATCAAAAGTGGAATGACATGGGCAATAATCTAAGTCTGACATAAAACTATAAATCCAGATGGCACGAGTAAACAATCTAAGAACAAGGGTTAATTCAATATTCGGTCTAATGGTTTGCCCAAATTTTGGTTTTACTCCTCAGAATTTCAAACAATAAATTTTGACCTCTCACTTTCCTTTTCCTCTACAATGTCAGTCTCTATATATGGTTTGAAACTATAGAAACCATGATCAAAATTTTGACAAACTATAAAGACCAATCATTGTATTAATTAATATTAAAAACATAATCAATTGAACTTGATTTCCATGTTCATTTCACAATGATTGGATCAAAACAATACATCTTATTAAGCAAATCACATATAAGCAGGAACATAAAAAGACTTACTTGTGATCATCCCCAGCCACCATAATGGTTCCAACAGATAATAATACCCACCAACACCTACAAAAATCAGAAATTCAAAAAAAAAAAAAAACGCCCCTAATAATCACCCAACATATAGATCAATAATCAATAATAGATAGAATAGATATTCACCAGCCCTGACACCTGTGGCTAAAGCTGCTTTTTTGAGGCCCTTTTTCTTGATGATGAAGCTAGCCCCAATGAACCCACTTGATAACAATGCAAGAATAACACCTTTCACATTATCATCAGACATACCCATCTCCAAATATCCTCACTTTTGTCTCATTTCAATTTCAATCACTTTCTTTTCCTTCTCTTCATGGATAAGCTCCAGAATTAGCATTTTTTATTTGTTTTGTTTCTTTCCTAGAACAATGCTTGCACAATTCGTGATTTTTAATGTTTATTGTGATCCTTTGGTGATGACAAGGTGACAAAGAGTTGAAAGACACGGTGTATACAGTTTGATGAAGCAACAAACTTTTAACGGATAGATTCGATGAAATCTTGTTAATTTTGGAGGTTGTTTCTAACTACCCCAACATGGCTACATGTTTCAAAGTTTGGATATTACATCTTTCATCTTTGAACTTGTTTAATTATCTATCTGCCCTTAACTTATTACCTTCTTATGGAAATTATCATGTTAAATTAACATAAGATACTTAACTATATCCTATACGGATCGTGCGAGGGTTATTTTGAATATTGGAAGATATTGGTGGGGTGTTGACGAGATAAGATCCGGATACCTCTATAGTGTGTCCGATCTCAAAAAGGCTTAGGATAGGGTTACCGTCTCAGTCCCGCCGCGATTGCATTAGGGAAAATCCCGAATTTTTTTTAAATTTTTTTATTAAAAATATTTATTTGTAAAATGAATATAACATTTTTTGTTTTGTATCAAAAAAAAATAGTTTAATATATTACTTTTACAATACATCTCATAAAACAAAATAAGTTAAAAATGTATTAGAATCGTATTTTCAAAAATAGTCACATATGCTTATATATCTCCCGTCCCAACAAGCTACGCGACGGGATGACCGAGGTAGATCGTGACGCGAAACATTTTTTGGAAGAGGTTTATTTGATACAGAGATGAGACCAATGATGATTACAGTTTTTTTAATATAATAATAAAATTACATATAAATGCTTACATAAAACTTATATAGTTACTAATATAAATTATTAATATTAATCGGTATGGGTATATAATGCATGAGATTTAAGTTGTTTTGTGCTAATCTCACATGACATTTTCCGTCAAAAGATAAATATAAGTTTGCTATAACAATCCATAGTAAAAAAATTAAAGAACAATGGGTCAGATATAAATTTTGAAATGTGAAGGTTTATATGTGACGGCTCAAAAGTATATGGATTTTTTTATGATAGAGCTGGGACTTATGGCATGACTCGCTTGGTTGAGCCGGAAAATACCTGGAAAATACACAGAAAAAAGTGGGTTGAGTTGAAAAAAGTTCACTTGAATTAAATCAGGCAAAAAGCTGGCTAACCTGATTTTAAAGTAGTTGGGTTGAGTTGACTTGAAATTCCAACTTTAATTGTAAAATTTGTATTTGATTCAAGTTGAGCCTAAATAAGCATAGAAAAAACAGGTTGAGAAAGTTAAGTCAGAATTAAAACGCGCTAAAAGCGGATGATCCGAATTATTCCTTCCCTAAAGATTATTTTAGGTAATGACTGGGATTAATAACTTGAAAAGGCAGATAAAGCCAGCTTGAGGCTTAGCACGTTGAAGTGATAGACATGTACACGTGGGTCTTTGTCACTGTCCCCAGCTGGAAGGAAAGAGAAAGGAATCACGAGGTCCCACAAGGATGTAACTAACTTTAACTGTATATAGTGGGCCCATCACATTCATCACATAATTGACACGTGTTCCATAGAAAAATCAAAAGAAAATCTTAAATAAATGATATATTGAATTTTAAAATCTACAAAGAGGATTTCCAGTAATAAATATCTCTATTCTACAAGTTAATCCCTCTACTCAATTAATTAAAATAATTTTTAAATTTAATTGTCATTTATCTGAAATTTTCCCATTTTCAAATTTGCCAAAAAAATGTAATAAATGAAATAAATTATCTATTTTTTTAAATTGAGTTTTAGGTTAATTAGCCCATCGATCAAATAAGACATTCCATTTACCCGTAAGATTTTACCCATAGCCTTCAATGTATATTTGATATATGATGGAGACCGTGAGGAGTAAAATATTGATAGTTTAGCCTAAAAAAAGAAAAATGGAGTTAAAATGTTTTAATTAATTTTTCTCTCTCATATCAGGAATTTTCTCTTGGGAAAATTCCAAATAAGTCCCTCCGAATATCCAAAAGGACAATTGAGGAACCTAAACTTCCAAAAGGACCATGAAGGAACCAACACCTATCTGTTATTTTAAAATTTTGCGAAAAGTCAAAATTGTCCCCATCCTAAAACACAAATTTCTACCTCACCCTAAACCTACCCTAACACTCACCCTCTTCTTGCAATTTGTGTTTTAGGATGGGGGCAATTTGACTTTTCACAAAATTTTAAAATGACAGATAGGTGTTGGTTCCTTCATGGTCCTTTTGGAAGTTTAGGTTCCTCAATTGTCCTTTTGGATATTCGGAGGGACTTATTTGAGATTTTCCCTTCTCTCTTTATTAAAATTTTATAACCCTACTTTTTCATTTCTTTTAAATTGAACTAATAAAAATTACCCTTTCTCGCCCTCCATTTCCCTCATGCAAAATAAATTAAATGTCTTGATCATGTCTAACATGACATTGATACTTATATTTTCTAATTTTGTTTTGTACATTATAAAATTTCACAAGTGATTTTAGTTTTTTTATTAAAAACACATTAATAGCATACATAAAAAAGTCACCTCAAAACTGAACCTTATTAAAAATCCATTCACTTCTTTACCAAAAACATGCATTATGAAGACTAAAAAACAGTAAATCCTAATAGATACATAACTAGAAACTATAATAGGAGTAGCCTGACTTTGTGTCTTGCATGAATTCAAATACTCCATCCATCCATAAATATAAATAAAGGAGCTAATTAACTGAATTGAGATTTGACAAGATTATAAAAGTTGCTTCATTTAGTTAAATTCAGTATGATTCCCCAAAATACCTTTATTTTAAATAGAAAATAACGAGTTCTTACAATGTTTTGTTTTGCTGTCTAGCTGATACATCAGAACGAATAACAACCAAATTATTCTTCCTAAAATCGATTTCGTAGCCAATTGCTTCCCTAGAATTGAAATTGCAACAGTTTATAGGCATTTAGACTGCTCACATTTTAACACTCAACTTCAGGCTCTAGAACAGTAAGAAAGGCAAGTTTAGATCTTTTTAGCTGATAATCCATAACTTGTGAGCCCAAGATGAGTATTGATCAATTTCCTAATGAATTATTGGAATATCTGTGAAATGGTTCCTCAACAACAAAACAAATGAGTGAACTTCAAAACAGATTCATGTCGTGTTGAAAGAGTATAAAGCAGTAATTTAGGCAAAAAGTAATTTAGAAAAAAAGTGACAAGAATTAGAAAAAGCTTCTATATATTTAGGAACAAGTCTACCTCCCAGTTCCTATATTTTTAGAAATAGAAGGAGTATCTAATTAAAACAAGTCAATCAATATATTTGCATACATTACTATCAAGCATTTGATTCAATTGACTAACAATTGTTTGAGTGATAAGTATTTAACAATGTTAAATACTATAAAGCATGGCTGACATTATTGCATAGATCTAGAAATCCAGTTGAGACTTAAAACACTGATATTGTAGAGAGAGAATAGTAGCAAAGAGTTGTTAAATTAAAATTAACAAACAAATGTAAAAAGGTTTAGGTTGAGGAAAGTACAATAAAGGAGATATAATAACATGTATATTTTACAGAGCAGCTTGTAAAGAAAAGTAGTAAAGCTCTTTTTGATCAGATCCTTGAAGGAATCATGGGAGTACTGTTCCTCAAGAAAGCACTTGCTGCAGCAACTCCACTTCCAAGCTCCACTGGGTACCCAACATCTCTCAGTATCATCTCCACACCAGCAAGACATCCCAAAAGTTGTAACTGAACAAAAAGTTTGCTTAATGGTTAATCATACTATGATTTCCTTGGGATATAAGGAATTAATCCTATTTTGAATCATGGGTAGATGAGCACTTGATCATGTTACATTCCATGAGTGAAATGATAAACTAATAACAAATATGGAATTATCCATAAAACTTTAGAAGGCTAATAAGATTCAGTGGCAAGTTTTTAACTCAGGGAAATTATATGCACATTGCTATATGTTGATGGAGTCAAGTAAAATTTAGCCACAAATATGTAAACATGTTAGAGGTGAATCACAATAAGATGTGTCCATGACATGCTTCTAAGCCTTAATGTAAGAGCTAGTAAAGGGGTTAGTTTATCCATATAAATATGATCTCAATCCACTTTATTTCACAAAGTTATGAATGTTTTCCCAAACTACTCCATTGATTGCATATATTAAAGGGGGTTTTATCAATGGGGATAGTGATTAAAGGGAATATTTTAAGAAAATCAATGCACACTTATTACAAACAACCAACTTAATTTACTTAATGTTTGTGATTAGTTATCCAGCTCCTACATTAAAGATTGGATGAGAGTATACACATATTTGCTCAAGATATCTTCTAAGTATTTTCTACCACACAAGAAAAGACGGAACCATATCGAAGTAGCAGCTAAATCAGAACTTAAGCCTCAGAGGTAAATGACTTTGATTAGGTCATTACCAAAAGGTAGTTTGACAAAAAGGGATGGAGCTTTTGGTGCTGATGGTAGTGTACTCATCAAACTTGTAAGATGAATGCAGGACAACAAAAGACCAAACATACTACTGTTTTATAGCTCAACTATACAACATTACCTCATTCAAGTGTCCAAGATGACCTATTCTGAAAACCTTTCCAGCAACTTTGTTTAGTCCAAGACCTAAGCTCAGATTGTATCTCTTCCACCCCCTTCTTACCACTTCAGCGCTATCGATGTGAGGCGGAACAAGGATTGCAGTCACGGTGTCACTGAACCACTCTTCCTTCTGGGTGCAGTTCTTCAAACCCCATGCCTCAACTGCAAGCCTGCATTTAGTATGATCAGATCATATATCAGATTCACTGTCTCAAAATTCCACACTATATACTAATTCACATCCCCTGAAGTTGATAATATGTCAAGTTTGTTCCACATGTGAAGACACTATCTCCTTTTTTTTGTCTTGTAACATGGCATGATCTCAACTATCCCAACAAATCCAATGCTTAGAAAATAACTAATTCATGAGACGTGCACAAGTTTACCCCACAAGGGACTGAGACATTATAATAAAGAGGATTCTTATTATTTTAACATGATAAAGTCATTAGTTTTGATTTTGAGTGTCTCACCTGGTAGCTTTGCCTAAACGTTTGTGCCTTTCAATCACATTATCAAGTCCTTCCTCAAAAATGAGATCAAGGGCTGCTCTCAGACCATACAGCAAGTGAATGGAAGGAGTGTATGGCCAATAAGTTCCCAACTTGTAGAACTTCAAGTAGTCCGCCCAATCGAAGAAAACTCGAACCGCTTTAGAATGTTTTGCAGCCTCCAGGGCCTTGGGGCTTGCACAAATAATTCCCATACCTGTTGGAAGGGAAAGAGCCTTCTGGGAGCCAGTTAAGGCCACATCAATCCCCCATTCATCCATTCGGAAATCAAGAGCACAGATTGAAGAGACTCCATCCACAAGGAAGAGTGCTGGATGCTGGTAGTCATCTGAGCATCACACACAAACTCTTAAGATTCATTTTGAGTTAAAAAAATATGTAAAATTTGAAATGACAAAACTTGAGTACATGCTTCGATTATCTTCAGATAATCATATAGTTTCATGATGATTGGACTTTTCACACCATATGAAAAGAAATGTAGCTCATCATTTATGTAATAAAACAGACCACTCTTTCACAACTTAATGGAAATAAAGGAGGTCAAGAAATTTAAATATGAATTCTTTTTTAAAAATAAAACATAACTTTGATGATCTTTTAAAGATAAATCTTACTTTTATTGCTTTATCATTTTAAAATGAAATCTGTGATGTATGGTTTGATCAGATAGCATTCAAAGGATTATTGAGACAGTGGCATTAACATTTAGAGTGAAGATGCTTCAACAATAATAATTGGAATATCAAGACTAAATATAAAAAGTAGTGCCAGTTTTATTTTTTGTGAAGGTGGGAGCCCAATCATTATTTTATTATTCATTACAAAACTTTTATAGAGGTGCTTTAAAAATCTGTTATTCAGAAATTTGTAGAGGAATATGCTCACCAAGAATTTTTCTCACTTTAGACAAGTCATTAGTGACTCCAGTGGCAGTCTCATTATGAACAATGCAAATTGCCTTTATGGAGTGTGATCTATCTGAAGCAATCTTTGACTCCAGAATGCCAAGGTCAGCACCCCTGCCCCATTCACTTTCAACAACATCAACATTGTAGTTGAGGCGTTGCTGTTGATCAATCCAAAGCAAACTGAATTGTCCGATCAGGAACGACACGATGCGATCTCCAGGAGACAATGTGTTTGTTAGTGCACTTTCCCATGCACCAGTACCTGAAGCAAAAGTTAGATGATTTAGATTACAGGAAAAAGGACAATAACATAACCATCTAAAGCAAATGAGTTTTCCATTACTCCAAATGTTAGCCTCAATATTTTTTATTAGAAAGACATAAAAATAGAGGATGAGCTTAGAGCAGTGGCATGTTGAAGCCAAACTGAACATGAATAGTTTAAACGAAACCAAACTGTTATATAAAGGAGAGAAAGAGTCTTTGAGGGTGGTAAAAGATACTAAATTATCTTTGCTAGATCAAAATAGAGTTCCAACCAAAATTGAACAAGAGAAACTGAGCATGAATTCTTTTAAAAATGTCAGTGTAAGAAGGGTAAATATTC